>OX638360.1:46380202-47702116 GCA_951812935.1 Hermaeophaga mercurialis
TGTTTTTTGTTATATTCTTAAAAAATATTTGTAATTTAGTTGAAAAACTATTTCATTGATATTTTAATTATTTTAAATTTATACAGATGCTCCTAAACTATCTTAAATGGACAAAAGAAAAAAATAAATAAGATACAGATGTAGTCTGAGTTACCAAAAAATCACCCCTTATATAAAAATAATTTCTCTTTGAAATTCACAAGTCATTTCTAATTCACATTAGTGTCATAAAACTCAAAACCTGCTTGATAAATATCCCTCCTAAGAATTATTGACTTAATGTACATACAATTGATTCGAAGAACCAGTGAAATATCTGTTTTATTTATATGCAAAAAAGTAACCTACAGTAAATACAAAGAACATGGAAACCTCAAGAATATTTATTTGTGCCTACACACTTAATATGAAAGAAACATTTAAAACTTTCTTTTATACAGTAATTTTACATTACCATGATATGAATATTTTTCAAAACACAGCTAGAAGAAACAAAAATCATCAGAAAACTAAAAGAATGTACTTTATTTTGCTTAATATACTGTAACTGTAAAAAAATAATATACAATACTTTGACGTTTCCTTAGATATAATTTTTAATAATCCAGATTCTCTTTGACTGTAGGTTTGTAGACAGCCTTTATTAAAGGTCGTAAAATACTTTCAATTAATTAAGTGATATTTAACCAACTTTTCGAACCACAATCAACAGTAATATAAAAAAATCCTACTCATTAAGATTTAATGAAAAACTAAATGATTCTAATTGCAAAAAAAGCACTGAAAGTCCTTGAGTTGCAACTTTTGTGGAGATCACACATTTGTTGGTTCATTTATATACATTACACATTCATTTATCGACATCCACTTCTATTCTTTGTCTAACTCGCAGTCTCTTTGCAGGTGGTTCATCTATTGTCTCTTCCAAACCAGGCAGTTGAATTTTCGTCTCAGATGCTTCAGACGGCTGTAAATTTAATATTATTTTAAAAAATAACTAAGTAATAAGCAGCAGTAAAATTTTATTAAGTTTTTCAATTATGGTAAGTCCAAATCTTTCATAATAACACATTTTGTAAATTTGATTTTTTATATGCAAATTGTTTTCAATTTTACAATAAACATAGGGAATTGGGCGGGCTATATTGACTAATATCGGGAGATTATCTGAATATAAATGAATAAATATAGAATAGTGAGAAGTACAGAATATAAAAATTTAGATTTATTCTGTTCCATATCTCCTTGTACCTAATTATAACATAAAAAGTTAATACAAGGAAATGAGATTATTTAAGACTAATGAGACAATTTTTCTCAATATATTTTCTTCTAAAATGTATAAAATAAGCAATCAAATTCTTCTTCTAGTAAGCCTAAAAAATATTTAGATCATTTTTAAATAAAAAATTATTTACTTTTACAATACGCATTAAAAAAAATAAAAAATAAACTAAAGTAATTAAAATTACTAAAAAAAAAAAATAATAATTTTCATAGGAGTGAGCTACCTTATTTTATGAAACTAAAAAGTTTAACTGAAAAAATAAATATAACTGTCAAATAAATTATTTATAATGAAAAAAATTTGTTTTATTTATAGTTTAAGGGAAAAAGTTTAATTTATCGTATCATAGTTATGTACAGAAAGAAATTTAGAACTATACTTATAAGGAAACTAAGTAAAGCCTACACATTCAAATCATACAACATCAACATAACATTAGTCAAACATACCTGAGCATCTATTCCGCCAAGAAATTCCGCAAGCTATATTAAAAACATTCATAATCTTAAAAATATAATTAAGTAATATTGACTCTATTTTGAATACTTCGCAATAAAAAATAATTCCGCTTTTTAGTTTATTAAAACCAATTCATAGTACATTATGATTTATAAAACATTGACAAATTTATATTTGTTTAGTGTAAATTCAGAGAGACAAATCAATTAATGAAGATAAAACATAACAAATCTATATTTCATTCCTTAAGAATTGCTTTTTATCTATATTGTCCTCAAAATTATGATTTCAGATTATTATTCAATACAATTTCTGATTTTCTTACATATTGAAGTTTATAATACATAAGCAACTTTATAAAATGGGCAAGCTTCTATCTCCCTAATGAACTCATATGAGTAGTCACTCCTAAGAAAATAATTTCCGAAATAAAAAATAATATTTTCATATACTTACTTGAACATCAGTTCCCAGGGGCCCACACCCTTCTGGTTTTTTAGGTTTTAGTTTCTTCTGTCTTTCATTATTGAGCATACTTAGAGTAATTCCGGTCTTTAAGTTTGGTTGATATTGCAACTCTGGTGGCAAGAATACTCTTGTGTTGTAGAAATCAGGTTGTGGTTGGAAATACATTAGTGGAACACGTGTTTCAGTAGGAAAATCCTTTAAATCATAGTTTGTCGACCGAGTAAGTAAAAGACCAGAAGTAAGATCACAGAGAGCCCATATTTTCTTTAAAGAAAAAAATGAATATTCAAATTAAATTTGTTTTCAACTGCCTATTACTTAGTTCAGTTGTTTCAGCACAAAGTAAGATGTAAGTTTAATAGTTCAATCTAAATTTGAGCATAATTGAATTATAAAAATAATAAATATTAAGTGGAAAAGTATGAAGATTTTTCTTTTAATGCAGTCTGGTTAGGTTGCTGGTTTTTGAAAAATTTTTAACTCAGAAAATTTTGATAGATCGAAATTTTTCGTCTTTACAATTTATTTAAATTTGGAACATTTTTCTTAAAAATATTAAAATTTTCTTACAAAATGAAAAAAGTAATATATAATTTCATACACTTACATAATTAATAGAATCATCATCGGGTCTAACTGCGTCCTTGTGATTTTTCATTTTTTCTATCAAATTCTTATAAAATCCATAACTAAAGTAATCGCTCTTAACAACTAATGGTTCTAATATGAACCAAAGACACTGTTTTGCTTTGGTCAATTCTTGTACATCATCCCATTTGGTAAGATGTGGATCGTGTGCCAAAATAGGAACAGCAAATACCAGCATGTAATCAGGTAAAATATGAGGCAGTTGGCTTAATGCCTTGTCAGCTTGTCCTGATCCCATTGTCAATGTCTTCACGTAGTCTCGTCGCCTATTTATATCCGCTATCATGTAGTTTCTAATAGTTGTACGAAGACGATTTTCTGATTCTCTTCCAGCTAAGGCATAGTATCCCATAAAGTCAAGAGGTAAACATTTATTTGGCAATCCCTTACTTAAACCTAAAATTAATACATTGCTTTATTAACATATTAAAACCATTGTTAATGTTTCTCGACATTATCAATAAACGAATATAATTAGTCTTTAACACATTTACTACTGTTTTAAGGAAAAATATTTTTCTGAAATCAATAAATTTACATAACTTTAATATTAAATAGACAAAAATGATCTGTATTATTATTACCTTTATGTAATTTAGTAGCAAAAATCTCTCGCACTTGTTTGACTTCATCAGTCATCAGTTGAGACAAATTGTAAAATTGTTCAGCTGTATACTGATCTCCTACTCCTTTTTGTTCACATACTTTCAACATGGCGCATCCAGCAGCTAATCTCAGCCAAGACATTTCAGCTTTTGATAATTTTCCAGATTGCAAAAGATCACCTTTATGTAATATGAAGGCATTCAACATCCTGAAAGTCTTTTGCGCAGAAGCAGTATCCTGTTTAAGGCCCAAAAGCCACCTTGCCATGGCTTTTAATCCTTCAACTTTACATCTTGTTTCTTCTGGTAATTCATCTTCAGAACACCATGGCTCACCATCCCCACCTTCGGCGTCTCCTTCTCTTGCTTCTTTTACTAATAGTTCTTTAACAATCTTTAAAAAAACGTAAAAACGTTTTATGAGCATTTTGAACTCTTTTATTAAAAAAAAAAAAATATTTATAAAGTTTACTAATATGTCTTTTTGTTTTGACGGAAGGTGCTTATATTTAAATCTAGATAAATGCTGAATAAAATTTCAGTTGAAGCTAAGAAGAGAAGATTAAAAATGTAATATTATAAACAAGGCAATTAGAAATGTTGGTCAATATACATTATTAAATTAAAAATATAAAATGTATACCTTTCTTGATACAATATTCTTAATTTGGACCTTATAACGTTCTGGAATATTGAATGCAATGTGCCCCAGAGTGACTATAGCAGTTCTGTAATGAGGAGAATCTGGAATCAGATTATTTTTCACAGATTCTAAAATACTCGAAAAAAGAGTATCATAGAGTTCAGGCATATTCTTGTATATACATTGAATTGCTCCTTTGGATTGTTTTGGTGTTCCAGTCTGAGCAAATTCCTTACACAATGGTGCTAGTCGATTCATTACTTCAGGAAATTGTTCATCTGTGAATAAAAATTTACTAGTCATAATTTTGTAAATTATATAGCAAACAATAGAAACTATTTAAACGTGCTTCTCTTTAATTTAAATGTCTATTAAAATAAACTTACACAAACATTTATATTTTCCCAGAAAAGTAAAAACTGAAAGTACTAGTGGTGCAATATTCTCATCATCTAGCTTTAGAAGTTCCATAAGTTGTTCCAAAACGTCAGTATATTGAAAGTGGGTAGGAAATACCACACTCAACATTACTAGTAACTTAAGCCCTCTATCGCCAGCTGTAGCAGGATGCAAACCAATTTCTTCTATACAATTTCCACCTCGTAAGCAATCTTCTACATATCCAACTAACAATTTTATAGCTTCATGATCAATCATTACAGAACTAATACGTTCTAATAACATCTTTACAGTATTGTAATATAAATTTGTCATAACTGGTGGTCCGAGTTTTCTTAAAACAGATGCTGTGGCTTCAGAACATTCTTTACAACTTACAGATGGTTTTACGACTATATCAAATTGATCCATCAAAGCAGAATCTCTTTTTAAATGGTTACTGAATTTTGTTAAATACTCTAGAGCTTTAACAGGTTCAGGTAAACATCTAGATAAATTCTGTACTTTTACAGCTAATTCTTTTAAAACTTCATGTGATCCATTAATTGATCTCCGGTGTAGTTCCAAAAATTCTTGAACCAATTTTCTTACACATAATTGATTTTTTTGGAGTTCCAAGAATGCTTTTGTAGCATGATCATCAACTGTTCCTAAAAGATGATACAACTTTTTCATTCGCTCAGCAGCTGGTAGTTGGTAAGGAACTAGACAAGTATTTAACAATCTTTCAACTAATAAACGATCTTCCATACCAGCCATATAGTAACCATGTAAAATTTTATCTTTGATCCATGTTACTGCTTTTTTGGTGGCATTTGGTACATCAGGATCGCTAAGATGTTTTTTATAAATAAGAGCAAGCCCAGACATTGCTTCTTTTCGTATTTTAAATTTTTTATCTAAAGTTCTTTCTTTCACAAACTCCAACAGATCTTCAGAGTCAGATACAACTTGAAAATCATTTTTTGCAGTTGTTACAATGGCCATAACGACCTGATAACGCACATTTTCTTCAGAGTCATGTTGCCTCATTTTCAATGTCTCTGTTATATCTTTTCTTAAGTCAGGATGATTAAGTAGAAAATGCATAGAGTATTGTACGCATTTAGTTCTAATTGCTATAGAAATATCGTTAAATCTTCCTAAGAAAGCCCTCCACAATGCACTGTGACGTTTTGCAAGTTCAGAATCTTTTTCACTAAACATTTTTGCCAAAAGAGCTACTGCAGCTAATCTATCGCTTTCAAGGGGGCTTTTTAATTTGCATTCAAGTTGAGGCAAAACAGCTAATAAAATCTGAGGTCTTATATGATTCAATTCATAAATTAAATCATAAACTTTTCCACAAATTTGTAAATTTTTGTCTTCTTTACCCAATATCAATACATGATTAAAAAATGCTTGAATATAAGGTTCAAGAGTATCCGAGGTTTTCACTATTAATTCTTTTGCTAAAAAATAGGCATTTTTGTGTTGCGTTTTATTGGGTTCCACAATATTTATTAAGATAATATCTAAAAGATCATTGCTGACCATGTCACTTTCTGAAATTAATGGCGAGAGAACGTCCAACATAAAACTTTTAACTCTTCCTGAATGTTCATCGTTAACTATTTTGAACATAAGATGAAAAAGTGCACAAAAGATTTCTTGGCAATCTTGTAACTCAAAGCACATGTTAAATGATTTCACATATGCCAGATTTTCCAACAAGTAAAAGTATCTTTTAAAAGCTGCATCTTTAGGATCTTTTAATCCAGACAACTGCGTAATTAAAAACAGGAAAATCGTTTTAACCTGCTCAGGATCCTTATAAGGCGCTTCTGGAGCATATACTCGTAAAACATCAGCAATGCAACAGGCAATAAGAAGTTGGACGTCACGCGATGTATGTGAAAGAAATTGTTCTTCAGCGAGGTGAAGTGATAATGGAATATATTGTTTGTAGGCTCCGTCATCTTGACCCATTGCTTGTAAAGTATGAGCCAACGTTTTTAAGCGACGGATTAATTCATCTGTATTTAGATCGTCACTAATTGGACGGCATCCTGGTGGATACACTATTTCAGACATTTTGGTACCTAAAAATATTTATTCAAAATAAAAAAAATTGTATTTTTGGTGCCCAACATGACATAAAAACGAGACATCAATATTAAGAAACTAACAGAAACTACATATTTTTTTGTCGAAAAAAATATAAATGTATTTTTCATGGATTATGTAAAAATATATAACATGCAATTCAGTAACAATCAGAATTTGATATAATTATATGAAAATCCACCGAAAGAGAAATTTCATTTGTTAATAATTTTGTAAAAAAGTATACAAAATATTTTAAAGGAAAGTAAAAATGATATGCTTATTTAATTACAAACTTTTAATATATTACAACTTACCCTAAATTTAATATGTCATAATAAACATGGTATTTGCATATATTTATTAATATTTTTAGTATTATTTCTTAATTCAAACTGAATAAAATATTATTTATAAATAAATATCATAAGCGACATCCTAACATAACCACATCTACAGGTATCTACTATTTTAATGTTACAGATCTCTGTTAGTGTACTGAAAACATGAAAAGGAAAGCCTGCATTATGTACTTTTTTTACACAATCCGATTAAAATTACTTATTATATTAAAGAAATTTAGTTACTTCGGTGCTAAATTTGTAGTATTAACAAGATAGCAACAAAATAAGATACTATTTACCTGCCCTGAGTTGAACACAGTTGGATAGTTATATTGGGATAGATCAGTCTATGCACTATAAAAAAAACTTTGATTGATATATACACGAGTTCATAATATAACTCACCAAACGTTCTACATAGTATTTAATGTAAATATAATATAATTTTAACAAAATGTTACCATTTCTTAGGTAAACAGGGACGCGCACAAAATAACAGAACATACGAAATGCACTTATTAAACTACATTGAAGATAGGCATATAGGCGTCCTTTTCTTCTTTTTTAGATGTACCTTTATGAGTGGTTAATAATTTTTTTCCGAGAAGAGCATACCGCTGACTTACATAAATTTATAATTTATTTCGAAATTATAACATTATTACTATATAATAGTATTAATCTATTCTATTTCTATCACACACTACCTCTGAAGAAAAATTACAATCGTAATCGAGGATGAAGATCTAGTGTACATTTTAATTATATTGATCCTAACCCTTATTTTATCGTTAATATAATTCAAATAAATAAAAAATAAACTCATTATCAGTTATATTTTTGATCTTATCGCTTAAAAATAAGGCAGAAAAATTCTTCCGCATTTTAATGAAAAGAAGAAGAAACCGAAAAAAGAGAGGTTATGCTTAGTTTTTTTGACAACTTTTGACGTTTTCTAGCAAAGTTTTATTAGATTCACGTGTACGTGAAGCTGTACATAAACCCTGCAATAATGCCGACAATAGGGGTTAAACGAGATTTATTGTTCAAAACCATTGGAAAAACCTATAGTGAGTTTAGTTTATTAAAACTGTACCTTATGTTAATATTTGAAAAATTTATTTTAGCTGATGATGAATTTCAAACTTTATGTTTTGAATTCGGTCTGGAATTAGATGAGGTGGTAAGTATATCGATTTTGATATTTATTATTTTTTTTTATTAATCTTGTTTTAGACCACAGAGAAGCAAATGATTACCAAAGAGCAAGGTGAAGACTCTCATTTAACTGCAAATGCTTCAGAAGAAGTTATTTATAGGATAGATGTACCGGCAAATCGTTATGATCTACTTTGTCTTGAAGGGTTGATTCAAGGGTTTCTTGTATTTTTAGGAAGGTTTGTACATTATTAACATACAGGATTTTTTAGCATATAAGAATATTGTAGGATTCCTCCACCACAATTCCAAGCAATTAAACCTTTAGAAGGACTAACTGAAAAACTCATTATTAAACCAGACACAGCAAAAATTCGACCCTATGCTGTTGCCGCCTTATTAAGAAATATAACATTTGATCAGAATAAGTACGAAAGTTTTATTTATTTACAAGATAAATTGCATCAAAATATTTGCCGTAACAGATCTTTGGTAGCAATTGGCACACATGATTATGATACCATTAAAGGACCTTTTATTTACGATGCAAAACCTCCTAAAGATATCAAATTTGTGCCTCTTAATCAAGGAAAAGAATTTGATGCTAAGGAACTGATGAATTTCTATTCAGTAAGTTAGAAAATGTATTTAATTAATACTCAGTAATTTATATTATTGTCTTATATAATAATATATAAAATATTTCACATATTTATAATGATTTTGTACATATTTTATTTCATAAATATATTTATTAATACTGAAGTTAGCAATTCATTTCAGACTCATGCTCAGTTAAAACAATATCTACCATTAATTAAAGATAGCCCCGTTTATCCTGTTATTACAGACAGCAATGGTGTTGTATTGTCATTGCCTCCAATAATTAACGGTAATCATTCTAAAATTACTCTTGACACAAAAAATGTATTTATAGAATGTACAGCTACTGATCTAACAAAGGTAAGATAATAAAGTTTTAACTTATCTAAATTAATCAAACAACCCACAAGTAATTACTTAAAACATTTATAATAATTTCATTTATGTTTTCAATGTTTTAAAAAGTGATAGTTTATATGGATATTATTTTTACTTACATTTAAAAAGTGTATTTTTTAGGCCAAAGTAGTACTTGATACAATAGTTTGCATGTTCAGCCAATATTGTTCTCAGAAGTACACAGTTGAATACTGTGAAGTTGTAAATCCAGATGGTAATTCAGTGTTTTATCCTGAATTAGAGTATAGAAGCGAAATTGTGTCAGTGAAGAAAACAAATAAAAAACTAGGAATAAAGTAAGTTTCAAGGATTAATTTTAATGAATCATTTTTATTTTTGAGAAGCAAGTAAACATGACACAAATACGTTTTTCTGTGCGATTTTTGTTTATATTAATGACTTTTAAAATGTTTAATTTATTCAGATTGTATTGTAAAATAGTTTCATGTTACAGCATATTTATTATTCTTATATTACCGATTTACCTAAATATTGGTAAAGCAAATTTAATAAATTTTTTATTTCGTTTTATTTATTAAAATTTAGATACCAATACAAAAAAATAAATACATTTAAAAATGAAACATACGAGATTGTGCAATATTTATTTTGTTGTAGTTTTTTAACTTATTATTTTTATTTAACTTTATGCTAAATGTCAATATTTTTGGTTTAGTGTAATAAGTAATAAACGTTTTAGTGAATCTGCCGAAAATATGGTAAAACTTTTATCCAAGATGTGCCTTACCTCTGAACTTACTAATAATGATAATATTAAAGTAATGATACCTCCCACAAGACATGACGTTTTACATGCTTGTGATATTTATGAAGATGTGGCTATTGCTTATGGCTACAATAATATTAAACGAACTTTTCCAAAAACTAACACTGTTGGCCAACAATTTCCTGTTAATAAATTAACAGATTTGTTGAGGTATCCAATCGCCGAAGCTGGATTTACTGAAGCGCTGACTTTCACATTGGTAAGATTTAATGATTAAAAATTCTCCCTTTTTTTATCCAGATAACAAAATTTTAACTAAATAATGTACATTTTAATTTCATTTTCAGTGTTCAAGAGATGATGTATCAACAAAATTGGGGATTGATACAATAGAAAAAGTTCCGGCTGTACATATATTTAATCCAAAAACGTTAGAATTTCAAGTATGCCGTACAACTCTGCTTCCAGGCATTCTTAAAACTGTAGCTGCTAATAAGAAAATGGTGTTACCCATAAAAATTTTTGAAATAGCTGATGTTGTACTTAAAGATCCTGAGGCCGGTAATTAACAGT
Organism: Hermaeophaga mercurialis; assembly: GCA_951812935.1. Classification (NCBI taxonomy): domain Eukaryota; kingdom Metazoa; phylum Arthropoda; class Insecta; order Coleoptera; family Chrysomelidae; genus Hermaeophaga; species Hermaeophaga mercurialis. The sequence goes on from OX638360.1 coordinate 46,390,602, forward strand.
TTCAATGTTTTTTTTTTTTCATTTCAGGAACTTTAAGGTACTCAATAGAGAATATTTATCATTTTTACATGTGGGTTTGCTTAAATCTTTGAACCCCTAAATTAACTTTCCTTGCATATTCAAGTTTTTTAATATCACTTAAATATTGTTATCGAAAATTTTGCCACACCACCTTTCTATATGGATCAAGAAGGGCTATTAACTCCTTGAAGGGCCCTAAACCGTTATTATTTTAAAATACACTCCCTATTTTAAAATTGCGAGGTCCTATTGGCCCTCAGTATCGGTTATTAGAAATTAGCCAAAGGCTTCAGCATAATGCTTTTATCTAAATTATTAATAATCTTTGGCTCTTTTGTTACAATTTTCAGGCAGAATCATTGTTCAGTAAGAGACTCTTATTCTTTTGCTGATATATAAAAATTGTACCACATAACCAGGCTTAAAGCATTGAGCTCTAACTAGACTGACGATATTGTAGCAAGACAAAGGTCAAAGATCTCATTGCCAATGATTCCCTTTCAAAGTGATTTGGAAAACGCTCATGTATTAGAGAAAAGTTTCTGGCTTGCTTCATTCATACAGATATGGCCTAAGCATTCTGAAATGTCTGTTTAAAGGGAACTGTAGCTGTGGTATAATAAGAAGATAGGTCAAAGTGAAGACTGCCTATGAAATGAATCTGAAGAATACATTCTTTGTTCCTCCATTTAGCTAGAAAGAAAAAGTTGAATTGTATCAGATTGATGTTAGAGAAGCCTCTGATTTTAAAAAGGTCTTCACTAAATAGATTATGAACTTCTTTAGAAGCATTGGACTGCATAGTATCGCTAAACTTAGGAATGAGTTGCAATAGTCCATCTAGTAGAAGAAGATACTTAATGTCACATAAGCTAACCCAATATTTACGTAGTATTTTTTTAGTACTAACTTAATAAATAATGTCTTACAGACTTATCAAAATATTAATAAAAACAACCTATTTTTTGTAATATTCTTTTTGAAAATGTCTTTAAAATGTTCTAGAGGTTGGTGCTAGAAATGAAAGAAGGATATGTGCTGTGAACTATAATCGTAACGCAGGTTTTGAAATTGTGCATGGTCTTCTCGACAAAATAATGATGCTTCTTGAAGTTTCATGGTCCAGAAAGAAAAATTCTGTCGGATATTACCTACAAGCTACAAATGGTGATTTTTAAATTTGCTTATTGTATACATATAATTCTTTATTTAATAGTTTATACATTTTACTTTTAAAAACATTTATTTGTTTTTAGATCCCGCATATTTTCCAGGCAGATGCGCTAACATAATCTGCCATGGGACGCCTATTGGGAAAATAGGGGTTTTGCATCCAATTGTTTTGGAAAAATTTGAACTGTCAAATCCTTGTTCAGCCTTGGAATTAAACATTCAACCGTTTGTTTAAACAAATTAGTTTTAATCGTCCTTTTAACCTTATCATATTTTTGTTTAATAGCAAATTAATATAAAACGAACTTTGTACACTCTACGTATATTGATTAAAATGTGGAAAAAAAAACATCCTTTCAGTACTATTATTATTATTATTATTATTATTATTATTATTATTATTATTATTAAGAGCTATACCGAGCCGGCCTTGCATTTGTGTCCAAACATTCAAATTAACATACCCGGAGTTTCTTATTCCAATTCAATCCTCTACATACCCTAAATGTTTTTTCAGCCTGTGAACAGAAAGTGCAGTAGTATCAAATGGTAAAATAAACTTTAAGGGTTTCAGCGTCTCATTTTTCTGGATACGAACCAGAGTCACGTGAAGGAGAGTCCAAAGGGTAAAAAAGCTATCTGGACATCAAGCAAAACATTGCAAAGTGAGAACGAATTATTTTTAGAAAAATCTACTTCATATTTAAATTCACAAAATCACATTATTATCATTTAGTCTCCCTAATTCTACAATAAATGTACAAAATACTAATTTTAACAGAAGATTACTAGTGCAAATTTAGAAGCTAAATTATTTATGAAATATGGTTAACAGCGCAATATCGAGCAGAAACATTAATTTTATCTCAAACTAGTTATCTCACCTACTAAGAAAGGTTTAAGGGGGAATTAAAGAGATTAATAAAGTAATAGGACAAATAAGGAATTACCGCAATAATAAAAAACAGTAACAGTAGTACAAATTAGTTCAGTAGTAGAAAGCTAAAGTGGATGTCGTAAAGGTCGCTTTTACAAAAAAACACAGCCAACTATCCTGGAATGTTTCACTATATAAACTAACGCGGATATAAAATTGTAAAAATGTAAATGTATGTTTTCCATTCATATTTGCACCCATCCAAGGATTAACACACGTGAATGTCCAACTCCTACCTGGGAGGCTTTCCGGCTAATCTTACAATCCATCTGCCAATTTTTACATACTTTTTAAATGTAAAAAAAATTAGGAGAATTCAAACTATTAAAAAAAACCATCGTAAGTAATCGTAACAAAAGGCATACATAAAAAACTAGTGGTAGAAATGAAAGGCAAGAATAAGGAATATAGAAGAGAAAATTAATATAAAAGATGGCATATCTGATTAAATTACTAGTATCTAAGAAAATGGAGAGAAAAGCAAGAAGCAAAAATGAAAAGCCTTAGCAAAAGGCCTATGTGACATCAGCAGTTTATCATATGATATCCTGAACTCTTTCAAGTACTAATAGTTTGATCCTGACCCACAAGGTGGTTGGGCGTTGTGAAAAATCTAGAAAATAAGTTGAAGAAAAATGAAACTAAATGAATGCTATCTATTAAAGATTTATTAACTGTACATTATATTTTAGCGCCTAACATTACAAATTCCAGGTATAAATATTCAGTTCAAAGTTTGGACTCCCATTAAAAATATTTACTTATATCACAATATGTAAGTGCCAATTTTTTTTCAAAACTAAAAGTCAGATAAGCAGGTTCAGTCTATTATAGTTTTTTACAGAAAATATTGTTCTGATTATTGACTGACGATCAGGTTAATAGCAAATGGCACGAGTCAACAATAGTAATATAAAAAAACTACAATATTAAGGTTACTATAAATAATCAGATGATGAAGAGGTTCCTTCTTTTAATCGTTTATTGATCAATCTTGAAAAGCCAATCAAACATTCATGAACTGCATAAAAGTAAAAACGCCAATGGACACTGTATTATATTTATAGAAAAAAAATTATAATGAATAGTTATTTCATATCATAAGTCAGTTTTTAGTCATACTAATTGACAGAAAGAATTTGTAAGATTGACTTTTTCTAAAGGATTTAGAAAAATTTCACAATTGTAGGAAAAACTTTGATCAAAAAATGGAACCATCTATTAATAGGGTCCATGAATGAAATGGAAAAATATGATACAGTACGCTATTGTCTTTAAAATCTTTTTCCCATGATTCGTATGAAAATAGAATTGGTCTGTACAAATCTATCTTAATGGTAAAGTTAGAACTTGATAAAAATATTCAGGAATATATTTTTGCGGATTCATAATTTTAAATATTATTTTTAGTAATTATACCTTTTTTTTTTGGAAAGGAAAGTGAGGTAAATTTTAATTCATTCAATACAGAATGATATTCTATAATTAAGAAAATTTAAGTATAATTCAAGATACTGATAATATTGAGGATCTTGATTTGCATTCTATAAAACAGAAAAGGTATTAGAAAACTAAAAAGGTACGAAATTGTTCATTCCTGATTCCATGCAAAAACTGAAAACTGAACATTTTTACCAGCCAAAAATGGATTAGTAATAAAATAAATAGCAAATGATATGTTTGACATATTATGTACAAAAGTGAAAAAAATATTTACATTTACTAATTACTTTGTTCACAACATCATTCAGTATTCTTTTAAGTATTTTCTTTTTATTTCATTGTATAAAATAATACAAAAAGTTTTATACAAAATATCTGTTATTGTATTTACACCTATTATCTACAGTTGGTTGCTAGTAGAGCTGTCAATTGCACATTTTCCATGCTTTAAAGCTTGTAACCAAAGAGCTAAGAACCTGGAAATTGAAGATTTTTGTAAAAATTGAAGTTTTGTATATTTATTTAAAAATTTCAGCTTTTACAAAATTCTTTGAATTCCGGGTGATGAGCTTTTCAGCTGCTGAATTTCTTTGTTATATTGGGCTTTAAAAGCTTCGATTAGTTAAATAAGCTCCAATTATGAGCAAGACGAACTTTTATATTTTTAAACTATTTTCTGTAGCACAATGTATTGGTAATAACACAGAATATGTTCCGCAGAGAAATTACTGTTGAAAACATTTAATTGAGTAGAAAATATATATTCTTTTATGAGATATATAAACGGTACTTCCTTTGAAGGCACACAGTGTTTCATCCAGAATTTTTTGAAAGATTTAGTGGCATATCTGAAACAATAAATGAATTGTTAAAATCTACAGAAAAAACTAGAAATAAAATTTGAGGATGTTATATAACAAAAATAATCACCATTAACGTAGATAAAAGTGTGGTGGAGATTATAGCTAACGTACATACAATAACGTTACTCTATCTTACTAACACATGATGCTCAGATTACATAGAATCGTCGCAAAAAAAGCGCGATATACACCGAATGGGAGATTTAGATGACTTGTTCATAAAATATTTTAAAATGAAAAACATACAGAATTATTATGCTTGGCATCATTAGTAACAGGATTATTCTTTATTTAATATACCTTCCATTAACGAAAATATTTACTTCACAAACTACAATACCTGCCAGGAATCGTGTTGTTCAGAGTCAAAAATTCTGCTGAAGAGAGCCTAAAAACTCTATTCTTATTTTTTAAAACTCGTTTCTAAATGAACATACATTACTCTCATTGACAGATCTATTAATACTTGAAAAAGCTATATGTGAAAATAGCGAAACCGTGGTCGTTTTAATACAACTAAAAAAGCGTTTGAATCCTGTGGAAACACATAAGTATATTTTATATTTTTCATTTTTATTATAAAATTGTAAAAAAAGGTTATCGGGGATCACTTATTTCTCTTACAACCATAATTGAGGTGAAATAATTTAGATACATTTGTGTTATAAAACTTCATAACGTAAAAGAGTAGTCCAAGCTATTAAAATTAGTGAAGATATATTGTCTATCACTAAAACGTCTTAAAAAATTAGGAACGAACCTAATCGCAACTCCAGGATGCCTCGCCTTGAGTAGAATACCTGTAAGAAGTTATTTTTATTTCAAGCAATTTTAGAAAAACATGTTAGAATATACACAAGAATGTTTGATCTTTGAATGACTTTGAATCTGATGTGATGGGGCTTAATTGACCTTTGATTCCAGTTCAGTCCCAAAATTAGAATCCATTATTCATGGCACTGTTATTTTTATGGACAGTGTAATTTTTATCTTCTTATTACTCACGGAATTCTTCATTTGATATACCTTTATAGTATATGCTGGTAACATCTACCCAACGAAAAAATGATTAGATTGTAGCTTAGACGATGTACAAATTACAATACAAAATGGAAGACAAGCTTTTATTGTAGCAGTAGGAGTGGACAAAATTCAATTTAATTTCGACACATTGGTAAATGTAATAAACTTTCTCAAGCGTTAAAATACCTTAGAAGTGTATACATATCATAATCCAACTAAAAAAAATATTTGCGATTTAATTTAATTTTTTTTCATCTGTGAACATGCAAAATAATATGTCTACTTTGATAGGGAAACTCATTGCAGAATGCTAATTAGTTAGAGATACTAAGTACTATAGATATTTAACAAATAATATTTTTTGTAATGTTGTAAATAAATATATTTTATTCTATTCAGATGAGTGAATGTTGTTTATTTCAGTGTAAGTATGAAGTGCCATAGGTCCGTTTTTATTTATTAATAATACCTTTTTTATTTTTAGTAAATATGATGATTTCTATATATGATGTAAATATTAGAGATTCCCACATAACCACCTCTGGAATCAAATTTTGTGTTCCTGAGTCAGATCCGAGTGTTTTCACATTCAACGCCCAAGATTAACTAACAAGGCTGAATTAAGATACTTTATAATCAAAAGTGCTCAACATTATACTATATTTTGTGTGAAGGTATAAGACACATAATAATAAATAGTTTCTATCTTTAAACTCTTATTTGCCTGAGAATAAAAATGTATTAACATATTTCCAAAAATATTGGACAAATTACTCATTTTTATATATTCGAGGTAAGCACAAAGGAATCCTAAAGAAAACTTGGAGTTCCTAGAAAACTAATTATAAACACAAGGTTTTAACGAATATTAGTAGCAATGCACAAAAGAAAATTGTACGGCTAGTGCCAAGAAATACTAAACAAGCTAGCCAATAAGAATGGTACAAACAACGGTCATTTATGAATGAACAACTTAAATAACATTTTACAAAAATTTAAACTACAATGAATCATTGTATTATATAAAAGATAAAAGTTCCATAAAGAGCTGCTTAAAATTGGCTTGTTTTTTTACAAATTAAAAACTGGTGGTTTTCCAAATATTAGTTATAATTCATAATTACACAACCAGATCAATAATTTTAAATGGCTTACCACAATATTTGATAAAGGCTTAAAGTTATAAAACAACTTGTTTAAAATAAAAAAAAAATGTTTTAAAAGCCAGTTTGGAAAATATGGAAGAATTGTAAAATCACTAGTGTTATTAAGGATGTGATAAATATATTAGGTATTTATATATTTTTACATATTTTATATTATTATTATATTATTTTTTATTTTATGGCAATACATGCTAGATAAAAAATGTAAGTAATGAATATTTTTTACCTGTGACAGTTTCCTCTCGATGCTCTCCGTCTCTACGTGGTTCAGTTGTCCAGGAGCATGTAGGGGTTTCATGTCTTACTGGTAAATGTACAGGAGAGTTATGATGATACATGGAAGGCACTACGTATCCCCTACCATATACACCTGTACCAAAATAAGGAGGTACTGGTGGAAATGGGTACATGTATCCATGTAGATATGACTGGGGCGAGAAAGGAGGATAACCAGCACATTTTTCTACCTGCTAAATATTGTAAATTATTTTAAATAAATTAAAAAATGTACTTTAAAATAAAATAAGAATGTTCTTACCGAAAGTTCTATTGAGCGTAGTCTATCAACACTTTCTGAATACCATCGCTCTTCAGCAGGTGGGGAACAGTACTGAGGGTGAGCTAGAGGATAGTGACTAGGAGATGAAGTAGGCGATCTCTTAACATTTCGGTCCTCCGCTAAAAGGGAAGTAATACTATAACTAGAATTCCTAAGGGGTTTTGTTTCTTCAACACCATTTGCAACGACATTACTACCAGAATTCGACCCTGTCGGTGGTGTGTTGGAAACAGGCTGAACTGTTTGGGACTTATTACGGCTTCTTTTTTGAGAATTATCGTCACTATGCGTTTTGTCTTTTTCCATTTCGCGAAGGAAGCGCTTTCTGGGAGAAACTACTGTCTCTGCTCTTGGTGGAGTACTAAAATTGTAATACAAAGAAATTATTGTTTTATTATATTTAAGAAAGAGAACTTTTTTTTTATCGCTATCAAGAGAAAAAAAAATAGTACCTCGTCCGAAGGCTTTTGTCTATAAGACATTGTATAATAGAGAGCAGAGAACGTTTGCTATTTTCTCGTTTAAGTTTGATAAAAGTTTTTTCCATCTGAAATGTGTTGACTTGTGGTTTTTCTAATGCAGTTGAGTAAGGAGCTCTTCTTTTGTTGCTTCTTTTATGTAAACGCCGAGATTTAGGTCTCCAAAAATAAAACCTTAACTCTTTTGAAATGTTTCTGTTAGGACTAGTCTGTTTCCAAGAGTGGTCTCGTTGCCAAGGGGATGACTGAATAGAACTATTGTCGTCTGAAACTAAATGCATATATTTAAATATACATTATTTTAGAGTAATACTTTTGTTTTGTTTCTTAGTATTCTGCACAAATTTCACCAATAGCAGGAATGAAGCATTTTATTGCATATTTAATTGGAAGGTGGAAAACAATCTTAATTTATAAATATCTTCTATAGATGAGTAGTTAATACTATTTACTTAGTTGAATAAAAGTTTTTTTTTTAAATCTAATATTGATCATATCCAAATGTATGTAAGCTTAGTTTTAGTAAGATCAACTAAGATTTTATATAGATTTTTCCTTTTATTTACCAACAGAAATTAAAAAAAAAAGGAAATGAAAAAGATTACAAAACTTGATACAATTGTTACAATTCTATGGAGCAAGAGTTAAATCATTGTTTCAAAATTAATGGAGCAAAACCTATTTTCATTAAAAGATATATTTAAGGAAATGAAAGTTTACATATTAGGAAAATAGCATTGGCAATAAAAAATGTTAAAGATGAATAACTTTGTGTGTCAAAGGAACAATGCAGACTGTATTCAGAATACCCATTTAAATATTATTAACTTGATATTGAAAGGTAGTAAATTGTAATACTACTCCTAATCTTAACTAAAATGTCCAGCGTATTGACACAATAAAGTATAAAATATTTTGCAATGAGGCTTACCACTAAGAGATGTACTACTTTCTTGTCTATATGCTGGAGTAGAGGAAGCTGTTCCTTGTGGTGGCCAAAAAGTTTTTCTTGGAACTGACACCCACGAAACTCGTTCACCCTCCCTGGCTCTTTCCAATTCAAGGATAAATTTCCCATCTAAAATTATGCATTTATATTGATGTTTTATAAATTATTACCTAAGATTATAAAAACCTTACTTAATAATGGTACAATGTTAAAAATGAAAATTATTAAAAGTACATGTCTATTGTTTCTCACCTAAACATTTTATAACAAATTTAAATAGTGTTAATACATAAATAAAGAAAATTGTAAACTAAATTATAGATATATTTTTAATAATTATTATTGTTAAAAATATCGTTAGAAGACTTCCTTTTTAAGTATAAAGTTTACCAAATATATAGAAAACGAATTTTGGAAAATATATATGTATGTATATACCTACCTAAGCATGCATTTGCATAAGTGTTATTAATAAAGAACTGACCTTTAAAGAATTTAAGACGTCCTCCTTGCCCATAATTAGTTTTGTGGCACTCCTCCTTAATATTTCTGTCAACATTCCCATTCATTCCAAATTTGTGCCCCTCTTCTGACATTTTGGTACATTTTGTCAAGATGGTTGTTGAGGGATGCTGTATCTCGGATGATATGTGCATTTCATTACGTGTTAAAACTATTTACAAGCCATTTTTTGTAAAATACCATCTTCAAAACCCTCCCTCAAAATATTTCATTAATCCACAATCCACCTGCTGACAGTTCTTGGAGCCGTCGCGGTATTTCAACGTCCACTGCACTCCATAATGAATATTTTTCAAAAGAGTCTCTTAAATATGTTGGCCACATCTTTTAAACATTATTAGAAAACTTAAACACATCGATAACTTTAATAGATTTTCAGTAAATTTTAAACATCTAACGTTACCCACCCTACACAACTCGTCCCGTGGTCAAAATTTGATGATGTTGACGGTCGCTCTGTCGGACAGTTGGTTTCATAAAAAGTTCATTCACATTTCCATTGAATGATTTTTAGAAAATATTTGCTCATACCATTATAGTTTTGAAAATGAGAGCTTCTGGGTGTTTAGATAAAGTGTTTAGTAAGGGATTTGAATGTTAAAACAATAATAAAAATATTTTATTATAATCAAAATTTAATTATTAAGTAATTAATTTATAAATGGCGCAAGGAAAACGGAGTTTTTAGATTTTCTGTCCTAGTCATATTTTTACGTTTTTTATATCTTAAAATATGTCTTCTAGCCGTCTACAAAAGTGTTAGTTTTATGAACATTTGTAAAACAACTCTGGCGGCGATATCTGGAATTGGATTAGCAACATTTTTAAAGAAATCCATAAGCGTCACCATTATTTTGCTTTGTGGGTCTTGGTTTATTAAAAAAATAAAAAAAAAAGGCATTCATTTATTTCTAATAAAAAACTTGTTTTTGACTCTTTTAAAGGTCAAATTCAAGACTTGATCAAATATGCAAAATATGAAAATTACTTTGTAAAAAAAATTTCAGTAGTTCACAGGTGATGACGTCATCCTGTATGTCTAACTTTTCCAACAAAGAAAGAAATAAACACATTTTAATCTCTTTTAATTTAACATTATTCACTCCTTACATAAAACTTGAAATTAGTTAGCAAATGAATTTTCATTTTTAATTAAAAATACAGAGTTAAAAATTTAAAATACTCGCTTAATATTTGATGCAAAATACTTTAATATTAATCTTAGTGCTAGATTATTTAACAAAATCAACGAAAATAAAATTATTTAAATTTAAATGGCGCCATTAATGTTTTGCTGGCTCATTTATCTTTTTGTAAAAATTAAATATGCTATTTTGAACAAAAAATAAAAGTCAATTAAAACAAAAAATATATCTTTCTAACGAAATAAACATATAATACGAAAAGTGTTTGGAATAAATTCAATATTTTAATAATAGACAAACTTTTAAGAAAAAATACTAAAACACGTTAATTTTAATTTTTCAAGGGGTGTCTCCTAAGAGATATTATGTCACCAGTGTTGGAGTAATGATACATTTAATACAGGGAGGTCATGTGACACCTCATTTGAAAGATCTCCTAATCGTTTACTTAACTGTATATATGTGAACATTTATTACTACAGGATCAACCAAAATTATGTATTTATTTAAGTAAAATGAAATTAGAATAAATATTCACTCATTGAACTAAATTATGCTAAGGACCGTCACAGGGAATAAAACATCGTATCTAGTGTCTTCTATTGTTTTTAGTTATTCAGCAACTATAAATATATTAACTGACATAGAGCTATACTCTAATTTGAAATTGGTCGATCTAATAGTAAAGTGTCTCATATTATTATCACAAAAATATTTAAATCAGCATAATCTAGCAATGAGGATTCAGAAATTGAACGAATTGAAATTTTAATTCTGGCTATGAAAATGAAAAGTAACGACTCCGAAGTTCGTAATTTAATTAATATCTGAACCGAGAACCATTTGTCAATCTACAATTTTAGTAAAATTGAGAAAAAGATATGTCAACGATCTTCCCAAAATCTGTAGAAAATCAATTCAAATAATTAACGTGGTACCTGCGTTCCAAGAAAAACTCCGCCCTTTAATTATTCTTAGAGTGCTAAAAAAGAAATGAAAGTGGCATCTCTGCAAATTGCATCTAGTCCAAGATTTGCTAGAAGATGACTTTGATAGTAGATTTGAATTCTGCGAAATCATTTAGGAACGATGTAGCAGAGATCCGAGTCTTATGCAAAAGGTATGTGTTTTGAGATATAATAAAAATATGTCGAACTGACAAAGATAAAATGTTAGTAAATAATCCAATGAAACTCGAAATCGTACAACAAAAATTATTTATTAAATTCCAATGTTTAAAAGTAAAAGTGACAACTAGTTTCGACTTTTAAAGAGTCATCATCATCAGGTCTGTTATATAATATATTAGTTGACGAAAAAAGGGTGTGTGATTTTTGTTGACGTCACGTCAAGTTAATTTTTGTAAGTTAGATAAAAGTTTGTTAGCTCTACTCGTATTTTTTGACGAATCTCTTAAATACACTCCTATAACTGAACTACGAAATTCCCCTATATAATTTTCTGGCCATTTCGAGCCAGATTAGGAATCATATCCTGGACGAAAAGATCGTTGCTCCTAAGCAAAGTTTAGCAAGAGAATTTTCACTTTTCATTCTCAAATTCAAGATTAACGTGAAGTGTTTACTCATCGCTCATAACTCAGAATCTTCTTGAAGACTTCATTTGTCGCTCTTAAAGTCAAGATCATCCTGGAGCAGTAACTCACCGCTATCAGTCAGGCTCATGGTTCTCTACCCCAAATAAAATAAAACTAAGTTGCACTCATCTACACAAAGGTCAGTAGTTGATCGATCTCATAATTACTCTGCCGAAGTTTGATGGGAAGAGTTAAAACATTTAATTCATTGGGTAATAAATTGTATATTTAATTTAACTGTAAAAGTAAAAATCACACAACGGTGGATTTAAAAAAATAGGAAAATCATAATTTGTCTAGGATTTTTAGATTCAGTGAAGTTAGAATTGGTTGATAGTAATGAATTAACGATTAAAAATGAGTTTAAAGAATTTTATAACATACAGGATGAAATCGAAAGTTCAGTTCTCCAAAAATTAAAATTGACTTTTTCGAATTGCCATTAGAGGATTCACTTCAAACTGACAGTGCCGTTTTTAAAGTGGCATCAGGAAAAATTATCAAAGCGTACACTGAACATGAAGCCATTGATCTAAGTAATCAAGCCCTTTATATACTATATATGTAAAAAAATAGATATTGTAAAGTGTCATATATTACAATAATTACCCATCAAATTATACTCAATGGATAGTATAATTGAATAAATAGAGTCTGGAGTGATTTTATTTTTTAACTACATATTTTCAAATAAAAATAATTATATTTAGGTTTTTATGACTAAGAATACAATACCACGAAACAATATGTGCAAAAGATATTATATGCCTTCACAAAAATGCAAATTATTATAATGCACATTCTTTTAAAATTTAAATTCTTTATATTTCTTTGTTTGCTTTGTGTCTTGCTGTTGACGTTTTCTCTTGCTCTGCAAAATATAAAAATGTGTAACAAAATTTTATATTATTGCTGCATATAAGAATATTACCTTTTGTTTTGCAACATGTTCAGCCAACATGTCACTAAGATCTTCCTTTTGTAATTGAGACTGATTTTCTCTCATCTGTTGCTCATATCTTACAGCCATAGCGTCACTGTCCATGTCCAATTCAGACGGATCCAGTGCCAATTCAACCATTCCTTCACGATCTGTAACCCTTTTAGTCAAATTAGGTGCAGTGTTGGCAATGTTACTTATATCATAAGTATGACTGCTCGCCATCATTGCATTGCCGATTCTTTCATTTCTCTTCTCAGGAATAATATGATACAAAACTGGTGTTTCAGTGCTGAAAAGTAGTTTTTGATAATAAGATATAATACTTTTTATTTTTCTTTGTTTCTTACCCTTCCATTTCATTTTCAATCTTTTTCTTTCTAAGTTCTATAGTTTCAGGAGTCTCCATTCCAGCAGGAATACTGGAAATACCACTTGGAGTCACTAAACCCTCTGCTGGAGTTATTAATCCAGTCTCATCAGTTAGTACTTGGGCCTCTTTCTCTTCTTCTTCCTCTTCTTCCTCACTTTCCTCTTCAGATTCTGACTCAAGGGCACCCCACAGAGACCTATCAATATTTGGATCTTCTCCAATATCCTGAAAGAGTTGGGAATAATCTTAATACAAAAGTAAAAAAATGTGACGGTAGCATTTTCATTTTAAATTGTAGGAAAACTTACATCAATATTACTGATATTTGTTCCAAAAACGTCTCCATAAAGAGGTTTACCATTTTCATCAACAGGTGGTTTTCCCCATCCACCAGCATGGTAACCAAATGCACAGCCTTCTGGAATAGGAGCATTTAATCCAGGGATTTTAAGATTGGGGTAACTTGGTGGTGGACCATAACGTTGCATAGCGATCAACCATGGTGGAGGAACCTTGTGGGCATTTGGTCCAACAGGCATACCTAGTGCTGTTCTTAATTCCTCAGTAAGATCACCAGGTTTTTTCTCTTTTAACCTTGTTTCAAATTCTTTGCCCTCATAGTATAAATCTCCGTGAATTGTCATCTTGGGTTTTGTTTGCCATCTACATAAATTAAATTAGTAACCTTAATGAACACATATAGTTTATGGGCAAATTACTTACTTAAAAAAAGCATCATGAAGTTTCTGGTAGTCAATATCAATTTTTCCTAGTTTGGGCCTGGCTCTTTCCCTCATTTTTGCCTTAAGAGTTTTTGATTCATCTTTGTCTTGTAAAGAAGCTCGCATCTCCATAATGCCAGTTTTCTTAATAAAGTCTGGGAGGTTGAAAGGTGGCTTCTCTATTCCTCTTTTACCTTGTAAATACTTGCGCTTAAAACACCAGTGTCTAGGAACCTATAAAAGAGAATTTAATTCGTAGAAAGAAAATGTATTCTTCTTTTTACAAATATAATGTTCATTAAATGCAAAATTAGAAAATTTACCTGTACAGTATTTCTATGAGCCTTAAGTTGCACTAGAAGTTTTGGATCTCTTGCTGTAACATCATGCATTTCAACCACATCTGGCCTGTGTACCAACTGTTTCAATTCAGCCACACTCAATCTTGTAAGTTTTTTCATTTTTCTTTTTGACAATTTAGTTTTATCTTCAAATTTTTTCTAAAACAATAAAATTAAACACTTCAAAATAATATTATTTTGTTTAGGGAATACCTCTTCAGATTCATCCATATCATCCATATCATCATTAGCTGTTACTGCTTTGCTGGATAAGGAAGTAGGAAGAGCAAGCACAGGAGGAGCTATATCAGCTTTTTGATCAGATATTTTAAAGGACTCAAATATACTGTAGAATTGTCTATATTGAGGAGCCAACTCATGTAAACCAATAGACTCTTGAACATACCTAAAGAGTTTGATATTTATTATCATTTATAAAAAAAAATAGTAATTTATATATTTAACAACTGCAAAATAAATGAAGTTCTTACTCAATTTCAACTTCTTCTACCAACTCTTTTTCCTGATCTTTTTCAACATCTTTATGACCATTTTGTTTTTCTTCATTTTCTCTGTTTTTTTTATTCTTTTTCCTTTTTTTCTTCTTTTTATTTTTGCTGACTTTATCCTTCATCTCCTTTTCTTTTTGTTGCTTCAAGGGTTCAACTTCTGTATCTATTACTGGATCCTAATAAAATAATTAAACAAGTCAGGTTTAAAATAAGTTTTCATTATAATAATGATTTAGCTACAAATGTAAAAGATAAATTGATAAAATTTCCATGGTTTTTCAAAGCTTTTAAATATTCTTGCGAAAACCGTGGAAATGTAAGATACCTATAATTTACATTTATATTTATAATGGACAGATTCCACAAAGTAAGGGTAGAAACAAGCATAACGATTTAGCTGATTATGGGCTTGTTATATGCCTTTTAATAATTAGTATTTATTTTACATTACAAAAATAAATTCAGCAACTTAAAATGTTGATAAACTCTATTTACTTGCATTATTTAATAAATCAATAAATAACATACCACATTATCATCTTTTTCCCATAAAGGTTCCCTCTCAGCTTCCTTTAGAGATGATTGATTTTCATTACTGGCATCAATCTCTATACCAAGTTCTAGTTGCCTTTGATTTTTTAAAGCTAACACATCTTCTAAAGCTTGAGGAAGGATAACTTCGGAATTTCCATCTATTAACTGTTCTGGAGGGTCAACTTTAAGTGATAAAAGTGAAGGAAGTTGCTTTTCAGGCGGCATTAGAGCAGTGGCTGGTGGTCCAATATTAGCTAAGACAAATAATTATTAGTTCAATTTTAGATTAATATATACGCTATACGAAACAAACTATCAATTTACTGATACTTACAAAACTCATCATTTGTCCATCCTTGGGTTCCTGGAGGGCCAAAAGCGGGTGGAGGACCCAAACTACTAGTTGGTGGAGGACCCATATTACTAGTAGGTGGAGGTCCTCCTTGCCCCACATCAGGTGGAGGGATTTGCATCATCTCTGGATTTAACATAATTGGAGGAGGTCCCAGCTAAAATTTTCGAGATTTATCAATTAGATAATAATAACGAAATTTAAGGTTTACTTACACTTCCTGGTTCTTCCATTTTTATAAAACAAAATTAATTAAAATATTTCATATATTATACATACACCTATTTTAATTTTACACAACTAAACCTCAATCTCGACCCGCTTTCCACCTTACAATTTTTTTCGTTTGTTGTTCGATATGAGAACAGTTACGGATTCACTCCAAGTTGTCATAAATCAAGTAAATAGAAGCAGAAGCGATTCAAGGACAAATAGCCTTGCTAGATAAGGCCTCACAGTCGAAGAAGAAAAACCTAAAGATTTTTCTGTGTGGATACTAAAAAGAATAAATATGAGGTAGAACTTTATGGATTTTAAGAAAATTTACCTTTATACGTTTTATAAAGAAGTATATTTTTTTCTGTGTACCATATCAAAATTTTATTAAAACTAATAATAAGAGGAATAATAATAATAAGAAGAAATTAGCCTAACTTTAGCAGGGTTGTCTCTAACACATTTTATAATGTCAAAACCGATAACTTTCGTTACCGGCAATGCCAAAAAATTAGAAGAAGTTATTCAAATTTTAGGCACTGAATTTCCCAGACAGTTAATAAGTAAAAAGCTAGATTTACCGGAGCTGCAAGGAGAATTAAATGATGTATCCATACTTAAAGCAACAGAAGCCCACAAACTAGTACAGGGACCTGTTATTGTAGAAGATACTGCTCTGTGTTTTAAAGCTTTAAAAGATCTACCAGGGCCGTACATCAAATGGTTTTTGGAGAAATTGGGACCAGAAGGATTATATCAACTGCTTCATGGCTTTGAAGATAAATCTGCTCAAGCAGTTTGTACCTTTGCTTATCATCCAGGGAATGATTCTGATAAAGTAATTCTATTTCAAGGAAGAACAGATGGTAGGATTGTAAGTCCAAGAGGACCTAGAGATTTTGGATGGGATCCTTGTTTTGAACCTCAAGGATACTCAATTACTTATGCAGAAATGCCAAAGTCAGAAAAAAATAAAATTTCACATAGATATAAAGCCTTAGACATGGTAAAAAAGTATTTTATGGAAAATACTTCTAGAACTACACTAAAGTAAAATATACTAAACTTTTAACTTATTAAGCATAAAACAAGAATTAAAATAATTTAAAAATTTTGTGTATAAGCTTGTTTGTCCCATTACGTTCAACCCTTTTTTTTTATAAACTTGCAAAATTAAAAATGTAAATAACCGCATGTCCTATATTAATAAGGGCAGCATAATTAGGTTATGTTAAGAGGTATTTACTGTAAAGTGCATAAAATAAATTGGTGTTTGGTGTTCAGTTAATACTATCTTTGGCATTTACATAATTTATATATTCGATAACTAGGTCGCCAAGTAGTTTATCTGCTACTAGTACTATTCAGAATGTGTAGCTACAGATCCTAAAAGTAGTAGTACCTAATAATCAATAAAATGGGAACTGTGATACTCGGTGGTGGCTTATCTGGCTTGTCTGCAGCTTATTACACATTGAAGGCGAATTCCAAGCATTCATTACAATTACTAGAAGCATCGGGTCGGTTAGGAGGTTGGATAAAATCCAATAAGTTAAAGAATAGTGTAATTTTTGAAGAAGGTCCAAGAACAATAAGACCTCATGGTTTAGCTGGTTATAATACGTTATCATTAATAGAAGAGATTGGTCTACAGGATGATATTCAACCTATTCATTCCACTGCACCAGCAGCTAAAAACCGAATGATATATGCAAATGGAAAGTTGCACTTACTTCCAAATTCCATGGGCAGTTTTTTTAAAACTGTACCGCCTTTTTCTAAACCTTTAGCTCTTTATTTAATAAACGATTTGTTTGCTCCTAAGCGAAATATTAAAGATGAATCAATTTATGACTTTGTTAGTAGACGATTTGGCAAGGAGTTTGCAGATTACTTAATAAGTCCACTAATTTGTGGAATTTGCGCTGGAAATGCGAAAGAAATAAGTGTTACTTTTCTCATGAAGAATTTATTTGAGTATGAACAAAAATATGGAAATATTATTCAAGGGTTGATTAGAAATATTTTTAATAAAAGTCCTCTCACACCTGAGCTAGGTGAATTAGCTACAAGAGCTAAGAAAGAAAGATGGAGTGTATATTCTTTTAAAAATGGTTTAGAGAGTCTTCCAAAATCTCTAGAAAAATATGTCATAAAGAGTGGATTATCTATTCAGTTAAATTCTAAATGCAAAAATTTGGAAATATTTCCCAGAAAAGTGATTTTAAAATTAGAAAACGGTAAAATCGTTAATACCTCTCAAGTTGTAAGCTGTATTTCTTCAGAACAATTAGGTACACTGGTGAAAAGTCAACATCCAGATTTAGCTAATCTTTTACAGAAAATTAGAAGTGTCACTGTAGCTGTTGTTAATTTACAATATAAGAAAAATTTAATATCAAAAATTGGATTTGGTTTTCTAGTTCCTCCTAAAGAAAAGCTACCAATACTTGGAGTTATTTATGATAGTTGCTGTTTTCCTAGAGATGAAAATACTGTTCTTACTGTGATGATGGGGGGCGCCTGGTTTGAACAACTATTTGGAAAGAACCCCAATAAAGAACATCTATTGAATATTGCTAAGGAACAACTTAAGATACTAATGGGGATACATGAAATACCAGAAAATTTTAAAGTCAGTATTCTTGAAAATTGTATTCCTCAGTATACTGTAGGTCATAATGAGAATCTTGAAAAGATTAACAGGTATATTAAAGAAAATAAGTTGCCATTAGCTCTCTGTGGTTCTTCATTTTATGGTGTTGGTGTTAATGATGTAATTTTATCTTCTAAAAATGCTGTTAAAAATTTACTTTAATATTTTATCTATTTAATACTTATTTTAAATATATATATATTAATATATATATAATGCTTTATACTTTGTGAGTATTATTTAAAAAATATCAATACTTATCTGAGCCCAATAATTATTAAGGCTTTAATGAATATTTATTAACTTCTTGCTAAAAATTCAGGAAAAGAGAAACAATAGTGCTATTCAATTTTATATTTGTATTCAAAATTAAAATTATATTAATTTAATTGATTCAACTGTATTGATTTTATAAGAATAATACTTTTACTACAAATAAATTATCAGAAAAAACGTATAATAAAAATTATTAAAATAATGTAAAGATCATTATTTTATACCTAAAAATAAGCGTCTAAAATCACTATTCATCGTATGTGAAATTGTTAAGACATAAGGAACAAAATATAACTGGTGCATTAGTAGTATTTTAATAAAACGAAAAATTAAAATAAATACATCTTCCAAAAGTAATAACTTAGGCAAAGAAATTCTTTATAATAATAATAAAGTAGTTGTACAACTCATACCTGACGCTTGTGCTTGCAAAATCGGTCTGTTGCGATGATCAATAAAAAAAATAATTGGGGATATGTGTGTATATATTTAAACTTATAATTGTATTATTTCCATGCATTGTAGACGGTAGTTCGTTTCTAGTTTCTAAACAACTTACCCGAGCGCTTTTTACATTTTTATATCATTATAATGAATTATATGTTCAAAAAAAATCTTTACACAGGAATATTTTAGTTCTCTCTATAAAAAAGTGTTTTTAAAACGAGAATTAATATCTCTTCTAGTTACGTTAGAGAAAGAAAACAGATCTAACCCTGTATAGAATGGGCATTTTAAAGAATTAACCTTCAAAGGTAAAATTCTAATCTACAGTCTTGAAATATCAATATACGTTAATTAAGAACGATTGCATTTTTTACTTCATAATTATAATCTTGTGTCATTAGGCATACGCTCAAAGTATGCAACATTGTTTTCTTCTACCACATAGTCATGAATCCATCGGCTGCCTTTCCGCAAGCTGCCGTCTATTCCATCTCTCCAAATACCAGCAGGAAGGTAGATCTACAAATAAATAAAGGTACTAATAAAAAAATAGGCCATAAGCATTAATATACCTTGACTATACAAAGTGGGCACTCAAAACATTCTACCCTGATATTTGGCAGTATTCATTAATTTTTATCTCGCTTACAAAAACTAACTGTGGACTTTGACAAATAGAAATTGAGACTATTGTGATTCCCCACTTCAAAAAAATAAAGTTGCAACTCCTGTTTTCTAACGAAAAATAAAGGCGATACAACTCTTAATCTGTTTAATCTACAAATATATTTTTTAGAGAAATTACCTCTCTTTGTGTGGCACCTTGATGCAATATAGGAGCGACAATAATTTCATCTCCAATAGAAAATTCGTCGACAGCTATGTGACAGGCAGGATCGTCGGAATCGAGCATCCACAAGGGTCTTATAATTGGTAAACCAAGATTTAAAGATACCCTGGCAAATCTTTGTAATTTGGGAGTTACCTAGAATATTTAATAACAAAATAATTACCGTCATTTGGTTAATAGGTGGTGTTTTGTATCTTACCTTATCTTGCCTAGTCAAAGCTAATTCCTTAGCCAAACCAGATATATTCCTTTGGTTATAATTGCTAGGTAAATGACGATAACGAACTACCGGTAAAAATGCTGATAATTGCAACCATCTTTTATATAACTCTGGGTCATGTAAATATTTTTCGGTATCGTTTACTACATTCACTGTATCTGGGTAGGGATAATCGCCACCAACTGCTCCTGGTATTAAAAATGGATAGCCCAGGATGCCGTAAGTTAAAACAGCGGGAATAATTTTTTGCAAACCATTCCAAGAAAATTCAAATTCAGGTAGTACCACGAAACTCGGGGGTTTTGGCCTTCCAATAGCGCTATTAACACCAAATAGAGGGACCTCTCCTTGAAGAGCTTTTGTAAATATTGTCTTATATTCGTCGGGATTGAGTAAAGCTTTTTCGCATTGGTAATAATGTGGCATGTTGAAGGCAACTCCCATGTCCAGATAAAACGCGTCAATTTTATAAGCGTTTTTTATTTTCTTCAATTTTCCTAATAACCAAGCTACAGTGCTGTTATTTGTTATATCAAGAACACCAGCGCTATGTAGTGTTTTATATTTAGTTAGGGCCGGAATCCTTTTGTCACTAAATCTTTCCGATATCAACAACTTTTTTCGAACTGCTTCGGCAAAATTAAAACTTTCTGTAGATATGAAGGGTTGAATCGTAAAGACCACTCTGAATCCTCTTCGGTTGAGTTTTTCCATTACGCCATGAAATGATGGAAATCTCTCAGGGTCTAATTCAAAATTGCCAATTTGATCTTGCCAAAATTCGTTGATTAAAACATGCCCTTGTTTCAAAATTGCTATAGAAGTTGTAATTTTGTTCGTGAGATTTTCAATTGCAACTAAAAATTAAAAAAATGGATAATAAATGTCATATCTCACATGAAATACGCTGAATTATAACTCATGAAACTGGTACTTGGTCACCTACTAATTAAAATTAGTGTATGGCAGTGCAGTAGGGCTCTCAACCATCGACAATGCAATCAATGGCTATAAAACAGGTTCATAACAAGTAGTCCAAATAAATACGAATGCTAATTATAGAAAAAAATATATAAATCTCGATTGACTTACATTGTGTTAACGATTCCTTAACTTCCGGCATTTCCCAGACGGGTTCTCTTAAAAAATAATCAATTATATTTCCATCGTCTTTCTTCAATCCATCCCACAATGTGTGTTCGCTAAGATAAACATGTAATTTAGTCATATTAGGACTTGTACAAATACTATAATTGAGCTGTGGAGTGGTCGTAAATCTATTTACAAAGGCAAAGTTATCATACTGAGCCCTGAGACAGAATTCTTTCTTTGGTGCATCTTTTAAGGATACATACAAAGGCGTTTTATCATCTACAATAATAGCAACCCCTAAAATGACAAATAAAAATAGAATATTTTGCAAAACGAAGTAGTTGTAAGAAAAAAATACTTTATTTAAATAAAAGGTGTCCAGGACGTTTTGACACTCCAATATCTCGAAAACTGTTAAAATTTAATATATAAAAATAAATGGCCCATACTATCATTACTGCACAATAGAATCATGACAAGTGTGGTATCGTTGAATTTCTTTTTGAAAGATACAGCCAAAAATGTAAAATTATAGTGGTTGTACCATTTACATTTTTTTTTTGGAGTCACGCGACCGGAAATGAGAGGAAAAACGGAAATCATTTTATAATAAATACAAGCATCAGTTTCGACTGTTTACAGTAGCCAAATATCATACTTGTCATGTGAACAGTTTTCGAGATATTGGACTGTCAAAACCTCGTGGGACGCCCTGTATATAAATAAATATATAGCAGAGGAGTACATCATTTTCAGAACTTAAGCAGTATGCAAAAAACTGATCGCTATAACATACTGTATTAAACTTCATATAATACTGTTTAATTATAATTCCAAATTTTGTTGGAAATATTTTCATTTACTTCTTTTCTGCAGTAGTGTAGGGAGATTAGTGTTTGAACTTAAAAATGATTTGATAACAAAGTGCTATAAAAAGTGGACTTCCGCCCAACTGCTTCTAGTACAGAGAAATATACTTTACCTTTTGAATTAATGAAATATCTCTTGAGGACATTGCCCCATTCGTGAGTCTCTATATTTCCTGTAATAAACGGTTGATAGAAGTGACTGCCTTTTTCTAAAGGCCAAGCAACTTCAGCCGTCTGTCCGCCTCCATACCAGTGGGCGTTAGACATATCAAAGCAATCAGTTGGTGCTAAGTTTTCTGAGAGAGAAATCCAATGAATGTTATAACATTTTAAATCGGGTTTTAAATCCGAAAAACTTAAATATAATCTGGCTCTAAAACCAAAATAAAAAAATAGAATGTTGCTCCTTATTTGAATAATTCTTTATTCAGCAGTGTAAAGTCTTTCGAATTATAAATTTTTTGTAGAATGATTATATTTTGTTAAATTTTGGTTTAAACAATGTTCAAATTGTAAACCAGTTACTTCTTAACAAAAATAACGGGCTTTGTTAAAATTCTTCTAAAATATTATAGATATATTATTTAATTAGAATGTTATCATATGTACGGGGTGCTCGAAAAATGTTAGTATAAACTTTCTTAGGGTGCGTGCTTAGATTTTTAAAGTAAATTATTTCAACTATCACAAATTATTTCTTAAATACTAATGATCCAATCACTCTCTTTAAATATTATAAATATTACCTGTGCATCCATTCCCAACAAAGGCTGCCATCGTCTCGGGTGTCCATTGGTAAACAGGATAAAACAGTTTCGTAATTAATACTAGTTCCTAAATTTATCTTCACTATATCCGCTCCTTCTTCATTGTAAATTTTCGCTGTTTTTTTTGCTTTATTTAATTTCATTTTCCCGAAATAAACTTTAGCTAACACCTTTTGTTGATATAAAAAGTAAGCTGTTACTATAAGAACAATAATAGTAATAAATAAAAGTCCTACGAATATTTTAGTTTTATATTCTGGAGATTTCTTTTTTCTGAAAGTTTGGGGAAGGTTCTGAAAAAAAAAAAGATTCCTTATTAATTCGTTTAACAATTTAAAGATATAAAAGAATGAGTGAATCTAGAAAATATAATTTTTATTAAATCTTATACGTGGAAGAAAACTATTAGAAAGTATAAAAAATAATATCCATGAAATAGCCAGTAACTTAATTGCTATTATCAAATGCTGCATGTACTTCTACTGCTGATTCTGTTATAATTAAAATAACTTATTAATCTTTACAGATTCGAATTATTGAACTCTTATAATCAGAAATTATATTTAGACCACATAAAGATAAACGCAAACAAAAAAGAAAGTTCAGAACTAAAGTGGAGGCCCTGAATCCCTAAAGACAAAATGAAACACAGAATTTAGAAAACAGAAACCAAGAAATAGATTCTGTAGTAATCTCTCAGCAAGTGGAATAACACGCTACCACTAAAAAGTTAAGTTTTAAAAAGCCAACGACCATTTTACAATAAAAATTAGCGGTGAATGGACAAAATCTGGTAAGGAAAGAGCACGCATTTTTGCTGTTACCTTACTTTATGTTTTTACCCATTTGTAAGAGAATTTTCAATATTTAAAACTGAGAAACAAATTATAAAAAAAACACCCATTATTATTATTATATAGGAAATTGGATATGAAACAGAAATTAGTTTCACCACACAATAAAAAAAGGATTGAATACATTATTATTAATAATTTATTAAGAACGTACTAGTCAAAGAATAAGTGAAATACCCTTAATGGATTTTATCTCTACCAAGATTTATTATTGAGTAAAATTGAATTGCACTGTGCCTTTTTACTGACCTAGCACAGTTTTTTCTTCTAAAGTAACCTTTTTGGTTTTATTCTTTTGGTGTATTTTTCATTACAAATGAATTATATTGTTTAACTTCATGTCTTAATTTATTTTTCGGTGTTTACAATTTTGTTTAATTAAATTTGAATTTTAATATAAATAGGATAAAAACCCATGGTTAAATTTGACAATAATTTAGTAAAAAATGTTAACAATGTATATAAAAATCCTATTACCTGAATTTTTTCTCTAAGTAAACTAGCTATGGAATTGACGGAAGTGATGGAATTTGCTGGGGAATTGGCCGCAGCTTCCAACTCGTCTCCTGGCGGTTTCAACATTCTTGGGCTAAGTACAGACTTTCTTCTAACATTACGTGAATAACCGCTGAAAAGACGAAAATAACAGTTTAAATTCTACAATTAGCAATGCATTTTTGTGCGATTCAACATTATCCGGTTGTCTGCATCATCCGAACGCGTACTCTATAAGGTCAATTTAAGAACTAGTAGATTGAATTATGCCGGTCAACTAAGAAGAAAGTTGTAGCTTAAGAGGATTAGTCGTAATTGTTTTTTCCGAATTTTCATTAGTTTCCAATATATAATGGAATATGCAACAATTAACCAGCATAGCAACGATTGATGTGTGAGGAGAACAATTTTAGGAAAAAGGAAATACCGAAAAAGATAAAAACAGAGGAAATAAGAAAAGTAGTATTGCCAACGATCAAGTTACATGTAACGTTTAAAAAATTGCATCTCATAGGCATACAATAAATTATGAAATCAAACAGGAATATGTCTCCGATAATGTCGAAACAAAGTCCTGTGGCCTAATCGTCTTAATAACAAAATTGAATCAAGTAGATAAAGATTTTAAAGGAACAAGGGGACAATTTGTCCTAACGAATATTATCATATTGAACGTAATAGAGTTAATAAATTTTAATGCGAGTGCGATTACTATTTTTATTATTTTCTTCTGATTCAAGAACACTGGATGCAAATAAATGCACGGATATTAAAGTTTTTCTAAAATTATAACGGAAATTGAAGTACAAATCGTGTAAAAGGTATTTCTTCTATAAACCTATGAATCATAACTTGCAGTATAGTCATCTCAAAAATAAGTTCTTCTTGCGTATGCAACGCTTATCATATACATTGTTATACCATTCTACTTTTGTTAGAAAAACCGTAGTGCCTTCGTATAAAGACCAAATTAAATTAGATTTTTAGTTTTAGCTGAAAGCTATACATTATATGTTTTTATATAAAAAATGTCATGTGACATCTACTTTGAAATATATTCTAATGCTTCAGTAAATAATGGTTTGCTTTTGAAGTTTCGTTAGGCAGTTGCTAGATTATATCATCCCAGGTTAACTTCTGGAAAGATATCGAGCTCAGACAAAAAATGAAAATTTCCCAACATAAAAATGATTTTTTTATGAAACTTTGGAAGTATTCCGAAATGTGTTCTGGATTTCTCATATTTCTAAACGGGTCTAATTCTTAAACGGATAAAATTGATCGATGGCTTAATTTGTTTGCAATACTTAGTGTAAATTATTTAACTTATTTTGAAGACGACTATACACCATTACGACTAAATAATATTTTATCCTTGGTGTTAAAAGGAAAATGCTGCGTGGTTATAAGAAGTAATTATTTTTTATTCTAATTAAAAAATTATTTCATAAGGACAGGAAATGTGTAACAAGCTTTAACAAAATAATTATTGATAAAGCTTCAAGAACTGAAAAATTGGAAAGAGAAAGGTATAGAAGATTAGAAAACAATGTAATGAAAATAAAAAATTACTAACAAATCATATATACAAGATAAGTTTATTCTTAGTTACTTAAATTTAAATTAAATGCTACATATACAAGGTGGGTTTGTGAAGTGAAGCCCAAGGTAAATTTACTTCAAAAAATTAATGAATTTGGTAAAAAGGTAATATTTCAAAAAGATGAAAATGAGAAATTATTTAGGTTGTCTTTCCGAATTGTTCCTAGTGTATGACTAGCAAGATCTGTATAACATTCGCTCTTGATTTTTTCATTATAGAAATATTTAAAGCAAAATTGTAACAAACAACTTTCTGTGTCAATTTTAAATTTATATCAGAGAATTATCGACAATAATGTCGAAACACTAGCAAAAAAATGACAATGTTCTACAGCAAGAAATAAAGAACCGCACTGTAAAATAAAATAGAACACAAGAAAATAAATGGATGGTAGATATCATAAGAGAGGGGAATATATATTATTTAAATAATATTTATCAAATAGAAGTGTTAAATAAATATAGACATAAAGCATGCAGAAGTAAAATGGAATAAAAGCCAAACATAAATAATCAATATGTAGTACGAAGAAGTAAAATAAGCAATTATGTAGAAATGAATGGATGCCACAATTTCAATTAAATAGTCCCCCATTTAACGAAAAATAAATTAGATTTTGTTAAATAATTTAATAAAATCACGAACCATTGAAATGCAATCAATTCCACTTACTTGAGAAGTTGTTGTTCTTTCTCTTCCGAGATATATTCGATTTGATCATACTCGCTTTTGAGCATCTTCTTTAAGTTTTGAGAAAATACCGAAAACACGATAACATAAATTTTAAATAATTAAACATACATAATGGTAATAATCGTAACCTTATAAACTAACATTCTAATAAGATTGTATCTAATCTTGTTTGATTTTTTCACATATTCCCGGTTAAGTATGTGTTTTGCTAATAATGTAATTATAGATGTAAATATTAAGACCACTAAAACTAGAAGTAATTAGATACCTAATATAAGTGAGCTAACGCGGTTACTGTTTTTACACAAAATGTATATTTTTGCAATTACCTAATGGGTATCGAGTTTAATTTTATTACAAGTTTCCAAGGTAGAACAAAAGAGTCAGTTTATTGTTATTCAATATTAATCGGTTGTTATTCTCGACATTTAAAAAAAATATTGAATGAGTTATATCAAAATCAGATTCGTTAAAACACATTTTTGAGAGTTTAATGCATTTACTGTCGAATGTGAAAAAGAAAATTAGAGGGTTATGAACAAAAAATTACTTAGTCTTTATTTAATTGCCGATGTTTCGGCCTTACTTGCCATCTTCATCAAGGATATAAATATACAAGGTGCGGCATTAGTACGATATATATCCGTTATTAAATGAGATATCAAAAATAGTTTTTACAAAAAGTGAAGGCAGTCTTGAGATTTTCATTTTAAAATTAGTCCCAAATATACAGTGTGTTTAGGAAAGCAGTGCCTGACAAAAATTTTGTTTTTTTAAATAAAAATCAGATGAGATTTCATATTTTTGATCACTCTGTATCAAATATTTTTAATACCATATCATAGAACTTGAAAAGTTAGAATATGAACATGTAAGCCATTTTTATTGATTTTGATTTTCAGGTGGCTGTAGATCCTTTATTAAACATAATAGAGATAAAATGTGATACATCATTGAAATTAGAGATTTATAAAAATGTAAAAATATACGGGGTGTTTCATTAAAAAAAAACAAATTTTTTGTCTGGCACTGCGTTCCTGAACACACTGATATTTGGGACTAATTTTAAAATGTGAATTTCAAGATTACCTACACTTTTTGTAAATACTTTTTTTTCGTAACTTCAATAATAGCGGACTAATCGAGCTTTGCCACACTAATGCCCCACCCTGTATATGTAACACAGCTACCGGCTCATTTATATTTATCATTTCTGATAAAGGTATAAAATAACGCCGAAATGTTAGCAATTAAAGATTTAAGTATTTTGGAACTTTTTATTACCAGTCATCTAATTTTTTACATTTTCTTTAATTTTAAATTGGCCGAGAACTATCCTACTTTATTAAAAATAATATGCATTTTTTAAATCACCCTTTTTAGATATTTTATTTTTATGACTTACCGAATATGTTTGAATTCCTCATCATCTTCCTCAATACTTTTCATTGTTTCTTGATTTTTCTCATAATTATCATCCTAAAATATTCAAATAATCAAATTAGAAGATTATAGTTTTGGTTAGTTATGATTTATAAAAAATATATAATATTTGGCAAAGGTGGGGAATAATTCTTATTGATTGAATAAAATAGTATAAAACTCAATAATTATGCGCATACCATAATTTTTATAAAATACCATTTTCGATTGAGTGTTTCTGAGGTCACTTTACTAAAAAGAACAACAAATCGAATTTCCATTTAAGATTCTCAGATTACCATAAAATCATTACTCAAAATGATATTTTTAAGGCAATAAGTATTTATTGTATGTATAAGATCGTAAGATTTTTAAAGGATGTTCTTTTATTAAAAATATCTCTAAAATTAATTTTTTTAAACCAGTTGACTCATCTTTTTATTTTTAATACAGAACAAGTTTTTATTTCTAGTCTAATAAATTTCCTCCTAACTTCACTAAATTTGCCATTTTATTACCTAGTTTTTAAACAAACCAAAATTTAACTACAAACCAGAAATGCACAAATAAGACATAGTCAAGGTTCGAAATTAAATAAAAAGTTCAAAAGATTAGTGCAGTATCAACAATGTTGACCTACATATTATTAATTTATCTTTTCCCAATTTACATTGTGGAAATAAATTGACTCAAATAAATAAGAATAAGATTTACAAAAATGTCCTCTTTAAAATAAATAATAAACATTTACTCGAATAACAGCACCTCCTATTATTATCTTACCGATATGTTATCAGTAAAGACTTTCAAATCATCTAAATTAGGCAGTGATATACTGTTACGACGACCCAAAGATTCTCGCCTTGTTTCAGTTTGTTTAATATTCTCGGTTTCATCTTCACTTGTGTTATTTGAATCTTTATCTGCTTTATCTTTCTTCATAATTAAATGATTTTCTTCGGTGCTCTCGTTTAAATTTTCGGAAGAAGGACTGGCTATTACTATCGTTGGTAGTTCGCTTTTCTTTATCCTGTTGTATTTATATTTTTTCTTGTCCATATTTGCTAAGGCTTAAGGTAACTAAAACTAAGGAGATCATTTGTTAAAACAACTATATCTTTATTTATATAGTATTATAAGACAAGTTATGTCATAAATTTACTTTAATAGCAGGGTGTGGAAATATAATTCTTCATTGCTTTTAATAATTTTTGCCTATTGTATTCCCTATTTGATCGAAATTTGTTTTGAAATACATGTAAACACAATAAGGCTCTCTTAATTTTCAGTTTCATCCGCTTATATAATGTTTCTAAATATGTAAATATCTTCAAATCAAAATAAATTTTAAATATGCCATGTTAGGAATTATTTTCGTTAATTTCAGTAAAATATATCTATAATATTTAGGAACCTCTTTGTATTTTTTACAATGAAAAATATTATAAATTCATATACAGACATTAATCTAGAGAACTTGAATAAATTAATAAAAATTTTTTATCTACATACATTTTGTTATAGTATCTATTTTCTAAACAAAATTTTAAAAATGTGTAATTGAGTTTAACAACTTACCTAAATATATATAGAAATATTTTTATATTCCTAAATTGTGATTGTTTATAGTCAGAACTAGTTTTTAGAGTACCGTTAATAACAATACATATATCCCAGTCGGTACTTAAAGCGGCTTTAAATTGTGTGATAAAAAGTAAATAATTTTCTAATAACGATGATAACTTTTCGAGTATCACAAAATTCGCATTTATCATTTACGTCAATATTTCAACATCAATATTTATATAAAGAAATAACACACAGTATCTAATTCGTTTTAGTACATATGAAGACGGAAAAACATATTTTTTCTTCTGAATTTTAGCTTTTGGATGTGGAATAAATTATTTAAATAAACATCAACGCTTAGCTTTGTTCTGCTTTTAATATTTTAACTATCTAGGAATATACGTTAATGAAGCTGTAAAAAAAGTCTGCAAAGTGAAAACAAACTTTATGACTTTATAGTCATTTTAGATGAACCTAGAAAAAGTAAGCATGTTTCGTATTTTCTTATTAAATTATTTATTTGTCTATAAAATATCTTTTCAGCTGTTATAGTTCCCCTATTCCTTCTATTAATAACTACTAGATAAAAATACTTATTAAATAATAATATGCCCTAAAACTGATTCTTGTGGTATACCACGAAATAAGATAACCATTGTACTTCCTCTACTTAAATTGGTTTCAATTGAGGTTTGCTATAATAGCATGTCACTGACCGGAACACAATTATTTATGTATGTATATATATTTAATTTTTACAGTATAAATATAGACAATTTTTGGAAATAAAAAAATGAATATATGTACATACCTACCTACAATAATAACAGTAATGAATGGAAGAAAAATTACCAATAAAACACTTTTATTACAGGTGAAATCATCTTCTAATTAATTTTTTTTTATTATGGAACATATTTTCCAAGTTATTACATAAATGGTCACGTTTATTTTAACAAACAATTAGATACCTGAGACTCAAAATGACAAGTAAATACATCGTTTTGTTTTACTTTGACTTTAATGATTCATTTTACTGTTTGTCCTTGTTACCCCCTGATAATTATTGTAATAGATGTGATGTTTAGATTCATTTGCATAACTAACAAAACCATATCTACACAAATTTGTATTTTGCAATACAATTATTTAGGTACGAACTGCCTGCTTGTGATCTATTACTAATGCCTGCCTAAATTGGAAAACAAATAATAATAAATCATGTAATAATCTACAATGGGTTTCCTAAATACATAAAATATTTCATACTATCACCTCCTGAAATATTTTAACCTAGCTACTTATGGAAGTCTTATATAACTTTTTTTAATATAATTTAAAAATGACATATATGAGCGTTTCCACAAAAGTAATTATTTTTAAATATGATTCAATCATGCTCTATGAAAAACAGCCAAAATATATACAAATTATTAAAAATATTTTCGTGTACTTTCTGAAAATGGACGTATTTATACGCTTCAAGTCAACAAAAAATGTTTCTGTCTTAAGCAACATTACCTTCGAAACATAAATTTATAAATAAAAACATTGCACTTACTACTAACATTAATTTACTAAATAAATGTTTACCTGATTCGAAATTAATACCAGCCATAGTTACTACTTCTCTGAAGATATTAAAATTTTTATTGAACACTGTCGATTTTTTAAATTAAAAGTAATCTGATAAAAAATCCGCAATAAGCTCTTTTATTGCTTACTTTTTTATAGTCTTTTACAATGTTTAACTTGCAGTTCTAGAGTTTTTGGTAAATAAAAGATAAAATTACCACCAATTTTGTCTCGTTATACCTATCCCACACGCTACTAAAAAACGTTAATTATGTAAAATTTCATAGTTTACTTTATAACGTCTTTATTATATAAACGTTAAAGAATTTCTAATATTAAACAACCTTATGACCAGTATATTGGTTGTTTTCTCAATTACAGATTTTTGAATTTTAAAAATTTATTTACTGAGTGTGCTTCTTGGTATCCTTTCTTCGTCTAACTTCAAACCATCTTAAGTTTCTTCTATGATTTGTTGAACTGGTCTGGTAAGATCTTATTTTTGTTTGCATCTTTATTTTTTCTCCAGAACTTATTTGTGTTGAGTGTATTTCGTTTTTTTGCTGTCCTTCTTTTCTTAAGGATGTTGATTTATCGTATTTTGAAGTTATGTATGACCTGAATTTACTTTTATATTAATGTCGATTATTCTTAAGTTAGGTTGAAACCATTGTTGTCTTATTTCGTTTACTATCATATTGTCTCAGCAGGCCCTTTGGGCTTACTCATAAGGGCTGGACTTCCTCTCTTCTTGTCAAACATCCAACTACTTTAAAGTAGCTGAAGACGTCGCCAAGAGAGGTTGTCTATATGCAAATGGTTAGCTAATATACTCACCGGTGGTGGATTGTCTAGTTGTTAAAGAGTTTCTCACAATAGCATAGTGCTATAGTGTATGATAGACAGTCCAATTTTGCTGTGGACAAAATTTTCTTCCTGTTCACATCCTCTACATAATTACGATTAAACAACCCATTAAGAATGTCTCTATCAAGGCTCAGGTTTCTCTGTCTTTATTAAGAATTTCTTATGACATGAACTGCCGGAGCAGTTCATTAAATTCTTGACAAATTTCTAGATTAGTATTGTATTCGATCTTTTTTCAATTCCATATGGTAAAAGACGGGTTGGAACCAAACATTTTCCATGTATATTTCCAGCTCAGAGAATAAACAAAGTTGTTGCCTTTTGACTAACCATTATTTATATCTACATCATAGTTATTTAACATTAATCGCACCACACGTTATATCTACATTAGTGCATGTAAATATAAGTAAATAGTAAAGTATCTATCGTTATTGTGTAAAAAACCTAATTAGTTTTTAAATAATTGAAATGAAACACCGAGGTTCGTATTAAGTCTATAGTATGTGTAAACAAAACGTTACAAATAAAAAGGCGCTTAATTGTACTATTATTTTAGACCACAACTTAAAATAAGTTGTTAAGAAGGGTCAAAGTCACGTACCGGGTAGACAGGGGAAGTTAGAGAGAGCCCCAGAGACGGCTTTATCTCGTAGATTTCGCAATAGTAACCCCCAAACCTAATTTATTATAATTAATCAACCAAGTTAATAAAAAAAACAAGCAAGTCCAGAGTAACTGACAGAGGAGCTTAAAGGATAAAAAATAAACTAAATACTACAATTAGATAAAGTCGTATATTCATAAAAAAAAAACAAAAAACTGTAATAGTAATTTTTGGTACATTCCTTGCAATAAAAGCCAGTATCATTAATTTAGATTTACCTAACAAACAATACATTGTATTTTAAGTGTTCTATAGATTAAAATCGATTTCTTCATAAGAACTAAACATATTCAAAATGTTCTTATTATTTCTTTCAGAAGATGTAGAAGTTCTTCCATTATCAATTTTTGCTGCACTATCCCAGTCCATATCCATATTAACGTCAAACTCATCATTTACACCAGGCATAAAACTTAATATTTCTAAATCACTTTTTACGATATTATTAGGGGAAGACGATTTTCTGTTTGAACCAGCTCTTTTCTTTGACTTTTTTGATGTATCATTTACAATACTAGAAGATTTGTTAGATTTATTATTAATACTTTCAAATATAGATTCTTGAGAAACCGGTTCAAACATACCAGGTTCTTTGTTTTTGGACAGAGTTTTTTTCTCTGATGCTATCCTAATATCTGAAGATAGATTAAATATTGGTTGTAATTTTTTCTGAGTTAAATTTTTTTCATTACAACTGGAATCACTTGAAATATCTTCAATGACTTGTTTGTTTTCTGTTGTGTCAAAATTATTGATTCTCTGATTTGAAAACTGAGTTTCCTTCATTTCAACATTTACTTTTGGAGATTTTCCTGATTTGAAATTATCACTCATATCTGCGATGAATTCCTTTTCAGTATTACTAGTCTTTACATTAGAATTTTTTTTCTGGTTGACAAAAAATCTTGACTGTAATATACCCTCTTCATTAGTTTTGAAATGGTTTAATTCTTTCTCTAAGATATCAAGAAGTTGTAATTTATTCAAAATTGTTTCCAAAAGGTTACGATACGTAGACTTTGGTTTTTCAGGAAAAATAGTATTGGCAGACATATTCAAATTAAAAACAGAGGATTCTGGATCCATAGCGATGTCAATTAGAAACACTGCATATACACTATCAATTACAAGAACTTTTTCATGGTACAATAATCTAGCATGTCCTTGTGATAATCTAAAAAAAAAATTACTAGTAGCAATGAGTTGTTAAGGATTAGTAACCGACAATCTGAGTTGGAATTTATGATAATATTGAGTGGGCGTAAAAGGGACTAAGTAGTTCATGAGATGAAAGTATGTGTTGCAAGATAAGTTGACTAAGTGATTGCCGATTCTTAACCTGCAAAATTTATTGTTAAAGACGCAAAGTTAGCAGTTACAAGACACCTTTCATAAGCCGGAACACTTATCATTGAATTGAACAATGGATTGTTTGGATAAGTAGCTCTTTATTCACTGTACGGTACTAGTTAATTTTGAAATCACATTAACTTTACCTTACTAAACTTTCCAATAGCCTAACAGTAGTTCTAGCTTTATTTCTGCTTTCCATTCTTCTTTGAATATTGTAATAAGTACTTAAAACTGTCTCAGCATCTTCTGTCAATTTTGGGTGGAATTTCTTTATTAACTTAAAATATGACTGAAATGAAAATGAGGTCTTTAAATATTAAATTGTATAGATTTTATGACGAGTTATCTATGAAAGAGACGTTGACACTTCACGTTTCAAAAAAGTATATATATATATATACTTTGCTATGAAACCTCTTAATTGACGGGCTGGAAGTACTCAAGAAATGTTAATCATTATGATTTGGTTAAACATCAGTCCAGCAAATCTCTCTTATAATACTTTAGGAAAATAAGATCATTAGGTTTAGCTCAACTACAACTTCAAAGCACAGAGATACTGATAGAAGTTAGGTATCTTGTGGAAATACTATATTAAAGTTTTACCAGGAACCAATATTTCGAAAATGTAAACAAAAGACGAAAATTAGTGGTTGGACAAACTTTTAACAAAGCTTGAACCAAACTCCACAATGTGTACTATTTTTTTAAGAAACAGTTACTGGACAAATAAGTTGTAGATTAATATTCTTTACCTGCAATATATTTATAGACCAATGCCCAAAGTCAGTTAATTTAGAGACACTGTTCCCACCATTAAGAATATAATCTATAACTCTTTCATCCCACTCCTGATTAACTGTGTCTCTTAATAACATAATTAAATCAAAACGGCTCAATAGTGGACTTGGTAGAGCAACATTCATCGACAAAAGTTGTGTAGGATCCAAATTTCCTTTTGGATTACAAGCAGCTAATATTGAACATCTAGTATTCAGTTTGCAAACCATACTAGCCTAAAAAGATAGATATTTAATAACAAACTTTATTGATAGAGATTATAAGAGTTTAGAGAACTTACTTTTGCTACGCTTATAGTCTGTTGTTCCATAGCTTCATGTATAGTTGTTCGATCATGTTCTTTCATTGAATTGAATTCATCTATACAACAAATACCTCCATCTGCCAGAACCAGAGCACCTGCTTCTAATTGCCACTCGCCATTTTCCTAATTATTAGAATGGTAACATAAATGTGTATATTTTTAATTCATAAATGAATTTTCTAGAATAATTTTTAATTTTACCATTGTAGCAGTAACTGTTAAGCCTGCCGCTGTAGACCCAATGCCAGTAGTTAATATTGCACGTGGAACAATTTTGGATGCAAATTTAAGTAACTGTGATTTCCCTGTCCCAGGATCACCAACAAGAAGCAAATGAGATTCAGATCTAGTTCTAACACCTGTCAAAGAAACATCTTCTATGGGGCAACCACCTGCTAGCACTACTGCTATTGCCAATTTAACTGGATATAAACCATATATCTATAATTTTTATTGCACAAAATATTATTGTCTCTGTATTATCCATTATCCTGTATTATCCATTTTAGAAAAATTACCTGTGGGCAAAATGATCTTAATATTATATCTCTTCCCTCTAAAGGATTCCCAGCATACTTTTCCCAAAAGCTGTTAAACATGTTATTAGTTTCTGGGGTTGAGACAGAAAAAGAATTTGTGTCAACTTGTACATGATTTGCTTTAAAAATCAAGTCGATCTCAGTTCTCTTTCCAAGTGTAAATTCGCCAAATTGTCTTCTAACAATACCACTAAAATTTTTTTTTAAATGTCCCTGGATTTCATAAAAGTCATTGATAAGGGAATATTTATTTCTTACATATTACGTGAAAACCATTTAAGAAAAAATTATAATAATGTATAATGTATAGATTGTCGTCATACATGAGATATAAACTTACCAAATAGTAATATCATCACCTGGTTGGCAACTACCAACTAAATCATCCTCTAATGTTACCCATATAGTGTTAGGTATTGAACCCATTCCTAATTTTTTAACTTGCTCTTGTACTTTAATTTCTTGATAATCTTTACAGTTTTCACCATCCAAATCACCAAAATGAATCAAATTACTGCCATCACAACCTTCTGGACTGTGACACCTAGTTGGTGGTTCTATTTTATATTTTCTATCATAATTTGCTTTTACAATAACTGGCGTTTTACATTTTACACACACATAGTTTCTTTGATATTCAAGCAGTTTTGCTGCTGTTATACGCATTACAGTACCTTAAATATTTATTTTTATAATTAACATTTTTTAAAATTGAAAATATGTAATAAAATTAAAATTACTACCGGATATTTGTAAAAACCTCCCAGCATCTCTATTTCCAGGAAAAACGGCGTGTCGAGCTAAATGTGGTAAATAATGAATTCTACAATGTACTTTGGGTTTGAAAATAAATTTATTATTATTTTCTTGTCTCTTTAGAGTAAGTTGTGCTGATACTGTTGCCTTTTCCCATTCCTCTAAACTGACTTCAGGATTACTTAATAATGATCGGGTTAACTCAATTTTGCGTTCATTTAACTCTATAAAACTGCAAACATCTCAAATATGAATTTAGGAATGTATGAACTAGTTATATATTTTTTGTTTATAAATTACAATAATTAGATTTTTTTATGAAATTTTAGTTTTGAATGCTACTTACTTAATATTAATTGAAAAATGTTTAGATTGATCTTGGTTCGTTAGGATATCTAATAATTCTTCTCGATGAAAAGAAAGTAAATATTCTTCAAACATTTTTCAAAATTTTCATTAATAATCGTTTCGATTTTGCCCTAATTATCCATTTTTTATTTATTAACTTGTTTTAAAAGTTTGCGGCAACAGGTTGTACTAAAATAAATTACGTTTTTTTGAAACACATACTCAGTGTGACAGATATTACTTTACCACGAACGGTTCCAGAACTAATTCGCCAATCAAATATTTTAAAGTACATGCGTGATGTTGGTTGAAAATTTAAGTGGTCTACTGTTATTCGAACAGTTCTCTTGAAAGAGAAATTTCAATAGAACAATGTTTTATGTTATAATATGTCAAAAATCAAGTGTCTATTTATATTTATTACAAGTCACTTTAGCCCTTATTTTGTGATAAAATTATTCTAAGTGATTTCTATTATAGAAATAATGGAAGAAGAAATAAGTTATCCTTCTCATTTTTCTAAACAAATATCCTCAGGTAAATAGAGTTTCAAATATTTTAATATTATATCTATTGACATATAATTTTATTCTAGTTGTTGACATTTTTGCAAATTATGGATGGTACTTTCTATTTTTGTCAATATTAACAATATATCTATATGCCAGATATTTTAAAACTCGTATCCAAATATATAAAGCACAAAGAGACGAAGCAGAATATTCTGCAAAATACCATAAAAGTAAGTACTTTACAAAAATGTATTGAAATGTAGGTTTAAATGTAAATATTTAACAGGATTATTATGCTTCTAGTAATAATTAACACTAAAAGTTGCTTGAACTAATTTTGCTTTTAAAGTTGTTCTAATAAGTTTTAATTAAAAAAAAAAATGTATTTGGGAATAGTGTTCTATTTAGGTTAATATTAATTAACTATGCTATCTTATTTGAATACTGCCTTGTTAACCTTTAAATGTATTTACATTTAATAAATTAGTATGATCACGGTATTGCAGATCCAGATTTATTATCAGCAAGACTGCTTGCCCAAGAAAAGAGAGCACAAGAATTACAAGAAAGTTATAAAAGAGCTGCAGAAGACCATAAAAGAAAACTAGAAGAGGTAAAGCAAAAAGGAATACATTTTGAAACGCTTATTTTTATTGTATTTTTAAAATTTCTAAGAATTTAATATTATTTACAGAAAGAACAGAAAAAGCTGGAAAAGTTACAAGAACAATTTCTGGAAGGAGGCCATGTCCTGGGGCCTGGTACTTCTAAATCATTTAAACCAGGTATTCTAAGATGTTCAATGTGTGTATAAAATTATAAAAAATATTTTATTTTTAGAATATAATCCATTAATGGGTAGTGGTAGTTCTTCAAATTACAAACCACCTAAAAGAAGTGCTTGCAGCAGAGGAGGATGTGGATAATATCGACATGAATTTTGTAGATCTATAATTTATATAAATCTACCATTTTAACTTACCTTTAATTATTATTAATAGATCAAAGTTGGAGGTGTTCGAATTTATAATTAATATTAATAAAGAGTAATACTTGGAAAAAATATTTATTTTACAATTAAAAATATGTATATGGAAAATGGTGCAATACATTTTACAATAAACCCTGGCGTTTTAAATCTTCATATGTTTTTCTATTTACTACATTTCCTTGAGAATCTTCATACTCTTCTTCTGTTTCTGGTTGCCATCTTTCACTTTGTTTCTGAACTTTTAATTTCTCCCATACTAAAATAAATACATTAAATTTGAGTATTAAAAAACATTCAATTTAATTAAATAAAATACTTACAAGCTAGAGCATCCTCAATTTGTGTAACATTTGCAAAATGTGCAGTATTAGGAATACCTAAACATCTCATTCCATGCGCATGCCTCCATTCAGCAAAATGTCTTTGAAAGGCTTTTGGACCTTTATAAACATAATTTCCACATATTTCACAGTTATAACTAATATTCAAACCATGAAGTTTATACAGCCAGTAAGGAATAGGCTAAAAAAGAGCTGCATGTTTAACCATGAAGTTTTTGGGTTTATAAGAGCATAAGAAAACAACTATTTAAGTTATGTCGATGTTTTGTCAGTAATATTTCGACTTCTTCAAGGCTTATTCACTCAGCCTTTATACATTTAAAATATATTATATATCTTATAATTTAAAATTTCGTTTTAATTTGTTATCTTAACCCAATAATTTCATCAATTCATTTTTAATTTTAAGGAATTCTCAAAATATATTTGTTTATATAATAAAATATTTGTTTATTATATGAAATAATCAAATTTGGGTTATACTAACCTTTCCATCCCAACCAAGGGGAAGATTTTTAGGATTATAAGGTACGTCGTCATCTGCTTCATCAAGACTCTCATCTTCACTTTCTTCATTTTCACTATCATCTCTTTCACCGTCAGTACGGGCCTGTTTTCTTTGAACATTTTCTTTAGTGGCAGCTCTCTGTAGTGAAATTAAATCAGCTAATCTAAAAATTAAAACAAGTTGCATTTGTTTTCTATACCAGGAATGAGACACAAACCTATATATTTGTGCTTCGAGAGTTGCCAATTCCCTATGTCTTAAAATTTCTTTTTCTTTTGTAGCTTTACTTTTACTATTTTTTGTCATTAACGAAGGATCTAATGATCCTTTTCCTTTAGTTGAAAACAGCCTTTGTGCTCTCTCTTCTAAAGTCCTAAAAGCAAATATCTTGAAAGCTTTTACTTTATATTTAGTTATAAACTTACCCTCCACACTTTAGTCCCAAAGCCATTAGAGCAGATTTAAGTCTATCTAAACCCAGAGATGCCAATTCTTCCCAACTTGAAAATGCAGATAGATCCAAGTGGGCTCCAACATTTGTTAAAGCAGAGCCAGTTTCTTTCTGAAACATTTTTTTTGAGCATATAAATAATGAAAAAATAATTATACTGATTTCAACTGCATTAATTAACTAAATGGTGTAATAACATAGCTATGTTTTAGCAAATTAAAGTTAATAAAATAATTCATACTGGCCATCCTGGAACTGTACCACTATCCCAATTGTTGAGGACTTGTTCCACTTGCTCTTCTAGATCAGAATCAAGGTCCATAAGAGGTTTTATACGCTGGACAAACCAAGTTAAATATTCAATCAAGCATAAAAGATATTTTCTGTATTCACCAGTTTTTCTTTCTTTAGGAATATCATATAGTTGATCAAACATGCCCAGATAAGTGATATAGTCAACTTTCTAAAATAAATGTTAAAATATAATTGAAAAATTGAATACATTATAATTATTTCCTTACTTCTATACCCTTCAGATTTATGTATTTTTCATAACATTCATGTAGATCTAAATATTTTCCATAACCCTCTTCATCAGTGAACTCTACAAAATCTAAAACAGAATTAAGAATTAAGTGACAATAATATTTATCTTAATTTTTTTTCAATTATAAAAAGTATGAATGTTAGCTTAATTTACTTACTTGCCATATCTTCATTAGGATTTTCTCTTGCTTTTGCGAATTCATCAAATTCAACAGACATTGGTACACTTATCTGGAAATGATTTCACTTTAATTATGTACATCCAAATTAAAAATTTATAAAAATGAAAATGGAATGCCTAGTTACCTCATTAGGATGTCTCCTATAAAAATCTTTAATTTGCTTTAGCCTGTTGTAAAATTCATTAAATTCATTGGGACCTGTGAGGGCTGCAACTTCAGCCTTACGTTGACCATCTTTATCTTCATATAAATCTATGAGCCTTTCAGTAGAAGTCATGTATCGATCTAGAAGATATTTTTGACGATGATCTGAATTAATTGCTTCCCTATACTAAAAATGAATACATAATGGGGACATAAAAATATATTGTAAAGTAACTGAAAAACAATTGTATTATGGATGAGGTTAAGAAAGCTAAATAATTTTATTATAATTTCAAAACTATTCTATTAGTTCAATAATAAAAATAATACTTTCTTACAGTGCTCTTCTTATGAAGCATTTCTTTTACCATGCCATCAACTAAACGCTCTTTCTCTTCATGATACCGCCGTTGTTGTTCTAAAATTGTTTCCATTGCTGAATGCAAATTCAATAAACAATAAAATGAACTGGATTAAAACTTATTTAATAAAATTCTGATACATAAAAACCGAAATGAAAAATCAATATATAATATTTTCCAGTTTACACAAACAAGCTTCTCTTCTGTCTGACCAAGGTTATGTCAAACTTGTCAATCTTCTTCTTTTTGTAGTGATAGTCAAATAGCTAACAGTTCGGTTGTTCAATTGTTAGGTTATGTTGTTCTAATTTTCAAGATATTCGAACCAAAACGTTATACTTGTTTATTATATTTATAGTTCATTGAGTGTTTCTGTGGTCTCTTTCTTTCAAAGTTTCAAAAGTATCTAATTTTAACAAAGTACATATATAAGTTATCTTTTAATTTTAATTTTGGAATAAATTAGATTGTTATGACTTCTAAACATTGGGGTGAAATTGAACCAGAACCGGAGAATGATTTTATTCCCGATGTTACAGTAGATATAGAAAAATCTATGGATAAATTTTGTTTAGCTGAGTATGAAGATGAGAGTGATAAGGAAAAAATAGAAAACATAGTGTAAGTATATTTCATCAATTTGTCTTGTAATCTATAAACTATAATGGCAGCAATAAATACCATTAGTTACATAGAGCATAGTAGGGTCCGATAGTATAGATTTTCATTGATGATTTCTACTATATATTTTATTTTTAGGTTACCTCCTATAAATCCTCTAGTAACATATGCAATATCTTTACATAAATATGCAAATGATATGACAGAAATGATACGCGTTGCAGAATTGGCCACTGAAATGAATTTAATTCCTCCAGAGGATGCTGCTCCGCCTATGCCAGTTATGCCAGAAATACATTTTAAACATAAGCCCAATAGCTTAAATTTTTTACCAAAAGACATAACGTATATAGAATTGTTTATAGTTGATTCAAAATAATTCAAAATTACAATGATTTTAGGGAATTTAGTAGTGGTTCTGATATAGAAATACCTGAATTAAGTGAAGCTGTGGTTAGAAAATTATTAATCAAATGTGTTGCTACCATGTTTGCACATATAGGATATGAAAGTACGTTTATTTTATTTTTTTACAATGAAGAAAGAAATTTCATAAATTACGTTAAATTTCAATAACATAATACTTTTTTCAGCAACTCATCAGAGTGTTTTAGATGTTTTGGTAGATGTATTAGAAACATTTTTACAAAAATTTTGTAAGAAAGTTGCTCAAGCTATTGAAGAAAATGAAAGTGGAGATATATCTAAATTTTCAGTAAGCTGAATTTTTTATTATTAAATTTTCACTTTATAAATATTAGCATGATTTGGAAGCTACTAACAGTTTTTTAATACCCATTTATTTGTTGAAAATTGAATTAGTTTTCTTTTTCTTTTAGAATGTAATTGAAAAAATGCTTACCGACACTGGAATGTGTGGAGTTAGAGGTTTACATGATTATTATCAATGCAGGGTAGTAAAATATATAAATGTCCTTACAAAACGATGTAAAGAATTAAATGACCACTATGCTGATCTTTTAATACCTAAAACTCCTATTCCTACAAATAAATTTAGCAAGTAAGTTTCCATACTAATTTTCTATCATTTTTTATATACGGTGTTAATTAATGAATTATTTATTTCAGTTTTGTAAGTGTAAAATTAGAAGATGACACAGAATTTAAAGAAGCAGACAATTCTGAGTTTCCTTGTGCTTCATTTGATGGAGATCCATCTGTGTTAGAATCCGGATATCAACTTTTACACAGTCTAGAAGCAGAACAAAAGTATTTTTCTTTATTTTATTTAAACGGTTCTTTTTGGCTAGTATTTTACATAACCTTTTTATCCATATTTTTTTTAACGGATTAACGCGGCCGGCTTCTTAAGGTCCATTTTTGATTTTAGTTTACAATCTTTGGAAGATGCGACTGAAGAAGACATAGCTTCAGCTTCTCCTGGCGTGGTTTCTCTACCTTCAGAAGCAGATCTATCCAATTTATCGCCTTTTTCAAAGAAGAAAAGGTTTAAATAGACCTGAATATGAATGTTATTTTTTTACATCTTATTTATTTTTAAATGTAATTGTATAAAATAAATTTTTATTTACGTCTTTATGTATAATTTTTTTTAATCAGTTGCATATATTTTTCAGTAACTTAATGATCTACAAAATATTTTAGAATCAGAACTTTATTATTGGTGAATATTATTTTTGTTTATTTTCAGCTCATAGCATTGAATTATTTTTGTTTAAATTGCGAATAGATTATTTATAATATTAATGTGAATTTAATTTTCTCATACTGTGGGATCCGTTTGTAATGTTTCTTGGTATAGGTGTGGTAATAAATAACCAGTAAACACATATTTAGAGTAGAAGTAATGTTCAAACAACGTTTATTCAGGTAAAATAACATTTTTCCATGATTGATCATTGTTTCATAGTTTAATTTAATTAAGAACACGTTGATAAGTTGCTATACAATTATCTCAAGTTATGACTATTTTTTCCAGGCCAAGTTGCGTTTAAATTCACAGTTTGTCTCTAAGCCCAAGATAATCATCTATCTGTTCGCATATCATGCTTTAGACAGTTATTAATTTTAACATACTCACTCTTTATCATCATTATTAATTTATATGTCAAAATATTTTAAATAAAAGATGTTCAGAGAATTTTTTTCAATTAAGAGCCAACATCATCACGTGACCTCTTCCAACTAAAAACATTTGTCTCATTATAG
Source organism: Hermaeophaga mercurialis (assembly GCA_951812935.1). Classification (NCBI taxonomy): domain Eukaryota; kingdom Metazoa; phylum Arthropoda; class Insecta; order Coleoptera; family Chrysomelidae; genus Hermaeophaga; species Hermaeophaga mercurialis. The sequence goes on from OX638360.1 coordinate 46,434,340, forward strand.
ACCATATATCTGAAAGAAGATTGTATACCTGGAAATTCCAACAAGACTCGAAAGATTACATAGTAAGAAATCAAATAGACTACATAATGATAAAGAAACAATATGGAAATAGTATACTAGCTGCAAAGACTTATCCAGGGGCTGATATCGGGTCTGATCATAACCCTGTGGTGGCAACGTTCTGTCTAAGGCTAAAAAAGACGAAGAACAAGACAAGAATAAAATCGATGTCGAAAGATTAGTGGAAAATGATACAAGAGAGAATTGTTAAATACGATTTGAACAGGAATATGAAAGAAGCAATATCAACGCTCAAGAAAATCCGGAAAACAAATAAGAAATAATAAAACGGATAACACTAGACACTTTACAGAGAAGCGACGCTAGAATATACGATAAAGAAGAAAGAATGGATGACTGAAGAAATATTCAAGTTGATGGACGAAAGAAGACTTGATAAAGAGAATGGGAGAAAAATATGATTCATTCACTATACATAAGAAAATACAAGAAATAATTGTAACAGCTGGCAAAAGATCATTCAGTTCTATAGGAAACAAAGAAGGAAGTACAATTACTAATGAGCAAGAAATGATTAAAAGACGGACATAATACATTTAACAACTTTTCGCTGATAAAGAAAACCAAAATCAAGATGAAATAACAGTAGACAAAAGGAAGGACCAGAAATAATGGTCGAAGAGTTTAAATATATCCTGAGGAACACAAAGAATAGCAAAACACCAGACCCAGACAGCTTGTCCGTTGACTGTTAAAACTTCTGGAAGACGAACAAGTAGAATCATTGACAAAATTTTTCAACTTCGTATACATCGCATGCATCATACCACTCGAATGGCTGAACTCAATATTTTAACAAATTCGCAAAAACCAAACACAAGAAAATGCGAAAAACATCGAACAATATCTCTTATGAGTGACACGTTTAAGATTTTCTTAAGGATAATCAACAATAGAATCTATAAACGGTTGGATGGAAACATGTCTGATTCACAGTTTGGATTCAGGAACGGACTAGGTACCAGAGACGCTCTTTTTGCCTTCAACGTACTGATAGAAAGGTGCCTGGATGTTAATAAAGAGGCAATTATCCAAGAATCACTTATAACCGAAACAGCTGGCATTTTAGTAAATGGAATTCATGTCAAAAATATTAGATACGTGAATGATACAGTACTGTTGACAGACAACATCGAATATCTTAATAGAATAATGGAGAAAATTAAAGAAAAAAAGTGAATAATACGGTCTGAAAATGAATTTAAAGAAAACAAAGTTTATTATCATTACCAAATCTCCGGCAAATAACAATGTACAATTTAAAAAACATAACGTAAACATCGAGCGGGTGGATAAATGCAAATACGTAGTAATCTGGATAAACTCTAAGAATGACTACACAAGAAATAAAAAAAGAATCGAAAAGCCAAGAAACGTATTTTATAAAATGAATGAAGATTTTCTTTTGTTACAATCAACTGAGCAAAGAACTAAAAATGCATGTGTAAATGTTACATATATTCGGTACTCCTCTATATATGGTATTGAAGCCAGCACGTTGAAAAAAAATCACAACAAAACGGATAGAAACCTATGAAATGTGGGTGTTTATAAGAATATTGAAAATAACTTGGACAGAACCACTCACTAACATAGAGGTATTAAGAAGGATGTCCGCCAAAAAAAAATGAAGTAGTAGCACACTATCAAAACACGTAAAAATGAATACTTCGTCCATGTCATGAGAGGACAAAAAAATGAACTTCTGCTGTTGATTATGCAAGACAAGATAGAGGGTAGAAGAGCTCCAGGAAGAGGCAGAATATCATAGTTGCATAATTTGCGAGAGTGGTATAACTGTACATCAAATCAGCTATTTAGAGCAGCCGTAAACCTAGTAAAAATTATCATGATAGTCGCCAAACTTCATTAGGAGACAGGACCATAAGAAGAATAATTGCACCTCTATTTGGCACAATCTATCCAGAGCTGTTCCAGTACAAGAAGAAAATACTTGAGTACAGTGTACAAGTACTTTTTATAGGAAGTCCTCGAATACCAAGTATAAGTACACGTAATTAAGTACTCGAGTACTTTTAATACCTAGTACGATAGGTACTAATGGGATTCTGCAATTTTGAATATCTACTGATTTAATTAATTACTTTATTCTAGTCGTTGGAAACATTTCAAGATTATTCCTTCTTAAAGTTGAGCCAAATGTAGAAATAATTAAAAATCGACGCTATTCCACATTCCCCACAATACACAGTTTCAGAAAAAAATTAAAATTCTTCAGGCAATAATCTTAAGGAGTAAAAGAATAATAATAGTAATATACGACCAGATAACCGAGAGAGAGCGCAATAACGTCTCCTTTCCATTAAATCTACAGTTTCGAACTTCGCTGTGCTAGAGGTACGATCACTGCTACCGGTACGTTACTATCGAATTGAATAGAACGATGTTTCCAGCTCTGATATGCCCATTTCAACATATTAGCGGGGAAAATTGTAACGTATTATCGCTTTTTCATAACGTCTTTTCTTACACTCTCCTAGATCCGCGTATAGGATCTACTATTTGCTCTGAATCTCTATATTCCCACACATTCACACAGATGTTAATATGAGAATATGCATTGTGGGGTAGCAACCAGTTTAACTTTTCTCTTACTTTATTCTAATTCTCACAATACTATTCCCTCACACTTAATATCATACTTTATTATAGAAAAATAAATGATCTGATTTTGATTTTTTACACATTTAATGTATTCCAGTACAATTCTGGGTATTCAAATACGCTGAAAGGTATTTGTGTACTTATTTTATTGTCTAAAATGCTGCAAGTACAAGTACAAAAATGCAATCAAAATATTATACTAGTGAACTGAGTACATGAAAATTACTTTGAGTATATTGCTCCAGTACTTCTACTCAATTAAATAGTAGCCAGTAGTTAAATAGATTTATGGAGGAAATAAATGAAAAGGATTTAAATTGAGCTACATTTTCTACTTCAATGAATTTTTAAATGTATTGTACTTTACTTGTCTGTAAGTGAAAAAAAAATACTTACATTTTTGATCACCTATTAATTTTGTTCGAATAAATCACAATTATTAACAGGTATTCTATCAAATTTACTTTTATAAGGGCACGCTATTATTTTGATCTGTAATCTAAAAAAAGAAAAAACTATTTTTCAATAGGCTGTCATATTTATGAACCACTTAAATTTCCAATAGCTAGAGAAATTACTTATAAAGAAATCTAATTATATAATTATATAATTATATAATAGTGTCACATCAAAATGATTAAGTTTTTTTAATTCTATTTTAATATTAAGGTCATTCCATATTTGTGTAAATAAATATTACAAAGAATCAATTATTTTAAGAATTTTCGATTGTAAATATTTTTTCTTTAAATTTAACAGTTTCCTTTTCAATCTATCGTTGGTTACATAGTGTATGAATAATGGTTATGACATTTTGTACAGTTTAAACAAAAAAAAAATGCTATACCTATAATATAAATGTCAAAGTACCACAATAGGGATCAAAAATTGATTTATATTTTTGAACAATCGAAACATTACAAATGTAATATCTATAAGAATCATCTAAATATCAAAAACTTTGTCGAAATTTTGAATAAACTAAAAAACTATTTATTTCTTCTATGTATAGAAAATATTGATATTTCATTCTATTACTTTTTTAGAATTTTTATAAAGTTGAAAAAACGAAAACTCAAAGAGTGTTATAGACGTTCAAGAGTTTTTGTATTGCGTTACTGTTTTTCTCTGTTCCCGATTTTCTTTTGGTATTGATATATATTGTCTTTTTTCAAGCATCGCTGTCGTAAAACAGTGTGTATGAGAATAATTGTATCGATTGTATCCATTTTTAACAAACAGTACATTATTTATTTAAATAATTTATGAACAAGCGGAGAATATTGTTTAAGTATCAAATAAGTAAAAATAAGAAAGGAATTGTAAACAAAATTATAGAATGGGAGAGTTCAATTTGGCTAGATAGGTACATACAGGTGCATAAACCTATTTCCTTTACTATTCCGTTCCTTCTTCCCTATTTCCTTTACTATTCCGTTCCTTCTTCTAATACTTCCTTCATTAGTCCTTCTTTCCAGTCTTCTTATTTACTATCACTTTCCTCTAAATTTGAATTTGTTGCCGTCATTGATATGAAATTGCTCAATTTTCATATTCTTCGATTGTTATAACCTTATACCTATCAATCATTTTTGGTTATTTTGGAGGCTCCGTCTTAGATCGGTTCGACCACTTTCTTGTCAAAATTCGTAAAACAATTTTTCCGACGAAAATATACAGAAGTAGGGATTTAATCTTAAAATCCTGAGCCATGTTTTTCTGTAAATGCCTCTATAGTGTAGCTATTTTGGAACTCTTTTGTTCTTAGTACTTCCGACAATTGATCATTCGTATATGTTTCTTCGTAAAACAAATCCTATTACATCAAAAAAGTTTGTAAGTATTTTCCTCAACTGTGGGGAATGGTAAGAAGCTTTTTTTTCGCTGACTATGATACTATTTGCAGGTAGGTTTGGGATCAATGACTTTTCGAACCATTTTTCAAAAAGTTTGATTTCTTATTCTGGTAGTCTAAATTGCAGTCATTTATTTTCTTTCTACATAATTTTTTTCATTTGGTATCCATCTCCATCTGCTAACTCCACCACATTGATCACCCATTAATTACCCGTGAACCTTCATTCGCAGGTATTTTGGTCATACATCTAGTTGACCCATCTTTCCATAACATCTTTTTTAACTAGTTTTGTAGCGTCATAGAATCTTACCTCCTGACCTGCATTTTTTAACTTCGTCATTTTGATTTTGATTTTTTTATTGTCGGTATCTCATTGTTTCTATAATAATCATATATTGTTGTTTTCAACTTTTTCACCAATGGCGGATATAAAGCTTTTGATATTACAAAATCGCAACGTTTGTATCTTCAATAAGGCCCATTATTTATAATTTTTGAAATAGAGGAATAAGGGACTTTTGTTAAGTCTCAAGTTATTCTTAGTATAGTGCGTTCCTCATGACCACATAGTTTGTGTACATTTCTATACACTTTGAAAAATATTTGTTGGGGTTTTTCGTTCAAATGTATATATATGTATCTTCTTACTTGAACCTGGTTGGTCAATTTCACTTCAACAATTTCAATTTCAACGTGGATTTTGACGAGAACTTGACACAATAAATTCTTGACCTACATCAAGAAATTTAGTATAGGGAGCAAATGGATAGATAATTTTCTTACAATTAAGGTGGTAATTTCAACAGAAATTTTTTTCAAAATAACCAGAGATAATCCGTAAATATTTTCCATCTCCTTTGTGTCTATATACATATTACGTATTAAATATTTCAAATTAAAGGTAATTTATGCTTAAGTAGAAACTTTTTAAAAAGAAGGGAAAATATTTGCTCCAATGACGGTAAACGCTATAGAACTTTTTTCAAAAAATAGAGACATTCTGTCAACATTTTTCATTCCTTTTTTGTCCAAATTTTAATAAACAAAGATAAATTTTGAACAAATGAAAATTTCTGCTCTAGCAATGGTAAATTATATAAAAAAAAATCCAAAAACCAGATATATTCTGTGAACACCTTCCATCCCATTTTTGTCAAAATTTTTCAAAATCAAGACACATTTTGAATAAATGACAATTTCTGCTCGATTGAGTGTAAATTATGTTGAGAATTTTAATAAAATTCGTAAAAACAAAGGAATACATTTAAAAATAATATTTATCTACAAATTTTATAAATGTATCATTACAAAATTGGTTATTATCGATCTGATTTCAAGAATAAAGAAAAACGAAAATGTTTTTTTTAAATTGGAAATCTGTAAATAACAGCACAGCTACGTATAGGGAATAGTTCACAAAAATAAAAAAGCTATTTAAAGTTTATCTAGACACTGTATAAAATATAGGGTGTTCCATTTAAATAAGTTATAAAAATTTATGTTCCGAGTTTTGACGCATCCTGTATGCAATTTAAAGGTTTTATCAATAAATTATAAAACAGATTGAAAGTAGAGCGCATATCTAAACTACTAATTGCACAAAAAAATGGAAAAACAATCGTTCCTATTTAGACACAGGCTGGTCAATATAGAATGATTTTGGTATAAAAGTGATCATAACTTTTGAAAACTCCGGTATATATCTAACAGACCCTATATTCGGATAATTAAAAAAGCATAATTCGAATAAGCGATTTTAAAAAATGTATATTTAAATTGGCCTGCAGCTACGGAACACTCTGTATAAGTAAAAATAATTTTAGGTTGTAAAGCTTAATGCACCCGACAATTTTGTTATCCAAATTTTTTGGTTCCAATTTAATAAAGGAACTGTTGGACTACTGGAACATCCTGTATGTATTCCTGCAATTATACTGCACACTGATTAAAAATTTTAAATAGTTAGAAGAAAAATGTTCCAAATCTTCCCAAAGGTAGGACGAACGTAATTTTGTACTTCTTTTTGGTTTCGTATTTAAATTAAATTTAATTGCAAATATTTTATTGTCTGTTGTGACTGCATTTTACGTTTAGTTCTAATCGCGTATTTGTTTCTGCTTTAAGATTTGTTACGGTTATCGAGAAGCGAGACATTTCTCCCGAATTCATATTTATTCCAAACTTATTTCGTGATTGTTGCTAGTCGGGAGATAATGAAAGTTTTGCTAATTTAAGGGCTAAAACAAGCATTCGATGATCCAGAGATCTGGTCCTGCGCTTCCAGTATCGTTCCAGTTCGTACGAGTCCGTCCACGTTCCATCGCCTCTTACGGCCCTTCTGGACGTCCTCAGTGTGCCGTTGAGAGCGTCGCGATGCATCCGTCAGCGGCGGGGACGGTGCGAGCGTGGTTGCTTTCGGCGCTCGTGGTGCACGCCGCCGTCGCGGGTAATCCCGACGCCAAACGCCTCTACGACGACCTCCTCTCTAACTACAACAAGCTTGTAAGGCCCGTCGTCAACACCTCCGACGTTCTGCGAGTGTGCATCAAGCTCAAGCTCAGTCAGCTCATTGATGTGGTAAGACTTTACAAGAATATTAGCAAAGACGGCTCAAAAAGAGAATTTTAATAATTGAGAGAGCAGGAAGTTTTTCAACTTAATTAGCATCTTTCCGAATAGGTTTTTGTTGGATGATTTTCGCTTTTGTTTAATTTAAAAGACTGTATTTATATAGGTACCCAGCAAAACTTTTTCTTTCTTGCAAGTTCAGAAACATACAAGATCTTTAAAAAAAAAAAAATAAGGAAAGATCATTTGGAAACTACAATAGGATGTTAACACTATTTCAACTAATATTGGATTATATTTTTAGAATCTTCTGCTTTTTTTCTCTTGGTTTCTAGGAGAGCCAAATTTGTAGTAATAAACCAAGGAGGATAAATTACTGGAAGAAAACGTATTTCATCCCATTATTAATAAGTTGCTACATTTAAAAACAACATTTGGTTCTTATGCTTTCTTTCTCTTGGTTTCTAGGATAACCAAATTTGAGTCTTACACAGTAACAAACCAAGGAGAAAATGTATTTCACTCCACTAGTAATGGTCGATACCTTTAAACATAATATTTGGATATATCTAGACAAAAATTGAAATATTTTGATATATCTTTTTCCTTTTTTAACTTTTATATGCAGAAATTTAACCGATACTATGGACTTCATCTTTATCTCATTATCCGTTTATCTTTTAGCGCATCAGATTTAATATTTTTTTTATACATTTTTAACATCGTTTACTGCACTGGGCTAGTTCTTTCATTTGTCTCATTGTTATCATTGTTGCCCTCTCTTCCGATCTACTTTATTCTTTTTGCTCCTATTTTTCTAAGTCTAAACTTTTCCTGCCCTTCCCTGAGGAATTTCATTACTATGACATTGTGTTTTTTTTGTTTTGTCAATAATTCACTTACATATATTATTAATGGAAAAACTATCGTAATGTATATTGACCTTATTTTTTGTTTATACTTCTTTTTTATAATTGTTTTATTTTTTCACATGGTAAATATTTGTCTTCTTCTAGCTTATTCTGGCGTCTACTTTTCCTACAATCCATACAATACTTCCTCAATACTCGCTAAATGTTAATATTTCTAGGTTTCTTATTTTTGTTTGTACATTGAAAAACTGTTCAATTTTGTTCATATATAATTTATTATTATTATATCGGTCCGTTTTTATTTCCATTTGCAAACCATATCAAAAATTGAGTTTTTAACAACGTAACCGAAAACTTCATTCACCGTTTAGAGAGGTACGTACCCTATTTATAAAAACTGAGAGATTTTAAATCATGTCCAATTAGTGCTTAATCCCTTTTGTTACGAAATTACAAGGCAAAATCGGGGAAAATTTCATCCACTCTTGTAAATTGCTTCGATATTTCAAGTCAGTTTATATTAAGAATTATTTTGAGTAGAGACAAGCAGCTTTAATGCGAGATCTGTTCAGAATATTTACATTGTGTACCTAAATGACGAGTTGTCAAAATAATAAAGGATAAGAATATACGGCTATAAAGAAAGAGCAAAATATTGATTTTTTACAGTAATTTTATCTTTTTTAAAATCCCTATTATGAAGAAATAGATTTCTTATTTTTGTATTGGTGATGTATCGATAAAATAATTGGTAATTTTGACTTTATCCCAATCAGCCAATTTATTGCTTTGTCTTTTAGATCACTTTGTTTTTTTTTTTGAGTTTGCTGTCTATATGGAGTCCTAGATATTTGACCATTTTCACCTGTGGCATAATTTCTTGCTTAAATTCAACTGTAGGGCAGCGTTTTTTTTCTGAGAGTAAATGTTATTTGAGAGGACTTCGATGCGTTCACTTTTATCTTCCATTTTTCCAAAGTTCTTAGGTATTCTTGGAGATTTTGTGATACGGTATTAGGATCTTCGTGTATTGATTATCTTCAGCAAAAGTACGGGTGATTATATTTCTTGGAGCTAGTATATCATTCGTCTATAATACATTCAAGAGTGGGCCCAGTACGCATCCCTGTGGCACACCAGAGTGGATAGGGAAGTCGTGGAAAATTTCACTATTTACTTTTGTTAAAAATGATCTTTCATTCAAATGTCAAAGCAAAGTTTTAAAAAAAATTTCAAGAAAGTAAAAAAAAAGTGATTGTATTAAAAGAAAATAGTAAAAAGAGGACTACAAGAGGAAAACAGTCGATAAAAGGAAGGCAAGAAAATAGGAATGTATATTTTATCAGAAGGGAAAATATTAATTACAAGTTTAATGGGACAAACAACAAAATTGTTGAGAAAGAAAATAAGAATTATTATTTAAAAAGTTGAAAAAGGTAGTACCATAATGGAGGGTAAATAAAATACTCTTAGGAGGATCATCAGGAATGACAATTACATTAAAGATTTTGATGAATAATATAATTGGAGTTTTTAAATTCTTTTGATATTTAGTCATATTTAATTCAGCATTTTTCAAATCCAACTGTATACTATACCAATTTATAGAAATATCATTAGCGGCGTAAATTCTAAAAGTAGTAACATGAAACTGCCTGTGAAACGATTCTTCACAAATCTTCTTTCCAAGGCAAACCATCACGTTTAAGACTCGAAGTACTTATTTTATGAGACATCTCTCTCGGCTTTATACTGAAAGTTTGTGCTATAAAATGGTTTTCCAACAAATGACGCATATATGTATAAGTTTAGACCGAATAAGAGAAACAAAACCTTTATATTTTCCACTAAAAGATTTGCTATAAGAAAATTTTATGCTAGGTTAGGTATTGAATAAAAACGTTTTCTTCTCCAATCTTTTTATGGTTACACATAACATATTTATTAAAATGCTGCATTAATTTATTGCGTTTAAATACATTCAAACCGATAGGGATGTTTACATACGTCGGTGCAAGCACCTACCCTTTTTAGTGTGAATTTATATTGTTTTCCCCACTAACTTTCCATTTTATTGCCTTTGTTTATAGTAGCGGTAAGTGAACTTGGAAATTGCATTTTTACAACTTGCTATTTAGATCATTATAATAGCAGCCTCAGCTTTTTGAAGATTAAAGTTGTCTTTAAAATCAATAGTTGCAGCCCCTGTTAAGTTGCCAATAATAAGGAAGGAACATCACTTTTTGCGTTAGTGTGCCAGATTTGCTACCGATAAAGGAAACCAGCTCACCGACGTTTCGCTGGATTTATCCTTTCAAACATTTCGAATGAGTTGTCTTTCTTTTGTGTTGTGCAGATGGAAATATATAAGGAAATGTAGGTAGTAGAGGAGTTTTGCAGAATTATTACTACTGTTTGCGGAGAAAGTTTTATCACAGTTCTTCCTTTATTATGGGTGTACATTTTCGAATTTTTAAGAAGTTGAGCAAAATTACCGTTAAAATACAGATGATTATAACAGCATTATTCTGTAATCATTCTTATCCTTCAATGTTAATTAAATCATTAGTAAATTTATATAAACTAAATATTTTTGATCTACGATCAAATTAACTAACTTATTATTATTCTGTGACGTTTTGGTTAAAAATAATCCAGGGCTATAATTTAAAAATTATTATTTGAAAGGAAAATAGAGTTCAGGAAAACTAATCTTAATTTGACTTTTTTCTTAACAGAAGTAAAATATCTTAAATGACTGTATAGGGATTAATTAAATTGAATCAAAAATAAAGTAGTTTATAGCACCAGTGCTAAAATTATTAGCGTATAGGTATAGCTAGTTTTGTTAGTAACTGTATCCATTTTAATACTGGAAGATAAACTTTGTGGAATTTTCAAAACTTATTTTTTTCAAGTTTTGTGAGACAGACTTAGAAATACTCTAAAAAATATGGCTCAATATCCTCCAGATACCATAAAACTTTTCACTCAAGAAGTACCCTGTATATTGAAAACGGAAAGTCATCTTTTACATATTTTTACGTTCTTTTAACCGAGATTCATTTGGATCAAGATGAGATTGGTATTGAACCAAATATCAGACGAGAACATTAGTATTCCCAATTCATGGATCTACTCTAACGTTTGACAGTGAAATATGGTATGAAAAATGACCCAGTGGCCAGAATACATTACCAAGAGCAATTATTACATCCATATTCTAAAGGGGATGTTATATTCGAAAAAGATATATTGAGTGATTACTAGTAATCAGTGCTTTAAAGTGTTTCGTTTTTATTTCGTGTATACAATAATTATAAATATTTATGATTAATGATAGTTTTAAATTAATAAATAAATAAAATTATTTGTTATGTGGAATAAATTTAACATTGCCAAATTACAACATTACAACTACGAAAATTAAGAAAATAATACAGGAGCAAAATTAAAAAGCTTTAAATGTAATTGTCACAGACTTTATTGTTTTCAATTTTATTACATTTAATTTTTGTTCAAGCATGAGCGTAAAGAAATAATTAAATTTCGAGACGTACAGAATAGATTCAATGTTCTTATTCCCTGCCATTAACAACTATTTATTAAAATTTTAATTTGAAACTGTTCTTTTAATTCTTTGTTTTGTATATCATGAAACATTCGGAGTAGTAATTAAAGTTTTTATTACTGTTTTGGTATTTTTCATTAAGTTCTTGAAAAATATTCTACATTTTTTATAAGTTTATAATTGTATCTACAATTTGTCCATTATCTACTCGAAAGTCAAAATAAACAATAAAAATAAAGTTCATAACATCAAAATAAAATGACATATCGGCGCTTTCTGAATACTGAAAGCTTTTAGAGCTTTTAAATATAAAATAGTTATACTTAATAAATGTAGTATGTATCTATTGTTCCCTGGGTGCGGCGTACCATGGCAACAAAAGCAGAAACGTGTAATTTTCAAATTCCAATTAAAAGTTTATTTGTCGAAAGGACGTAGATGAAATGTATGTTTACCATTACTCTCTCGTTCTAGAATTTCCCAATTCCATGTAAATGCCATATAATAAAGTGACTAATAGATGAAGTTTGTTCTAACAAGCTTTGTTTGTTCTCAATGTGACCCTTTATTATATGGTTGTAACAGTAATTCGGATAATGAAGGTTGTATGAAGGATATTATATTTTATATTTACAGCATCCATTTGATAAAGAATCTATAATTTTTATGGTTAATAACATTGATTTCCAAGACAAATTATAAAATTTATTTATGAGTGTGCTTACTGTTATTATTATCTGTGGAAAATGTGTGTGAAAATTTTTTTTGAGAATAACGTTAAAGTTGATTCAATTAAAATAGTAAAAAAGAAACCAGCCTGTTGATTTGTTTATAGTCTCTTGTGTTACATGTTTTTCATTTTATGTTAATTTTGTCTTTTTATTTATAATCTAAAGTCCAATTTTTTTTTTAAGTTAAATATATTATATTTTATTTAATCCAGAATTTTATTAATCATTTAACAACCAAAATATTAAATTTAAAATTCACTATATAAAAAAATCATATTGCTTTAATATTAACTGCATGTTTCTTTTCTTGTACCATGTACATTCTTTACGTATAGAAAAGTGGTTTCAAAGAAGTTATTATTTACTTAGTAATTATTTTGAAATCATTATGCTAAAGTCGTACACCTTAGCAAATTCTCTTTCATAAAATATAACATTTCTAATACATTTTTTTATTTTCTTCATATATGAACTTATTTACGATATCACTATTAATTTCGAAAGTGTCGTTTATGTGACCATTTCAGCCGTAAAGATGTAACCCTTCAAAAGGGATGATGAGCTGTAATATTATAGACATAAACATTTTTACGACTCCCATCAATAAATCGACATATGACAAAAAATAGTAAGAAGGAATAAAAAAGTCTTTCACTTTTATATGTTTTGAAAGTCCAAAGCTTTTCTTCGGTGATTAATTGAAAAGTATTCAGCGGAAAAAACTACGAATGGCGTTTTACAAAAGTGAAAATAGGAACATTTTGTTAAGATTTAAAATAAAATTCATCTTAAATAAAATTGGTCAGCACAATTTGCCGAAATGAAACTTCTTTGAATACCTATACATTAATTCGTGAGATATATAATTAAATAATATACCTACTACCGATCGATAAGAATACGTCAAAATAAACCAACATCTCATCGAAACAATTTGTTGAACAAATGAATGAATAGTGAATACGAATACATTTTTTTAAATAATTTATAGCACCGATAAACGCTCTAATACCAGACGTAACTTTCACTTATTATAAAGTTATATTGACAAATGGTTCAAAATAAATTACGATAGTATTACATAGATTGAGTAGAAAGGCAGCTTAACATTTTGGGGAATGACAATATTTTTTTTTTGTTATGTTATGTTATTTAAGATACTTTATTTAATTAAGTTGCATTGTTTAAAAATAATAAATAGGCAATAAACAATAAACATGGAATATTTGGAAAACAACAATTATGAATTAAACAACAATATTGGTTATATCTGGTTAATGAAGTTACAATTTACTAGAAATTTTATTATATTTTCTATATTCTGGGGCCACAAGATTTCAGCTAAGCTGGTGGTAAAAAAAGTCTTTTGTCTTTTTACAAAATATAAAAGATACTGAAGTAGGATGTGTTCGACGGAAAGTTGAACTTCACAGACTGCACATGTAGGAGGGTTTTACTTGTTTAAAATATATTGATGGGTTATGCGAGTGTGTCCAATTCTTAGTCTGGTCAAGATTATCCGATGTTTTCTTTTAACTCCTTTATATTTGACGAGATCCTTATTAGGATTATTAATTTTTTTTTAATTTATTATTTATGCAGGCTTCCTATCGTGCTTTCCATTTACAATTAACTAATTGATTTCATTATATATACGAATATCTTGGTACTGGACTTAATTTATATGAGAACTGCTCCCAAAGTTTCTGGAATCGTATAGTTTTTGAGGAACAGGCCATTTTTAAAAACCATATTCGTAAAATAGAAGATTTCTAACTTATAATTTAGTTTGTTAGGTTTAATTGAAGTTCACTCGTTTTGTCTACATAGTGTTTAAAACAGAACGGTTTTGTCAAAAATGGTTTTGCACAAACATCTAAACGTCCGAAAACTTTATAGTTGGTGAATCCCACATAATTTAAGAAATAATCAAAAAGAAGCTCGTGAAAAATGGTGCCAAGATATGCTTGATAAATTGGACCGAGGGGATTCAAATATTCAAATTTGATCTATAACATAGTTAATCAACAATCAACTGTTTGGGTATTTGAATTTGAGCAAAAGCCAACAAAAGTGGTCCGATCGCGCAGTGCAGGGAAAAAAATTAAGCTTTTTTGGTTTGACTGGACATGTGGCAACCGTCACATTGGAAGATAGAAAGCAGTAAATGCCGATTGGTATACTACAATTTTTTTGCCAGAAATCATCGATATATTGAGAGCAAATAATCCAAAACAGCGCATTATTCTTCACCATGACATGGCTAAGGGAGTCAGTAATTATAACAATGTTTCCGACAACTCTTTCGCCATCGAGAGAGCTTGAAGGATTGCAAAGAGTTCCCCAGTATAAATACTGCAAGAGACTGGTAGTGTATAGCTGGCAATATTACCATTAATAGGTACAACTCCGACTCCGACACTATTGGAATTTATAGAAGCATAAATGTAGATACAATTACAGCCGTGATACTTAAAAAGAAAAAGTTGTTGTATAAATATGTAAGATGTGTCAGTGGTGTTAGGGTATTGGAGAAGATTAGTGTTGCATATAGGAAAATTTATAGTCCAGGAAGGTGGGATTTTTTCTTTCATTGAATATGTACGGTTAAAATTAAGGAGGTTTTGAATGGTTTCTATACATTGGATGAACTGATTCGGGTTTTGAATCAACGTTGTACTGGTTCGAAATGATTTGGTATGAAGGATTTTTTTTGTTTGCTGATATTTTGGCTGCATAAAGGCTTTCAGTAGGAGAGGTTCTTAGAGCTCCCGTTGCAATTCTTAGTGCTGTATTGTGTACTGAGTTCATATCTCTAATTATGGAATTTTTGCATTGCAATATACTATTGAGCCATAATCTAATATTAACCTGATGGTTGCTCTATAGATGTGCATTAAAGATATGAAATCAGCGCCCCATGTGTGATTTGCTAATGTTTTAATTACATTTAGTCTAATTAAGCATTCCTTTTTAAGTTTTGAATATGCGACTGCCATTGAAGTTTAGAATCGAAGATATGACCCAGAAACTTGATTTATTTACAAATTCAAGCGGTTGATTATTCATAGTTATTACGGGGGTGGTAACTTGACGGTTTTGAGTAAATACTATACATTTGGTTTTTACCGTCGATAATTGTAGAGTTTTCCAAGTAATGTACTGCATTTTGTAGGAGTTTGCTTGAAGATTCTATGTTTTTCTGTTGTATAGATAGCGAGGTAGTCGGCATAAAGAATATACTTTATTGGTGATTTTACATTTTTTAATATGTCATTTATTGCAACACGGAATTCACAGTTACACTTAGATATGAACCTTGGGGTGTCCCATTTTCTGGATATTTTATTTCTGAAGTAATACCATTTGCGCGTACATTATAACTTCCTTTATATAAGAAGTTTTTAATAAACATTAACATATTGCCATTTATTCCCAACGATATTAATTGTTTGACGACGTCATATCTCCATACTGTATCGTCATTTTTGATGTTGAAAGAGATTGCAGTTACTTTTTCTTTGTTCAAAAAAGCTTGATGGACCTCGGACTCTAAGTTTAGCAGGTTGTCAAGTGTCGATCTATTAAATAACATTATTAATTACGCCAAAAGAGAGAATTCACCATTATCTTTGCTCAAACCAGTGTCGCACCCACCATTTTTAATGTTAGGAGGCCCACCATTTTTAATGTTATGAGGAACCGTCCATAATTCCACTACATATTGAGGCTTTTATGAGAACCGAAGATCAAATTACACATCACTAAAAAGAGAAAACTCTTTTGACAAAAAAAATCTGGATGTAGTATTTTAAAACCTCAAAAAAAGCTCAAAAAATTTCACGAAACAAAGAAAATCCATGGGCGTAGGTGTTTAAGTATCTACATAAATTTGATATTCTTGTAAATAATAAAAGAAAGACCCTATACATACTGTATAATTATTATCCACGTTTAGTTTTTATTAATGAATGAAATGTTATATTTTTCAATTATTTTTTTCCTAAGTTGAAAAAGTTTCAACATTTTTCGTAATTATGTTAGCAGACATATTATTTATTACTCAATGAAAGTGGCCGAGTCTAGTTTGCACAAGAAAATTAAATAATAATTTTTTATGATGAAATATATATAAAAAATAGAACTCTAAAATTTAAACAGTGTCCATGAGGAATTTTTAGAAAACTAAACTATCTATAAAGTGCTGCTGTTAGTATCAATGATTTTTAATTTTTTGATCGTCTCATTAAACCCTTTTTAAAACTAGATTCAGGAAAACTAGTTCCATTGCAATTATAAAAATTAATAAAAACTATTTAAGATATTAATCATATTTCATATATCTGCTGCACCATTCAGTATAGATATAAAGTTAACTATAAATTATTATTGTCAGAATTATTGGATAAATAAAATTAAATATATGTATATATATATATATTAATAAGTATTAAAGGATCAAAAAGTATAAAAATATACAAAAATCAAACGGTTTAAGGCTGGTTTATAACTTCCGTAAAGAAACGTACCAAATTTGCATAACTTAAGAACTTAATTTCAAAGATAGGTAATATATGAGTGTGTAATTTTAAAAGCTCCATCTTCTACAGCTGACTAAGTTTATATTAAGTTAAGTTACGTTTCGTTGTTTTGTTTCGTCTCTTAGAATTTAGTTATTTTATGAACAAAAGTTAGTGGGAATTAAAAAAAAATCAGTTTTTAATAACTGCATTGAAAGCATTACGAAATCTCGGTGTATTTCTCTCATTACATGTTTTAATTTTGTAATTGGTAAAAAGTAGGTTAATTGAAACGCAGTTCTCCTAAATGCACGTTGCGGTTAATTAGACCACGTTCTGCTTATACGATATAGACGAAACTTTTTTTAAGTCATCAGAGTAATGAGAATTTGGGAAAATGCTGAAACTTTTATACTAAAAATTGCATAATTTGTGATTCTACTTAATATAAATCCGTGTACGTATTTTAATTTAAAATATTTTTGATCTGAGTGATTTATTAAAGAAGCTAGTAAATTTGCCTATAGTTTTTTTATTGCATATATTTTGCAACTTTATTTATATAAATAAGAACCAAGAAGTTTTTTGAATATTTTCTTCCATTCTTAAATTCTGTTTATTTCCATTTCTTTTATTTTATAAAATTTTTTCCTCCATTTCCAGAAACTATATTTTTTGCCATTTTTATAGATTTGACATAGGTTTTTTGCTTTGCAATTAACTTGTGACTATTTTGGCTCATTTTTTGTGTTTTTATTTATTTCTATGTTTTCTAAATTGGACAAAATTTCGTATGTCTTTATATATCGAGAACAAAAATATTTGAAAGTAGGGGAAAGAGTAGTAAGGACGAACTAAAGATTTAGAGCTGATTGAAATCATATATTGAATGAAGTTTATTATAAAATAAAATAACAAATAAAAGCACAATCATAAGACCTACCACAAATTATTTAAAAATAGCAAAATTTAAAATTCCAAATTAACGTATTAAATTACACTTTAACCAGTTAAACCTACGTTTACCTTTCATTCTTTCTTTAGCCATAACGTATACACCACCGGTATATTTATTCAGTTTTTTTCATTCAGTGTGAAGATATTTGATGTTTTCAGGAGAATTAGGACTGTAATTGGTTTTAGATAGAATTAAATAAAAAATATTTTTAATTCGCGTAATATAATATAAATAAAGAATTAATTTGGGGAAAATTTATTAAATCGTGGATTATTTTGTTAATAAATTCATTATTAGGTAACTTATAACTTATATATTTTGACACATTTATTTTGAATACTTGTTAATTTGCTAAATATTTTAATGTGAATTTCATATTATTTAACAATAACTATTGACAATTGTTATACACAATATAAAGAATAAATAATTTTAAAATCTGAGCAAGTGAACTATAAAAATCTCAAAATTTTGTTAGTTTTTAAAATTTAATGCAAAAGCTGATCTAAAAGTTATTTAATATTTTATTTAAGATTTTTTTATTTATAGCATAAATGATACTAAATATAGTTTTGTTTCTTTCGAATAAATTTTAATGTGCCAATTAAAAAAATAATTGAAAGAAATATCCTCTAAAGTAGCTCTAGTTAATGTACTGTTATAAATTTGCGTCACTCTTTTATGGCAGTGTTAAAATTCCAGATATAAATCGTAAGTGGAAATAAATGAGCCTTGCAAAAACCGATTCTCCGTAAACTTTTGATCATTTAAAATCTCTTATTTTTCCTGAAATACTTTTGTAACGTTTGAAAAGTAGATTTTCAAGTCAATTTATTTCTTATTATCAATGAATTCTTTCAGGCGAAACTTTCGAATTCTTTTTGATATCGAGCCTCAATCCTCAGTTGAATTTACCACGAAACTAACGTGCATTACATCCTGCTAGGCCATTGCAGCAGTTGGTGGTGACAGGATGAGATGAATAATTTTACTGCTGTCGTTCTGTTTGGGTGGCCGCCCAGCTGGATATGATGTAGAAACTCCGGAATATTATATGTTTGGTAAAGCTACGCGTACTTGTTTGTTTTCCGGAAGGAAAGGCGTAATAAAAACCACCACATAAATCAATTTATCAACGAAAACGTAGATCGAAATTATGCAATTAGCTCGTCAGAACAAAATACGTTTTTGAATCTGCAGCGAATTTTAAATATATACTAATAAATCTTTTTTCTAACATCATTAGTTTACACAAAAATTTTCTCGAAAATGTATACATTTTTAATAAAAATATGTGTCATGTAATAACTATCTGATGAATTATAAAATTGTGTCTGAAGATGTTTCGATTCGCTTAAGTATATCTTTTGGTAAAGTAGTTTCAATAATTCAGTGAAAATGGCATATTATTCAATTTAAGAATATCATATGTTAATTACTTACGGTGAAGCCATTACAGCGCTCGTGTTGCTAGACTTATAAAATATACAAATTGGCGTCAGTGTTCCAAAAATTGTTGATGATTTTGCCAAGTTCAATAATTTACCATGTAGAACGTCTCAGTTGATAACTTTTCGATGTAAACTAGCTGCTTATTATTCTCAACTATCTGCTACGTAAATCTCAATAAGTTATTAACGCAGACCCTAGACAAGGGATATGACTTACCTCAGTAAAACTTCTCATTTCTGATATAATAAAGTAACTACTTTCTTTAAAGATACGAGGGTTGCTATTTATGTATTGAGATTGAGGTGAAATCTGTCATTGCCATCTTAAAGTTTGACATTTTTGACAGTTACGTACTCAGAACGTTTTGACGTTTGAGTACTATTTGTGTTGGTTACAGAAAGTTGGTCTCGGCCAAAAAATGGAATTAACTCGCGAAAATTTTTGAGTTATGATTTTCATCGCCCGAAGAAGCGGTTGAGGCCTTCAAAAATAATGTTTTAGAGCCATCATCTTTTGACTGGACAAAGTGCTTTGAATGTCAATACATAAATAGCAACCCTCGTAACATAAAGGTATGAAATATTAGATATCGTGCGGGTAATCAGAAATCAAAAATATAAAACGTATATTTAAAAATTCACTACTTCGAGCCATTTTTTAAAGAACTGTTAATTCAGAAAATAGGTGTTTTCATACTTTATGAGTGTCAATTGTACCTACAGGAAGCCAACATGTCCTAATAAATCCACTAACGACTGGCACAATAAAGCTTCAATTATGTCAACAACTAGTACAAATTGCTATTGGCTTGACAAACAAAAGTATTTACTTAAGATATATTTGAATTTCCTTTTCGGAAAAGATTTTAAAACTTTTATAATGTGTTATTCTATTTTTAAAAGTCTGTTTAACTAAGCCCATCCATCGTAGATTTGTTGGATGCTACTAGGTAAACATTTCTTCCCTCGTGATGACATATTCAAACATCCCTCCGTCTTCTGGCTTTTTTCCCACGGGATAGTTTACTCACATTATTTCATTGTACGGATGACAAGTGTGTATGTTTGCACTTGAGATTGAATGTATGTCTTTGCTTTCTTATAAAATATTTATTACACTAATTTTTACCAAAATGTACTCGTATTTTAAATAAAATTATTTTAGACTATTAATTAGCTATTATTTGAAAGCATTTAATAAACTTCTTTAAATCGTATTTTTACAATATTTGAGGATTTCCTTGTGTACGAGGGTTGTTTCTTTAATTTCGGGATAGACGCAAACAAAAACATTTCTCTTCACAATCTATGCACTTATTTATGCTAATAAACCAGTTGTCTAAAATTTTTTTCAATCTGAAGATGGCACGCTCATTATAGTATTTTAACCGTTTCAACTGTATCTTCTGGGCTTTAACAATGGTGACCACATAATTACTTTTTGGAAGTGTATGAAAGTCATTTAGACTTAAATCAGGGTTATAGGGAGGATGGGTCATTAATTGCACCTTTTGTTGTGGTTAAATAATCAATTTCGTTGAGCTGTCTGGAAGTTTGCATTTTCCTGGTGTATATAGAATTATGCGACTTGTTCTGTTGTTTTTTCTCATTTTAGAGAAAACTTCTGGTAAAGAAATAGTTGAGTACAACTCAGCATTCTCTGTCCTGCAATTTTCTAAAGAAATAGTAGCGATTGCTTAGTTTTTGACATAAAAAGCAATTATTTGGTTCGAAACGATCCGACTTTGAGTAACTTTTGTTTGCTTTATCCAAACAGTGTATTGTTGGTTTATTTCCGGTTCATAAGAATAGATCCAAAATCACCACCACAATCGTTATCGTAGAATGGATTGAGTTTTTATATCATTTGACACCTGTTTTTGACCTTCTGTTAAATTATGTGATATCCATCGAGAACAAATTTTCACTTCTCTTTTCTAACAGCATCAACATTTTCTGTTGTTTGACCTTCATGAAATTTGTCTGCTGCGACCAAAATCTTAATACCACCGATGGTCCAAACCAGTTTTTATATCAACATTTTTTTTCATTTTTTATTAATTGAAAATAAAACAAAATCATTCCTTGAACATGTTCGCGATTTAAATAGATAGTTATTTTTCGATTCGTTACTTTAAAATTAAATTGAACTGCAACGCGTTTTTTACAAAATTACCCCTCGGTTTTATGACAACTTTTGTTTGTTCCTGACGTCTAGGATGAAACTGCCCATCAATCTTAAAAACGGGCATATGAATATGTAGTCACACACATTTCAATAATAAAAAGTAAATTGTTTAGATTCGCCGCTCTACTTTTCGCGATTTTTCAGGAATTCATATTATGATATTAAACTAAATCATCTCTGGGGTCTTCTTACCAAGTTTTTTATATCATGTAAAGCTTCTACGCTGATATGTTCGTATATTCCTGCCTCGACTTTCCTGCTGTAATAGGGAGACCATCAGTACGTATTTTATCGGAAATTTAGAGTCAACTTGGGAGGTTGGAAACATATCCATAAAATTCTTGTAAGTACCTACAGTTAAATTCTTAAAGAGATGTAAAATTTCTAAGAGGCCTCTATCCAGTTAACTAAAATACCTTGTTTTGATGTTGTGAAAAGTAGCTTATGTTTGATTTATACTGTTCTAAAAAGTTCTATGTCAATGAAAGAAACGTAACTAATTTCATTAAAAGATTAACAAATAAAACAAATAACATGTCACGGCGATTATTATATAAACATTTTTTAAAGAAAGGCTGGAAATCATGTTGTTAGACTATCGCCACCGCTTCAATAATTGTCAATAGTTTAAAATTTAAAAAAAATAATAATTTTTAAATTGCAAGAACAACTATTAATTAAATATAATGTTATCAGTGCTTTATAAATAACGACAACTCTGCAGTAATCCCAAAAATAGTTTCATTTTCAATGAAGGCGCCACTTTCTGGAGTCGAAGGGTAGTTTTTAGGGTGGAAGTGGCCGAGAGATTGTTTGATTGGTCGCAATAAATCTTGGTCGGGTTTAACGTAAGAAGAGAATTTTTTAGTTTGTTAAGACGAAAATAATTATAAGAGTGAGGTCATTTTGAACTCTAAAAAGAAAATTCGCTCCAGAAAGAATCGGAACGACTGAGGAAAATTGGAAAATAGGACTCACTGATTATTTTCTTGCAATTTAACAATTTGTATTTCTCTTTTTAATTTGGAATTATTGACAATTTCGCCGCTTGATCGGTATATGGTTCCAGTGGCAGCGTCGGTGTCTTAACATGATTTCTTGCTTTTCTTTAAGGGATTTCTACAATTTATCGCCCTGATTTTTAGTGGCTTTACTATTCTTTTAACAAAAAATATTTACATTTCTTTCAACTCAATAAATGCCTTGTTGAAATTTCACGTTTTTAAGAATTTGACTGCATGGAAATAGATCCTAGAATTTTATACCCCGTTTTTAAGTTGACTTTAAATAAAATATATACTGAGGGTCTTCCGGTTTAGACCAGGGCTGAAGCCTTTGAAAATGGTAAAAAGTGGAAAAAAATAATAGTAGGATGAAACCCATTGGAAAAGGAAGAGAATATAACAAAAATGAAAGGAAAAATACTTTACGGGCGATCTGAGGTCGGGAAGTGGAAGGGGGTTAGTTTTTAAGGGTAGAAAACTGTTTATCTCGATAGAAAAAAGTTAAATAGCAAAGTTGTAGGTCATAAAAAGATCTACATCTTTTGTATTTACACTTTTTTCATATAACTACAAAATTTATGTGAAAAATTCAAATAACCAAGTTTTTGGTTTTTTTTTATTTTTATCTTTTACAAAAAAATTTTTTTTTCACGAAATTTGGTGAGAACTTACCTTTTTATGTCCCAAACACACTGTAATTTTTTTTATTTAAAATATTTATTTTATCACCTTATTTTGACTTAATATCGAAAAAGCACCCTAATTTTCAATCGAAAATTCTCGCATCAAAGTATATGATTTTTTAACAAAACAAAAAATCAAAAAAATTACAGTGTGTTTGGGACATAAAAAGGTAAGTTCTAATTTTATTTTCTTCATGATTGTTCCAACGTCATGTAACGTCCAAGATCATGCTTAAATATTTATTAATATTTTTTTGGGAAACCGCCATTTTATTTCATATTCCTTCAAAAAATCAAGTTCTTCTTCCTTGCCACTTATATGAAGTACTTCACTGTTGCTTCAATTGCATTGTGTAAGTTTGTGTTTATTGTCAGTATGAAATAAAGAAATAACTAAAATGCCCTCAGTAAACAGTATTGAATTACTTTTTAGTCTAAATGCCTATAAAATAATGACCAAAAATATTTTTAGGAAAAGAAGAATATTGTTGTACATATTGCTTGATTAAAATATTTATTATATTTATAATACATCTATCAAGGCAATCTTATGTCAGTATAATTTATCTTTTCATATTTTTTATGGATAGTTTCCACAAAGCAAGTGTTAAAACTATTTATTTAATTATTTATGTACAGGAGACTCTCTCTCTATATAAACACATTTATATGGTTACTTAAAAATATTTTGTTTAAGTTTTCACAAAGCTTCTTATCAAATTTACTTAACAAGACAAGCGTGTTTTAATCCTGTTATAATGTGCTTGTCGTTCCTTCTATAATACCTCATTGACTTTCTACATCGCTTTCTCATATTATGTATTCTGTCTTTTACTCGTATTGCATGTTATACTAAATTCCCTTTATCGAACTGATTCCAAAATTATCCAAAAGGAGCATATTCCGGTTACTAAGTATTCGGAAACAATGTGCATTAAAGCTTTGAAAGCTAAAGGACGGGAAGTAATGTAAACAACCATTTTGCTTGAATAATCAGATAATATGGTTAATTTGGTAATACAATTACATTACATATTTAGAGAACAATAGGGTGAGAAATGTGTCTTATTTTAGAATACCATTCTAATTGTTTCTAAACTAGCATTATTTTATATTTTATTTGTTGATACGTTTAAGTTTAACTATCTTATATCATCGACTCTGATTATATTGCGGTCTATATTATTAGTTACTTTTGTTATTTATTCTTTTATCGTTTTATTTAGCGCATAATTTTTCTCTTTATTATCAGCAATTAGCACTATATAAAAAGTCACCAACTTGTATTGGGCTCATGTTATTTTATATTATTCTAGTTTAAACGTTTTTATTTTTCTTCCTTATATTTTTTAGGTCCATTTCAATTGAACGTTCTTCGATTTACTACTACTTATTTGTATTTTTCTAAGCCCCTAAAATGGTTCCTGGATTTGTGCCAGCGACACAAAAGAGGTCAATAATTACTCTAGACAGAAAACGAACCAAAACTCTAAATTCCCGTTCTCTTAAAAAATGCAAAGGTAAACTCTAACCTTTTGAGCCACGACAGAAAAACTCTAATATTTAAAAAAACGCGAAAAAAACAAAACTCTAAATCAAATTAACTTCTGACAAGCAAGTTATTGTAAGGTAAATAATAGTTCGTAAATATTCTTCCTGAGTCCTTGCCTCAAAATTCCTCGAGTCAAGTGACAAGACTCCACCGAGCCCCCGATAAGACCACTTTTTTAAAAAAAAATTTAGCTCCGATTCCCTTGAGATAATCCCTTATTTTACTTCATAGCTTGGGTTTTCACCCCGTTACTTTGGCTTTAGCTAGATTGACTAACGACAATTTTAAGATGTAAGAAAGAATAATTTTTTGATGGATGGCAGGATGGCTTTACGACTTATTTTTCTAATTTTTTGTAAAAATTCATGGGGCCAACTTAGTTTCCGTTGTATCAAGGTTTGCGCTTTTATTGTTTTCATATTTCAATACCACGTGTGTTATAGTCTATACTTTTAGACTACAAAATTTAGTTTTTTTTCTTGTGTATACAGGTTTTCTTTTGACTTCAATAATATTTGTTTATAACAAAAAAAATCACAAAAACACAAATGCTCAAACTATTGCAAATCAATTCAACTTTCAGTTAATTCATACGAACTTTCATTTGAGTAATTTTTCAAGTAGCACCCTCTAGATCGATGATATTGATGAAAATAGCTTTTCCTTATAATTTTTTGGCAAATATTTTTTGACGTTTAATACATCAAATTTTTTAAAATTATTTTTTTTATTTGGTTGGTGGTCAAAAAACAACTTTGAGCATGAAAAGTTTAATACATCAGTTGTAGTAAAATCGTTTTAAATTCTGATGATTGCTATCTCCGATTAGTAAAAATGGCAAACAACGGTTTAAAATATTGGAGGCTGTCCCGTTTTTATGTGACATTTTTGAAAACGGAGGACAAAGAGTTACATTTTACCTAAATTTATTTGTAAATATTTTATGCGATGGCGAACCTTTTCCGATGTCTCCGATTGAAGGGTTGGCGTTTATTGAAAATTATGGTCAAAGAGAGCTTTCATTTTTATCAACGTGAACTAAATAATAAAATTTTCTGCCATGTTTCTAAACTTTCGATTCCGTTGAATCTGAATTATTATTATTTAAAATAAAGTGGGTAACAGCTGCCAATTTTCCAATGTTGAACTTTAAATCCAAATGTTAATTAATTTTTGAATACGTTTTACAATACAATGTTAATGTCAAGTAAAGTTAATTTAAAAATTTCAGTTAATACCATTTATTTAAATTTCTAATTTTATTTAATAATTTTGCGTCCAATTTAATTTAATTTTACCACTACAAAAACCAGTTTTTCATTGTGCAACATTTTGTTTTTCATTTTTAGACACTGAAGATGACATTTTAGCCGAAACTAGTTGTCGTTGTTATTTTTAAGTTTGAATTAAATAGTTGTGGCAAAGATTTTGGATTTTTATTAGAAGTTCTATAATCCCTTAATACCATTTGAGAATATGGATAATCTTTTTCAACTTACTTCCCTTGATAAAATTTTGCATTCTCCCTTTTCTTTTTTCTTTTTTCATATTCTTTTGTTCAACCATTTTGAGCTTTACCTCATCTGCCATTGTTATTTATGCTCCACCAGCAACTTTTGTTTTTTTTTTAAATAAAACATTTGGCACATTGGTTTTAATCGAACCTAACAAAATCCAACCATGTCTCTCTGAATTATTAGAAAATTAGACTTCTCAGAAACATCTAGAAAAAATAAATTAAAATTTTTTTGATGGAAAACGATTTATTTTACGAAGAAACGTAGACAAAGGATCAATTGCTGGAAGTACTTAGAACATAAGAATTTCAAAAGAATTACATTATAGAGGCACTTGCAGAAAAATATGGTCAAATTGAACTTGAATGAGTTGAGCTAAAGAAGCGAGTTTGTCGGAAAAACCGAAATTTGACGAACTGATCAAAGATGAAGCCTATAAAATCACCAAAGAAAATTGGAAGAAATTTCATATCAATGGTGGCACTAAATTCATTATAGATTTAGAAGAGAGCGATAGTGCATAAGAAGACTGTGAAGAAGAACTAATGAAAGAAATAGTAGAAGAGACGGAATGGACTAGTGGAGAAAAGAGGTTTATGCATCTAGCCGAATTGAACAATTTATTTTCTTAATTTTAGTTAACAATTTGTTTCTTAGTTTTATTTTTTTGTTAATAAACATTTATTTTGTGCCTTTCAATCCCTTTTGAAAAAGGTTATATACAATATGTCCCCCTAAGTTGGAATCATATGGAAAACTTTTTTATTATTAATTTTAGGAAAAAAAGTTATTCTTCATAAAAAGTTCTGCATTATCTAAAACCTAGAATACAGTCATCAAATATCAAATTTTTTCAGTGGTATACGAGGTTTGTCAAAAAATATGAGTTTTACTCAAGAGTAAAGTACCTTTAAATTTGACAATATCGAAAAATGTTACTAAAAAAAGTTGATCAGAATGAAAAATTACGTTTACATATGCAAGTACATCCATTTACATTAATAAAATGATTTTTAAAACGTATGTCTACAATAATGCAAATTTAACTGTAGTGCACTTATTACGCGTTTTAATTGCAAAATTATTAGAAAACATCGAAAAACTAAAAGTTTATCATGTGTTTCGTAATCACAAGAGATAAATGTTCATTCAAAATAGAAATATCAGTAAAAAATAAAATAATCTGAAGTTTTAATTTAAATGGATGTACATGTATATTTATACGTAATTTTTAATTTCGATCAACTTTTTTTAGTAACATTTTTCGATATTGTCAAATTTAAAGGTACTTTACTCTTGAGTAAAACTCATATTTTTTGACAAACCTCGTATACCACTGAAAAAATTTGATATTTGATGACTGTATTCTAGGTTTTAGATAATGCCGAACTTTTTATGAAGAATAACTTTTTTTCCTAAAATTAATAATAAAAAAGTTTTTCATATGATTCCAACTTAGGGGGACATATTGTAGATTTATAAAAATCGAATCATACTCGCCTTTACTCATTAATAGGAATTCGTTTCTGTCGCGCAAGACTCCGACCCAATTTCTGTGCTCTTATATATATTTCACGAACTATATACAATAGTAGTCTCCGTTTCCAAACAATCAAAACTTCCAAAATTTCGGAATTTATTAGTAAACGTTATTTTTAGACTATTTATCTCAGAAAAAAGAAAAATGGTTTCACGCTCGAACTACTTTAAGCACACCGTTGTATGCATTTCCTTACACGCGAGTTATCTGCATTGTGTAGTACTAAGCGCTTAAAATTCCCGAGCAATCCGTTTTTAATCCTCATATTTCGGAGAATCTCCTTAAGTCGACCAATCTATTCGTGCAAAAGAATATAAAAGCGATCATTCCTAGTCCACTTAATGTACGGCTCAGATAAGAACATTGGAAGAAGGCCACGGATCCATATCCACATTCACACTGCTATTTTATGGCGCACTGTGCCGAATCTGTCACGTGAGAAAATCGATCTTGGCCAAGTTAGTGGCGATGCCAGCATTAAAGAGAGTGAAGCTGCTTTCGTGCATCTACAAAGGCCAGAGATGAACAATAAAGGGAATGTGATGGAAAAGATAAAATGCCTACAGGAAACAGGGGAATCCATCAATTTTTTATTTTGCTTTCCGAAATGTTTCATATAAATCTGTATAAATCATGGGCAATAAAACAACTCGATAAATAGATGACTCTTTTTTTTTATTGCAACTTAGATTCGAGTGTGATTTGCTATCAATTTGAGGAAGGATAATTTCAGAATTATCGCATACGATTAAGACGAGCTACGTAATTTTAGACAGTATAGACAGGTCAATGGGAAAACTAGGTGTACCAAAAAAACTGATAAGACTAACAAAAATGACACTAATGAAAATAACAATGTGATTAGAAGAAGTAAGCGAATAAAGTACATGGTATTAACAAATTGTAATGAAAAAACTGATTTCAGTATACTTACTTCCTTAATTCATATAACCTAACTACCCCTTCCGGTGTAAAGCATTGGTGATGTTGACCTGCGGGGTTTTCCTTATCTTTTTCCATTCTTTTCTATTCTTTACCATACTCTTCACATTTTCCCATTTCTTTACTACTTTGTCCAATGATTGTTTATCTCCTTCTTGCCATTGTTTTCTTAGTCTGCTTTTTGTCTTCTTTACACTTCGTGCTTGGAATGTTTTCTTGGGTAAAAACTTTGGGAAAGAGAAGTTTTAAGGTCCTTGGAATTGAAGGCTACGAAATGTCAGCGTCTTGAAAGGATGTCATAAACTAAATTCTTGTATGTTTAGAGAAACGTGTCTAGAGAAAAATGAAAGTTGGAACCAGCGAAACGAGATAAGTACCAATGGGGACTTAATAGAGAGGGAAACTTTTTTTCAGTATTGTTTAGAGACATTAGAGTAGGAACGTTGTGGGTTCTAAAGAAATAATGTTTTAGTAAGGCACCCCTATTCAAAGGGGGAGGTACATACATATCACGATAGTACAGGGAATCAGTTAAATATCGCCCTGTATGCATAGAACTTATTATTCATTTTACATTTTCTAAATTATATTTACTATATATTTAATATGTGAGCGAAAGTAATGGAGTAGGTCGCGATTGTGTAATATATATTATAATTAAAATCATCAAAATTATCAAACATTGGTGTTGTGTTCTTGGTTTGAAAAGAAAAAGTCAAGTTAGTTTGGGAACTAGAGAGATTGAGGCGTGTTAGTGCCTACCCCTGCTATTAAATGTGTTAGTTATTTAAATATGCAAGTTGCTATGATATTTTGTATTAGTTGCTTTACTAGATAAATAAATAGTTTTTCCTCAGTTTCTTTAAATTCTGTTACGTAGTGGGTTAACCCCATAGAAAATAATATTTAGATTTTTTCATATATCTATAGAAAAACCAGATACGAAACACTACTATCCATCCGTTTTATGTGTCTACAACATCGTAATATTCCTTCATCTATATTATTGTTTTCTGACTTCATTTTAGTTTCTTTTAATGTATTTCGTTTCTTATTTTATCCAATTCGCTTTTATTTTCTATTTTTTTGTAAGAACCTCACTTGTATAGCCTTCAGTTTTTGTTTATGTTTTTCAGTTAATCTCCAAGTTTCTGAGGCAGATGTCAGCGCCGGTATTACTATTTCTTATGTATCTCGACTTTTACCTCTTTTGGTATTTGTTTTTAACAACAAATGTTTTTAATACTATTAAATATTTTTCTTCCTTTTGCAACTCTTTCTCTAATTAATCAATATTTCCTTCTTGTGTTCATATTGGTCCTATTCTTCTTGCTCAAATCCGTGTTTCCTTGATTCTTCCTATCCGGGATTTTCTTTTGCTCTCTCTATTCTCTTCTTTCTATCTGCATCTATGATTTTCTTGATCATTCTGTTCTGGTTCATTCCTTTCGTATTATTGATTCTTGCTCCAACGACACTCTTATTTCTTCATTTCTGAATCTGTCTGTCACACCTGTTATTCTTCTTAAATATTTCATTTCTATAAGGAGTTTACAGCATGTTTGTGACAGGCAGATAGTTTTTTAATTGTTGCAATTCGTGTGAATTCCTTTTTTATACATAGGGAGTATTAAGTTTCTTCCATTTTTTGGGTATTGTTTCTTTTTCCCTTGATCCTAAATATTTAAATTTTGTAACCTGCCTGCAAGTTTTTTCCTTTTAGATTTATATCATGTTATTGAGTGCGTCTTTCTATAATTGCTTCTGATTCAATTAAATTTTTTTATTAATTAATAACTGGAAGAAACAAAGACAAATATCGTCAACCAAGCCTTCAATTAAGGCCTGTAGAGCAATATAATATTCGTCAGTTTTCAAAATCAAAAACACCACTGTCTAATTTCTAACGTGGAATTAATTAAATAATAAATTATTTATACAAACAAAAAGAAAACAGGTGAAATCAGTTTTTAATTGAATTTAAAATATTTGCTGGTTACAATGTTTGAAATAATCAGGAATTATGGACCTTAAAAGTGAATACTATTTGAATAAATTACAAGTTTTAAATTTGAAACCCAAGTTGCAAACACTGTGATTTTAAAGGAAATTGAGATCAGGTTTCTAAAAATTATTTAGAGTGCTTTGATACAAAATAAATTAAGTGGAGCAGATAAGGGAAAAAAAAAATAAATGTGGAATTTAAGCCAGGAGCAATATTGGAAAAATATGTATCAAAAATCAACTACTGTAATGCTACATAATTGCCAAAAGAGGTTTTGTAAAACAAAAGGAAAGAAAATCTCAAAATTTTAAGTAAATATGAGTATAATTTACTGGTCTTAGTCTTATTTTTATTAACGTTGAAAGATGGAATATATCAAGGTAACTTTGACCAAATCTTAAATAAAAATGATATTTTTAATTGCTCTGTCAATATATTTTCCTATCGTTGTTTTATTCATCCAGTTTCTACATTATTCTCTTTTAAACTCCGTAGTGTACCTTCTTTTCACGTTTATTTTTTCTCTTTCTATTCTTCTGATCTAATCCAGTAAATTATTAAGTTTAAGAGTAAAGTAGAGAACCAAATTTCTTTTAAAAAGCTTGCAAGCAAACATTTAAAAATCGTGTTAACCGAAACACTGTCACGTCTGTGTAAAATCTCATTTACATTTTGCAGTGTATCCCTGTAGGAAGATAACAAATGACGTGTGGCTTACACTAGGGAATAAATAACTTTATCGGAACGTGCTGGAAGAAATAAGCTGATAAGGGAGTAAACCTATCACTCCGTTGACATACATTTTGAATAAATTACTTTCTTGAAAACTACAAGGATTATATGTCAGACGAAAGATATATTTTAAATATTAAAGGAATTATATCTGTGTACTTACTTATTTTATTTATCAACATACATTTTTTGATTACTTTTATTAAACTAAAATTATATTTGTGAAAAATATTGCTATGCTGAATTAAAGGGAATACTGTTGTAATTAATCGTAAAAATTAAAAAGATTAAACAAATAAGAAACACAGAAAGGTAAAAATTTATAAGATTTTTTAAATAATTGAAACAATAAATATAAACACACTGAGGGTTTATTATATTTTAGGAAAATCATTTTTACTGGCCATCAAAAAAATATTTCTTTAGTTTACTAATGGCTCAAGGAATTTTATATTTATGTCCATAATTTTCTATTTCAAAACTATTATTGATAGTCACAAAATTCTTTTACATATTTTATTAGATATCGGTTGTCATATAAAAGTTTCTGTAACATATAAATATAGCCAACGTTTTGACAATATTTCCATTGTAAAATGAAATGACTCATATCGCATATTTTATTCAAAAACATTTTTGTCGAGTTTAGTTATTTTTAAAGTTTCATTAAAGTTTAATAATGTTGGATCGAGTTTTCGTCTGCCATTTCAAACATTATACATATGTATGTAGGTACATTTATTAACAGTCAGTTGATGTAGAATATTACTTTGTAAATGTGATTTTAATTCATTTTCATGTCAACATACCATTACAGTTCATTCATTGTTTTTGAAACTCACGATGAGGTGTTATATTTTATCTTGTATATAAAGTGCACCAATAAAAATATCCAGGTTGAACTAAGTTTCCAGATTTTATTTATTTGTTATTACTACATTAATGCTGCTTTAAAAACTACGTAGAAAAGTATTTTTTATTGATATTTTTCAATTATGGAAGTATAATTGCCAGTCTGTGTCTTTTTGCATTTTATGTATTGTTTTTATTAGCTAGTGTCTATTATATGATGTTAAGCGCCTATTACTGATTATTTCTTTTTATTTCCCTGCTGTGAAAATGGCACTATTATTTTATCCTTCATTCTAAGTAATATTAGAATTTTTGTAATTTGTTTCGTTTTATTTTTCACAATGTTTGCATTTTTGCGACCATTGCCACTTCTGTCACTGCAAGTTATTCATATTATTAATGTTCAATGTATTTAAAATAAAATAAAATGTATTCAGAAGTAAAGGGGCAACATTTTCAACATATTCTGTATTTAATGTAGATTTTGATTATGATTTCAATATTAAACAGATTGTTTGTTTCTTTTTTATTATAATATCTAGGTTATAAACATTGTGTAAAATGAAAATATATTATATTATAAATATTATTATGTAGAAGTAGATAAAGTACCAAGCCAAACCATTGTAATTTTATAACCTATTTCAATTATGATTTTTTTAATTTTTCTTTCTCTCTTCAACTCTCTTTCAAAATATAGTTTCTTTGTTTCGTTCCTTGTTTTTTTATAAACTTTGTTTTTATTCCATTAAAAAACTATTGCAACATTTCTTATAAAAAAATATAAAATGAAGGGATTAAGCTCATTGTTTTGTTTCTGTTCAAAACTCTCAGCTCGAATGATCGAAAATCACATTAAAAAATTTATGGCACGAAGACTATAGCTTCTGTGGAATGATTTTTAATTTAAACTGACTTAGAATCCCCACTGCCCTTCTTCTGTATCACATTTTAATCGTTCTGGCACGTTCTATTACAATTAGATTCAATACAATCTAAGCCCTTCACAGATTTTCATGCCTTGCACGAACAGAAATGTTCTGAAACAGACTTTGGAAAATTTAATAACCGAAGTTTCGAATGTTTAAGGTTTGGTAGATGTTCATTTATTTAATTTTCAGACTTCACCCTTGCCAAGATATAATATATATACTCAAATGCGATTTGACTGCCTTCCGGTTTTGGGGAAATGTAATGAAAGGAATTGAACAATTTTAATTAAATTTCTGATGACCACTCTCACTATTGATAATATTTTATAAAATATCAAGTTATTATTCAAACTATTTAATTTGACTTTGTAAGATTTTTTATTATCAACAGTTTATTAAAATAAGTTGCCTCTGATAATATTATTTCAAAGTCATAAAGCCATTGGGATAGTAATGCATATATTTCTTTCTTGAGGGGAGAAACTGACACTATGGATTATATTAGCAATGATAAGGTGGCAATTTTAAAATTTATTCCCGTCTTATACTCTGCATAAATATTTAGGTGAAATATGGTTTCGTTGTACACAATTTATTGTCTAACATCTCACATCGCTTTTTATGAATAACAATTTTTAAAAAAAATAGGATACCTACTAAAAATGCTACGAAATAACTTATGATATACTCGGAGGGACTGCTTGTATAATTTAGGTACTCATTTTTCTTTAAATGAAGTTTTTATATCGTACTGAATCGATATTTATATGGCTTCTTTATTCATCGGTTTTGTTTCTTTCTTGTTCAATTTTCAATTTTGCTTAATTTATCTAGTCTTATTTGGGCTGCCTACTTTTCGTGTATGTTATTAATTTATTCTGATGTTTGCTTGGTTAGTATTTTCGGTAAAATTCTTTATATTTCTCATTTTCTTCTAGTATTTTTTTCTCGATTATTGGGCCGGTTATTTTTCTTTTTTCTTTTTGTTTTTAATTAAGTATAGTTTGATTATAAAAATAACACTCCAAATAGCCACCTTAGCGCAGCTCTTTAGAAATTTTAGTGGTGGAGTGATAGCTCATTTGAAAGGGTTTTTAATTCTTTATTTAACGGTATAATTGTAAATCTGCTTTGTTTGATTCACGCAATTGAAACTGAGAATGTTAATGTTTCATTGAACAATGCAAATATCGTCGGCTAACGAACTACGAAATATTTCGTGGCAAAGAGGCAAAAAGTAAGTTGAATACGAGTATATACAAATTATACAGTAACCTAAATGGAAATTTTTTTTGAAATCACCCTATTTTTTTGTACTCATACCAACACATTGCGGTAAAGGCAGTTCGATATTATAAAGAAAAACAAAGTTTCAACATAAATTTCTGTCTTCCTAATTTCATGTAAGAAGATAGATAGACATAAGAAATAACATAAATATCGACAAATAATGATTTACTGGTAAGTTTTCATGTAAATAGTGACATTATATTAATGCGATCTGAATACGCCGCTGTTAGATAAACTTTTTTACGATTTATGGTCCCTAATAATTAGAAGTATTATCTGGAAATTATGCTTAGTTCTAGAATAAACTTCTTAAATTTGTGTGGCAGTTAAATATTTTTTAGAAATAATAATTAGTAAGATTGGACAGCGAAAATAGCAGTGTGTCGCTTCAGCTCATCTTTCAATTTCAATAATTATTTCGTTGATAATTGGTAGGAAAATAAGTGGAACGCCCTATAAATAAGAATGTTTTATAAGGTTGACATCAATAATAGATGAATAAAATAATTTCCATATTGCACGAAAATATATTGCGTTTGATTGAAGATGTTTATTTTTTTTTCATGGATCACATCCCACATCCATAAATCTCGAGCTTTTTATAAATTTGTTTTGGTATACAGGAACTCGTTTGTGAAAGCTTATTTCCTTATCCATTTCTATTCCATTAGTAACGGGATTGCTTTCATGTGTGATCTCAAAGAATATAATATAATTCAAATGTTTCAACATTTCCCATTTGGCGGCAGCGTAATCCTAAAACCAGGGTATTTCACTTAAAGAGACCCTTTCTTTTATCACAATTATTTCCATTATGGCTCGAGTCATCTATAGATTTCATGCGGAGCCCTAACTCAAATATTCCGGGACTAACTTCGGAAAATTTAATAACAGAAGTTTCGAATGTTTAAAGTTTTAGGAAGTGTTGATCTATTTAATTTTCAGACTTTATGTCTGCCTCTAGATATTTAATTAAGTTTATATGCAACGTGCATATGTAAATGTAATATACTATTATTTATAGATACTAAAAAGTTTAATGAGAAAATATTGTCCAGCTCATTTTTATTATCTAATAATATTATTTATTTATTGAAGATATTTGAATTAAATAGATGTTAGGGCGCAACTCTAGCTCCCTTAGTAAGTATTTTCGAATAAGGTGACATCAGTTTTTTGGACATCCTGCATACAGATTGTACATAAAAAAAATCTCAGGTTAAATATTTCAGAATCTATTTTGAAAAATATGGATAATATTACCTTTTGACGCAGTTTTTCTCATTTTTTTCTACTATTACTTTTGTTAGGTCTTATGTTACGTTGGAGACTGGAATCGGTGGTGATTCCCAAATGAAGTAGATATTTGAAACAAAAACAACCTAAATCACCACACAGTTCAGACACGCCCTAAATGTTAATGTCCCATTTTGGCACATTTGTGAATGATAATTAAACATTTTAGGACATAATAGAAACAGGTCAATGCGTTTTGTAATGCCTTAATTATATTTCTAAATTTAAATATATCATTAATTCACGAGATAAATTTAAAATTAATAAATGTATGATATAATTAAAAATGAAATTCTAATAACAAAAGATCTATAAATTAAGCAAATAATCTAAATGGTTTGGGTTAGATTAGGTATGGTTCAATTAGATTAGATTAGGTTAAGTTAGGTTAGATTTTAAGTACTGCAGCTTGTAATCTGCTCTCGAAGTTTTTTCTTATAATTAGGATAATTAATTGTTTATCTGTGCCGGTAATTTTGTGCTGAAATGTGAAAAGTATCATTAAGAAATTGCATTGAAATTGCATACGAAGGCTTCTACTTCTTCGGATGCTTATTCGTTCCGAATATTGGCGATCTTCCTGTATATTCGATGCTAGTTTTTGAAAACCATGTCATTAAGTTTTTAAGTCATGATATTCGCTTTTTCCTGGTCCTCTCGGACCACAGACTTTCCTTTGGAGAACGGATTTCAAAAGGCAGTATTTGCTGTTGTTTCTCTTAATATGTTCAAGGTTTTCAACTTTTCTTCTCTTGATGGTGTTCATTATTTTCAAGTTTTTCTTCATTCGTTCCATCACTGCTTTGTTGGTACTCTGTTCATCCATTAGATCCTTAATATTCTCCTGTAGAGCCACATTTTGGAGGCCTCGAGTCTTCTTTCTGTTGCCACAGTTAACGTCCATGACTCCATTCCGTAAAAAAGTATCTAAAAAATATAGCTCCAGAGGAGTTTCATTTTGGTATCTATGTTGCGGCTGTGACTTTTGAACAATTTAGCTATTTGATTGAAGGCGGCCCTTGCTTTTTCTGTTCTAAGCATTGATCACGGTATTTTAAAGGTTTCAACTGCATCTTCTGGGCTTGAAAAACGTTGACAACGTAATTCATTTTTGATTTTTGGAAATTTAAGAAAGTCATTTGGACTTTGATCGTGGCTGTATGGAGGATGGAAAATTAATTTCACTACGTTTTGAATTGGTTTTTCTTATTACAGAGAAAACTTCTGGTAGACAAATAGTTGCGTACCACTCATCATTCTCTGTTCAGCGCTTTTGTAAAGGGATAGTAGTGAAATAGTTACTTCAAGTCAAAACACTTTTAATCATTTACTGATCATGCTAACATAGTTAGCGAAACGCGCGTCGAGTACACTATTTTTATTTCACGTTTAAAGTGGTTCAAGACTAGTCCAGTTAGTTTTTATTATTATGAAATATTATTATCTTTATTACGCAACTGAATTATCCTTTCGGAACAGTCCGTGTAAATTAACGTTATAAATTAACTTCGTGTTCTAAAACTGCTAAACTTTTATCGTCTGAATTAATTTTCGTGAGTTATGTGACAAATGTTAATGTCACGGCACACAATATGGCTGAGTGACTAGAGAATCACATCCTTTTCTGGTAACTGCGATTCATGAAAACTGTGAAAGGTGATTTGTAACGGTGACCCAGATTTAAATGTTCCTTGAAAATTTATTGCCGGAAGGTAGCGAACGATTTTACTTTAAAAACAAGTTTTTCATATTCTCTTATTTTTCCGTTAGTGGAAGGAATCATTTTGTTCCTTAGAGCGCGATAGGAAAATCATAGAAGAAAGTGATAAAGGGAAGTCGTACGCCGCTTTTATTAATGAAATGTAATTAAAGTTGGAATTTGAGATTTTTCAATAGACCAGGTTCGAAAATATTTGGAACGGCATTTAAGCTTCAAAGTTAATTTAAAATTTTTATAAGAACTACTTTTATACTTTTATCAGAAAATCTATTTCATTCACTTCTATTTTTCGGAAACCTTCGCTATTATTACAGTGAATTTATTTTTGTTGTAAACTAACGTAAATTGAGGAAATGGAGTTACGTTTTACATTTCACTAACTTATATGTCCTATTTTTTGTGTTGTTTTACATATTATAATATTAGTTTGGGTTTAACAAACTTTAGTTAATAGGAAAATTGCCTAAAGTACAAATTAACGTGAATAATCCTAGATCACTTACGTAGTCCTTGGTACTGCAAGAGTACTTCCTATTGCCAGTTTTTCCTTCTTTATATCCGTTTTTTGTTTTCTCGGATATTCAAGAAAATTCTTGATGTTTATCAGAACATTTTCGATAATGTTCGGGAAACTGTCTTACCTGTCATTAGTTCATTATTTTCTTAGTTTTTGTTTTGTACATACAGGATACATGGATGTTCTCACAGGTAATGGCTTTGTTTTCTATGCAACCAGTCTGTTACAATATCTACCTTCATATTTTTTATATCTTTTGTTGGCTAATTTAATTTAATGTGTGCAAACTTGATCGTACTGTAATTCATGATGCACAAAGGAGCGAGAAATAATGTTAAATGGTGAAGAAATAGTCTTAAATGATGAGGAAAACATGCGTGAAGAGGGGCGAAGGAATCTGGATGATCTCTACGTTGTGGTTTCCGAAAGATCATTCACAGGATTTTAACGGAAAAGCTAAAATATAAATCTAACCTAACCAAGCTAACAAGTACTAGCAGAATCTCTTGAACCTCCGTTATTCTTACGAAGAAAATTTACACTAGAAAAAGAACTTATCAAATAGTGAACATTTTACACAAACATGGTTACGAAAATAGCTCTTTATACTAGTAATCCCAATTTTTCATTCTGGAGATTAAAAAAATTGTCCCCCCTCCTGGCAGAAGCTTCTGTTGAGACTGTTTTCAAGGATTCATTGTCTAGTTTCCTATCTATCAGTATAATTTTCATACTCTAATAAATAGACCGTACAAGTCTTATCCCTCTTACTATAAAATACCTTCCCTCAATAAATTTATTTTAAACTCCATAAATAATATTTTTGGCAATAGTGCGTAAAAAAAATTAGAGACAGGTCGATGGTTGAACAAAGAACAGGGGTTCCGCCTCTTTTGTTACTAATTTTGATTACACACAAAAATTTAGTATTAGCACAGAATATTCAATATTTAATGCATATTTTTGCCAATCAAGAAAGTATTATAATCGTGAGAAGTAAATGTAACTCAAACCGCCGTTATTATGTCAGAGTCTAAATTTATATTGCGGTTT
Organism: Hermaeophaga mercurialis; assembly: GCA_951812935.1. Lineage (NCBI taxonomy): Eukaryota > Metazoa > Arthropoda > Insecta > Coleoptera > Chrysomelidae > Hermaeophaga > Hermaeophaga mercurialis. The sequence continues at coordinate 46,473,398 of OX638360.1, forward strand.
ATTCAAGAAGCTCCAATAAAATTATATCGCCAGGAATTCATTTTCGAACTGAAAAAACTAATACACGACTTAACAATCTCTAATAGTAATATTAATTTCAAAGAGTAAATTTGGAAGTAAAAAGTGTGTGAAAGAGAAACCAATACAATTTCAATAAAACTGCTTTGGCAACATACCTTTTCCACTAGAATACTTCACAGGCCCGGTTCTAACTAAAAATACATTAATTTTTTTGGCGCACATAAAAATGGATGGGGTACAAAATATGTTTACAAAATATATTACAATTTCAATATTTTTGATTGATGGATTTTTTTAGAACTGTTGAAGGATAACAAATAAAAATTGAATTTATCAAAATAAAAATTTCGATAATATAGAGCATTCTAGAAATTTATATTAACAACTTTAAATGGCACTCTGTTGCCAGATTATTGATCTGTATATTTTTTATTAAATATTAATTTTCTCATAACAAGTAATTTTTTTCGCTGATAGGATTGTTGCTAAATCCCAATTCTTGAAATATATCTCACCTTTGTTCCATAAATAACTATTCTATTTCTAAAAATCTTACCAAAGCGGAAAGTTCAGATTTAAAATATCAGTAATTTGATATTTTTTATTTAAAGACTCATTTATTAATATTAAGCACGGTCTTCACTTTGTTTAAATATTTCACCGTTCCTGAAATAATAAAACATTTTTCAGCTTGTGTATTCGTATCTAATGCTTTTATGAGATGAAAACGGTGCGAAGCCTCCTGCTTAAATTTGAATGTATTTTACGATTACCGTGGTCACAAAATGATAAAGGTCCTAATTATTTATTAATACATAATGATTGTTTATTATTCACAAGGGGTGCCGTTATGGTTCAAATGCAAATCTAAAGGTATGTGAACACCAGTGACGTAGATGTATTATTCATGTTTTATTCAATGACATTTTGATTGGGACACATTGTATGTTTAAAAAAGATCGGATGTGGTAGAAGTAATAAATCTTTATTATCGCCACAAAGAGGTTTAAGTTCTTTGAATTTATATATTTTACGGAGCGTTCTTTCTACCTTTATTTTCTTTCTCTTTGACAGTTTTCAACACCAATATATTGTTATGGGTGATACGCTCCTTTACTTTGTAATGCTCGGTATAAATTCAATTTGAGATGCAATCGACAACTTAACCTCAAGGAGAATTGAAATGAAATTGTGATTTAAACAATATAATTATCTAAATTTATTTTTTTAACAAAAGGAAAATAAAAAAAATATAATCATCAAAAATTACCACTTGTAGTTCTTTGTGTTGTAAGTAATAGTCCAGTTCTTTCCATTTCCTATGTCAATTCAAAATGTCCGTCACTCCACGGCCCAAACAAAGTTTTTTCACACTTTGATTGTCCAAATATTCCAAAAAATCTTCAAATTTTTCCTTCTTGTTGGAGTCCATTCACTTTTATTGTCTTTTCTGTATGATTTTTCCTTTTTAGGTTAAACACTTTATGGTTATGTTTAAATCTGTCTTTATAATGATAAACAAATTAACTGAATACTTCAGTTGTATCCTATCAGTTAATATTAACAAATATTTGTGATTTTTATTATTTTTTAAGAAAATTTGAATTTTAGGTTAAGTTACAAACTTGAATTTCTCAATTACAAGGTTGTTTTCTCTCAGTTAACAAAACAGAAGAGAGCTCCTTGAAATTCCAACGGGTTTAAATATACACTCATTTTTTTAATTTTAACTAGTATATTTGTTAATAAAATGAATAATAATATGTATTATGTATAATATTATTATTATAATAATAAAATTATACGAAGCTGTTGTATTCTATATATATAATTTTAGGAATATTAAAGGTTGAGTGATAAGGATTGGAATGTGTTTTCCTTCTACATCTCTTTAGCTAAACTAAGTCTTTTCACAATTCTTTTTTATACTAAAAAAATTTAAATATTTGAATTTGAATAATGTGAAAATCATGCACATTTTAGGATATTTATTTTAAAGTACAATAAAATATTATACGTAACTAGATATAACCCCAGTTATGGATGTAGTCATAAACGGTGGTTGTGATGGTCAGGAGCTGAACTAGAATGTAATGCAATAAAAAATGTATAATATATTACAGTGTATTAAAAATTTATACAGGCGTACGTATTTTTTTGTAAAGTATTTATATTATTTATTCTAATTATTTGTAAGAGATATCACTTTACTAGAAAACATTCTGGTTACCAAAGGTCAAAAAAGTTATTATTTTATTTTATGGGGAATTCTAAACTTTTCTCACTTTTGTTATTTTTCAAAAAATTTGTCGTTTTCAACAAAGAACATAATAACTAAAAAAACGAATTGCAGCTGTGTTATTCAAAATCACCGAAAATTTGTCTATAAAATTATACGACAATTTGACGATCAGAAAAAAAAGTCATTTAATTTTACTGTCGTTTGTTGTGTGCTTTGAGAATGGCCGGTAACTTTTAATTTAGGGAATAAGTTGACATGCTATTAGTGTTTGGTGGTTTTTGTTAAGAAAATTGCAGAACAAGTGTAGATGAATATCGAAGAAGATTTCCTAATTGTGTGATTCTCTATAAAATAATATTTTCCAATGTGGAAAATTGAAAGTTTTTCAGTAATATTCGAAAATGTGCTGTTGCAATCAGGGCACAAAACGGAGAAATTATTTTGGATACAATTGTAGATGATCCACATAATGTACTAGAATTTTATCTCGACAAAGTTATGTGTCCCAATTTTCTGTGCACCGAATTGTTACCGGAAGATTTGGTTAAAGGAGTGAATTTCTGTCAATTTATTTTGCGATAAAAGAAAATTCTCTTTACTGATGAAGCTTGTTTCGCCCTCAGAGGAATTTACATGACTATCATGAGTATTCCGACGTAAATCCTCATTCAGCGAGTTTAAAATAAATGTTTGAATCGGGTTTATTGATCAGTCCAGTTATTTTAACGAATCGACCAAATAACGAAACTTATTTAGAATTTCTCCAAATTAGTCTCCCGGATCTACTTGACGTAGTGCCACTAAAATTCAAATCGGAACATTGGTTAATGTATGGTGGACCATCGCCTCATTTTAGTATAATTGTTAGAGACTTTTAAACCACCAATATCCAAATAAATTGATTGAAAAAGGAAATGATTTTCCACACATTTAGCAGGATTGTGTAATTACATAACGGATAAACGCATTAATTAGAAACACTGGAGAGGGTAGAATTTTTTAAGAAGAATAAATTTATGCCGTATGTACTTACCGTCGACTACTGCTCTTGGTACACTCACAACGTGTATCAAATATGATTTTTCTATGGACAAGTATAACCGAGATATGGATGTTTTTCGAAATATAAAACCCCATCTATAACTTCTCAGGGTTTACAACTTAATATAGAGATAAATTACGTTAAATCATCATATTTTAGGTTCCTCTACGTACCTTTGCTCTGTGTCAGTTCTTATACGAATCACCCTTTATAAAAGAAGTAATATTAGAGTATTCCATAGAGAGAATTGCAAGAAATAGCATAATGTAGAACAAGTTTTTACGACCAATTTTCTGTCGTTGCCAATATCAATATCAAGCATTCTTCGCCTATGCTCCTAAATTTAAATTAATAACAGATTTCATAACCATAGTAACTGGATTATGTAAACAATATTCCATTAATTACATCTCGGTTACACTCCATTCACTTCAAATTCATTTATAGAAGTTCTGTCATATATTAATTATAAGTACAATATGTGTTCAGTCTTCCATACTTATGCTTATAATGAAAATAGCGTTGCCATAATGGATAAAATTCATGTAATCCGTGTTAGGTAATTGGCAGTTTTTCATACTTTCGTTAATACCCTAGTTTTTCAAATGTAATCATTCTTTGGTGTATTATACATAGCAATTATCTTTAAAATTATCGATACAAATCTTTACCACGCACAACACGTGGATCAAGCTTAAATCGTTGGATTTTTTGAACGTCTCTTAAAAGCAGGTTTATTTATAATATTTAGCTGTTTAGGTCATATTTCCATTATAACTGATTTGTTAATGTTGTTTTAATAGTTCCTGGTAAAATTTAGATGAGAAAACTAAAATGATTAATTTCTATTGTAAAAAATAATGAATGCGTCAAAAGAAATACTACAGCGTTTAATGAAAAACATCCGGACGAGCATGTGCAGAATATAATATTTACTAGGTATTGAATGTGAAAGTACTTAATTTAATAAAGTATAATACCAGTTACCAAGAATTTTTACCGTTCCAAAAACAATATAAGGATTCCAGAAAATTTAATACTTTTCATAATAATAATGATTAAAATAATTATTCACGTACTGATGATGTTAAGTATACTAATAAGAATATTAATGATTTTAGTTAGAATAATGAGAGCAGCAATTTTTATAGCGACAATAATAATATAAGATTACTAAAACTAATAAGGCTTACTATAATAATAACACCGAGAATAACGAGGTATCTCAAAAAATATGAGTTTTACTCAAGAGTAAAATTACGTTTTTAATTCTGATCAACTCTTTTTATTAACATTTTTCGATATTGTCAAATTTAAAGGTACTTTACTCTTGAGTAAAACTCATATTTTTTGACAAACCTCGTATACCACTGAAAAAATTTGATATTTGATGACTGTATTCTAGGTTTTAGATAATGCACAACTTTTTATGAAGAATAACTTTTTTTCCTAAAATTAATAATAAAAAAGTTTTCCATATGATTCCAACTTAGGGGAACATATTGTATATATTTAAATTATAAAATTAATATTTATTAAGCGATATATCTTTTATATTTCAATTTTATCGTAACACGAGCCTTTTTCCATTATAAAATCTCAAATTTTTCATTATAAGTGATCATATGGAAGCTCCTATTTCATTCGTAATACAAACGTTAAATTGAATAAAAACACGGAAACGATATCAGTTTCGTTTACGTCTCACCGCTATGATTTTAGGCCTTTGTCTCACAATTTTCATGTAATTGAAATTTTATCGCTATTTTAATTTACATAACAGTTTTCCGAACAAAAAATGTTTATTTTTACATCGCATTACTTTTAAAATCAATTATTTTTAAAATATGACTGCGCCAGTTTATTAGAAAGAGTGGAATATTTTAAATATTAGGTAATTAGAATATTTGGTATTTAAATGTATTCTTCTTTTTAAGTTAAAGTTTGCTTATCTAGCTGAAATAACTCCTAAGGTATATTATTAATTACTGATTGGGTTCTAGTATTTAACTAAAATTAATTTAATTCAATTTTGTGAAAGTTAATGAAAACACTTGGTGTTAATTATCTGTAAATTAATTCCGCATTCAAAATCCATTTCATTCATGTATTGACTTTAAACGTGTGCCTTTGTGGTGTCTTGTTTAATTTTCATGGCCCTGGATTGTAAAACGTCCTTTCTAATGGGAATATTTAGGGAACGAGGACAGAAAGTAAATGCGGGACCACGGCTTCCGATGCTGGTGAATTCATGCAGTACATTTCCAGGCAAGTGTCAACCGTCTCCTATTTCCATAACTTTCTTTGCCAAGTACTTGGAAAAACAATAAATCACGTGAAAAAGTTCAGTTCCTTAGAATGTCTCAAGAAACTAATTTGAATAACTTTCATAAATTGAAAATGTTGTTCACACCGTTCTTACATGCTTAAAAATATTTATCAGGAGGTAAACTTTATTCAAACATAAATAAGCACTCATAAATTGTTAAATTGAGTGCCGCCTAGTATGTGGAAAAATGTGGAACAGAGAACACTTTCCTGTATTACACCAGATATGTTGCTATATAATTATTTAAACTAAAAAGTATATTTCAGTTCAGTTAATAATTCATACAATTACTGAAGCAATTATTTCTTTAATTTATACAGTGTAATGATACAAGTTATCAATTAATTGCTCGTAATATATCTAGAAATACGGTATATATGCATTAATACTTCTTTCTCTATATTTTATACAAAATTTTATACATTTCCAAGGCGAGAATTTGACAATTATTTTCTGAGAAAAATTTTTTGGAATACTTTTTGTTACGTTTTTTTCAAAGCTTGCGAAGCTGAGATGATACTTATCTTAAAATTCTTTAAATATTCTTGTTACAACGCCAAAAAACATTGGTAAAACAATTGTCATAAGAATATTTAAATTTTGTCTTTTACATTTATAATAGATTTCAAAATGTAAGGGGTAGAAACAATCATTTCAATTTGTTATTATTGTACATGTAAGAACAGAAATAAAAAATGAATATTTATCGAAACTTAAATAGAGAATTTAAAATGATTAAAAATACGAGAACGAATTCTAATTTCATAGTAATAAAAAATTCAACTTTGTAAAATGAAAATAATAACCAACATTTCATTTATTATTAGCGATTCTGACATAAAAATTATAAGAAGGTACTGAAAATTTCAAGAAAAGTTACTAATAATAATTGTATTTCAAATATCTAAGTATTTCATTTCATATGCTCGATTCAAATATTACTTATAACTAATTCTAGCAAAAAGAAAATTCTATATATTTTTATAGATCATATTTTGTTAGTAAATTCTGTCTCTAAATGTTTAACTCTTTATCACTGTTATTATTGGTTGTAAATTTGTGTTCGAATTTTTTTTATTCTATTATGCCAGGCTTTTGCTTAGTTGGTTTCATGAAAGACTTGAAGTTATTAAAATTACCAAAAGCATATACGGCAAAAGGGAGTAAGAATAATACAATAATGGAATACCAACGAAATAGATTAATAATTATGTCACGATTTGGGACCTTTGTGGTCGCAAATACGTAGTACGGTGAATAAATAATAATGATTAGTGAAGAAGGGGTATGTATTTATTAAAACTAAAATAACAAAAAGTGAGAAAATAACAAAACAGAAAATAAAGCAAATAATCTAATTTGAGATATACTAACCCCTCTAACAAAGTTTAGGAAATACAATACTTTTTAATACAAATGGCCCTTATCAAATTTATTGTTTATTGGCATCTAGGAACAGTTATGACTTCCAGTATTTTACATCATTATTTCTCTACTGAATAATGATTGTGTTATAGATAGTGACTTAGTTAAGTAGTCGAGTTGACTTTATTTAGTTCCAAAACTCAATGTACGGTATGAAAGATATCTTTTCAATACGGTTAAATAAGAATAAATATAAACACAGTAAAGAAAAATTTTAATCAACAAAACATACATCAAATTATATAAATATAGTAACGAAGACAAATAGTACAAAATATTCAAACATAATTTTCAAATATTAGGATATTCTCCGAGACTGGGTTCCCAGATAGTAAATAGTTTTTGAAATATCTTGGACGACATCGAGATCGATAACTTCTTCTCAATTGGATTCGATCAATTTGTAATTGTTGAGGATGTGCATCAAGAATCGTTAGAAGTGACTCATTCTATCCAGAAGTAAAATCAGATTTTGTTCGGGGGGATCTAAAAGATCAGTTACAATTTGTTTTCACACTACCAGGATTAGTTGCAATTGGTTGTGGATCAGTTGCAATTGGTTGTGAATAAATTGCAGTTGGTAGTGGATCAAATGCAATTGGTTATTCATCAGCCGCATTTGGTTATGGATAAGTTGCAATTGGTAGGAATTAGATTAAATTGGTTATAGATCAGTTACAATTGGTTGTCGATCCGTTGTAATTGATTCTGGATAAGTTGCAATTGGTTGTGGATCAAGTGCAATTATCTCGGCATCAGATGCAATTGATTGTAGATCAGTTGTAATTGGTTGTAGATCTGTTGCAATTGGTTGTGGACAAGTTTCAATTAGTTGCGGATATGGTGCAATTAGTTGTGGATGAAATGCTATTGGTTATGGATCAGTTGCAATTGGTTGTGGATCAAGTGCAATTATCTCGGCATCAGATGCAATTGATTGTAGATCAGTTGTAATTGGTTGTAGATCTGTTGCAATTGGTTGTGGACAAGTTTCAATTAGTTGCGGATATGGTGCAATTAGTTGTGGATGAAATGCTATTGGTTATGGATCAGATGCAATTGGTTGTGGATAAGTTGCAATTGGTAGTGAATTAGATGCAACTGGTTCTCGATCCGTTGCAATTGGTCGTGGGTAAGTTGCAATTGGTTGTGGATCAAATGTAATTGGTTCTGCACAGTTGTGGATCAGTTATACTTGGTTGTGGATCAGTTGTAATTGATTGTTCACTATTAGGATCAGCTCCATGTTGTACAAAACTGCTTTCAGTGTAGTTCCCTATCTCCTTTCTTCTTCCATTGGCACTAGGTGACGTTAGCCACAGTTGTTTCCCCTCCAGTCAGAAAATCGAACGAAAGATTAGTCCGGATTACAATGGAATAATTCTACTGCTGCTACTAGTGGCAGATATTTCTTAGTACAATTTATTTATTAATGCTCGTCCAGAATTGGACAGCCAAGATGATATAGATTAGACTTTTGAAGATCAACTAGACATCCATTCATGTGGTGTACAATTCTTTGTTGTGCAAAGTAAGAAACAGATGAAAGTAATATCTCCTAAATTTTATCTGAAAATTTTAGAGCTAACTGAATAGTTAGAATAGAATTAGCTGGTACTGGCTTTTCGAATCCATATTTAGACGTTCACATGTATCTTCCGACTTCAAGTGTAAAACATTTATAAGAAATTAATACAGATGTTTAATCCATTTTTTCTCGTTTGCTCACAACTGTTTAAAAACAACAGATTATAGGCCCAGATAGTCACTCAGGTAGTGTACATTATTGTTCTAGAACACAAGTGTTCATAGAAATAGTCTTCTACAACGTTTCCTCAGACTGAAAAGCTAAAGGAGTGTGAAACCCCCATGATACGTGGAAGTTTGCAGTACAAACGTTCTTAGAGCTTGAAGATTTTTGTGAACGTGTTTGACATTTTTGACACTATACGTACTCAGAACGTTTTGACGTGCGAGTACTATTTGTGTTGTTTACAGTAAGTTGAAAATCTCATCTCGGCCAAAAAATGGAATTAACTCGCGAAAATTTTCGAGTTATGATTTATTATTATTATGGTACACTGAATTCAAACGTGGCCATAGTTCGCTCACGGACGAAGTTAAAGAAGGTCGTCCAAAATCGGTCGTTGTGCCGGAAAACATCGATGGTATGAGAAAACTAATTGAAGAAGATCGTCATGTGACATACCGTGAAATCGTGGCATGTTTAAGCATTAGTATGACCATCATACATAAGGATTTGCAAGAACATTTGGCTGTTCCCAAGCGCGTTGGATTCCACATTTGTTGGGAGATGCTCAAAAAAAGACTCGTGTCGATTGGCGCCGTAAAATGATTAAAAAATACAACTGTGGTACATCCAAAGCCGTATAGAGCAAGGTCACAGGTGACGAGTCGTGGATTTATGCATATGAGCCAGAAAGAAAAGGCAGTTTGGGTGTTTCAATGTGAAGAAAAGCCAACAAAAGTTACTCGTTCTCGAAGTGTTTAGAAGCAAATGGTGGCGTATTTCTTCACGAAAACCGGTCATGTGGAAACTGCGGCTCTCGAAAATCAAAAGACCGTTAATTCAGCGTGGTATTGAAAGAAACCAATCCAAAACGACGAATCATTTTGCATCACGACAATGCGAGCTCACACACATCAAGTGAAACAAGAGAGTATTTGGAGACACAAAAGACCCAAGTGATGGGTCATCCGCCTTACAGCCCCGACTTGGCACCTAATGACTTCTTCTTGTTCCCACAAATTAAAGATGAACTGCGTGGACAACGATTTTTATCGCCTGAAGAAACGGTGGCGGCTTTCAAAAACCATGTTTTAGAGCCATCATCTTTCGACTGGATAAAGTGCTTTGAAGGGTGGTTCAGTCGCTTGCAAAAATGTATAAGCAGAGCTTGAGAAGATCGACAAGTGGAAGTTTGCATTACAAATGTACTTACAGCATGAAGATTTTTGAGAACGTGATTTGGGAACTGAGAACCATACGAAAAAAATATTCGAAGTAAGAACAAAGATATAATAATGTAGTTTGGCAACCAACAACAGATAAAAATTATTGCGGTTACCATAAATTAATAATCAAAAAAGCTATGTTGGGACTGAAAGCTCTAGATGGTAAATTAAACGTCGTACAGGTAACAACAGTAAACTAGAGGTGGCAAGCCGAAAGGATCCCAAGTGGTTGATTAAACATTTCAACATGGTAGCAGAGCGTGAGAACTACGTGGAAGTTTGCATTAGAAATGTACTTAGAGCATGAAGATTTTTGAAAATATAGTTTGGAAACGAGGACAGATATGAAAAAATTATCAAAGCAAGAACAGATATATGATAATAAAGTTTAGAATCGAGTAGCAGATGAAAATCATCGCGGCGAATACTAATTGATAATTAAAAAAAAATATTGGAGCTGGAAGCCATAGATGGTCAATTAAAAATTGTCCAGGTGGAAACTGCCAACTGGACCAGCCAAGCTGTAAGGATACCAATTGCATCTTTAAAAGCAGGTTGGCAAAACGATCAAATTTCATTAGACTTATCGTTCCCGGACGCTCCAGTTACCTTCTGCCTGAGACAGGATAATGAACCCATCCATCTTACAGCATAACATACATAACTTTTGATTGATGAACACTTCAACATGGTAGCAGAGCTTGAGAAGAATGACACGTGGAAGTTTACAGTACAAGATTTTTGAGAACGTGATTTGGGAATTGACAAAAAAATACCCAGAGTAAGAACGAAGGTATAAAATAATGTAGTTTGGCATCCAGCAATAGATGAAAATTATCGGGCTGCCATAAGTTAATAATTAAGGAAGCTATGTTGGGCTGGAAGCTCTAGATGGTAAATTAAACGTCGTCCAGGTAACAACAGTAAACTAGAGGAGATAAGCTGTAAGGATCCCATTAGCATCTTTAAAAGCATGTGGACAAAACGGGAAAAGTTCATGATATTTAAAGTTTCTGGAGGCTCCAGTTACCTTCGCCCTGACACAGTGTAATGGATCGGTCCATCTTATTGGTACACATTTCATTAAAAAAAAAACCAAGGGAGTCGTTGTTTAAACATTTCAACATGATAGAAGAAAGTGAGAACTACGTGGAAGTTTGCATTACGAATGTACTTACAGCATGAAGATTTTTGAGAACGTGTTTTTGTCTCTGTGACAAATACTATGAATATATTATAATGTAGTTTGGAATCCACCAATAGATGAAAATAATCGCGACGACCAAAAATTAATAATCAAAAAAAGCTATATTGGGACTGGAAGATCTAGACCATCAATTAAATGCAGTCGAGGGAAAAACAAAAAACTGGCAGAGGCAAGTTGTAAGGATCTTTAAAAGCAGTAGACAAAATAGTCAGATTTCATTAAAACGCATCGGAAGATGAAATAGAGAAACGAGGAACAGAAAAAGCAGAAAACAAGAACAGGCTCGAATAGTCGCCGAAGTAAAGTTGATGCTTGCTCAAGTACAAAAATGTATTCTACAACGTTCCTTCCAATTGAAAAGCTAAAGAGACTTGAGAACTACGATACGTGCAAACTTGTGGTACAAACATACTTAAAGCATGAAGAATTGTGGTAACGTGGAAACTCAAACAGATACTAACAAATAAGCCAAAGCAAGAACGAAGATAAGATAATTAATTTGTAATTCAACAGATGATGAATATGATCGTGGCAACCAATAAAAAATAAATAATAAATAAAATAGTTTTATTGGGATTGAAATATATGGTAAATTGAACGTTGTCTAGATGAAAACAGCAAACTGGAGGAGAGAAGCTGTAAAGATCCAAATAGTATCTTTGCAAAGAAAATTAAACAGACATTTTGCAGAGAGAGAATTAAAAACTCTAAATTAACTAATAATATAGGAAATTACAGATCCTTAGATGAATTTAACAATAATAAATCCTAACTAAGGTCGACAAACATAGGAGGTGGAGAAATAATAATAATATTAAAAATATTTTAAAAATGATAAAAAGAAAAATAATTATGAAATATCAACAGTCCGGTGGTTAGAAAAATAAAATCTAATTAGAACATATGCTTATAAAAACAAAGTATGTAAGGGCAAACTCTTATATTATTATTATTATTATTATTATTACTTCTGTGTAAAATAACCTTTAGAATGGCATTATTAATAATAAACAAGTAGAAAAAAAGACCAGGACCCAGCAAGAAAGCAAAGAAACCAAAAGTAATGTAACAGAAGTCAGTGTAAAACCATAAACTTCACACCTTGATAAAGCATGGGAAGGAAGCAGATAAGATTGTTGATGTGGAAGAGAGAGAAGCAGCTAAAATTAATAGTGCAGAGGAAGGAAAAGAACCAAAACCAAAAATACTACCAGTAGTCGTAGAGGACATGATTGCGAACTACGTTGGATTTATAAACCAGGTAAGAAATACCTTAAATTCTAAACTATTTACCATTCGATTTAATAGGAATAATACAAAAATTTCTACAAATTCAAAATATGACAGGAAAATTCTAATGGAGCAGTTGAAAGTGGAAGGTATTAATCATTATACTTACACTGAAAAATTTGACAAAATAAAAAGAATAGTGTTAAAGGCTGCCCCGGAAGTTGATACGGAGAATATCAAGAGGGAACTGGAAGAAAATACTAAAAATAAAATTGAAGATGTTATACTATTATAAGCGAAATATGTAAAAGTTAAGTCACAATTGTTTAGTTATAGTAAAGAAAGAATTTAATTTAAAACTCCTTACTATGATCCCATGAGTTGCGGGTGCGGGAGACAGAATAGGCAAAGGCTAGGGCAAATAAAAAGTTAAATAATCAACAACCCATTCATAGACAATTTGAAAGCAGCAGAAATATAACAAGAATTTCTTATAGTGAAGCAACAAGTGGTAAGACACTAACCAACATAGAAAATAATAACTCAATAAAAGAGATTAGAAATCTGATAGCTGACATAGAAAAAAATCGTAAGCTTAACAAAAATGGTTAATTACTTAAGCAAATGAAGAAGGAATTATTAAAAGGTGAAAATATTCATGAAATATGAAGAGATATTGAATTGAAAAATAATGTCAATTAAATCGCTTACTTTAGGATAAACACACAAACAAAATTATCAAAAGACTAATCCAAGAAAAACTATCCGATATATGCCGTAAAAGAGCGGACTGAGAAAGAAATAATAAAGAAATTAATAAACAAAATTAAGAAGTAAGACAGCGTGGTAGTTGCCAGAACAGGCAAAAACCTGAGAAGAAAAATTTAAATATGGCTACCTTTTTAAGATAAGTGAGGTTTAAGTTAAGTTTAACATATTGTGCAACAACAATATTACCTTTATGTGGCTCTTAATCCTAAGCCCGGCTTAAAATAGTCGCTGCTATTGGCCCTAAAGGAAAGAAACAGAAATTCCATAAAATAATTATACCTAATTTTAATAAATAATGTAATACTAATAATCAGAATTAAATATTCAATAAACATACATTTATGACTAATATGATTATAATTATTAGCAAGTTTTTAAAGGGCACTTGTAAAAAATATCTGAATACATAAAATGTACTAGTTAATTTACATACTACTTACGGTTGTTTTTTGTACTTCCAAACTATGTATGTTTGTGATCTATAATTTTGTTTTTCAGTTTTCCTCAATGTTTGTTTGATTTATCTTCTAACCATTTTTGTTCATGTTTAGTAAAATCCATTTGGTTTAGTATTTAGTCACTTAGGGTCTTCTGCAACGACTTCTCAACCACCTCAACATGGAACCTATTCATGGATATTCTAGTAGCTAACATATATAGGGTTTTCCATTAGAGACGCAATTTTTTGTGACGTTATATTTCTTATAGTTCAGCTAACACAAGAATTGAAGCCAACAGACATTTTAATTCAATTTTTCAATTTCATCGAAGAAAAAGATGATGAATTTTCATCTTTAGTGATAAAGCATATTTTCATTTGAGTGGTTATGCAAACAAGCAAAATTGCCGAATTTGGGGTGAAGAAAATCCAAGACAGATTCATGATCTTCAAATGTACCCACAAAGAGTCATTGTTTGGTGTGCGTTGTGGTCTGGTGGTGTAATTGGACCATACTTCTTTCAAAATGAAGATGGTGCTGCTGTTACTGTAAATGGAGCACGATATCGAAACATGATAACCAATTTTTTATTGCCAGAGCTTAAAAATATTGATATCAGAGACAAATGGTTCCAATAAGATTGTGCAACATGTAATCTCAAAACATGGTGATGTTAATTGGCCAGCAAGATCGTGCGATTTAACACCATTGGACAATATGCCTGGAAAAACTTTAAAATCACAGAATCATCAATTAGTTTATATTGTGATACAGACCGGCATTTCTCTATAATTTATATGGTTTATTATAGGATTTAACAGTTATACAAATTCAGAGATACATTTATATTTAAACACGTTTCTTCTGAGGAAAACAAGGACTAAATGAAGAACATTAAACAAATACAAAGCTGAAAAATAAATTTTTAAGTACTTGTTAATTATTCTTAGATTATGCCTGGAAAAACTTTAAAATCACAGGATCATCAATTAGTTTTAAATTTGAAGGAGTATTTTGAACTGGAGAAAAGGAATGGGAGCCCTTTTAACATTAGTTCAAGTGGTAAATTATATCAATTGGCCAAGAGGAATAAAAAAAACAATATATATGAATCTGTAAGAAAATAGGGTCACGTGATATTAAATTCATGTTATCATCCGGAATTTAATGCGATTCAGTTAATTTGGGTAACTGTAAAACATATTACAAAAAATATATTGGTGAAGATGAATAATACTGAAGAGAATGTATTAAGTATGTGAAATCAAGCTTTATAGAAGTGTTACTGGCTGAAAAAATGTTCCTACCTGTAAGTTACCCAGGGTAGATAATAATTATAGCCATCCCTTCTGAGGTTCACTCTTGGGGATGATTATAGGTGAAGAAATAGTGTTATCATTATTAATATTCAAAAGAAAATAAGGAAGGTAACATCAGCTTGACCCCATTAACATTTCATGTAGAGCAATGCAATTTATTAAATTTTAAAGATACTATCGTGAATTTATTGGAAAACTATCTGAAATAACAATTGGATATTCAGAACTCGGTATCGAGTTTTTAGTTCAAATGGGGATCACGTCTTTGTTTTATTTTCAAGGAAACGTTTCATTGAATAGTCGGTATGCATGAGGGAAACATCGAAGGCAGGCAGGTAGGTATGTGGCATTAGTTAAATTGTTTGTGAACTTGCTTTCAAATAAATTCTAAATTAGTATAATCTTTTGGAATAGAAAAAATCTCGATTTAATTTGCTCTTCAAGGTTTTTAACTATTTAGAAAATATAATATATAATAAAATTTTCTATCAATTATGATAGATATGTACTTTATATGATAAATAGAAAATAAAATAGTTAAAATTAATAAAGGTCGTGCCACATTTAAATTTTATAATTTGATTGATTAATCGAAAATTTATTTAATCAATCAATTTGGCCTGTTTATGATTTATTAATTTTTATTAAAATGGCTTCTGCTTTCGATTAGAAAGCAGAAGCCATTTCTAACACCAAAATTTTAAATGTGGTAAGACTTGAACAATTTCAACAATTTAAAAGCCACATGTAAATGGAGTCCCTATATTACCTAGAAAAAATGTTTTTTTCTGCAAACATTAATTCATTTAAGTTAAGAGAGGTTTGCTGGCTTCATAAGATATTATAGTAAAAAATGTAAAAAAAAATTATTTATTAACAGATATTGCTCTTGAAATATATCTGAGTTAATTATTATTATTCTATTACTACAGCAGGATTTTCATCTAGAATTTCAGTATACTATGTTTACTAAAATGTATGAACTATATTAATCTGTGTGGCTTTTTTTTCATCAACCTTCATTGCTGTCAGTTCTATAAAATTTTAGCTATTTTTTTGAAGAAATAAAATTAAGAGCTTTATTTCAAGCAATAGTCCATGTTTAGGCCCGTATTTTTCAGCAAAATTTCAGCTCAGTTTCGTGGTAAATGAATTTTTCTAAAACCTTCATATTCCATTTGCCGTTTCGTACATATTACATTTATTTGTCTCTCAATTCTTTTCAATTTCCGGCCCATTGTGAGAGAAAAGTGTCATCAGTAGAGAGTCCTTATTAAAAAATTGAAAAGTGCTTCGAGTTTGGCGATAAAGACAGTTGCACTGGTCGTAATCCCACTAAATAATTCAGCAGAGTTGTACCGGAACGTTGCGTCCTCGGAGACAGAAAGTAAAGGCCCTCCGAGGACGAGGTCGAACCCTAAACGGCCCAAGTAGATTAGTTCTGGTGGAAAAAACTGCGGCACGATGAAAAATTATCGTGGACGGATGTAAGCAATAATTACAGGAGGAGGAAAGAACGCAGCAAAAAGATTACAAGTTATCAAAATGCTTGAAAGGGCAAGGTTGTTTAAATTTCGAGCCTAATGTCCTTTTCATTTGCATTAAATTAATGGATATGTCAAGAGTGAACCCCTTTTTATCATTAATTTACTTTGCACGGATTCTTTAAAAAGGTCATGAGGAATAACAAAAGTTCTTTTATAACATTTTTTTTTAAATTTAAACTTAATCTTCTTTATTTTTTTCGTAAATATATTTGCAAAATAAATGAATATGCACTTATTACGCGTTTTAATTGCAAAATTATTAGAAAACATAGAAAAACTAAAAGGTTTATCATGTGTTTCGTAATCACACGAGATAAATGTTCATTCAAAATAGAAATATTAGTAAAAAATAAAATAATCTGAAGTTTTAATTTAAATTGATGTACTTGCGTATTTAAACGTAATTTTTAATTCTGATCAACTTTTTTTAGTAACATTTTTCGATATTGTCAAAAATAAAGGTACTTTACTCTTGAGCAAAATTTATATTTTTCGACAAACCTTGTATACGGCTCAACAAATTTTAAATCCGATGGTTGTATTTCAGGTTTTAGACCATGCAGAACTTTTTATAAAGAACAACTTTTTTTCATAAAACTAATAATAAAAAAGTTTCCCATATGGTGCCATATGACTTAATTGGACACACAGTATATGGAATTAATTTTTTATTTGGCGATATCTCAAAGATTTTACTATAATTAATAAATAATATTGAAGAACAACGAAGGAAATATTCAAAATTGTATAGTCGTCAATAGAAGCTTAAATATGATACTTACATAAGAATGGATTCTGTTTAAGTTTGAGTCACATACTGGAAAACATGGCGATTTCTGGTTTAGACAGTTTCACTGATTTGGTCTAATAAATCCAATAATACATGGTAAATAAACATATAACTTTAAAGAAGCTTATATATCCAGCTGAATCCTCGATGTTTGAGAACGTATTTTTATACCCTTTTCTTTTCACTGCCGTTTTCTAGTTTTCATGTCACGAACACTTTTCTTTCAGATGTTTGTTAAAGACATGAAACTTTCATGTATTTCATCACTCTAGGTTTTTTTCTGAACACACAAGAAAATGTAAAAGAGTTCACACTTAAAGTTGCCTGGTTAATGAGAACATAGGAGATGGTTCCGTTTTGTGAAGAATTTTGATATATTTTACTCTTGCTTTCGGCACACTGTAAAACTTTTTTGATATAGTTTAGCACGATAGTTTGTTATAAAAAAAGTGAAAGAAATGGTTTCTTACTATTGTTAACAGTATTATTTATGGACAACATAAACTTTATTGGTAAATATCAAAGAGCAACTTAAACAATATAACTAATTAAAGCACTACTAATAAATATTAGTATTTAGTTCTCAAAAAATAGGATACTTTCTATTTCTGTTAATATAAATAATTTCTGCAATTGTATAATTAATTAATTATAATTAACTAAGATAATGGCCTGTAATTAAACTTGAACTAAATAGAATAATAGTTACAAAATGACAAAAAGTGGAATCTGTCATTAAAGGTAAGATAAGCTTATAAACTTATTCCAAATGTAAGGGAATGGACAGAAAATTGTCAAATCACACTGCAAAGAAAAACCGCGCAGTTCTTTTATATTTAAGGTGTTATTTATTTTTATTTTTCAGTTGAAGTAATCTTTTTTTTTAACGCTTGAAGAAAAAATAATATTCTACACTTACCTCAATTGACAATGAAGGTTTTCAAAAATGGAAGCTTGGTTGGTTTGAAGTTCTAAGGAAATTGAACTGCAGTAAAGGCGAAAATATAATCTTTTTCGGCAAAATAACGACGTGCAAGTTAATTCTAAATAATGTCGATATTTTAACTATTTTTGTGCACATTAAATCCCGTTTATAGGACATAATTCAAAACAACTAATTTCCAAAACTTGCACAAGTAAACCCTATTTATTAGCAACTTATCAACAACTGCCCACGCCTCTTTTCCAATTTTCCAAAATGGCTACAATCAGTAATACCAACATTAACCTCCGAAAAGTAAACTCCTTCCATAAAAATTGAATATTTTGGGTCTAAGGATTGGTTACCCTGGACTAGTAAATAAATAGGAAAACTTTTAATTCTCTATCTTTGTTTATTTATTCATCACAATATAGTTACAGATAAAGAAGGATGGTTTTTTGAAAATTTTGTTTATTTTATTTTCAGTTACAAAAAATACTACTATTTAATTAATGATATTAATAAAATTATGTTATTTATTTTTTGGCTACGTAGGAAATATTTCTGTAACAGTTGTTGAAATCTTTTTCATACATATTTTTGTTATTTTAACGCTTGAAGAAAATAAATATATTATGTTACTAGAAGTAGAAGGCTAACATTATTTTTTGATCAAACTGGGCGAAATATAGAGTGAGGTCCATATTTATGGAATACATTCATTTTTAACGTTACTATGAACTTTTGGGGAAAAACCTGAAACAAGCCGAATTCTATTCTTAATTTTACAAGTTATGGTATAAAAATATTATCCCCTCCTTTCATGCCCTCTGAATTATGAGAACCCTCTGAAAATTTTTAATGAGAAATTATTATACCTCTTTTGAAAGGGATTTTAAATCTCTGTTTAAAGTTAACATAGAATGAAGCATAGAACCTTACATAATTTAGAATGTATTTTCTAATTTATTTTACAATAATATTAAGTGTTTAAAGTGACATCCATTTAGTTCTTGACAATAAGCAATGTGAACTTGGAACTCTCTTAGATAATTTTATTAATCTTCAGGGCTTAATTTTCTTAGTTTTGAATGCACCAAATTTAAGAACCTGTATATTGCTGATACAGTTTTAAAATCCCTTTCAAAAAGGTATCACAAGACCCCTTTTTTCATTAAAAATGTTCAGGGGGGTTGTAAGAATTCAGAGGGGGTAAAAGGAAAAGTTCAAAACAATGATAAAAATGAACGTATTCCATCCATATGGACCTCACTGTATAATGAGCCTTCTACTCCGAGTGACATAATATAATATTTATTAATCAAGGTAAAAGATAGTTGATGGTACGATGGTTAATATATTATTATATTGTGAAAATACCGAAAAACTTAAAAGTATAATAAATACCATTCATTTGCCAGTAGTTATTATTAATTTCGTTTAAATTCCAATCAAATTCTTGACATATGTACCAGTGTTTATGTACGTTGGACAGTAGTACTACTTAGTTGTATTTATTGCAAATGAAAATTGATGCCCCAAAATGACTTTCCGTTTTAGAGCGCCAATAATGTAAAATTATGACAGATCGCATAAAAGATCAAATTTGCAGTTAGATTTGAATGTGCAAAAGCTTACTCTGGATGGTGATCGTAGAAAAAATATATTATTACGAGGTGTGAGCGATAGTCATGAATTTTAAGGTCGTGTATTAAAATTGGATAAACACATTTTATACCGTTTTTAACAGTGTACATGCCGTAAAAATATGGTAAGAGCGGAAGCGAGTGCAAAGAATTTGCTACAATGTTAATATTACGCTAATGGGGCTGCTGTCTGCCCGACAGGATATTTATGGAATTACATGGCACTAGAATTCAAATCTAAATGATTGATGCCTAGCGAAACATTTTATTAGACTGTTTTAATTTAATATTTTTTCATTTATTACTACAACTATTTTGTGTTTCCCAATCTAGATATAGGAGTTCAATGGGTAATACAATATCTTGAAATGTCTAATAAATATGTGTAGTATTCTGATCAACAGATTTTTAGACATAATATTCTGTTACTATTAGACTAATTAAATACCTTTAATACGACTTGTTCCAGATCTGATATATACCTAACTCGTATTTAGTTTTTCTGTTTATAATCCTTTCTTTATTATCATAATTTTATGCAAATTTGATTTTTTCTCTTTTCAATTCTCACCATTAGCCAATCATTCATTCATTCTTTCTAGAACTATGACTTTTCTTATCGACTATAAGAAATATAGTTTTACCAAAAGTCAAAATGAAACTTAAAATCGTTATCACAAAAATTCTTTAAGTCCAAAAATTCGACAACTAATTTGGACTATACAGTCATCAGGTCTGTAATCAACAATTGGGAGTAATTAAAAATGAATGAAAATAAATAAATATTAAAATGGGTAAAAATTGCCCTCGATATATCAATGCTTAGCATATTGGAAGAGTTGTGATAAAATGTAATGAATAATGATAATTTATTGGCATTGTGGATAATGTACATAATTTTAATTGAAGAAACAAACGAATAATGTATATAATAAAGTTGTGGACAAAAGCTTTTATATACATTTTTTAGAGTATTAATTGAATAATTCGATATTATTTTCAAAGTATTATAAGTATTATGATCTAGGCAAAATCTTTTTCAATGAATAACTTTGCTCTTATTTGAATTCACTAGTTTTGAAAATTTAAAACTAAAGTTATGTTCATTATTAACATACATTTTTAATATTTTAAACAGTGTGTCCGCAAAGTACGAAATAAAATCGTTAGTTCCTAACCCAACAAATACAGATTCTCGCACAATGGTTTGCTTTTTATCACTTTCACCAAATGAGCTCAAAAGGTTTGGTTTTCTTATTAGGCTTGTGTCGAGCAACTGGATAACTTCAGCATGCACATGCTGGCTGAAGAAAGTATTAGTAGTAAATTCTGGTGATTCTGGTTATATTCATGGTCTAGATGAAGATCACAGTTGTAAGGGTATTAGAGAATATTGACAATTGTTTTTTTTAATATTTAGATGCCTTTATTGTTATATTTTCTAGCACAATTGGATAACGTAAGGTCAAACCGATTTCAATACTTGCTTATAGGGAAGTAGTTTATTATATGTTGACTCCTTGGAATTTCTTCCAAGTAACCAGTTGCATCGAGACTCATGGATATTTTGTTAAATCATCAGCATATGGAATCTGGATAATGTTGATTCTAATGGAGATGTGCTGTTTTTGCTTGTTAGTGAATACAATTTGCTTTCATTCAGCCTTATGCGCCAATTCTTATCCCATTTGTTGATTTTATCAATGGAGGTCTGGAGCTTCTCCGCAGCCTCTTTAAGATTTTTTCCTACGACATTATTTACGGTATCATTAGCAAAAGTTGCGATTGCATCCTTCTGTTCAATAGCACATTATTTTCCAGTATTCCTGTTTTAATTTCAATATATTTCCGATATGTACAATTTGTGTAATAAGCCTCTAATACCGTACTTTAAATAAGAATATACTAGAGGAAAATCTATTTTTTTTCTACAGATTTCTCAGTAGTGTCTGTAATTCTGTGGACTTGATATATGCTAGATTGACTCTCTTTGATGCCAAACAGATGAATATCGATCAAACTATGTGTTAACTTTTTGAAAAAAAAGCTATTTCGAAATCACAGGTAACTTCAAAGGGTGGATTTTCCGATGTAAATCTTTATCACGTCTGCGACCTTCCATGTTTTATGAACATACACCTCAATTTGAAAGGAACATTGAAACATTTAGATTAATTTAATATATCTTTTTCGGATTAACATTCATTTTCATTTCGTTTTAAAGTTCTTGAGAGGAGATGGATCTGATAAGAATATACTTTTGTATTAGTTTATTTCTATCAGTTTTTTGGAAATGTTCAACAACTTATTATGTTTATGCTACTTCTATTTTTGTTTCTAATTGAGGAGTTTTGATGTATTGGCCATTTTAGTCGGTGGAGTCCTATTTTATTATCAATAAGTAATTCACTTAGATTTTCCCCGATTGACTTACTTTTATTGCACTCAATTGTACACGTGCAGCGCATTTTTAGTTTTTGCGCACTCCGCCGTTATTCATTGGTTTGTTGTAAGAATGTGGCTTCATTAGGGTTTCACGTAGTTAGAACTAAACCTTTTTCGACAGATTTTACAACTCTTTCTATCGGCAAACTTTTATTTTGCCTTTAAACATACGCAAAATTTTACAGACATTGTTGCTAGTAGTTCACGATTAACATTTTTTATATAAGATATGCAAATTTTACTTAATTTTGTAGCGCATTTAGCAAAACTTTCATCGAACTCGTCAAAGAGATCTAATGTTTACTGTTTATGGAATGAGCTTCCTTAGTAGATGAAGCAGATGAAGTTTTAGTGTGAGATCACGAGAATTTCTTTCCCCTTTAAATTCGCCTTTCCTTGGTAGTTATGCTTTAAAAAATGCCTTTATATTATTCTTCTGGGACTTTTATTGACATTTGTATGGGACCATTTTCATTTTTTAGATATGAAATTTCTTGAGTTCCAGTTAAAAGATAGTTTTTAATAATTTAACTTTATTCGCAATACCAGTTGCCTGTATAAGGCTCTTTTTTGCTCCACTTTTCCTTTATTGCTATTTCCTATACGTTTCCTTTTAATTATTCATTTTATGAACTCAGATGCAGGGGCGCTATCAAATCAAATTCTTGTGCGTCACTCTCTTTTCATGTAAGCTGTGATTTTTTTCGTGATGTTCCACAAAAGTTCTTATACATTTTTTATGTACTCAATTTTCATTTCCTGGTATCTTTTTAGTAACTTCGGTTTAGCTTGACTCCTACTCCCATGGACACGGCTTGAAAAAGACAATTTCATTAGCATAGGCTACATGGTTGCAACAATTCATTAATTATGTATTATTTTATTCCAATACTATTTTTTTAATAAACTTAAACATGTTTAAATACGTCACCAGTATTTACGCTTTCTGTGAGCTAAAAATACTAGATTTCTATAATATATTTTTATAGTATCTAATATTCTTAATGTTTCTTCTGTTATTTTTAGAACACTGCAATTAAACGGAACGCACGAATTTCTAGGGCCATTTCTGAGACGTATAAGGGCCCTTCATTCGACATAAAAGCATCCATCTACTTCGTGATGTAACATTCTACGTCAGTTTACTCTCAGTCCCAAATCACAATACTTTCCGCCCTGCTTCTTTGATTAACTGCCTAATTGACTGTGGCTGATTGTAGTTCGTCCGATTGAATTTCCTTTAATACATGCGAACTGACAGCAACAATAAAAATTATTAGAAAGACGATGCACGGTGCATATTTTCAGTATACAAAGTCCAAAAAAGCTGTTATATTATGAAAATGAAGCAGTCTAATTAACAAGAATATAAAAAATAAAAGATTGGAGATAAAAAGTTGAGACAATTTTAATACATCATTTGAGTATTAAATGCGAGAAAAAAAATGAATAGAAAGTATTGTAATTACAGTTTAAATTGCCTCCACCACCTCTTCACTGAATAATATGGTTTGTCAAAAAAAATGGGTAATAACGATCTTGTACCTGGCTAATTAGCTAAAGAATATCTCAGGGGTTAAGTTCCTTAATTTAAAATATGATTAACTATTTCCTTAAGGTTCTATTGTACAAATTCGATAAAGTAGGCGCCACCAAATTTTGTCTATAAATCTGAATACAGTTCTACTCTTTAGTTGCCCAATTGTGGGGGAAAAATTGAGTTCTGCGAATCAACAGAATATTTCTGAGAAATATTAGAAAATTTTGAGAAATGTTGAGCCAACGAGGGAAGGAAAGAGTAAAGAGCGGAGGACAAGAGTAGCCAATGAATCAGATAGTGAAGGAAGATCAAGGAGTGGTATTAGAAAAAAGCAAAAATTGAAAGGATTCCAATATTTATTAATAGGGATGGTACCCCGATCTATGGTATTGAAGGGACATTAATTAAACCAACAGAAAAGAATCGCGAACTGGATGATGGTGAAAAACTAAAAACAATGAGAGAGATGGAACAGAAGAAAGAAAGTTGAAGGAAGAAAAAATGAAGGAAATAAATGTTTAAAAATGGAGTGAAGAAGTTAATGAACTGCTGGATATAAAGACAAGTGAGAGTCAGAGCGAATGGAAAAAGTCAACCAAAAGCAAAAAAGCCAAGAAGTTAAAATCCGATGAAACTTTCGAAATAAAAACCAAAAATAAAATCGACACTTTAGAGAAACTCATGGCAGGGGAGCTAGCGGACTATTTGGAGGATATGAAAGAGGAAAGGGAAATAAAACCACCACCAGTAGTTTTGGAAGGGACATAAGGATTTATAAGACAGGTGAATAGTAATGATAATAAATTCTAATAAATTCACCATACAATTTAAGAGAGATAATGTCAAAAATTTTTACGGAAACTAAAGAATTAAGAGAAATATTAATTAACTATTTAAAAAGTAAAAAACCAAATGTCTATACATACACGCATAAATTTGACAAATACAAGAAACTGTTTTGAAGGCAATACCAAATTTAGATGTAGTATACGCTAAACAGTAAATTGAGAATAAAGCAAAAATTAGAGTAGTAATATTGTACAATATAAAAGAAATATATAAAATCAAAGAGCTGGCAAACCTAAAAATTAAGTCCAATGTCTAATATGAGAAAAACACTGCTAACAAATTCATCCCCCCTTGACATGCCATCTGTGCTATCCATAGCAATACAACGAACTATATTGTCACCTATATGCTGCGAAACTTCTAAAAGAGGTTAAATTATTTATAATGTCACTAATTATTTTTAAAATTATTCAAATTTTGATTGCTTTTTCTATTTTTGAAAATGTAAGATATAATTTTCATTAAATCTACTTTACTTTTTGACATTTTGACAATCACTAAATTCATTTCTTTTCTAGAGACTTTTTTTTAACTAGAGCAACATGCACCCTTGGCATCTCAAATTCAACCGCCTCTTCCCCAAATTTTGAAGGTCTATCTTTACTCTTTCGAATCATGTCATTTTAAATTAACAAAATTTCATGAAAACGACTTTCAAAATGTCAAAATTTTCTGTAAATTATCATGTTTAAAAGTAAAATATATTATTATAATCATTTCCGATTCATTTTTACAGCTTTCGTTTGTAAATCTCATCTTTCTTCTTCCTTCCATAGTCAATAAAATTTATGACAATTATACTTATTTTGAACCTATTTTAAAATCTATACAATTTTTCAGTTTTGTACCAAAATTATGAGAAATATTACAAAATTCTTGCAATACATACAATTTAACTAATTTTTAATAAATAATAATTTTCCTTCTAATATGTAGTAGTGCCTTATTTTCTATTCATTTTAAACATTTACTTCTATTAAGCTAACTCATCTCTTATTATATTGTGGTACTTTTTCAATAAAATTATTCTATAAATTTATTAAATGATGTGATAAATTTACTCTAAACTGAAGATAAAAGAATTCTAGATCATTTTAACTTATTTTATTTCACCAGATATATTATGGATTTTGGAAAATTCATAAAGTTTTTCATGTAGTCTCTTATGAAGTTACAAGGAAAATTATTTGTTTTATAATATACTAACATAAATAATATTTCAGACAATAGATTTCATAAGTTTTTCAAAAAAAAATCTCTATAATTAATATTATTAATATTTTAGTAATATGATCTGACTTTTAGTGGCGACGTATTTTATATACTTTACAAAAATTATTTAAGACATTTTAGTGAATATAATTTTCTTTTTTAATCAAATCAATTTTACCATTTTATTCCTTAGATTCAGGTTTATCAATAATGCTATAGGAAATCTCATTACAATATAATAAACTAGCAAATAGGAATATGCTTCACAGGTATTTTAAAGTTTTGACTCCAAATGGGGAATAACATTTTCCAATATTATTTACAAAGCATCATATCACATTCGCTACAGAATTGAAAATCGTTTTGAAATATGGCAATAATGTTAATAAGATCCAAATCGTTGCGCGATAAAAACTAAACTATTTAAGTGGTTATCAAATTTAAAACAAATACACTATGAACTATTAATGGTGTAGAAGAGCAGAGGTATATCAAATTGTCAAATGAAATGGTTTCTAACTCTAAATAACTAGATTCATGTTTAGGATGACTTCACTACATATTTAGTCAACTCCTCTCAACTATTTTCAACTTCTGACTTCTCTTTTTCTACCACGAGACCGTAAAATGCCGGGCCCAAAAGGGGAGGTTTGCATAGCAACAGGGTAACTCGTTAAGTTTAAGGCATGTTGGCGCAGTGACGTATTAAGGCACATTGGAGAAATACGAAATTTCTCCAATACTACTACCACCTATCTGGTAATGAATACAATAATGAATAAGGTACAGATAAGGAAATAAATTTAACCAAAATACGCGGAAATAAAAATCTCCCAGGAATAAATATTTTTGTTAAATCCAGGTTTAAATTTGTTGTGAAAATTACAATATTTTCCTAAACTAAATACTTAGCTGTACTGTGGTGTTGTTTTGTCACAACTAGTTGATAGATGTTTGGTTTTTTTTGTTCCAAAATGTGCATGCTGTTTCGCAGTCAGTATTGTTGTCTAATGAAATGGAAAGTTTCTATAGTCCATGCTCCAGGACTAGACGTTCGAAGATATTTGAAATCAAGCAGACCCCAGAAATCAATCAAGAAAAAGACCTTAAAAGAGATAATAAATATATTTTTTAAATCAAGCATATAATAATTATAATAACATTATACCATTGTAGAAATAGACTATTATTTTACTAGTATTTTAGTAGTACAAAAAAGTTGACATAGAGGAATTAAAGAAAAGAGATCTACGTAACCTTGATTTGATGGAACTGTTATTTTGATATTTAGTGTTCAATATATTTCTTCATTTTCAAAAATTGCACATTTAATAAATATAACGTAATCATTTTTTAATTTATTTAAAACTTTATTTTAAGAAATAGAGATATTTCATTAAATCATGAATAATCGGTTTCTATTAAAAATAAAATGTCGCCATTTTTACAATGTAATAAAACTTTTATCATATAGGAGGCGCTTCACAACTTCGCCATTTTATAGAAATAACTTTTAATTAAATACGATACATAAAAGTTACTGCAATATTCTAGGCTCTACAAATAAGGCTTTTATTCCTAGTAACACAATATATTATTACATGTTTGTAAAAGTTTTGATCATTAATTATTGTAAACTTAGCTCAATGACAATGAAGTCGTGGTTGGTTTGGAAATCGATGGAAACTGAACTTCAGTAGAGGTAAAATAACGACGTCTAAAACAAGTATACCACATAATGTCGATATTTTAACTATTTTTGTGCATATTAAATCTCGTTTATATTCAAAAGAACTAATTTCCAAAATTTGCACAAGTAACCTCTACTGATTCGTAACTTATCAAAAACTGCCCACGTCCCTTTTCTAATTTTCCAAAATGGCTAAATCACTGATACCAACAGTAACCGCCAAAAAGTAAACTACCTATAAGAAAAAAAAATCGAATATTTTGGGTCTAAGTGTTGGTTACCCTGGAGTAGTAAATAAATAGGAGTTTTATTCATTATTATTCATGTATCACAATTTATCACAGATAAAGAAGAAGGATCGGTTTTTTTACCGAAGTATCTTCGATCGGTTACCATGTCGCATTTTCATTACAAGAAGTATTTAAAAATATATTTTCTGTATTTTAGATTTTAAAGGATTTTGAAATCTTGTTATTTTATTTTCTGTTACAAAAATTGCTTCTATTTATAATTATTTCACCCAGTTTGTACGGCCTCGGCTAGCGCTGCAACTGTATAATATTCGGGGCTCAACAAAAAATGTTCGCTTTTAGTACTTTTAGTAATATAATATACTATTATATATTTGTAAAAGTTTGATTACAAATTATTCTAAACTTACCTCAACGACAATGAAGGTTTTCAAAAATGGAAGCTTGGTTGGTTTGAAGTTCAAAGGAAATTGAACTGCAGTAAAGGCGAAAATATAATCTTTTTCGGCAAAATAACGACGTGCAAGTTAATTCTAAATAATGTCGATATTTTAACTATTTTTGTGCACATTAAATCCCGTTTATAGGACATAATTCAAAACAACTAATTTCCAAAACTTGCACAAGTAAACCCTATTTATTAGCAACTTATCAACAACTGCCCACGCCTCTTTTCCAATTTTCCAAAATGGCTACAATCAGTAATACCAACATTAACCTCCGAAAAGTAAACTCCTTCCATAAAAATTGAATATTTTGGGTCTAAGGATTGGTTACCCTGGACTAGTAAATAAATAGGAAAACTTTTAATTCTCTATCTTTGTTTATTTATTCATCACAATATAGTTACAGATAAAGAAGGATGGTTTTTTGAAAATTTTGTTTATTTTATTTTCAGTTACAAAAAATACTACTATTTAATTAATGATATTAATAAAATTATGTTATTTATTTTTTGGCTACGTAGGAAATATTTCTGTAACAGTTGTTGAAATCTTTTTCATACATATTTTTGTTATTTTAACGCTTGAAGAAAATAAATATATTATGTTACTAGAAGTAGAAGGCTAACATTATTTTTTGATCAAACTGGGCGAAATATAGAGTGAGGTCCATATTTATGGAATACATTCATTTTTAACGTTACTATGAACTTTTGGGGAAAAACCTGAAACAAGCCGAATTCTATTCTTAATTTTACAAGTTATGGTATAAAAATATTATCCCCTCCTTTCACGCCCTCTGAATTATTTTCTGTTAAAAAAATTGTTCCTATTGAATTATTAAAGTAAATATAATTTAAGGTGTTATTTATTTTTATTTTTCAGTTGAAGTAACCTTTTTTTTTAACGCTTGAAGAAAAAGTAATATTCTACACTTACCTCAACGACAATGAAGGTTTTCAAAAATGGAAGCTTGGTTGGTTTGAAGTTCTAAGCAAATTGAACTGCAGTAAAGGCGAAAATATAATCTTTTTCGGCAAAATAACGACGTGCAAGTTAATTCTAAACAATGTTGATATTTTAACTATTTTTGTGCACATTAAATCTTATTTAAACAACAAAAGTCAGAAGAACTAATTTCCAAAACTTGCACAAGTGACTCCCTACTCATTGGTAACTTATCAACAACTGCCCACGTCCCTTTTCCAGTTTTTCAAAATGGCTAAATCACTCATACCAACAGTAAATGCCAAAAAAGTAAACTCCTTATTATATGAATATCGAATATTTTGAGTCTAAGGATTGGTTACCATGAGCTAGTAAATAAATAGGAGTAAGAATAATCTTACGTAGCAAAACTCCTAATTTTCTATCTTTGTTTGTTTATTTATCACAGTACAGTTATAGAAAAAGGAGAAGAATCGCTTTTTTTCCAAGCACCTAATCGACCGGTTAGCATGTCGCATTTTAATAAAACAAAACACTAACCAAAAAAAGTGTACTACAATCCATCCGTTTAAATGACATGAATCCGTCAAAATGCAATAGTTTGATTTATTTACGTCTATTTCTCATTGTTTTTGTGAATAAATAATAGTATAAAAATTACTAGGAGTAGAAGGCTAACATTATTTGTTGAGCCCAGAATCTTGCACAGCAAATAAAAATAAATAACATAATAAAGTTGTTTAAAATCTAAATTACAGAAAATATATTATTTTTGAATAAACATTGTAATGTAAAGTTTATGTAAACATCAAAATTATTTATGTTATAATCTAGTAGTATTGTTTTGTTTTATTTTATTAGTAACAGGTTGTTGATTTAATTTTAAGATGAGAGAAGTCAAGTAATGTTTTGTGTTCTGTGAAATGTTTGGAATTTTTATTGTTCTATGTTCTACGATAATATAAAAAAAGAAAAGAAAATGTGAAAGTGTAAGTAAAAATCACTCCGGTAAGAGTGTTTTGTAAAGTGGAAAAATACTCAACATTAAAAATCAAAATGACAGTTCTAATAAAACTATATAGATCTCTTTTATTTAATCCGTTACTGTCTGATTACTTTTTAGTACTAGTAGAAAAATGAAAAATATTTGTACTATTAAATTAATTGGCTAATTCCACAAAAACAATTTTATTAATATTGAATTAATTGTTTTAATATTTACTTTGTGGAAACTGTCCATAATAAATATGAATAGATAAATTGTACTTAACTGAATGTCTACCGTTTTACAAAACTTTTTAAATTATTTGTCTGACCAAGGTTTCATCACGATCTTTGAAAATGTCACAGTATCGTGATGAAACCTACGGTGGAAATTCAGATAAGTACAATTTATCTTTTCATATTTAACTTTATTAAAACTAAACTATTTGCAAAAACCAGATTACAAAAGTATAAAATTTATCTACAACAGCATGGCGTGGGCTACTACGAAATTAATATTCCATTACATCTATCATTTGTAAAACAAAAGTGCCCTTATTCGTGAACCGCAAGTAGTAAAATTTTGCATATGAATGTACAACCATTCCTATTTATCATACATAATACGAGAAAGACAACCCAGACAATAAATAGCAATTAAACATCCCCTCCCCGCCTAGCACCCTCGCTTCCGAATGTACATCCGGGTAGAAAAGTACGGGATTAAAGCAAAACCAATTTTCGAGGAAATTCGCAGAATGCTTGGATTATTTGCTTTAAATAGACTGCTTAGTCTGTTCATTTACTGATAACACATCAACGCTTTGACTTTAATTGAAAACTGACATAATCGTAGAAGATATTTTGATTTGATGTTGCAACAAGGTAATATTCAGTATTTATTTGGTATTTAGACCTATGGATAATGAAAATTGACGTTTTGATAAAATTTAATATCGTAAGTCGTTGAGCGGTGCTTGATTTTGAGCTCCTTTCAGATCAAATCTTCTATATATCTTGTAATCTACTTAATAGTTGAGTACATGTAGAAGGTATTGAGTAACCTAGGAACATTCTAGCAAGTACTTCAAATACATATTTAAATGGATTTACAAATATTACGTATTGTTTGAGACGTTCGAAAATGGCTCCCAAATGTACGTAATGATCTTCTGAATTCATAGCACCTAATATAACTTTTTTGGAGGCAATGACAATCTTGAAACCACGTAGAATTTCATCGATTAACCTTTTCCGATTCTTCTCAATATTTAGGCACAAAGTGTTAGGGAGAAAACCAATATCTTTTATAGTGTAACATTTAGAGAGGTTGATCACGTGCCAATTCCTGCAAAACTTATCCGGAATCACAATAAGACAATTGTATTGAATTAAATGTAATTTAATTTAATCAGGAAAAAATAAATAAATAACAGAGTATGTGTCTTTTTTCCGCGGATAAAGGATACATTCAGGGATTTACTTTTTACATCAAAAGCAGTTGATGACTTTAAAAATGGAATAAATAAACTATAGCCTAAAGATTGGAGAAAATGTTTTCAAGAATGATTTTCGCGGATAATATTTTGAAAAATTATAAATAAACTTTTTTTGTAAATAAACCCCCGTATAAGTGCGTTTGGAGAAATAACAGTTTAATTTACAAAATGCATTCATAATTTAAAAAGTTTCTTGTAACGTATGGTGTTATTATATTAATACATATTTAGGCAGAAGGACAATTTTAATAATTTATTCTAGTAACGTTTGCTCTAATACAAACTATTAAAATGTAGTTGGTCACATTACAGTTGACTGTGCGGAATAGCAATTTCGACGTAACTGATATAATTACTTCCCTATCTAGTTTACCACTGATGTAAATTTATTGTACCGAAACGTTGATTTACAGATTAGGGTTATTAATAGACTAGAAGAGTAAACAGAAAACCGTTTCCACGGAAACACTTCGATTTAAAAAAACTAAATTAAAAATACTTAATTTTCGATCTATTTATTAATCAAATACATTAAAAGAATGTATTTAACATGCATGACATGGCTAAAATACCTAAATCTAATATTTCTATTTTATATATTTTTTGAAGAATATATATATCATTTTGTTGTTATATTTTATCCTCCCAAATATATTCTTCTTTAAAGTAAATGTAAACTTAATTTAAACAATACTAACAACGCTAACCTAACACCATTTTTTCATAAAATCTCTGCAGTTAGTTTAACTAGCCTAGTTAGAGTTTTGAAATACTGCGGCGAACTTGTCGGATCATTTAACTGAAATTGCTTATAAATGGTGTTATTTAAGTTCTGCATTGCACTAATTCTAAAGTGCTGATTTTTTTTTAATTTGTAGATTTATAAAAAATATGAGAGAAACACTTGGAAGGAAATTGGTAAATAGTTTATGTGGTGTTACTAAATATTATTTGAAACGAAAAATTAGTAAGCACTTATACTTATACTACAATTTATAAAACTTATTTTACGTCGATTTGTCGAATTATGTTATCCAAAGTAGCTTCCAAAGGGAATTAGAGCTCTTTAAAAATTACACTCTAACATCGGTTTAATTCAAATAACTTCAAAGCGGATTCTATTAAATGATTTCATTTTGTATATTAATATCACTGAATGTACTCAATCAAATTGTTAGAATACGATGCAGTTAAAAGCGACTCATTTTAGTGGTGTATTGGATGTTTTTAATCTTAATTTTTTATCTCTCAAAATGTAGCCTTCCCAACAATATCTTTAAAACATTTCTACATTACAGGGGGTCCCATATTTTAGAGCCCTATTAATATCTTATTTGAACAAAATCATTTTTACTTTTTTGTGACTAAGTTTTAAATCTTTTCAGACCTGAAGATGACTTTATAAAAGACAAAACTAGTTGTCTTTGATTATTAATAAAAATTGCTCGGATATGATTTCGAGTTTTCTTTGATCATTCCATGTTACCACATTTGAGCAGTATGGAGAACCTTTTTTATCTTTTCATATTTATTATGGATAATTTTCACAAAGTAAGGGTTGAAGTCGTTAATTCAATTTTAGCTATTTCCTCCGAGGATTTGGCGATTTGTTCTCAAAATATATGGTTTAATATGCAGTGGCAAAGCGGAATATTATTACGGAAATTACACTTTTGTCCATATGCAAAACATTTTCCTCTTTCATTTTGTTTACCACACTTCAAACATTAATAGTTATTTCTTTTATTACTAGAAACTTTGTACTTACTCTTAAACTGTTCTTTATACTTTATGACGTCCACCTCTTCCTCACTTTTAATACCTTTTATTTGCATCAGTGTAGCCTCTGATGTTCTTACCATATTTTCTGCTTCTACCAGTGTATTTATTCCTGTTCTTAATACTCTTTCTTGGAGTACCATATCATTAATGCTCAATATTATTCTATCCCTTATTAGTGACTCATTTGCTCTCCAAAATTTTTTATTTCTACTGAAAAACTTGAATCTGTCATATAATTGTTCGCATGGCACAAATATTTTTGAATGCTGCTATTACTTTTTAAAATTTGTCTTTTTCCTCATCTGTTAGTCCTAAGGTTGAAAATACTTCTTGTGTGTGTGTGTGTAAATTACTTGCCTCTAGATATATTTCAAAACTGTTAATTAACTTTTCAAAATTTTTAGATACATTTTTATCAAAATGTAATATTATTTATATTATATCTGGAGTTCGAAATTTTTTCCCTAAATTAGACAAAAGGCAAACATAAATGAATATTTAAATATTTAGGGGTGTCTATATGAAACAAGCAAAACAACATTAATCTTAATAACCACTAACGACAATTTAAGAAATTCCAGGACGTCACACAAACTTTCAATTTATGCCTTCTTCAGATAACTAATTATTACATAAACTTGATTGAGTTTCTGAAGTACAATACCGGATGGAAAATTTCGAAATGAAATAGGAAAATAATTTGAAAATAACATATAAAATAATTCGATAATTGGATCAATACTACTATCCAGTCTCGCTCTATTGTAATGATAACTTGAGCCAGAGAAATGCTTTGTTTACTGTCATTATGCTATCTTATAATTATTATCAAGTCCTATAAGGGATTGGAGTCATCAGTTTTGACATGGGCCGGAATCTCAGAGGAATTTAGGCATTAGAGGATTATAGCTCGGTAATATTTGATCCAAATCTGTTTTAATTAAATAGATTATATATAATACATTCCTCGAAAATTATATTACTCTCTTTAATAATGCAAAATAACAATGAATAAATAAATAGATAAAATAGAAAACAATAAATAAAATGATGAAGAAGAGCTGTGAATATTGTTGATTTAGCTTAAAAAAGCAAAGCAACTTTAGTTAATAATAATAAAAGTATAGAATTCTTCTAAAAAGTATTGTTCATAGCTGAAAATTTTCTATAAAGACTAATTTAAGTGTAAGTTTTGTTATAAAAGATAAATAACTAATAATTACTTGTATTCCCGGTGTAGAAAATTTCAATGGATTAATTTTAATGTTTTTCAGTTTTTTATAAAATGTCTGAAGACTATCTTCATTAATATTATTATTAAATATAAGATATATAATTATTAATAAGGGTTGATGATCGATTGTAATTTGTTGCCGCCAATAATCACTTTTATTGCATGAACTCACCTTGAAAAACGGGTCAATAGTTAATTTGAAATTATGTTTATAATTTTTTTAATTTTTATTCATTTTGGCGATCAACAATTTAGTATATCAATTTATTTAAAACGATTATTTTTTTTATTGCTCCGCTCATAAATACTATCAATATATATATGTATATAGAAAACGAAATAAGTTGTATTTTGTCTAAAAACTATATTTTTTATATGTAGGTAAATATTTCATTTGACAACTTGTTATTCCTTTTTGCTAAATGAAAAAACATTTATAACTTGTTCCTGAGAAATCTTTAGTTATTCTGAATGATAAATTACAGCCATAAAACGTCGAGCATGCGAATCTCAAAAAAGAAATAAAGAAGTACCCGAAGAAGCTGGGAAGTCCCGAGTCGGCTTTTGTCCTAATAAGCTTCGTTATTTTTTACAAATAAAAATAAGGGTGTTGCCGAGTGTAGAAATAAAAGTTAGTTGTGTATAATTGTCCAAAAAATTAATTATGCATTTCTTTTTTAATCATCATTTTAAAGCCGTTAATTTCTTCTGGATTAGGATTTTTAATTATTTTCTACAATGAGTTAAATAAAAAATTTTATTTTCCGGTATACATTTTTTAGATCAAATATAGAAAACTAAAATTAATGAATTTTGAAAAAGCAAAAACTGGAGTTTTTTCTTTGAATGTTTATAGAATTTTCATAGCGAAAAATAAGGTTTTTTGAAAATTGGAGCTTTATGTAACAAGATGTGGTGCAAAATCACTTTGTCGTGTCTCCACTCATTTTCTGGCCGTTTCTCCTTTAATGCTTAGCTCAAACGTATCAATTACATTTTTTTGATGCCTGCAAAAATAGGTGGAAAAATTAGTAAATTACATATTTGATTGAGCTATTAAATATGACGTGATACAACGCGCATCCGAATAGAATTTGGAAACTTTAATGGACGGTTCATTAGAATGTTCGAAAATAAATATAGCATAATCCCGACAGTGCTGCGAACCCTTATCAATTAACTTCGCATTTAATTTATATATAGAGATTGATGCACGGTTTCCTTTTCAAACAAAGTTTTATGAAAGTTTAGTACATACAATATACGATCAATATTTTACATGATTTGCTAACCCACTTAAATTTATGGAGGTTATTTGAATACTATTTTAAAATACAAATGCATCATAAAAGTTATTTAGTTAATAAAAGGTAAATCCTTAAAGCCAGGACAAAGTAATATCAGCAAAAATTGAGTAATTTTACTTTGAAAATAACAAACAAATGTAAGAACTTTTTTACCAAAAACGCAAATAAAGTGAAGTAAAATTATGGATTCCTGGTGTATTATAAAAAATTGCGTATTTTGTTTGACAAAATTCAGAATGTCGGGTAAAATCCGAATCACTCTATTATAAAATATTCTGCATCTGTTACACATTTTAACTTTTCTCTTTAATAAGATATTCCAATTTTTGTAAACAACTATTTAAAATGCATGCAACATTTTTGATTAAAATGGTGAAACTTTTGAATAGTATTTATATCACATCTTCAAATGCTAATTGCTATTATAAAAATTCAATTTATTAAAAAAGTTATAGTCGCTTGAAGATAAGAAAAATAAAAATTACCATACTTGAAACATGTGACAACTTTAAACAAAAATGTTACGTTCTTGTTAAATAGGCATTTGTGAATTTACTAAATGTGGTAAATTTTCGTTAATTTTCAAGGTAAAAGTGAACACTACTATTTCAAATGTTAAGAATATATAGAACAATCCATTTAAAAAATTCCTTTATTTTTCAAATCGAAAATACCAAACTTTATGAAATCCCCGTACAAGTTGGAAAAAGTTCACAATGGTTTGGAGTACATTGGAAAAAGGCCAACTCAATTAATTCGTTTATCAACATTTGATTTCCAAATACGAGTATATTAAAATCGGTGTACATTTTTCAAACTTAAAAATTAAAACCTGATTTCTTCTTTTTGATTAATACTCTTCATGTTTTATGAATCTTAGTCATAACAAAATGTAGAATGCGATTTATTATATTAATCAGTCCCTGTGGGTGAAGGGTGTATATTATTTTAAATTAAAATTTCCCCTTATATTTCCATTTATAAAATGTGAGAATTTTTGATTATATAGGATGTTTTCAAAGATATCGTAACCTTTATTTGAAAATATTGTTTAAGTTGCCACCCATATATTTTAAAACAAAGCTCCAAAGATCGATCTATTATTGACAAGTGGATTTAACAATATCTATTTTGATTACTCCCTATATATATGTTCTTATAGTTGGCGAAACGAATACTACTCTGGGTTCCAGGCCATCGAGGGATTA
The DNA here is from genome assembly GCA_951812935.1 of Hermaeophaga mercurialis. Lineage (NCBI taxonomy): Eukaryota > Metazoa > Arthropoda > Insecta > Coleoptera > Chrysomelidae > Hermaeophaga > Hermaeophaga mercurialis. The sequence continues at coordinate 46,510,697 of OX638360.1, forward strand.
TGGGAAATTTCTATATTTTCGTAGGCGTTTATCACTTTTCTATTATTAATATTTTTAATTAACTTAAGAATATCTAGAGTTAAACAATAGCCCTTGTTAAGACTTGAAAACTAATTTTAGATCTATGTATGTAGTTCAAAAATTATCCTTTGCAATGACATGGATTATACGGATTATTTCCATTTTATGGAATTTCTCAAAAAATAACCAAAATATTCATCTTTTTACTAACTGTTTAGTCATTAAATTCTTGTGTTCTTCTTTACTTTAAGTTAAATTTTCTATTAATTTATTTGAATTCTCCAATTTAAATTATCTGCCCTTAAATTTTCTTTAAATAAAATTTATTTTTTTATCTAAATTGGTTTTCGTTTACCAGAAGAGTTTCTGAACACCCTGCAGTCATAAAAAATAGAAGATACCTTATTGAATACGTTCTTGCTATCTTCCTAAATGTATGAAAACTCTTGACTCACCCTTTATTTTATCGATTTTCTTAGCGCCGGATTACTGATTCGATTCACAATAACCTTAGAATTGCAAATTCCCATTCAATTATTAGAAGTCAACACCTGGTTCAACAAAATAAATGTTTTTCCATTCGACAAATATCGAGGCAACTACTTCCATCAACGTTTTCGCTTTTATTATTTATTTCCGATTCACACAAAACTTTGTTCCATAAATGTTTCATACAATCTGAAATTCTCGTATTTACAGCGGAATAAATGTATGGGATTAAATTGTAGAGGTTCCCGAGTGTCGATTTATAGCATGCAAACCTGGATTCCCTTTGGTCAATAAAATCATTTAGAAATGAAATTACTATCACCAGCATGATATAGTGATATTACGTGTAATTTATTACGAATAAACAAATTATTTATATTCGTACCATAAATCTAGATGTTTGTACAAAAGAATAAAAATAAATCTAGAATATGTAACGAGACCTTCTCTTTAAAATTAATTCATTTTAAACAAGTTAAAATAATATTTTGGTTTTACCAGGTATACTCGTATTCTTTTAGATTTCTAACAACTATTTCATTTTCAACCAATCAAAATATTAACAAAGATCATACGGAAATTTGTAAAGTAGCAGTCAATCGCCATCAATTCGTAAGTTCTCTACTCTCAAATAAAGTTGTTGCTCATGACGGTCTAATAAAAGCCAGTTAAATTTGTATTATAAAGTATGATAAATAAAATTGGATACAATTTTTCATTTCGCATATCTTACGCTATTATTATTAAAAATATTACCCGTTAAAATTATTCAAATTTGGTTTATTAAACTTTTCGTACTGGTCTGCGAATTGAAAGGCAAAAGGAAATTCAATTTTTCAAATTAGCACATTTTTATTGCCCTAAAGAAATCTGAAAAAAGTTTAAATTACTTTCACAAAGAAACTTGGCCGCGATATTTGCTTCTCCAAAAATTCCCAGAGGAAAAACTTTTGAGAGCGAACATTGATATATTCCTTTGTTTTGAAATAATAGTTTCGAAATATTCATCGACGATTTCTTGAAAAAGATTCGAGGAAAGAAAATAAAACGTGAGAAGTAATATATTATATTGATGATTCTATATAAAAGTTATGCTGATGCTTTTGCTAAATGTAGACAGATGTTATTTGTTAAAAATTATTGGACATATTTGTTAAGAAATAGTTAACGTCATATTTTAACTTATGTTAAATCTTTTAGATAACAATGAATCTTTTTATGTATTTTTTTTGTTTACTTATAAGACATTTTTTACATCTTTCAGAAGCATTAACATCCTACAGGAAAATAAAACCTCCCTTTGGGTATTATAATAATACGAAAGGCCCTTGAATTTAATCCAACCCAGTATCGTTATGAAAGATTGATGATGTTTTGATAAATTTAGAATCTCTAGGTGTTAATTATCATAAAAAAATATTTTCTTACTTGGTTACATGACAGATTTTTTAATGAAACAGCTCAGATTCAAATTAGACCTTAGAATAGTGAGAAGGATATTGTTAATTTTGAACCAATATTATAAAATTCATCATGTGAGATTTTATTTTGCCGACTCATTTAGCCGTGAGAAAACTTTGTAGCAGGAGCTGGCCACGAGGCTACAATTACTTTAGAAGATCATCGAACAGTTCATTTGAAGTGGCATACAAATATTTGCTGGCCCAAAATAATTGATTAGTGGCAAAAACAAACAAATCTCATATTGCCAACTCAAAAAGTCTTAATTTGGGACCAAATGATTTTTTTACGTTTTCTTTCATTAAAAATAAAATGCGTGGTCAATATTCTTCCTGCCCTAAAGAAGCAATCAAAGCACACATTTTGATCATACTAACTTCTGAATGGATTTTTTCATGTACTTTTTGGATAATTCAAACGCTGTTTTTCATTGCAGTAACAAAGTTTGGTAGATGCCACATTTAACATCTTTTTTGCACAACAGATGTCTATTACATAAAGATAGCCAAATTGATTAGTAATTTTAATAGTAAGTAATATTATTTACCCGGCTTACTTTAATATCAACGTTTCATTTACACAGATTTTTAAAATAATTTTTTATAAAATACTGGATCTTGGACCTTAACTCTTTATAGAGCAGATTAGTACATCTTTAATTTTAGTATTTTTCTTTCACAGTTAATTCTGTTAAATAAAAAAATTCCCTATTTTTATATACTTAGAGAAAGTCATTTTTAGAATTTTTTTGTGAATGTTAATTTTTCGACCACTAAGCATATACAGAGTGATCAACTTATACTCATTTACGTTATCTTGAAAAATAGGAAAAAATATTTTAAATAAAAGGTATAGGCAGAGTCGAGCTCATAAGGTCTCAGCATATCAAAGTTATGTTTTTTTTATGGAATACCCTTTATATTTTTACATTTTTAAAAACTTCTTGCCGAGGTAAATTCAACGATTTGTATATAATGTTTGAATTGATAATATTAACATCAATAAAATAAAAAACTATCATTCAAAATCCTTTTAACTTCAAGCAAAGCTGTAACATGAATACAATGTATCAAAAGAATACTTTTTCCATGTTTCGATTAGAATCAGCTATTTTTTGTAAACTAATGGCTACAAGTAAAACATTTTTTCTTCTATCATTTCATTTGTTTACAGTTTTATTATTGGTGATACTCGCCAGTTTGCAAGTTCTTGTCAGGTGTAAATTCGTTGCTGTGTAAAAATTTTCAGTTCTCTCTTATAGTTTCGCAAACAAATAAATTTTGATCAATAAGCTGAAATAAAGTTGTGAAAATATACAGAATATTACTTTTCAAAAATAGGTTAGGTCAATTCCAAAACATTTCCTTCTGCTAGGGAACCTTCTTCATCACTAATATTTTTGGCTTCATATACAAAAAAATATGAGGGTATAACCAGTTTATAAACATACTAGCCCATATTTTAATGAGTGTGAGTGGCTTATATTGGTTTAAACTGGTACTGCCTTTGGAAGCAATAATTTTTTCATGTACGGCTAAATTCCTACTTTGGCTTTAAGCTTCAAAAACTTGTTTTCAAAAAGTATATCTATGGTTTTGCTTTATACAATTTTGTGAAAGTTTGGATCTACTGTTTTATACCTCTTCTCATTATAACTAACGTGCAAGAAATTTTTAGAACTCTTTTCTACGATACTATTTACTCTCTGTAAAAAATCATCTGTAGACGTAATCTTGGTAACTGACTGAAGCTTATAATAACCAGCATACCAATAAACTCTTTCACCTCATCAAGTTATAAGTCTAATGACATTCTCTTTTGCTGAGCATAAAGGTTAGACTCAGCAATAAAATTAGGTCCTCTCGAAAAATGTGTAAAAAAAATCTCTCTCGGGGAGTTATTTTAAACAATACTTAACCCAAATGCTTCTATAAAGGATACCACTTCAAAAATATGTAGTGGACAGGTAGACTTTGACCAATTATATTTCACCTTTCATTCTTGCTGTTGTTCTGTTGTTGACGGATTACCCAGCGAATTGTTGCTGTCAAAATCAGAAAAAATTCAGCCAACGCCCCGCTAGAAATATCCACATTAAATATCTTGCACAGTGGCCTTATGAAAAATATTTTTAAGTGGTTTAAAAATTAACCACCAAATAATTTGTTGCGGTTTGTTTTTTAGCAATCACGTTATAAATATTTGTTTTGATCTATGGACGTGCTTAAATCTCTTGTCGATTTGACCTTGATCGAATTACCATTCTGAACCTATTATTTGCTCACAAATCTAGTTCATAATAGCGGACTCAGCTATCAGCAAAATACGAGACAATATTTCAATGAAATTACTCCGGTCGTGCCGGACTTCCAATCGCTTCAAAACATTGTGACGCGATGAGGCGCAGAGAAAATGAAATTTTAAATTTTAAAATTTTATTTATAGAGAACGGTGTTATAATTATAATTTTAAATTTGATTCCTTTTTTGTGAGGCTTTGTTAGTATAATGTTTCTGTTTGTAAGTTTAGTGGGATAATAGGAATATTTTTCTAAAACATTATACTATAAAATTGTATTCAGTGTTCACTGTACCTAAATTCAAAATTTTTAATGGTCTGGCCAATATAAATGGCATTTCAATCCGGACTATCTATATTTGTTCAATGGATAGATTTCTTACACTTATTTCCGAATACGTATTTCAGTTTTTTTAAAAGTATATAGCAAAACAACTATTAACCTAATGGAGAACACAAATCGTTAAAGTTTCATATGTATGAATTTAAAAATTGTCTACGTATTATCTTCCTTATTGATATCGTTTAAAAGGAACTGATGGTTCAATAATTCAAATTTACTACTACCTTGAAAGTATCGGTTGAGTTCTGAATGAAATTGGGAGCGTCGCAATGCTCAGTAACAATCTAATAAATCATCGAAAGTTTGAAGTTGTCAACCTCGAACAGTCAAATTTGGGGACCTGAATATTAAACACTGATTTACGTGGGATCTACCCCACTTCTGAAGCTTTGAAAAAGTTTCGGTGAAAATTTCATTTTCCAGATTCTGTCTCGGTCTCTTTAAATCGAAACACAGTGGTCTCTTGGAACCGTCAGTATTGGGTTACGTGAACATTTGAAAAAAAAATACATTTTAAATAATCTGTGGAATAGTACACAGTATAGTATTTGCTATAAAAAGTGATAAAGGCCATATTTTACTACTTGTACTTTGTAACATATAACATGTAACAGTTATATATATTATGACTATGAAAGACAGGTCCTAAAATAATACTTTGTGGTATACCCATTTTAGTGCTTTCATTTTTAATTATACTTTCACAAGTGTTACTCTGATTCCAATGTATCTAATGGTTGAATTAAATAAATCAGCAAATGATCGTTTGGTGCTGCCAGAACTCGTTCTGTACACGAATTGAAGTAGAATATTTTTTTGACCTTAATTTTTACAGTAAGGCTCACTTTAGTTCAATTAGTTGGCCCTATACCAGGCCAGACACAGTCCTACCCTTCTTTTTAACGTATATAAATCACTTTTAGAGCAGCAGCAAGTGTAATCTTTAAACCTCGAAAAAAATATTCTAAGCACTTCTCCATATTTTCCATTTTAAATACTCATAGTCCAATGGATGAATGATATCTTAAAAAAAATGAGAGAAATATCTATTTATTTATTTTCTTTTACTTAACCTAATTTTCATAAACTAACTTTTGTCCATTTTTTTTTCTTATTATAAAAAACTTATTGTTACTTTCCCAGTTATTTCAAAACTAAAAACTCGTTTCATATATTTCAGTTTTTTTACGAAATTATTATTATAAATGTATATAGCTGGTTAAGAATTAGTAATAATTATTCCAGATAATTCAAATTTTAACCCAAACTATGCAAATGCCATCTGGCACAGCGTAATTTCAAATTACTAATTGAAAACATGTTTATCGGAATTAATAATATTCTAAAAGTGTATTGATTTCCGGATTTAATAGATACTGAATTCATTATTCAACTATCCTCTTTGTGAAATCAATTTTAAATATCAATTTTGCAATTTAACGGTATTTACGACTATTAATTCAGCCATTTTTGTTTCAGAATTTAAAAAATCAAATTATGACCACCAATTTATGGGTAGAACAGGTAAGTAGACATGTTTCAATAATTTTGTTTTCGTCTAATTTATTATTTTTTTTTAATCTGCTTGTCACTCTAGTTTTTTATTTAACACACTCAAAAATGTTTAAAAGATAGAATTAATTCGTCTATAATAAATTGTTGTATTCATATACAAGGTCTTACAAATTTATGATAAAATACGGAGACAAACAAAATAATAGGCATAATTATTCTTAAGATTCTTCCAGATATTAAAATTTAATAAAACTGATTGTTATTCTAGATATATACAAAATCTTATTTGGACGTGATTAGAGTTCTTATATTAAATCAGTCAACTCAATATTATTCAAGAGAGACTGGTTTTTTCGGATATCAAAATGCAATGAGAAAATAACTTAATGCATATTAACGATTTTGGTTATATTATAGTTAATTTTTGTGGAAACTAGAAAAATTTAAAGATAGACAATAAATGAAAACTACAAAATTGTAAAATTTTAGATGGTAGAAAATAATTAATATATGTAAATAAATCGAAAGAAAAATAGAAGAGAGAGAATATCTTGGAGTAATTTGTTTTTATTATATAAACTATAGGAAATATAAATTTCGTGAATTTGTACTCAAGTATATTTTTGGATTGAAAAACATGATATTGCCGAAAATTCTTTGTAAGAATAACTTAAGACAAATTTCATGAACAAAATTATAAGGAAAGAGGAATCCTAATTTATGAAAAACTTTTTAATGGTTGTTTTCTTATCAAAACCAACATTATCATTTCTTCTTATGAATCAATATCGTAACAAATTTAATTAGTATTTTATTGATGCAAATTACAATATTTTAGCCGCCCCGGTGTAAAATGTAGCTTATAAAACTTATTAATTCGACATTTTCTTTCCGGAAAGTTGGTTCGTTATATATTTCCTCTTATTTTTAGTCGACCTTTCATCGCTCACTACCTTCATTTCTAGTCTGGGAACATCACAAACGAAACCAAAAAGCAAAACCGTTTAAAAAGCCATTTAATTAAAAGTCTTTGTACCCTGGCACGGATAAATTTAATTTTAAATCATTAAAACATTCTATAATTTAATTAAAATTAAAGCTTTGCACCACTTTATTTGATTTTTCAATGTTTTATAAATGGAATCAGAAATAAATGAAAACATTTATATGTGTATAAAGTATGGAATACATTCATTTTAAGCTAAACAAACAACTTTGGGGAAAAATCCTGAGACGTGTCGGTTTTTGATTTTAATTTAATGTATTTTTACATATCAATTAAATATATAGGTTAAACCATTTGTGAGTAACGATGTCATCGACAATTTTTTTAAATGGCGCACCCTATATATTTTAGATTGCAAATTCCAAAAATATATCATACTTGTGTTCGGTAATTAATAGTTTTGAAGACAAGAAAATTTTTAAATAATAATAATATTTTGTTTTTGAAATCGTCTTGAAATTTGCAATCTAAAGATAAAATATAAAAGGTGTGCCATTTAAAAAAATTGTCGATGACATCGCTACTCATAAATGGTTTACCCTATATATTTAATTGTTAAGTAAAAACATATTAAATTAAAATCAAAAACCGACCCGTCTCAAGATTTTTCCTCAAAATTTGTTTGTTTAGCTTAAAATTAATTTAGTCCATACTTTATGTAGACACTGCATAATAATGTTTATTTAATTTAATTTAATTTATCATCGTACTAGAACTGGAAGATGAATAAACATAAACAAAAAAAAGTTTCGATGAGAAATTTTGCATGGTGTGAGCTTTACTCAGAAACAACTACATATACAGTATGTCCCCCTAAGTTGGAATCATATGGAAAACTTTTTTATTATTAATTTTAGGAAAAAAAGTTATTCTTCATAAAAAGTTCTGCATTATCTAAAACCTAGAATACAGTCATCAAATATCAAATTTTTTCAGTGGTATACGAGGTTTTTTAAAAAATATGAGTTTTACTCAAGAGTAAAGTACCTTTAAATTTGACAATATCGAAAAATGTTACTAAAAAAAGTTGATCAGAATTAAAAATTACGTTTAAATATGCAAGTACATCCATTTACATTAATAAAATTATTTTTAAAACGTATGTCTACAATAATGCAAATTTAACTGTAGTGCACTTATTACGCGTTTTAATTACAAAATTATTAGAAAACATCGAAAAACTAAAAGGTTATCATGTGTCTCGTAATCACAAGAGATAAATGTTCATTCAAAATAGAAATATTAGTAAAAAATAAAATAATCTGAAGTTTTAATTCAAATGGATGTACTTGCATATTTAAACGTAATTTTTAATTCTGATCAACTTTTTTTAGTAACATTTTTCGATATCGTCAAATTTAAAGGTACTTTCCTCTTGAGTAAAACTCATATTTTTTGACAAACCTCGTATACCACTGAAAAAATTTGATATTTGATGACTGTATTCTAGGTTTTAGATAATGCAGAACTTTTTATGAAGAATAACTTTTTTTCCTAAAATTAATAATAAAAAAGTTTTCCATATGATTCAAACTTAGGGGGACATACTGTATAATTATTACAAAAAATATAGTAAAATACAACATTTTAAAATTAAAATTAGAAATAAACAAGTACTCTTGTAACGATTCAGTAGAATAGGCCAAAGCCTCTGCCTATGAAACCGCTGTTCACATAGATGTACAGGACAAAACCCCGTTTCCTGCATATTCTCATAAAATTATCTGGAATATTCCAGAAACCATTAAATGTATAACACTGGTGGGATTTAAAAAAACATTATTTCCAAGAAAACTTCACAAAGGTCTTTAATAAGAGATGAATTACAAATAAAAAAAGTCAAAAATAGTTTGCATTGCAATAAAATAAATTTACAAATTTCATATTTCTAGTGTTTTGGCCAACTTCACTGAAACAGGGTAGGTATTCTGTGAAACTGGATGTGACAATCTCTTTTTGAAGGTAGAAATTGATTTTTCTACAAGTTTTTTGATCTCGTTGCTTTATAAATGTCGGAATGCAAGAATACAATTTCCTTAAATGTATCCCTGCCGAGCCTTTACTATGTTTTCAGCACCATTGAGTGTTTTCTTGTAAAGAGACAATTCTTCTTCCATTTCTTGATGCTTGCCGAATATCGAAATGCTACTCGTGTAAAAATCTCCTAGACTTGACGTGACAGCTTGAGTGAATGGGGTTTTGATAAAACCGACCCCATTACGGCGGTGGAAAAAAGGATGAAATAGGTCTGAAAGCAAAAACGTTCGTCAAATGTTAAAACGCAGAAAGCATCCGCTCTGAAATCGGTATTACTTTTTAACTCATTTGCATAATACATTTTAAATTACAGACGATTATATTTGATTTTAATAATCTTTAAGTATTTAGGTCCAATTTGCCAAATATTTAAATTGAAATTTTCAGTTTGTATAAAATGAGTATTAAAAAGCATTTCATTCTTATCCAAACCCTTGAATTTCCGCACGAAACACAATAAATATTATTATTATTAGTATTATTATTATTTTGATAAAAACACCCTATAACCAAGAGGGTTGTTTCTCCGCATTGAAGATATTTCAACCCTTTTTTTTCTGTTTTTAACAAAAGAAATGTAATTTTATCAAGAAATCAATTTTTAAAGAATGAATGAAAAAGTACAATTTTTTTTAAAACTTACTATCGGTCTTTCATTACAAATTACTTCTTTTTATAATTTTTCTCATATTGCCACGAAGAATATTGCATATATGTGTTAATTAATTATTAACTAATATAGCGTTATGAAAAGGATAATAAAATTTAAAATGTTTACAAAAATGAGATTAAGCTAATTATGAGTTTGAAGTTGAAAAAACTGTAATTTTTCTTTAAATTTGAGAAGGCCGTCCTCTATAAATGTATATACATTTTTTGAACGATTTGGGTTTGGTAAAGTAGTTCCGTCTAATTTGAAAATTATAAAATTATATTATCGAAACTAAAAATTTTATTTCTTTTTATTAAAATGTAACCATTGACCTAGTGTTACTCTTTTAAGTATAAATAATTATCCATATCAGTATTGAAAACTTCATATGAATTATTAATTCACTGGGAAAATAGGAAAAAATTACCACTACCAACATAATTTATTTTAGTTTTTTATGATCTTTCCAGATTTGTTGTACAAACATATTTAAAGTAATAAAATTAGCTAATTTTGTATAGGGAGTATCCAAAAATTACGAACATTTAGAAAATACCAATTAGATCATTACCGAAGAGCAATAGGTCCTTGAGGAATTTTGGGATTATCAATTGCAATTTAGTTATGATTACCATATGAACCTTTTCCTTTGAAACATTTGAATCACTAATTAACCAAAAACTTTATAATGTTGAAAAATGTAATGAACTAAATATTTAGTTTGGGACTCTTTTTCAGACATGGTATGATTATAAACTGAGGTGGGAGCCGAAAGAATATGGTGGAGTGCACATGTTACATGTTCCTTCAGATCATATTTGGCGGCCAGACATCGTTCTTTATAATAAGTAAGTGCTTCTCTGATAGGTGTAGATGCCTTAAAGTTGTACAGTAGAATAAATAGCGTTACTTTTCAGCTGTAAATACGTTTTCCTGGTAATATTGCCATGTTCATATTCCTCTGCATGCCATATAAACTTTTTTCTTTATTTTTATATTAATATTTCACACGATATTTCAAAACATATTTCACTTAAAATGTATACACCATAACCGAAAAATTTAAATGAATAGTACTTAGGATTATTGTATACTTCGTTAAATACTTAGTATTAATTAAATATCGAGAATTATTTGGAAAAGAAATAGATAGAAAAACATTTATGAAGAAATTGAATAATATGAAAATATGACTCAAGAGAAAATGTGACATTAATAGAACAGGAAATAAAAAATCAAATTACATCAATCCAACTATGACCACAATTCCAGGTAGGTGTGATTTATGTTCTTAACCACCCTAACCATTTTCGTGGAAAATTTATTTTAGCAATGTTATTCTTACTTCACGAGCTTTAATTACATCAGTTCTGGATTTTTATATTTGACTTAATGGCGTACCACAAACCATCAATTTTATAGTAAAATATTTCATTGTGCAATACTATTGAACAATACGTTGAACGGAAGTAATCAATTATTTTTTATCACGCAATATTGACGACAAATATGTTTTTGAGTGAGAAATAATAATTTTTCCATAAGGGCTATACAGTTTGGTTTAAAATCCTAAACTAAGTAAATAGTAGGGCCCAGCTTATCCATATAAGAGAATATTAAGAAAAATCTAACAATAACAAAGGTAGAAAATTCAGAACTGCTGGTATTTCTTTAAGACTAAGAAGGAAATCGAAACTATGAAAGTGAGTTCAAAACAATTAAAGAGGTTAGTTTTATTAGAACAACTTACACTACAAAAGTTAAAAACTTAAAGGAAGCTTAAAGAGCTAAATTAGCTCATCTGGAAAATATGTTAATATTAATATTATTTTTTTATTGCTCTAAAACTGTTAGAGTACGGTATAGGGAACTGCCTGTATTTTTTAATTATTTAAAAGTCATAACTCGAATATGTCACATTTTTTGAAAAACCCCATATGTGTTAGAATATAACTGTAACTGATTGTGTTTTTAAAATATTCTGTTATATTGTATTATTATTACATTTTGCAAGATTGTTGATTAATTAATTAATAGCAGATAGTTCAAGTTCTTGGCCTCTATCTGTCTATTCAACCCCCTGAATCTGTCTCCGAGGTTTCTATATTGCTACCCTTCAGAGTCAACTGGCGTGTAGAAGGCCAACCCTCACTTACCCTGCAACATTTAATCCGAAACCAACACATCAAGACATCAAATATTTAAATATGTAAATAGGTCATCAATCGACTGAAATACCCATTTTCAAAAAACAAAAACATAAAGGAAATTGTAATTAATTCGTTTCATTGTTGTTATAATTTATTGTATTTGTAATATCTCAAAAGAGCTCATTTTTGCTTGTTTGTATGTTACCACAAAATAAACTCGAACAGGATATTAGAACATGAAATAACCGAAATATACACACTTTAAATAAAGTGGGATTTTAAAATATTAATACATTGTTGACAGAAAAAGTTAATAATGGAAAAAAGAAACAGTAACATATATTGTTAATGGATAACAAATTTGTAATTTTTTTTCCGATCTTAAAGCAAAGTAAACAGAAGTAAACAGTGAATATATTAAATTTACGTTAACTAAAAATATTAACTAAAAAAATGACTTGCGATTTTAAATAAACTATACATTCACTCTAAAAATAGTAAAGCAATTACACGCCAGAAATTTAGCAAAATTCAAATAAAAGCTTTAATATATACAATATACATCACCAGGCGTGTTGCATATATATTTTATTCGGTCCAATTATTATTCCAGCTTTATTTAACTGCCAATTAGTTACAGGAATGGCAAATTAGTATAATTCAACATTGAAACTAAGTAAAATAAATCATTACAATACAGAAGGTTTGTTTTATTGAAATTTTCATGAACTGTTATGAATGGATGATAAATAAAGGGATTATTATAAAAAGAGGCCAGTAAAAATGTCCTTTCATTTTTTCAGGAAATATTATTTTGCGAAAACATTTTTCATTTTCAGGTTTTTGAAGCTTGGCGTTATTATAATTTTCCTCTTGAATTTCTCAAATATTGTAGCAAATAATTGTCTTTTTCTTAAATCATTATAAGGGAATTTTACAATATTAATAATGAATCGTTTTGTTACAATACAAAATCAAACTAATCAAACAAAATATCTGAGTACATAATTATTTATGTCAAGAGATTTTAAGTTAAAACATAATAAACAAGTTACATGTTTCCTTCACTAAGGTAAAGGCATAGAATAACTTCTCAGCTCGTTAGGCTTGAAAATGCAAAATATGAAATAGTATTCACTTTTCGGAATACAACGATATAAATACAAAAAGAGCAAGGATATTGAAGGGAAATAAACGTTCTTATGTGACTAAAATTGTTTCATGTTTGCTCTATAGACAAAATGGTGGGTTTCAATTATGGTCTGATAAGATGAACTGTTTAAAATTGTAGTACAAGATTATATAAGAATTTCTTATTGATGGTGTCATATGAGACGAGTATATTTAGGCGATATGTTTGTGTGTTAAAAGTTGATGAAAAATATCCTTCTAGAGAGTGGGCTCCTTACTCAAAATAGTAAATAGTGTACCCTGATATTTGATAGAATTCATTAGATTTTTAGAAAATGTCGGAATACGTCGATTTTTATTCCAAAGGGAACACATTTTCACAATACAGATATCTATCATATGTCAACCCCCTCCCTTCCACGTCTCCAATCTCATAATTTTAAATAGGGAATATACCTACCATATGGATACATCAATAGAAAGGTATTGCGATGGACTAATCAGCTGTATGATTATCCATGACCTTTCTATCGATATTAACTCTATGTTTGTAAAAAAAGCATAAATTTAATTAAAGTCTATTAACTCTTGAAAATTAAATGCAACGCCTATGTTTGGCTAATCGGTCACATTTTTTTCATCACGTCAAAAATAAGAAACTTTGCAAATATTTATTAAGTAAATATGAAAAAGATAAATTATACTTATCTGTGTTTCCACAGGATCTAATTCTTTTTTAGTTATTATAAAACGACCACGATTTCGCTATTTTCACATGTAGCATTTTCAAGTTTTAGTAGAAGATTGGCAGATATTTGACAAGATAAATTATTTCATGTCATAAATATTTCAACCAATCAGCGTTAGTAATTTATGTATACAAAGTTCTTTTTTTTCTGAAAAATATTTTGGTTATTATTATATGGGTATTTAGTCCAAAAGGTAATCTAAGATAATTGAACTTCCCAGTTCTAATTGTTCGTTCAATACTGTATATTGAAGATATTTTAGGTGTTTCTTAATTTCATATTCCTCCAAAAAATCAAGTTATTCTTTCTTGTCGCTTATATGAAGTTCATCCATTGTGTTATTAAGTGTACGTTTGTGTTTGGTGTTAATGAGGTGTTTTGCGTAATGTGACTTATCTGGTTGTTTTAATCTTTAAACTCGTAAGTGTTCACAGTACCTTATGTTTAAATTTCTTAGGGTCTGACCAAGATAGATGGCGTTAAAATTTAGTTTGTAAATACCCGATTTTGAAAATTTATTAGTTTTAGGTTCCACATTTCATAAAAATAAACCTGCATTATTTCTTACTTTAAAAGATATCCCCAAAATATGTAATTGTTCTTTACGACCCGTCATCTTTAGGTAGTTTCGGAAAAATCAGGTTAACGCCAACCCTTTCTTCCTTTTTATTAATCAACCCATTTATTAGGGTTAATGGATAATTATTATAGGATTTGTTTTATTATATTAATTAATTAATATTTGGAAAATAGATATATATATATATTTATAGCCTGGCCAAGATATTTGTAATTACTTTTGTTTATTGCACCAATAACGACGATTATGCACAGCTGTTGACTTAAGCATATATCGCTGTTATGGGTGGTAATTAAAATATTAATAACAGATTGGTTCTATTAAATGTGAATATAGCTACATTTTTATTTTCTTTATTTGAAAATTAGGATATTTGTGGTATTTCGAAATCCGGATTGCGTCTACGGTGATTCACCCTGTAGATAGAATTAACTTATCCTTACTGCAAATATATCCTTTTACAATAAATAAAATAAATAACGGTTTCGTGAAAGATTTCACAATAATTTTAACCTTATAAGAAAAACTAAATTGACTGTAGAATGAGAAGTAGCGAGACCAATTTCGCAATGTGCATAAAGTATCCGTATCGAATTTTTCAAATAGTAATAACTTAGAACTAAATGCAATATTCCTGAAAATGTGTCAAAGTTTTAGTGGTCCTTGTAGAAGTAATAACGCGGAAAAAGAAACAAAATTGGGATCGTAAAATATCTATCCTCTTTTCTAGGGCCTGGGGAGTAAAAGTTCGTCGAATATTTGTAGAGGACGCGTATTTCTTCAAGCAAATATATTTCGACGAATATTGCTATTTTATTATCGACGAGAGATATATATATATATATATATATATATATATATGCATGCAAGTTTACTATGTTGAAATTTTTCTACATCAATCGAAGGCGCTTGCTTGTGTACCCTTACTTATAATTTAAAAAAATGCAACATATATCGCGATACAATTTAACAAAAAAAAACGGATCTAGGATTCAACACGATATAAAAATATAAACATACCGTATATGGAACATTCCAATCATAAAATATTAGCCATTTTCAATAACTACTAATAAATAAGAAATTTTTTTAATCAAATTTTACCGATATGTCTCTGAAAAAAAGATATTCAATATTTCGGGAAACGTAAATAAAGGAAAAGTGTTATTAAAAATTGGCTTAAATGATATTTATTAAGTATCAAGAAAACAGTTATAACTTTTTACATCCTCCTACAAAAATCAATGAAATTGACAAAATTAAGTAATTAACGCATCAGCCTATTCATTAATAACTTGATTTTTGCAAAGCTTTTAACCATAGTCCGAAAACGAATTTTAGATAATAAGATGATTCAAAAACTGAGAGATGCAGATTTTTACACCAAAGATGGGACGCACCTTTTGTTTAAATATGCCGGAGAAAATGACCAAAAACTATCAAAACAAAAAGACAAATACCCTTAAAAAATTAAAATCAATATATTTTTTTTTAAATAGTTTACGGTGTATTTTAAATGGCCTATACATGCTTGTTCAAAAATTTGTATAAAAATGTCAATATATTCGCGAATTTAAAAGCTTATTATAATTTTTCGCAAATAAATATATAAGAAGTTTATTTTTTGGTAAAATTTTAATTAACAATGAAATCTATGGACATACATGAAATAATTTTCACACGAAATCCCTCGTGATAAGTGCTTGCGATTTTATTACAAAAATTAATTTTATGGATTTTTGTGAAACCATGCTTCCATTCGTAATCGAAATTTGACTAAAAATTCGGCAAATATTTATTATATCTATAACTAATAAAAAATCTATGATTAGTGATGTACTTTAGCAGCAAAGTATATTGTTATTATTAATATTATTTGAAATGATAAATGTTCTTCAAATGTGACTTTTTGAATCTTGGATGTTTACAATATCCTTAATATCATATATTTTTAAATTCGCTTCTTCTATTTGGTCCATAGATGCCAAATATTTAAGAAGCATGCGTCTGCTAAATTTTGTAAGAGTTTCTTAATTTTCTCTTTTGTTAAAATTTTGGATTTGTTGAATATTGGAATATATCTCTATATCTATATCTTGTTTGAAGTTCTCGACTGCACTCTCTTAATTTTATATTCAAAATATGGCAATATAACATTTGCAGACACATTTGATTTAATTTCCTAGAACCGTGCCATTCCATAAAGTCGTTGTAAGTAGACTCATATTAACTGATCGATTTTCTGTGAATAAATCCATACATTTTATTTTTCACTGCTTCAGACAATTTAAATGATATCAGATCTTCATCACTTTGTGATAACATGATTTATGTTTTTAAATGCAATGATGATTTATTGAATAAATGCGTGTTTTCCTAATAGAATTATATTTTTGACTGCCTAATCTCTTTAAAAAGTAATATTTGTATTTCACGTTTATGGGCATTAAAATGCAAAAACAATAAAATTTCGTTATCTAATTTGAAACCAGAACAAGAAAACTTTTAGTATACACGTTGGAAGATAAATTTTAAGCGGATCTGCTGATTAAAGTTTATTGGATTTTAGAACAGATTGCTACCAGATTTTAGGAAATCGTACCAATGTCTTTAATTTGAATATATCTGCTTGGTTTTAATGAAATAGAATACCGACACTTTTTATACTCCTTTTTTATATTTTATTGGGAGTAAATTGGAAACTTTACGTAGATTCTTAGAATAGTCTTATTAGTTAGTACTATAGATGTTATTAATTATTAAGAAGAAGAAAATAAATTTGTTGCATTCTCATAAACGGTTATAGAAATAAATAAAATCAAATGGGAGAAAAGCTACACATTCTAGTGATAATAATAAATAAATAAGTGATTAATGAAGAGTATTTAAATAATTGACATAAGTATGGACTTACCAATCTATGAAGTCTAATTTATCTCACATGATAATTGAGAAATAAGTGTTTCACTACTTACAACATAAATGAGAATTCATCGTAGGGTAGCATTAGGTTAGAGATAATATTTTTAAAAATTGAAAAGGCATACAATTTCTGTGAATCAAAAAAGTAGGAACAATTAATTAGAAAATTAATTTAACCAAAAATAATTATATAGAAATACTATTTATTTTAAAAAAAGGCGTGAATACAAATTGGCTTTGTAATAAAAAATAATAAAATTTCTGCGGTTAGAAATTCGGACAAGCATCTTTACTTAATGAAAATGGTCCAACAGCAGAACGTGTAAAGCGTGGTAAACAGGAAACTTTTACATAATTTAACATAATTTATACTACGTGAGAGCAAAACATGTCACGAGTCTTTCTGCGGACACCTTACTTTTACCTAAAAAATATATTCGTTATGAATCATTCATTAATGCATTTTACTTCCCGTTCCCATTTACTTTGATGTTGCTCAGATTTTAAATAAATACCTGATAATTTTCCGAGAGAAACAGTTTTCTCACTTTGTCCAGTAATTTATATATTGGATTCTAGTGATAATTTAGAGTTTCAGGATGTGAAAATTTTAGTTTAATTAAATATTTAGCAAAACCATCAGTAAATTAAATTAAGTAAAAACGATGTTTATCAAAGATCAAACCGAAGCATACCGTCGGTTGTGTACATAAAGAAATACAAATAATTTTAAAAATCAATGTAATCATTGTATAAGGTCCCATTTCGTTTGTCTTTTTTAATATTCGCTTTTTAAGATTCCTGCCATCAGATTTGGGTAAAATAAAGTCGTCACAGATTTCAAGAAGTAAAAAGAAAATTTATTCGAATAAAGTGTGGAAATGAATCCTGGGAAGAAAATTAATAATGGAAAGTTTGCATTTCAAATAATTTTGCCATTAACCGTAAATAATGAGTTTTTGTATAAAGCCGTTATCAATGGCAGCCTTTGTTTTTCTTTGGCAATGATAAAGATATGTGTCAAGACAGTGAGGCTTCTACCGTCGCAGAGCATTCAAAATATGACAAGAAAGGCGAGAGAAGTGAATCCTTAATGAACAGATTTGAATTTTCTATAGGAGAGATATTAAATTTAATTCCTTTTCTTATCATCTTTTCCCTAAATTTTCTTAGATAAACATTTCGTTTCGTAATTATTATTTAATTACTATATTATATAAAATAAAAAGATTCTCGTCATGAAATGCCACCATGACAAAATCTACATAAAACAGATAAACATAATGTCAAATATTACAGTAAGTTTATATATTATGTAAATATTAAAAGTTTTTGTCACATAATTCGTACGTATTGTCCGTTGCGATGTATTCTACAAGTTTAGCGAGAATTCAAAATGTAATGGGCTAAACCTTTGGGAGTAACAGAAAGAGAGCGAAATAAGATGTCCCCTCTCGACCAAACTAGAGGTACGACCATGACTGCCGGTACGTTACTATCGAATTTACTGGCACGATGTTCCCACCTCGATATATCCCTACTTCAAGATGTTAGTAATACGTTCTCTTTCTTTCATAACGCGAAAATTTAATTCGTGCATCAAGTGTAATAAACCGAATTTTAAAATATTGCTTTAGCTTTAACACTTTCTGAACTGTAAGTATTTTTTAAATAAGAAATAACAAACTTTTCATCCCACCGTATCTTTTACATTTTTTACTTAGTCTTCTATAATTAATTTAGGTCCATCAAAGTTTTTTCGCTCCTTTTAATTCTCCAACGATGTCTTCTTATTTTATTATATAATACATCACTCGCTCGGATACTGCGGTATAGATTGTACATTTATTTTCTACTTCATCGACGTTAAGTTGATTAAAATCTGTTTTAAGATTATATACATTTATTTTTTTTGTCTAGACAAGTTGGTGCGTTCTTAACTTCCGGCGAAAACATATCGCTGTGTGATTAATGAAATCAATATATTGAAGAACTAATTTTTAGATTCATTTTCATTCATATTCTAATTTTCCGCTGGAAATGTCAAATTTCCAACAATCTAAATTGAGTTTCATGGCTCTTAATATTCATCTATTTTTAATTGATGATTCTAAACCGATTTGTATGTAGTTAGAGTAAATCCTGTAACTCTTCTAAAACTCTCACGTGTGATCAGCCACTTTTTGAATTTCCCAGCAGAATGTTATGCAATTTTAATTCTTTACAAAGAAAAACTGAAATCTCTATATACATTAGGCTTTTGTTTTTGTAATTCACGAAGTACACTGAAATATTTATCCAAAAGGTCCTATTTCTCGTCTTTCCATCCCCTTTTACAAGCTGATCTTCGTTAATTTTATCACAAAAAGGATACTATTAATCATTATACAAATCAATAAACGACTATAAATTATAATTTGCACTCTCCGTACTTTAAACTATCAATAAAAACTTCTTGGTTTCCATCTTTCACATACCTACCCAGGAAAAAAAAATCATTATTTCTAAAACTGTGCCACCAAAACTCATCACATAAAATCGACATTTTAACGTGAATAAAAATGTAATTTATTTTATATCTTTTAATTGTTCATTAAATATTATTAACACTCAAATCATTAATAATTATTTAATGCTACTTTTTCGGTGCATGTCCTTAAAATCATAAGTACAGACATTATTAATCTTATCTCTAGCTTTTTAAGCGCTTCTAATATAAAAAAAAACATTTTTTTTATATATAAATACTAGAATAATTCAAATAAAACGCTGGTGTCTTAAAAAATATTGGGCTATTTATAAAAA
Organism: Hermaeophaga mercurialis; assembly: GCA_951812935.1. Taxonomy (NCBI): domain Eukaryota; kingdom Metazoa; phylum Arthropoda; class Insecta; order Coleoptera; family Chrysomelidae; genus Hermaeophaga; species Hermaeophaga mercurialis. Next base: position 46,530,856 of record OX638360.1, read on the forward strand.
AAGGTGATCCTAAATTACTGGATCAATTTCACTTATAACAACTCTTTGTAAAATCATAGAAAAAACCAATTAGTAATATATATATATATATAGAAAAAATTAATCTACAGTCTAGCAATCAATATGGCCTTTGAAAAAATTTAAAAACTTATCTAGGAAGAAAACAATCTCTGTTCTAACTGGTAAATTATATAAATTAATTGACAGTAGTATTCCATAAGCTTGTGTTTTTCTGTATCTCGCTAAGACGTTTGATATTGTTAATTATTCTCAATTACTAAACACCTTGGCTGACAGAGGTTTACAGGAAAACGTATACAGAGGTACACAAAGTGAATGTGAACCTAGTAACAAACGTACAGTCAAATTTGGCATACCACAAGGAACAGTTTTAAAACCAATTCATAATTTACATAAATAATATTCATACCAGTTAGTTACATGGACAAATTTTAAGTTTTGCAGACGATACAGCTATTCTGTATGCTGCTATGACCTGGAGTGATCTAAAAATAAAAATTGAAAAAGAACTGACCAACATTATAAACATGTAAATAAAACAATCTTTATTTCATTTGCTAGTTATAAAAATAGTCTACCAGGTTATGACTCTATTAATATTAATCATTTAATTTAAATCAGAAAAACTGAAATATTTAGGTGTCATTGTTGACTTTCACCTTCGTTGGGATTAACATATCAACGAAGTTAGCAAAACTCTAAGATTCTTAATGTATAAATTTCGATTTTTAAAAACTTTTTGCTAAAAGCAAATGAAATCGCTACGTTTGAATTTACTTTTTAAAATAGCGCAAAAACTATGTGACATTGATGTTTACTGTTATAAAACATAGAATGAAACAAAGTTGAAATAAAATATGAATTTTAAATTTAGCTCAAATTAAAATAAAAATAAATTGCGACGAGTCTATATTTGAATGCATAAATTGCAAAAATGTTTGTACGATGTGTCAGAATTCACTAAAATATTCGATAGTCTTGTGTGATTTGAGAATATTAATCTATAATCTTAGTAAAAAAAGTTTACTTTGTAAAGCCCTTGCCAGTTTCATTAACAATATTGAAACTTGTGAAATCATTTGTTAGAAATTCCATAAATGAAATAGAAAGAAAGAAAACTTTCTATTGACATTTTTGTGTTCTGCGACAATAGATCTTCGTTCGTGCAGGATCATCTTTTCAAGTCATGTCAACTGGGGTTTTCTCCTTTTGATTTCTTTGTGTCATCTTGCCCATTTTTCAACAAAATTGCATGTTTTTTGGTATATTGTATACAGACAAAAAAATGTCAGAAAATATAATATTTCTATCAGAGCTTTAGTAGATATACACTAAATAAAATAATTCTGTATTGTATACATACAGGTAATCGAAATTACACAAATATAAAAAGGCCTGTAAACGCTTTGATCTAAGATGAAAAAAAAACTTATATTATTATTAGGTACGTCTTACTGTTATAATTTATAATATATTATACAGGGTATTTAAAATAAATAACCAATTATCCATGAATATCGTAACAAGTTTAATACCCTGTATAATTAAAAAGGAGTAAAAAAACAACAATCTACTCAAGCCATATTTTTTAATGATTGTCAAAATTTACAAAAACGATTGATTTTATATTAAATCGAATACAGAGTGAATCAAAACACAAGTACATTATTTCTCAGTAATTTTAAATATATCATCCTATATTTTATATCACTATTGAGAACTACTATTACCGTACTTCTATTTTTATTAAGCATTCCCTATGTCTAAAGTTAGTAGGTCTTCATTTTTCTATTCAAATTATTAATTAGGTATCTAATCATTTACCAACTGTGAGTTGTTACGATTTTCAAGGAAAATTGGTTATAACTTTTAAATATCTTGTATAATTTAAAATTTAAAATGATATAGTGGTTCATTAAAAAACAACTTTGGCCTGTCATGGCGTTATGGAACACACTGTAATATTGTAACTAATTTTAAAATGTGAAGCTTAAAGCTGCCTACAATTTTTAAAATTATTTTTTTCCTCTAATCAATCACCCTGTAGTTGCGGAGAGACATATGTATTGATGAATTGATTGAATGAAATATCATGGTCCAAGAGTCATAAAAATTCCATTTTTTATGTATCTAAATGGTTCATATTTCATAATTGCTGATAATTATCCTAACTATTGAAATATTCACACGATTGCTAGAAAACTCATGATGTCCTTAAAATAAGTAAGGTACACCGGGGTAAGTGTAAATTTGGGGCAAGTGGAACCCAGATCAACTATACCTAAGTCCTACACTGTAAGCGAGCTCCCCACCTTCTACAGTAACCTAACAGTATCCCTAAGGTGCTACGTGAAATATATCGCCGATAGCGGTTCATTTACAGTTGTAATTTGGCAGTGATTTGAACATCGACATTCTACGTCGTATAGTGACCTTGGACAAGTGAAATTTAAATCTGAACTACAACTCAGGTAGCCGAGTTATTTGCCATTTTATTGAAAGTAAGTAACCGATATGCTTAATTTTTTGTACTGTAAACTTATGGAACACGTGTTTTTGTTTTAATTGACAAAACCTGTATGTGTTACACTTGCCCCTCATAAATTATATAACCTATACTAGGTTCCCCTTGCCCCAAATAAAAGTGCGTTAATTTATTAACAGTTATAAGTACTAATTTTTACGATTTGTTTCAGGCATGGTACGTAAGTACGTCCGGCAAAAGCCGCCACCCAAATACTCTAAGGAGGTCTTAAAGTCTGCCATTGAGGCTGTTAAAAGTCAAGAACTGACGATATACAGAGCGTCACAAATTTACAACATACCTAAATCCACACTTTTTAAACACGTTAAAGGCCAAAGAGGTATCAAAAGCTCTACCATGGGTAGACCTACTGCAATTCCTTATGATGAAGAACAAAAAATAGCTGAAAACATAAAGGTAATGGAACGATGGGGTTTCGGCCTTTCTAAAAAAGAGGTTTTAACACTGATAGGTCAGTATGTTAAAGCAAACAACATTAAAACTCCATTCCGCGATGGAATACCTGGCGATGATTACTTCATACGATTTAAGAAAACATTCAGTCTTAGCCAGAAGAAAGCTCAAATAGTAGAAGTTGCACGAAAAAGGAGTATAGATCCATTTATCATTCACGACTACTTCACACTATTAAAAAATATTATAGAAAATGTTCCTTCATCAAGAATTTATAATATAGATGAAACCAGTTTCTGCTTAGACCCAAGCAGAATCAAAGTTGTTGGTCAGAAGGGAACAGCTGCTCACAGAGCAACAAGTGGGTCTGGAAGAGAAAACTTCACTGTATTGTTAGGTACAAACGCCGCTGGGGAAAAATTACCTCCGCATATTATTTTTAAAGGGAAAAACGTGTGGGACACATGGCTCCCAAATAAAGGACGAAGAATATGCGGGAACAACTTATTCGGCTACAAAAAATGGCTGGATGGAAGCCGAAACTTTTCAAAGTTATTTCAAAAACAATTTTCTTAAAAATATACTTCAAGATAGACCAGTTGTTCTTATTTACGATGGACATAGTTCTCACGTGGGTATCTCTCTGGTCCAAATAGCAAGAGAAGAAAACATAACCATCTTGAAACTTCCACCACATTCCAGCCATGTCCTTCAGCCAATGGACTTAAGTGTGTTCCGACCTTTAAAACTAAAATGGGATGAGGAACTTATAAAGTGGCAAAGAAAGAACTATGGGCATAAACTTCCGAAATCTATATTTGCAGCCATCATATCCAAAATTTGGGAGGCGTTAGATCCAGTTATCGTAAAAAATGGATTTCAGAAAGCAGGAATTTTTCCATTTTGCAACACTGTAATACCTAAAGATAGGTATGAGCCAGAAGCTTATAAAAGGTGGTGCACTTTTAAGGAACAACAGGATATACTTATAGCTGCAGCACCGACAATAATCACTACCGTCGACAACAATCTACCTATACCATCAACATCTAGAGAAAATCCAGCTACACCAAATCTAACTATACCATCAACATCTAGAGAAAATCCAGCTACACCAATTCTAACTATACCATCAACATCTAGAGAAAATCCAGCTACACCAAATCTAAGCATACAATCAACATCTAAAGAAAATCCAACTGCACCAACAACGTCCGTGGTAAATATGTCTGAAGGTGACAACTACACTTCTTTAAACACTCAGGCCAAATCTTTTGCAGACTTGCTTTTGGAACAAATAAAGCAAGCACCAAAAACTACCAGTACGAGGAAAAAAATCTGTTCAGGTGCTGAAGCGATCACTTCTGAAACTGCCATTGCCAAGCTTGAAGAAATTGAAAGAGAAAGACTACAAAAGAAAGTTAAAGGTAAAAAAAATACCAACACACTAAATGAAGACAGCAGTAGTGACAAAGATGAAAAGTTGGAAGCGATAGAGAAATTTAAAAATAAAGAGAGAGGAAAAACACAAAAGAAAAAATTAACGAAAAAGAAACTCTTATTTGAAGACGATAGCAGTGATGCTAGTAGTTTTGATGATCGTGAAAGTGTTTCGAGTGATTATAGTGTAGATGAAGTAGAAGAGATGACTGAAGAAATAAATTTCCTGAACAAAATGCAACTAGATTTGTCCACATTAAAAGTAGATGATTGGGTTGTTGTAAAATTTTGCGGAAAAAAACAAATTAAACTGTATGTGGGGCAGATCATAGAGATAGAACAGTGTCTAGAGGTAAAATTTTGTCGAAGAATTGATAAAACCTCATTATTTCATTGGCCTGTTGTGGAGGATAAGAGTATAATAGATGAAACTGAGATTTATATGGAGCTACCCTCCCCTAAAGTAGATAAAAGAGGAAAAATATTATTTCCTATTTCATTTGATTCGTATAATGTCGGTTAAATGGTGCATTTTTTTTTAATAAGTAAACAATTTATGCTGCATAAACAAGACTCTTTATTTACACTTACCCCGGTAAACTTGATTACGCTGTAAGTTAAAGAATTTGTCTTAGGTTACACTTACCCCATACAAAGGGGGCAAGTGGAACCGAAGCACTTTAAAAATAAAAAAACTTGCAGAATAAAAATGCAAATTGTGATTCATACGCATATTGGTACATCCTTAAAGCAGGGTCTCTTTAGTAGGTGGGCTAAATATGAACAAAATTAAACGACACGTTTTCTGACAAGGTCAATTCAAAGATGAACTATTGAATTTTGCGGTTCCACTTACCCCGGTGTACCTTATGCAAGGAAATGTATTCTGATGGGTATTATAATAGACAGTGACTAATAAGTCTATTTCCTCCTTAGAATTTAAATCTTCTTTATAAAATGTGGATATTATTCAAGCTGAAACTTACTGATTCCAATTCTTTTAAATACAATTATAATAATGTAATGGTAATACTAATTTAAATTGTTGTTATTCTCCGCATAATGTAAAACCAAAAAACTTCTTTTTTACATTAATATTGATCTATTATAAACAAAACTTCTCTCCAATTTTTTGTGTTGATATCATTTACCTACTTATTTTTAGAATAAAGTTACCACCGCCTAAAAATATTCTTAAATTTTAAGCTGCAAATTTTAACCGCTACATTAAATTTAAAGGAAAAAATATATTAAATCTTCTAGAAATTTTAGTAATTTTTTATTAGGAAAAAACTTATTGTAACAAACAAATTTATAAGAAAACTAGACAATTGCCTTTAAACTAACCAAATCTGAATTATAGCTTAATGTAATTTCAACACGAGTGACCTTGATTCGTCTCCGTTAAACTACAACCCTTCAACTTTAATTTCCTATCTTCTTGGTTCCTCGAACATTCCAGATATTTCACGAAGTTTACAAGAATATTCAGAAAACTGCCGTAGCTTTAATATGCTGAAATTTTCCTTTTGGACTTAGCCCATAAAATAATTAAAGAAGAAGTTATAGCTGTCAACAATCAGGTTTAATTATCCTGCTTGATCTTGTCCCGTGCGTCTTTATAGCTGCCCGAGCAACCAAATCCTACAGTATAACATTTTTGCCATGATTGACGAATTCCATTAAACATATTTACAATAAAATTTAACTATTATAAATTATCATTTTGGGTAGATGTTTTTTATAAAAAATCAATTTTTATTACAAACTTTATAACAAATACCTAAAATTTTAAAGAACTATTAATAATGACAAATAGATAGTGGCTAAATTATAGGTGCATATTTATTAAAACTAATTGTAGCTCATCCTGTAGATCTTATTAATTTCGAAATACGATCCTGGCAACGGAAATTTTATTAAATTGCCAAAACTGACAATCTGAATTTACTGTTTAAATAGTTGTCAAAATTTGTAGTGAGTCAAAATTATTCAAGTCCAAAATGCATAATTCAATGGGAGACGGTTCTATGCGCAGCCTCATTCAGGACAGAAGGTACAGGCTTAATCTAATTAACAAAATACACGACATGAAGAGCCAAATGGAATTCGTCAAAATTCAGCTCAATAACGAGAAGAACCTGCTGGCTCAAGAAAAAGCAAATATTAAGACGTATTTGGATAACCAATTAAATAGGGATGAAGATAATACACAAATTGAATCGTACCTCGATTCGGACAATCAAGAAAACATCAAACCAGATGAATACGAAAATCAGGTAAAAAACAATTATTTGCTTCATAAGTTGCTACTATTTAAGAAAACTAATACAAGATAGTTTTTGGTATATATGTAGATAAGTGTTAAAAGAATAAACGAAACAATTTATTTCATTGAGGGATTTCTTTGCGTTTTTGATGCACATTATGAGATAAAGGTCATTCAGTTAGTTTCATTGTCTACAGTTTGGAGAATGGCAGTTATCAATAAAATAAGTTCCCACTTCCGATATGGCCACTTCAAGATATTAGAGGGGAAATTGAAATACATTTCCGCTTTTTGATAACGTGTTCGCTCTTTTGAAGGATCAAATACTTCCTCTGAATCTGTATATGTAGTTTTTACAATGTAGTTGAAAGCTTTTTTTTGTGGGAATACGACAACATTTCACCAGTTTCAAAATAAGGTCACTGTGATTTCAACAGGATAAAAACCATAGTTCGGAGTTTATCATTTTCCTAAAGCTGAAAGTTGACGTTCTTCCTAAATAAAAAACTGTAAACGCCAAACTTGATAATGCGCTTCAGGAAGAAAAATGGTTCAAATGAATTTGAAATAAACCCCGTTTTTGATGTATAAATTGGCTCGTTATAGTAAAGAGTACTGAATGTATAAATGGGGCATATTGAGCTTAGTATGTACTTAAAAAACATCTACATACAAAAAGTAAATAAGCCCTTCGTTGAAATAGTGGTTATTTTTGAGTTACCAGGATTTATTTATATTTCATAAATTTTATTGATTATAACAAAACACCTATTTTACTTAATTGCGGATATAGCAGAACCTATAAAATATCAACTAACAATAATGTTAACAAAAAGATCAAGGCTAGGTTTCTGATATTTTAACAGCTTTTCATTAATGATCTTTAAAGCTCAGAACAGGATCAAAAAAGTAGTCCAGGTTATTAACAATTGAGCCACTTTCCAAACTTTCAGTTCCAATTACATAATTAAATATAATTGGTTGTTTATTTCCATGAGAGTGCATTAATTTACATTTGCTCATATTAAAATTTAAACCATTGCTTCTACACCAATCGAACAATCTGGTTAAATCTTCCTGAAGCACAATCACTACATCAGAAATAGTCTTTAAATAATCTGCGTAGAGTAAGATTTTGCTGTTTAAAAAATGTTATTAAGAAAATAATTGTAAAAAATAGGAGACAGAAGGACAACAGACGTAATTCTGATCTCAGATGATAAAACAGTTATTGATTTTGACAATTTGAGTTTCAGAAATATCAGCAGATGTGGGCATTTTTGAAATTGTTGGATAAATTTCAATTACAGATTTTTTTCCGTTATTAAATGCTGGAGTTATATATTAAACTCGCCTTCCATTAATCTGTGAAAACAGCATATTTCAGTGAAAAGCGTTATTTCAAAAAAAAGGCAATTATTGTTTGCTAATAACGTATTGACTTTTTCTATTTATCCTCTCATGAAAGTATTTAATTTCAAAAATATATTGCTTTCCTTTAAACCGTGAAAAACCCATCCGTTTATTCCTGCTACAAGCATTGACGGTTTCACAACATATTTTAAAATTGTTGGGATGTGATTAAAATAATAAAAAATAAATTAAAGTTTCGTTTTGACACTGACAAACTCCGTAACTAAAAACCTTATGAAAGTCGTTAGTGAAACCTATTTCATTTTGCCGGCAGGAGGTTATTTAACTGTAGGCAGAAATTATTGCAGAAAGATGCTAATGAGACAGATGGGGTTCTAAGGAAGCGAAAAATTAATGTGTGGTATACATGGAACTAACACTTTCAAATCTATTTACATGCAGGCTTGGGCTTAGTGGGTTTCTTTGGTAATGGTTCAAAAGGAATGTTATTTGAATAATTCGAATTACATTCAATTAGGTACTTTGATTTTAACTTAAGGAAGATTTGTAAGATTAATATGTAATTTTAAGTATTTAAATCGTAACATAGTAAAATATTGTAACGGTTTAAAAGAAGAACTCGTATAATTTAATTAGGGATTAAACAAAAATTGATGTGAATCAAATAAAATTGGTTAAAACAATGTAACATTTTCAATGATTTTTATGTAATACTTATAATACTTAAACTAATAAAAATTTAATAGAAATTGTTAATTAAACTTTTGTCATTACTTATATCTATGTAAAATATCAAAAATTTTCAATAGTAACTAAATTAAAGTAATTCATTGTAAAGAAATTAAGCTTTATTTTATCTAATTAATAAATTAAATTTTAATGTAGAAATAAAAATTATAATGCCAAGATACAAGTAAAAAACATCATATAGTTAATTCTCTGGATACAATCAAACATGAGTATTATATTTTTGTAATTTGTAATCAATAATTTATTTGAAGTTTAAATTATTAAGTGTCAAAACTAAAAAAAAATTGTAACTTGAAAGAGAAAATAACCTTATTAGTAAGAAATTTGAAATGATTACTTCTTTTTTTTTTAATATTAACATAACTAATACTACCTGACAGTGAATAACTCAAGGATTTCAGCTAGTATTGTTTATTGTTGTAAAGACAATTTTGCAAAACCATAAAGTGTTTAACCTAAAAAAGGAAATTCATACGAAAAAGACAATAGTGTGTTATCAATAGAAGATGAAATTTGAAAGTTTTTGGAATATTTGGGCAATCAAAGTTTTGATAAAGTGGCACATAAGAAGTAAGAAGAATTGGACTTTTACTTACAACACAAAAAACTACAAAGTGGAAACTGTTGATGATTTTAAATGTTTCATTTACTTTTCCTTTGTTTAAAAATAAATTCAGGTAATTATATTATTATTATTATTATTATTATTATTATTATTATTATTATTATATTGTTTGAACCATATTTTTATTTGAATTCACCCTGAGATAAGTAGTCAATTGCATCTCATATAATACTTATTAAATTCTTACCTGGTATAATTATAAAAACTATAATTAAATTTAAACACTCATTACAATATTATTACAATACCCATCTGATTCAACATCTGATCTCAAACTAGTACGACTATCAAAATATAAAATAATCACCAGAATAATTATAAAAACGACTCTACTTTTAAACAATAGGGTGTCTCAGGAATTCATGCCATAATTTTTTGAATAGAAATAATGGTATGCATTCATATAATTTTATACCCTGTGGCCCTTCCTTATCGAGTCTTAGAGCTCTAAAGTTGAAAAATTAACATAATTTTATATTTATAATCGCTAAAGTACTTATTGGAAATTAAAAAAAGGCGTTTCTAAATACCATAAATATGTTCTTGTTGGAATAATAATTAAATACGTATTACCGTTGTGAATTCTGTTAAGGCTTACGTTCCATAATGGCGCAAAACTTTTCTGCGATTTATATTTATCTACCTTTGAACTTTACAACTCGATTTATGGAATAGTTTTGAAAGAAAAATATTTTCTTGTGATAATTCTAAAAATTAATGGTTTAAGAGAAATGTGCATTTTTATATGGCACTTAAATTAATTGGCAGATATATCCTCGAAGATCGTTTAGATGGACAGGTTTTTTACAATCTCTGCACATCGATCTGCAATTTCATATAAAAATCACATTTATCTTTAAACAGTTAATTTTCCATTTTAGAAAATACATTATTTTTATTTAGATTTCTTTTTAATATTCTGTTCTCTCCATGTGAAAAAGAGTCGGAAAAGGAAGTTTCTCGCGCGACCCTTGAACATTGGCAGTCAATTTTCTGAATAAAAGGAATTTCAAAATGGGTTAGATCTGGTTTATATTTAATATAAATGCATTGAGAACGCAGGATCTTTTTTCTCCATTTTTCGAATAATAAAGTTCGAAGTCTGTAAAAATATTTGATAAAAATCTTTTGCATATCTAGAGGAATTTTTGATATATTGAAAGAGATACAACCTTCAAAAAATATTTTATTATATATATTTATATACATATGTATACATATATATTTATATTGTAACGGGATTTTTGTATGATATAATTTGAAAAAAATTAATTTAGTGTTTTAGTATTGCAACTAATATGATAAAGGGTCGCCAAATTATAAATAAAAAGATAATTATTTGTAAATTACAATCAAAATTTGATGAATATACATCTAATTCTAGAGACCGAATGGTCTCCAATGAACATTGAGTTCATCAGCTCGTATTTATTAACCAATAGTGGCTTCTCTAAACAATTTCTATAAAAATCTAAAGTATTGCATAATGTTAAAATAAACATAGAATTAAAGATTTAATATACGGTCATAAGGGTTCATTTAAACGCATATAAAATTCATGATTTATTTTAATAATAAGTAATAAATCCATATGTCTGTTCTATAAAACATACTCTCACTTTTTTGATAAAATAAACAATCCTGATTTAAATTATAAACTTTGTGTACTTATAAAATTTGTGTAACGTCTAGCCATTAGGAATTTGGAACAACACCCTCTGTCCTGAATATTATTAGTATCATATAATTTTAGGAAACAATGGCATTTTACAACAATCCGAATTACAGTCTTCAGACCCCAACGTTGGAACATCCCCTTCAGAACGTTGAAAATATTGACAAATATTTGCCAGTACCGCATCCGCAACTGAAGGATATAGAAAATAAATGCAATATAGAACTTGAAAAATTACAGAAATATATCGTAAGTATTCAGCAAATGAAAAATTACTGTGAAGGTTTTGACTCCAAACAAGAAGAAGTTAAAGAGATTTTTGTTCGTGACGAAGTAAATCATTAATTTTTTTTGATGATGTGGTTAGTTGATTAGTCAAATAATGTCAAAAAGATTCTCAATGCTTTGTCAGTTCTTAGTTTTAATTAAAGTTTCTTTTTCTATTTATTTTTAATTTTATTTTGAATCTTTACATTTAATATTACCCCTAATTTAAAACATCCTGTATTTTGTCAACCCAAAATAAAAAATATTTACAGCAAATACACTACACACAACCGACAGTGATAAATCTATTGGTCAAACCCCAGATATAATGGGGTCATTAAGAAAAATTTTTGCTTGCCAGTAACCTTTTTACCCCAAAAATCCTTAAGATTGATGGCGATAGTTTGTGACCTGACACAATGATTGGTGAAGATTCTCCAACCTTTTTGTATAAACATTAATCAGCACAGAATAATTTCTTTAATATCATTTCATTGCATCCTTAATGTTTCATGAAAACAAAATATCATCTCGACAAAAGTTTGGAATTTTAACGATAAATTTTAGGAGGAAAAAAATAAGTTATATTCTAACTGGAAATTCCAGTGGAGTAGTTTAAAAGTTTGATAATTTATTGATGTTTTAAGAACTAAATATATGCACTTTTAATGTTTACTATAAAATTATACGAAAACGTTTTTTTTGGTGTTCAAAGTCATGTCGTATATACAGTGTGGAAACCACTTATGGAATAAAATAATTTTTCCTTTGAAAACCTTTGAGATCCGTCAACTTTTTTCCGGACAAGAAGAGAAATATATAGAATGAATCACTGTAAAATTTTGAAAGCTCCTCGAGAAGCTAACTTGAACAACTTATAATACTTATGGTCTAAATAAAAATGTACAGGGTGAATTTTGAAATTCTTTAACATTTCCTTTAAGGAAATAATCACCACATTTTCCAAAGATTTTTGTAAAAATTCTTATATAATTTCGTTATCTTTTTGGCATCCTCAGATAAATCAAAAGAAATTTACAGATTTTTTATATACATTGATTTCTTATTATAAATATTCAAAGCAATCAGCATTAAACAAGATTTTTTAGAAAATGAAGAATATTATTGCATAGAAAATGTATAATATAAAATAATACTTTCTAATGCTAACTAGTTCGAATATTTATAATAAGAAATCAATCATGTATGTCAAAAATCTGCAAATTTTTTTAACGTATGTGGGTATGCCAAAAAAGGTGAAATTCAAGTCATATACGAAATTTTGCAAAAAGGTTTGGGTAACTGAGGAAATTTTGGAAAAATACAAATCTTTTATACATATTTATAATAAATATATTCCATAAAGTAAGCATAAAAACAATCATTTTGATAAAATAATTAATTAAATAAAAATAGATTCATTTTAAGCTAAACAAACAATTTTGAAGAAAAATTCTGAGACAAAAATAAGTAAAATAAAATACTTTAGGAGAATAAAATGAAACTCTTATAGATTATTTTTGCAGTTTTTAAAATTTTACATTTTAATAGGTCACTTTATATATTGAGGGGTTCGAGCTAAAACCCGGTAACTAAATAAAGAGTCGTTTTGAGATAATTACATTTAAAGATTTTACTAACTTTGAAAAATATTTAAAACCATATACAGTTTACTAACCAATACATATTTTTCATAATTTTTTTTATTTGTTTATATTAATGGACTATTTTTTACCTTATAATACTTTTTACATTAATAGTTTACTATTATTAATTCCAGCTCCGGACGTTGTCTTTAAGTATAATTTATAAATATAAATTTCGCTTCAAATAAAATCGTTCTATTTATGGAATCAGGTGGTCCTTACCTTCATGAAAATATAAGGGCGGTTAACTCATTTTACTCCAAGAGCTCCTTATAAATATTTCAGCAGGAAAATCATTTTCTTAATAAATTTTATGATAAACTGTAATCTAATAAGCATCTTCCACTCCGAACAGATTTTAATGTTGTTAAACGGGAAAATATGAGAATTAATAAACTACCGAAAATAGTAAGAACGATACCCAGCAAATATTTTTTTAAATAATTAAATACGAAAAAATTGAATGACTGTTGGTTATTAACAGTTTTGTTGTAGTACTAACAACCTATTTAATGTTTTTAAAAATCGGCAAAAATTAACAATTTTCTGTATATTGTAAGGAATTTTTTCCTTAATGGGCTGGAAAATTTTAATATTTTTGTGCAATCGCTAATTATTTATCAAAAACAGAACTATAACAAAATATGTATTGTGTAGATATAACAAAAAAAAAATTAATGTAGTATTAGAAATGTGAAACCATCCATTGCAATTACGACACAGCATCTCCCTTTTAATCTATTTAAATGGATTGGGGAATGAATCGGATAATTGTCAGTTTTCAATGATTTTCATCATTCCAAAGAGAAAAAACAAATATAATTAGATCAATAACAAACATTGCATTCAACATGAGCCCCCTTACTCTTGCTTTTTTTTTCTACTTTGATATAATTGTTCCTATTCTGAATTCTGAATTTTGAATTATGTTTTTGGATAAATATATTAAGAGTATTTACTGGGTAAACTTGGATAGACCAGATAAAGAAAATATGTCTGTACGCAGGGTGAATTGATGAAACCATATTTTTAAATATGTATGAAACCCTCTACTTTATTATCCCTGTTAATTTTAGTAACTAATTTCATTTTATTTATTTTAAGTATATTTACCGTACTTCCGGAACACACCTTGGTTAAAATTTCGGATCTCTTATTTAAACGAGGTATATTTAACCATTAAATTTAATAATAAGTTTTCTGAATACGGCTGTAAGTGGTATTAGGAATATACACACAATTGAATATCAAATATTTACATTTTTAAGCTGTTTTTCGTGACAATTACCTTAATTTTATAATTTTCCATTATGAAAGTATTCTCTCATGATATAAAAATAACATGAAAATTTAAAATGTTTATTTTGTAAATGGCTGGTTGGCACAATAGATATTATTTCCATTTTTAAACATCTCTCTCCAAAGACATGACTATAAACTTTCTCCACAAACTGTGTCCAATCCAAAATAAATAGTGTTCTCTTTGTAATCATTACAATAAAAGGCTGTGTAGCGCTAGATTAGCAAATAAATATACATTATGAATTTTCTTATTATCATTCAACTTATACAAGGTGAACCGAAATTGTCGAGCAATACTTCTAAATTACTCGAAACTTATTTTTTAACGAGTCATTGTTTATGAAAAATCTTTAAATAATGTTATTCTAATATGTGTTTTCCAAAAAACTAATATCCAAAAAAAGGATAACTCACCCTTTGAGAACTGCCCTTAGCGAATTCAAATAAATAAAAATATTCAAATAACGTGACTTAGTACCCTAAGGTGTACCACTTAAAATTTGAATGATGAAAAACTTATCGTTAAACAATTTCTAGGAGTTGTTACGCTTATATTAAACATACGCTATTTCTTTTTAGACGTTCTTTAAATTTTAGCAGCACTGCTCGACAATTTTGGTCCACCTTGTACTCGATTATTTAAATCTAAATCTGAAAAGAATTGTACCTGATCAAAAACGATTCTTTAAATTATTTTCTATCTTAAAATATCTTGTAATTATTTCGAATTTATCTAGAACTAATATGATCAATATTCCCATTCGTAAAAATTTCGACTTTATGTATTGCCAACATAAATGCTAGTAAAATATTTTACGACTGGTTTAGAAGAGTAACATTTTTAAAAAATTGCCCTTAACATGGTTTTTTGCGATGGATCGAAAAGTCGATACATTTTTCCACTCTAATTTGCATATTAAGGGAAGGGTAATAGTACTTGCAATGTGTTTTTACCTCTCTTCAAAATGTCACATTAGGCCATCAATAAGTACGTGAATCATGAAGTATCACTCAAAAAGCTCATTAAAATAGACAAACGTGACATTTTGCCACTTTCTTGCATACGTTTCCGTCTATAGGAAGGTTTTTACCCGTAGTATAAAGGATTTTAGAAAGAAGTAAGTAAGAAGTAAAATTTACATTTCTGTAATAATCTTTTATAACCCTATAAATGTTACTCTTTTATACAGATTATTAATATCTTGAAGTATGGATATGTCGAGGTGGGAACATCGTTCCAATCAATTTGATAGTAACGTACCTACAGTCACGGTCGAACCTCTAATTGTGTTGAGAAGGGACATATTATTTCAGCTATCTCAAATATCTTTCCATATAATACGATTCGTATTCTTTTACTACTTAAGGTTTCGCTTATTACATTTTACATTCTAGCTAAATCGGTATAGTAAACATCATGTTGAGTACTTTTTTATGACCAAGAAACAATGTCCTGCCCGAGGTAATGGAAACGAGGATGATGATATTTCTTGTTTTTTTTATTCGCTGTATTTTAGATCGTTGTTATAAAAAATCTTTAATTTTAGACTTTTACTTCAGCCACTAGAGGATTTTAAAAATTGACATTATTACGAGGGCTGTTCTCTTTCCGCTGAGCCTAGTAAAGTAAAATACAAATTATTTACAAAAAAACATTTTTTTATAATTTTTCCAAATATTCTCCTTAACAATCAATGCATTTTTGCATCCGCGAAAAATATTCTCCAGTCTTCTGGCTGTAATTTGTTTATTTCTGTATTGAACTGTCGGACAAACTTTGTTGCAAAAATATAATTTTTAAGAGAACCAACCTGTATGTATTTATGATAATTATCATTGATTTTTTTAAAAGAACTACACAATACTTTGAGTAATTGTTTCTAGAACTTAAGGTTATTCTTTAAAAAGCAATTGTTAGAGATTTGTGAATATTTACAATTAGTTTTTCTTGAATAATACGAGGTATCAAAGTAAAATACACGTTTTCGTACTGGTTGACAGTAATACAATATGGATTTAATCGTTTTTTGACAAATATAACTATAACTAACTAAATAAAATCTTAGCTCTGTTTTTATCAGTCCTCAACAATTTCTATATTAGTTTCAGCAGTATCTAAAATACTTCTTCTTAACGTAGTACTATAACGGATATTTCTTTTATGTCTTACATATTCTAGCAACAATAAGGAATTTAAACTTATTTGCTTTGAAGAGTTTCCTAGATTGTCTTCGGATTAAATACAAAAAAATGATTTAACATATTAATTAAAACTTACACTTAACATGTTTAAGAATTTCACAGGAAACAACAACACCACAAACAATAATTGTTATAAAATTTGCTTTTTTTTGCAACACCCTTTATTAACAAATTAAAAATTTGGTCAATGTGTAGACAATCACTCATTTTTTAACAAGTGATTTTCTTTTCCAAGTTTTAGTAAAAGCTTAGTATCTTCACTTTAAAGGCGCCTTCATTGTTTTTCTTACCTCACTAAATTGCTCATGTACTTATTTTTTAAGAGGAGCTCACTTGAAATAATTTAAATAAAACAACTAAAGTATATATATTTATTAGGCCTACTTCAAATATAAGGTCTATTTTATATATTAACTAAAACTGTAACTCCTGATTTTGCGTCTATTTGACCAGGTAAATTCTTCAAAAGAAAACTGTAGAAAATCGATTTCTAAAACGTTAATTTTACCAATCATTTACACTTCGCCAAATGGGGTTACATCACGTAAGATACTTTAAATTTTATAGTTAAATTACCCTGAAGTGGTTGGTTTATTCTGTACATTTTCCCTCCTACAGATATTCTGAATCAATGAAAAGAAGGACGATAAAGGAAATTGCAGTTTCCTCGCAATTAAAGTTTTTCCGCCAATCAATAAGGCGATATTTTCGTGAATACTAACGAATACCGTTCTCGTCACTACTTTTTTAATGACAAGTAATTGGACACTTGAATTTTTAATCATTTTCATGGTAAAGAACTCATTTATTGAATTAGGTATCAAAATCGATAGTAAACGTGAACATGAGAAGCGATATCTGTATATTCTCACATTTCGTAACATACGTAATATCTATTCATATTTCAAATACGGATAATGTCAACAGAAACAGGCGATGGCTTAAATAGAACCCTACCGTATTATGCTTAAATAAAATACTTCAACAAAAGGAAATAAATAACAAGAATAATAGGTACGTTGTGCAATAAAACTGACGCTTATTCATCCAAAACTAAGAATAGCATTTAAAAGTCTACACTGAAAAATATTTCAAATAGATACTTAGTTAAAACGGTCAAAACTGTATGCAGCCAACTAACCGAATTACAACCTAGTAACATTTTTTGTCTTTCATTCGCTTGCCCAATAGCATTGCGAGAATTTGCTATCACAAGTTTAACATGCGCTTAACACGCACTATTCACTGTTTACATCGGACGTATTTGAAATGTGAGTAGATAATTTCAGAGAAATTTTGTATATCTCATCTTGATATTCTTTCGCTTTTGAGATAGGTACGATGTTTCTGTCAAGTGTCTTGTTTCTGAGATCGTATACCATCTTATCCATCTTTTCAGAGATCTGTTTCCTTCCTGTATTTTTACTATTTCTTTCTTTTCTGTTAATTATTTTTTAGAGCAGAAGGAGATTATTAACACTAATTTTAACTTTTAGGGTAATAAAATCTGCAAAACCATAGTTTCTTGATCCCATGGTTGCCTCTCATTTTGACATTTCTTCTACTCATACTATGGATCATAAATCTATGTTTTTATTACAAAATAGTATGTTACTCCCTTGTGATTAACAATAGATGTTGGTAGTATTTGCTAAATAATAGTACAGCAATTATTAAAAACTATTTCATCTAGGTATTCCAGTAGTAATACAAAGTCGGTTCTGCGTTATTTCCCGTTTCTGCCACCAGGGGCGTTTGTGGCGCTAGTGTCGCTGTTGCGCGGCAAATTCAAATTTCGAGAGCGGCCATTTTTAGTCCAATAATGTCAAAGTTCCGCAAAGTGTTAGTAGATGGCGTTGGTGGTGCCAAAGTTCCACAAAGTGTTAGTAGATGGCGTTGGAGAGCGGCGGCGGCGGCGGCCATGTTTAGTCCAATTATGCTGAAGTTCCAGAAACTGCCACCACTACTAGATGGCGCAATGAACGTTGCCGAAAGGGCATTAGTGCTTAACTTCCTTGTTATTGGTCCAATTGAATCGCGGAAAAAACAGGCATTATCTATGAGTGACGTAGATGTCAAATTTAAAGAAAAAACATGCGCAATGATGGTTGTCATAAGGCATTAGTGCCTAACTTCGTTATTATTGGTCCAATTGAATCGCAGAAAAAACAGACATTATCTATGAGTGGCGTAGATGTCAAATTTAAAGAAAAAACATGTGCAATGAACGTGGCCAAAAGGGCACAAAGCGCTTAACTTCCTTGTTATCGGTCCAATTGAATCGCGGAAAAAACGGCCATTATCTATAAGTAACGTAGATGTCAAATTTAAAGAAAAACACGCGCAATGAACGTTGCCGAAAGGGCATTAGCGCTTAACTTCGCTGTTATTGGTCCAATTGAATAGCGAAAAAGACAGGTATTATCTATAAGTAGCGTGGATGTCAAATTTAAAGAAAAAACATGCGCAATGAGCGTGGCCATAAGGGCACAAAGCGCTTAACTTCCTTGTTATTGGTCCAATTGAATTGAGGAAAAAAACAGGCATTATCTATGAGTGACGTGGATGTCAAATTTAAAGATAAAATATGCGTAGTGAACGTTGTCATAAGGGCACAAAGCGCTTAACTTCACTGTTATTGGTCCAATTGAATGACGAAAAAGACAGATATCATGTAAAGGGGACATAGACGCTAAATTTAAAGAAAAGCATGCGCAATGAACGTTGTCATAAAGGCATTAGCGTTTAACTTCGTTATTATTGGTCCAATTTAATTATGAAAAAGGTAGGTATTATCTATAAGTGCCGTAGATGTCAAATTTAACGAAAAACATGCGCAATGATCGTGGCCATAAGGACACAAAGCGTTTATCTTCGTTGTTATTAATCCAATTGAATTGAGGAAAAAAACAGGCATTATACACAAGCAACGTAGATGCTAATTTTACGAAAAAAAATTGCTTGATCATGGTTGGATAATTATGTCACGTGATCTATATCTAGAGGGGGTTATTATATAATATTTATTAATAACGCTTGGAGGGATTATTGCTTTAAGACATGCGTCGTCAAGACAAACATATTTGGGAAAAAGTCCTTAAATTTGAAGAAAGACTCAAGCAACTTCGTAAAGATATTAAACTGTACGAAGACAAAGAAAACGTTATAAAGCAGTTGGGCGATTTAAATTTGGACAATACAAGAATACCGAAAAAAGTACTATGTTGCTGTTACCCCTTAAGACGAATTCAACCAACACCAACAGTTCTTCAGGTGCCGGTGACGCCATGGATGGACAATTAAATGGTGAAATTAACAAGACATTTACAATATCGTGCCTCACGTTATCTGCTATATGTATTTTGTTACTAAAATTTCTTTATAAATGTATTCAAAGAAGGTTTCGATCCTCATGTAATGTTGCAATAAACAACTAAAAATATGCAAAAGGTGTTTCATTAAAACTCAAAAATTTTTCATATCATTTATTAAAAATCAAAAAAAATTTTCATTTCACCATGTGTAATATTTTTCGAAGAAAAACAAAAAAATTGTGCTGAAAGAGTATATAATAAAGAACGAACCGTTTTATTATATTCAATTTACTTGGTAGGTACATTTTATTCATAAAAAGATATAATTTTTGTTAATAGGGTTTTCAATTGTTCTTTTAACCCTACGCTGGGACAGGGTATGTTAAATAGATTCCAACTAAATTGTCCAGCTTCAACAACTTTTTTCGTATATTCACTATATTTGTAATATACGTTTAAGTTTTTGTTGAAAAAGTAAATGAAACCATCTATATATCTAAACGCTGATGTCAAGTCCATCGGTATACCGGGAAATTGATCGGTTATACGTCCACGACTAATTATTTCTCCAGGATCATTATTGTATTCTACATAGGAAACGTTGTTATAGAAAACAAAAGTTCTACCACTATTTGATTGAAATAACGCATTAATATAAGCATCTGAGGGCACAGGTAAATAATAATCATTTTGAATATTTAAATTTGGAAATGAGGCTACATAACATTTTCGATTACCAAACGTTATTAAATCCCCCGCTGAATTTTGAAAAATGTGAGAAAATGGGGTCGAGGAAGTCTTAAGTTCATTGGGTAGATAATTACTTAACGGCTCGGGACTTGAAGGTATGAGCATACTATTTAAATCAAATTTCCACAAAGATGTATTAAATCCGACGTACAATCGATAATTAGGAAACGTTGGAGCTGTTGCAAGAAACATGAAATCAGGTGATTTAATATTACATAAATTTTTGTATTGAAGCGAAACAGTCATCGGCGTCTTAACAGAAGAAGAAGAAGAAGAAGAAGAAGAAGAAATGTGTTTTCGAGTGGTTGGAGGATAAATTGTGCTCGTTGTCGTTGTCGTTGTTGTCGGCGTTCGTCGTCGTCGTGGACCATACAAGAATTCTAATGCATTCTTATCATCTTCATCTAGAGGAGTTAACTTTTGCTGATACCATGGAAACATAATTGCAGACTCTACTTCACTATGCCCTAACCCAAGGGTGTGACCGATTTCATGTACCAACACCATAAGAAAGCTTACTTGACCATCAGGAACATTATCATCATCATCCCCAAAATACCATTGCTCGCCAGCATCCATATGAATTTCAATACATCCATTAGCACTAGGAAAATGTGCGTGAGCCAATATTTTCCCAGGCCCATCAAAGTTTTGTGGACATCGATGGTGACCTGTGCAGCTTTCTCGAAAATCATGTTTTTTGGGTACGACGGTTATAGTAATATCGGGTTTCGGTGTTGGAAATTGAACTAGTTGAAAATTGAAATTGGAATCACGTTCCCATATTGCAAAAGCCTTTTGAGCTGTTAAAAGATGTTCCGAACGGGCTTGAGGAAAATACCATCGCAAACTCGTTTTATTTTGCCATCTTGATATCGTTGTAAATGAATTTTCACCAACAGTACATCTAGGTTTATTAATTAATTGAATAGTGGCAGCGTTCAGAGTTCCATCCACAGGTAGATTATATTTTTCTTGAAAATTTGCTAACACATTTTTAAGGCTATCACCTACGATTTCATTTTGATTAATGTAGCCAAACCGTTGCAAAAATGATACAAAATATTCTAGAGTAACGTTCGCAGAATTTGCGTGGGCTGTTAAGAGAAGCAGTACAAGTAGTTTACCAACACACATGTTGAATATAAATGAAAATGTAAGAAATGTGTACGTATATATATTTTACAGTTATTCTTATAAATTTTTTAAAAAGAGAGAGAGAGAGAGAGAGAGACTTTTAATTACCATACAGGATGAAGTCAAAAAGGTCATGTAAACGTCACGTAAACGTCACACACGTCACGTAAACGTCACACACGTCACGTTTTACGTCACGCACCTCACGTTTTACGTCACGCACCTCACGTTTTACGTCACGCACCTCACGTTTTACGTCACGCACCTCACGTTTTACGTCACGCACCTCACGTTTTACGTCACGCACCTCACGTTTTACGTCACGCACCTCACGTTTTACGTCACGCACCTCACGTTTTACACTACGCACCTCACGTTTTACGTCACGCACCTCACGTTTTACGCCACGTGAACGTCAAATGTTTAACCTATTTTTTAGAGATACACTACAAGTTATTATTACCAATGTAATATAGTTAAATAAAGTGTAAATAAAATTTTATGTGAGATGCTCCTTTGTAAAACCGGATTATCTAGCGCGACAGTTATGCAAATGGGTACCTAATTTGTGCAACTTATAAAATTATTGCATAAGACTTTTCACAGACGTGCTGTTACACGTGGCACCCCCTCTTGTAACAATGAACTCGCCCACGAGCGCAGCCATGTTGAATTTTGAAAACTTAAAAACAATATGAATGAAGTGATAACCTAGAAACACGTATTTTATTGAGAACGAGTATTTCTTAAAACATCGCGAAAAAGCCCCTTTTCACGTGAACATACCGTGATTATTAGACCCCCACTCACTTTTTTATCTTTCCATTTGTATATGTGGTAACGAACAGAGAGTACAATTAACACAAGTCGTTCGGTCCTAAACAATCGAGATGGAAAAAATTGAATTTCTCATAGGTAAAAGAGCTGTAAATAAAATATTGCGTTTACCTGTAAAAGATCTTTTAATTGAACAATGGAGTCAAGAAACTAGAATATCTTGTTACATCCTCTACATCGGTGATGAAGTTGCAGCGTTCGCCTTATTATCAAGATGTGATTTCGATCCATTAGGACAACATGATGTTCCCAGAATATTAAATTATATATATACATTTGACAAACACAGAAGAAAAGGTTACGCATGCAAAATAGTTCAACATCTAATGAAAACAGGGAATCAGTTTACAACATTTTGCAGCAATCCGTGGTCAGAAGGAGTCTTTACAAAATGCAACTGTACCAATTACGGTGAAAATAATTATTCAATAATGTTTAGATATCCTTAATAAATCATATTAAAACAAAAAAAGGTTTTTAATTTATGAGTAAAAGAGGTTGTTGAATGAAAATTAAACAAATAGTCAAAGCGGATTGAAAAATGTTGATAAGAAATATTCTTTGATTATTTATAGAAAAATCCGTTAAATGTGATTGTACCATAAAATGGGAAAGCTAAATACCATTCAGGCCTAACACACTGAATGTGCTATGGAGTTAAGAAATATAGAATCCCCACCCATTTTTTTCATACTAATAAATATTAAGACTTTCTCCGGTGAAGTTAGTCAGTCAGTCATCATGCAATTTACAGAAAAATCAAAAGTGAAAAATATCTATTTGGGTGAACAAAGGTGCTACCTGAATAAATCGAATACGAAATATGTCGCAGTGAGTCTGTCGCATGATTTAAATTTTGCTCCGTGTGTGAAAATATCTGCAAACAAAGGAAACTGTATCGTGTTTAGTGAAAAAGAGTGGAAGGAGTTTTTATCCTTCAAAGAAACTATTGAAGATTTTATAACAGCGGGAAAGGAGGAATCAATAGATGTTAGCCGGTTTTTGTTACAGTTTGAAAATTTTGAAAGCATTACTGTTTTGAAAGTATTAACTGGACATGCTACTGTCTGGTTAGGATCAATTTCCCTTTCCGAGCTCTGGAGATGCTTGCCCTTAATTACGCACAACATTGAAGTATTAAAAAGCCAGCAGTTTGTAGGTTTCTTAAAAATTTTACAAATGGCGGTTAAAAACAAGGAAGATATCATCAACACAGCTCTTACTACAATGGAGCCTATAAAACAAGCGCATCCGATTACATATAGTTTATTACTAGAACTTATATTCAAATACCCCGATGTTCTTAAAGAAAAGATATGAAGAAAGTAACTTTTAATGAAGATTACAATCACGTTCACATATGGGAATCATTAGATGTTGAAACAAGTGATTGGGAATCAAGATATCTTAATCAACTACGTTTTAAACGCCGAATAGAAGAAGCTGCTAAAATTATTAATCCCGTTTTAAATATAACTCATAGAAATAAAATGTATAATACTTTACAAAATAAAACATTTAAACAATAGAATTTTTGTCTATCCAAGACTGATTTTGTATAGAATCTTATGGAAAATACGAACAAATTTAGCAATTCAAGGGGCCTTTTTTGAATAACCTTCAAACTTACCGCTTTTTCCTCATAGTGGGGGTATATAAATACAAGTGCGTGTGTGCGAACCTACATTTTATTCAGTCGTGTGGTGCACCTACAATTTAAATCAACCAACCGACAACATGAGTAGTCAAGATAGTGGTTATAGTTCTTGTGAAATTGTTTTTGAAAGTGACTCGGCATCGTCATCGCCGTCACCGTCGCCAACACCTCCTTCACCTTATGCAGTGACGCTTAATGATTGTGTTGAGGAAATCGACCAAGCTTTAATTTCATACGAGTATGCTGCTAAATTGGAGCGATACCATCTACTGGAAACGAACTTTTCCCTAAGAAGTTATGCACTTTTGTGCGGAATAAGTCCGACCAGAACCTTTACTCCTGCAATAACGCTAACACCTTTACTTCGACCCGGAAGAATTTCGTTTGGTACATTTGAGTGGACTACTTTTATTGAATTGCTGCGCCAAAGATACGATGACTTTTTTCACGAGAATCTACCGTCACCTCCTGACGAATACGATCCTGTAGTTTTCCCGTGTGGAGACTTTTGTAAAGTTACTCAATTAGTGTACGACGATACCAAGTTTCTACTTGCAAACAAACATGGAGTCGAGTTCTATCTGGACGAGTATGATGTTTCCGACATCCTTGAAGCAAATTGCAATTTAGTGAAGAACTACATTTCGTTGCTAGAAGACTTGAACTTTAATACATTCTACTGTAATTTAATAGCCTCTACACGAGCTTATTTTGCTGTTAATTTCAATAGTATTTGTGACACTAGTAGATTTAATACTTTAATTTTAATTTGTGCTGTTATGCCAAATTGTTTAGAAAAAAATGCTCTACAAGAGTACATGTATTACTATAAAGATGATGTAATTAATGATATATTAAATCATTGTTCAAATTAAAAAAATGTACCAAGTTTTTTTTTTTTTTTGAAATAAAACACTTCTTTCTTATATTTTATTTTTTATTACCCAAGCAAACTACAAATAATACAGTAAGCAAACATATATAACTAATACATAAAAACTATAAATAATTTATTAGGTACACATAGTTCAGTCTGAAAATCGCACTCGTTTATTTTCATGTAAATCATATCGAAACCAAGCACAATATTTCTGCATATTCAATAAATATTTCAAAATTATGGCAAGCTAATAATCAGTAATCACATCTTAATTTATTAAAATTTTGAAAAACTTTCCCCGTTAAACTCCACGGTAGGGCAAAAAAAAGAAAAAATTAACTTTTATATCCCCACGGAAGGGTGTCATGTGAGTGGGGAAGTAGTTGACGCTTATCATCATAGGGGCTAAGTCCAATTTTGGTCTGACTTATGCTATATACATCATGCAAATAAGATCGAATAGTGTGTTGTGTAATATATTTTTTATTATTATTTTGCAAACAATTTAGGTAATCCTCGAATATGATTTTATTTTTTACGACATTGGACTTAACCCCCTTTGATTTTTTCACTACTTTGCCACCTTGCACTTTATAACTGTACATTTTTGATCGTAATCCCACAAAATGTGTCATAATTTTACCATTAGCTTCATCCTTCATTAAACCGGGAATTTTTTTGTTTACTAAAGGAATCTTATAGACGTTATTTGAGGGGTAATCAGAAGTGTCAAATTTTTCTAAATGCTCTCCAATCAAACTTTTGTAAACGTCATCGCAATTTAATTCGTAAATAAAACTATCGGTGTCAGTGTACATTAATTTTACATTTTCCACCCCCATAGTTGGTAACATGAAATTATAGTGAAAATCATACATACAGGTTTTAGAAATGTCCAGGATAGCCATGCCAATATACAGGGGTTTGTTGAAGAGTAGTTCGGCCTTCTTTAATTCGATAGCCATGAGTTTGTCGTCAAAAACTCTTCGACTATGAAATCGGGGGCTGGCTATCAAATTTTTTGCACCGTAACGACCCTCGTAAGAAGTAAGTAATTTCACTACCCTATGGAGTCTGATGTTTTCCATCGTCTTACCGAATACGGCATTATTAGCGAGTTTGAACTGGGTTTTTTTAAAATTGCTTGTGGCTACAGTCCTTAAGCGAGTATTCAGCTCGATATAGGACTGCAGCCAAGCCGATTGTTTGAATTTTAGTACTTTGTGAATTTTCGTTAATTTTAAGCCCTGTTCGAGAGCTTGTTTTAAATTACGGTAATGCAGAGTGTATTGTTTTTTCGGGTAAAGGGTGGTCATTAATTTGGACAATTTGGAACCGGGAGGTTTACGGTGTTCAGGACAAAATGGGAAATCTTTGTGCTCGTCATGTAAACTTTCGGGATACTCTAAATCAACTTGTAAAATATATCCGACGGGTGAATCGTCGGGAATCTGAGTAATGTCAATGTTTGTATTGGGCTCCCATTCAAACCCCCCATAGGGGAGGAACTGTGACATTGCCCACCCATATAAATTGTTTACGTCAAAGTACATAAGGTACTTGGACGGTTTAGAAGAATCGTATTCGGGCATGTATTTATTGTTAGCTTCAGAATATCTGTTTGAACAAACAGATATTCCTCCACGTATTGATGCCTCAACAAACAACAACATGTCGACATCTTTTAAAATTTGTAATTTACATTTCGTGTACTTGAGCATGCAATCCCAAGTATATCCGGGCATAGTATAGTACCATGCCGGATCTAGCTGGTAAGTTTCCAGAGCAGTTGTTCGAAAGTTTTCCATAACGTCACAAAGAAGGAGAATGTCGGTTCGCATATACAAATCTGCATATTCGCCTAAATTTTGAATTTGGAAAGCTTGCCAAACGTTTTGCGCATGAGTGTAATCATCCGCGGAAATATGACAATCATTTAATTTGTTGTAAAAACTCTCAATTGCTGGAAGACTAGTGGTATCATTTAGCTTATCAATACTATCAATGTAATCGTATGGAAAAACACCTTTCCTCGTCAACAGTTTGAACGTTTCATTAGTCAAGTTACCAAATTCCCCTTTTAATGTAATCAACTCCTCTATTTTTAGTGTAGACACCAACTCATCGAGACTGGTACCCAAAAATCTAAAGGAGTCTATATATCTGAATTTAATTTTAGTTTCTGGTTCATACTGCGTAAAAGAAATGTATTTTTCCATGTTCACAGGTAGTACACTCAAAGGTCCACGTTTAGCAAGATCTCTAATAATAAAATGGCTGTCGTATCCGCTAAGATTATGGAAAACTATGGGCACTACAAATAGTTTTTTGAAGTTCAGATTGCACGATTGATGTGCGAACCCTCTAAATAATCCCGTAAAATGATCGTGATCTTTAACGATGATGTCTTTTTCTTTAAACCTATTGTCGCAAATGTGACAGCAGACACCGTTTGCGACAGTAGGCATACAAATAGGAACAATATTTAATAATTTAGATTCAATAAATTTCGCGACTTCTAACATTTGATTCGCAAACCAGTCCATGCAATCTTCCCCTCTATAACTATTGTAGTAGGAAATCTGATTATCGTAGCTGCATTTTAAGTAGAAACCTGCACTAAATGTTTTATGATGTTGATACTTGGTAGTTGTATGGGATATCTTTTTATCACACTTTTCTAAAATTGACTCGAAATCGGCATACACGACAAAAGGACATTTCTGCTTGTATACATGATTTTTAAATTCGACGTTATCATATGGGGGGAAAGAAATTTTACAATCATTGCTGTTTATGCATAAAATTTCGTGGTCCGTTAGTTTTTTTTCGCTTTGGAAATAGTTTAAGCACCTATCGCAAATAAATTTTTTATTTTCACTCTTGCTGAGTTGACTTGAAACTAGTCTAGACATATTTTTAATCCAACAATAATGGTATTTAATGGTGTTGGTAGTAGTGTCCTCATTGTTGATGGGAGGAGCCTCGTAGTCGTTTAATTTTGGAAAATATTCATCTTGAATTAAAAGTAAATTTACATGACGCGGATGTTTATTTTTAGTTAAACGTGCAGGTACCACTACGTAAAATGACTTTTTATTAGTTTGATTTAGTTCTAAAGCGTAAACGTTTACGGAGATATCATTTAACTTTTCAAATTTTGAAATTTGTGTTAATTTCATAGGCAATTCTAAACCGTCTGTATTCAAAACTGTACTATAATGGGGGTAAGTATATGTATATTGAGAGTTATTTTTAGCTGGAAACAAAAAACTCGTTACGGCCCAGTAAAAACACGCCAGGTCCGTATTTTGGACGTTTATGCACGCCCTTTTCGTTAATATTTCTTTTGGCAGTGGAATGAAGGATGAACCGTTCCCAATTTCAAATTTGTTAATAGCTACTTCTAATAAATTTATTTTTGACAGCGCCCACCCACTGTCTTTTTCTTGAAATTCCGAAAGTTTATTTAAAATAAAATCTACAATGCTTTTATATTCTTGCGCTAAATCCGTCCCCAAATCAACAACGAAATTTGGGGATCCAAAGTATTTAATGTCAATTACTTCCCCGCCATCACTAGCATTTTTTAAAAAATCGCCGCAAAATGTAGCATTTACTTTTAGCGACGGTGCATCATTTTTTAAAATTTGTAAAATTTTTGACTTGAATAAATTGTAAGCGGCCTGCAAAAAATCTTTTACCTCTTTGTGTTTCAAATTTATAATTACCCCCGTTCTAATCCGATTATTAAAAATCGCGTTGACGTCTTCCCATTTAACGCCCCCTTTAGTGCCGCGCCCCTGTCTAATGCCCTCCCCTACTACCTGGGAAGACGCTAATTTAATGATACACCGTAACCTTTTCAACTGCCCCATTTTGGTATAAATTTGTCTTTTTTGCCCTACCGTGAAATTAAATTTTTTTACAGCTAAAGAGCATTTTCTGAGGTGAGTACTGATTTGTTGTAGCCATTTGTTTTTATTGGAATATGCTGAACTATTGTGCTTAGTTTTAAGTAGGTCTTCGATTTTTTTAAACGTAAGTGCGAAATTCATGACTGAACTCACCTAATTTTTTTCTATTCTGAATAAGGTCCTCGGAGCACAGCTCTTTGATATCTCGTGCAGGCCAATAAAAACTAAACTGAAGCCCCCTTTGTTTAGATCGTCGATGTGGTTCTTGTAAATTTCGGTAGACCTTTTGGGCAGAAATGTGACGACGTTCTCCTCCAATTCCACTAGGATGGATTCCCCGCCAAATTTGGATTTGGTGAGCTGAACACGATAAATTTTCTTTGGGATGTTGGGTTGCAGGTCCTTTAGCTTAATTATGGGCTTGTTTTCGGTATCTGTAGATGAGGTAAATTCGTTTAATTTTTCAAGAAAACTCATCTAAAATAATAATAAAAAAATGGAATACTAGCATGAAAAAACCACCGAAAAAAAACACTTACTTTAAAAGCTTAAAGATGTAGATGGCAAAAAAAGTCTTAGCCGGATTGAAGCTAACAGCAAAAAATGTGTAGCACTGGTACAAATTGCTGAAAAAATCAAAAATTTGTACTGTTAAAATTGCAAAAAAAAGTTTTAAAAAAATTAACTTATTTAACACTTTGAAGTTTAGATTTTTGAAATTTACTACAGCACTGGTACAAAAAAGTTTTAAAAAGTCTTAGATGGATTGAAGCTTTACAGCAAAAAAATGTAGATCACTGGTACAAATTACTAAAAAAATCAAAAATTTGTACTGTTAAAATTGCAAAAAAAGTTTTAAAAAAATTAACTTATTTAACACTTTGAAGTTTAGATTTTTGAAATTTACTACAGCACTGGTACAAAAAAGTTTTAAAAAGTCTTAGATGGATTGAAGCTTTACAGCAAAAAAATGTAGATCACTGGTACAAATTACTAAAAAAATCAAAAATTTGTACTGTTAAAATTGCAAAAAAAGTTTTAAAAAAATTAACTTATTTAACACTTTGAAGTTTAGATTTTTGAAATTTACTACAGCACTGGTACAAAAAAGTTTTAAAAAGTCTTAGATGGATTGAAGCTTTACAGCAAAAAAATGTAGATCACTGGTACAAATTACTAAAAAAATCAAAAATTTGTACTGTTAAAATTGCAAAAAAAGTTTTAAAAAAATTAACTTATTTAACACTTTGAAGTTTAGATTTTTGAAATTTACTACAGCACTGGTACAAAAAAGTTTTAAAAAGTCTTAGATGGATTGAAGCTTTACAGCAAAAAAATGTAGATCACTGGTACAAATTACTAAAAAAATCAAAAATTTGTACTGTTAAAATTGCAAAAAAAGTTTTAAAAAAATTAACTTATTTAACACTTTGAAGTTTAGATTTTTGAAATTTACTACAGCACTGGTACAAAAAAGTTTTAAAAAGTCTTAGATGGATTGAAGCTTTACAGCAAAAAAATGTAGATCACTGGTACAAATTACTAAAAAAATCAAAAATTTGTACTGTTAAAATTACAAAAAAAGTTTTTTTAAAAAATGAACTTATTTAACACTTTGAAGTTTAGATTTTTGAAATTTACTACAAAAAATGTAGAGCACTGGTACAAAAAAAAGTTTTAAAAAGTCTTAGATGGATTGAAGCTTTACAGCAAAAACATGTAGATCACTGGTACAAATTACTAAAAAAATCAAAAATTTGTACTGTTAAAATTACAAAAAAAGTTTTTTTAAAAAATGAACTTATTTAACACTTTGAAGTTTAGATTTTGAAATTTACTACAGCACTGGTACAAAAACAAGTTTTTAAAAAATTAAAATTAAATGTACTTACAATAACTCCAACTGGAACTGTTCACTGAACACTAACTGACAGCACAATGTAAAAAACAACTGGAAACGGCTCACTGAATATTAGCGGGCAGCAGCAGCACTGGTGAAGAGACTTTTGCGACTGAATTGTTGATTGATTCGGCTTCGGCTTTTATAGCACTCGAGAAAAACAACAACATTATCTGTGGGAAGATAACTAAATTCGTTTCGTGGAAATGTGGTTGTATTTTTCACCGTTATCAGCCTTATCTAATTTTTATCCAGGAAGCTACATCCTGTGTGAACGGATGTAGATGTTTGTGCTAGAATTTGTTTTCTGTAAATGTGGTTTTATTTTTTCGCGTTATCAGGCTTATCTAATTTTTATCGGGAGGCTTCATCCGGTATAACCGTTAAAAGTATGTTTTTAAATTTTTTTAGAAAATGTAGATTGCAGGGCCGTATTTAAAAAATTTTAGTTTGAAAAACATTTTAAATTATTAAAAGTTTATGTTTTTAAATTTTTTTAGAAAATGTAGATTGCAGGGTCGTATTTAAAAAATTTTTAGTTTGAAAAAAAGAAATTTTAAAAAATCTTGAATTTGGAGTAATAGAATTTTGTGTGTTATTAAAATATTTATTTAACACTTTGAAGTTTAGCTTTTGAAATTTACTTAACTTAAGCAAGTTCAATTTTCGGAGGAATATTATAACACTATTGGCAAAAATTATATCTTTTTTATTAATAAAATGCAAAATATTATATAATAACCCCCTCTAGATATAGATCACGTGACATAATTATCCAATCATGATCATGCAATTTTTTCCGTAAATTCGACATCTACGTCACTCATAGATAATGCCTGTTTTTTCCTCAATTCAATTGGACCAATAACAACGAAGTTAAGCGCTTTGTGCCCTTATGGCGACGCTCATTGCGCATGCTTTTTCTTTAAATTTGACATCTACATCGCTTATAGATAATGCCTGTTTTTTCCGCGATTCAATTGGACCAATAGCAGCGAAGTTAAGCGCTTTGTGCCCTTATGGCAAAGTTCATTGCGCGTGTTTTTCTTTAAATTTGACATATACGTCACTTATAGATAATGGCCGTTTTTTCCGCGATTCAATTGGACCGATAACAAGGAAGTTAAGCGCTTTGTGCCCTTTTGGCCACGTTCATTGCACATGTTTTTTCTTTAAATTTGACATCTACGCCACTCATAGATAATGTCTGTTTTTTCTGCGATTCAATTGGACCAATAATAACGAAGTTAGGCACTAATGCCTTATGACAACCATCATTGCGCATGTTTTTTCTTTAAATTTGACATCTACGTCACTCATAGATAATGCCTGTTTTTTCCGCGATTCAATTGGACCAATAACAAGGAAGTTAAGCACTAATGCCCTTTCGGCAACGTTCATTGCGCCATCTAGTAGTGGTGGCAGTTTCTGGAACTTCAGCATAATTGGACTAAACATGGCCGCCGCCGCCGCCGCTCTCCAACGCCATCTACTAACACTTTGTGGAACTTTGGCACCACCAACGCCATCTACTAACACTTTGCGGAACTTTGACATTATTGGACTAAAAATGGCCGCTCTCGAAATTTGAATTTGCCGCGCAACAGCGACACTAGCGCCACAAACGCCCCTGGTGGCAGAAACGGGAAATAACGCAGAACCGACTTTGTATTACTACTTATTCCATTTATTTTAGCTCTAATAAACTTTTGAAAAACTTTGCTAAACCGTGTATTCGTGTTGAAGCAAGGAAACTATCTAATTTCATGTCGTAAAATTTCTTTTTCCAAATCCTTAATCTTATATCTAATAATCAAGACGTGAGCAACTCGACGTAAGAACTGTCAACTTCCAAACATACTCTCGAGGCTTCTACACTCGTTAGCAACTTATCTTTATCCACCCGAGGGTAGATAAGGGAGGTTTAAGCGAGAAAATTAGGTCTTCATACCCGATATACAGTCGTTATTTCTGGTTTTGCTGAATATAATCACTGTCAGGATGTATTTTCTGTTCCTATCTGATTATTGTGAATTAAATATGACACTGGTTTTGAGGTAAATTGTTTGTAATCGTAAGATGTTCATTATAAATTTGTGTTTATCTACTTTCCTTTATTGGTAGTACAGAATGTATATAAACAACAATTACATCTTTTGTCTGGAGTAGAAAAACCGTTCGGCTTTACACCTCAAATTTGATTTGTGTATTGGATTCCTTTTATCTGTTTTTCTTTTAGAGTGCAAACAAGTAGAAGATTGTAGACGGTTGTCAATACATTAATGTGGAAAATATCTTAAAGGAAGTGGGATTTTCTCTCTGGCGTCACAAATGTAAACAGCTTTATATATTTTAGAGGGTATTTTGTATTTTACTTTGCTCCGCGAAAGTAATTTCTCGTAAGTAAAAGATATTAAAAAAGAAATTTGAATCAATTATAATTTTGATTAGTAAATTTAAGCGGTACAAAATAATAGAAAAATATAGAAGGAAAAACCAACTCAAACTGGCAGAAAAAATAACTTTACACCCAATTATTTTTTTAAC
Source organism: Hermaeophaga mercurialis (assembly GCA_951812935.1). Lineage (NCBI taxonomy): Eukaryota > Metazoa > Arthropoda > Insecta > Coleoptera > Chrysomelidae > Hermaeophaga > Hermaeophaga mercurialis. The sequence continues at coordinate 46,564,304 of OX638360.1, forward strand.
AGTAAGATAAAACTCACTATAATTCAACTTTCAAGACTTAAATATTATAGAAATATGCACTCTCTCTAAATCATTTGTCCATAGAAGACAACATTTTTAAAATTAAAAGGGATTTGTCGAAGGTATCAAGTAAACTAAATAGTACTCGTTTATTTCTTACTGTTAATACAAACAATATCAATTTGTTTATCTAAATCGTATTTTACTCTAATGTATAAAAACTTAAAAGTGGTTTATTAAAATGCTGCTTCTTTTTACAGATTTTTTACACCAAACCCAGTATGTACGAATTCGAAATAACAAGATCTTTCAAAATTAAATTAAAAAAGTTGAGGGTATTTCCGGTTAAACCGGAAGTATATTATTAACAAAAAAATGTACATACGTTGCATTTTGCTCCATTGTACTTACTTGCAAAATGTCACAAATATCGTCCCTTTCGTTTTAAAGATATTTACTTGGTTCCATACTTTATCCCAACCCCGTATATCTAACCCCTAGAGAAGAAAATTTCAGCAGAACTACTGAGATAAAATGGTTAACTAAAACTACAACCTCATTAGGTGTACCAACTTAGATCGTTTAGCCACAAAGGTCTTCTCTTTCAGTAATTCCGGAAAGTTATTAAACTTCACAAAACTACAAGGTAACCTAACACAAGAACTTAACACTGGCGGAACTTGATTTTTTGTTGTAGACTCTCCCTTATTGAGACAACCCCAAGAACGACTAGCTTTCTAGATTATTTTTTAGGTGTGAGAAATTGTCATTGTTCCTCATCCCACTAAATTTTTTCACCAATTAATTTTTTGCCATTTGCCTCTGCCTTTAGTATTATTTCATTTATCGCTGTCGAATTTATGACCATTGACATATTTTTGTGGTATTATTTTATTCTGTCTTTCGATATTTTCGTTGTTATTGTTGTATATGTTTTCCAAATTAGAAAGATATTTTTTACTGTTTTATTAATATTTTATAGGTATTATTGATATTCCAATGTGATCATAAGTCACTTACAAAATTTAAATAATCAAAACTAAAACTAAACAAAAATTTGATTGTTAATGAAACACGGTATATTCATAACTTGTAAAGAAACTTTAATATTAGTTGACTTGTTTACACTAGTTAGCCAATATATTTCTGTAATAACATACAAATATATTTTCTCGTTCATTTATGTTTGCGACTATTTTTCTGAAATGTTCTTTGTTTATGATTTTCTTTTGTTTGGTACATTTGGATCTCAGCCATCACCAAAAATACGATAAGTACTGCAACACCCTTTCACTATTATTCGCTATAATTTTGTAAAAAGATCAAATATAGGAAATTTAAATTCCAGGGCTTATTATTGAAAACTTTTATTTTTATTATTACAGAAATATTCAATTATTCCAACTTTACAATTATTGAGGAAGTATTAATGGCTCTCTTGCCATTTCCCTAGGACAATTACTCTCATTATATTTGCCCATTACTGGTAAATGGTTGACGATATGCTCATTATTCTCGTTTTGTGAGGCCCTTGGGTTCTAAGCTTAAATTGAATGCTCAAAAATTTACGATTATAATTTGGATTGAGTTTCTTGAAATAACGACCTTAATTGACAATTTAGTTTCTTTTGATAAAATTTGTTGATAAATTTTGAAAGAAATATGAGATATATTGAGGCAAATATCATGCAATATTTTTAAACTGGTATTTTTTTTTATTGGTTCAAGTAATAAGCAACTTTCAAATCTTCTAACGTAAGCTCAGAATTAGTATATACATTTTTGTTTAAGCCAATAAATTGGCATTGCTAGATTTCAAAAGAACAAAAAGTGTCCGTCTTGGGCCTTTTAAGGACCCGAAAGTCAGTCATTCAAGGAAAATTTGGATGACTAAGTGGTGTTCCTAAAATTTTAGGGTTTCATAAAAGGCTTTCTTTAATCTATAAGATAGACACAGAATCCTTTGGCTAGAAAAGCTAACTCAGAAGACAGAAATGTGTCAAATCTATAAATATATAAATTGGCATGACGCTATATTTTGATTTTATCCCACTGCTGATTCGCAAAGAAATTCAAAACTGAAAACCATTTAGCTCTATCTCAAGAAGTGGCATCATAATAAATTTTATAAACTTTTCATTTACCAATTTGGACTTCATGATTTATGTATATACTCTGAGAGTAATAAATTTTTTGCAAACGTTTCTGCATCTGACGTCGAATACTACCACTGAGTGCCAATTTTTATAATATTGGTCCCAGTGTAACTGGGGCTATTTTTTTGATTATAGTGAGGGCTATTTTTGTCGATAACTGATGTAGTTAATACATTGCCCAAAGTTTTAATCTATTAATTGGTTGTTTTGTAAGTGTTTGACATGTGAGAAAAAATCAAAAGTTGCTAATTTAATTATTTGATAGATTTTCACGTCCAATTGAAAGAGTTATTATTACGACATTATTGGTTTTCCTCAAATTTTCATTTCTCATTTTCCCTGGCCGAAAAGTTTTATACCCTAATCGTAATTAAAATTTACAAGCTAAATAAATCCTAATGCTGCTTTGTCCTAAACAAGGTTTATTAAGCTGTATCCTTGTTTGTAGTACTTTCCAAAAGTTTATTTTGAATTTCCAAAAGTTTATTTTGAATTTCCAAAAGTTTATTTTGAATGTTTATGCTTATTATAGCGAAGTTTGAGTGAGAACAATATGTTTTCGCTGTTCCAAAAATATATGTCAAGGACCATCTGCGCTTCTTTGAAAAAATGTCCACGTACACATTGCTTACAAAAGCTTAGTTCGATGTCATAAATCACGGGGATGGAACATAGGCGATTTTTGATTAATTGTTTTAAAATATATTGTATGGTTTACAATAGTTCCATCATTGCGATATAGCAAACACAAAAAATATTAAAATATCCAGGGTCAGGGAAAATCGAAAATACCAGGATTGTATTTAATCATAATATTTTTCAACTTGACGAAAGTATCTTTTAAGACAAGTATTAGCAATCAACAAAAACTTGCAATTTTCTAGTTAAAAACTGAGAAGTCTATAAAAAATTCTCAGACCAACAACCTAAGATATGAACGCCGAACGAACGAAATGAAGATTGAGTTTTTATTTATTTTTTGTCTAATCCAAGTTAATGTAAAATCTTGAAAGATTAGGGTTTATGTATACTCATAAAGAGGTAATAATGGGAGTTTTTTATTATTTCCATTATGTTATAAGGGGGTGAAAATAAGGCTCTTCTTTTATTTATTATCAGAACCTTTTTCTACGGTTGAATTCTATAAATTACAAATATTATTCGGAATGTATATTTTATTTACTAACTTCTTTATTTGTTGTTTCTCGAACAAAATCAATATATATAATAACATTATACAAACAGTTTGAATTCATTACATCTCCATTTATCTACGACGAAAATTTGTGTCTTGTAACATACTGGTAGAATAAATTTACTGAAGTTAGTGGCTTGTCAATTAGTGGAAAGTGTGAATTTGATTAATAATACTGCCTCGTTAACACTCCCTCATGCTTGATTTTGAATTATCTAACTTAAACTACAAATTAATCAGGTGAGCCATTCAGCAATTTTAGCTCTTGTCATAGTCAAGTCCTTTTAATTATACAACTAATTTCCAAATTAGCTCCCTTAGTTACTCTTTTTTTTTTATATATATAGTCGATCAATATGAGTTGTTGATTTCATTGTAGCACTCCTAAGATGTACATGAAGATGGTTTTTTTAAAAATTTTAGTAGGGATTCTTAAAGGTTGTCTTAAATATTTTGCCAGGTATAACATACAAGGAAGTCGATATGGGAAGGTTTAGTATCTTGAAAGTGATAGAATATTAAAAAATTTATGAAATAGAAAAAATTAGTACTATTTAGTATCAAATATTTGGATCGTCCTCGAAAAAATCAACAGCGTTCATTATAGTTTTTAAATTAAAAATTCAGGATAAAATTTTATTTCAGACAGTCTTTCGAATTTATAGTATTTTATTTGTTTCCTAAATATGCATGTTTTCTTACTTAAATTCACTGTTTTTACTTATAATTTGAGGAATTTATCCATAATAAATATAAAAAAGATAAATGATACTTACTTTGAAATTCCACGGTATTTAAAAGCTATTTTTTTCAGAATCTTTCTCTACTCAGGTTTCGCTAAATCGCATTTTCAAAAAGTGACATAAGATTGACATTTTTCTTATAAGCGTACTTGACTTCATATCATAAACAGTACAACCAATTATTATCAAGCAATACGCACAGTATGATTTCTTGCTATAAAATTTTAAAATATAATAATATTCTTCGGTTCCTAAAAAATTAGTTAATATTGTATAGCTATTTAGTTCAAAAGGTAATCTAAGATAATTGAACTCCCCAGAATTAATTATTTATTCAATACTGTATATTGAGGATATTTTAGGTGTTTCTTTATTTCATATTCCTCCAAAAACTAAAGTTCTTATTTTTTGTCAATTTTAGGTTTTACATTTAATAAAAATGAACCTATATTATTTCTTACTTTAAAAGATGTTTTGTTCGAAATATCTCCAAAATATGTAATATTTCTGTATGACCTGTCATCTTTAGGTTGTTTCGAAAATATAAGGTTAATGAAGGTTTTAAAAGGGAAATTAATATAATAAAACAAATGGCTACATCTAATAAATATCCATTAAATCTGATAAATAAATTGTACAATACCATTAATTTAGGCGTATATTCTTATGAATTGGGAACAAAACAATAATTCATTGTTTGGGTGTTTCAAAATGAAGCAATGCTAACAAAAATTTACTCGATGTCGGAACGTTTCAAAGCAAATGATTGCTTGTTTTGTGTCGAGAGAGAACTAAGCATGTTGCTACCCCTTTAAACAATCGCAAAATAATAAAAGACGAGTGGTACACAACTATTTGTTTACTAGAAGTTTTCTCTGAAATGAGAAAAATCAATAGATGACGTCGCAAGTCCCCCACACAGCGCAAAGAAAAGTTTAATCTAACCCCAAATCACTTCCATTAATTTCTAAAAATCATAAATCAATTCCGTGGTCAAAGTTTCTTAAGCCGTAATGAGCGTGCAATCTAGATATTGGAAAAAATGTTATGACAGCTGGTTTACTCACATGAAAAATTGAATAGATTATAAGGAGGAATACTTTGAAAAGTAATAGAGTCATTTTTCAATTCTAAATATATTTTTTTGCGTCTATTCCGAAATTAAAGCAATAGCCCTTTTGGGGAACTTTTTGTTCATTCTAATGCGTTCACTCTCTACAATGACAGAAATTGTATACTTCTCGGATTCACAACAATATATGTATATGAAAAATAAACCCTTGTCTCTCGCATCACGAATCATGAATGTGAATGCTGACACATAGAAATTATGTCTACCGTACATAGTATAACCTGGGCACAATAATTTATTTTAGATAAATTAGGTTTGATCCACGCTATGGTACCGCTCACAGTCTCTTAGTCCAGTAAAATCTTATACATTTAAATGTATCATCCAACTCCAATCGTAGTCCAGTCAAAAAATTGTCAATAATCGCCATTTCTTAGCAAAAAAATTTCACTTAATTTTTAGATTGAAGAACTAGCTATCACAGCTCATCTTCCTAATGAATAGAATAGTAATAAAAGTACACGAAACCGCGTATCCAGGAGAAATATATGGGTCAATCCACCGTTATTGGAGATATAAAGGAAGGTGAATATCGTACACTATTTGCATTTAATCGATGATGAAGAAATATTTGTTAATACTGTCAAGTGGATTCTTGAACGGTTCAAATGATTTTGCGATAAATTGAACCAAATATTCCGAAGAAAAACACATTTCGTGAAGTAATTTCTCTACGAGAAAAATTATTATTTTAAAATATAAAATTATAAAACTAGTTTTATTACAGCAGCTGTAAAGAGCATTTTACATGTAAAGTATTTTACAGTTGTGATTCTTTCCACTCCCATATTGGAAAAATCTAATTTCTGAAACATCACCAAACAATTTTTATAAACTGCTTTGATACCAACGAATGGTAACCTCAGAAGCGCATAAACTGAGACATTAATATCTCAAAGTGGGGTGTTTTGTGAATGCGATGTCCCGTTACCAAAGTTTACAATATATAAACAAAAACACAACGGTAAAAAAATTTTAAAATTCAATCCTTGTCCCCCAAGCCATCATTATCCCAGTTTATTATTACTTCAACATGACGTCTTTTATTTTAAATGTAATATTTTTAGTCTGTACATGATTCTTAAGTGCTCTGAGCACTACAGGCCTAGTTGGCCCATGGCTTGGTCTGCAATATTTTCCCATCGTTTCCTTTCCTTTGTCTTTTCTTTCCATTTCTAATGTTTAGTTTTCTGATTTCCTCTTCCATCTCTGTTTAGGTCTACCCACTCGTCTTCTCCCTCCTGCACAATGTCTTCTTTGGGGTTCTGTTGTCTTCCATTCTTATTATAATTCTTAAGAGCTGCTAAAGCTGGCTGTCTCAGTCCCTCTTGCCCCCAGCTGTTGATAACAGTATCAATAGCATATTTAACAAAACAAGGTTTATACAATGATTTCATATAAATCCGAGCGAAGCATATCTCCTATATAAGGATTGTTTCTTTCTTGAAGCCATTGAACCCTTGTTTCGTTACTGCCTGTAGAAACTGAAGTCGAATTTTTACCTACTGTTTATGATGACATCGAAGGTTATCTAAAAACTAGGTAATTGTAAATTCACTAATAGTTTCTTTTATGTTATCATGATAATCGCCCGTTTTAGATTGGAATTTCGATCTCAGATAAGATCCTCTAACAACTCGTCTTCGTCTTCAACACGAACAATAATCATTTTCTGTTCTTTACGTTACCGGTTTTCTGTATCCATTATTAGTATTATTGCTCTAATTATGCTGCTGTTTTATAAAATCAAAGTGTAGGTAACTTTCAACGGTAAAAATCATTATTCTATTTTCGTTAGGATATCACTTCATTCAATTTAATGTTTTTCAATGTCATGTTTTTCCAATTAAAATTTTACGATTGTTTTTAGTATTTTCCCATTTAAATATCAAGTTGTAAATCTCTTTCCGAAACAAGCTCTAGCTTCGGTATAGTTACTTTCCTCAATAAATTTTCTATGCAACCGTTGTATTGTTAATACAATTTTCTCTTGGATGTGTAAATTTATAATAAAGCGACATAATAGATCTTAATCAAATCCATCAAGATTTGAACTTGAAGTTCTAGACTTTTTTTACTAGGAGGAGTAAATTGAGTTTTCGTGCCACTGTCAATCTCACGCCTTTCTTTTGCAATTCGATTAATAGTTCTAAGACTCACATATTTAATAAATAAAAGAAATTATAGTCGTAAACTTGATCGTAAAATAAAAAGATGGGCTTCAAATTAAAAAATAAATGAATTCGAGTATTCTTTTATTTAATATATTATACTAAAATATTTCCCTGCCAAAGTAGCCACGTTCTTGAATATTTTTTAAATCAACTAGAAGTTTGTTTGAAGTAGTAGATTTCATCAAATTGTAAACAATTTTTCGTGCTTAACTTCCTAGTATCTTATTTTCACAGTGTTTTCCATAATTATCACAATATTATTAGTCTTTACAAAGATAGATGTAATAATTAACATGGATATTTCTCTTAACCACAAATCGAAATTGTGGTAACTAAAACAGCAAAGACTTTAAACACGTGATAGTATTTCACAAACTAATTGTAATAATAAACCTTATAAGACCAAACCGATTAGCTCGATGATCAGTACATACTAAGCTACTACCCTCCATTTTTAATTTTGCGCTAACGCGCATCCAATTTTGTAGGGCTACCATTCGTTGGTGGTACTTTAACAATAAAATAAAAAAATATCTCAAGCTTTCAAAAAAATAGTAACAAATTTTTGACAATATACACTGAATGATATTTTCAATATATTTTTGTGATTGTTTAATGAAATAAATGTAAAGATGCTTTTAATGAACAAGTTGTATGTAGTAAAATTAGATTCAAAAACCCTTTACTGATATGAACTAAAGCTTCAATAATAAAGCTTCGAATAATTATATTATATCATATATATAATAATAATATATATAATTATATTATATATGCAACACAAGTAAGTACAGTTACAAATATTTAAATTGTGGCAATGAAACATAGCCTTATAATTTTCTAATGTTTTTATTTTTGTAGTAAAAATCTATATATAAGGTATACATATTATAAATAATTTATTTACTATTTGTTTAAAGTTAAAGTAAATAACACAGAAAATAACACAATGGTTCTTTATTAACCTAAAATTGTAAAAAATGATCAAACAAATATAAAATCTTCTTCCAATCAGGTGCAGAACACTAAATTAGTGTTGTTTTATAAATGCAATTATCTATTCTTTTACAATAGACCAAGCAAGACAAAATATTTACGTTTCTGATATCGGTTGTAATTGCATTAATAGATAGACAGGTCGTTAATATATTTGGAACATCTGGCACAATAATAATTACACTCATTTACTTATATATTGATAAGAGAAATTAAACCTTTAAACTTTTAAATAGTTTTTGTAGTTAATTAAAATAATTGATATTTTTCATTTTTATTTTGATTACCTATTTGCCTAATGTTTTTTTCGATTTTAACATAGAGATGACAATAGCGGATACCTATATTTTGAATGGCACCAGTACACTGTGTTTAACCTTACAAGAAGTATTAACCTTTATTTGCCTTATTTATCTCTTGTTTTTACCGGTTGTTTCCCATTGTTGAGGAAAGATTAAGAGGGTTTCGAATCCCTAATAGTAATGTAGGTGCGACAAGATAAATTCATCTAAGGCTTAAAGTTAATTCCACTTAACAAAGTTGTTGAATGGAATAAAGAGACGAAAACAGGGATTCTCATACTTTTCATTCTCCATATTTATCATCCCCTTTAGTTGTGTACAGCTTTGTTTACCGTTACTGAAAAGGATTTATTCAAGCATACATGTTAGCATCCGATAAGAGTACTGAGAAATGACAGGTAACCCTGATAAATGCGTTCATGTTATGAAACCGTTTTATCCATTATCATTATCATATTAACGGAAATTTGATGATATTTTGGAATGTATTGGATTCCACGCTCTCGTTAAAGTCTGTAACCTAGAAACTAGTAATTTTAGTTGTATTTGCATAAAAAAAACAAAAAAGGGAGCATGCACAAATAAAACTAGACATAGAATGTTCAATAGGAAGATCACATATCGAAAATTATTGGTGCTTTTCCCTTTACCAAAATAAGAGCTATCAGTTGAGAGCTTTTAGTTTAGTAATTGCTATAGATTATTTTTTCTGAAAGTTGTTTCAATGCAAAGTTGCCTTATTTCAATTTTTAATATATTTCGAAATACTATATACATGAAGCTTGTATATTATTGGTTTGAAGAACAGACTAAACTTAACAAATATTTTTGTGTGTTCAGGCTATAAAATTTTTAAATATTAATATACTATTTAGAGCATCTCATAACAAAAATTACAATTATGCCAATTGCAATTTAAGAAATTGCTGCTTCTACAGCTGCTGTTATTAGTAATAAAAATTACAATTAATAGAAATATCACATAATCTGGCAACTATGCTCGATTGGATCTTATCAAAAGAGGGCTAACGGCGCTAATGGAAAAAGCTGGAACTAAAAGAAGGTTGTTCTATCATGCTGGAGTTGTTTTCGAGTTTTAATTGTGTAAATTTGTTTGTACCTACTTTACCTTTACTATTTTGTAATGAAAAGCACAAGAATCGTATTTACTACATTGAAGATTGATGACAGCGCCCTCTAACTAATTCTAATTTTCCCAATACTATTTAATGAACAGTTGAAAAAACAAGAAATAAATTTTGTCTTTCTTCATAGTTACAGAGGTTCAAATAAATGTTTATTTTATGTAGGCAGGAATTAGTGAGACTAATCAGAGCACTGCAATCAATCTTAACTAAATTCTAATAATATATTTATCGGTAAATTTCCCCACCACCACTGAGGTATTACCACGGCGCGTTACCATTTTTAAGGGGATGGTTCGCCTGTAGCCATATAACCCCATATTGCCCCAAATAAATGAAATTCACAAGTAATGAAAAATATCATTAATGAATAATTTACAAAACGAAAAAAATTGATACCAATTATTTACTAAAAAAGCCGTTCCAGAAACTAAGAATATAACTTCAATCAAAAACGAAAATAGAGAAACAGAAATATCGAAAAACTTCAACCAAAAACAGGAAAACAGAAAAGTTCTTCCATCATCTTTATCTTCACTTCACTTAGAAAATAATGCCTGTTACGGTGCCCATTTTTTCCTCGATTTGCCTAAGCTTATTACTATTTTTTTCTGTTGTCTTTGATATTTTCTTTTAACCCGTATATGTTAAGCTCTTCCCTAATGTCTTCGTTTCTTATTCTTTAACTCTACTTGAAAATTTCATTTCTTGAGCCGGGATCCTACTATCTCATTTCTTTGTTATTGTCCGTACCTCATATTCGTCTGTAAGAGTTGGCACAGCTAAAGTTTTATAGAACTTTAATTGTATTTCTTTTCTTTAAATCGGTGGATTCTCAATGAGTTTCTTTCTCATTTAATAGAGAAGTACATTCATAAACAGAAACAGGAACTTCAATGAAAACCAGAAATATAGAAGAACAACCAATTCGAAGAAACAAAAACAAAATAAACTACACAATATAGAAAGAAACAGGATATTCCTTCCAGAATAAGAGTAAATAATTTCAACCGAAAACATGGAAATATAAAAGACTGTCCAGAATTAGAAAAAATAACTTCAACCGAAAACAAGGAAACAGTAAATTCCTTAAAGAATCAGAGGAACTAACTTCAATCGAAAACAGGGAAACTGGAAATTCATTGCAGAAAAAGGAGAAAATAACTACAGCCGAAAATATGGAAATAAAAAAGATTCTCCAGAAACAATTAAAATAACTTCAAACATAAAACAGGGAAACAGCATATTGCTTCCATAATCTAAGAAAATCTCTTCAACCAAAAACAAAGAAATGGAAAAGTCCCTTCATAAACACAGAAAATCTCTTCAACCAAAAACAAAGAAATGGAAAAGTCCCTTCATAAACACAGAAAATCTCTTCAACCAAAAACAAAGAAATGGAAAAGTCCCTTCATAAAGAAAGAAAATCTCTTCAACCAAAAACAAAGAAATGCAAAAGTCCCTTGATAAACACAGAAAATATCTTCAACCAAAAACAAAGAAATGGAAAAGTCCCTTCATAAACACAGAAAATCTCTTCAACCAAAAACAAAGAAACGGAAAAGTCCCTTCATAAACACAGAAAATCTCTTCAACCAAAAACAAAGAAATGGAAAAGTCCCTTCATAAACAAAGAAAATCTCTTCAACCAAAAACAAAGAAATGCAAAAGTCCCTTGATAAAGACAGAAAATCTCTTCAACCAAAAACAAAGAAATGGAAAAGTTCCTTCATAAACACAGAAAATCTCTTCAACCAAAAACAAAGAAATGGAAAAGTCCCTTCATAAACAAAGAAAATCTCTTCAACCAAAAACAAAGAAATGCAAAAGTCCCTTGATAAACACAGAAAATCTCTTCAACCAAAAACAAAGAAATGGAAAAGTCCCTTCATAAACACAGAAAATCTCTTCAACCAAAAAAAAAGAAATGGAAAAGTCCCTTCATAAACACAGAAAATCTCTTCAACCAAAAACAAAGAAATGGAAAAATCCCTTGATAAGCAAAGAAAATCTCTTCAACCAAAAACAAAGAAATGCAAAAGTCCCTTGATAAACACAGAAAATCTCTTCAACCAAAAACAAAGAAATGAAAAAGTCCCTTCATAAACAAAGAAAATCTCTTCAACCAAAAACAAAGAAATGCAAAAGTTCCTTGATAAACACAGAAAATCTCTTCAACCAAAAACACAGAAATGCAAAAGTCCCTTCATAAATACAGAAAATCTCTTCAACCAAAAACAAAGAAATGGAAAAATCCCTTGATAAGCAAAGAAAATCTCTTCAACCAAAAACAAAGAAATGCAAAAGTCCCTTGATAAACACAGAAAATCTCTTCAACCAAAAACAAAGAAATGAAAAAGTCCCTTCATAAACAAAGAAAATCTCTTCAACCAAAAACAAAGAAATGCAAAAGTTCCTTGATAAACACAGAAAATCTCTTCAACCAAAATCACAGAAATGCAAAAGTCCCTTCATAAATACAGAAAATCTCTTCAACCAAAAACAAAGAAATGGAAAAGTCCCTTGATAAACACAGAAAATCTCTTCAACCAAAAACAAAGAAATGCAAAAGTCCCTTGATAAACACAGAAAATCTCTTCAACCAAAAACACAGAAATGCAAAAGTCCCTTCATAAATACAGAAAATCTCTTCAACCAAAAACAAAGAAATGGAAAAGTCCCTTGATAAACACAGAAAATCTCTTCAACCAAAAACAAAGAAATGCAAAAGTCCCTTCATAAATACAGAAACTCTCCCTTCAACCAAAAACAAAGAAATGGAAAATTCCCTTCATAAACAAAGAAAATCCCTTCAACCAAAAATAAAGAAATGCAAAAGTTCCTTCATAAACAAAGAAAATCTCTTCAACCAAAAACAAAGAAATGCAAAAGTCCCTTCATAAACACAGAAAATCTGTTCAACCAAAAACAAAGAAATGGAAAAGTCCCTTCATAAACAAAGAAAATCTCTTCAACCAAAAACACAGAAATGCAAAAGTCCCTTCATAAACACAGAAAATATCTTCAACCAAAAACAAAGAAATGAAAAAGTCCCTTCATAAACAAAGAAAATCTTTTCAACCAAAAACAAAGAAAATCTCTTCAACCAAAAACAAAGAAATGAAAAAGTCCCTTCATAAACAAAGAAAATCTCTTCAACCAAAAACAAAGAAATGCAAAAGTCCCTTAATAAACAAAGAAAATCTCTTCAACCAAAAACAAAGAAATGGAAAAGTCCTTTGATAAACACAGAAAATCTCTTCAACCAAAAACAAAGAAATGCAAAAGTCCCTTCATAAACAAAGAAAATATCTTCAACCAAAAACAAAGATATAAAAAAGTCCCTTCATAAACAAAGAAAATCCCTTCACCCAAAAACGAAGAAATGGAAAATTCCCTTCATAAACAAAGAAAATCCCTTCAACCAAAAACAAAGAAATGCAAAAGTCCCTTCATAAACAAAGAAAATCCCTTCACCCAAAAACGAAGAAATGGAAAATTCCCTTCATAAACAAAGAAAATCCCTTCAACCAAAAACATAGAAACGGAAAATTCCCTCCAGAACCATTCCAAAGAAACAAAAACCAAATATACCACGTAATTCAGAGTGAAACAGAGAAATTGTCATGAACTTAGATACAGAAACTACCGACCAAAAAAAGAAAATTCACTGAAAACTGCCCAAAATCCGAAAATATAGTACCAGCTACAAATAGTAAACAAACCCCCGGATAATAATACTGATGATTACGAACCTAACAAACTTCAGTTTCCGAGTTTTCGGAACAAATTCGACTACCTCCCCCTTTAGCGCATTTGCTTGCTTTGGACACAAGTCTGATCAATGCAGGTTCGGCAGAGACCCCAGCTAGAGGTGCACCACTGTTCAACGAAAATCAAGGAAAAAGAAGGAGCGCCCCTCAATGAACAACGAAAATAGAAGAATAACCTCACCGGAAAAATAGAAAGCAAAAACAAAGAAACGGAAAATTCACTTCATTAACAAAGAAAATCCCTTCAACCAAAAACAAAGAAATGGAAAATTCCCTTCATAAACAAAGAAAATCCCTTCAACCAAAAACAAAGAAATGGAAAATTCCCTTCATAAACAAAGAAAATCCCTTCAACCAAAAACATAGAAATGGTAATTTCCCTTCATAAACAAAGAAAATCCCTTTAACCAAAAACAAAGAAACGGAAAATCCCTTCATAAACAAAGAAAATCCCTTCAACCAAAAACAGGGAAATGGAAATGACCCTCCACAAACAAAGAAAATCCCTTCAAACAAAAACAAAGAAATGGAAAATTCCCTCCAGAACCATTCCAAAGAAACAAAAACCAAATAAACCAGGTAATTCAGAGAGAAACAGAGAAATTGTCATGAACTTAGATACAGAAACTACCGACCAAAAAAAGAAAATTCACTGAAATCTGCCCAAAATCCGAAAATATAGTACCAGCTACAAATAGTAAACAAACCCCCGGATAATAATACTGATGATTACGAACCTAACAAACTTCAGTTTCCGAGTTTTCGGAACAAATTCGACTACCTCCCCCTTTAGCGCATTTGCTTGCTTTGGACACAAGTCTGATCAATGCAGGTTCGGCAGAGACCCCAGCTAGAGGTGCACCACTGTTCAACGAAAATCAAGGAAAAAGAAGGAGCGCCCCTCAATGAACAACGAAAATAGAAGAATAACCTCACCGGGAAAATAGAACGCAAAAACAAAGAAATGGAAAATTCACTTCATTAACAAAGAAAATCCCTTCAATCAAAAACAAGGAAGTGGAAAATTCCCTTCATAAACAAAGAAAATCCCTTCAACCAAAAACAAAGAAATGGAAAATTCCCTTCAAAAACAAAGAAAATCCCTTCAACCAAAAACAAAGAAATGGAAATGTCCCTCCATAAACAAAGAAAATCCCTTCACCTAAAAACAAAGAAATGGAAAATTCCCTTCATAAACAAAGAAAATCCCTTCAACCGAAAACAGGGAAATGTAAATGTCCCTCCATAAACAAAGAAAATAACTTCAACGAAAAACAGGGAAATGGAAATGTCCCTCCATAAACATAGAAAATAAATTCAACTAAAAACAGAGAAATGAAAAAGTCCCTCAATAAACAAAGAAAATCCCTTCAAGCAAAAACAAAGAAATGGAAAATTCCATTCATATACAAAGAAAATCCCTTCTCATAAAAACAAAGAAATGGAAAATTCCCTTCATAAACAAAGAAAATCCCTTCAACCAAAAACAAAGAAACGGAAATTCCCTTCATAAACAAAGAAAATCCCTTCATCCAAAAACAGGGAAATGGAAATGTCCCTCCATAAACAAAGAAAATAAATTCTACCAAAAACAGATAAATGAAAAAGTCCCTCAATAAACAAAGAAAATCCCTTCAAGCAAAAACAAAGAAATGGAAAATTCCATTCATATACAAAGAAAATCCCTTCAACCAAAAACAGGGAAATGGAAATGTCCCTTCACAAACAAAGAAAATAAATTCAACCAAAAACAGAGAAATGAAAAAGTCCCTCAATAAACAAAGAAAATCCCTTCAAGCAAAAACAAAGAAATGGAAAATTCCATTCATAAACAAGGAAAATCCCTTCAACCAAAAACAGGGAAATGGAAATGTCCCTCCATAAACAAAGAAAATAAATTCAACCAAAAACAGAGAAATTAAAAAGTCCCTCAATAAACAAAGAAAATCCCTTCAAGCAAAAACAAAGAAATGGAAAATTCCATTCATAAACAAGGAAAATCCCTTCAACCAAAAACAGGGAAATGGAAATGTCCCTCCATAAACAAAGAAAATAAATTCAACCAAAAACAGAGAAATTAAAAAGTCCCTCAATAAACAAAGAAAATCCCTTCAAGCAAAAACAAAGAAATGGAAAATTCCATTCATAAACAAAAAAAATCCCTTCAACCAAAAACGTTGGGCCGAAATCTAAAATTTACAATAAATAATATACACACTGTATGTCATTCAATGATTAGAATGTAAGAAATTTAAAAAATGTTCACTTACCTTTCGAACACACTGTATATCATCAAATTTTTACAAAAGTAAAAGTTTCGTAACGTTTGTTTGTCTTTCAAGAAACTCTGCTGTTGAACGCACTGTATATCATTCACTTTGTACAACTGTGAATAAAACATACGCACAAAAGGATTTTTTATATATACGCAAAGGATAAAAAAATTTGAAAAAATGTTCATTTACTGTTCGAATACACTGTATATCATAAATTTTTACAAATGTAAAAATTTAATAATAATCGAAGACACCCTGTTGTTGAACACACGGTATAATACTCATTTTTTATAAACCGGAAATACGCAAAACATTTAAAAATAAAATTATCCAGAATCATTTTATCAAAAAGACATAAAGAATAAAATAGTTATGTATCACCCTCTATAGTAGATCTAATATAGTCAAAAATATTTTTGGAATAGTTGAATTTAATAAACAATAAATTAAAAAAACACCATGCAAATACCCCAGTTTTCCTACCTTTCCTGATGAAATTCTTACCCTGATGATGACCACCCAAAATTCTGAAACAAAAGAGAAAATAATATTTATTCGCTATTTATTCTCAATTTGCTTAAAATTTAAATAAATCGTAATTTAAAAAAAAATTATACAATAATTTAAAAATAGTATATCTAAATACTAAACAAAAAATTTTTTTTTAAATTAATAGTTATATTCGTTAGCGTTAACAATCAATTATTTTATTTAAACTATTATAATAAACTATAGAACAATAATAACAATTGCGAAAGTTAATTAAAAGTTTATTTTTAAATTTTTTTCATTTTATTTAATTAATTAAAAAGCGTTTAAAAATTTTACCTTGTGATTTCTTAAGTAAAAATCCATATACGAAACTAAAATCGTTTAATTATTGTAAACTATTAAACCACCGAATTTAATTTCGACCGTTTACTCCGAAAATCCGACTTCAATTAATTGATTTATTTTGATGTACATTTATATATTTATTAGTCACGACGTCGTAAAATAATTAAATGTAATAAAAATAATTTTATTTAGAATTCCCAACTAATATTTAATAATAAATTGAAATAGTATTTATAATTATAAAATTTGTAATAGTGAAAAATCACTTTTACGTTTCTAAATTAAAAATATTTGTTTAATTTTTAAAATAAAAATAAAATCGTTTAATAATAAAAACTTTCAACTAACCTTCTGATTTCAGACGTAAATATTCCCAATCCTAAAGGGCACTTCACACGCGCGCGATTAAACGGAACTAAAACCGCACGAGATTCTCAACGAAAACGAAATAATCGAAAGCGCTTAAATTTTTTTAACTAATTGATAAAAATCAAAAGACTTATTCGATTTTAGGACCGATCGCGGTGACTGACACTCGAATAATGAATTTATTTCGATAAATTAATATATTAGTCACGACATCTTTACGTAATAATGACTAACATGTTTACAAACAAATAATTCATAAAAAATCGTAAAAATATCTATAATTTAGAGTTGAAATTAATTGAATGTTAGTACTTTTAAACTTCATTAGTTGGTGTAAAAGATGACAACTAGTTTCGATTAATAAATTATCATCAGGACCTAATGCGGAAGACTAATATTTATCAATTTTCGATGTAATTCCATTTAATAAATTTAAAATCGTTTAATAATAAAAACTTTCAACTAACCTTCTAATTTCAGACGTAATTATTCCCAATCCTAAAGGGCACTTCACACGCGCGCGATTAAACGGAACTAAAACCGCACGAGATTCTCAACGAAAACGAAATAATCGAAAGCGTTTAAAATTTTAAACTAAATATAAAAATCAAACTGAATTATTTGATTTTTAGACCGTTCGCGGTGACTGACACTCGAATAATGAATTTATTTCGATAAATTAATATCTTAGTCACGACATCTTTACGTAATAATGACTAATATGTTTACAAACAAATATTTAATGGATTTAAAAACTTTTAAAAGTAAAAAATATGCAACTGTACCTTTTAATTATCGAAGTAAAAATCCCTATTCAAAAGGGCACTTCACACGCGCGATTAAAAGGATCTAAAACCGCACCAGATCCTGTACGAAAACGAAAAAAATTGAAAGCGTTTTAATTTTTAAACTAATTAATAAAAATCGAACAGAATTATTTGATTTTAAGACCGTTCGCGGCGACGAGTACACAAATAATGATTTTTTTTTCGATACATTCATCTCTTAGTCATCAACCTTTACATAATAATGTATTCCCATCATTAATTTCTTCTTGCAATTGAATAAATAAATACTAAATAAATAAAATACTATCTCCAATCTCATCAAATTTTGTTTGAATTTCTTAGTATGGATGTTCTAGTTTCTATCTTAAAATAAGTGGTATTTTTTAAGAAAAAGTTGATTTTTAATGACAAAAAGAACGTTTTTTTTGGTAAAGTGTCTATTAATTATTTAAAGAAGCACATAAATGTTATTAAATAATGGTTACAAAGAATAAGTATTCTTTGTGATAATTCGGCAGTAATAAGAGCAGTGTAATTAACCTCAACTAAATTATAATAAAACATTAATTGGTAAATTTCCACACCACCACTGAGGTATTACCACGGCGCGTTACCATTTTTTTAAGGGGATGGTTCGCCTGTAGCCATATAACCCCATAAAACCCCAAATAAATAAAATTCTTAATAATGAAATCTATCAAAAACGAATTGTTTACAACACGAAGAAAAAATCGTGATTCCAGGAACTAAAAAAATAACTTTAGTCGAAAACGGAAATAGAAGAACAGAGAAAATAACGCCAAGCAAAAACAGGAAAATAGAAGAAAAGTCCCTTCAGAAAAAGGGAAAAAAGCTCTAAACAAAAACGAGGAAATTTATGAAAATAGAGGTGCACTAGTGTTCAACGGAAATCGGGGAAAAGGAAGGAGCGCCCCTCAATGAACAAAAAACATATAAGAATAGCCCCATCAAGAATATAAAACGCACCTTCAAGAAAAAAGAGGTAAATAGAAGAACACGACTAAAGAAAATAACTCCAACGAAACACAGGGAAATGGAAAAGTTTCTCTATAGACAGAGAAAATACCTTCAATCAAAAACCTCAACGAAAAACAAAGAAATGAAAAAGTCCCTCCATAAACAAAGAAAATATCTTCAACCAAAAACAAAGAAATGAAAAAGTCCCTCCATAAACAAAGAAAATCCCTTCAACCAAAAACAAAGAAATGGAAAATTCCCTAAAGAACCATTCCAAAGAAACTAAAACCAAATAAACCACGTAATTCAGAGAGAAACAGAGAAATTGTCATGAACTTAGATAGAGAAACTACCGACCAAAAAAGAAAATTCACTGAAAACTGCCCAAAATCCGAAAATATAGTACCAGCTACAAATAATAAACAAACCCCCGGATAATAATACTGATGATTACGAATCTAACAAACTTCAGTTTCCGAGTTTTCGGAACAAATTCGACTACCTCCCCCTTTAGCGCATTTGCTTGCTTTGGACACAAGTCTGATCAATGCAGGTTCGGCAGAGACCCCAGCTAGAGGTGCACCACTGTTCAACGAAAATCAAGGAAAAAGAAGGAGCGCCCCTCAATGAACAACAAAAATAGAAGAATAACCTCACCGGGAAAATAGAAAGCAAAAACAAAGAAATGCAAAATTCCCTTCATTAACAAAGAAAATCCCTTCAACCAAAAACAAAGATATGGAAAATTCCCTTCATAAACAAAGAAAATATCTTCAACCAAAAACAAAGAAATGAAAAAGTCCCTCCATAAACAAAGAAAATCCCTTCACCTAAAAACAAAGAAATGGAAAATTCCCTTCATAAACAAAGAAAATCCCTTCAACCAAAAATAGGGAAATGTAAATGTCCCTCCACAAACAAAGAAAACAACTTCAACGAAAAACTAGGAAATGGAATTGTCCCTCCATAAACAAAGAAAATCCCTTCACCTAAAAACAAAGAAATGGATAATACCCTTCATAAACAAAGAAAATAACTTCAATGAAAATCAAGGAAATGGAAAATTCCCTTCATAAACAAAGAAAATCACTTCAAGCAAAAACAAAGAAATGGAAAATTTCCTTCATAAACAAAGAAAATATCTTCAACCAAAAACAAAGATATGAAAAATTCCCTCCATAAACAAAGAAAATCCCTTCACCCAAAAACGAAGAAATGGAAAATTCCCTTCATAAACAAAGAAAATCCCTTCAACCAAAAACATAGAAACGGAAAATTCCCTCCAGAACCATTCCAAAGAAACAAAAACCAAATATACCACGTAATTCAGAGTGAAACAGAGAAATTGTCATGAACTTAGATACAGAAACTACCGACCAAAAAAAGAAAACTCACTGAAAACTGTCCAAAATCCGAAAATATAGTACCAGCTACAAATAATAAACAAACCCCCGGATAATAATACTGATGATTACGAAACTAACAAACTTCAGTTTCCGAGTTTTCGGAACAAATTCGACTACCTCCCCCTTTAGCGCATTTGCTTGCTTTGGACACAAGTCTGATCAATGCAGGTTCGGCAGAGACCCCAGCTAGAGGTGCACCACTGTTCAACGAAAATCAAGGAAAAAGAAGGAGCGCCCCTCAATGAACAACGAAAATAGAAGAATAACCTCACCGGGAAAATAGAAAGCAAAAACAAAGAAACGGAAAATTATTCACTTCATTAACAAAGAAAATCCCTTCAACCAAAAACAAAGAAATGGAAAATTCCCTTCATAAACAAAGAAAATCCCTTCAACCAAAAACAGGGAAATGGAAATGACCCTCCACAAACAAAGAAAATCCCTTTAACCAAAAACAAAGAAACGGAAAATCCCTTCATAAACAAAGAAAATCCCTTCAACCAAAAACAGGGAAATGGAAATGACCCTCCACAAACAAAGAAAATCCCTTCAAACAAAAACAAAGAAATGGAAAATTCCCTCCAGAACCATTCCAAAGAAACAAAAACCAAATAAACCACGTAATTCAGAGAGAAACAGAGAAATTGTCATGAACTTAGATACAGAAACTACCGACCAAAAAAAGAAAACTCACTGAAAACTGTCCAAAATCCGAAAATATAGTACCAGCTACAAATAATAAACAAACCCCCGGATAATAATACTGATGATTACGAACCTAACAAACTTCAGTTTCCGAGTTTTCGGAACAAATTCGACTACCTCCCCCTTTAGCGCATTTGCTTGCTTTGGACACAAGTCTGATCAATGCAGGTTCGGCAGAGACCCCAGCTAGAGGTGCACCACTGTTCAACGAAAATCAAGGAAAAAGAAGGAGCGCCCCTCAATGAACAACGAAAATAGAAGAATAACCTCACCGGGAAAATAGAACGCAAAAACAAAGAAATGGAAAATTCACTTCATTAACAAAGAAAATCCCTTCAATCAAAAACAAGGAAGTGGAAAATTCCCTTCATAAACAAAGAAAATCCCTTCAACCAAAAACAAAGAAATGGAAAATTCCCTTCAAAAACAAAGAAAATCCCTTCAACCAAAAACAAAGAAATGGAAATGTCCCTCCATAAACAAAGAAAATCCCTTCACCTAAAAACAAAGAAATGGAAAATTCCCTTCATAAACAAAGAAAATCCCTTCAACCGAAAACAGGGAAATGTAAATGTCCCTCCATAAACAAAGAAAATAACTTCAACGAAAAACAGGGAAATGGAAATGTCCCTCCATAAACATAGAAAATAAATTCAACTAAAAACAGAGAAATGAAAAAGTCCCTCAATAAACAAAGAAAATCCCTTCAAGCAAAAACAAAGAAATGGAAAATTCCATTCATATACAAAGAAAATCCCTTCTCATAAAAACAAAGAAATGGAAAATTCCCTTCATAAACAAAGAAAATCCCTTCATCCAAAAACAGGGAAATGGAAATGTCCCTCCATAAACAAAGAAAATAAATTCTACCAAAAACAGATAAATGAAAAAGTCCCTCAATAAACAAAGAAAATCCCTTCAAGCAAAAACAAAGAAATGGAAAATTCCATTCATATACAAAGAAAATCCCTTCAACCAAAAACAGGGAAATGGAAATGTCCCTTCACAAACAAAGAAAATAAATTCAACCAAAAACAGAGAAATGAAAAAGTCCCTCAATAAACAAAGAAAATCCCTTCAAGCAAAAACAAAGAAATGGAAAATTCCATTCATAAACAAGGAAAATCCCTTCAACCAAAAACAGGGAAATGGAAATGTCCCTCCATAAACAAAGAAAATAAATTCAACCAAAAACAGAGAAATTAAAAAGTCCCTCAATAAACAAAGAAAATCCCTTCAAGCAAAAACAAAGAAATGGAAAATTCCATTCATAAACAAGGAAAATCCCTTCAACCAAAAACAGGGAAATGGAAATGTCCCTCCATAAACAAAGAAAATAAATTCAACCAAAAACAGAGAAATTAAAAAGTCCCTCAATAAACAAAGAAAATCCCTTCAAGCAAAAACAAAGAAATGGAAAATTCCATTCATAAACAAAGAAAATCCCTTCAACCAAAAACGTTGGGCCGAAATCTAAAATTTACAATAAATAATATACACACTGTATGTCATTCAATGATTAGAATGTAAGAAATTTAAAAAATGTTCACTTACCTTTCGAACACACTGTATATCATCAAATTTTTACAAAAGTAAAAGTTTCGTAACGTTTGTTTGTCTTTCAAGAAACTCTGCTGTTGAACGCACTGTATATCATTCACTTTGTACAACTGTGAATAAAACATACGCACAAAAGGATTTTTTATATATACGCAAAGGATAAAAAAATTTGAAAAAATGTTCATTTACTGTTCGAATACACTGTATATCATAAATTTTTACAAATGTAAAAATTTAATAATAATCGAAGACACCCTGTTGTTGAACACACGGTATAATACTCATTTTTTATAAACCGGAAATACGCAAAACATTTAAAAATAAAATTATCCAGAATCATTTTATCAAAAAGACATAAAGAATAAAATAGTTATGTATCACCCTCTATAGTAGATCTAATATAGTCAAAAATATTTTTGGAATAGTTGAATTTAATAAACAATAAATTAAAAAAACACCATGCAAATACCCCAGTTTTCCTACCTTTCCTGATGAAATTCTTACCCTGATGATGACCACCCAAAATTCTGAAACAAAAGAGAAAATAATATTTATTCGCTATTTATTCTCAATTTGCTTAAAATTTAAATAAATCGTAATTTAAAAAAAAATTATACAATAATTTAAAAATAGTATATCTAAATACTAAACAAAAAATTTTTTTTTAAATTAATAGTTATATTCGTTAGCGTTAACAATCAATTATTTTATTTAAACTATTATAATAAACTATAGAACAATAATAACAATTGCGAAAGTTAATTAAAAGTTTATTTTTAAATTTTTTTCATTTTATTTAATTAATTAAAAAGCGTTTAAAAATTTTACCTTGTGATTTCTTAAGTAAAAATCCATATACGAAACTAAAATCGTTTATTTATTGTAAACTATTAAACCACCGAATTTAATTTCGACCGTTTACTCCGAAAATCCGACTTCAATTAATTGATTTATTTTGATGTACATTTATATATTTATTAGTCACGACGTCGTAAAATAATTAAATGTAATAAAAATAATTTTATTTAGAATTCCCAACTAATATTTAATAATAAATTGAAATAGTATTTATAATTATAAAATTTGTAATAGTGAAAAATCACTTTTACGTTTCTAAATTAAAAATATTTGTTTAATTTTTAAAATAAAAATAAAATCGTTTAATAATAAAAACTTTCAACTAACCTTCTGATTTCAGACGTAAATATTCCCAATCCTAAAGGGCACTTCACACGCGCGCGATTAAACGGAACTAAAACCGCACGAGATTCTCAACGAAAACGAAATAATCGAAAGCGCTTAAATTTTTTTAACTAATTGATAAAAATCAAAAGACTTATTCGATTTTAGGACCGATCGCGGTGACTGACACTCGAATAATGAATTTATTTCGATAAATTAATATATTAGTCACGACATCTTTACGTAATAATGACTAACATGTTTACAAACAAATAATTCATAAAAAATCGTAAAAATATCTATAATTTAGAGTTGAAATTAATTGAATGTTAGTACTTTTAAACTTCATTAGTTGGTGTAAAAGATGACAACTAGTTTCGATTAATAAATTATCATCAGGACCTAATGCGGAAGACTAATATTTATCAATTTTCGATGTAATTCCATTTAATAAATTTAAAATCGTTTAATAATAAAAACTTTCAACTAACCTTCTAATTTCAGACGTAATTATTCCCAATCCTAAAGGGCACTTCACACGCGCGCGATTAAACGGAACTAAAACCGCACGAGATTCTCAACGAAAACGAAATAATCGAAAGCGTTTAAAATTTTAAACTAAATATAAAAATCAAACTGAATTATTTGATTTTTAGACCGTTCGCGGTGACTGACACTCGAATAATGAATTTATTTCGATAAATTAATATCTTAGTCACGACATCTTTACGTAATAATGACTAATATGTTTACAAACAAATATTTAATGGATTTAAAAACTTTTAAAAGTAAAAAATATGCAACTGTACCTTTTAATTATCGAAGTAAAAATCCCTATTCAAAAGGGCACTTCACACGCGCGATTAAAAGGATCTAAAACCGCACCAGATCCTGTACGAAAACGAAAAAAATTGAAAGCGTTTTAATTTTTAAACTAATTAATAAAAATCGAACAGAATTATTTGATTTTAAGACCGTTCGCGGCGACGAGTACACAAATAATGATTTTTTTTTCGATACATTCATCTCTTAGTCATCAACCTTTACATAATAATGTATTCCCATCATTAATTTCTTCTTGCAATTGAATAAATAAATACTAAATAAATAAAATACTATCTCCAATCTCATCAAATTTTGTTTGAATTTCTTAGTATGGATGTTCTAGTTTCTATCTTAAAATAAGTGGTATTTTTTAAGAAAAAGTTGATTTTTAATGACAAAAAGAACGTTTTTTTTGGTAAAGTGTCTATTAATTATTTAAAGAAGCACATAAATGTTATTAAATAATGGTTACAAAGAATAAGTATTCTTTGTGATAATTCGGCAGTAATAAGAGCAGTGTAATTAACCTCAACTAAATTATAATAAAACATTAATTGGTAAATTTCCACACCACCACTGAGGTATTACCACGGCGCGTTACCATTTTTTTAAGGGGATGGTTCGCCTGTAGCCATATAACCCCATAATACCCCAAATAAATAAAATTCTTAATAATGAAATCTATCAAAAACGAATTGTTTACAACACGAAGAAAAAATCGTGATTCCAGGAACTAAAAAAATAACTTTAGTCGAAAACGGAAATAGAAGAACAGAGAAAATAACGCCAACCAAAAACAGGAAAATAGAAGAAAAGTCCCTTCAGAAAAAGGGAAAAAAGCTCTAAACAAAAACGAGGAAATTTATGAAAATAGAGGTGCACTAGTGTTCAACGGAAATCGGGGAAAAGGAAGGAGCGCCCCTCAATGAACAAAAAACATATAAGAATAGCCCCATCAAGAATATAAAACGCACCTTCAAGAAAAAAGAGGTAAATAGAAGAACACGACTAAAGAAAATAACTCCAACGAAACACAGGGAAATGGAAAAGTTTCTCTATAGACAGAGAAAATACCTTCAATCAAAAACCTCAACGAAAAACAAAGAAATGAAAAAGTCCCTCCATAAACAAAGAAAATATCTTCAACCAAAAACAAAGAAATGAAAAAGTCCCTCCATAAACAAAGAAAATCCCTTCAACCAAAAACAAAGAAATGGAAAATTCCCTAAAGAACCATTCCAAAGAAACAAAAACCAAATAAACCACGTAATTCAGAGAGAAACAGAGAAATTGTCATGAACTTAGATAGAGAAACTACCGACCAAAAAAGAAAATTCACTGAAAACTGCCCAAAATCCGAAAATATAGTACCAGCTACAAATAATAAACAAACCCCCGGATAATAATACTGATGATTACGAACCTAACAAACTTCAGTTTCCGAGTTTTCGGAACAAATTCGACTACCTCCCCCTTTAGCGCATTTGCTTGCTTTGGACACAAGTCTGATCAATGCAGGTTCGGCAGAGACCCCAGCTAGAGGTGCACCACTGTTCAACGAAAATCAAGGAAAAAGAAGGAGCGCCCCTCAATGAACAACGAAAATAGAAGAATAACCTCACCGGGAAAATAGAAAGCAAAAACAAAGAAATGCAAAATTCCCTTCATTAACGAAGAAAATCCCTTCAACCAAAAACAGGGAAATGGAAATGACCCTCCACAAACAAAGAAAATCCCTTCAAACAAAAACAAAGAAATGGAAAATTCCCTCCAGAACCATTCCAAAGAAACAAAAACCAAATAAACCACGTAATTCAGAGAGAAACAGAGAAATTGTCATGAACTTAGATACAGAAACTACCGACCAAAAAAAGAAAATTCACTGAAATCTGCCCAAAATCCGAAAATATAGTACCAGCTACAAATAATAAACAAACCCCCGGATAATAATACTGATGATTACGAACCTAACAAACTTCAGTTTCCGAGTTTTCGGAACAAATTCGACTACCTCCCCCTTTAGCGCATTTGCTTGCTTTGGACACAAGTCTGATCAATGCAGGTTCGGCAGAGACCCCAGCTAGAGGTGCACCACTGTTCAACGAAAATCAAGGAAAAAGAAGGAGCGCCCCTCAATGAACAACGAAAATAGAAGAATAACCTCACCGGGAAAATAGAAAGCAAAAACAAAGAAATGCAAAATTCCCTTCATTAACGAAGAAAATCCCTTCAACCAAAAACAGGGAAATGGAAATGACCCTCCACAAACAAAGAAAATCCCTTCAAACAAAAACAAAGAAATGGAAAATTCCCTCCAGAACCATTCCAAAGAAACAAAAACCAAATAAACCACGTAATTCAGAGAGAAACAGAGAAATTGTCATGAACTTAGATACAGAAACTACCGACCAAAAAAAGAAAATTCACTGAAATCTGCCCAAAATCCGAAAATATAGTACCAGCTACAAATAGTAAACAAACCCCCGGATAATAATACTGATGATTACGAACCTAACAAACTTCAGTTTCCGAGTTTTCGGAACAAATTCGACTACCTCCCCCTTTAGCGCATTTGCTTGCTTTGGACACAAGTCTGATCAATGCAGGTTCGGCAGAGACCCCAGCTAGAGGTGCACCACTGTTCAACGAAAATCAAGGAAAAAGAAGGAGCGCCCCTCAATGAACAACGAAAATAGAAGAATAACCTCACCGGGAAAATAGAAAGCAAAAACAAAGAAATGCAAAATTCCCTTCATTAACAAAGAAAATCCCTTCAACCAAAAACAAAGATATGGAAAATTCCCTTCATAAACAAAGAAAATCCCTTCACCTAAAAACAAAGAAATGGAAAATTCCCTTCATAAACAAAGAAAATCCCTTCAACCAAAAATAGGGAAATGTAAATGTCCCTCCACAAACAAAAAAAACAACTTCAACGAAAAACTAGGAAATGGAATTGTCCCTCCATAAACAAAGAAAATCCCTTCACCTAAAAACAAAGAAATGGATAATTCCCTTCATAAACAAAGAAAATAACTTCAATGAAAATCAAGGAAATGGAAAATTCCCTTCATAAACAAAGAAAATCCCTTCAAGCAAAAACAAAGAAATGGAAAATTTCCTTCATAAACAAAGAAAATATCTTCAACCAAAAACAAAGATATGAAAAACTCCCTCCATAAACAAAGAAAATCCCTTCACCCAAAAACGAAGAAATGGAAAATTCCCTTCATAAACAAAGAAAATCCCTTCAACCAAAAACATAGAAACGGAAAATTCCCTCCAGAACCATTCCAAAGAAACAAAAACCAAATATACCACGTAATTCAGAGTGAAACAGAGAAATTGTCATGAACTTAGATACAGAAACTACCGACCAAAAAAAGAAAATTCACTGAAAACTGTCCAAAATCCGAAAATATAGTACCAGCTACAAATAATAAACAAACCCCCGGATAATAATACTGATGATTACGAAACTAACAAACTTCAGTTTCCGAGTTTTCGGAACAAATTCGACTACCTCCCCCTTTAGCGCATTTGCTTGCTTTGGACACAAGTCTGATCAATGCAGGTTCGGCAGAGACCCCAGCTAGAGGTGCACCACTGTTCAACGAAAATCAAGGAAAAAGAAGGAGCGCCCCTCAATGAACAACGAAAATAGAAGAATAACCTCACCGGGAAAATAGAACGCAAAAACAAAGAAATGGAAAATTCCCTTCATTAACGAAGAAAATCCCTTCAACCAAAAACAGGGAAATGGAAAATTCCCTCCAGAACCATTCCAAAGAAACAAAAACCAAATAAACCACGTAATTCAGAGAGAAACAGAGAAATTGTCATGAACTTAGATACAGAAACTACCGACCAAAAAAAGAAAATTCACTGAAATCTGCCCAAAATCCGAAAATATAGTACCAGCTACAAATAGTAAACAAACCCCCGCATAATAATACTGATGATTACGAACCTAACAAACTTCAGTTTCCGAGTTTTCGGAACAAATTCGACTACCTCCCCCTTTAGCGCATTTGCTTGCTTTGGACACAAGTCTGATCAATGCAGGTTCGGCAGAGACCCCAGCTAGAGGTGCACCACTGTTCAACGAAAATCAAGGAAAAAGAAGGAGCGCCCCTCAATGAACAACGAAAATAGAAGAATAACCTCACCGGGAAAATAGAAAGCAAAAACAAAGAAACGGAAAATTATTCACTTCATTAACAAAGAAAAACCCTTCAACCAAAAACAAAGAAATGGAAAATTCCCTTCATAAACAAAGAAAATCCCTTCAACCAAAAACAAAGAAATGGAAAATTCCCTTCATAAACAAAGAAAATATCTTCAACCAAAAACAAAGAAATGAAAAAGTCCCTCCATAAACAAAGAAAATCCCTTCAACCAAAAACATAGAAATGGAAATTTCCCTTCATAAAC
This sequence comes from Hermaeophaga mercurialis, assembly GCA_951812935.1. Lineage (NCBI taxonomy): Eukaryota > Metazoa > Arthropoda > Insecta > Coleoptera > Chrysomelidae > Hermaeophaga > Hermaeophaga mercurialis. The sequence goes on from OX638360.1 coordinate 46,593,280, forward strand.
AAAGAAAATCCCTTCAACCAAAAACAGGGAAATGGAAATGACCCTCCACAAACAAAGAAAATCCCTTTAACCAAAAACAAAGAAACGGAAAATCCCTTCATAAACAAAGAAAATCCCTTCAACCAAAAACAGGGAAATGGAAATGACCCTCCACAAACAAAGAAAATCCCTTCAAACAAAAACAAAGAAATGGAAAATTCCCTCCAGAACCATTCCAAAGAAACAAAAACCAAATAAACCACGTAATTCAGAGAGAAACAGAGAAATTGTCATGAACTTAGATACAGAAACTACCGACCAAAAAAAGAAAATTCACTGAAATCTGCCCAAAATCCGAAAATATAGTACCAGCTACAAATAGTAAACAAACCCCCGGATAATAATACTGATGATTACGAACCTAACAAACTTCAGTTTCCGAGTTTTCGGAACAAATTCGACTACCTCCCCCTTTAGCGCATTTGCTTGCTTTGGACACAAGTCTGATCAATGCAGGTTCGGCAGAGACCCCAGCTAGAGGTGCACCACTGTTCAACGAAAATCAAGGAAAAAGAAGAAGCGCCCCTCAATGAACAACGAAAATAGAAGAATAACCTCACCGGGAAAATAGAAAGCAAAAACAAAGAAACGGAAAATTATTCACTTCATTAACAAAGAAAATCCCTTCAACCAAAAACAAAGAAATGGAAAATTCCCTTCATAAACAAAGAAAATCCCTTCAACCAAAAACAAAGAAATGGAAAATTCCCTTCATAAACAAAGAAAATCCCTTCAACCAAAAACATAGAAATGGAAATTTCCCTTCATAAACAAAGAAAATCCCTTTAACCAAAAACAAAGAAACGGAAAATCCCTTCATAAACAAAGAAAATCCCTTCAACCAAAAACAGGGAAATGGAAATGACCCTCCACAAACAAAGAAAATCCCTTCAAACAAAAACAAAGAAATGGAAAATTCCCTCCAGAACCATTCCAAAGAAACAAAAACCAAATAAACCACGTAATTCAGAGAGAAACAGAGAAATTGTCATGAACTTAGATACAGAAACTACCGACCAAAAAAAGAAAATTCACTGAAATCTGCCCAAAATCCGAAAATATAGTACCAGCTACAAATAGTAAACAAACCCCCGGATAATAATACTGATGATTACGAACCTAACAAACTTCAGTTTCCGAGTTTTCGGAACAAATTCGACTACCTCCCCCTTTAGCGCATTTGCTTGCTTTGGACACAAGTCTGATCAATGCAGGTTCGGCAGAGACCCCAGCTAGAGGTGCACCACTGTTCAACGAAAATCAAGGAAAAAGAAGGAGCGCCCCTCAATGAACAACGAAAATAGAAGAATAACCTCACCGGGAAAATAGAACGCAAAAACAAAGAAATGGAAAATTCACTTCATTAACAAAGAAAATCCCTTCAATCAAAAACAAGGAAGTGGAAAATTCCCTTCATAAACAAAGAAAATCCCTTCAACCAAAAACAAAGAAATGGAAAATTCCCTTCAAAAACAAAGAAAATCCCTTCAACCAAAAACAAAGAAATGGAAATGTCCCTCCATAAACAAAGAAAATCCCTTCACCTAAAAACAAAGAAATGGAAAATTCCCTTCATAAACAAAGAAAATCCCTTCAACCGAAAACAGGGAAATGTAAATGTCCCTGCACAAACAAAGAAAATAACTTCAACGAAAAACAGGGAAATGGAAATGTCCCTCCATAAACATAGAAAATAAATTCAACTAAAAACAGAGAAATGAAAAAGTCCCTCAATAAACAAAGAAAATCCCTTCAAGCAAAAACAAAGAAATGGAAAATTCCATTCATATACAAAGAAAATCCCTTCTCATAAAAACAAAGAAATGGAAAATTCCCTTCATAAACAAAGAAAATCCCTTCAACCAAAAACAAAGAAACGGAAATTCCCTTCATAAACAAAGAAAATCCCTTCATCCAAAAACAGGGAAATGGAAATGTCCCTCCATAAACAAAGAAAATAAATTCTACCAAAAACAGATAAATGAAAAAGTCCCTCAATAAACAAAGAAAATCCCTTCAAGCAAAAACAAAGAAATGGAAAATTCCATTCATATACAAAGAAAATCCCTTCAACCAAAAACAGGGAAATGGAAATGTCCCTTCACAAACAAAGAAAATAAATTCAACCAAAAACAGAGAAATGAAAAAGTCCCTCAATAAACAAAGAAAATCCCTTCAAGCAAAAACAAAGAAATGGAAAATTCCATTCATAAACAAGGAAAATCCCTTCAACCAAAAACAGGGAAATGGAAATGTCCCTCCATAAACAAAGAAAATAAATTCAACCAAAAACAGAGAAATTAAAAAGTCCCTCAATAAACAAAGAAAATCCCTTCAAGCAAAAACAAAGAAATGGAAAATTCCATTCATAAACAAGGAAAATCCCTTCAACCAAAAACAGGGAAATGGAAATGTCCCTCCATAAACAAAGAAAATAAATTCAACCAAAAACAGAGAAATTAAAAAGTCCCTCAATAAACAAAGAAAATCCCTTCAAGCAAAAACAAAGAAATGGAAAATTCAATTCATAAACAAGGAAAATCCCTTCAACCAAAAACAGGGAAATGGAAATGTCCCTCCATAAACAAAGAAAATAAATTCAACCAAAAACAGAGAAATTAAAAAGTCCCTCAATAAACAAAGAAAATCCCTTCAAGCAAAAACAAAGAAATGGAAAATTCCATTCATAAACAAAGAAAATCCCTTCAACCAAAAACGTTGGGCCGAAATCTAAAATTTACAATAAATAATATACACACTGTATGTCATTCAATGATTAGAATGTAAGAAATTTAAAAAATGTTCACTTACCTTTCGAACACACTGTATATCATCAAATTTTTACAAAAGTAAAAGTTTCGTAACGTTTGTTTGTCTTTCAAGAAACTCTGCTGTTGAACACACTGTGTGTCATTCAATTTGCACAACTGTGTATAAAATTTACGCACATGATAAACAAATTTTAAAAATGTTCATTTACTTTTGGAACACACTATATATCATAAATTTTTACAAATGTAAAAATTTAATAATAATTGAAAACACCCTGTTGTTGAACACACGGTTTATCACTCATTTTTCATGAACCGGATATACGAAAAATAAAATTATCCAGAATCATTTTATCAAAAAGGCATTAAGAATAAAATAATATGTATCACCCTCTATATTAGATCTAATATAGTCAAAAATATTTTTGGAATAGTTAAAATTTAATAAAAAATAAATGAAAAAAACACCATGAAAATACCCCAGTTTTCCTACCTTTCCTGATGAAATTCTTACCCTGATGATGACCACCCAAAATTCTGAAACAAAAGAGAAAATAATATTTATTCGCTATTTATTCTCAATTTGCTTAAAATTTAAATAAATCGTAATTTAAAAAAAAATTATACAATAATTTAAAAATAGTATATCTAAATACTAAACAAAAAATTTTTTTTTAAATTAATAGTTATATTCGTTAGCGTTAACAATCAATTATTTTATTTAAACTATTATAATAAACTATAGAACAATAATAACAATTGCGAAAGTTAATTAAAAGTTTATTTTTAAATTTTTTTCATTTTATTTAATTAATTAAAAAGCGTTTAAAAATTTTACCTTGTGATTTCTTAAGTAAAAATCCATATACGAAATCCATGAAAAAAACGAAAAAAACTAAAATCGTTTAATTATTTTAAACTATTAAACCACCGAATTTAATTTCGACCGTTTACTCCGAAAATCCGACTTCAATTAATTGATTTATTTTGATGTACATTTATATATTTATTAGTCACGACGTCGTAAAATAATTAAATGTAATAAAAATAATTTTATTTAGAATTCCCAACTAATATTTAATAATAAATTGAAATAGTATTTATAATTATAAAATTTGTAATAGTGAAAAATCACTTTTACGTTTCTAAATTAAAAATATTTGTTTAATTTTTAAAATAAAAATAAAATCGTTTAATAATAAAAACTTTCAACTAACCTTCTGATTTCAGACGTAAATATTCCCAATCCTAAAGGGCACTTCACACGCGCGCGATTAAACGGAACTAAAACCGCACGAGATTCTCAACGAAAACGAAATAATCGAAAGCGCTTAAATTTTTTTAACTAATTGATAAAAATCAAAAGACTTATTCGATTTTAGGACCGATCGCGGTGACTGACACTCGAATAATGAATTTATTTCGATAAATTAATATATTAGTCACGACATCTTTACGTAATAATGACTAACATGTTTACAAACAAATAATTCATAAAAAATCGTAAAAATATCTATAATTTAGAGTTGAAATTAATTGAATGTTAGTACTTTTAAACTTCATTAGTTGGTGTAAAAGATGACAACTAGTTTCGATTAATAAATGATCATCAGGACCTAATGCGGAAGACTAATATTTATCAATTTTCGATGTAATTCCATTTAATAAATTTAAAATCGTTTAATAATAAAAACTTTCAACTAACCTTCTAATTTCAGACGTAATTATTCCCAATCCTAAAGGGCACTTCACACGCGCGCGATTAAACGGAACTAAAACCGCACGAGATTCTCAACGAAAACGAAATAATCGAAAGCGCTTAAATTTTTTTAACTAATTGATAAAAATCAAAAGACTTATTCGATTTTAGGACCGATCGCGGTGACTGACACTCGAATAATGAATTTATTTCGATAAATTAATATATTAGTCACGACATCTTTACGTAATAATGACTAACATGTTTACAAACAAATAATTCATAAAAAATCGTAAAAATATCTATAATTTAGAGTTGAAATTAATTGAATGTTAGTACTTTTAAACTTCATTAGTTGGTGTAAAAGATGACAACTAGTTTCGATTAATAAATGATCATCAGGACCTAATGCGGAAGACTAATATTTATCAATTTTCGATGTAATTCCATTTAATAAATTTAAAATCGTTTAATAATAAAAACTTTCAACTAACCTTCTAATTTCAGACGTAATTATTCCCAATCCTAAAGGGCACTTCACACGCGCGCGATTAAACGGAACTAAAACCGCACGAGATTCTCAACGAAAACGAAATAATCGAAAGCGTTTAAAATTTTAAACTAAATATAAAAATCAAACTGAATTATTTGATTTTTAGACCGTTCGCGGTGACTGACACTCGAATAATGAATTTATTTCGATAAATTAATATCTTAGTCACGACATCTTTACGTAATAATGACTAATATGTTTACAAACAAATATTTAATGGATTTAAAAACTTTTAAAAGTAAAAAATATGCAACTGTACCTTTTAATTATCGAAGTAAAAATCCCTATTCAAAAGGGCACTTCACACGCGCGATTAAAAGGATCTAAAACCGCACCAGATCCTGTACGAAAACGAAAAAAATTGAAAGCGTTTTAATTTTTAAACTAATTAATAAAAATCGAACAGAATTATTTGATTTTAAGACCGTTCGCGGCGACGAGTACACAAATAATGATTTTTTTTTCGATACATTCATCTCTTAGTCATCAACCTTTACATAATAATGTATTCCCATCATTAATTTCTTCTTGCAATTGAATAAATAAATACTAAATAAATAAAATACTATCTCCAATCTCATCAAATTTTGTTTGAATTTCTTAGTATGGATGTTCTAGTTTCTATCTTAAAATAAGTGGTATTTTTTAAGAAAAAGTTGATTTTTAATGACAAAAAGAACGTTTTTTTTGGTAAAGTGTCTATTAATTATTTAAAGAAGCACATAAATGTTATTAAATAATGGTTACAAAGAATAAGTATTCTTTGTGATAATTCGGCAGTAATAAGAGCAGTGTAATTAACCTCAACTAAATTATAATAAAACATTAATTGGTAAATTTCCACACCACCACTGAGGTATTACCACGGCGCGTTACCATTTTTTTAAGGGGATGGTTCGCCTGTAGCCATATAACCCCATAAAACCCCAAATAAATAAAATTCTTAATAATGAAATCTATCAAAAACGAATTGTTTACAACACGAAGAAAAAATCGTGATTCCAGGAACTAAAAAAATAACTTTAGTCGAAAACGGAAATAGAAGAACAGAGAAAATAACGCCAACCAAAAACAGGAAAATAGAAGAAAAGTCCCTTCAGAAAAAGGGAAAAAAGCTCTAAACAAAAACGAGGAAATTTATGAAAATAGAGGTGCACTAGTGTTCAACGGAAATCGGGGAAAAGGAAGGAGCGCCCCTCAATGAACAAAAAACATATAAGAATAGCCCCATCAAGAATATAAAACGCACCTTCAAGAAAAAAGAGGTAAATAGAAGAACACGACTAAAGAAAATAACTCCAACGAAACACAGGGAAATGGAAAAGTTTCTCTATAGACAGAGAAAATACCTTCAATCAAAAACCTCAACGAAAAACAAAGAAATGAAAAAGTCCCTCCATAAACAAAGAAAATATCTTCAACCAAAAACAAAGAAATGAAAAAGTCCCTCCATAAACAAAGAAAATCCCTTCAACCAAAAACAAAGAAATGGAAAATTCCCTAAAGAACCATTCCAAAGAAACAAAAACCAAATAAACCACGTAATTCAGAGAGAAACAGAGAAATTGTCATGAACTTAGATAGAGAAACTACCGACCAAAAAAGAAAATTCACTGAAAACTGCCCAAAATCCGAAAATATAGTACCAGCTACAAATAATAAACAAACCCCCGGATAATAATACTGATGATTACGAACCTAACAAACTTCAGTTTCCGAGTTTGCGGAACAAATTCGACTACCTCCCCCTTTAGCGCATTTGCTTGCTTTGGACACAAGTCTGATCAATGCAGGTTCGGCAGAGACCCCAGCTAGAGGTGCACCACTGTTCAACGAAAATCAAGGAAAAAGAAGGAGCGCCCCTCAATGAACAACGAAAATAGAAGAATAACCTCACCGGGAAAATAGAAAGCAAAAACAAAGAAATGCAAAATTCCCTTCATTAACAAAGAAAATCCCTTAAACCAAAAACAAAGATATGGAAAATTCCCTTCATAAACAAAGAAAATATCTTCAACCAAAAACAAAGAAATGAAAAAGTCCCTCCATTAACAAAGAAAATCCCTTCACCTAAAAACAAAGAAATGGAAAATTCCCTTCATAAACAAAGAAAATCCCTTCAACCAAAAATAGGGAAATGTAAATGTCCCTCCACAAACAAAGAAAACAACTTCAACGAAAAACTAGGAAATGGAATTGTCCCTCCATAAACAAAGAAAATCCCTTCACCTAAAAACAAAGAAATGGATAATTCCCTTCATAAACAAAGAAAATAACTTCAATGAAAATCAAGGAAATGGAAAATTCCCTTCATAAACAAAGAAAATCCCTTCAAGCAAAAACAAAGAAATGGAAAATTTCCTTCATAAACAAAGAAAATATCTTCAACCAAAAACAAAGATATGAAAAATTCCCTCCATAAACAAAGAAAATCCCTTCACCCAAAAACGAAGAAATGGAAAATTCCCTTCATAAACAAAGAAAATCCCTTCAACCAAAAACATAGAAACGGAAAATTCCCTCCAGAACCATTCCAAAGAAACAAAAACCAAATATACCACGTAATTCAGAGTGAAACAGAGAAATTGTCATGAACTTAGATACAGAAACTACCGACCAAAAAAAGAAAATTCACTGAAATCTGCCCAAAATCCGAAAATATAGTACCAGCTACAAATAATAAACAAACCCCCGGATAATAATACTGATGATTACGAACCTAACAAACTTCAGTTTCCGAGTTTTCGGAACAAATTCGACTACCTCCCCCTTTAGCGCATTTGCTTGCTTTGGACACAAGTCTGATCAATGCAGGTTCGGCAGAGACCCCAGCTAGAGGTGCACCACTGTTCAACGAAAATCAAGGAAAAAGAAGGAGCGCCCCTCAATGAACAACGAAAATAGAAGAATAACCTCACCGGGAAAATAGAAAGCAAAAACAAAGAAACGGAAAATTATTCATTTCATTAACAAAGAAAATCCCTTCAACCAAAAACAAAGAAATGGAAAATTCCCTTCATAAACAAAGAAAATCCCTTCAACCAAAAACAAAGAAATGGAAAATTCCCTTCATAAACAAAGAAAATATCTTCAACCAAAAACAAAGAAATGAAAAAGTCCCTCCATAAACAAAGAAAATCCCTTCAACCAAAAACATAGAAATGGAAAATTCCCTTCATAAACAAAGAAAATCCCTTCAACCAAAAACAAAGAAATGGAAAATTCCCTTCATAAACAAAGAAAATATCTTCAACCAAAAACAAAGAAATGAAAAAGTCCCTCCATAAACAAAGAAAATCCCTTCAACCAAAAACATAGAAATGGAAATGTCCCTCCATAAACAAAGAAAATAAATTCTACCAAAAACAGGGAAATGGAAATGACCCTCCACAAACAAAGAAAATCCCTTTAACCAAAAACAAAGAAACGGAAAATCCCTTCATAAACAAAGAAAATCCCTTCAACCAAAAACAGGGAAATGGAAATGACCCTCCACAAACAAAGAAAATCCCTTCAAACAAAAACAAAGAAATGGAAAATTCCCTCCAGAACCATTCCAAAGAAACAAAAACCAAATAAACCACGTAATTCAGAGAGAAACAGAGAAATTGTCATGAACTTAGATACAGAAACTACCGACCAAAAAAAGAAAATTCACTGAAATCTGCCCAAAATCCGAAAATATAGTACCAGCTACAAATAATAAACAAACCCCCGGATAATAATACTGATGATTACGAAACTAACAAACTTCAGTTTCCGAGTTTTCGGAACAAATTCGACTACCTCCTCCTTTAGCGCATTTGCTTGCTTTGGACACAAGTCTGATCAATGCAGGTTCGGCAGAGACCCCAGCTAGAGGTGCACCACTGTTCAACGAAAATCAAGGAAAAAGAAGGAGCGCCCCTCAATGAACAACGAAAATAGAAGAATAACCTCACCGGGAAAATAGAAAGCAAAAACAAAGAAACGGAAAATTATTCATTTCATTAACAAAGAAAATCCCTTCAACCAAAAACAAAGAAATGGAAAATTCCCTTCATAAACAAAGAAAATCCCTTCAACCAAAAACAAAGAAATGGAAAATTCCCTTCATAAACAAAGAAAATATCTTCAACCAAAAACAAAGAAATGAAAAAGTCCCTCCATAAACAAAGAAAATCCCTTCAACCAAAAACATAGAAATGGAAAATTCCCTTCATAAACAAAGAAAATCCCTTCAACCAAAAACAAAGAAATGGAAAATTCCCTTCATAAACAAAGAAAATATCTTCAACCAAAAACAAAGAAATGAAAAAGTCCCTCCATAAACAAAGAAAATCCCTTCAACCAAAAACATAGAAATGGAAATTTCCCTTCATAAACAAAGAAAATCCCTTCAACCAAAAACAGGGAAATGGAAATGACCCTCCACAAACAAAGAAAATCCCTTCAAACAAAAACAAAGAAATGGAAAATTCCCTCCAGAACCATTCCAAAGAAACAAAAACCAAATAAACCACGTAATTCAGAGAGAAACAGAGAAATTGTCATGAACTTAGATACAGAAACTACCGACCAAAAAAAGAAAATTCACTGAAATCTGCCCAAAATCCGAAAATATAGTACCAGCTACAAATAATAAACAAACCCCCGGATAATAATACTGATGATTACGAAACTAACAAACTTCAGTTTCCGAGTTTTCGGAACAAATTCGACTACCTCCCCCTTTAGCGCATTTGCTTGCTTTGGACACAAGTCTGATCAATGCAGGTTCGGCAGAGACCCCAGCTAGAGGTGCACCACTGTTCAACGAAAATCAAGGAAAAAGAAGGAGCGCCCCTCAATGAACAACGAAAATAGAAGAATAACCTCACCGGGAAAATAGAAAGCAAAAACAAAGAAATGCAAAATTCCCTTCATTAACAAAGAAAATCCCTTCAACCAAAAACATAGAAATGGAAATTTCCCTTCATAAACAAAGAAAATCCCTTCAACCAAAAACAGGGAAATGGAAATGACCCTCCACAAACAAAGAAAATCCCTTTAACCAAAAACAAAGAAACGGAAAATCCCTTCATAAACAAAGAAAATCCCTTCAACCAAAAACAGGGAAATGGAAATGACCCTCCACAAACAAAGAAAATCCCTTCAAACAAAAACAAAGAAATGGAAAATTCCCTCCAGAACCATTCCAAAGAAACAAAAACCAAATAAACCACGTAATTCAGAGAGAAACAGAGAAATTGTCATGAACTTAGATACAGAAACTACCGACCAAAAAAAGAAAATTCACTGAAATCTGCCCAAAATCCGAAAATATAGTACCAGCTACAAATAGTAAACAAACCCCCGGATAATAATACTGATGATTACGAACCTAACAAACTTCAGTTTCCGAGTTTTCGGAACAAATTCGACTACCTCCCCCTTTAGCGCATTTGCTTGCTTTGGACACAAGTCTGATCAATGCAGGTTCGGCAGAGACCCCAGCTAGAGGTGCACCACTGTTCAACGAAAATCAAGGAAAAAGAAGGAGCGCCCCTCAATGAACAACGAAAATAGAAGAATAACCTCACCGGGAAAATAGAACGCAAAAACAAAGAAATGGAAAATTCACTTCATTAACAAAGAAAATCCCTTCAATCAAAAACAAGGAAGTGGAAAATTCCCTTCATAAACAAAGAAAATCCCTTCAACCAAAAACAAAGAAATGGAAAATTCCCTTCAAAAACAAAGAAAATCCCTTCAACCAAAAACAAAGAAATGGAAATGTCCCTCCATAAACAAAGAAAATCCCTTCACCTAAAAACAAAGAAATGGAAAATTCCCTTCATAAACAAAGAAAATCCCTTCAACCGAAAACAGGGAAATGTAAATGTCCCTCCACAAACAAAGAAAATAACTTCAACGAAAAACAGGGAAATGGAAATGTCCCTCCATAAACATAGAAAATAAATTCAACTAAAAACAGAGAAATGAAAAAGTCCCTCAATAAACAAAGAAAATCCCTTCAAGCAAAAACAAAGAAATGGAAAATTCCATTCATATACAAAGAAAATCCCTTCTCATAAAAACAAAGAAATGGAAAATTCCCTTCATAAACAAAGAAAATCCCTTCAACCAAAAACAAAGAAACGGAAATTCCCTTCATAAACAAAGAAAATCCCTTCATCCAAAAACAGGGAAATGGAAATGTCCCTCCATAAACAAAGAAAATAAATTCTACCAAAAACAGATAAATGAAAAAGTCCCTCAATAAACAAAGAAAATCCCTTCAAGCAAAAACAAAGAAATGGAAAATTCCATTCATATACAAAGAAAATCCCTTCAACCAAAAACAGGGAAATGGAAATGTCCCTTCACAAACAAAGAAAATAAATTCAACCAAAAACAGAGAAATGAAAAAGTCCCTCAATAAACAAAGAAAATCCCTTCAAGCAAAAACAAAGAAATGGAAAATTCCATTCATAAACAAGGAAAATCCCTTCAACCAAAAACAGGGAAATGGAAATGTCCCTCCATAAACAAAGAAAATAAATTCAACCAAAAACAGAGAAATTAAAAAGTCCCTCAATAAACAAAGAAAATCCCTTCAAGCAAAAACAAAGAAATGGAAAATTCCATTCATAAACAAAGAAAATCCCTTCAACCAAAAACGTTGGGCCGAAATCTAAAATTTACAATAAATAATATACACACTGTATGTCATTCAATGATTAGAATGTAAGAAATTTAAAAAATGTTCACTTACCTTTCGAACACACTGTATATCATCAAATTTTTACAAAAGTAAAAGTTTCGTAACGTTTGTTTGTCTTTCAAGAAACTCTGCTGTTGAACGCACTGTATATCATTCACTTTGTACAACTGTGAATAAAACATACGCACAAAAGGATTTTTTATATATACGCAAAGGATAAAAAAATTTGAAAAAATGTTCATTTACTGTTCGAATACACTGTATATCATAAATTTTTACAAATGTAAAAATTTAATAATAATCGAAGACACCCTGTTGTTGAACACACGGTATAATACTCATTTTTTATAAACCGGAAATACGCAAAACATTTAAAAATAAAATTATCCAGAATCATTTTATCAAAAAGACATAAAGAATAAAATAGTTATGTATCACCCTCTATAGTAGATCTAATATAGTCAAAAATATTTTTGGAATAGTTGAATTTAATAAACAATAAATTAAAAAAACACCATGCAAATACCCCAGTTTTCCTACCTTTCCTGATGAAATTCTTACCCTGATGATGACCACCCAAAATTCTGAAACAAAAGAGAAAATAATACTTATTCGCTATTTATTCTCAATTTGCTTAAAATTTAAATAAATCGTAATTTAAAAAAAAATTATACAATAATTTAAAAATAGTATATCTAAATACTAAACAAAAAATTTTTTTTTAAATTAATAGTTATATTCGTTAGCGTTAACAATCAATTATTTTATTTAAACTATTATAATAAACTATAGAACAATAATAACAATTGCGAAAGTTAATTAAAAGTTTATTTTTAAATTTTTTTCATTTTATTTAATTAATTAAAAAGCGTTTAAAAATTTTACCTTGTGATTTCTTAAGTAAAAATCCATATACGAAATCCATGAAAAAAACGAAAAAAACTAAAATCGTTTAATTATTGTAAACTATTAAACCACCGAATTTAATTTCGACCGTTTACTCCGAAAATCCGACTTCAATTAATTGATTTATTTTGATGTACATTTATATATTTATTAGTCACGACGTCGTAAAATAATTAAATGTAATAAAAATAATTTTATTTAGAATTCCCAACTAATATTTAATAATAAATTGAAATAGTATTTATAATTATAAAATTTGTAATAGTGAAAAATCACTTTTACGTTTCTAAATTAAAAATATTTGTTTAATTTTTAAAATAAAAATAAAATCGTTTAATAATAAAAACTTTCAACTAACCTTCTGATTTCAGACGTAAATATTCCCAATCCTAAAGGGCACTTCACACGCGCGCGATTAAACGGAACTAAAACCGCACGAGATTCTCAACGAAAACGAAATAATCGAAAGCGCTTAAATTTTTTTAACTAATTGATAAAAATCAAAAGACTTATTCGATTTTAGGACCGATCGCGGTGACTGACACTCGAATAATGAATTTATTTCGATAAATTAATATATTAGTCACGACATCTTTACGTAATAATGACTAACATGTTTACAAACAAATAATTCATAAAAAATCGTAAAAATATCTATAATTTAGAGTTGAAATTAATTGAATGTTAGTACTTTTAAACTTCATTAGTTGGTGTAAAAGATGACAACTAGTTTCGATTAATAAATGATCATCAGGACCTAATGCGGAAGACTAATATTTATCAATTTTCGATGTAATTCCATTTAATAAATTTAAAATCGTTTAATAATAAAAACTTTCAACTAACCTTCTAATTTCAGACGTAATTATTCCCAATCCTAAAGGGCACTTCACACGCGCGCGATTAAACGGAACTAAAACCGCACGAGATTCTCAACGAAAACGAAATAATCGAAAGCGTTTAAAATTTTAAACTAAATATAAAAATCAAACTGAATTATTTGATTTTTAGACCGTTCGCGGTGACTGACACTCGAATAATGAATTTATTTCGATAAATTAATATCTTAGTCACGACATCTTTACGTAATAATGACTAATATGTTTACAAACAAATATTTAATGGATTTAAAAACTTTTAAAAGTAAAAAATATGCAACTGTACCTTTTAATTATCGAAGTAAAAATCCCTATTCAAAAGGGCACTTCACACGCGCGATTAAAAGGATCTAAAACCGCACCAGATCCTGTACGAAAACGAAAAAAATTGAAAGCGTTTTAATTTTTAAACTAATTAATAAAAATCGAACAGAATTATTTGATTTTAAGACCGTTCGCGGCGACGAGTACACAAATAATGATTTTTTTTTCGATACATTCATCTCTTAGTCATCAACCTTTACATAATAATGTATTCCCATCATTAATTTCTTCTTGCAATTGAATAAATAAATACTAAATAAATAAAATACTATCTCCAATCTCATCAAATTTTGTTTGAATTTCTTAGTATGGATGTTCTAGTTTCTATCTTAAAATAAGTGGTATTTTTTAAGAAAAAGTTGATTTTTAATGACAAAAAGAACGTTTTTTTTGGTAAAGTGTCTATTAATTATTTAAAGAAGCACATAAATGTTATTAAATAATGGTTACAAAGAATAAGTATTCTTTGTGATAATTCGGCAGTAATAAGAGCAGTGTAATTAACCTCAACTAAATTATAATAAAACATTAATTGGTAAATTTCCACACCACCACTGAGGTATTACCACGGCGCGTTACCATTTTTTTAAGGGGATGGTTCGCCTGTAGCCATATAACCCCATAAAACCCCAAATAAATAAAATTCTTAATAATGAAATCTATCAAAAACGAATTGTTTACAACACGAAGAAAAAATCGTGATTCCAGGAACTAAAAAAATAACTTTAGTCGAAAACGGAAATAGAAGAACAGAGAAAATAACGCCAACCAAAAACAGGAAAATAGAAGAAAAGTCCCTTCAGAAAAAGGGAAAAAAGCTCTAAACAAAAACGAGGAAATTTATGAAAATAGAGGTGCACTAGTGTTCAACGGAAATCGGGGAAAAGGAAGGAGCGCCCCTCAATGAACAAAAAACATATAAGAATAGCCCCATCAAGAATATAAAACGCACCTTCAAGAAAAAAGAGGTAAATAGAAGAACACGACTAAAGAAAATAACTCCAACGAAACACAGGGAAATGGAAAAGTTTCTCTATAGACAGAGAAAATACCTTCAATCAAAAACCTCAACGAAAAACAAAGAAATGAAAAAGTCCCTCCATAAACAAAGAAAATATCTTCAACCAAAAACAAAGAAATGAAAAAGTCCCTCCATAAACAAAGAAAATCCCTTCAACCAAAAACAAAGAAATGGAAAATTCCCTAAAGAACCATTCCAAAGAAACAAAAACCAAATAAACCACGTAATTCAGAGAGAAACAGAGAAATTGTCATGAACTTAGATAGAGAAACTACCGACCAAAAAAGAAAATTCACTGAAAACTGCCCAAAATCCGAAAATATAGTACCAGCTACAAATAATAAACAAACCCCCGGATAATAATACTGATGATAACGAACCTAACAAACTTCAGTTTCCGAGTTTTCGGAACAAATTCGACTACCTCCCCCTTTAGCGCATTTGCTTGCTTTGGACACAAGTCTGATCAATGCAGGTTCGGCAGAGACCCCAGCTAGAGGTGCACCACTGTTCAACGAAAATCAAGGAAAAAGAAGGAGCGCCCCTCAATGAACAACGAAAATAGAAGAATAACCTCACCGGGAAAATAGAAAGCAAAAACAAAGAAATGCAAAATTCCCTTCATTAACAAAGAAAATCCCTTCAACCAAAAACAAAGATATGGAAAATTCCCTTCATAAACAAAGAAAATATCTTCAACCAAAAACAAAGAAATGAAAAAGTCCCTCCATAAACAAAGAAAATCCCTTCACCTAAAAACAAAGAAATGGAAAATTCCCTTCATAAACAAAGAAAATCCCTTCAACCAAAAATAGGGAAATGTAAATGTCCCTCCACAAACAAAGAAAACAACTTCAACGAAAAACTAGGAAATGGAATTGTCCCTCCATAAACAAAGAAAATCCCTTCACCTAAAAACAAAGAAATGGATAATTCCCTTCATAAACAAAGAAAATAACTTCAATGAAAATCAAGGAAATGGAAAATTCCCTTCATAAACAAAGAAAATCCCTTCAAGCAAAAACAAAGAAATGGAAAATTTCCTTCATAAACAAAGAAAATATCTTCAACCAAAAACAAAGATATGAAAAACTCCCTCCATAAACAAAGAAAATCCCTTCACCCAAAAACGAAGAAATGGAAAATTCCCTTCATAAACAAAGAAAATCCCTTCAACCAAAAACATAGAAACGGAAAATTCCCTCCAGAACCATTCCAAAGAAACAAAAACCAAATATACCACGTAATTCAGAGTGAAACAGAGAAATTGTCATGAACTTAGATACAGAAACTACCGACCAAAAAAAGAAAATTCACTGAAAACTGTTCAAAATCCGAAAATATAGTACCAGCTACAAATAATAAACAAACCCCCGGATAATAATACTGATGATTACGAAACTAACAAACTTCAGTTTCCGAGTTTTCGGAACAAATTCGACTACCTCCCCCTTTAGCGCATTTGCTTGCTTTGGACACAAGTCTGATCAATGCAGGTTCGGCAGAGACCCCAGCTAGAGGTGCACCACTGTTCAACGAAAATCAAGGAAAAAGAAGGAGCGCCCCTCAATGAACAACGAAAATAGAAGAATAACCTCACCGGGAAAATAGAACGCAAAAACAAAGAAATGGAAAATTCCCTTCATTAACGAAGAAAATCCCTTCAACCAAAAACAGGGAAATGGAAATGACCCTCCACAAACAAAGAAAATCCCTTCAAACAAAAACAAAGAAATGGAAAATTCCCTCCAGAACCATTCCAAAGAAACAAAAACCAAATAAACCACGTAATTCAGAGAGAAACAGAGAAATTGTCATGAACTTAGATACAGAAACTACCGACCAAAAAAAGAAAATTCACTGAAATCTGCCCAAAATCCGAAAATATAGTACCAGCTACAAATAGTAAACAAACCCCCGGATAATAATACTGATGATTACGAACCTAACAAACTTCAGTTTCCGAGTTTTCGGAACAAATTCGACTACCTCCCCCTTTAGCGCATTTGCTTGCTTTGGACACAAGTCTGATTAATGCAGGTTCGGCAGAGACCCCAGCTAGAGGTGCACCACTGTTCAACGAAAATCAAGGAAAAAGAAGGAGCGCCCCTCAATGAACAACGAAAATAGAAGAATAACCTCACCGGGAAAATAGAAAGCAAAAACAAATAAACGGAAAATTATTCACTTCATTAACAAAGAAAATCCCTTCAACCAAAAACAAAGAAATGGAAAATTCCCTTCATAAACAAAGAAAATCCCTTCAACCAAAAACAAAGAAATGGAAAATTCCCTTCATAAACAAAGAAAATATCTTCAACCAAAAACAAAGAAATGAAAAAGTCCCTCCATAAACAAAGAAAATCCCTTCAACCAAAAACATAGAAATGGAAAATTCCCTTCATAAACAAAGAAAATCCCTTCAACCAAAAACAAAGAAATGGAAAATTCCCTTCATAAACAAAGAAAATATCTTCAACCAAAAACAAAGAAATGAAAAAGTCCCTCCATAAACAAAGAAAATCCCTTCAACCAAAAACATAGAAATGGAAATTTCCCTTCATAAACAAAGAAAATCCCTTCAACCAAAAACAGGGAAATGGAAATGACCCTCCACAAACAAAGAAAATCCCTTTAACCAAAAACAAAGAAACGGAAAATCCCTTCATAAACAAAGAAAATCCCTTCAACCAAAAACAGGGAAATGGAAATGACCCTCCACAAACAAAGAAAATCCCTTCAAACAAAAACAAAGAAATGGAAAATTCCCTCCAGAACCATTCCAAAGAAACAAAAACCAAATAAACCACGTAATTCAGAGAGAAACAGAGAAATTGTCATGAACTTAGATACAGAAACTACCGACCAAAAAAAGAAAATTCACTGAAATCTGCCCAAAATCCGAAAATATAGTACCAGCTACAAATAGTAAACAAACCCCCGGATAATAATACTGATGATTACGAACCTAACAAACTTCAGTTTCCGAGTTTTCGGAACAAATTCGACTACCTCCCCCTTTAGCGCATTTGCTTGCTTTGGACACAAGTCTGATCAATGCAGGTTCGGCAGAGACCCCAGCTAGAGGTGCACCACTGTTCAACGAAAATCAAGGAAAAAGAAGGAGCGCCCCTCAATGAACAACGAAAATAGAAGAATAACCTCACCGGGAAAATAGAAAGTAAAAACAAAGAAATGCGAAATTCCCTTCATTAACAAAGAAAATCCCTTCAACCAAAAACAAAGATATGGAAAATTCCCTTCATAAACAAAGAAAATATCTTCAACCAAAAACAAAGAAATGAAAAAGTCCCTCCATAAACAAAGAAAATCCCTTCAACCAAAAACATGGAAATGGAAAATTCCCTTCATAAACAAAGAAAATCCCTTCAACCAAAAACAAAGAAATGGAAAATTCCCTTCATAAACAAAGAAAATATCTTCAACCAAAAACAAAGAAATGGAAATTTCCCTTCATAAACAAAGAAAATCCCTTCAACCAAAAACATAGAAATGGAAATTTCCCTTCATAAACAAAGAAAATCCCTTCAACCAAAAACAGGGAAATGGAAATGACCCTCCACAAACAAAGAAAATCCCTTTAACCAAAAACAAAGAAACGGAAAATCCCTTCATAAACAAAGAAAATCCCTTCAACCAAAAACAGGGAAATGGAAATGACCCTCCACAAACAAAGAAAATCCCTTCAAACAAAAACAAAGAAATGGAAAATTCCCTCCAGAACCATTCCAAAGAAACAAAAACCAAATAAACCACGTAATTCAGAGAGAAACAGAGAAATTGTCATGAACTTAGATACAGAAACTACCGACCAAAAAAAGAAAATTCACTGAAATCTGCCCAAAATCCGAAAATATAGTACCAGCTACAAATAATAAACAAACCCCCGGATAATAATACTGATGATAACGAAACTAACAAACTTCAGTTTCCGAGTTTTCGGAACAAATTCGACTACCTCCCCCTTTAGCGCATTTGCTTGCTTTGGACACAAGTCTGATCAATGCAGGTTCGGCAGAGACCCCAGCTAGAGGTGCACCACTGTTCAACGAAAATCAAGGAAAAAGAAGGAGCGCCCCTCAATGAACAACGAAAATAGAAGAATAACCTCACCGGGAAAATAGAAAGCAAAAACAAAGAAACGGAAAATTCACTTCATTAACAAAGAAAATCCCTTCAACCAAAAACAAAGAAATGGAAAATTCCCTTCATAAACAAAGAAAATCCCTTCAACCAAAAACAAAGAAATGGAAAATTCCCTTCATAAACAAAGAAAATCCCTTCAACCAAAAACATAGAAATGGAAATTTCCCTTCATAAACAAAGAAAATCCCTTTAACCAAAAACAAAGAAACGGAAAATCCCTTCAACCAAAAACAGGGAAATGGAAATGACCCTCCACAAACAAAGAAAATCCCTTCAAACAAAAACAAAGAAATGGAAAATTCCCTCCAGAACCATTCCAAAGAAACAAAAACCAAATAAACCACGTAATTCAGAGAGAAACAGAGAAATTGTCATGAACTTAGATACAGAAACTACCGACCAAAAAAAGAAAATTCACTGAAATCTGCCCAAAATCCGAAAATATAGTACCAGCTACAAATAGTAAACAAACCCCCGGATAATAATACTGATGATTACGAAACTAACAAACTTCAGTTTCCGAGTTTTCGGAACAAATTCGACTACCTCCCCCTTTAGCGCATTTGCTTGCTTTGGACACAAGTCTGATCAATGCAGGTTCGGCAGAGACCCCAGCTAGAGGTGCACCACTGTTCAACGAAAATCAAGGAAAAAGAAGGAGCGCCCCTCAATGAACAACGAAAATAGAAGAATAACCTCACCGGGAAAATAGAACGCAAAAACAAAGAAATGGAAAATTCACTTCATTAACAAAGAAAATCCCTTCAATCAAAAACAAGGAAGTGGAAAATTCCCTTCATAAACAAAGAAAATCCCTTCAACCAAAAACAAAGAAATGGAAAATTCCCTTCAAAAACAAAGAAAATCCCTTCAACCAAAAACAAAGAAATGGAAATGTCCCTCCATAAACAAAGAAAATCCCTTCACCTAAAAACAAAGAAATGGAAAATTCCCTTCATAAACAAAGAAAATCCCTTCAACCGAAAACAGGGAAATGTAAATGTCCCTCCACAAACAAAGAAAATAACTTCAACGAAAAACAGGGAAATGGAAATGTCCCTCCATAAACATAGAAAATAAATTCAACTAAAAACAGAGAAATGAAAAAATCCCTCAATAAACAAAGAAAATCCCTTCAAGCAAAAACAAAGAAATGGAAAATTCCATTCATATACAAAGAAAATCCCTTCTCATAAAAACAAAGAAATGGAAAATTCCCTTCATAAACAAAGAAAATCCCTTCAACCAAAAACAGGGAAATGGAAATGTCCCTTCACAAACAAAGAAAATAAATTCAACCAAAAACAGAGAAATGAAAAAGTCCCTCAATAAACAAAGAAAATCCCTTCAAGCAAAAACAAAGAAATGGAAAATTCCATTCATAAACAAGGAAAATCCCTTCAACCAAAAACAGGGAAATGGAAATGTCCCTCCATAAACAAAGAAAATAAATTCAACCAAAAACAGAGAAATTAAAAAGTCCCTCAATAAACAAAGAAAATCCCTTCAAGCAAAAACAAAGAAATGGAAAATTCCATTCATAAACAAAGAAAATCCCTTCAACCAAAAACGTTGGGCCGAAATCTAAAATTTACAATAAATAATATACACACTGTATGTCATTCAATGATTAGAATGTAAGAAATTTAAAAAATGTTCACTTACCTTTCGAACACACTGTATATCATCAAATTTTTACAAAAGTAAAAGTTTCGTAACGTTTGTTTGTCTTTCAAGAAACTCTGCTGTTGAACGCACTGTATATCATTCACTTTGTACAACTGTGAATAAAACATACGCACAAAAGGATTTTTTATATATACGCAAAGGATAAAAAAATTTGAAAAAATGTTCATTTACTGTTCGAATACACTGTATATCATAAATTTTTACAAATGTAAAAATTTAATAATAATCGAAGACACCCTGTTGTTGAACACACGGTATAATACTCATTTTTTATAAACCGGAAATACGCAAAACATTTAAAAATAAAATTATCCAGAATCATTTTATCAAAAAGACATAAAGAATAAAATAGTTATGTATCACCCTCTATAGTAGATCTAATATAGTCAAAAATATTTTTGGAATAGTTGAATTTAATAAACAATAAATTAAAAAAACACCATGCAAATACCCCAGTTTTCCTACCTTTCCTGATGAAATTCTTACCCTGATGATGACCACCCAAAATTCTGAAACAAAAGAGAAAATAATATTTATTCGCTATTTATTCTCAATTTGCTTAAAATTTAAATAAATCGTAATTTAAAAAAAAATTATACAATAATTTAAAAATAGTATATCTAAATACTAAACAAAAAATTTTTTTTTAAATTAATAGTTATATTCGTTAGCGTTAACAATCAATTATTTTATTTAAACTATTATAATAAACTATAGAACAATAATAACAATTGCGAAAGTTAATTAAAAGTTTATTTTTAAATTTTTTTCATTTTATTTAATTAATTAAAAAGCGTTTAAAAATTTTACCTTGTGATTTCTTAAGTAAAAATCCATATACGAAATCCATGAAAAAAACGAAAAAAACTAAAATCGTTTAATTATTGTAAACTATTAAACCACCGAATTTAATTTCGACCGTTTACTCCGAAAATCCGACTTCAATTAATTGATTTATTTTGATGTACATTTATATATTTATTAGTCACGACGTCGTAAAATAATTAAATGTAATAAAAATAATTTTATTTAGAATTCCCAACTAATATTTAATAATAAATTGAAATAGTATTTATAATTATAAAATTTGTAATAGTGAAAAATCACTTTTACGTTTCTAAATTAAAAATATTTGTTTAATTTTTAAAATAAAAATAAAATCGTTTAATAATAAAAACTTTCAACTAACCTTCTGATTTCAGACGTAAATATTCCCAATCCTAAAGGGCACTTCACACGCGCGCGATTAAACGGAACTAAAACCGCACGAGATTCTCAACGAAAACGAAATAATCGAAAGCGCTTAAATTTTTTTAACTAATTGATAAAAATCAAAAGACTTATTCGATTTTAGGACCGATCGCGGTGACTGACACTCGAATAATGAATTTATTTCGATAAATTAATATATTAGTCACGACATCTTTACGTAATAATGACTAACATGTTTACAAACAAATAATTCATAAAAAATCGTAAAAATATCTATAATTTAGAGTTGAAATTAATTGAATGTTAGTACTTTTAAACTTCATTAGTTGGTGTAAAAGATGACAACTAGTTTCGATTAATAAATGATCATCAGGACCTAATGCGGAAGACTAATATTTATCAATTTTCGATGTAATTCCATTTAATAAATTTAAAATCGTTTAATAATAAAAACTTTCAACTAACCTTCTAATTTCAGACGTAATTATTCCCAATCCTAAAGGGCACTTCACACGCGCGCGATTAAACGGAACTAAAACCGCACGAGAATCTCAACGAAAACGAAATAATCGAAAGCGTTTAAAATTTTAAACTAAATATAAAAATCAAACTGAATTATTTGATTTTTAGACCGTTCGCGGTGACTGACACTCGAATAATGAATTTGTTTCGATAAATTAATATCTTAGTCACGACATCTTTACGTAATAATGACTAATATGTTTACAAACAAATATTTAATGGATTTAAAAACTTTTAAAAGTAAAAAATATGCAACTGTACCTTTTAATTATCGAAGTAAAAATCCCTATTCAAAAGGGCACTTCACACGCGCGATTAAAAGGATCTAAAACCGCACCAGATCCTGTACGAAAACGAAAAAAATTGAAAGCGTTTTAATTTTTAAACTAATTAATAAAAATCGAACAGAATTATTTGATTTTAAGACCGTTCGCGGCGACGAGTACACAAATAATGATTTTTTTTTCGATACATTCATCTCTTAGTCATCAACCTTTACATAATAATGTATTCCCATCATTAATTTCTTCTTGCAATTGAATAAATAAATACTAAATAAATAAAATACTATCTCCAATCTCATCAAATTTTGTTTGAATTTCTTAGTATGGATGTTCTAGTTTCTATCTTAAAATAAGTGGTATTTTTTAAGAAAAAGTTGATTTTTAATGACAAAAAGAACGTTTTTTTTGGTAAAGTGTCTATTAATTATTTAAAGAAGCACATAAATGTTATTAAATAATGGTTACAAAGAATAAGTATTCTTTGTGATAATTCGGCAGTAATAAGAGCAGTGTAATTAACCTCAACTAAATTATAATAAAACATTAATTGGTAAATTTCCACACCACCACTGAGGTATTACCACGGCGCGTTACCATTTTTTTAAGGGGATGGTTCGCCTGTAGCCATATAACCCCATAAAACCCCAAATAAATAAAATTCTTAATAATGAAATCTATCAAAAACGAATTGTTTACAACACGAAGAAAAAATCGTGATTCCAGGAACTAAAAAAATAACTTTAGTCGAAAACGGAAATAGAAGAACAGAGAAAATAACGCCAAGCAAAAACAGGAAAATAGAAGAAAAGTCCCTTCAGAAAAAGGGAAAAAAGCTCTAAACAAAAACGAGGAAATTTATGAAAATAGAGGTGCACTAGTGTTCAACGGAAATCGGGGAAAAGGAAGGAGCGCCCCTCAATGAACAAAAAACATATAAGAATAGCCCCATCAAGAATATAAAACGCACCTTCAAGAAAAAAGAGGTAAATAGAAGAACACGACTAAAGAAAATAACTCCAACGAAACACAGGGAAATGGAAAAGTTTCTCTATAGACAGAGAAAATACCTTCAATCAAAAACCTCAACGAAAAACAAAGAAATGAAAAAGTCCCTCCATAAACAAAGAAAATATCTTCAACCAAAAACAAAGAAATGAAAAAGTCCCTCCATAAACAAAGAAAATCCCTTCAACCAAAAACAAAGAAATGGAAAATTCCCTAAAGAACCATTCCAAAGAAACAAAAACCAAATAAACCACGTAATTCAGAGAGAAACAGAGAAATTGTCATGAACTTAGATAGAGAAACTACCGACCAAAAAAGAAAATTCACTGAAAACTGCCCAAAATCCGAAAATATAGTACCAGCTACAAATAATAAACAAACCCCCGGATAATAATACTGATGATTACGAACCTAACAAACTTCAGTTTCCGAGTTTTCGGAACAAATTCGACTACCTCCCCCTTTAGCGCATTTGCTTGCTTTGGACACAAGTCTGATCAATGCAGGTTCGGCAGAGACCCCAGCTAGAGGTGCACCACTGTTCAACGAAAATCAAGGAAAAAGAAGGAGCGCCCCTCAATGAACAACGAAAATAGAAGAATAACCTCACCGGGAAAATAGAAAGCAAAAACAAAGAAACGGAAAATTATTCACTTCATTAACAAAGAAAATCCCTTCAACCAAAAACAAAGAAATGGAAAATTCCCTTCATAAACAAAGAAAATCCCTTCAACCAAAAACAAAGAAATGGAAAATTCCCTTCATAAACAAAGAAAATATCTTCAACCAAAAACAAAGAAATGAAAAAGTCCCTCCATAAACAAAGAAAATCCCTTCAACCAAAAACATAGAAATGGAAAATTCCCTTCATAAACAAAGAAAATCCCTTCAACCAAAAACAAAGAAATGGAAAATTCCCTTCATAAACAAAGAAAATATCTTCAACCAAAAACAAAGAAATTAAAAAGTCCCTCCATAAACAAAGAAAATCCCTTCAACCAAAAACATAGAAATGGAAATTTCCCTTCATAAACAAAGAAAATCCCTTCAACCAAAAACAGGGAAATGGAAATGACCCTCCACAAACAAAGAAAATCCCTTTAACCAAAAACAAAGAAACGGAAAATCCCTTCATAAACAAAGAAAATCCCTTCAACCAAAAACAGGGAAATGGAAATGACCCTCCACAAACAAAGAAAATCCCTTCAAACAAAAACAAAGAAATGGAAAATTCCCTCCAGAACCATTCCAAAGAAACAAAAACCAAATAAACCACGTAATTCAGAGAGAAACAGAGAAATTGTCATGAACTTAGATACAGAAACTACCGACCAAAAAAAGAAAATTCACTGAAATCTGCCCAAAATCCGAAAATATAGTACCAGCTACAAATAATAAACAAACCCCCGGATAATAATACTGATGATTACGAAACTAACAAACTTCAGTTTCCGAGTTTTCGGAACAAATTCGACTACCTCCCCCTTTAGCGCATTTGCTTGCTTTGGACACAAGTCTGATCAATGCAGGTTCGGCAGAGACCCCAGCTAGAGGTGCACCACTGTTCAACGAAAATCAAGGAAAAAGAAGGAGCGCCCCTCAATGAACAACGAAAATAGAAGAATAACCTCACCGGAAAAATAGAAAGCAAAAACAAAGAAACGGAAAATTCACTTCATTAACAAAGAAAATCCCTTCAACCAAAAACAAAGAAATGGAAAATTCCCTTCATAAACAAAGAAAATCCCTTCAACCAAAAACAAAGAAATGGAAAATTCCCTTCATAAACAAAGAAAATCCCTTCAACCAAAAACACAGAAATGGAAATTTCCCTTCATAAACAAAGAAAATCCCTTTAACCAAAAACAAAGAAACGGAAAATCCCTTCATAAACAAAGAAAATCCCTTCAACCAAAAACAGGGAAATGGAAATGACCCTCCACAAACAAAGAAAATCCCTTCAAACAAAAACAAAGAAATGGAAAATTCCCTCCAGAACCATTCCAAAGAAACAAAAACCAAATAAACCACGTAATTCAGAGAGAAACAGAGAAATTGTCATGAACTTAGATACAGAAACTACCGACCAAAAAAAGAAAATTCACTGAAATCTGCCCAAAATCCGAAAATATAGTACCAGCTACAAATAGTAAACAAACCCCCGGATAATAATACTGATGATTACGAACCTAACAAACTTCAGTTTCCGAGTTTTCGGAACAAATTCGACTACCTCCCCCTTTAGCGCATTTGCTTGCTTTGGACACAAGTCTGATCAATGCAGGTTCGGCAGAGACCCCAGCTAGAGGTGCACCACTGTTCAACGAAAATCAAGGAAAAAGAAGGAGCGCCCCTCAATGAACAACGAAAATAGAAGAATAACCTCACCGGGAAAATAGAAAGCAAAAACAAAGAAATGCAAAATTCCCTTCATTAACAAAGAAAATCCCTTCAACCAAAAACAAAGATATGGAAAATTCCCTTCATAAACAAAGAAAATATCTTCAACCAAAAACAAAGAAATGAAAAAGTCCCTCCATAAACAAAGAAAATCCCTTCACCTAAAAACAAAGAAATGGAAAATTCCCTTCATAAACAAAGAAAATCCCTTCAACCAAAAATAGGGAAATGTAAATGTCCCTCCACAAACAAAGAAAACAACTTCAACGAAAAACTAGGAAATGGAATTGTCCCTCCATAAACAAAGAAAATCCCTTCACCTAAAAACAAAGAAATGGATAATTCCCTTCATAAACAAAGAAAATAACTTCAATGAAAATCAAGGAAATGGAAAATTCCCTTCATAAACAAAGAAAATCCCTTCAAGCAAAAACAAAGAAATGGAAAATTTCCTTCATAAACAAAGAAAATATCTTCAACCAAAAACAAAGATATGAAAAATTCCCTCCATAAACAAAGAAAATCCCTTCACCCAAAAACGAAGAAATGGAAAATTCCCTTCATAAACAAAGAAAATCCCTTCAACCAAAAACATAGAAACGGAAAATTCCCTCCAGAACCATTCCAAAGAAACAAAAACCAAATATACCACGTAATTCAGAGTGAAACAGAGAAATTGTCATGAACTTAGATACAGAAACTACCGACCAAAAAAAGAAAATTCACTGAAAACTGTCCAAAATCCGAAAATATAGTACCAGCTACAAATAATAAACAAACCCCCGGATAATAATACTGATGATTACGAAACTAACAAACTTCAGTTTCCGAGTTTTCGGAACAAATTCGACTACCTCCCCCTTTAGCGCATTTGCTTGCTTTGGACACAAGTCTGATCAATGCAGGTTCGGCAGAGACCCCAGCTAGAGGTGCACCACTGTTCAACGAAAATCAAGGAAAAAGAAGGAGCGCCCCTCAATGAACAACGAAAATAGAAGAATAACCTCACCGGAAAAATAGAAAGCAAAAACAAAGAAACGGAAAATTCACTTCATTAACAAAGAAAATCCCTTCAACCAAAAACAAAGAAATGGAAAATTCCCTTCATAAACAAAGAAAATCCCTTCAACCAAAAACAAAGAAATGGAAAATTCCCTTCATAAACAAAGAAAATCCCTTCAACCAAAAACATAGAAATGGAAATTTCCCTTCATAAACAAAGAAAATCCCTTTAACCAAAAACAAAGAAACGGAAAATCCCTTCATAAACAAAGAAAATCCCTTCAACCAAAAACAGGGAAATGGAAATGACCCTCCACAAACAAAGAAAATCCCTTCAAACAAAAACAAAGAAATGGAAAATTCCCTCCAGAACCATTCCAAAGAAACAAAAACCAAATAAACCACGTAATTCAGAGAGAAACAGAGAAATTGTCATGAACTTAGATACAGAAACTACCGACCAAAAAAAGAAAATTCACTGAAATCTGCCCAAAATCCGAAAATATAGTACCAGCTACAAATAGTAAACAAACCCCCGGATAATAATACTGATGATTACGAACCTAACAAACTTCAGTTTCCGAGTTTTCGGAACAAATTCGACTACCTCCCCCTTTAGCGCATTTGCTTGCTTTGGACACAAGTCTGATCAATGCAGGTTCGGCAGAGACCCCAGCTAGAGGTGCACCACTGTTCAACGAAAATCAAGGAAAAAGAAGGAGCGCCCCTCAATGAACAACGAAAATAGAAGAATAACCTCACCGGGAAAATAGAACGCAAAAACAAAGAAATGGAAAATTCACTTCATTAACAAAGAA
Organism: Hermaeophaga mercurialis; assembly: GCA_951812935.1. NCBI lineage: Eukaryota > Metazoa > Arthropoda > Insecta > Coleoptera > Chrysomelidae > Hermaeophaga > Hermaeophaga mercurialis. The sequence goes on from OX638360.1 coordinate 46,621,255, forward strand.
AATCCCTTCAATCAAAAACAAGGAAGTGGAAAATTCCCTTCATAAACAAAGAAAATCCCTTCAACCAAAAACAAAGAAATGGAAAATTCCCTTCAAAAACAAAGAAAATCCCTTCAACCAAAAACAAAGAAATGGAAATGTCCCTCCATAAACAAAGAAAATCCCTTCACCTAAAAACAAAGAAATGGAAAATTCCCTTCATAAACAAAGAAAATCCCTTCAACCGAAAACAGGGAAATGTAAATGTCCCTCCATAAACAAAGAAAATAACTTCAACGAAAAACAGGGAAATGGAAATGTCCCTCCATAAACATAGAAAATAAATTCAACTAAAAACAGAGAAATGAAAAAGTCCCTCAATAAACAAAGAAAATCCCTTCAAGCAAAAACAAAGAAATGGAAAATTCCATTCATATACAAAGAAAATCCCTTCTCATAAAAACAAAGAAATGGAAAATTCCCTTCATAAACAAAGAAAATCCCTTCAACCAAAAACAAAGAAACGGAAATTCCCTTCATAAACAAAGAAAATCCCTTCATCCAAAAACAGGGAAATGGAAATGTCCCTCCATAAACAAAGAAAATAAATTCTACCAAAAACAGATAAATGAAAAAGTCCCTCAATAAACAAAGAAAATCCCTTCAAGCAAAAACAAAGAAATGGAAAATTCCATTCATATACAAAGAAAATCCCTTCAACCAAAAACAGGGAAATGGAAATGTCCCTTCACAAACAAAGAAAATAAATTCAACCAAAAACAGAGACATGAAAAAGTCCCTCAATAAACAAAGAAAATCCCTTCAAGCAAAAACAAAGAAATGGAAAATTCCATTCATAAACAAGGAAAATCCCTTCAACCAAAAACAGGGAAATGGAAATGTCCCTCCATAAACAAAGAAAATAAATTCAACCAAAAACAGAGAAATTAAAAAGTCCCTCAATAAACAAAGAAAATCCCTTCAAGCAAAAACAAAGAAATGGAAAATTCCATTCATAAACAAGGAAAATCCCTTCAACCAAAAACAGGGAAATGGAAATGTCCCTCCATAAACAAAGAAAATAAATTCAACCAAAAACAGAGAAATTAAAAAGTCCCTCAATAAACAAAGAAAATCCCTTCAAGCAAAAACAAAGAAATGGAAAATTCCATTCATAAACAAAAAAAATCCCTTCAACCAAAAACGTTGGGCCGAAATCTAAAATTTACAATAAATAATATACACACTGTATGTCATTCAATGATTAGAATGTAAGAAATTTAAAAAATGTTCACTTACCTTTCGAACACACTCTATATCATCAAATTTTTACAAAAGTAAAAGTTTCGTAACGTTTGTTTGTCTTTCAAGAAACTCTGCTGTTGAACGCACTGTATATCATTCACTTTGTACAACTGTGAATAAAACATACGCACAAAAGGATTTTTTATATATACGCAAAGGATAAAAAAATTTGAAAAAATGTTCATTTACTGTTCGAATACACTGTATATCATAAATTTTTACAAATGTAAAAATTTAATAATAATCGAAGACACCCTGTTGTTGAACACACGGTATAATACTCATTTTTTATAAACCGGAAATACGCAAAACATTTAAAAATAAAATTATCCAGAATCATTTTATCAAAAAGACATAAAGAATAAAATAGTTATGTATCACCCTCTATAGTAGATCTAATATAGTCAAAAATATTTTTGGAATAGTTGAATTTAATAAACAATAAATTAAAAAAACACCATGCAAATACCCCAGTTTTCCTACCTTTCCTGATGAAATTCTTACCCTGATGATGACCACCCAAAATTCTGAAACAAAAGAGAAAATAATATTTATTCGCTATTTATTCTCAATTTGCTTAAAATTTAAATAAATCGTAATTTAAAAAAAAATTATACAATAATTTAAAAATAGTATATCTAAATACTAAACAAAAAATTTTTTTTTAAATTAATAGTTATATTCGTTAGCGTTAACAATCAATTATTTTATTTAAACTATTATAATAAACTATAGAACAATAATAACAATTGCGAAAGTTAATTAAAAGTTTATTTTTAAATTTTTTTCATTTTATTTAATTAATTAAAAAGCGTTTAAAAATTTTACCTTGTGATTTCTTAAGTAAAAATCCATATACGAAACTAAAATCGTTTAATTATTGTAAACTATTAAACCACCGAATTTAATTTCGACCGTTTACTCCGAAAATCCGACTTCAATTAATTGATTTATTTTGATGTACATTTATATATTTATTAGTCACGACGTCGTAAAATAATTAAATGTAATAAAAATAATTTTATTTAGAATTCCCAACTAATATTTAATAATAAATTGAAATAGTATTTATAATTATAAAATTTGTAATAGTGAAAAATCACTTTTACGTTTCTAAATTAAAAATATTTGTTTAATTTTTAAAATAAAAATAAAATCGTTTAATAATAAAAACTTTCAACTAACCTTCTGATTTCAGACGTAAATATTCCCAATCCTAAAGGGCACTTCACACGCGCGCGATTAAACGGAACTAAAACCGCACGAGATTCTCAACGAAAACGAAATAATCGAAAGCGCTTAAATTTTTTTAACTAATTGATAAAAATCAAAAGACTTATTCGATTTTAGGACCGATCGCGGTGACTGACACTCGAATAATGAATTTATTTCGATAAATTAATATATTAGTCACGACATCTTTACGTAATAATGACTAACATGTTTACAAACAAATAATTCATAAAAAATCGTAAAAATATCTATAATTTAGAGTTGAAATTAATTGAATGTTAGTACTTTTAAACTTCATTAGTTGGTGTAAAAGATGACAACTAGTTTCGATTAATAAATTATCATCAGGACCTAATGCGGAAGACTAATATTTATCAATTTTCGATGTAATTCCATTTAATAAATTTAAAATCGTTTAATAATAAAAACTTTCAACTAACCTTCTAATTTCAGACGTAATTATTCCCAATCCTAAAGGGCACTTCACACGCGCGCGATTAAACGGAACTAAAACCGCACGAGATTCTCAACGAAAACGAAATAATCGAAAGCGTTTAAAATTTTAAACTAAATATAAAAATCAAACTGAATTATTTGATTTTTAGACCGTTCGCGGTGACTGACACTCGAATAATGAATTTATTTCGATAAATTAATATCTTAGTCACGACATCTTTACGTAATAATGACTAATATGTTTACAAACAAATATTTAATGGATTTAAAAACTTTTAAAAGTAAAAAATATGCAACTGTACCTTTTAATTATCGAAGTAAAAATCCCTATTCAAAAGGGCACTTCACACGCGCGATTAAAAGGATCTAAAACCGCACCAGATCCTGTACGAAAACGAAAAAAATTGAAAGCGTTTTAATTTTTAAACTAATTAATAAAAATCGAACAGAATTATTTGATTTTAAGACCGTTCGCGGCGACGAGTACACAAATAATGATTTTTTTTTCGATACATTCATCTCTTAGTCATCAACCTTTACATAATAATGTATTCCCATCATTAATTTCTTCTTGCAATTGAATAAATAAATACTAAATAAATAAAATACTATCTCCAATCTCATCAAATTTTGTTTGAATTTCTTAGTATGGATGTTCTAGTTTCTATCTTAAAATAAGTGGTATTTTTTAAGAAAAAGTTGATTTTTAATGACAAAAAGAACGTTTTTTTTGGTAAAGTGTCTATTAATTATTTAAAGAAGCACATAAATGTTATTAAATAATGGTTACAAAGAATAAGTATTCTTTGTGATAATTCGGCAGTAATAAGAGCAGTGTAATTAACCTCAACTAAATTATAATAAAACATTAATTGGTAAATTTCCACACCACCACTGAGGTATTACCACGGCGCGTTACCATTTTTTTAAGGGGATGGTTCGCCTGTAGCCATATAACCCCATAAAACCCCAAATAAATAAAATTCTTAATAATGAAATCTATCAAAAACGAATTGTTTACAACACGAAGAAAAAATCGTGATTCCAGGAACTAAAAAAATAACTTTAGTCGAAAACGGAAATAGAAGAACAGAGAAAATAACGCCAAGCAAAAACAGGAAAATAGAAGAAAAGTCCCTTCAGAAAAAGGGAAAAAAGCTCTAAACAAAAACGAGGAAATTTATGAAAATAGAGGTGCACTAGTGTTCAACGGAAATCGGGGAAAAGGAAGGAGCGCCCCTCAATGAACAAAAAACATATAAGAATAGCCCCATCAAGAATATAAAACGCACCTTCAAGAAAAAAGAGGTAAATAGAAGAACACGACTAAAGAAAATAACTCCAACGAAACACAGGGAAATGGAAAAGTTTCTCTATAGACAGAGAAAATACCTTCAATCAAAAACCTCAACGAAAAACAAAGAAATGAAAAAGTCCCTCCATAAACAAAGAAAATATCTTCAACCAAAAACAAAGAAATGAAAAAGTCCCTCCATAAACAAAGAAAATCCCTTCAACCAAAAACAAAGAAATGGAAAATTCCCTAAAGAACCATTCCAAAGAAACAAAAACCAAATAAACCACGTAATTCAGAGAGAAACAGAGAAATTGTCATGAACTTGGATAGAGAAACTACCGACCAAAAAAGAAAATTAACTGAAAACTGCCCAAAATCCGAAATTATAGTACCAGCTACAAATAATAAACAAACCCCCGGATAATAATACTGATGATTACGAACCTAACAAACTTCAGTTTCCGAGTTTTCGGAACAAATTCGACTACCTCCCCCTTTAGCGCATTTGCTTGCTTTGGACACAAGTCTGATCAATGCAGGTTCGGCAGAGACCCCAGCTAGAGGTGCACCACTGTTCAACGAAAATCAAGGAAAAAGAAGGAGCGCCCCTCAATGAACAACGAAAATAGAAGAATAACCTCACCGGGAAAATAGAAAGCAAAAACAAAGAAATGCAAAATTCCCTTCATTAACAAAGAAAATCCCTTCAACCAAAAACAAAGATATGGAAAATTCCCTTCATAAACAAAGAAAATCCCTTCAACCAAAAACAGGGAAATGGAAATGTCCCTCCATAAACAAAGAAAATAAATTCTACCAAAAACAGATAAATGAAAAAGTCCCTCAATAAACAAAGAAAATCCCTTCAAGCAAAAACAAAGAAATGGAAAATTCCATTCATATACAAAGAAAATCCCTTCAACCAAAAACAGGGAAATGGAAATGTCCCTCCATAAACAAAGAAAATAAATTCAACCAAAAACAGAGAAATGAAAAAGTCCCACAATAAACAAAGAAAATCCCTTCAAGCAAAAACAAAGAAATGGAAAATCCCTTCAACCAAAAACAGGGAAATGGAAATGTCCCTCCACAAACAAAGAAAATAAATTCAACCAAAAACAGAGAAATTAAAAAGTCCCTCAATAAACAAAGAAAATCCCTTCAAGCAAAAACAGAGAAATGGAAAATCCCATTCATAAACAAAGAAAATCCCTTCAACCAAAAACAGGGAAATGGAAATGTCCCTTCACAAACAAAGAAAATAAAATCAACCAAAAACAGAGAAATGAAAAAGTCCCTCAATAAACAAAGAAAATCCCTTCAAGCAAAAACAAAGAAATGGAAAATTCCATTCATATACAAAGAAAATCCCTTCTCATAAAAACAAAGAAATGGAAAATTCTCTTCATAAACAAAGAAAATCCCTTCAACCAAAAACAAAGAAACGGAAATTCCCTTCATAAACAAAGAAAATCCCTTCATCCAAAAACAGGGAAATGGAAATGTCCCTCCATAAACAAAGAAAATAAATTCTACCAAAAACAGATAAATGAAAAAGTCCCTCAATAAACAAAGAAAATCCTTTCAAGCAAAAACAAAGAAATGGAAAATTCCATTCATATACAAAGAAAATCCCTTCAACCAAAAACAGGGAAATGGAAATGTCCCTCCATAAACAAAGAAAATAAATTCAACCAAAAACAGAGAAATGAAAAAGTCCCACAATAAACAAAGAAAATCCCTTCAAGCAAAAACAAAGAAATGGAAAATCCCTTCAACCAAAAACAGGGAAATGGAAATGTCCCTCCATAAACAAAGAAAATAAATTCAACCAAAAACAGAGAAATGAAAAAGTCCCACAATAAACAAAGAAAATCCCTTCAAGCAAAAACAAAGAAATGGAAAATCCCTTCAACCAAAAACAGGGAAATGGAAATGTCCCTCCACAAACAAAGAAAATAAATTCAACCAAAAATAGAGAAATTAAAAAGTCCCTCAATAAACAAAGAAAATCCCTTCAAGCAAAAACAGAGAAATGGAAAATCCCATTCATAAACAAAGAAAATCCCTTCAACCAAAAACAGGGAAATGGAAATGTCCCTTCACAAACAAAGAAAATAAAATCAACCAAAAACAGAGAAATGAAAAAGTCCCTCAATAAACAAAGAAAATCCCTTCAAGCAAAAACAAAGAAATGGAAAATTCCATTCATATACAAAGAAAATCCCTTCTCATAAAAACAAAGAAATGGAAAATTCCCTTCATAAACAAAGAAAATCCCTTCAACCAAAAACAAAGAAACGGAAATTCCCTTCATAAACAAAGAAAATCCCTTCATCCAAAAACAGGGAAATGGAAATGTCCCTCCATAAACAAAGAAAATAAATTCTACCAAAAACAGATAAATGAAAAAGTCCCTCAATAAACAAAGAAAATCCTTTCAAGCAAAAACAAAGAAATGGAAAATTTCATTCATATACAAAGAAAATCCCTTCAACCAAAAACAGGGAAATGGAAATGTCCCTCCATAAACAAAGAAAATAAATTCAACCAAAAACAGAGAAATGAAAAAGTCCCACAATAAACAAAGAAAATCCCTTCAAGCAAAAACAAAGAAATGGAAAATCCCTTCAACCAAAAACAGGGAAATGGAAATGTCCCTCCATAAACAAAGAAAATAAATTCAACCAAAAACAGAGAAATGAAAAAGTCCCACAATAAACAAAGAAAATCCCTTCAAGCAAAAACAAAGAAATGGAAAATCCCTTCAACCAAAAACAGGGAAATGGAAATGTCCCTCCACAAACAAAGAAAATAAATTCAACCAAAAATAGAGAAATTAAAAAGTCCCTCAATAAACAAAGAAAATCCCTTCAAGCAAAAACAGAGAAATGGAAAATCCCATTCATAAACAAAGAAAATCCCTTCAACCAAAAACAGGGAAATGGAAATGTCCCTCCATAAACAAAGAAAATAAATTCAACCAAAAACAGAGAAATGAAAAAGTCCCACAATAAACAAAGAAAATCCCTTCAAGCAAAAACAAAGAAATGGAAAATCCCTTCAACCAAAAACAGGGAAATGGAAATGTCCCTCCATAAACAAAGAAAATAAATTCAACCAAAAACAGAGAAATGAAAAAGTCCCACAATAAACAAAGAAAATCCCTTCAAGCAAAAACAAAGAAATGGAAAATCCCTTCAACCAAAAACAGGGAAATGGAAATGTCCCTCCACAAACAAAGAAAATAAATTCAACCAAAAATAGAGAAATGAAAAAGTCCCTCAATAAACAAAGAAAATCCCTTCAAGCAAAAACAAAGAAATGGAAAATTCCATTCATATACAAAGAAAATCCCTTCAACCAAAAACAGGGAAATGGAAATGTCCCGACACAAACAAAGAAAATAACTTCAATGAAAAACAAGGAAATGGAATTGTCCCTCCATAAACAAAGAAAATAAATTCAACCAAAAACAGAGAAATGGAAAATTCTCTTCATAAACAAAGCAAATCCCTTCAACCAGAAACAAAGAAATGGAAAATTCCCTTCATAAACAAAAAAAATCCCTTCAACCAAAAACAGGGAAATGGAAATGTCCCTCCATAAACAAAGAAAATAAATTCAACCAAAAACAGAGAAATGAAAAAGTCCCTCAATAAACAAAGAAAATCCCTTCAAGCAAAAACAAAGAAATGGAAAATTCCCTTCATAAACAAAAGAAATTACTTCATCCAAAAACGTTGGGCCGAAATCTAAAATTTACAATAAATAATATACACACTGTATGTCATTCAATGATTAGAATGTAAGAAATTTAAAAAATGTTCACTTACCTTTCGAACACACTGTATATCATCAAATTTTTACAAAAGTAAAAGTTTCGTAACGTTTGTTTGTCTTTCAAGAAACTCTGCTGTTGAACACACTGTGTGTCATTCAATTTGCACAACTGTGTATAAAATTTACGCACATGATAAACAAATTTTAAAAATGTTCATTTACTTTTGGAACACACTATATATCATAAATTTTTACAAATGTAAAAATTTAATAATAATTGAAAACACCCTGTTGTTGAACACACGGTTTATCACTCATTTTTCATGAACCGGATATACGAAAAATAAAATTATCCAGAATCATTTTATCAAAAAGGCATTAAGAATAAAATAATATGTATCACCCTCTATATTAGATCTAATATAGTCAAAAATATTTTTGGAATAGTTAAAATTTAATAAAAAATAAATGAAAAAAACACCATGAAAATATACCAGTTTTCCTACCTTTCCTGATAAAATTCTTACCCGGATGATGACTACCCAAAATTCTGAAACAAAGAGAAAATATTATTTATTCTCAATTTTCTTAAAATTTAAATAAATCGTAATTTTATTTTTTAAGTAAAAAAAATATAGAATTGATTTGATATATACCGTGCGTTTTTGTTTCCTTATTTTATTTTTAGGTATCAATAAAGAAATTATTGGTTCCAATTACTATTGCAAATAAAGAAATAATCACGCACGGATACCGCAAATAATATATACAAAAATTTCAAAATGTAATTATATATTAATTTAAAAATAGTATATTTAAATACTAAACAAAAAAAATTTTGTGAAAAAATTTTTAGTTATATTCGTTAGAGTTAAGCGCTGTGTATATTAACGCAAAGAACTAAGTGTAAAATAGTTTATTGGTTGCAATTACTATTGAAAATAAAAAAAATAGGCATTGTTACTGCAAGAAATAAATTAAAAAAATCATAATGGTATTTATAAATCAATTTGAAATTGCAAAGAGCATTTAAAGGTTTTAAAAATAAAGCGACTACATTTTTTCAATTTTCAATTCAATTTCATTTAATAAATTAAAAGGGCTTGATGATAAATAACATGTATGTTACCTTAGGATTCCAGAAGTTAAAAACCCAATCCAAAAAGGCACTTCAATTGCGCGCGATTGAACCGTTCTAAAACCGCACGAGATCCTCAACGAAAACGAAAAAATCGAAAACGATTACATTTTTTTATCTAATTGATAAAAATGAAAAGAATTATTCGATTTTAGAAGCGATCGCGGTGACCAACACTCGAATAATGAATTTATTTCGATCCATTAATATCTTAGTCACGACATCCTTACATAATAATGACTAATATGTTTACAAACAAATATTTAATAAAAAATCGTAAAAATATCTATAATTTAGAGTTGAAATTATTTGAATATTACTACTTTTAAACTTTTTTAGTTGGTTTTAAAGATGGCCACTAGTTTCTATTAATAAATCATCATCAGGACCTAATGAGGAAAACTAATTTTTTCCCAATTTTCAATGTAATTGCATTTAATAAATTTAAAAGCGTTTAATAATAAAAACTTTCAACTAACCTTCTGATTTCAGACCTAAATTTCCAAATTCAAAAGGGCACTTCACACGCGCGCCTTTAAACGGATTTAAAACCGCACGAGATCCTCAACGAAAACGAAAAAATCGAAAACGATTACATTTTTTTAACTAATTGATAAAAATCAAAAGCATTATTCGATTTTAGAACCGTTCGCGGTGACCAACACTCGAATAATGAATTTATTTCGATCCGTTAATATCTGTATTTTTACATTTTATTACACCTTCTTTAATTTTTTTATTTTTTTAGAAATTTATAAAAATAATTGTGTCTACTTTAAGATCATCCAACAATGGTATACGGAACAGTAGTCCCATTTTTATTCAATCGTTCTATTTCTTTGATTTGAGTGAAATACATATTGGTCGAAAATAAAATATGTATTTGAAAGGCGGTACTGTTATAAAATTTTCATAGTATAAATTCAGTAATATTTTCGAATGTTTGAGGCACAGCTGGTCCTAATTTGTCCAAAAAATGAAATTCATCATTTATCTCAATATCCTTAAGTGATGGTTCTATAATTTTTTTAAATTTTTTTAGCTAAAATAGTTTTACCAGTTTTATTCATTTCACCTGTGGACTGAATCAATGCAGATAAAAAATAAACAACCAAATTATTTAATTTGTAAATTTAAGGTATGTCACTCAAAATTCCTTACAGGTTTAGAAGAAATATTTGATACCTTACATGACTTTATACGAGTATAAGAAAACGCATTATGAAGAAGGGAAAATACGTTACAATTTCCCTTCTAATATCTTTAAGTGGGCGTATTGGAGGTGGGAACATCATTCCAGTGATTTCGAAAAAACACTGTAAAAAGGGTCTATTTCGGAAGATGATGTTTTATCTTCATTTTCTTTCACAACTTTTTTTTCACAACTTTTTTTCGATAAAAAGCTCAAAGAAAATATTATTTTAATGTTTTCAATAATAAACCCGAAACATAAAATATTTTGTATATTTTACACACAAAAAACATAAAAATTGAGTATTAGGGAGAATTTTTTTTTTGTTTGTGATTTGCTGATCTTAGTTTATCATTTATAGAATGACATAAAAAATTAAATATTTGACTGGTGTCTCAACAAGCATATCAATATTAAATTAATTGTTTCAATATGATGTGGGTTGAAAGAACCATACAGAGAGATGCAAAATACCGTAAAAATCTACAAGTCATAATTAAATAATCATGCTAAATAATGAAAAAGGGGTTTGAATGACTCCCAAATACAGAATGATGCAAACAAGTCATATATCAGAATTATTACATATTTGTAAAACTGTATTTATAAATTTTATAATATTTAGAAATACTTAATTAAGATAATTCAGTGTAATAGAAAAATTTGTATTTGAAAGATGGTGAAATATTTGTTAAATACTTAAACAATAGTTGTAAGATTAATAAAAAAGAATTGATATTACAAATGGTTATTAAAAGTGCAATAGAATCTAAAGACATAAATAAAAACAAATTCAAATAACTACTCTTGAAGGAATATGGATAAGCCTCCGAATTAACATAAATTGTACTTAATCATACACGATTTATTAGTAAATAACCATCCCTTAAATCTAATCCCTTATTTTTATAATTTGGCAAGTACACAACGCATTTAAGATTTCTGCCTAAGGGAGAAAAATATATCTCTGAATCTCTGTATCTAATCTATATGATTGTAATATCTCGGGTCTCCGTCCAACAGAAATTCTTTTCGGGTCGATATCTAATTCTAAAATTTATCCTGACGAAAAAAACATTGATAGCACCGTCCTCAAAGGAATTCGCAAACTTTTTTATGCGTTGACAAATCGCAGTATTTATTGTTCTATATAAGAATGCAGAGATATATTGGTTTCCAGAGAACTGTTACGTATTCATTGCATTGCCATTGCAGTTATTTTAAAAATGTTTCTATTTGAAGTTATGGATATTCGAAGATTTTCAAAAATATGCACAGAAAGAAACAAACTAAAAGTGGTTTATGAAGAATGGCAAACGGGCACTTCGACAGCTTATATTGAGAATGATTTAGGATTGTTTTTGAAAATAACGATTTCAGATAAGAGGAAATATTGCAAAATCCTTGAATTTCGCGCAAAATGTTTACCTTGTTCCAAATAATACCAGACCAAATCAAGAACTGTTTCATAGAGAACTGTTAAATCGTTATGAGAGTATATACGAAAAATTGAAAGGTGAACTTTGCCTTTTTAGGAGAACGCGATAACATTTTTTGCCAGATAGTTAACGCCAATTATACAGGGTGAATCACCGTTGACACGACGGTCCATAACTCCAGAACGGTGCATTTGATGAAAATTTTGTGAAAGTACTTTTGTGGATATTCAAAAAGGTCCTATTTCAAAATTTGTTTCACTTATACAGGTTATCGCAAAAATAAGATATAAATTAAAATTATGTTTTTTTAAATGGAATACCACGTATATTTTTACATTTTTATTAACACCTTGCCAAGTTGATTTCAACGATGGATCACAATTGCAATATTTTTTAATGCCATAGCATAGAACTTGATAAATTTTGATAGGGACATGTAAGGTATTTTTATTGATTTTCAATGGTTGGGCTGCTACAGACCTCTAAATTCAAAACAGTGTGGGTATAGATCTTTTATTAAACATAATAGACACCAAGTGGGATAGATCGTTGAAATTTATAAAAATATAAAAACAAACGGGGTATTCCATTTAAAAAACATAACTTTGATATATATCTTGTTTTTGGGATAACCTGTATAAGTGAAATTAATTTTAAACTATGGCTTTTTTGAATATATACAAAAAAGTACTGTTACAAAATTATAGTCAAATGTACCGTTCTAGACTTTATTTTATTAATTTTTTTATTAATAACATTCCTTTTCGAAATTAAAAATCGAGTAAAGATCATTTCCAAGATTTTGTTCAATTTATTGAACGGACTTTGGATTACATGGATTGGATTTTTTAGGGTAATGTCTGAAAAAAACAACTCCTTGTAATAGATAATATAATTACAATAAACTTAATTTTTCATCCCATAAAATGAATTTAGATGTAAATGATTCAAATTTTGTGAATGAATATAAAACACTATAGATCAAATTAAATTATTAATATGTTTCTTTCGTGGAAGAGCTAAATTAGAATTCATTTGCTATGTAAAACACGATGTACAAAATATACATATATCGATTATTTTTGACAAATATTCAATTAAAAAATTCATGACAAGCTAAATATTTGGTATTAAAATTAAATTCTTAGGATAATAACTCAACAAATAGATCGAATATTATTGCTTCCGAGACTCAATTTATATTCTATATTTGGATACCTTGTTAATATCATTATCGTCCCAATGATTATGAGTCTGCTCACTCTCTTGAACACCGAGAATATTTTTAAATTGACAGTAGAAAATTTTCCCTTGGTACTAAAAGCTATTCAAATATTTAGACCCTCAACTGTATCTACTTTATAAAAAGAGGTAGATAAATAGCAAAAAAGTGTAATAACTTATTTATCACTTTAAATTATACATACAGTGTGTATTCCAACATCCTCGGATGTACAACTAACATTTTTTATTTTCAAGTATTAAGTAAGATAGCAACCAGTCCTATTCTTTTCTTTTCGGTGGTTTTCGCAGATATCACAGATTTAAGTTTTGGTGCAAAATTAACTTAAAACTGAAGTTCACTGTTTCAGATTTTAGTCTCTAATAAAGTTAAACTAAGAGAACTTTGTATTGTCTGAATATCTACCTTATTTATATTAATCTTTCTTCCCTTATAACGTGAACTTTAGACTGGATTATATTATTTCTTAATTCAATTATTTAGAAGTTTCAATACAATAAATTTCTAAATTTCAGATAGTTCTGTAATGAGAAAAGTTGACTTATTCATTCGATTGCTTTTTTCAAGATATCACTACTTTTTACCTAAAAAATGATCAAAGAGCAAAAAAATTAGTTCATCTTTTGTTTGTAATACAATTATATTAATAATGATATAGAAATAGCCATAGGGGTAAACAAAATTTTGTTAGTAACGTACTAATGCCTTGTCATTGTCAAAATGTTTCCGTTCATATATAGAGTTGCGGTTTTGTAATATTTTTTATTTACCATTCCGTCAATATCTCTTCTTTTTTGACTGCAAATTTAGAGCATTGTTCAAAATTATATTTTTCCCCATTGACTTTAATATTTCGGCCCCTTCTCCTTAATTAAAATATCAGCCTGCATCAGTCAAAAATTGGTGTTTCCTTAGGACTCTGTTTAAAAATAAGGGTTTATTTTCAATTATTAAATCAGAAAAAATGAACAAGTACAATTCGCCGGTATCCTCTCACATTTTTACAATTCTTGTGATGGTAAAAATTAATGCGGTTTCTATCTCTCATTAAGATGGATGTAGGTAGAAAGGAATGAAATAATTAATTAATGAGGTTTCTGTCTCATTAAATTAACTAGGAAAAAATACATAATATTACCAAATTTAAAACTGAATAACAGGACATTTTACTTCTGCAACTGTAGAAAAAACCAGAGAGCTTGTTTATTTTTTAAACTGCTGTTTTAAGAGCCGTTTCTATGTATTCTATTGGTTAATCTCTAATTCGCATTCTAATGCAATTGGCAGATATTTCTGAACAACAACGATAAAATTTAAAACAATTAATTGCAACAGAACTCGTAAAGCAAATGGTATAATTACGACTTTCTAAAATCAATGAACTATTCATAATCTAACAAGAGTATACACAATATAAAAAAAACAACCCAAGATACGTCAATATTTTGAAGGAGACAGAGACGGCCCCAGAAACATATCCCACTCGTAATGTTTTTAATATTTATTTAGTGGATTTGGTTATTACTTTATATGGCATAAACCATAAATTTAGTGTTTCCTTTAATAATTATCTAAAGAAAACATTTAATCAGAAAGATTTCAAAGATCTAAATAATATACATATAATAAGTTTTGTTTTCTTATTCCGCTTGATCCCAGTTTTAAGCGAAGATGTTATAATTAATAATGACATTGTGTACACCCAATTAAAACTTTATTTAACTCAACTTTTTTATTTGGTTATATTAATAATTAATAATGAGCTTCCGTGTAAAACATTTTTATTTCTTATAAATTTTCCTCATGAAAATGAATATTTCAATAAGCCACATTTATTATTAGTAGTTACAAAATCCATAATATTATTAAATGTACGTACTTTGATTAGTAAACTCTATGAACTTGTTTAGTAGAAATGCATCAATTATAATTTGTCATATGTTCCCAAAACTAATACTCAGAAACACTAATTTGGTAGCGCATTTAATTAAATCCATTGGTTAACAATATGCGATTATGATAGCAAAAGCGACCTTGCATATCTGCACTTCAGGTTTATTTGATTTAAATGGTTAATTTGTGAGTTCAGTTGGGCAGTTGTAATCCAAAATCCTCATTTGTTTGTGGTCACATTGCACTACCTACATGTGTTATTATGTAATTAAAAGTTTTTGGTTGTTGTATGTATGTATGTATGTATGTATGTATAATGAGCAATTTATTTACACCACGAAACATGAAACTTCGAAAATTTATTCGTAATCTATGTTAAAAAGTGGAAACTTATGCCGTATGCAAACATTGCAATAGTATGTTACGCAACGTAACATATTATTGAGATATTTGTAATTTTTTGTTCTTACATTTTTTATCCTGGGTGCGGCATGAGTGCGTCGAAGTACGATATATCCGTTATTAAAGGAGATATCAAAAAAAGTTGTTTACAAAAAGCATCTCACTTTATTTCACATACTTATCATTTTTACGTATCTGTATCTATCTTTGCCAATATATTTAGTGTAATATGACTTATAATCTCTTCAAATTAATTCAAAACTTCCAAAAGCACTGATATCGCAATTATTTTCTTACTGTTTATTATTAAATTCCCCTAAGGTCGAATTATGGACAGAACTTATTTATTAAATTCGGGAAATAGATTAACAATTCTTTATAATAAAAAGTTTTTTAAACATGCAACTTACTCTTAAAATACTATTTTAGTGTAAAATTAGTTTTTGTAGTAGTTTCAATTCAAGACAAGCAATATGGATATCAAATGACAAAAAATAGAATGACAGCTGTAGATAGATGATCACATTTATCAGATCTAACCAAACATAAAAGATGTTTGTCTTTTATTAGCATTCTTAATTGTTTTGTCATAACAACATAGTTCTTTGATTAAAAAACAAATGTTAAGTACTTCTGATGTTTTTATTATTGTATTAAATGATATCACATTAAGAATACGTGTTTTATGTCTTCAAATGTGACTGACTTATGGGTAAAGTTATCAGTATCCAATGGTACAAGTTGTTTGGAAAGAAGTTTGATAGTTCAATTTAAATAAATCTCTATTCTCTCTTAACTATTATTTTGTTATTTTCAGCCAGTAATCGAATTTTGTTACATGTTACCATCTAAGAATTATGTTATTTAATGTAGTACAAGCTTCTTTCTTTTAATTTTTTGTAAAGTTTCTAGCTTCTGCTTTATATTTTTTGTATTGGATAAAATTTTAAGTTATCACTTCCACCAAAGGAAAAGTGCATGTATAACTATGTAATTGTAACTACATGTTGATAGAGTAGTTTGTTCAAATAGATACGAAAGAACTCAATGTATGATTTATGTTTAAAAATCGTGTCACTTTTAAATAAAGAATATGTGATTCTATTGAATCATTAAATCCATGGTATATTGTTTATTTCATGGTACAACGATGGAAATTTGATCTTAACTGCGATATAAGTCCGAAACTACATCCTACGTACGTTACATATTAGTTAGTAGTGGTGTTAACATGGGTTTGCTTAAGTTAAATCGAAAATTGAAAAATTTCCTGTGTGTATGTCTGTTCTTGTAGGCCTTCTATTATTTAGTAACTTTAAATAGTTTATTTATTATATTTTCTATTACTCGGCCTCTGGAAGCATCATTACTCGTCCTCAAAATTGATTGTGGCTTTTGAAATTCTTTATTTAGTAAATTTCAAAATTTCCTTCCTGAAAACTAGTTTGAACATACTTTAACGACAAAAACATTTCTATAACATAAAATAACGCAGATTTGTTTTAATTCAAGTTCGACCAATTTTAATAAAATACTGTGGAATTTGAAGAAAAAATACGTACAAATTTTTTGATAATGAAAATATGACTATTATTCTGGATAAATATTAGAACTCTCAAAATTGTTAAAATCGTTAATATATACACGTTGCATCCTTTTTCTTTTACATAACACGTAATTTTTTCTATACGCTAATTAGAAATTATTTGAATAGTTTTACTAATATTTTTTTGGATAATCACAAAATCTTTATTTCATGAAGGAAAAGAATACCGTTCTAAAAGTTGAATAGAAAATTTGAAGGAAATCTGTAAAATTTTACAACAAAATTGATCCATAAAATATCCTATCCTAATTCAAGACCGTAAAACCTTTTCGTCCATCAAAGCTTGGAATATGGTTTAAATAAATCTTGTATAATCCAATAAACTTAGACCCTCTTCCTAAAAAAAATATTTATTCGATCTGAGCACTAACCTATTTGACAAGAGTGCTAAAGGAAATACTTCCAATACTTGTGATAAAAGGGCGCGACGTTGAAATACTTGGAGAATGAAATGCACATCTAGAAAATGTGTGACATTTCTGGGTTATTCCAGTATAAGAAATGAAATGCAGTTGTCGATCGTGTGTACTTTTCGTTACATGTAAAAATGTTGTTTCGGAAACAAACAACATAGATAACTTCTAGTGTGACCCTTTATTTATTTTTATGCAAATCACCGAAGGTGATGGTGTAAACGAAATATCAGTACATATTTATTTATTACAATTAGGATAATTTTGTCGTGTGAAATATTAAAAAAATCTTTTACTTAGTGATTTAGTTTTTTTTTGTTCTTTTTTTAACCTTATTTTCCTATCATTTTCCTTTGGTGTAGATATAGTATCACTAAGGCATCATCAGCACAGACTCTATTTAAGGTACTGTACCTATTTTTCCTTTATGCTAGGCTACGCAGATGTAATCTTGAGTTTAACAAAAATGTGGCTAATAAGTCAAGTTACAAATAATTTTTTTGTACATACAACAGTTATTTATGTACTAAGTCAGTAAATTAATTCTTTAACGCACAGCGAACAAGTTGAGTAACAGGTGAGTTCGATAATAGTTATTTATTTTATTGTTAGCAAAGGGTAATTTGCAAGACGAGGGTGTTAGCCCGAGTTGTTAACATAAGTATCTTAATGGCCCTTAATACACGAATTAAAATACAGTGTTTTATCTACGACTGTCAAGAATTAATACAAAGTGCAAATATTGATAAATATGAATGACATTTAGTTTTGATTTATATGACAATGATTGTATATTTTATTTAAAATCAAAGCAGCGATTCTGTAATAACAGTTATTTATTGATGTGGCAACCTGAGAGTTTGTTACCAACAACGTCAAATATTTTTAATTTCTAAAAAAACATCTTAATATAACTGAGTCTGAATCTGAAAGTATTGCATCACATTTTGAAGATATTACAACGAAAGCAATTTAGTTACTAATTCCACAAAATTCACGAATAAAATACGAAGAAGCTTAAGAACGTTTTAACAAATAGTTTGAGGGGAAAGAAAGTCAAAAATGGAAGACAAGAATTTGCAAATGGTCCTATAAAACAGCAACCACAGGAGTAATTTGGAAATGATTGGCTCTTCAACAGAACAGTTTAAATGCAATATTCATAAATGATACAGTTTTCAAATTTTGTTAATAAATAATTAAATTTTGGTTCTGATTTCATTAACCAATTGATAATAACGTTTAAATCTAATGCAAATGAATTTTATATTACATTTTTATCCAGGCAGATAAATGCTTTTTACAGACGTGGTACATACAAACTTTTATCGTCAAAACTTTTACTGTAGAAAACCCATCCAAGTACTAACTTAATGTGATACAGTCACAAAAGTAAAAAAATATTAATCGCAGTAAAGTACTTCACTTTAGCTGTAAAATAAAGGGCTTTTTCTTCCAAAAAATGGAAAAATCGTGCCTTTCTGTCAATTTTTGAATATTTTTTTTACTTTTTTAGGGTCTAGTACTTTATTTGTATTCCGCTTAACTGCAGTAGGTATTTTCGCTTTGATTAACGCATCACCAGTATAATTTGTTTAGGGATAATTCATTGTCACTGAATCACCAAATAAAATTTCGGATCGTATTTATGATCATATCACTAGATTTGGCTCATTTCTAATAATTTTTTTGAGTTGAATGGGTTCACTCTTATTCAAATGGAAGAAGCTTCAACATGCTTCTCATTGTCACTCTTAGAGAAATACAATATAGGCTAATCTTTGGATTTTGTTTAAATTCAAGACATCCAGTTTTTGATTGGCCTTGAAGTTTTTGGTAGTGAACCATGTGATGCTTCATGTTATACCAATTACACTATTGTAAATAATTTTCTGCACCTGTTGGTTCTAGGTTAGTTTAGAATTAACAATTAGCTTTAGCAAGGACAAATCTTTGAGCAGGTGTAGAGATGAAGATGGAATAAAAAATTTCCGCCCTACGAGAGAAAAAATACAAGATATGGAGTTAAAAAATCTTATATTTTTACAGATACTCTCCTTGTCGCTCAATACACTTCGCCCATCAACTTTATGCCATTTCTATAGGCCAATT
The DNA here is from genome assembly GCA_951812935.1 of Hermaeophaga mercurialis. Lineage (NCBI taxonomy): Eukaryota > Metazoa > Arthropoda > Insecta > Coleoptera > Chrysomelidae > Hermaeophaga > Hermaeophaga mercurialis. The sequence continues at coordinate 46,640,746 of OX638360.1, forward strand.
GGTTCAGTTCTTCAACATAGGCATTTTTGCTGGCAGTCCCTTCAAAGTCAATGCTAATTTAAAACCCAGTTTTTTAATTATCATAGCAATAATCCAGGCTTTTTCTTCAGAATTTTTTGTTGAAGCTGATCAAACAAGTTATCATAATATTGTCAGTTTCCAAAGTAACCAATAAAAGTAACGTCTTTTGCTTCCCAAAATACCGACGCCATAACTTTGCTCTCTGATGTGTAGTGGAGAACCCGAATCTCGTCCATAATTATAAATCTTCATGAAAGTATTTCCGATTAAATAGCAACAAAATCTAACTTAAATCGACGCTAACTCAAAACGATTTTATTGGCTTTCAGGAGCATATCTTCCGTCGTAGCCGATTTTGATCTTCCTGGTCAGACTGGAAATTATTCATCTCATTCTCATATTCATTGAAGAGTCTGTAATGTTCTATTTCTCTTAGAATTCTTCTACTGGGAAAAGAGCACAGCGTTGGAATCAAGGAATTGGTGTGAAGATTTTTCTATTATGTACTATTTTTCCATTACCCTCAAAGTGTTTATCATAAAGTGTTAAAGTTAGTGTTGGCGTTCTTTCTCCTGATAATTTACTATGACAATATCGTCTGCATAATCCAAAGTGTAGTAAGTAGTCTGATTATTCATCAGCTATAAGTTTCCTTCTTTTTGTCCATCCCTGTGCACCTGACTCTCTCATTGTTGTAAGTTAGTGGGTTTATAATCTTACGGATTTACATGCATTTTTTTAAGATTCAATCATGTGCGTACATAATTTGGTAAAGTATTAGATAATTTAATAGTTTTGACTGCAATTAACATATTTTTAAAAAAGTAATTATAGCCTTAGGTCCTTTAGATCATGTTTTGAACTATACTATACACAATAATTTTAAACGTATTTGCTAACATTTTCTCAAGTCTACATCTGCTAAAAGCTTCCCTTTAGAGTTGAGACAAGCTAAATACTACCGGGTAGTATTAGATTCTGGTGGTTGGTTTGTCGTTAGTTCGTTCCCTTTTAGCGCGGACGGCAATTTCGAAGTGACTTTAGCCACCAAGGCCACCATCTACCACCAAGGTCTCGTCGAATGGAAGCCACCCGCTATTTACAAGAGCTCATGCGAGATCGATGTGGAATATTTTCCGTTCGATGAGCAGACGTGCGTCCTAAAGTTTGGTAGTTGGACATATGATGGGTTTATGGTAAGAAGCATGTGTTTTTTAATCGCTGCGATTGTTATACCAGGATGATCTAATCAAGCAAATTTTCATTAAGTATTTAGTTTTCTTTAAACGTACCTTTTTACGTAACTTTAAAACGCTTAAACAATTTTAAATATTCTCTTATCCATCAATTTAATTTAATTTAATTTAATTTAATTTAATTTAATTTAATTTAATTTTCGCTAACGTAAACTCGGTATCCGTTAATTTGTTTTTTTTAGGACAATTATTAACTCAAGAAACTTCTTCAGTTTATTTTCTCTAATGTCTTTAATTGCGCTCTATCGGGTATTTAATTATAACTTTGCTGATTGCCTTTTTAGTTTCTTCTTTCCTATACCTGTTCCATATGAACTGAGATTGATGATTAATTGTTTTTCATTATATTGAGAGGCTACTGGGATAATTATTGTCTTGTTAACTATTGAAGAAGTTTACATGTTGTTAACTGTTTCCAGTAATTTTTATTGGTCTATAATGGAAACATTTGTACTAAAAATACAAATGATTCTATAGCAAATAAGATATTATCCCTTATATTAATTGCATATCATTTTAATTAATAACATACGTCTCCTGCATGTTTTTAACAGACAAAATTAATTGAAATAACATTAATTTCTTTTAAAGCGTAAGATAAAAAATTAATTATATTTTTTGTTTGATATCATCCTGGTAGCACATTTTAATCTAGGTGTAATTCAAAAAAGAAAATTACACAAATATAATTAAAAAATCTAAATAAGAATTGTTGTTTACTAACTTATGTTTATAAAATCTCGTTTTAATATAATTCAAATCGAAATAAGTAAAATTCGGTGTAACCTGATATTGAATAATTCATTTTTAATGCTTGTTTCAATGTAGCTTTGTTCTGCTTCCCCTGAATTTATGCCTGTATAAATTCTAGGAATTGTATTTGGAATCGAGATCCAATAGCAATTTGATATGAATTGTAAAATAAAAATTTTAAAAAATCCATTCCAAACTTTATTACTAGTCTGCCTAAAGTCAATTCATTTTCTTTTATTTACAAAAAGTTAAATGCAGTCTCCTGATTGAAAATTTTTATATTTCAATCACTTATATTTTCTTAAATTTTCTGTACAATGGAAATATATCGATAAAAATCTTAAAAACGTATGTAAAAGCTTCTCAGTGATTCCCAAAATTTTAAATAAATAATAACATCTCAACAAAAATAAATATTACTCAAAACGTAATTTTCTTTTTGGATACAATTATTAGCATATTTAGTTAATTAGAGCAAATGCAAAACCCGTTTATACCGTGTGTAATTTTAAAAAAATATTAATTAATGTTTGATAATAATTTATTAAATTCTATGTGTATAATATGACACTCGGTATAAATATTAATTAATAATAATTATTATTTTTGCTTTTAGATGTAGTGTTTACCCAATATATCTACATAAGCACAATGACAAATGATATATTTATATTATATAAAAATTTTAATAGTTTACACTTACAGGTAGTACAGAATAAATATATTAATAGGTATGAAAATATTTTATGGTGTGATTCAAAAGGATATTCCTGAAACCAAAAATTACGGCACGCAATGCGTCAAAGCTTGGTTAACGCACTTTTTTTATTTTTACTAGGGGATATTTTATATTTTATACAAAATTTAAAAATTATAGATATTTTTGTAGTTACTGTCGCAACAACATTCTTGGCTATTACAAGTTACAAAATTTCGTAGGCTTTCATTTTATTTATTTTCTTAAGTCTCCACTTAAAAGACTCTATAAGTAAAATGCAAATTATACAAAAATTACTTAAATTATTATTTTAATGATTTGCAAATATCTTTAGAGATTGTAATAAGAATTCATAATTTCCTAGTTACTATTCAAATGAAAAATTTGTAGTACATATATAGATGGTATATTGATTATTCAAGGACCGATGTAACAAAGTTTCAAAATTTGCATTGGATGCGACTGACATACTGCTATACTAATGTTATTGAAATAGAACATTCTTGTAGGTTTGGAATCACCACGTTGTTGAGAATTAACCACAGTAATAAGTAATAATAGAAAACAAGTTAGAAAGAAATTATTTTTAATTAATAGGTATAATAAAAAGATATGTGTTTTATACAGTGTAGCTGTAAAGATTAGAATAAAATACCATCATTTTCTTAAACAAGAAAACATCAAACAAATCGATTTCTAATTTTGTTTTTCTACGTTATGTTAAATCACACATTTTTTATTTCATTTCAAAGAGGTAATTCCAGTAAAGTATCACACTTGTGGTAAAAGTTTAAGAACATGAAAGACACACCCTTGGAAAATCAATATTGAAACATGTCAGTTTTTATCTAATACAAAAAAACTGGGAGGGTAGTTTTTGCTATTCTTTATGTCGTATTTGTCATTAATTAATACAATCAGCTTTTGTTAAATGTTCAAATCTTAGTCTTTGTTGTATTTAACAGTACTTTACATGATGAATACATTTTTATTGAACATTTATTATTGTTTCTTGAGAAATATTAAATATTTGTTATTTCTGCCATATTTTCTGGTTTAGTTTTATTCATAACGTCTTTCATATGGCGCCTTACAAAATAATCTATAGGATTGAGTTCTGGCAATCTCGGTGGCCCTTATATGTGTCTATATTTTCCCATTCTAATATTGGAAAATACTTCATTAAGATATTTTCGAATTTCTACACTGTAATGGGGGAGTTCCACCAACTTATTGTAATCAATCTTAGGCTTTTATCAAAACTCCCAAAATCAATTCTACTATGTAATAGATTTATCAAAGTTGGACAAGATACCTTCTTGAAATATGCTGGCGTGTTTAAAGTACCTTTAAAAAAATATAGTCCTATAATTCCTTCTATACATTCATTTTTTATGGATATTGTGAATGATGATCTCGAATCCACTTAGTGTTTTCTTTTGTCCAGTCCCTACAATTCTGACGGTTGCCCTCACCATTTAATCTGAAAGTTCCTTCATCGGAAAAAGTTTGATTTTAAAAGGATGCCAGTTTTGTAACATTAAAATTTTATATACCACTGTTTTTGAAAAATCAAAATCGCGACTGACTTTACGAAGAGAATTATGTGAATTAAACTACTATAGTATAACAACACTTAATTATTTATTATCATTAAAAGCTGAATGACCTGCTTGGGAAAATTTTCGAACGTACAATTTTCCTTATTTTTTTTTTCTTTCATTTTTGCTCACTACGTTATGGTTTTTTCCTAGATATCTAAGATTAAATGTATTACACATTACTTTCTGAGTTTGCACGTTCTCATCCTAAACAATTATCATAGGAATTTCAATCCATTTTCAAAATTCAAATAAGGCAACAATAACAAGCATTCATAAACTAATGCAACACATAATGACTACGAAAGGTAAAATAGGACTAAAGTATAGTAAAAACTAGGCTATTATCTTTTCTACGTTAGATAAAAATTGACTTCATTAAACATTGATTTTCCAAGGTTGTATCTTTCATATTCTTAATGTTATACACAATGTGTGATATTTTGCCCAATCAGGTCTTTAAAAAGAATCAAAATATAAAATACAGGTAGTATATTTAAAAAATAGAAGATAACGTCATTACTAACGTATGGACGACCCTATATAGTAAAAAAAATTACATAATGTAAAAAAATAGAATTTAAAATGGAAATGTTTCAGGTTTTCTTCTAAGTATTTCTGATTTAGGAAATAATTAAATTATTGCATAAATACATAATATTTTACATACTTTTATTAATAAATAGCTTTTTGATGTCTGAATTTTAAATTATTTGATAAAAAACCAATAGCCGCTTCTATGATGTAGTTCAGAAATTTAAAATTATTAATAATAATTGTAATAAAATTTGATAGATATTTTGACTTTGCAATATTCTTTACATGCATAATAAACCGTATACTAAACTACAATTTTATATAATTTTTATGTTTTAGTTCAATAATAACCATAAAAGTACTAATAGTTCCAAATCTATTTAAATTTGAGTAGTACTAAGCTAGTAATAGCCACAGTAACAACAAAAATATAAAGGGTAGTCAAATAAAAACCGAACACACGCTAAAAAGCGACAATGGATTGGTTTTTTATTCAAAAGTAATAGCCAAAAGTGTTAACACATATATCCCACTGAGAAGTGAAATGATCAATTCCGGTTCTATAGAAAGATTTAGGTCGCTAATAAATGACAACCTCACCCTCTCTTGTACTTACTCTTCTGAATGAATTCCAGAAATGTCTTTCTTCCGGCCTACAAAAATCTGAAAATCGTAAGGAGAAAGATCTGAGCTGTAGGGAGAATGTTGAAGATTTTGCCAGCCAAATCTCTGAACCTTGTGCCTCACCACTTTGACAGTATGGAGACGGGCATTATCATGCAAAAGGATCATTCCGTCCGTCAGTTTGCAAAATGTCTTCATAGGCGCTTCACATTTATTGTGGCTCCACACTCTAAAAAGTCGACAAGCAGAGGGCTCCTCCCCTGCTGCCGAAGAAGAAGATCCTCACGACTTTAACCATATACAGCAGATATGCAACAATAAATTTTATGTGTTCCACAAGCTTCAGCCAGCTCTTCTCTGCTTGCCACCATTTGTAATGCTGGACGAACACACTTTTCTCTACGCTCACCTACAGAGAAATAAACAAACAACCGTGTGTTGTCATCAATAGTTAATAACAGTGTTGCCAACTTTTGTGAAGAATGCGTTCTATAGAAGATGTTTGGTTTTCATTTACTGCCCTTATAGTATTTCAAGTTTTTGAACTAGATAAAATATCCCCCATCAAGTTTAAATTGTTGAAGTCCTCGTGACATTGACAGAAAATTTTCCACAAAAGGTGTGACGTACCACGAGTATTTTTGGTTCCAGCGCGGATGGCAACTATGAGGTTACTCTGATGACAAAAGCGACTGTTTACTACAACGGTCTAGTGGTTTGGCAGCCACCGGCCGTCTATAAGTCTTCTTGTGCTATTGACGTTGAGTTTTTCCCATACGACGAGCAGACTTGCGTTCTCAAGCTAGGATCTTGGACGTATGATGGTTTTAAGGTTCTCGTGCCAGTCTTTTTGTGGCCTTGTATGAGTCAGAAAGTTTTGTAACGATCAACAATATTATTTAAATTATTTTTTGCAGACGTCACTGTTGTCGACACATTTCAAATACAAATGATTAAGAAAGTTTAATGTAACCAATGCTATATGTTTCTAAATATCTCTTGCCTTTGTTATTTTACCTGATAGTGAAGTTATTTATCATTATAAAGTCAATTTTGAAAACTTAAACATAAGACTTTTAACCTAAAAAAGGAATAATTATACCAAAAACAAACATTAGTGTTATCAACATAAGTGACCTGTTGTGAATAAACTACGACAAAAAGAAGAAATTTGAAGTTTTTTGGAATATTTGTACAATCGAAGGGTGAAAATTGTTATGTGCAATCATAGACATTTTAAATTGACACATGTGTCAAGTTAGAGCATTTGGACTATTACTTAAAGCACAAAGAAAAACTAGTGGTAATTGTTAACGATTTAATTTTTATTTTATTTACTTTTTCTTTGTTACAAAATGAATCTACATAATTACATTGTTTAAAACATATTCTATATTTGAACTCCATCTGAGATTAAGAAGTTATTTGTACCGGCATAATTTTAAAACAGAACAACATATTTATAGTTAACATTTAAACTCACCACAACAGTGTAAAATCCAAATTAATTTAAGAGGGAAAATGTTGTGTTATATTTTTTTATCACATTATTGAAAAATATGAACTGAAAAATGGAGCAAATCATAATATTTTATCATGAAAAAAGGTGGCTTCGTTAAGAACATATAAAATAATTAAAAACCGTTTTTTTTTAAATATTTCAAACAAAAATGTGATTTTTCTTATTTAAAGAAAATTTAATTTATCACCCTTTATACAACTAAAAGATATTTTTGTAACAATAAGTATCACATGCTATTGGAAATTTATAATTGCAAAAAACATTTGTTTTCTTAAATCGGTCACTAAACGAGGGAGTTAAAATGGATTTAGTCCGATAACAAAAACCTCCTATTCCACCCTAAATATAAATAAATATAATAATTTAAGAGGTTGTTGATAGAAAATCGAGGCAATGGTCGATATTTACAACTTATCTGAAATTTCAAAGAATCCCACTGAAAACCATTTCTCATAAGATTAATGCGTGATACCTTAAGATTCTAATTTCTCTTTTTAAATGTCTATATCTTTTTTACTTAATCTTGTAAGAAAGTAAGTAAAATACAGGAATTCTTTTCTCTTCAGCAGAAAATTATGATGACCTTGAATATATATTATATTTAAAAGACATTCTTTACTTTCAAAAGGTTTAACGATAAAATTCTATAGTAAACTTTATTTATTATTATCGAAAGAAGTATTTTCCTAATGCAATAGAATTTATAAACTAGGATTTATTTTTACGAGACAAAGCAATACAATTCAAAAATGTGTAAAATCTTAATACCTGCAATTAATTTTTAACAAATATAATCGTTACAAAACTTCATAAATATTACAAGGCGTCTGTTTTTCGTGTGTAATTTTTTTGCGTTTTGACTGATTTTTTTTAAGTTAGAAGCTCCCTGTACATATGAATTCTTATATTTGGGAAAGGTATAAAATTTTATTTGTTACTTTGTGTAATAATATATTAGTAAGTTTTAAACAACTTGACCCGTAAATTTAGAAACGAGGTTGCCAATAATTTATAAGGTGTTTATTAGGAAATTACTTTGTGTTTAAAATGAATGAATTAAGTAGGATTCATGAAAAAAGAAATATTTATAGATGCAAAAAATATTCTAGTACCATTCATCTTGTGTTATTTTAAAACGCGAGTGTTTTCGTTCATGTTGTTCTAAAATTTTTATTGCGCCGCAAAAATAAAACGGTAAATTTTCCTCATATTCGGTCATATTCGGAATCCGAAACTCCTGGCAAAATTTTAAATCTACGAAAGTAGCTCAGTTCCTCAGTGAAAAATGTTCCTGTATGCCTTCCTATAAAGAATATTTACTTTAAGTTATCGGATATAACATTCCATTAAATTAGTTTGGCAAATTTCTGAAATGGTTATTTTTAAATTCTAGCTTCATTGATTTTTTACCAAATTAAATCAGTTTAGTTTTTTCTGTAGTTAGTTTAATAAAATCTCCTTTTTATCGCACATATAAAATAATAGGTCAGAAATGTAGGATTTTTATATCTCCACATTTTAGTTTGGCAACATCTTTTCCATCTCATATACCTTTAAAGTTCTTCATATATGTATATTCTTGAAAATAGTTGATCCGTATACTCCGAATATGGCCCTTTAATATGTCTTTCCTGATTGGAAATTTCAAAAATATCCTTTACCAGTATATGATAAAATTTAACTGTGATTACACCCCCTTTCTTTGATGACGATCATACATACAGGGTGAGGCATTAGTGTGGCAAAGCTCGATTAGTTCGCTTTTATTGAAGTTACGAAAAAATATTTTTACAAGTGTAGGCAGTCTTGAGATTCAAATTTTAAAATTAGTCCCAAATATACAGTGTGTTCAGGAATGCAGTGCCAGACAAATATATTGTTTTTTTAAATGGAACACCCCGTATATTTTTAAATTTTTATAAAGCTCTTGCCGAATTAATTTCACCGATGTATCATACTTGATGTCTATTATGTTTAATAAAGGATCTACAGCCACCGAAAATCACATTTTTTTGAAAAGCTTTTTTTTTCGTAACTTCAATAATAGCGGACTAATCCAGCTTCGACGCTCTAATGCCGCACCCTGTATATGTATTTTAAATGCTAAACTGACAACTAACAAGTAGTATTTTCATGGATATTATTCCTTTTCAAAATTTGTGTTTTGTGGAATAGAACATCAAACAGAATTTGCTTTTTTTTAAATTGTCGCAACGTGTTTGCAAATCAGTGCACGTAGAAACTAAATTATTCAATGAAAAAATATTTCAACGTAAACAATTTTTTTGAATATATCTGGCCAACAGGAATAAAAAGTAGATTTAAAAACGCTAAAATAATTTTAAATGGTAAATTTCATTTGATGCCATTCATTTTCATTTAACATAATCGACTTTAGCTGTAATTTTATGAAACAATATCTTTAAGGGTAATAAATTTCAAACTTGGAGAAACTTTGTGAAAATTATTAGGGAATAAATATTATGTTCTCTAAGTTTGTAAATGTAATGTTAAGCTACTATAATTAATTTATTGTTGTACGACATGTAAAATTTATATATCGATAACCACATTAAAATTATAGCTTTAGGTTTTATTCACTGTTGTTTCTTCCATTTTTGTCCTTTCACAATTTTCTTTTCTTTATATTCAAATAAAATTTCGGTAGGAGTTTGTTATTGATTGTTGGTTAAATGTTTAAATTAAAGTAAATGATTATTTTAAATATAAAAAACTCTTATTGACATCTCTTTTAAAAGATCCTTCCTTCACCTTTTAATACGTTCTAAATTTATTGGGTCAAGTTTATCTAAATCAAAATTCTAAAGCTGTAATGCATTATAACATAAATAAAAATAAATAAATTGATAATTTATTATTATTAAATCTAAACAAGTATACTTCAAGGGTTTAAATGGGATTATCTACCAATCGATACCATTCGAGGAACATTTTCTATTGAAAGAAGTTTATTACCACAAGAACGTTGATATGAATATAAAGAGTAATAAATAAGGCATCAGCAATTTGTTTTCGTACCTCGAATACCTATTTTTTTTTTTGAGGTTTCTAACTACATCTATGTACTATGTACACCAATATACGAGAAGTTGCCACGTAAAAATTTTCGCCGTGTAGATATGATTCCAGTATATTCTTCAGGTGTGGGATAGTATTTAAATAAATATATATTTTAAACTGATTAAGAAAGTACACTAACATTACTGTGATAAATAACAATTTACTAGTATTAAGTATCTTCCCAACAAAAAAGTTTCGACGAATCATACAAAAATTTAATATTTCTGAATCAAAATAGGTAAAATTACTAACTGTAACTTTCAAAATTAATAAAAAAAGCATTAGATTTTTATATATAGATGTGCTGTTTTGTCAGTGTGGTTCTAAAACAATAATTAAAAAAAAACAAATAAATTAATGAAATAAAAAATTACACTTTTTAGATAACAATCTGTTTTTGTTTATTTAAATCCCTAAAATAAAAATGAAAATTATAATTGAAAATATTATGATTTAATATATATAAAATTTTCAATCCTGTATTTTTAACAGAATCACTTCCTAAAACACTTTGGCAAATTTCCATCTTAGTCAATGATTTTCCACAAAGTCCAAATTATATACGATTAAAAAGCAGCATTGTGTGGAAATAAATTGTCTCAAATTAAAACTTCTTATCTTTATTATTCTCTAGAGAAAATAGTTGTACAATGAAATGTCAAATTGAAACTTTTTCAAATTTTAAATTAGAAACTTATATTTGCCACACAGAAATACTTTACTATTAGATAATATTAAATAATTGAAAAGTGTCGTGGAAAACACATCAAAAACACATGCTCGAAAAAACAGTAGTTGGAAACACACAAGTTTGTATAAACAAAAGTTCAAAAAAGGGAAGTTATATAATTAAATAATTATAATAATTATTCAAGGAAAATGCGCGTATAAGATAGAAGCTAAGTATAGGGAATCCATAAATTTTCTTCTAAAAAGAAAACTTTAATTTTTAAAGCTCATTTTATGTCGATCACCTTATTTAAAAATGATTTTTTTTTGTGTAATTAAATTATCTTCTCAAAGGTTTCTTTTTAAGAGGAACTTAATAGTGATTTTAATGCAACCAACTTCACAAAAAATATATTCTGTGGATGAAGAAAGTACTCAAGAAAGGGATCTTAATAATATGAATATATTTCGTTCTGACAGTGACTATAAAATGAACAATCTAGTTTTTTAAAATTTTAAAAGTTAGATAAAAAATATAGTCGATCTTCGTATAAGACAACTATAGCTAAAATTGCTCTAAATGGTCCCCCAAACACCCTGTAAATTGTTTTCTTATTGGTATGGTTTAATGGCATTTGTAAAAATTTTATATTTTATAAAATGCGTCGTTTTTATTATCATCATTCCCGCAGAAATTTTAAATCTGTTTATTTCGCTTGAATTACTATTTCACTATTATATGTACTTTGTTTTCGAACTTCTGTACTTGTAAAACTTTTGTATCATTTTTTAAGATGATTATTACACCGATGCTCTATAGAAGTTCGTTTCGTTATTCTTACACTATTTTTCTTTCCCGAGTATTTATATTTATTTCCTATGCATTACGTAGAAAAAAGTAAAAGTTTAGAAAAAGTTTTTTGTACCTAAACCCCATATTTCTTACTCTTCAAAAGGGCCCAAGTTTCCCCTTGTGAATTTCCGGTTGATCGAGATGGAATTGGGAAATCACATTACGTATGAAAGAGATATCTAATCTTATGTAGATTGGATATTGGTAAACAAGATTAAATCTTCAATTATTATTTTTCTCTTTAGTTGATACTTCGCTCCTCGAGAGAATCATTATAAATAGACCAGAAATTATTCTCTGATACATACGAAAACCAACCGGAACTCAGGGATACGTGTCCTAAATGAGATCTATTTTTCAATCAAAAAGAAAAGTAATTTATTCAAAACCGTAATCTACCAATTTTTTAGGAAGCTTTTGACTTTTTTTTCATTAAATGTAACCTTCTTTCAACCACTTCAAATCTAATTACTACCCAGGTTTCGGTATCTGACAATATACCATTTTCCAAGACAGATAAAAAAAAACGGTTTGGAAAACTGTGGAAATTCAAGATAAGTATTAATTATCTTTCAATATTTAATTTTAGTTTCTATAATAATTTTTACTTAAATTGTCAATACCTAACGTTTTTCTATTTTTTTTTTTCTATAAACCTGTAAGTCGACTAGATGATAAAAAGTAACGACTATTTATAATTATTCTCATTATGCTTTCTATATCACAGAAATAATATCAAACACGTGTAGTTAACATTTCCTTGTTTTTAACTCAAAAATGCACATAATATCCAACCAAGTATGTACTCTGTTTAATTAAAAATACTTCCTTTTTGGTGAACCTTTGTGCGTCCGATTGAAAATTAAAAGTTTCCTTGCGTTTACATTTGCATCTAAATGTTGGTGGAAAATAACGGGCTTTTTGAGTTTTAAAGAAAATAGAATTTGGAAGGCTAATGACCGCATGTTTTACATAACGTTTAAGAAACTCGTAAGGTTATGTCACAGCAATAAAATAAAGCATTTTAATATTAGCAAATCTATTAAAAATACATATTTTACATTATCTAGGGATTTTAAGGATAATCATTGGCGATGGAAACGAAAGTTACAAAAAATATTACTGTTGATTCTTGCCATTTTGTTTATTTTATCATCGACAAATTTTCTATTTCTCTTAATAACGATTATCAATTTTTGTTTTATATTTGATATATTTATATTTACAACAGTATTTGCAAATATTTTTAAGATCCGAAAGATGAATTAATATAACTTATTGTGTTTGAAATGTTATGTTACCCTGAAATAAAGCACTTTATATATTTTTGTTATATTTTATATAAACCTAAACATACTCCATCTAAATATAAAACTAAAAAAAATATTTAATAAAAACACATCAACTTAATATTTTTATAAGGTGTACGGATTTTTGACGCACCAGACATTTTATACCTTTTCCATAGGGAGGTTAGCTTAGTTTGCGTTACATAGATGTCGCTAATTGGCTGAAGAAGATATTTTTGTTGTAGAATTTGCGGTGTGTTGTTTGAAAAATTGTTTAAGCCGCAAACGGTCAATTACTACAATTGGAATGAGGAAGTACAAAATTTACCCTAAAATTTAATGTTTTGTAAGTGTTTTTTTTTTGATCCGCTCAATGTGTCTTGTATGGAAATTGTGTTTCATACTTTTGGCCAGATATATACCTAACTATGCAAAGTAGGTATATTCTTTTTCCTCTCTGGTTTTTCATTCAAAAAAAGGAAACATGTATGGCCAAAATACAGAAAAAGGTGTTTTAAGCAGTTATTTTAAACAAGTTAAATTAATATCCGCCGTACTATTTGTTTTAGCTGTTATAATTCGTCTAGAGCCTTAACTAGTCAAACATCAGCTAAAATCACATCACAAATAAAACTTGACCAACCTTAAAACGCATTATACTAGTTCCAACTCAAAAAGTCGTAACTGACCATTGTCCACGGAGAAATTAAGTCATGAATCGTCAGAAACTAAAAAGATAACAAATTTGTCTAGTTTTTGCCACGTTAAAATAAAGTAAGAAGTTAATAAATTTAGCGAATTAGGAATAAAAAAACAATAATATGTAACCCTCAATTTAAGTTGTGAGTTAGTCGAAAATGAGGGGTTTGTTCAAAGTGAAAAAGAACTACTCGTACAATGACACTGAAAAGTTATTGTTGTTAATAAATCTTATATCTTCATGGATTGGTGTAAAGATAAAAATGAACAGTTCAAAAGATACAGAGAAGATTCCTCTATATCTGTGCAGATAGTAAGTTTTTAAATTACTTTGATTTAGTTTCTAAATTAAGTTTCAAACTAAGGTTTCGTAATTCTCTTTTTTCATGTTTCACATTTTTCTTATCAATGGTTCCCAAGCAGTATAGATTTTTTTTGCTCTTTTCACTGAAGCATTGATAGGACATTGCAATCTCTTGGCTCATTTTTTAATTAGTACCAAATCAGTTTGTGATGTTATGTTTACACGTGCTCCCTTTTTCTAAACCTGGACGTCTCTCTTGATGTTCTTTAACTCCCACTTCTGAGAGGCATTTGATCTCTCCTATATATGATTTTACTTATTGGTGTGGTAATTAATAAACGCAGTTTTCTAGTGTTTATTTATTGCTACAGATTGCTCTAACTTAATCTATCAGTATTTTAATACCCATTTTTTGTGTAGATGGAACGATTGAATCTAAAAAACATTTTATTTAATTCTTAGTAGAAAAAAGCTCTTTCTGGTTCTAGAAGATTTTCGTAATTAAATGGTTTAGATATGTAATTTCCATACAAGAACAAAAGCAATTTTAATTTTATTATATTTTTCTCTTTCTACACTTGACTTTTTTTTACTTTTGGATTCTCTAATATTTTCGAAAATCATATTTATTTTTCTTTGGAAATTTTTGTTTATTTTATAATTGCTTTCATAAAAAATGTATTGATCCGAAGTAACAGAATGTATAACTTTGCATTTAAAAATTAAAATATTTTCTACCCATTTCCTAAAAAAGAAAATCTTATTTTTGGCATGCCAAATTGTAAATACGTTGTAAATATGAAATCAATACGGTTCAGTTTATTAATTTGTAAATTAAATTTGGATCATGAAAATATTATTAAATTAAATAATTAATTATATGAATTTAGTCAAATATTTTAAAATTCTATAAACTGAACCCGAAATATTTAGGTTTATTAGAAATAATGTGTACATAATTGTTTGTTTTTATTTATTTTCGCATTTGTTTGTTTTAAGTAAACTATATACATTTATGAATAATTTAATTATGTTTTAATTTAAATAATTATTTTCGGTTTATTTTTGAATGAGATAAATATTTTTTTAATTATACAATTTTCTGGATATTTTTTTCATTAAGTTATAGTTTTTTTGTGATTGACGGAGTAATGTACGCCCTTCCTCCTTTAATTATTAAATTGTAGAAAAAAGGGAGACGTACATTACTCCCTTGATGATCAATATACACAGTAAGATTTTTTTCACCAATTTGTGAGGAAAATTATTTAAAAACCGTTTTTCTGTATATATATGGATTTTGCAAATCTTATTTATGGTGTTTACAAAATAACAGTAGGAATGCAGAGGGTAAATATTTATTATTTCATAAATAAAAAGGGTAGGACGAGTTAAAATAAAATATATATTATTACAAAATCTTTTTTAGTAAAAATTAAATGAAATGCAAGAATGGTTGCAGAGTTAACGATATTCCTAATTTAATTAGATATTATCATCAAAATACTAGGTATTATTTTAAAAATTTGTTTCTATTTTGTTAACGTCTCTTTCAATTTGGTGGCGCTTGTGGTTCAGGATACCATTTAAATTCAACCTTATGGAATAACAAATTAATATTAATAAAGTTTAACTAAGTTAACGAGGTTTATATTTGCATAACATGCAAATTGGAGAGTCAACTTTAGAACCACACTGCACAGACTAAATACAGAAATATAAACATTAATAATTTAAGTAGGGTGAAGTTGGAGATAGTATCTTGTATTTTCTTTCATATACTTTAGTAAAGTCATTATTTATAAATGTAAAAATAAATGATTAATTTTAAACTGTATCGAATAGAATGATTATTTGGAATGAGGTTCCAGAAGTTCTATAACGAACAAAACTCATCCCTAAACCTAAACGAATGAATAAAGAAAATCGTCAGTAATAATTTTCGAAAAAAAACATTATCCTTAAGTTTTATTTCAAAAAATATATAAAATTTGTTTGTACAGGTCGACAGCTCCATACGGCCTATTAAAATATAATAAAATATATTCAAATATCGAATAAACACACTAAACTTATGACTGGTGGTAAATTTTAATTTATAACGAATTAACTAATCAATGTAAATATATAACAATTAAATTTTTGACAAATTCTAAATGTCACATGTAAACATTTTTATACTATGTGTTGCACACCTGCATTGCCAACCCCTTTGCCAATAGCTATATGTTGCTAATTTATTTTTCTGTTTTTGAATTTAATAATTATGTGCATTCGTAATTTTGTCGCTATATAGATTTCTAATTGTATTAATCTTGATTCCATTACTGGTTTAATATTTTTTATATGTAGGTGGATCTGAGACATATGGATGAAAAAACTGGTAGTAACATTGTCGATGTCGGCGTTGATTTGTCTGAATTTTACATGAGCGTCGAATGGGATATTTTGGATGTACCTGCTGTGAGGTAAGACTAAACTCGTAAGATTTTGAAAACTCTTTGAAATTCTAGCTACATGTTAGTGTATATTTTGAATTTAAATATGTGTAGTAAATTTAAAAAAAAATGCATATGGTGGTGCTTTAGGCGCGCCTCTGACGTTGTTTAGACGAGGGTTAGTTCGTTCTTCATTCAAGAAAAAATAATTTGTGTATTTAAAACAAAAAACTGTGTTAGATAAATTAATTAAATTAGTTCTCTTTTTCTATCAGGTTTAATTTACTTTTTGATTAATTTTTTTATTAAAGGATAAAAATTTTTTACAGAAATGAAAAATTCTACACTTGCTGTGATGAACCATATCTAGATATTACTTTTAATATAACTATGAGAAGGAAAACTCTCTTCTACACCGTTAACATAATTATTCCATGTATGGGGATTTCATTTTTAACCGTTCTTACATTTTATTTACCATCGGACAGTGGAGAAAAGGTATTTTTTTAAATATTAAAGACTATTTATATATACTAAGTGACATAGAAAGAAGAACACCCAGTAATAATGAACACTTTATAATAATTATTTGGGAATATGTATGTTTTTGTAAATAAAACCATTAATACTGGGTCTTCTTCTTTTTATGTCACTTAGTATATATTATAAATATATTTATTCTGTATATATTTTTATGGTAAAGAAACTTTATACAGGGTGCAAAACCGAAAACGAAACAGATCGCATACCTTGAAGACAAATTTTTTGTGGAATAAACGCAAAAACGTTCCATTTTTATCCCAAGGGGAATATTTTTTTAACATCTTAACTGTCCCCTGCGTCATTATCAATGATATAATTTAAGCAGGGAAAGAGCTAATTTTGACACATTATTGAAAAAGCCATTTTATAGGGAATCTAGTCATTTGACAGTGCGTTGTGAAACATTTGATTTTGGTGCCCTTTTGCTGGAACAAAAACTGTTGCGTTTTCCAAATTATGATATTTCATTTGAAAGCTAAATGCAACAATTTAATATGTAATTTATAACAAACCGTAACTCTAAATATACGCACTAAAATTAATCTAACGGGGATAAATCTGAAGATCGCGGAGCCCATTCTATAAATGCTCCTCTTCCAATCCAATGTCGAGTCAACTACTGACGAACCGCTATACTAAAATGTGAAAATGTAAAAAGTGACTCGTTCTGTTGGAATATTTGGTGAGTATCGGTTACAGTTTTTTGTATCTTAACGTTGGATCAACGGTGTCTTCGAATAATTCCAAATAAATGCTCTCAGTGAAATTATCGGGTAAAAAAAATGGACGATCGCCAAATTTCCAGCTGAAACATTGAAGTTTTCTGGGTGATGAGTTTCTACTTTAAGAATACTCTTGACTGTGGCATTGAGATAAAAAAATGTTTCATCGTTTTTGGGGCCGCATCTTGTGTAATATTTATTATTAAATGAAATATACCAACTTAAAAATAGAATAGTAATTTCGTCATCAAAAGAGAGTAGTAAAATATACCTATTTACACAAACCACCGAACAGGCGAACCAATAAATTTTAATATATTTCTATAACTTTTGTCATAAATAATTAATATAATATAGTTTACTTTAAATTGCCAACCAGGATCCTTTACAAATAATAACAAGAAACTCTTTTATAATCCTAGTATCACTGACCATTACATAGTCGCACCTCTAATATTACACTAAAATATCTTCAAAATAAAATTGTATAGATATTACCGGAATTCATAAATCGAAGCGTCTTCAAAACCAATTTTGAAATGCGCTTAAATTTATCTGACAAAGCTTTTAGTTCACTAAATAATCACTCTAAGAAAATTTGGCGCCAGCTCTTCATAAAGCTTCCTTCCCAACAAAATTTAAATTGGTTCTACGATATTTTCTTGTTTCTCAAATAATATCATCGTTATTAATAAATATTGATTTCTTATCTTTTTTGGTCACGTAAAATTGCTTAAGGGTTTTCCAAACTCGTATCCTTTATACCAGGCAAATTGGAATCCTCTTTAAAATATTCAAAATGGTTTGCCTACATTTAAATTTCTTTCTTAAAATAAAATTAATGCACCTTCCTTAGCTTGGAAGAGTTTTTGTTTACCTCCACTAATGTTTTTTGATGGATTCGAAATACCTGATTAAACTCTGTATATAGATATAGATTTTCCCACTCCAAGATTTTTTATATTTTTAACTTTATATTCGGCTTATGATACATAATATCTTTAACATGTTGTTACTTTGTAATATTCATTTCTACCCTTATTCCTACTACTAAATTTTTCCATTATATTTTCCATGTACTATTTTCTTTATTTTTCCATTGGATATTTGTTACTATGTACAACAAGTCATAAGTTGCTGCGTCCCCAGTTAGGAAGTTTTCTACCTGCAAAAATGTATAGATTTTCTTGTGTAAAATGAAAAAAATGTTTATAAGCTTGTATAAATTGGTTGGTTAAACTATTATAAATTAATTACTCTCTTTTCATGGCGAAAACACTATAAATTAATTTGAGAAAAATGAAAAGAAAATACAAATGCAATTTAACAGCAAGTTTAAACCACAATTTGTTTTGTATTTTTGTAATGAATCATTATTTTTTATTTTAGGTGACTCTTTCAATATCCATCCTTATTAGTCTCCACGTGTTTTTCCTGCTGGTTGTTGAGATTATTCCTCCAACATCTTTGGTTGTTCCACTTCTTGGAAAATATTTGATTTTCGCTATGATTTTGGTCTCAATAAGGTAAATACTAAATGGAAGTACTAAATTCAAAATTTTGTTGAAAATAAATTGATCAACACCTGGTTATTTACTCATATATACAAATAATAAAATTTCAGCATATCGACATTTGTCGTTTTTTGGAAAATAAACTATCGCCTATCGTATAATCTAGCAACTGTGTCCAACACATTTTTCGATTTTTCATTGTATCTGGCAGAAGGGAATGTATAGAAAAATTTACGATTATAGTAGAAAGTCGGCAGAGCGTATGTTCAACGGGAATTTTCGAAATTTATGTTGTACATTTTCATCACTTCTCTCAAGCGAATATACAAGTACGATAATAAATTACTCTTTTATTTCTTTTCCGATTTTCTTTACTACGGCGTTTCGTCTCCGAAGTGGAAAAAAATCGGTATCCATTATTAAAGTGTTTTTTTTTGTTTTTTTCATTATGATGGGATTTATGATTCATCCAAAATATTTTATACTTTCTATGTAAATAATTTTGAAATAATAATAGAAACAAGAGGTTGGTACAAAATTTAATACTACAGCTATGAATAAATGAAATATGAAAAAACTCACTATAAAAAATTACTAAAAACGTATATAAATTTAATTTTAATTACAGTAGAAAATTATGTATTTATTCTCTTTTTTTTTAAGGGAAAAATGTACACTATTTATAATCAGCATAGAGCTCTCTTTAAAAACATCCATGTTTAGTAACTTTTAATGATCTGGTTTTTGCAAAAACAATAAAATAATATTTGAAGGGTAGATATTGTGTCATATTTAGATTGCTGGAAAAATCACCCTCTCACCCCTACTATCATATCATTAATTTTTTTAAATGATTTCCCTCATTTTTTTATCTATTTTTGGATTCATTGTTTCCACACTTCCCCTTTTCTTTATCTATTTTTGGATTCTTGGCTTCAACTGATTTCAAAAATCTAAAAACATGAGATTTAAAGCTTTTATGTTCTACAATTAATTACATGAAAATTTTATAAGATAAGTGAAAATAGATTTTGGAAAAATGTGAAACATAGGGGCTAGCTTTAGATTAACTAAAGAAAAGACGTCATTCGGTATTCAAAGTATATGTTTTATTTTTTTTCAGTATTTGCGTAACTGTAGTGGTGCTCAATGTCCATTTCCGATCTCCTCAGACGCACAGGATGTCACCATGGGTAAAGAGGGTTTTCATACATATTTTACCAAGGCTTTTAGTAATGAAAAGACCCACATACATTTTTGAAACCGAAAGGTAAGGCTCCAAATAAGATCAAGACAAAAAATAGTTTACTACAATTTATTATATATATTTCATTTGTCTACAAACCGACATAATGAAAATTTTTTTTATAAACCCCTTATATAATTTTTAACAAGAAAGGAACCTCCTACTGAATTTTTTGGCATGAATTTATAAAAACTCTGTATGTAAATTTAGTTAATAAGTAGTAAACAATGTATTATTACATTTTCATTTTATTTAATAAAATAATCCGACCGTTCTGTAACATGTTAGAGTTGAATTTTATATTACCTCTTCTAATATATTATCCGGAACCGAAGTTCCTCGCGATGTTTCAAGTAAATACAAAATATTTTGAGGCCCAACTTGCCGTTTATTTTGACCTTTTCTTTCTTGGGAGCGAATTTGAGCATTTCAGGTGTCTTTTACGTTCGTACCATGAAACAGTAAAACAGTCAAGTTTCGTGTTTCATCAGATTACACCTAGTTGTATTCCATCAATTTTTCTGGCTGGTTTCCTAACGAATGTTAAAAACCGCAAAATTAGTGAAAATCGAAAAGAAGTAAAAATACATGCAAATGAAACTTTACAAATTCGAAAAAATTAAAAATGATTGTTACAAATTTAACATACATCACCCAACACTAAGTTTCTTTTCAAAGTATTCCTTAGTCGTACTTCTAATTCTTTTACTCAATTTGACGTATCTTGGTTTCTGTTTTTTTTTGGTTCTTCTTCTTTACTATACATTTGTTGTTTTATTACATTATCATAAAATTATATTAAGATGTATATTTTCTAATCCACAAATAATCACAAATAATAATGAGTCAACCGTTTAGTATTCCATCATATGTAACCCATCATCAATCTCATTGAATTAAATTAACAGATTTTTAGTTTTCAAAGGCACATTTTAGGAAAAAAGTAATTTTTCAATATCATATGTGAAATGCTGTGAAAGAGAAATAACTCTAGGTATAATACAGATAAAACAGTCTGAAACTCATACGGTTTAGTTGAAAGAAATCCTTACTTTTCGCCCTAAAGTGAGGGAAAGAATCTTTAATTTCTAGAAAGGTATTAGGTTTTCTCCTGATTTTTATTTTCTTTGACTCCTCTATTAGAAATATGAGGTTTCTCAACTCGTATTGAGTCCGAAAGGTCGCATTTCATCTCTATATGTACGTAAATCAACAATCTGGGCTAAAGTCGAGAAAAATAACTCATTTTATAAGATTTCTACACCAATATTGTATTAAAAGCCAAAATAGATATAATAACTGTTATATTTAAGCCTGTTTATTGGCCGTTTCACAAAACTAAATCAATAAGCCATATATTATTCTTATTCTTGTTACTCTTATAATTTGTTTGCACCATAGTGTAAAGTACATTTCAAGATATTTCGTTGACTTATCATCTGCTTGGAGAGTACTATCTGTTAATTTTGTAAATTCTATATTTTAAAGTAAAGAACAACAGGGTCATACTTGAATGTCTGCCAGGAATTTAGTGTGTAGTGATGATCAAATGCTTGGAACAATACAATTATTAGGGGTTTAAATACCATCCCGTACTAATTTGCTTGGATTAACGACCACCTACCGAGGGATTTACTAATAGTTCTCTGAATGCAACTGGCAGGTCAACGAAATATCTTGAAATAAACTTTACATGTTCTGTAGAACCAATTCTCTTCTCTTTATTAACAATGTTTTCTTCTGACCATATAGAGGGTGTCTGCAAAAAGTATTTTCAAAAATATACCAGATGTTAGACCAAAATAAGCCGATTTAAGTAAATTTACCGTAGTACAAAGTTCCATTACCATTTGTGTTTGTGTTTGTGTCGAAAACTAAGTACTTCGCTACTATTCTCTAAGAAATCGCAGAACAGTGAATGCTGAACGGAACACGACTATTTGTATATCAGAAGTTTTCTCTGAAAAGAAAGAAATCAATAGAACTCGTCGCATCATTCTGCATCAGGACCATTGATTATTTAACCAAATAAAAGGTGGAACTAATGACCGATCCTCCATACAACCCTGATCTAAGTCCAAACGACTTCCATACATGTCCAAAAATCAGAAACCAATTGCGAAGTCATAAGATGCATTTGAATCATTTAAAAGTAAAAAAATATTTAATGACTGTAATGTAATCTTGGCGGACTCAGGTACTAAAAATATTGCATTATTCCATTTTCTATATCATGCCAAAATTAAAGAATATTAAAGCTATATCACAATATTCATTTTTACCAGTTTGAATTTATATGGGCTCTTTTGGAGAGAATACCTTTAAAAACTCCACTAAGTAATACATTACAAATGTAATTTCGCACATAGGAATAGAAATTCCTTTATTCTTATATCCTCTTCTCAATTCCAGGGTTGTGTAAAAGGTTATTTTTAAGTATTTCTCAGTTGCCCAACCCGAAGCAAATAAAATATGAACCATAAATCTGTGCATATTGTTTCTTGTTTCTTTTTTAAAAAAATTTAATTTATTATGATTTTTTTTAAAGCATGTATTTTCCTTTTTAGTAAATTCCTTTCTAATCGATTTGTATCAAGAAGTAGACAATATTCGACCTGTTTATATCCGTACCGTACAACAGTTCACAGAGATGATGGAAGTCCAAAAAGGAGGTATTTATCAAGCAGAACACCCAGTAAGGAAGATTTATCTCCCAGGTATTTTGAAACTTGGTAGAAATAGAAGCTTAAAAAATTATTTCAAACTTATTAAACCCAAGAATTTAATCTAAGGGAGTATAATATTGATTTAATTTTAGAACACGTTGTATATGAATGTGTAATATACAATACGTCCCCCTAAGTTGGAATCATATGGAAAACATTTTTATTATTAATTTTAGGGAAAAAAGTTATTCTTCATAAAAAGTTCTGCATTATCTAAAACCTAGAATACAGTCATCAAATATCAAATTTTTTCAGTGGTATACGAGGTTTGTCAAAAAATATGAGTTTTACTCAAGAGTAAAGTACCTTTAAATTTGACAATATAGAAAAATGTTACTAAAAAAGGTTGATCAGAATTAAAAATTACGTTTAAATATGCAAGTACATCCATTTACATTAATAAAATTATTTTTAAAACGTATGTCTACAATAATGCAAATTTAACTGTAGTGCACTTATTATGCGTTTTAATTGCAAAATTATTAGAAAACATCGAAAAACTAAAAGGTTATCATGTGTTTCGTAATCACAAGAGATAAATGTTCATTCAAAATAGAAATATTAGTAAAAAATAAAATAATCTGAAGTTTTAATTTAAATGGATGTACTTGCATATTTAAACGTAATTTTTAATTCTGATCAACTTTTTTTAGCAACATTTTTCGATATTGTCAAATTTCAAGGTACTTTACTCTTGAGTAAAACTCATATTTTTTGACAAACCTCGTATACCACTGAAAAAATTTGATATTTGATGACTGTATTCTAGGTTTTAGATAATGCAGAACTTTTTATGAAGAATAACTTTTTTTCCTAAAATTAATAATAAAAAAGTTTTCCATATGATTCCAACTTAGGGGGACATACTGTATATTTTAAAATATTTTTTTAAATCCTTTAACCCACGTTTCAGGCTTGCTGACGGTGGTCCGTTTGGAGGCAGCTGTCAGATTCACGGACCCTTGGCCTCTGTCCCTTCTCTCACGGAAACAGAGGAGTTAGAGGGTGGTGGAGGTCCTGAAAATAGGATTAAAAGTCCTGTGCTTTGTAACCCTGCTTATTCTCACAGCAGATGCCCCCCAGAGATCCACAAATCCTGTTTCTGCGTTCGGTTTATCGCCGAACACACGAAAATGTTGAAAGATTCTACAAAGGTAACTTATTAAGAAACTTCACAACTTTATATTATTTCGTTTAGTTAATCAACTCGTTTGCTATTTTTACTTTTTTCAAACGATAAACATTTTTAATGAAAAAACTTATTGTTGCATCGTGGTAAAAAAACTTTATCGCTTGAAAAAAAAAAAGGGCAAAGGTTTTTGACTGAGTTGTCAAGTTAATCTCTTTTTTGTAACGGCTAATTCCAAACAAGTTCCGGACGTGCTTTTCTCTTAGTCTAGGGCTATTTAAGTTTTGAGAAACTTTGGATTAAACTTTGTTGTGTATACGTTCCAGATTGTACTAAAACATTAAAAGAAAATAGTTTTCTACCACTCACGTATTTTACTCAAGCTAATATTGACATTAATTTTAATACTTTGTATAAGGTAATTAAGGACAAATCAGAAGAAATAGAGCAATATAATAATACTCAATTATTTATTAAGGAAGCTTAAAGAAAATTCCAAATAAATTTTTGAAAGGGAAAGAAAAAAAAATCTAGTTTTAGAATTTCCGTCAATCCATTGGCAAAATAAACCATCAAAAAATCTTTTAATTATTAATGGACGAACCGACAAGTTTCGTCGCTTTTTCCGTCTTCTTTAAATATCAAGTCACAAATCCAAGTGCCCTCTAAGAAATCCATTTTAAACCTTAGTGAAATCAACTATTTGGTTGCTATTGTTCGCCTAACCAACAGCAACTCAATTATTTAATCACTCTGATTAAAAAGTTGCCAGTGAGCGAGGGGCGAGGGCAGTAATAATTTTCAGGATGAATAAAACTTATGGCTCAAATTTTGTTGTAAATTTTTTTTAATTTTAGGTTAAAGAAGATTGGAAATACGTTGCTATGGTGTTAGATCGGCTTTTTCTTTGGATTTTCACATTAGCTGTGCTCGTAGGTACAGCGGGCATCATCCTACAGGCGCCAACGCTATACGACGACCGGATACCCATTGACAAAAAGTTATCCGAATTTGCTACAACGACGGTTGTCCGGAGTCGACCTCCGGTTTAGGTGGATGTAACGTTTCGATAACGTTTAACGACATTAAAGGCTCATAACTGTTATGTAAATAAAAAGACATTTTATATGAACCGTTAAAACCAATTTGCTCTTTTCAGAACAATTTTTTGTAATATCGAATATTAAACACCAGGCTCCTGTTGCGAGTTTTGAACGAAGAGAAAAGTTTTTTTGTTCTTCGCGTACCACTTTTTTAATTTATGAATATTTGGCCTATAAATTTATACAATATGTACCCCTAAGTTGGAATCATATTGAAAACTTTTTTATTATTAATTTTAGGAAAAAAGTTATTCTTCATAAAAAGTTGTGCATTATCTAAAACCTAGAATACAGTCATCAAATATCAAATTTTTTCAGTGGTATACGAGGTTTGTCAAAAAATATGAGTTTTATTCAAGAGTAAAGTACCTTTAAATTTGACAATATCGAAAAATGTTACTAAAAAAAGTTGATCAGAATGAAAAATTACGTTTAAATATGCAAGTACATCCATTTAAATTAAAACTTCAGATTATTTTATTTTTTACTAATATTTCTATTTTGAATGAACATTTATCTCTTGTGATTACGAAACACATGATAACCTTTTAGTTTTTCGATGTTTTCTAATAATTTTGCAATTAAAACGCGAAATAAGTGCACTACAGTTAAATTTGCATTATTGTAGACATACGTTTTAAAAATAATTTTATTAATAATATTTGATGACTGTATTCTAGGTTTTAGATAATGCAGAACTTTTTATGAAGAATAACTTTTTTTCCTAAAATTAATAATAAAAAAAGTTTTCCATATGATTCCAACTTAGGGGGACATATTGTATATATTATCAAAGTTCTCAAAAGTGCAAATTCAGTTTTTATTAATTACTTGTTGTCGTCCCAAATCGAGCTAATTTTAACAATGTAAAGAAGCTTATGATATTTTATAAAAACAAAAATACCTGATATTGCAAATACTTTTACAATGAATATTCATATTCTATCGAAACACCGACATATTTTGTATTAATAGGTAGTAATGACGGTATTATGGTATTTAGTAGATTATTGATTTGTGATACAAATTTAATGCGATTTGCTAGTTAAAAATGAATTATTTTTTATAAGAAATATATTATGTTTCAAACTATATCTAAGATACCATATTGGTAACTAGATTTGATTAAAAACACAATTCAGAATCGTGGGTCAATTACAATGTGTCATATTGCTGAAATGACTTAATGAAATTTGGGATCATAATTTTGAATCATATTTTAATTTAAAAATATTAAAATTTAAAGTCTTTTTTACCTTGTAGCACAACAAATCATACAACTATATTTATTCATTTGAAAATACAAACGAAATGTTACACAAATTTTTTTGAACCAATACGGTTTTTTTCTCGTATTTTTTGAAATTAGCCACAATTTAATTAATAAGCTTCTTCAGATATTTTGTTAATACCTAGTGTGTGAAACAATCTAGTTTCTACATTTTAAAAATTAAATAATCTGTGCATTTTGTTACGATAGTATTTACAGAGTTTAGAGAAATATGCTCCTGCCAGTAGAATTCATATTTTAATCAACGCTTTTTAAATTAAATATGAAAAGATAAATTATACTTATCTGAATTTCCACAGTATCACAAGGCTTTTTAAATTATTTTTCTGACCAAGGTTTCATCACGACACTATGACATTTTCAAAGACAGGCAAGATTGACAGATTTTAACAAGCGTAAAAAACTTAACCTGACAAACATTTCAACCAACCACCAATAAGCAATATGTACAATAATATTCTTCTTTTCTAAAAATATTTTTTGGTTATTTTTATATAGGTATTTAGTCTAAAAGTTAATCTAAAACTTCCCAGGTTTCTTTGTTCATTCAATAATGTTTTCCAGTTCTGCTTTGATTTAGATTGAAAATTAATAATATAATGCAATAACAACATTTAAAGAATGATTTTAGTTCTGATTTATTTCTATACTATTTTCAAATTGTATTTAATGTAAATGTTTCTGGACCAGACAATAAAAACAATTTATACTTTTTACAAGTATTGAAGATAATTTCCGAAATCTCCAACCGTATCATCACAGAAATTATACGTGTATAAGTAGTATAGATATAAACATCTATATTTTTTTTAATCTACTCCCCTATATGAAAGCACTTATGTTTATGTAGCAACAATTCAATAACCCTTAAAAATTCGTTTTGTGTGACAATGTAACCAAGGCGCAGTTTCACTAAAATCTCTACCACTGAGGTTATTTTTCAAATTTTCAAACATCCATTTATAATGAAGAGTAAATCTAAATCAACTATTAAGAGTCGTTTCCCAAAAAATCTAATAAATTCTATATCTTTGGAACAAATAAAATTAAACAAATTTATTTTAATGCTGTAATATTATTTTGTGATTTAATATCATTATTGACATAGCAAATCGTAAAACACGTAGTGCCATTATAGATTTAATGAAAAAAATATATCTCAAAGAACGTGTTGAATAGAAGTAATATTGGATGTAACTTAGAGTTAACGCATAAACAGTTTAAGATGGATGACGTCCCAAATAAAAAAAGCAAAGTAGAAACTTATATTTGTAGCGAATTTTGTATTGCATATTTATAATTATTTATGTATTTGACCAAGATCAATTTTGAAATTATTTGTACTTTATGCTTTACCTAAATAAATTTTAGAAAATACACTTTGTAAGGAAAGGCAAGGACAAGACTATAATGTATTATTACATCATAGTTTCCAGTATAAAATGTATGTTTTAGTATTTTTAGTATTGAAAAGTCTGATCAATATTAAATAAAAAAAAAATAAATTAAAAATGGTTTCAGCCTATTACCTAATCACGTAGAGTCGGTTAAATTTCCCGTGGGGATAAAAATATCTGTACACATCTCACCCGGAAAAATTGAGAAAAAAATTGTAGATGAAAAGGATAAACATAGGCGTTGCGTTTAATTTTTAGATATTAGATATTTTACGAATCGCCTATTTTTCGGCACCCGCAGTTAAAGAGTTAAACACCATTATTTATATGAATATGTACAATAATTTAAAAACATTTTGCAGATCATATCAAATTTATGTTTTTATGGGATATCTCATTATTTATTGCATTTTTCAAATATTGAAAATTTTGTATGACGATGATCAAGAGATAGAAGAAGAAGAAATTTCTTTGAAGATTTTCCTTATTTTGAACGATTTTCATATAACATGTGTTTGAAATTTATAAAATGTGCAATTTTCAACTGTCTTCTCCCATCTCTAAATTTTTCGTTTTAGAACCTCCTTCAAATTTCAAAAATCTAATTAAGAACGTAGTGTCTCGTTTCAAAGAACAGTAATTTGATATGCGGCCAAACTTTTTTGAGAGACAATACAAAGTATTTAAACCATAACCATTATATGGTCTCATTACAATGATAGAGCCCGATAAAATTGTGATGATATTTTCGGATCAGTTTACAGCTCGTATCGTGACACGAAAAATTCATTACCTTTAACTTCTACATGAATAACTAAAGATCTTTTATTTAATATTTTGATGACAACGAAACATTTTCTTTATAGCCCAGCTGGAGATAAACTCAGCTAATTTACGTTTTCTTAACTGCAGAAAGAGCACTTTAACGCTATATGGTTAAGGAATATTAAAAGTATTAAAAAACCCTATATTTTCAAACTTGTTGCATAAATAACAAGGAACTAGTTTACAAAGGCATATTTTGATGTTTAAAAGGATGCTGCACAAAAACTAATTACGGTTTTTTACAATAAAAGACAAAAAAATTAGTGTCAGAGACAAGACATGCTGGGGAACATTTTTACTTAACATAGCAATAAAAATACATATTTTACCAATTTGGAATAATATAAGGTTTCAAATTATTGATTTCATAGTATTCCTAGGTTCATAAATTTGTTGCGTAAAACCAAATTAATGCCAGATATTTCGTATATATTTTCTATTTTTTTATATAATATTTGTTACTTTCTAAAATTAAGTTGACGTCTTTGTTGGAAATATATAGTTTCTTTAAAAGTTTAATAGTTTTTTATTTTAATCCTTTCCAATGATTATAGGTTTAATTGAAAGTGATTCATTAATAGTGGGGACCGGCCTTACTAGAACTCACCTTTTGGAAAACGATCCTAATATTGAAAAATAATATTAAAAGTAACAAGTTTGCTTCTGGTTTACAAAACTATCATACAATTTTATTCCACTCATAGAAATGTTAAGAATTCAGATGTTACCTTGACCAACGTACGATTCGGCAACATTCCTACATTGAAATCCGAAACTCACTCGAAATGCAGTTCAGAGATAATTCTAATATTTAGTGAATAGAATGAATTCCAAAACGTTATTAATCATTCAGTTCATTCAGTTAAATATCGCTCTGTTCAAAACCGTATTTCTTATTTTCCAAATTTTAATATTTACTATTTATTTAACATTACTTGTCCCACAATGTGCTATATTTCCCTTTAAACTATTTTTAATATACAGGGTGCGGCATAAAATTATTTTCGTATTTACTGGGTGTTACATATTACCAGGGTGAACCAAACATACTTTTTTTTAAATGGGACACCCAATATATTATTTCAAATTTAGATTAAGCTCATCTCCCCCATACTTTCAATATAGAGTTTCATTACGTTATACAGAGTATTTCAAAAGTTATGGTCAATTATATACGAAAATCATTTTCATTTCAACGTCCTATATAGTCCGAGGAATCTACACGTCAATTTAATTAATTTTATTCCCAACTTCCTGCATATATATACTAGTTTCTTCAATTTGAAATATAAAACTAATCAAATATAATTTTCTTTGAGATATTAAATGTTTTATTTAGTTTAATATCGTTAAAATTTTTATAATAATAAGCATAAAAAAATTAATTTATTTTGAAAACCCAAATGATATTAAACACATGGTTGACTGGGCACTCATTGTCCAAAAAAACATTTCCATTTAATATCTTTAAGAATTTCATACTAATCTTCATAATACAGAGAGGCCCATTTAAAATGCCGATTATTGGCGAATGAATAAAATACTTATTATTGTATCAAATTTAACCAAAGTGAACCCATTGTAATTATGTTACAATACAACGTCTTCGTTCCATTCTATCTTAGTCTATGGACAGAAATTAATGCTTGAATACAAAAAACAACAAAAAATAAATAATACAAAAGAAAAAGGAAAAGATTAGAATAATATCAAGAGTTATAAGGAAGAAAAAAATATATGAACTATTGAAAACAATACGACGCCCTCATCTATTATTGTGTCTCATATATAACTTGTTTGAAAAGTTTTTAATGAGCCGTCCTATATGATGAAATCCACTTTAATTTATAAAACATGCATTAAGTAAATTTAGTCAAACTTTCCAAAGGAATATTTTGCTTTCCAATTTCGATATTTTTCCAATTCCTTAAAGGTAAAGTCAAATTAAATAGCTTCAAAATTTAGTACAGAATAAAACATTGTTAGATCTTGTCTGTTTAAAATTTTAACAGCATGATTAAAATTGTTTTGTTTTTTATTAAAGCCACAGTCGCATTACACTTACTTAATAAGAATATGCATATTTTGAATCCATCTGATGTATGTGGAAATTTACTTTTAAATACATATTCCAATCGAAAAGATGTAATAGTTTCAGTTAATAACAATCCAAGTTTATTTATGCAAAAAAATGTGGTATATAATTATTACGTAAAAGCAAACAGTCCTATTTTACCAAAACAAGTCGAATTAACCAACTCATTTTATTATTTGAAAATTGATGAAGATCTAGACGATATTTTTGACTTTCTGTATTTTACAAATCAACTGAATCCGAAAAATAAATATATTTTAGTAATAAAAAATATGGATAAAAGCATTTTAGAAACTTTGTATTACTACTACATTGATAAAGTAATTTTCGTTTTAAATGACTTCGTGTTTCAATATGTTTATAAAAAAGGTCAATTACAATACACTCCTAATGAAAACTGTCACAATTTAAAAAAAAAGAACGTTTTTCGAGAGTTTTTTAGTATTGAAATGTTCAATGAGTTAAGAGTCTTGGCCCAGCCTTACGTTCCGTATAATATTCCCAACTCTAACATGGGTATAAACAACGGAATCATTAAAATTGTATCGGAAAAGTTAAAATTAAAAGTTAGTTTTACGTACGAATATTTGACTTCCTACATTACTGACAATGGTACCATTACAGGATCTTTAAAAAAAATCAAAGACAATAAATATGATATATATGGGGGTGTAGCAGTTTTAGTAGGTTCAGAAATGGGATATTTTGATATGTCTCACTCAGTTGTTGAAGACAGTTTTTCCTTCGCAGTACCTTTTATAGTGAAATCTGACAGACGTTTTTTCCTTTTAGTATCCAATAAATATATTTGGGTAAGTGTCTTCTCTATTGTTCTTACTATTGGGACATTGCTATTTTTAGTTCCAAAACTGCTAAAACAAGAAAGGAGAACTGCAGCAGTTGATATACCTATAGAAATGCTAAGAAATCTGTTCGAAAGTCCTGTTTTAAATTGCCCTAAGACTGCAACTTTAAGAATATGCATCATTTGTTTTGTGTGTATGAATTTAATTCTAAATACGTATTACAAAAGCAAATTGTTTAATTCTACTATTAAAAATAATAATCAACAGGCATATCAATCGATTGAAGACCTTGCAATGGGTGATTTGAAAATAGGGCTTCAGTCAAAAATAAGGGATAGTTTGCTGCTTTCAGATAATTATTACGAAAAATATATTGGAGAAATTAGCTCGATTTGTGAAGCTAATTTTGCATGTTTAAATAGAACAGCATATACGCAAGATTTGGCCACAATTAAATTTCTCAGAAGTCTGGAATACAGAATACCAAGATATTACATGAACGAAAATGGAATGCCTTTAATTAACATTATCAACATCAATATGGATACTCATTATTTCTCATTCTTTTTCAGAAAAGCACATCCTCTTTTTGAAAAATTTAACAGCTACTTACTGCGACTTAAACAATATGGTTTTGTTAATATGCTATACAATGAAGTGGATAGAAACAATACAATTATAATGAATCTTAGTAAACGTAATAATGAGATTGAATTTAAAGCTCTAAATGCAAATGAGCTTAGAGTATTTTTATCATTTTATGGTAAATGCATTCTTTTGAGCATTATAGTGTTTGTTCTTGAAAATATTGGATATCAAATTCAAAGGTACCTACCTAAATATTAAAAATAATTGTCTTAACTGTATTTTACTGAATGAACCTAAATAAATATTAAATAAAGAATTCGAATTCGTTATTTAATTTGATGAATTTTCTGTTTGTAAAATATTTATTCCTTTTGCATCGACCATATCATCCAAACCATAGAGAAAAAACCGAAAAGGGTAAAACAGCAGCTAAAGAAGCGGAAAGAATAGAAAAGGTTAAAAAAGAAGTGTTTCATATCTAATTCAGAATATCAGCAAGAGGAATGGTTTTGCGTTTTTTGTGGTAAAGCCTTTGACGAAGAATGTCACCCGATACTATACTCTAGGATTAAATAATTATGGAAAAATAATAAAAAGGGAATAAATATCTCTTTAGATGTACACAACGCTTAGAGAAAAACAAAAAAAACATTTATTAATGAAATGGTTGTTTATGGAGTAAATTTTAGATGAATGATGGGAATGAAATTAGAAAAGTTAAAATTAAAATTCAGTAAGACGTATGAATATTTCAATAACTGCATTACTGAGTATGGTAACATTACAGGATAATTAAAAAAAATCAAAGAATAAATATGATATATAGGGGGTGTTACAAAAAAGATCGAATATTTGAACAGGGTATAGTATGGATCAAAATAAGTTAAAAAGTCTTAATAAACATTGGTCCACAAATTGAAGGTCAATTTATGAACTCATGTTTATTATTTTCAACGTAATAACATCCATGTCTTCTTTTTTAAATTTGAATTATTAACTATAAATTTACGAGGGTAAGATTTTTATTAAATCATATTTTTGTAAGTATTATAAAATTGTTATACAAAAGTTTTAGCTGAAGTAAGCGTTCAAAAAGAGCACTAAGAACATCCTGACAGATTGCTAGGCAATTATAAAATGTTTTCACCACCTTTTAAAAAAGTTCAGCAGGAATTTTCCTACATGCCTCTGTAATATTTTTTTCTAAAACTTCTAGAGACTCTGCTTGCAATGTATAAACGACACTTTTTAAACACCTTTATAGGAAAGATCTAATGGTGACAGATCTGGTGAACATGCTGGCCATTCAACACTTACTCGTCGCCCAATCATCTATCAGGATATATTTAGATTTCCTGCGAGCTGATCTCCCTCTCTGAAATATAAATATTTCAAGTCTGTGTAAATATTCTTGTGACGTAGATACTAAGCAAAAGGAATATACTAAATCACCCTTTTTTTATAAGACTATATATAAAATATTTGTTCCTGTACCTGGCTAAAAATGGATAATATTTAAAATAGAAAAACAAATAAATATGAAATATTTAATTCATAAATCTCATGATATATAATAGTAACATTCAAATACAATAAAAGTACCTATTAATAAAAAACCACACGACAATTTAAAAAATCAACGTTTTGTTTCTAAAACATGTATAAAATATATATAAATTTCTCTTATAGAAATAATTTAATATAAACACAAATAGCTTTAAATTTCAAGTAAGTTAATATCGAAAATTGGCACGTTTAAAACAAAAGAAAAACAATTTATTTAAGTCTCTGTGTAACATTAGCTAAAGCCACTGCAAATGCTTGAAGGGCAGAAAAAGGATATTGGAAATCTAAAGTGTAGGCATTTCCGTCTATTCGACCAAACTGCATCACCTGAAATAAAAATTATAAACACATTTTGATATTCTAAATAAATATTCTTTTTTTAAATTTACGAAGAAATTAGAAAAGTCGGAGTGAGTGAGATAAAGAAGAGTAGCGACCTCTACAGATATAAAATGCTAACCTGTTTTCCTCTAAATTCAATTTGGAAGTTCTTGGCCGACTCCTGGGTGACTCTTCCACCAAAATCAAGTTGATAGACTTGATTATTTTCATTCCACATTGGTGCTTTGTTATGCATTACGAATTCTCTTCTCTGAGGGATCACTTGGTTGTTGCAACTACTACCATTTGGCTCTATTTTTCCTCTTTTGAGCTGCTCAATTGAAAAAACAAAGATAAACACAAGAACCTTCTTTATTATCCTGAATGTCAAAATTAAAGAACTATGTATTTTAGGGAATGAAAATATAATTAGCAATTTGAAACTCAGTAATCTAAACTATCCTAACCTACCTTTTGTCTGAGTTGAGACTTCTGAAACGTTTCTAAATCTTTGTAATTCGTGCCATTGAAAATTTCATCACCCGATGCATTTACTTCGTCATCAGAGCTTTCTTGATATTTATTTTTCTTATTCTTCCTTCCCAGTAAAGGAGAATTTAAAAATTTTTTCCTTATAGGAGATGCCGATTGTGGTCTCATTCCTAAAAAAATAGAGAAAATATATCAAATATCAAAATTATGAACTCTATTTTTTAAAGAAAACGGTAAAGCAATGAAAAACTTGAGAAAGAGAGATCGTTACGGCATCCGGTTGTGAATCAATATTTTCAGGTATTAAATAAAGAATAAATAACTTTCCTTTTTTACTAGGAGCAGGAGATGAAGGAGAACTTCTAGGTAACTTTGGGGAACTAGTAGTGGACTTGTCGTCTTCTCTTAGCCGGGTTATCAGCTTCTCTAAATTTGCAAGTGCTTGAGTATGAATGGCTATACCATTTTTTTCACTATTGATTTCGTGGGTTTGGTTAACGTTATTCTTCTTTTGGTTGTTTCTACCTCGGTTTTTATCATTATTTATATCGGTTTTCTTTCTTCGAAGCAACGGTGAAGAGAAGAAATCTTTTCTATTATTTTTCTTGTTGTTATTTTTAATTTTTTCATCTTTCAACGGCGTGTTATTATTTTCTTTTTCTGTTTGAATTTCTTCTAATAATTCTAATTCAGGGATATCTTTTTCTTTCTTCTTCATGGCAGAGCTAAGAGTGTTTTCGTGGTTGGGAAAAATATCGCTAGAATCAAGGCTTTTAGATTTGCCATAGGTTTTAAGCTTAGGATTGATTTCAGAATTTTTAGAAAGTTGTTCGAAATGTTTAGAATTTAAACGATTTGGTCTCTTATTTTTGCCTTTTTTGTCTACTAATACTAAGCGTTTAGGTATATCTTTTCGAAGCAGTGATAAAGTTTCATCGCTAGGAACTAGTTGTCTGTCTACCATATCCAAAAATCCTAAAAGGAAAATGGATAAAATTATATTAGTTAAGGACTAACCAATATTTAAGGCAAACAAAGGTAATAAGAATATTCGCTTGCATTTTTGTACTTACCAACACTACAACTTCTAACCATCGGATCAAGTAAGAAAGTTGCAGGAGGAACAGGTAATTTTTTGGACGTCGAAGGTCCTGAAGTTGCTTTGTCGTCTTCATTAAATATCGTTAACTTTCCTTCATTAATTATTGATTTTTGTTCACTATTTTTAAGGACAATTGCTTTTTGGATTTCATTGCTATAATTGGAATTAATCGAAATCTCATTTTTCTGCTCTATAATAGATTTAACTTGCAACGAATTGTTAGGTGTATACTCTGCTGAATAAGACGTTAAAGTCGAAGCAGGAGGTCTGTCAAACATAATATCACTAGGCGCCACCGCATTTTTTGGAGATTGTAAAGCAGGAACAGAAACCTCGCAGCAGATAGGAGATATCGCGTGGCGTTGATTGCTGCCATTTTGAGCCCCATTTTGCATTAACTGTCCAATAAAACTTGTATTTTGAGAACTATTAGGACGCAAATTTAGTTGTGTACTATTGTTTGTGCACCTAGAATTTTGAGGACGGACATCGTTATTTACATTAGGTAACTTAATGTCTACATTAGATTCTACTTCATCAAATGTCTCTTTTGACGTCGTATTCGATACATCTGAAAATTATAAGTAATTAACATTAATAAAAAATGACAATAAATGCTATATACCTGTTTTTCTTAGGATGGCCTCTGGAATCAAATATGAACATTTTTGCTTATTAACAATTGGTCTTCTCGAAGCAATAGGCGCTATGGGAGGGCAGTTATCGAAAGAAGTGCTCACCTTGCTTGGTTCTAATTGAATGTTTTCGTCTTCATCTTCAGAGAAAAGATTTGGGTTAAAATTTGGATCCGGCAATATAGGAAAGTCATCGCTAAGCTCGGTCATCACAAGAGTCATCTGTCTTGGTTGCAGATGAAGTAAAGACGTTTTGTACGTTACTTGACCTAAGTTACTTGGAACGGAATTCGCGAGACCATGTATTTTAAATTTAGTGCCCCAAATATTTGAAGTAACTTCAACTAGACGGATTTGCTAAAATAAAGATATAATGGTAAACGAACATAATGTGCATAATATGAGTTTTTTTAGGCGAGTTTTTGACAATTAAAAACAATGTGAAAGAGTTTACTAACTAGAAGATTGAATTGTAAGATTAACTAGTTTCAAAAAAGAAAGGCCAGAAAGTGGTACAAGAGCGGGAATAGAAATTTATAATTCTCGGAACAAGTTAACCGAAATATTAAAGATCTTTTTTTCATCTTATAAACTATAACTCTCTTACTTACTTCAGGCAAAGTGTCGACATAAGAAAGATCTTCATGCTCAGAATCTTGTTCTGTCCTTTGATATGAATGTCTTTCATGATAACTAAATTGGTTTTTGTGTTTTCTTTTGCGTTTCCTTTGCATTCTTGGAGAACTCGTGCAACCTTCCTCCCGATCACTATCTGAAGAATCCGTGGTTGCACCACCAGCGCTCGCCGAATTACTTGAAGATGATGAACACTTTGATTCTGAGGAACTTACAATATAATCTGTAACACATACAAACGTATACTTAAGTTAAAGTATTGTAATAGATTGTTTCGTATCGAACACTCTCTAGGTGCTATACTTTAAGTTACGTACCTTCTTGAGGATCGAATATGACAAACTCTGGTCTAATCTTACTGGTTCTTTTTCCCTTTAATAAAGGCACTAAACCTCCCAAATATTCCAAATATAAAGTGTAACAAGTACCAGAAGATAAATTATTCTCTTCATCATGTCGAATCATTGTGCAATGCAAACGAACTGACCCCACTGGTGGACGGGCCACAAATTCTCTTAATGCTGACATTTCGGGTACACAACACTGCAACAATGTTGCATATAAAATAAAATAAAATAAAATAAATAAGTTAAAAAAATTATTCGAGCACTTACTCTAATAGTCTGAGCAAATAAATTTCCAATTATATTTCCTAGGCGAGCTGGCAAAGGTAATTGAGTCAGCTGTTTCTCGTTTTTTATTAATTCATGTATTCGAAGTCTGCAGAGAAGTTGGAGTGACGCAATTCTCTTTGATACCCATGCGATATGGATTTGAGTGCCGGTTGCCAGAAATAATCTTTTATCGTTATGACCCCATGTTAACGTGGAAACTCTTGCCTGAATTAAAATAAACCTAGTTATGTTATTACTGCGGTACTAAAGTTTCCAAATTAAAGCAAACCTCTCATAAAATAATGTTAAAACTTTCCAGAAAGCAGTCAAAGAGATAGATAATATAACTTGTATCTATATGAACAAAATAATCTCTATTTATGTGGAATAAGGAAACTCCAATACAAATTAATTAAAAGAGCCAATGTACACGTCTCAATTAATCATAAAACAATACCTGTCGATCGGGTAGAATCGTCGAATACAAAAGCTGTCCTTTTTCATTATAAAATTTCAATATGTTTGTATATTCAGCCTGAGTCCCCACTGATTTGGAATTATGTGTTATGCCAGCCACTGCCAGGAATTCTCTGGAATTACTCCATTCCATACACAAAGGACCTTGCAGTCCAGTTTTAATTTGAATAGGGGACACATCATCAAAGGTGAACAAAAGATATATGAAACCATTTTGTAGTCCCACTGCAAGTACGAAACTTCGCTCAGCTAAAAAAGAGAAATCCGTATATGTACAAGGATAAATCAAAAACAAATTGGTAATAAAAAATTTTTTTGAGTGGCATATTACGTTATTAGACTCACAAGAGTTCATAACACCTCCATCATTATCATCACCCTCTTCCATTTTAAATTTTTCGCAAGACCAAGCCATTGATGTAATTCCGACTTCTGAGCTTAACTGGACTTGTGATACCATCGCACCATGAACATCCATTACAATTATTTGACCGGATGTTGTACCAAAGTAAACTTGTTGGTCATCAGGAGTCCAAATACCGCATGTTATCGTTGAATCCAAATTCAACATTGACGACCAATACCTTTGACCAGCAACCGAACCAACAAGAACATATCCATCCTAAAAGAAATTCGTTTTAGTGTTTAATCGAGTAAATAGAATCATACATTTTTTCAA
Source organism: Hermaeophaga mercurialis (assembly GCA_951812935.1). Classification (NCBI taxonomy): domain Eukaryota; kingdom Metazoa; phylum Arthropoda; class Insecta; order Coleoptera; family Chrysomelidae; genus Hermaeophaga; species Hermaeophaga mercurialis. Next base: position 46,679,618 of record OX638360.1, read on the forward strand.
AACCTGCCATTTATGTATTAATTAAACTAATACAGGGTGGCCAAACGAAAACGAAACAGAGCCATTATCAGGAACTGCGTCAACATTTAAAAAAACGCTAAAATGTAATTTATTAAAAAGTATTAGGCCGAATTTTAAAATTTCAAGACTGCTGTAAAGAGAATTGAAAGGGCTTTAAAATAATACCTTACTCGACCTCTAATGTCTTTTAAGTATTTTGGGGCGATTGTTACCCTCGCTTGGAGGTGTAAACAGCGAAGTCGAAAATACCGGAAAAAAGTGTCCCCCTTTAATCAAAAATCGACGGGTCCCTGTGTTTTTCTAAAATATTGACGTAGTTCCCGATAATGGCTCTGTTTCGTTTTCGTACCCTGTATAATAAGATGTAGCCAATTTACTGAAGTCTGTCCGACTTTGTAGAGTAAAACAAATACGAACTATTTAAATAAAAAGTTTAGCATGTTGCTAAAGTAGATGGTTTCTGTTCATGCTATACATTTACCTGATAACATATGAGTGCCATTCTTCCATCATGAGACCACGAAAAATGGGTCACTGGAGTGTTTCTATCATTTATTAACTCTATTGACCATCGTCCTTCATATTTTATCCAGATATAGATGATCCCGAAGCTATCACATGATGCCAGTTTCTGATATGGCTCGTTCCATCGTACCAAAATAACCTTTTAACAAATAGTAGACTTTCAATTAATTAATTAATTATATTTAATTACTAATAAGTGCTACATAATTTTTGTGTACTTATAACCGGCTTTTGAATTTATAACAATTAAAAACAACTATGCCCGGTATTAAAACAAGATAGACTAAATACTTTTCAAACAATATCCCGACAAATGAATAGGAAAGATAAAGAATTAAGAAATAACTATTTTAAATGAATTTTTTCAACTCTTACTTTATAGAAATTATTCATAATAAATATGGAAAGATAAATAATAATTAAAGCGTTAGTATATTTAAATCTACCTAGGTTTCGGTATTTGACCAAGACAGAAAGTATCTGCCAAACTTCTTTCTGTCTTGAGAATGGTATTGACGGATACCGAAATATACTAAACCGCTTTGGAAGACTGTGGAAATTCAAGATAAGTATTATTTTTCTTTTTTTATATATAATTATATAATATATCATTATTTTATTTATTACTCAAAGTTTGCAAACCTCTGATCTGTGTCCTCTTAAATTATAGTTAGTGCGAAGAGGATATTCGACATTTTTCTTACAATGACTTGTGGTGAAAGTAACACCAACTATACCACGCACATTACTTGTAGCTAACCAACCTTCTTGGTAATAATTTGTTCGGTTCAACTTCCAGCCTTCATCCTAAAACAAACAAATTGACAAAATGAAAACATTTTATTAACACAGATCAGGAGATCTTGACTATTAAAGGATTCAAATAATGATCAATAGTAATTATTGCTGAAAACTGAAATAAATAATGCTTTTGTAGCGAAACTGGGAACGTCGCCGCATTAAATTATATGTACAATCTGCAGCTGATATTCAAATTATAGTTCCCAAAAAATTCAAGTATTTTTTATGTTATAATTTTATGGACCAAACATAAAATGATCTTGTTTATACCTGCTTAATTACGTTTTACCTTTCTGTTTATGCTGAATTTAAATGCTAACGTACTGTTAAAATAGCTCGAAGGTGTAGTTTTATCTATCGCTCTCTTTTTACCTAATTTTTCCATTATGGAAATTTCAGATTTGAGTTATGTAGGTTTCAAGGTAAACACAGAATTTCATACATCTAGATACATTTTTGTTCGGGTATCCTTACTTCTCGTGTACTATAAATTTTTGGAATATGCGGGATTTCAAATTGAACACATTACTTAAGCAAATGATAAAAATACATACATTACATTACATAAAATATTAATGAATAGTATTGTGTCTGGGATTTTTTTATTTTATCAATCTTCTCGGATATTTAGTGGGGAAGAATTGAATAATAATATTTTCAATAACTTGAAAGGTTTAATAAGATTTGAAAATTAAAATAAAATTACAAACAATGTGTCCCATTTAAAGGCGATTAACTGCTAAAGATAAAAGTGTGTAGAACATTTTAATTTTATTGAGTCATACTACGCGTTTTTAAAGTCTCATAAGAATTATACACGCCATTTCAATAAGAAATACGCCGCTTCTGTTCTTTGAAATGTGCCCAGCATACGTTATGGACATCGATATATCACCGGATGTACCCATTAATTTCATAACGAGAACGTAAGAGAAATTAGAATACTACGAGGCCACCAAACTCTCCGAAAATTACTAGAAAATGTGGTAAATATATTTATATAATAATTTCAAAAAATTTTATTTTAATATTAGTTATTTTTTCTTGGTGATGTTCTGTTAATAATAAATATACAGCTCCTTATACATTAGCAAAATTATAACTCCCCTTTTGGAGTGGCAAAAATATTCCTATTTTGGTTAACAGTAATGGGTCTAGGTTTGCTTTTTATTGGCATACAGAGTGTTGAAGTTGAAAAATTGTTATCTTATCTTATCACAATAAATTGTATTTAGGTGTTCTCTACATATTATTGAAAAAAATCGAAAATAGTTGCCAATTATATGTAAAGAACACCTAAATAAGATTGTGTTATGGTAAGAATTTGAGTAATTTTAATTGTATTTGCAAGCCAAGTAGGATTGAATAGAGTCCTTATATTACTTAAATATTTAATAATAATCAGTCAGTCTTCAAAATTGCTGCGAGAGCCATTTTTTTTGTAAACGTATACAAATTGAAAAATGTTAAATAAAGATACAATTGACGTAATAAAAGCAATATACATAGGAAATCTAAGTATTGTAAGAACAAATAATGACGAATCCAAAGAATTCTCGACAGAAATAAAGGTAAAGCAAGGATGTTTTTTCAGCCCATTACTATTTGCGGTAGTAATGGATGCACCAATTAAAGACATCATGAAAAACTTGAAAAAACTAAACGTGAGCTAATGAAAAATGGAAAAAATAGAGTTAAATGAACTGCTCTTCACAGACTGACTACAAGAAAATCTGAATTATAATTTAAACATCCTCTATAAAGAAGAAGGCAAATTTTACATGAAAATTCTCATTTCTGAAAAAAAAGGAAATAAGTAAAGAAATAAAAACAAATTATCAGATCATCATTATTATACATTTGCGAAACATGGACATTAAAGGAAAAACACAAAACAAGGATACATGCAACAGAAATGAGATTCCTATCTAAAATACAAGGTAAAACAAGAAAATACAGAAAAGAGACATACAATCGAATGGTATAAACAAAAACCTAAGATAGAAATAAATAAAAGAAATTATTCAAGAAACCAAATTAAACAAAACCCAACTAAGCCGGCCGAAAGATAGAAAGGCTTTAGATTAAGAAGAATAAGAAGAAAAAGAAGTAATTATTGTTTCTTCAAAATATTAAGCGTTGACAAAATCTTCACATTTTCTTATTTCATTAAACATTTCCCCTATTATAATGTGATAGGAATCCGAAAAAAATTTTAAGGAGATCAGATTTTGGAAACACACGGTAGATTAAAAAATTTTATAAAGCTATGAGAGCAGGAACAGTTATTTGGAAATTTATTAGTAAATTTATCTTCTCTCAATTAAGGGAATATTAAATGGAAAAAATGATTAAGTTTCATTTTCAAACACATAACATTATTTTGATTTTTCAAAAAATTTAACAAACAACAAACTTGCGAAAACTTATAATGTATGACCAAATAAAAAATTTATTAGAATTAATAAGAGAAGATTTTTTTAAATTATATATAGGTAACAACTACATCACATCTTTACTGAATTAAATATTAATAGTCCATAATCAATTAAAATGTGACTAAAATCTAATATATGCTTTGGGCAAATCTAGTAAAAAATTGGGAGTACCTATACTTTAGGAGTATTAACAAGTTTCTTACTTCAGGTAACTCATCAGGCACCTTTCCCATCCATGTTAGAGATAGAATTGGGCAGTCACTCTTCGCGTTGACTGTCCTTTCAAAATGCAAATGCATTATTCACTTTTCTTTAAAACTACATCATTTGTAAACCTCGGGATCCATTCATCCCCGTTGCGTGGAAAGTTCACGGGACTGCATGCACCACATTCTCTCTCACTCTCTACAAGAAACTGAAAACCATATTGATTTTCATTTTTTCAGGAGTTTTCGCCTGCCGTTCGGAGTCGGCGGGATTAGATTGGGTCTAAGAGCGCAAGGCTCTAATTTTCAGCAGTTTTGAATTAAAGAAAATCGTGTTAGGTGAAGATGAGAACTTGTAAACTAGAAATAACTGTCTATGAAAATATCATTCTAATTTAAATTAGTCAATAAATATCTCAAATACGAGGGACGCATAAAAATTACTTCATGTTCAACGGAAAATATTTCACGTTTTTTAAATGTGCACATTTCATTGGTTTTGTTTCATATTTCTTTGGTGAAAAATAATAAATAATTTTTTTAGAAATTTTCAGCTTTTTGTAAATATTACAAACTCTACTATTCCATAATACGTTTTCAATTCTTGTTTATATTGGCAGCGACCTCCACTTACCATACATATATTTAAATATAGAGTAAGCACATTTATTACTTAAGTAAAGAGCGCAAATCTATTCGTAATATCTAGTATTAGATTCTTAGTAAAAATCATGTATGCACATATATTCCTGGCTTTTTTATAATTTTATCGAAATAAAACTATAGAAAATCTAAATCTTTGTGAAATATAAAACAATATTTTGAATGCGTCGGTAGGTGGAACATGGTGTTCCAAAGGGATGAATCGCATTAAACCCTTGGGTTTGAGTCAAGCAATCACCACTGTTAAACATACATCTTTTATAAAAGATTATAAATGTTCATCAGAATTAATATTAAATATATGGAATCAGTTTTATATATAGTATGGTATTAAAATGTGTACATAGATACCATCAGGTTTTTTCTATGAAAATAATCATTTGAATAATGAGCTTTTTATAAACATTAGTACAGAAATATGGTATATTTATAATCAAAATGAATAATGACCTTTCTAAAAAGAATTGACAATAGTGTGAAATATTAAAGATTTTAAAAATCTCTATAAAGGACGTTAAAATATTTTTTTATTTCTTATACTGCACCCTTCTTTATTTCTCTTCTTTTGAAGGTGTGTAATTGTCTGTCTCTGTTTAAGTGTGCTTGAAAGGTATTTTAGCGCAAGTCTACTTTGTTTCGTTACAAGCTTGCAAAGTTCCGATATCTCCTTTCAATTTTGAATAACTACCTACACAAATCAATATAAAATCGAATAACTTTACCTACTTCAAAAGCAAGCCAGTATTTAATTGTGCATTCAAGTACATTTCTAGAGTATCATACTAACTAATTTTTTATATAAAAAGGAGTAAAATGAAAGCGCGTACAGCGTCATTTATTATACTTCAAATTATTTATGATTAAAGTATAATTCAAGCGATGTGTAACATGACCCATCTTTCCTTTAAAAAAATTAAGTAGGCAAATTTTTTCGGGAATGAATCGTCTGGTTTTGCAAAATCCCTATAAAATAGGAGTTAGTTTAATCTCATTGCAGAGTACTTAAGGGTTCAAAAACAAACTTTTATCAATATCCTTTTTAAGGCTATATTTTAAAATCCAAGGAAGTTTTATTTACAACTCCCTTCAATTTTAAACAATTTTATAATAAAAATAGGTTAAAGAAGTAGTCATAAATCGCAGTATTTTTTTTAAATTGTAGTAATATTTGAAACACTTGATATTTCTATTTTATAAAGCTGTTATTCAGCTGAAAAGAGTATGAAAGCCTGGGATCTAAAACATTTGCAATACCTTCAATTGAGTGTCCAAAAATGTAGTTTTTACCACATAAATAGAATATTTACTAATTGGAATTGAAATTTACAAAGAAAAAACAGATTTTAGTCATAAATGTTTAATGATTGTAATTATAAAAATTAAATTAACGTTTTCTGCGCAATTGCAGAGAATTCCTTCTGAGCCAGGCAGCACGTCTAGATCCTCCTTTAGTTTGGGAGTATCTGTGTCCCTTGCCCAAACCACGTGAAGACCTTCCAGCAGATGTCTTACCGCGAAGTTCCCGGTGTTTGTGAACAGCATTTACTATCCAATTAACTTTAGCGTCTCTACGAATAGCCTACAACATAAATGTTGCAATGAAAATGATATTTAAAGTATATCACCAAATATTTTTTATAAAGGTTAAAGTAAATAAAATTGGCGATTATTTTCAGTTTGCAAGAGTCACCACCACAGGTCATAAAAATATGATTTCTTAAGATTAAATTTAATATAGTAAAATAAATCCTCACCTCAAAAAGAGTACCAAGCTTGAATCAGCAAAAACGATAACAAAAGTATTAACCCCTTAACTTAGAAGCAGCCAAACAAGCATAAATCACCTAAAAATATGGCTTTGGAAAACACTTCAAAGATTAATACCTCCTAAATCCTTATCCTTAAGTGACTTGTGCTAATTTGGCATCCACTCTTTCAAACTGCTACAATTTTCACTTGGTACCTACCTCTGACAGAAGCTGTCCTTGACTTATTTCAGATATTAATACCTTCATTATCATGTTTGAAAATTCAAGGGCAGAAAGGTGGGGTCAATGAAATATTGTTACTCTTTATTAGATATTTTAATTAACAAAACATTTCAACTAATAGAATAAAATGGTCTGATGATTGTAAGCAGAAATTAGTTATCAATTTTATATATTTGAACCATTATTAAAAAAAGTACTATTTCAGGTTTCGTTTTTGTGATGATCTTCATCTTTTAGATTCAAACATTTTAAACAGAAATCCTTATAAAAACCATTTTTTTATATTCAAGAATTCTGTTTTGAATTTTAAATGAAATAAATTACATAGATAACTTTTTATTTTATTATGTAAAAAACAATTAGTAATAAAAGACTGTTATTTCTGTGCATTGGTTTGAAATAATAAATAAATAATTTTCCTCGCCTATCCAAAAATTCATAAGATCTAACATTTTAGGGTCAGCAAAATAAGCAGTTCAGTATAAAATAATACTTACATTGTGTGATGGGTCAACCAGGATCACTTCATAATATTTATATGTAGAATCTTGGCCTACCCAATATGAATTAAGGACACGGAGTCCACCACATCTTCTACCAACACGTTCCTAAGACAAAAATAAAATTGTAAAACTACCTTTATTTTGATTACACCAATGATTTAAACTTTTATCACATAGAACATAATTTTAAAAATATTCTTTTACTTATACTACAAGAAGGCACTCTGCATATTAGTAGTTATTCAGTATATAATCTATTGTGATTAGTAATATTAGTTTCAGGAAAATTAAAAAAGAAGACCTATTTTTACATTGTTTCTTAGTGTACAGTACAGTGAAAATAATGTAAGTATGTATGTATATGTACTAAAAATTATATCTATTAATTTTTTTTATCAATAGTATATTACATAGGTACTTACCTCAGCAATTGCTTGTAAGTTACGAACAGGCTTCAGTTCATTAACTCCATGACTTTTTGGTTTACCATAGGTTGCTCCCTTTGGTACTGGACGCTTGCGCCCTCCACGGCGGACTCGGATACGGTAAATAACAAAACCTAAAAAAAATTGGAAATTACATACTATTTTACAATTTATAACTGTGTGGAAAAAAACAAGGAAAGGTATAATTATATATAGATCTAGTCCACTTGAATTTTTATAACTTTACCCAAATGTCACTAAAATCAGAAAATATAAAACCCCTATCCTTAATGCCATATATTTTTCTATCAACAGTCAGAACATGATCAGAAGTACTTAACATTTCTTTTTTAATATAAGAAGTACTTACTAGATAGACCCTATTTACAAATTAAGAACACTAAAAAAGACCAAAATACAAGCGACAACGACTGTTTTATGTTTGACAGTTTGAATCTGATAAATATGATGCAAAAACCGATTTTTTAACTAATTCTAAGTTAAAATATAATTTTACAGTACGTACATGTTTAAATAACTTTTTATCATTACAAATAGGTAATAATTTCTCCTTATGGAAATTTAAGTATAAGTATCACCAATTGTAAGAACACCTATGAAGGAAATATTATGAACTAATGTAAAACATAAATAATTAAAATTTAATTCAATATAATTTTTTCTTAGTCTCCTTCAAAAAATCCAAGTTGCAACTTATGAGACAAAAAATGGCCTCTTGTCCAATTTGTACACTCGCATCTTGAAATCTTAAGCAATCCTGTAATTAATGAGCAGTAAGTGAGAAAATAACATCAATGATTTTGATGAAAAATTAACACAACTAGAATTACAATTGGCGAAAATGGATAGAAAAGAATATATTTATGTAACAGATGAATTTGTAAGGAAACATGAACATGAAGCTTGGTGATTACCTCCCTACCATTTCGATTTAATTTCAAGGTCTACTCTTCATAGAAGTGATATTAGGGATATGCAAACTTTAAATTTGGCCAAATTCCATTGGACTATGTATAGTTTTTTAATAGCTTAAATTGTGATATTAAAAAATATTCATCACTTACATTTTTTTAAGCATATTAACATAAATGTTTAAATTCGGTGTTTCTATTTTATTTAGTGTTTATTTTAATTATTGTAATTTTAAAGTGTTCTTTTTGTATAGTTTTATTCAGACATTCAAACAAGGATAGATGTAAGAATAAAGTAAGCTATGTATCACCCTACATACCAATTTTATTTCTACAATGAATTCTATTATTAATATTTCAATGTTATTGAATTAATTTGGGCAAATTGTTAATTAATTGCAATAAATATACTGAAGAAGATAAATACAGGGCTGAAAAAGTCATAAGTTTGTGGAATGAAGCATTACCTCCTTGAATCACTAATAAAAAAATGATATGATCATTAAAAAAGTATTTGTGATATAGAAATTGACCAGGTAGTCATAAATGTTGAAAACACTTTTGAATCAAAAAGTGGGGATGAAGTACGAATTATTTAATGAGCAGACTAATTATGTATTTCTATACAAAAAAATATTTGAATTAATAATAAATGTACCAGTAATAATAAACAAATATTTTTTATGAATTTCATTTTGTTTAATAAAAAGTAAAAACACAATAGACAATTTAAGATATTCAGTTTTATGTTACTTATACATCTACTGAAGTAGTAGGCTCTAAAATAATAATCATTGGAGTGAATAGATAATTTATTTAAAGATTTTAGCTTATTTCGTATGAATACAATCAGTGACGGTGGATAAAGTTATAAAATACAACTGTACACAATTTTGATGCTGCAAAATTCAAAAGCATGAACTTTTGAGACTACATCTACAACACATTTTTAGGTTATGTAATTACTAATTAAGTTTGTTTCCTAAATGAATCAAACATTTCGAAATTCTACAACATAAATCTACTAAAACTTACCTTGCTTAGCCCTGTAGCCTAATCTTCGAGCCTTGTCAGGGCGACTAGGCCTTGGTGTTCTATGTAACTTTGTTAGTTGACGATATTGCCAAACTCGTACCCTAAGTAAAAACCTAAGAACATCACTTTGTTTCTTACGGTACAATTCTTGAATATACTTGTAAGCTCCCATATTGGAGACCTAAAATAAATAAAAATTAACAAACTGTGGACTTAACCTAAATTTATGTAAACGTCGGATTTACGTGTCTCTGGTTTTTGGAATTAAAATATTAATGGAAATCATATCTAACAGTAAAATTCTATTACACTATTTAAAATTTATTCGACTCAGAAGATGGATGCCCTTAATTATTAAAGATATTTTAAAATAATTTCATAACAACATACCTACAATGAAATTCCCCTGAAAAAGAAAACACACGTTCAGAAATGTGCGCGAGCGCAGAAGTAACTGACACTACTGACAGATGACATTGAAATAGAAGCAACGTGTTCCTATTTTGACTCAAATCATATTTACCGTGGAGTATGACAACCATAAAATATGTGTATATAATAACCAATAAATAATTTCAATTACTTTATAAAAATAAATTTAATTTAAATAAACATTTATTCTGGTAAAATTGCGAACCTCCTTTAAGGCATTTTTTTGTTTTTTGCATTGGCTATGCTGACTTTAAAATAATTGACGGATGACGTCATTCGTCCCTTCATTTTATTTCAGTTGTCATTTTGTTTTTAGAAAATGGGGTTTTCTAATAATTTATCAACAATTATGAGTATGTATTTTAAGGTAAGGATTTAAATTTTGGTTACATATCTTATTATATTTCTCTTTGTTTTTTTCCATGTAAAATAAGTCATGACAACAATTTACAATTTATTATTTTTATTTTATTTTTTACCTGGATGATAGTATGAAGGTACTTAACAATAGGTATAATTTATAAAAAGCAGAATTGTTTGTAATTATTTAATCTACAGATGACCAAACGTGGATAAAAATTGATATAATTCTTTTTATAATTTGTAGAGAACTTTTTTTATTAGATTTAGCAATATAAGTAGGTACTTAATATACCCAACCTTTTGCCTCTTTACAGCTGTTTTCATATTTTGCAATTTATGCACTCGCTTATTACCAATATTAATTTTATTAGAAATTTATGTATATATATATATATATATATTTTTTTTTTTTTAAAACTATTATTAATGTCAAACTAACAATTTGGGTCTACACAACGTAAATGTCTTTTACATCTACCTATATTTTTAGTAATCCCTTAAACTCTGAGATACAGTTCTCGAAAAAATGTTGTTTGCTACTCCATTGCATAATTCTTTTGCATTCTCCCGTGAACTTTCATTCTCAAATGCAAAAATGGTATTTATTATCAAAAATAACTTTGCTGTACTATCTTAAGCATGCAATACTGTATTTTATCAGGGGTGTTTTTTAAATCACTTGAACAAATAAATTTTTTTATTTATATAGAATAGATACATTTATGTAAAAAAAGTTGAATATCTCATACTACACTGTTAAAATTACAGATGTAACGGGTTATTCAAGGTATTTCCAATTCTCCTTTCTCATATTTCTATATTTCCAGTACATCAAAACCGCATTCAACTTGGCATATTAGAAAGATCAATCAATCAATTTTTATACCACTTTTTATGTATATAATAAATCATACCCTCCAGAGTCGATTGAGATAATATTTATCTGTAACTTGTTCCTATGGAAACAACAAGATAACCTGGCATTGAAGAATAACTTCTAAAGCCACATGCATTCTTGCCTAATTCTCATTATAGTGTGATATTTATATTTTTAAAAATTTTGACATCTAAAATTAAAATTCAAGCTATAAATAGAAATCAAACAATGGTATATTTACAAAATTAAGTGATTTATTATTAAAAGATCAAAATAAACATAAAAATATAATTTTTATCTAATTATTCTGTTTTATGATACATTTTAAGATATTAAATATTTTGAAGTTTGGCTTTTGCTAGACCATTTTGAATTGTTGGCTTTTACCAATTTCAATTTTTTTATCTAGATTTTTTTATCATATTCTAAAAATAAGACCTTGTCGCCAGTTCAAATAATTTATTAAAATCAATTATATATTCGGTACTTAGGCCTACATTTAATTCCGGAACCAAAGACAATGTCTTAAAATACAAAAAACATTTTTGATATAAATACTAGATCCAAAACTGTCTTTATATAAACATATGTATATGTATATATTTCTTTAATACAAACAATAGATGACGCAGGTAAATTTCCGCTTATTTATTCTAATGAAAAGGTCTAGGATCTGTTTGCAAACTTAAGTTTAATATGTATTGTCCGTTGCAAAATATAAGAAATGGACTTTCCAAATCCCTCGATAAGCTCTTCATGGGCAGGGTAGGCATTAGGATTGTGAATAATAAGAATGAATATAAATAAATCCTAAAGAATTATTTATTATTTATCATTTTTGTTAATTTAGTTATTTGTTATTATAAATGCAATACTATTAAATTTTAAAATTTTATTGATTAAAAATAAGAATATATATAAACAAAGTGAGGGTTGAAACAGTCATTATAAAAATAAGAAATTACAAAGAATTAAGCTCGCTATCACTATCACTATCATCCAAATTTATAATAAGACTATTTATTTTTGGAATTGAATTAAAATATTTATCTTCAATAGTCTTTACATGTTTGATCGCATTAAGCAGTTCGCCGAAATACAACCCTGTTACAAATAGTACTAAACATGACGAAAGCGTACCAATGCAGCAGAAATTTCTACTGAAAGTCTGACGAATGTACAAGTAACATAAGGCTTAATATTGCCTATTCGAAATGGTTTTAATGTCATACTATCGAAATCGCTGCCGTTCTTTGGGGATTTGGGAAGTCCAATTATTATATTTTGCAACTAACTATAGCAATGTCAAAAAAATACATTAGAATTTGCAAATAATTCTTACAATAAAATAAATTCAAATCAGACAGCATTGAAATAATAATATATTAAAATACCTCTCTTTGAAAACAAGAAAACCCAAAATATAAAAAATGTGTATAAAGAAAATTTAATAAAAATAACCCCTGAATCATCATTATTGTTACTTTACTACTTAGCAGTAAAGAAAAATTTGTTGTTACAGAACTCTATAACGTGTGAGGCCTATTCTTAGACGCCTATAGTGCTCATTTACTCAGAGTACCTGGAGCCTTACTAAGCATTTTTACTCGTAATTCCTCATTTAAATTGGTATAATTGAGAAATCTGTTGCATTTAAAATTCGCAGTATAACAATGACTACTAAAGAAGATCGCACTCTGGGCTCCGGAATTTCCTTTCCACAATGGATGAAAAGCAAAGGACCTAAGTAAGTAACTTAGAATAATATTTTTTGATAAACTATCTTGTCAGATTACAAAAGCTATATTGTACATCCTATAAACTATGATTAGTCCACAAAGCGCGACTTACAACGTCAAGTAATAATTAATAGAGGCGCAGCGAGAAAGATAATGTGCTATAATTAGTAATATTTATTAAAAAAAAATATTGTTCAGCAATAAAATAATTGTACTGAAATTTTCAATACTTCAACTAAACATATTAGGATGTTCGTAAATAACATTTAGAACTGGGTAAATGTCTGCGGTCCTGGAATGTCGCAGTAAACCGCGCTCTCTATTCATTAATTACAAATCCTCATACTGCAAGCAACGTAAACATTTTTTTGATGATATTGAAGGGTAGCTTTATAAAAAAGTAACTATAACAATATTGACTGAAATTAAAAATATATTAGAAATTGCGAAAGTTTTTAAAAGTGTAAACATAGTTGGTATTTGCGATGTTTAGCTACAAACCGCAGGTAAGGACGCTTCATTTAAATTTATTGGCTAAAATTTCCACTAGTTGTCTGGAAGTGACCGGGAAATAAGGTGCTGGGTCATCATAATAGATAATAGTTACCAGTAATTTTTACTTCGTGATTGATTGATAAGTAATTATTTTTTGTTGAAATAGACTTCACAGAACCGTAATATAAAAAATTGAAGAGGTAATCAACTATAATTTAATATAATCATTTCATTAGGGTTTGTGTTGTTCCTAAGACTACAGTCTACATAAATCTCTTAAGTTTCTAAAAATTAAATTCTGCCATTTTTAATCTTAGAAATATTGTTTTAAATATGCTGCGAATTTTAGAAGTCCTATTGGGCATTATTATTTTTATTTTATTTATAATTTATTATTAGTATTATTAATTATAATTGATTGATTTCGCTTACATCAGATTAGAATATTTTCCCATTAATAATAAAAGTTTGGTTTTACATACTGATTACATAAATAACTATTTTTGAATTTTAGATAACTAACCAGGCCTATTGTGTTTTATGTTCGAAAAATTTTATGTATTTTAAAAGTTTATCACATTGTTTATTGTTAATACTTTCAAGTTTTCAAAACTGTGCATTTTCAAATAGCCAATTATAAGTAGATAATATTGTGATAACATGTATCGTGGAATATATTTACATGTATAAATATAGAGATCAGAAATAATTGAGATAAAATTGATATACTTGGTTAACCTTTCATAAATTCGCCAAAACACTTAATTTGTAAACTTTTTGTTTAGAAGAACAGTGAAGTATATGATTACCTAATTATTTCAAGTTTTCTCCGGTAATATTTGGTGCTTATAACTCGGTAATATAATCAGAATAAAAGCGGCGCAAACAGTATTGCGCCGTCTCCGCTGTGTAATAAAAATAAATAAAACAATAATTATCGTTTGTGGTTGTCAGCATGCACGTGAACTGATCCTAAGATGTGTGTGATAAATATAATTCATTCCACCTACAATTCCTTCATTTTTAAAAGTTTTGTGCCAAAATAGACTAATGTAACACGCGTGGGTGCGTTTGGAATTTTAAAGTGTCTGTCAATATTTCAAAACTAGACATTCTGTTTCACTGCTAAGAGGAGTAAAATGAGCAGTCCTATCAAAGACAGGTACTAAAATAAGGCATAACTGATTTATAGTAATTTAAAATGAGTATTTTATTCTATTACCATTCATTTTGACATAATAAGAATGATAATTTGTACTTGGTTTTAACATAATTAGAATATTTTGTACGTTACCATAAATAAAATAAAACTTACATTGTTCTTAGTATCATTTAAAAATCATGCTAAAATATAAATTTTAATGAAACAAATATTGGCTTTGCCAGGGCCATATATGGAAAATATTAAAACAAATAGTTCTAGGGTCACTGGAATATGAATGACTGCAGTATTTAGTTGTCATAAAACTCTTGTGGGTCCAGATTTCAATAGTAATGAATTAGCCTTTATTTGGTTTGATATAATGAAACGATAATATATTTGGTAATGTTTGAACCTAGACTTGAAATGATTCATTTATTTAATTACAATTGTTAAGTTTTGGGTTAACGCCCGGTTAATCAGATTATATTCAACTTTATGTAGGAATTAAAAATAATGAAGTGCTTATTGATTGAAAAGTTATTTTCTCAATTTTTAACTTCTTAATTACAATAACTTATACAAAACAAATAGAAGAATCCAAAATGAAAAAAAAAAGAAATATCTTGTATACAACTTAAAAGACTATAAATTAAATGTACACTCTAAACACATAATTTCAGATAGCATTTTGTAAGCAAACATTAATGTCGCATCCATTACAAAAACGGTTAAAATTATTGCACGCGGATAAAATTGGTGATTTTAGTAAAGTACTCGTTCTTGCAAGTCGACATAGAATGTTTGAGTTATTCTTAAACCAGGCCTTAGAACATGAAAATTGCATTTTGCAATTAGAGCTTCACAATCTATTTCACCTTTTAATAAATATTGGGTGGTTTCCTGTTAAAAATAAATAAATAAATATTAATAAGCAACTCGAATATTTTAATCATTGATTCATTACCTTAGAGATATATTTTTGAACTAAAAGTTTCAGTTCATCTTGTATACAGTATGGCCCAAATGAAAGGAATAAATTCATTATTTCGCAAAACCGCGATTTTAGGGTAAAATCCTGATACCCGTCGATTGTTATTTTTAAATAGAAAAGTTCGTCTTGCAGTACATCAATTGAAAGGTCCATCTTCCTGCATCCACAAATCTGTTTCTGTTTCGGAACAACCGGTTTAATTCTGGGAACAAGAAGTTCTGCAGAAATTGTAAATATCGATGACCTGTTAAGGTTTCTTCGAAAAAGTATGGTCCTATAATCCTATTATCTATTATTCTCGCCCAAACATTCACTTTCTCTGGGTATTGAGTACGGTACTCCTGCATCCAGTGCGAATTTTCTGTAGCCCAATACCGGAAAGTCTGATGATTCACATGACCTTTTAGGAGAAATGTAGCTTCACCAGAAAAAAGAACTTTTTTTAAAAAACAACGGTCTCCGTTATGTTTTCCATTAGAATATCACAAAATTCAAGTCGTCTATTCAAATATTCTTCCATAAGTTGCTGCACTAAATTTACTTTATACGGATGCAACTTCTTACTTTTTTAGCATTCTGGGAATAGTTTGATGGCCAACCTCATTGTCTAACGCTACTTACCGTAAACTGGCATGGGGATTAGCTTCAAAGACTAGCAGAAAATCTAGATTCTTGATTACAGATATTTATTTTCTACTACTTTTAAGGAGGTCTTTTACATGACCCGCTTCTCTAATTTTTTTCTTCCATTTTTCTTACTGTGGAATGTGTAATTGGTTCTCGGTGCATAATGTACGTGTTTTATCTCCACAACCAATTTAATATTAGAATTTCAATTCTTTCCGTTTCAGTCAGCTTCATGTTGTTAAAAGAGTCAAACAGTTTTTGATTTCGTCTATATACTACAATATCATTAACCACTTGACAATAACAATTATGGTGAATGTCAATAAAGGAATTTGGATAAGGTAACTAGTTTTAAAAAAAAGGTAAAAAGTAGTTTACACATATTTTCATTGTCAGTGACGGCCTTTACCTAATTTATTTTCGGGTATCAATAAATACATCATAACAATACTTAACAATTAAGAAATTTGTTCGAATATCATTAATACTACTTTTGACAATAATACTTGAGACATAATTGATATGGGTGAATAGATATTTAAAAGACCTTTAAATTGTTGTATTGCAAGAACCACTTTTCTATTTAAAATTTTTATTGATGACGTCATCACGCTCACAGAGTTGACGTCAAAAATAAAAAGGTGATCTGACAAAGCGTCCATTTCAAAATAACAATAGACGGGTATCAGGATTTTCCCCTAAAATCGCCGATTTACGAAATAATGAATTTATTCCTTTCATTTGGACCATACTGTATAATTTATATATTCATATAATTACTTTGCCTATTTAGCAGTTTGAAACATGATAAAAGTTTGTTTTATACATTTGTTTATTTATTTTCATATTTATTGCTTTTAAAATATTATTGCCTGATCTAAAAAAGTAACACGTCATTTCATTTAAATTTTATTTTTCCAGATATTCGCAGACGTCACATGACGTAGTAAGCATTGTAAATTAATATAACTTAGATGTGAGAAATACTAAAGCAACAATAAAATATGTTTATATTTTAAAAAAAGTAATGTTGTTTTTTAAGCGTTTTTTGAATAATGGCTACTAGGTTTTTAAATTTGAATTACTCTTATTGAATTTTTATGTAGTCATATAGAATATAGAACTTTTGTCCGAACAAGGTATTGATTACAGTTTATTAAATACATATATTGAAATATTCTAAATATATTAAAACAATCGTCTAGCATATGTGAAAATGAATCAGAGAAATGGAAACCGAGTTTTTTTTTTCTTCCCTAGGGACACTAAATTCATATCAACACGATTTTGATGCATTTGACCATTTTTGTTATATTGCTAGGTCAAAAACAGTTACAAATGACCCTCAGAGAAAACTCATCACCAGATTTTATATAGTTTTGAGCTGCCCACCGCGCCCCTATATCTAATAGGATCGGTCTGCAAGTGCTTATTTTCTGTCTTTGTTAAAAAATATGCCCTAGTGTCCCTAGGAAAGAAAAAGATCGTTTTCGATCACCTTTTCAGGGTTAATAAAATTTATTTTCATATATGTTAGGCGAAAATGCTTCTTTTCTGTATTAATGAGACTATATACTATTTGATAATAAATTTATCAAAATAAGGAAAATTACTTTAATTATATCACAAATAAATAGAAAATTCAGATAAAGCAAACGTCTAGACATCAAAAGTTCAAGTTCACTGAGAAATAATGGACGTATTCTCATAAAATGAAACATTCCTACTAAGCAGTTTTCTTGTATACCTACTGTCATTTCCAAGGTAAAATTTGTTTTTTTTTGTTCCCAAAATTTTAGTAAATTAAAAGTTTGTCTAAATATTTATCAACTACTATACATATAAAATGAAAGTTTAATATGGAGGTAGTCATGTATAACTTTTTTTCTATTCTACTTACGTTCGAGTTTAAAATATATAGCTTCAAATAATAGTAACAATTGCTTTTGTAATCAAGCTAAACAGATTTGTAACTCGAAAATAATTGATAATTTAGCCCCATTATCGAAAAATATGTTGCTTGGTAACAATCCCGAAGTGAAAATATATTTTGTGTACTTTAACATATATATGCCAACCTTTTTTTATAAATTGATAAGATTATTGCTGGGAGTAATTATTTAAAATTATTTAAAAATAAAAGTGATCTTTGACACATTATCATTTATAATTCACTCCTTTCTTTTACGAATTGAGATTTTTAAAGGTATCATTTTCATGGCATTCATTTTGTAATTTTGTTTTTCATGTGTGTTATTGCCTCGAACGTTGATAATATTTCCATTGTCATTGTTATGTATCAGGAGGGGGCAGTCTAGGTAATCTAAATACATAAGCAACTCAATAAATTTAGAAGAATTACATAAATACTCTAGCAACTTTAATTTTATGAAGGATATACCGGTATTACTATCCTAGAAAATGAATAATTGAACAACTAGTTTTACAAATAAGAATCTAATTCAGAATTTAACTGTTTATAGTTTTAACCATTATTAAGTTTTAAAATAATTATAATATGTTTTAAATGTATGTAAGCAAAATGTACCTCCAAAGAATATTTTCAAATTAATAGCACCAAACGAAATCAATGAATGACACATTTAAATTGATACAAGGTTAAACGTTGATAACGAGAAAAGAGCCATAGAAACTATTAAACCGGAATACAATTCCTAAAATTCGAAACTAACAGATTAACATTGAGATATCAAGGGAAAACCATTATTGTTCTGCTTCACTAATTACCCAATGCAGTGAATCATTTATATTTTAATTATTTTCCAAAAATAAAATGTATTATTTCAAAATTTATGAGTGTGGTACCTATGTCATATGGGTGAGTGTGTCCCACATAACACTAATAATTATGTGTTAATTAATAAACCTTAGGCCAGTAAATAATGCGGAACATTTTAAAAATCATCAGATTAAATTGAAGATAAATATCTAATGTAAGATGAGTAATTTTTTCATCATGGGTAACGTTAATAGGAATAGTAAGCAAATGAAATTGTATTGCTAGAAAGAATTAATGTCAATAAAATTTCCAAACGGATAAATAGTTTAAAAAATTTCAACACGGCATATATTGCGATGTTTTCTTTGTCGTACCTTATCTATATAATTTTATATTTTCTGTTGAGCTAGTAAAATTTTTACACACTTTTACATCACAAGTCATGTGAATAAACCTTGGCATTCAGCTATGCCGTTCATTTTCCAGCTATTTTAAAATAATCTTATTATTATTTTACTTGACATTGAATATAAAATCATAACTTACTATGTATTAAATGTAGAGAATAACAATCGTTATATTACATAACTGTACTAAATGGTTTTTATTTTAAAGCAAACAATTAAAAAACATTACAGATTGTTTTGCAAGGAGATTAGAAGTTTAACAATACGTCATACACAGGAATCTATATATATTAAAGGCAAACTTTGAATTGGAGCCAAGTTTGTGATAGATTCTATTCAAGAAAGTAAATTAAATTTTAACCTGGGAAAAGTTCCTTTGTTAGTACAAGTTCACTTATACGTATGGGAATGTGAAGTTAATATTTTTAAAGAAACTATATGCTTTTATTTTTTATTTATGACAAAAATATATTTACAAAAGACAACTTCTGGTAATAGAAACGTATACAAACTCACGTAGGTAACTAATAAGGAAAGTCCTCGTTTATCATAAGAAATGAATAAATTATTGTACAAATAATTCTCTAAATTCAAACTTCTATCAGAAACGAAAAATCTTGTTATTTCTGAATTCGAATTATGTGTCAGATATTTACCAAATAAAAATTTCATTAGACCGTAGATTTCAAATATCTATCAAACATATATACTTATTTGGCTTAATATAGAACTATTTTTATAAATTTCCCGTCTGTTAATAAGCTGTAAGTCCAGAAATAATTGTAAAATTCTTTTCTTGACATAATTTCTTTCTGTTACAGATTCGAGTTGGATCCTAGCGCTTTCTCACCAACAGAGCTAGATGACAGTTTTATGCTATATTACAGACATCCAAAAGTCGAAGTAAAAAATATAGAAACCACCATAATCAAAGCAAATTTACCAGAAAACATAACTGTAGCCACAGTGACAAAAAAGAACTCTGATTTTTCACAACATCCACTTTCTTGCCAAAAATATCTTCAGAATGGACAAGGTTGGTCAAATTTATTAATATATATATATATATATACACGGTGTTATAAAAAGTTCGAATATTTGAAGAAGGAATAGTACGGACCAAAATAAGTCAAAAAGTCTTAATAAACCTTGGTCAGCAAATTGACGGTTTCGGAGATACAGAGATACAGAGAGTTGTTTGTTTTTGAAGCATTTTGCGTTTACCCATTATTTTTATTATTTACAAACGATAGAAACTTATAAACAAAATCGGAAGAAAGAAAGTTAGATAAGATGTTCAAAATGCCCTGCTCCCATTTCCAAATCGGCACGACATCTCTGCCGGAAGGATATTCGAACTCTCTCTAAAATTCCTACATTAGCTCGGATTTGGTAACATCCTTGATAAATTCGTTGTTGCAGCTCTTTGCGGCTATTTACAAGAATAGGGTAAACTAAACTTGCACTGACAACGATTGTAAAATAATTGATGGGTGTTTAATAGATTAAGAGCTGACTACATAAGAAAATGCAAGTTTTTGCAAATAAAAAAATTCCATATCTTTCTATCGTTCTTTCGTTTGATTTTATTTATAAGTTTCCATCGTTTGTTTGTAAACAATAAAAATAATGTGTAAATGCAAAATGCTTCAAAAATAAATACATCTCCGAAACCGTCAATATGTATATTTTTGTTAATGAATAGTTCAACATAATTATTTAATTTCTTTCAATATGATTAATTAAATTTTTGGAAAAGTTAAAACCATGGATAATAAAAGCGTTTCCAAAAAGTATCTGTTAGATATTCTCTTCTATGTCTGCTAGACTAATTCAGATAAATCTGTCTAATGACATAATTTAATTACCTTAGATATAGTAAAATGGAAAATTAGTATTTAATGGCATATTAAAATGATTTTATAATAAATATAATCTTTGTGATGTGTTCACACTTATTTTCATTTCTTTAATGGAAATTCCAGTTTTTGTTACGGAGAAATCTAAGATGGAACAGTGTGAATAGTTTATATTTTTTATATACAAAATTCAATCATCCTTTGGATTTATTCAGAAATGTTTTCTATTAGATGTAGTTTTCACCAGGAATAATATTTATAATATGATCAATATATCAAGATAATACTCAGACAAAAAAATTATTTGATACAAATCAATTATTTTCTATAATTCGCATAGAAATTATTTTTATTACCGATTTTTTATAACCTTTTAAACTGACGTTATTACTATACATATATATTATATTTATTGATCTTTTAAATGTTTCATTTAGATACTCCACCTCAGACAACTCCAGAAATGAAGATAAAATCGCCAGGAACTGACGACGGATTCAAAGGCGAAGCAGCCAAGTGCGGCAGCTCCATCATTAAAGTCGCTTCCCTGATGGTATCAAATCAAGGTTTGGGTATTACAAGTAATCAAAATTGCAATCAAGAAGAAATTTATGACGGAAGGAAACGAAGAGGTAGCAGATCTTTACCAGCCTCTCCTCTAACATCACCAAGTGGCAGCCCAAAAGCCAACAGAAAATTTAATAAATATTTTACCGGTGCTTTTACAGACGTGGAAAAAACTAAAGGTACGTTTGGTTTTTAGATAATTTAATTTATATACCGATAACAAATATTTTTTCTTAACAAATAAATAAAATTACAGGTAGTTGGATCCTCTCTAACTTACTTGCTAGGCGAGAAATGTCCCAGTCGGTTGGTCAAATCAAAGAAGAGATTGCAGAAGAGTTAAACAGGACGACATCTACCGTTAGTATTGATGACCTAGCATCGAAGAAAGCACCCGTTTTTAAGGCCAAGCCGTCGGAGTTACGCGAAATGAATTTTTGGTCTCCTACTTCTATGTAATTTTAATTAAAAAAAAATGAATTTTGACTAAACTTTAATCTTTCAGTAAGAGTATTATAAAATAAGAAAAGAAGGTTGTTTGATTGCTATTTTTGTATTTTAAACTTTAGTTCTTTTTAATAGCTCAAAAATTTTAATTCGTATAGTATTACTATAAAATTTTAACATTTTGGAATTATTAATTCTAATTTAAATCACCAAATAAATATTTCTGAATCATTAACGTTTAGTTACAAAAGTAATCTCTTTCAAATTTACAATCTCCCAGTATTAGCACTCCTTAAAAGGGCAATAAGTTTATATTTTTCCATAATCTAAAATAATGCACCATAAAAACCCTTTTTTGTAGGAGATTAATTTTTAACATTTCAATATTTTATATTTAATGGTTTCATACATAAAAATCTTGCAAATAGGAGTTTCAAAACAGGCAGTTTGTTTTTATTGCATATGTGAAGAACTAAATGAAATAACATAGGCAGTAATGTATGTCTTAAGTAAAAAATTTGACAGATTATAACAAAAGAGCCGATCAATAGAAACAAGCTGCTGATATTTCTTGCTGGTAACATTTTAAAATAATTTTATTTAAGTTTAAACTACATTTTTCTTAATATTAATGTCGTATAATTCAATTTGCAAAAGATTTCTTGATATAATTTATTTAGCATAGATTTATTGTTTATTAATAATATTAAGTAATATAATTATGTTGATTTCAAACACCTAAATATTTCTAATTCCAATTAAATTATGGTTATATAGAACAAAACTTATCAACTTCCATTTATGGTATATACAAATAGAATTACTGAATTTGAAAACATGAAAAAGTGAGTTTCTCCGCAACATTTAGGCTTCCTATAGTGTAATTAATATTACATTAAACCATAAAACTATTATTTAAGTTTTTCATGTATATAAATCCCAAGAACAAACTAAGGAAAATAATTTCTGCTGTTTTTTAGGCAAAGGATTTACCAACAAATTATTTGTTTTTCGTTAATAAATCATAATATAAACCTACAATAATTTTCCATCCATTTCAATTCGATTTTCCCAAAAATTCTAAGAATTATAGGTGCTCAATACTGTATATATTGAGCGTACTTTCCCTCTGGTAATTTTGTATCTTTAATTTAAAACGAGACGATTTATAAAAAAATATTCGTCAATGAATTTAAGCAATTAATTATTTTAAGTATAACTTGATGGTTTCGATTTTATAAGGCAAAAATTAAAAATTTCTAACAATAATTATTTATTACAAATGCTAATCCATAAAATACATAAAACCTATTATAGTTTTATAGCATCAGGTTTATAATATCTTCTACATCTTTCATTAAAAACTTTGGCAGTTCTTTGTTTTAATAAATCTTCTACGTTTAATTCAACTTGTAACATGCGTAACTACAAAAAAAACATTGTTCATAATAATTCAGTAAAAAAAGTTGCTTTAATCCTAGAACCACAACGTAGTGTCACTCCAAATGGAAGATTTTCTGTTTTATAAAGAAAAGAAAAAGATTCGCAATTTCCTTAGCATTTATTACTTCACTTTCTTGGACCTAAACATACTGCTCGAAAATTTAACAGACGTTATTTTTTTACTGACAATATTCTAGGTACAGAAATATTCCGTTTTATATCTGACTAGAAAAATATAAACAAGTTGCAAATCAAAACTAAGACGCACAGTTGTTTTAGCTCTTAATAAAAACAAAACGAAAGGTAGTTATTTCTTCTATATATGTAAGAAAAAAAGTACGTTAGTATCCTATATTTTAAAAAACTAGTAAAGTTGTGATTCTTCTCTCAACTTTACATACAGAAGGAAATATAAATAATCAAATAAAAAAGCAGGAAATAATTATGTTTTTGTTTTATAATCATTTAATCATCTTTGTCGTTTAAAAATGGTATTAAGAAAAACTCGTTGATAACCACCCAGTATATTTTATGACATGGTTGACACATTTGTAAATTTAATAGAAGATTTCCTGAAGGATCTTTATTTTTCTCTAGTTAAAGATCGTCTCAGATAGAGAAAACGACTTCCAAGCAAAATGAGAGGTTGCATTCATAAGATTTTAAAATGAGAAGATAAACCTTTACAAAAGCCTGAAATAAAAAAGAACGTTTATTTTAATCTTAATTTGATTTAGGATATTTTCTTGCTTCATTATTTTCATATTTTATTATTTCTTTCGTTTATTTTTATATAATATAATATTGTAATAGTTTTAATAAAAAATGTTTTTTTGGGTGTAATTGCTTATTCTTGTGCCTGATAAAACACAAACTCCATGTTGTAGTTCTAGAGTTAAAAATATCAAATTTAATTTTGAACAAAATGTATATCCTATTAAAAAATTTGGTACATACTTTAGTTTGTTCACTTCTTAGTTGCTTAGATAACTGAAAATTATCAGAGTTTTGCTCTCTTTCTTCTTTAATTTTCTTTACCCTATCAGTTGTGATTGTGATACAATTTTTTATAAAATTTTCTCTCTTAGTATTACCATTTTCCAAATGTTCATACAAATTTTTACAAGCAGCTACTTCATCTGCGTGAAAAGAATCTGTTGGGACAACTGCGTTAATAGTATTTACAATAATATCATCTGGTCTTCTCATACTTTTTAAGGCCTCCTAAAAAAATGTATTAGTTGACTGAGTTTTTCCAAATATCTATGAGATAAAACAATACCAAAAATACAAGCGATTTTAATCCTTTTATATAATATCTGGCAGTTTATGTAAAATCAGTAAAATACTTGCAACTTACCTGAAATTCGCTATAATCAGGACATTCCATAATAGGTATTGGCATAATTCTAAGAAATCGGTATTACTTTGGGCCTATTTTTATTTTGTGCAAAAATGGAGTCTTAGACACTAGCCCAATTTTTTTAGATAAAAGTACACAAAATCATAACCTCATTTTTGAAAACCTTCACGTGTGTCGTGACTTATGACAAACGTATTGATTGAACTGAAAATGTTCACTTAATGCCGTTTATCCATGAGGGCAGAAATCCACACACGCTCTTTGTTTCTGGATTTCTATTGGCTCCAATAAATATTTAAAAACTTACCTCCAAAATAATTGCCTCAATCTTTTTTACAAAACCTAATTGTATATTGATATTCTGGTAAGGATCACTATTGGAGAAACAAAAAAATGTTGGATTAATAAGAGTCATAAAAAAATGAAAAGAGTTTGGGTCACAGATATCAACAAATGTTAATTGTTTTTAACAAATGTTTAAATATTTGTTGCGACTTATTATATAGATATATTAGTAAAATATGAGTTTTAAAATATTATATTAATATAGCAAAAAAAATATTTGTTGCGACAGATTTTTAAATGTTCCTTATTTTTTTTTCTACACAAATTGGTTAAATATATTTATATTTTCTTCTCCCGTAATATTAACAAAATTGTTTGATTATTAATATAAAAATTTTCACGAATATATTGATAATATATGATGTCCCAACCTGCTTTAATGCTTATCATTATAAAATTTTAAAGTCAGTATTTTATTGAATCCTAATTTTAAAGCAGACATTTTATTGGAATTTTATTTCCAAATTTTCATGTTTTGTTTCAAATTGAGACTTTAAGATTCAATAAACCTTGATTTAATATCAGAAATTTTAAAAAAACGTGTTTTACTTGACTTTTTAAAAAAATTTATGAATGTCGACTATAAATCAAAAATATTAAAAGAAATCTCGTATCTTTCTTTAAGATCTCCATTTTTAAATCGAAATTTCAATTTTAAACTCCAAATATCAATAAATCTCAATTTTAAAGCAAAAATATAAAAAAATCCACTTTTTTTCTTTAAAAATTCGAGATTCTGATAAATTTTTATTTTAAAGTCGAGATTTAAACGAATATTTCATCGACTAAAAAGATACATTTTAATATATTTCGATTTTAAATAAAAAATCTTGTAGATGGAGAAAAAAATTCCAAAAACAAAAAAAGTTGACTTTTTAAATCAATATTTCAATGGATCTTGACTTTAAATCCGAAATCTTAAGAAATGTCGGTTTTAAATCAGAGATATTAAAAATTATCGTGTTTTTCTTTCTAATGAGAAAATATAAAAAATTGATTTTTGACAATGTTAATTTCTGAGGATTTTCTTTTGTATTTTCTAAATTATAAGGTTTTTTAGATTGTTATCAATAGATAAAATCATGTTAGTGAACAAAACTGTTTATTGTAAATTTTATAATGGTTCTTCTAAACTCAATCCTAATATTATTTATTATCTTGCAATGGTACTATGGTAGTTGGATATAATATATGAGAAGTATAAGACAAAACGTATAAAAAATACACAACAAGAAAATTGTAAAATTTTATAAAGTGTAAAAAATATAAGACATACATAAATTACAAAATAGATACATACATTCATATAAAAACATATAGATCATTGATTTTCATCAATTGTATTGCAATAAAAAAACATATCTTTATTACTGGCAGTAATGTTTTTACGAATATAATTAATATATTTTGAAAGAAATTACCTGAAAATTCTAAAATAAATTAAATTGTTAAGAACCCCATAATCTACAAACACGGTAGAAATCAGGAATAAACATATATATTGTTATGTAACACAATTGAATAAACTCTTTCATCTTTGTAGTATACCAACAACAATTAATAAATAAATAATATAAATATATTGAAAAATTAAATGGTAAGGCAGATATTTATTTTGAAAGTGTCGGTACTTTAAAATTCATGTACTCATGTGTATCTTGTGGTATTGTGCTTATATTAATATATTCATTAGATACTATATGCTCTCTCTTCTCCTCAATATCTTCTAAGCCTGCAAAAATAGAAAAGTCAAAGCATAATATAAAATAAACTAATAACATATAGATATATATAAAACAAGAATCTAGTTTGCAACAAGAAAAGTTGCTTTTGTTTTATAGAAAGATAATTTACCTGGAACTGGTAATCCTGATGGTGGAAATTCAATGTAAAATTCATTTCTTAAATTTAAGGTATCTGGACGTACAGGTTTTTCCTAAAAATATATCATTTTTAAACTCCTTTTACAACTCCTTTTACTTGTTTTCAGAATAATTAAGTAGATACAAAATATTTAAAGTATGTACCTCAATTGTTTCAAAAGTACGTTTGGTCGTTAAAACTTTAACAGGCTTTGGTGCTGGTAGAGTATTGTAATTCAGTTCTAGTACTGCTTTGTTCAGCTTATTTCTAAATTCATCCTCTGATCCACTACTTAGCATTAACTAAAAAATATTTTTCTTTTCAAAAAAGGAATGTAGAGATAAATTTAGGAATACAATATATACAGAGTGGACCACTGAAAAGATATTTTTAAAAACATACCGTTTTATCTTCATTATCAGAAAGAGTTCCACTGTCTCCTAAACTACATCCACTTATTGTACTCATCCTTCCAGAAGAACCAGAGCTAGAAGTACTAAGACTACTAATTGGTCTTTGAGCGTGTGAGGATGAATCAGTCAAAGAAGAGGAGGAGGAATTCTTTTTCGAACTACAGTCTTTGTCATCTTTATTTTTGGAAAATAATTTTCTCAATCGTTCAAAAGGCGTTGGTTTCTTCATTGCACTTTTCATTTTATTCTGTATTTGTTCATATTTGAATCTCATTTCCATAAGTTGCTCTTGTTTTTCCTGAAACGATTTTTGCACATCATTTCTATTCTTCCATTCTTCAACTAATTTCTCAGCTTGGGTTATCGAATGAATGTTATTCTTGAAATCGGTAATTATTTCCGCTAATTCTTTTTGTACTCTATCTTCAGTTCCTTCAGGTTTTTTAATAGGTTTATTATTCTTTGGTACTAGATCGAGAGATTCCTTGGTAAGAGCTGAGTCAAAGTTAAATGGATTTTCTTTGGGTGCAGAGTTTTCTTCTTTTGGATTCGAATCTTGAAAATATAGTCATCAATATTTTAACTAACAGTACTGATTAAAAACACTTACTAGGTGTGTGCATAGTTACATAAAGACTTTGTGCCCATTTCGTTGTTGGACTGGGGGTTAATGCAGGACTAGTAGCTAGTACTGGTTTAGGGGCTGGACACAATTTATAAAATTCTTGAATGCTTTTTGGTACCATGTATCCATCATCTAGAATAATATTTACTTAAAACCTAATCATATTGGAATTTAAATTTTTGTACTTCTTTTATTGTGAAAAAACTTGGTATCAGCTAATGTTTGATATTAAAAGTACAGCTTACCTGTATCTGGAGGTTTAGAATCGTTTACAGTCATTTCCATTAGTCTTGCATACATACTGGTGAACTCATTAATGTTCTAAAAATAATTAAATAGTTGTATTTGTAGTAGTTTCTATAATGAAAGACTTACCATGTAGCCTTTAAACATGACAGCTAAGTCAGAAAACCCATTAGCCTCGGCTAGTTCTAGAGGGGTCATATCATAAATGTTTCTAATATCGTAAGCCGCCTCTGCCCCTGGACATTCTAATAACTGCATGGCAAGTTTTTCAAGTCCAAATTTCGCAGCGAAGTGGAGTAAAGTGGGAAACTCTTCATGACCTATAAAATAATTTCATATTATCCTAATCTTGATATCGTTTTGATAAATATTTAATTAGGTACATTAATAAATGAATGATATATAAATTAAATAGACGAAAATTCTTTACTTACTATGTTTATGGCCTTGTAATCCTGCTGCAAATCTAGATTCACAGTTTGCTAATAAGTTAAAATGTGGTGGAAGATTTTTTTGGAAATTTTGAACCAACCAATTATCTAGGTGGTCTTTTTCTATGGGATTAAAGCCCACTGCCTAAAAATAAAATAAGCAAAGTTTATATAGATGTATAATTAATTTGTATATTAAAAAGCAAAACCAAACTTTTAAAAAATATATACCTGACACATAAAATCAACAGGGTTATTAACGCTTCTCAAAATTTGGTCCAACTCTCTCAACTTGCTCTCGCACTTAATGGGTCTACTGCCTATTATACTACCATTTTTCTCAACGAGGACATTAACAATTACTGTAACTTGTGTTAAAGCTTCAGGCATCCAGAATTTCATGACGTAAGGATTTCGTCTTTTTACCGTCTTAATTTCAAATAATTCGCCGTTTTTTTCTACCGAAATTTTTACAATGTCTTCTTTCTGAAGAGGGTAGGTCAGAATTATTGAAACGCTGTTTTGCCCCTGAACATATAAAACATTCCGTTAGGATTTGGAAAATTTTATTATATCACAGAATTTTAATTGCCGGCACGTCAATTATTTATAACTAGCATACGCATTTATATTATACGTAAAAAGCCATCAAAAACCTTTATTTTTTAAACAAATTATTGAACTACCATTTAAACCTCATATGTAAAGAATGGATAAATATTAAGTATTATAAAATATTTATATATCTGTCCGATAAGTTATAATTAACTAATTCACACTAATTTTTATATAATTATTAACAATTAATGTCAATAAACGGTTTTTTAATAACATATATCCTTTTCGACACTGCAGAATCGATTATATTTAATTTTCCATATTTATTTAGATATTTGATATCTCTTAACTTACTTGTCGAATTTTTTTCGGTGTTATCGAAAAACACGATTTTTCTTGAGCAGTAAGAGAAATTTGTTGCTTCCAAACTTTAGACAATATTGACATTGCTTGCCCCAAAAATTCTTTGGTAAAATTTTCGTCTTGATCCTGACCAACACATTGTCTTTGCCACTGGAAATAGGTTGGTAATGCTGCAAAAAAAACAACATTTAACTTATCCTTATATATATTTTCCACTTTGATACCAAACGTACTGTATATAATACTTTAGTCTCTCCAGGTCAAATTATTTAGAAAAAGTTTAACTTGGAGTTGCATTCCATTAGGGTGGTTAACAGCAAATTGTTCTTAATATTAAGAAAATTGGGATTATTCCTTCTCCAACTGTTTTTAGCTAATTTGCCTCCATAAGAACATGTAAGCATGTCAAAAGTCTCAAATATGTACGTTTATGAACCTAGCAGTAAACAATATAATATAGACGATCAACTAATCCCTGATCAAAAAATTTTCTGATTTTGAAAGTCGTTTCAATAATATTCTTTGGAAATCCTTTTACTGAGCATTGTGAATAGAGAAAAACAAAGTAGTCCCTAACTTAATAAAACAAATGCCATTGATGTATAACTTCATAATTGCATAAAAATAGAATTGCTAGATGTCCAGAAAAATAAACTCTTTTCTGCACTTCTTTAGTCACTTATGATGAACAAATTTTTCAGAGTTACCAATTTTGCGGTGATTTCAGATATACTTTAAGTAACATGCAATTAAATAAACGTGTAATATGTTGGTTTTAATTTTTAAAATTTGTTATTACTTTTACTTTTAGTATATTTTTATAATAAAACTCGAACACCCGCAAGGAACCACTTCTTTTATTATTCTGTCTACTTCTACTTTTTTATTACAACGACCTCTACTAACCTCTTTTAAAAAATACCAATGACTACTGAATTTTAAACTTTTGGTTAATAGAGGGCTCCACTAACCTTAAAATTTATTTCTTAATTTTATTCTCAACATAATAATGAACATTTAAGAGTCAAGCATAGCAAAACTGTAATAAGTATTATTTCACCAGAAAAAGAAAATCTAACAAGCTTAGAGAACCTGGTGTTCCGGTGATGGTAATTTTTTATGTCTCCATCGTCTGGTGCCATAAATAAGTACGACTGAGGTTAGAAATAATTTCTAATCGATAAATACTAAAGGGCATAACATAATTTTACCTTTTTTGTGGACTTCAGTTAAATCGTTGTCGGTAATGCCCAATAAGAGAGCCAGAGTCCTTCCCGCCAAAAATATCTTTCCTAATGAAGTAGACTCTTCCGAATGTTGTGTTATGAATTCTAAAAAGCTTGGACATATTACTACTAACTGTAATTTCACTCCAGATGCTTTTTCTGTTAATTCTTTCAATTCTTCTTCAGACTTAATTATAACTTCTTCAGACGAAACGTATTGCATCCTTAAAAAAATTGAGAAAATTGAAATATTGTTTTTTATTATAATTTAATTATTTTTAAAAATAAGCCTACTTAAATGGTTTTCTGTTGGCATGTTTGCTTATTTGCTGAAAGTATGTCGAAAAATAATCTACCCACAACGTAGCTGCATCACTGCTTTTTAAAGAAACTATTAGTATATCATCCATGTTACTGTTTCTGGTAATTCCTGAAAAAAATCATCCGTTAAAAATAAAATTTGAAGTTAATATTTCCAGCTAGACCAGGAAATAATTGAAAGCTTTTAGAGAACGGTGGGAGGTAAAATAAGTTGGCGTAAGTATTTACCTTGTGGTAAATTAAATTAAGTTTAAATTTATTTTATTTTGAAATGAACCGCTAAATATTCTGCCACCTACGTATAAACAAATAAATATTGAATGATAACTTAAACTGTAATGTAATAAGACATTAAACAAAAGTAAAGATGTAGAATAACATTGGCGCCGTTTACGCGCAGTTTTCTTAAAGCCAGTCATAGTAAAGATACTTTATCTTTCTTATCATCTACCCTTTTAACCCCGATGTCTATAATTTACTACTGATTTTAATCGTTTAACTGAAAGTTAAACAGTTTGGAATTTTTCAAATGCTTGTCCAGTGAGGATGAAAATCTGCAGAACGCCGCCTATGGAACAGATATTATTTTTAGAAGAAATAACAATTTACGCAAGTATATTTTGCCGTACTGAGTTTCTAATGAAACACTGTGAGAAAATTCTGTGTATGTCATTAATTCGATTTTCAAAATTGGAAACAAAAATGTTGACCAAATAAAATTACGGGCTTTTATAAACTTATTGAAAATATGAAAATCGCAAATCATTAAGGGTGGGTATATTTTTACCGATTAAAAATTGTCCGATTTTATTTTCCAAAAATAATTATTTATGTATTTATACTATGTAGTTTTTCAACTTATTTTCAGAACCAATAATAACTTTTTAAGACAAACAAAATCCTAAACCCTTTTTTAACATCTGGTTGAGAGCAGTATAAAAGAACAATCTGGTTACAACTGTATTGAAATAAATTTTGGCATCATAGAAAACAATAAAATTTCAAGTTTTAGAGTTTTTTAACAGAAGAACGACCACCCAAATTGTTAAACATATTGGGGGTGAATTAATTCACAACTGTAAATTATTCTGTTGAGATTCGCTTTCAAAGTACTTACGGCTTTATAAACCATTCATAAATTTCCATGCGACATATGTTTATATGCAAAACACAAACAATAGGCAGTGTTGTTCGCTTTTCTTAGGAGAGATCAAGGATCAAAACAACAAACTCATTGAACAAAGTATAACTTTTCAACGCACCGTCTTAAGACTAAACCGCCGTTGCTATCGGTGCCACCAGAGGACTGACTGACAATATAAAATAATATTAACTATTATTCCCCATTTAGGACCGGCCAGTAGCGGACTAAGAATTTCCTAAAGCCCATTTGGTTCTTCAGCGGAATGGACCGTTGTTAAAAAATTATTTAATCTTTATATTTTCTATAACAATATAGAAACATTTTCAACCTAGTAGCAGTGACTAATAAGGGAAGGTTTGAGATTAAAGGTTCTAGTCGATTTGACATTGACATGGGAATGACATGACATGGGTGTTTAAGGGATTGTGATGATAAGGGTAGGATGCCTGCCGGGAATGTCTGGATAATAATATTAGAATAAAGTCATACATATAACATGTACAGGTGCAATGTCAAATAATTTATTTTGCTAAAATATGAATTTGACATGTAATTTTTAGACTTTGATCCCGAAAAATAAAATATACAGGGAGATCCTATCTAAAAAATTATTTCCGTTGGGATTGGAAATCTGACATTTTAATTATTTTTCTCAGTTGTAAATTATGGATTCTATCTTATTGATAATGTTTAATCAACTTTTCATATTAATTGAAGGCATCATAGTGAAAGCATTTTGTAATTATTTAATATTAATCAAGAAATCCCATTGATCTGCACCCTGTTGGTATATATTTTTAATACAGTGTTTTTGATTACCATGGAAATTCGAGGGGCAAACATGAGACTGTGACTCTTAGAATAATTTTCTATGGATTTAATTGCCACTAAAATAATAGTCGGGGTCCTTTAAGTTGTTTAATCCGCTACTGCAATTTGTGATTATTATTCAAAGAGTAGTCGAGAGATTTCCTGGAATTGTACCTACATTTGTACTTATTTATGCGAAGTTGATATTGAGTTAACGTGCCGTGGAAGTGATTAATATTTATACTGGACGTCGTTCGTCGCCGGCATGACGTACGAGTATATTATATCTTTTTATAAGCTTTACCTACCTGAGATTCTCGAAAGACACCTTGTAAAACTGCGGTTTAATACTAAACGCATATACATCGCTAAAAATGCACGAGAGCTTCTGCTTTATGTAAAGCTACTTGTCTTTAGATGTAATCAAGACCAAGTAGATGTGGAGCTTATGTTGTATTTATCAAAGGAGTTTAAAGTTTTGACTGATTAGCAGTAGGTCTGTTTCGATTTGTTTAGAAATCACGGGGAATATATATTCATTTCAATATAATAAACTATATGCAGAAGGTCGTGGTAATTAAACTGGTCAAACTCACAATTAGGTATTCTGTTCGTTCTTACTTTTATTAGCTCTCGTTATGGCCTGCGACCTAAGGGCATTTTGTGTAATTGAATTATGAGCCACCCTTGAAAATGTTAAACTTTCTGATAGATTTTTTATGTTAGAGTTGTTTATATTAGAGGCAGAAAGTATAACTTTTTCAAAAAAAAATATTTGCGTTTATTTTTTTAACGATTAAACTTTTTTGGAAGAATTAATATTGTCCAAGTGATGCTGCTTCATTTTTTGTTAATTTGAACTAATATGACAGTTGATTAATATACAATATGTCCCCCTAAGTTAATTAAAACGCGTAATAAATTCACATTCATTTATTTTGCATTTTAACTAAAAAATCAAATAATCTGAAGTTTTAATTTAAATGGATGTACTTTCATATTTAAACGTAATTTTTAATTCTGATCAACTTTTTTTTGTAACATTTTTCGATATTGTCCAATTTAAAGGTACTTTACTCTTGAGTAAAACTCATATTTTTTGACAAAACTCGTATACCACTGAAAAAATTTGATATTTGATGACTGTATTCTAGGTTTTAGATAATGCAGAACTTTTTATGAAGAATAACTTTTTTTCCTAAAATTAATAATAAAAAAGTTTTCCATATGATTCCAACTTAGGGGGACATATTATTTATATATGAGCCCGTAGAATCCAAATACACACAAATTTTCATCATGTTTCCAAAACTTATATAACATTCAATTTACCAAGACTGAAATAGAATTTTTTAATAAATGATTTAAATAAAATATACCCCCTAAATTCACGAGTGATATTCAACAAATTTTAGCAACTGACTCGGGAACTGTGAAATCACAATCAAATCATTTTTATTGTGAAAAATTTCGAATTAAGCGACTTGAAAATTCGTAGTAGAGATCCAACTACAAACTTTTCAGATAATATTAGGGAACTAGATAATCAATCAAATCTGTTTTTTAACGACAATAATAAAAAATATATATTTAAAGAAACTTCAAGCACCACTGTTAAATTAAATAATGAGACAAAATCAATTAGGCCTACGGATTTATATTTCAATACACCAAATAATAAATTAGCAAAAACGTTCAATAAGACTTTAATTAATTACGGTTACATTAAAATATTCAGTTAAAAACTCTTTAAAAACCTAATACACATAAATTAAAAGAAAGCACCAAATAGTTACATTTGCTGTTAGTATGTAGTATGTTTCCAAAAATCCCCCATCTGAATATGTACCACTGGTTATTTTTCACGTTTATAAAAATATACAGGGTATTCTATTTAAGTTGGTAGCTTTTGGACCACTTCCAATGAAAGCATAAACGGCACATTTTGATTTTTTATGTCAGATAATTAAAGCTTCCTCTAATATAATCAACCCGAATTTTAAAAAAATCTGTTAGACCGTTCAAAAGTTATAGGGGTGCCCATAACTCGTTTACACCTGGTATACAGGTATATTATATATTCATATGTCTGAAAATATAAAAGATAAAATTTGCAACTAAACGTAAATTGAGTGACAATTTTAATGAGATTATTTAAACAGAAAATAGAATGGATGGTCGATTGAGTCAAATTGAACTCTATTATCCAGCATAATGATCAACTCCGCACCGCTTTTGTACCTTTTGATTAAAATTTGAAATAACGTTTATTGTTTTTCCAAAATGAATTCAGGCTTTCCCGAGTTTAATTACATCAACTGAAATCTAAACGACGGATGAATCAGGGAATTAAATTGAAAATTCTCTTATCTTAACTCTATCTCAGAAATGTTTTAATGAATAACGTGTAATTGAGCATAAAATAATGGTTTCACTGTACTTCCAGATTTTGAAAATATTAGGAAACAGACTAAAGCAAACAATATTCCAAATAATGGTACCATTTTTTAAAGATTTTTGGTGATTTTTAATTTACACTAATGATAGATCCGTATACAAGTCACTTATCAATAGCAGAAAATCGATCAAATTGTTCCATTTATCAATCTAAAAGAAAAGCATACATTTTTTTAAACCTATTGGTATTGGTTTAGCTAAATTTTAACAAAAAAATCCGAATTTTAACAGCAAAAGATTGCTAATTTATTTTTTAGTTTAAGAAACTAAAATTACCGAATATATTTTATTGTATACACTATGTGTTCATTTTAAAACCTACCAACCCCTGTATTTTAAAAACCGCAAAATATTTCAGAGTTCACCGGGACATGTCGATTTTTATTTTAGGACGGAACATTTTTGATTTAATGTGTTCATCCCCCTTTTCACGATGAATACATCAGTGCATCATTTTTGGAAAGTGGTTGAAATTTTACAAAACTATTAAAAAGAAAAATTAATAGGAATAACTAGATAATAAGCCTTTGTTATTTTAGTAACTATTCAAAAGTTCACCATTTCTTTCCATACAATAATAAAGACGGTGCTGAAATTCCTAGCGCACTTTTCAAAAGTTTTTCGACTAATAATGCAAGGCTTATTTCTTTAGCATTGTCTACAGATCCAGATTTCCTGAACTTTTGCAAAAATTGTAGCACATAATTTTGTAAAATTTTGACCAATTGCCAAAAATGATACTGATATATTCGTCGTAAAAATTGCTTTCAAATGATGTATAACAAGTGGGGCAGCCGTATTTAAGATTTTAAAATAGGGGTTGCTGGGGGTTAGGGGGATGAACATATCAAGATCACTTGACTACCAAAAATGTTCCCACAAAAATAAAAATCGACGTGTTCCGGCGAATTTTGAAATAGTTTGCGGTTTTTAAATTACAGGGAGTGGTAAGATTTAAAATGAACACACTGTATATTGAAAGTGTGTCTATTTTTCTAACGTAATATTATTTTATAATTAATATTTTGAAAAGGCTTTAGAATATCTCATACTAGTTATTGTATATGGGAATAGGGTTACTATTTTAGATGTATATTATACAGGGTGTATACCCCTTTTATAACTAAATTAACATTCTAGAGATAAATTAATAAACGAGTAATTGTTTATATTATAATAGCTCAAAGATTTTCATTTTTTTTGTTGATCAGTGCAATAGGTTCACGTACAGTCTCTATTCATAAATACCAATAGGGATACCTAATAAGAATCGGGCATAAAGATGTTCTCCAGATGTTAAGAGGACCATCTGCCTTGACAGTGACCTGTTTGTCAGGGTAGTTTCGTTTGAATATTTATAAGAAAATAGAATATCTTGGCTTCTACCATAATGTGACGTTGCTTTATATTTAGATTTTCATACGTATAATTTTTTGTATGAAAAAATGATATTTTAAGAAAACTTTGGCCATACATTGAACGAATTTCACATTTTCGAAATTTAGACATTTTTTGAAAGAAAACATTACTTGCATCTAAATTATAATGTAATCAAATCAAATTGTTTTTTGAATCTAAATTTTATGAATTTGAATATTTAGTTTCCATTTATTACACAAACCGATGCTGAAAATATTTAATAGAAATTTTTTTTTATCTTTTAATATATATACATATAAAATTTCTATACTTTTTTTTTACATTTTTAATCTTAATGAAGAAATTATATTCCATAAAAAATATATTTTCTAGTATAATCTCTATGTCCCTGATCTAGTTCTTTGGGAAAAATTAGAATTTTTAGAATACTAAGGTGTCTACAAAATAGAAATTTGGCGATCGAAATAAACAAGTCGTTAAATTACTGTTTTTTTTTTCAGTGCCAATTTTAAAATATAGATTTTTATCTGTCTACTTAAAATCATTAAACAAATAACTGTGCTTAATAATAAAAATAACAACAGAATACAAACATGGGCAAGCTTTAATAATTAGAAACGCATATTAATGTTCCAATAAGTGCGGATTGCTTCCGGTTTTAACGTAAAAGGAAAACGGATAATACCTGACAGTTTTTGGAAAACTAGCAATTAAAATATTCCATAAAGGCTTCCTGTATTAAATAATGTATATACAGGGTCAGACATTTGATTTTAACTAACAACGTTCCCGAATATATAAATACAATTTCCTAACATACCCGTGTAGTTTACATTACTGAGTAAAAAAAATTCTCGGTATGACTGTGATGAAAGAAGATGCATAAACAAACTCTCAATTAAATTTTATTTTTCAATATATCTCCAAATAGAATTCTTGAATTAAAAATGAGCCAAGTGCGAATTAGCTCATGTTTGGTCAATGAGTGACAATAGAATTATGTGAAATTCCCAAAATTATTTAAATTTTCAGTTAAAAATAAACATTAATATTTACTAACTTAAAATCTAAACATTGGAAAATACATAGTCGAACTAGTATTAATTTATTTTTGGAATACGTTCTACAAAATTAGATTAAATTTTTTTCTTATAATTTGAATTGTATTTTATTGTAAGTTTTTTATTGTTTTAATTTTTCTAATAGTGTTTTATTTTGTTAAATATTAATGAAAAAAACTAGTAAGAAATATGTCTCAATTTCGTATCAATCGTAGAAAATTACGACTAAAATTTGTGAAAAAACCTACTTGCATTGATGTAGTTAAATTTAAAAAAGATAGCAAGCTAAAGTTTGATAATTTGTCTTTTACACCTTTCCCTAATGTAATATTTTAATTAATATATTTGATTATGTTTTAAAATATCTCTCAAGTACCAGTTATTGTTTATAGGAATAATTACGCTATTTTAAGTCTATATTATATAGGGTGTACATTTCTTGCAGGCCATATTAACATTCTACTAATAATTCTGATAAACGGCGAATCTTTT
The DNA here is from genome assembly GCA_951812935.1 of Hermaeophaga mercurialis. Taxonomy (NCBI): domain Eukaryota; kingdom Metazoa; phylum Arthropoda; class Insecta; order Coleoptera; family Chrysomelidae; genus Hermaeophaga; species Hermaeophaga mercurialis. Next base: position 46,718,387 of record OX638360.1, read on the forward strand.
ATTTAAATTAAAAAATAAATACGGTTTAATTATTCTTGAACCTTTCATTTTATTTTTTAATATTTCTTACTTTTTGACAAATATTAATGCAATTTTGGAAATGATCTTTTTTATAAAGAAGTAGGTTTAAAATTCTAAGGAGACTAATCTAGTACATAAATTCAACAATTTGACATAAATGCGAAAATAGACAAATATTTTATATCATTCTTAAACTTCTTCTTTAGTAAACACTGAATTTAGGCCAATTAAAAAAAAGAGGAAGTGCTAAAAATTACATATGAAGAATATGTGTACATTTCATATTGATTTTCAGAATTTAAAAATTTATATAACGGGTAACATTTAATTTTCCAAGCAAAGAGAACTTTTATTGAATTTTTTGCAGAAGATACTTGGTTTAATCATCTGTTTGTAAATTTTTCGTTAAAATAATTCCCTCTTTGTGATGTTATATTAGTCAGTTTTGTTACTGAATATTATTTGAACATGTATCCCACTTCAATATTTTCTAAATAAGATAGTTAAGATTTACAAGATTTTGTGAAGTAACTATCAAAATAGAACCTTTTAAGAATATGGAATTATTCAATTTACGTAATACAAAGCGTTAATATGCGTGAATGGTATTCATCAGTGGCATAATTACATGTTTAAAAATAACAGTTACACTAAAATGTCTGTAATGTGTAACGAATAAAACGTGTCGGAATTTAGTTAAACTGAGATTTGTTCTACTAGACTAGAATTTATTACTAGAAATTTTAATTCTGGTTTGTTTATGTTATATTGAAAATGTTCACTTACCTTTTGTACACCTAATGCACCTTTTTCTGGGATATGAAGCGTGTCTGATGGAATGATCATCAATATCGAGGTTAAGTTCACTTTCTTTCAATGGAAAATCTTTTTCGAATGGTTTAGTATGTTCGCTTAAATCTTCTTTAACTCCTTTCGATGAAGAAGCTGCGCTATTCGATCTATCCCTTGGTCTAACTACGAAAGTTCCTATTGAGTGTCTTCTTTGGTTGATTTGGTTGAATGCCGAGGAATTATGATATCTAAAAAATAATTTATTAAACATATTGTCACTAATTTACTTCATATTTTCTTGCCTGGAATATTCTTCACTAACAAAAACTTCATCGCCAGACAAATTGTCTAAGGATTCGGGAAGATAATTTAAATCGCCAATGAATTCTGACTTATTGCTTTTTAAAGAGTTAGATCTACCAGAGGTTTGTTTTGTAGATAAATCTGGGGCAATATCACTCAGTCTTGGTTCTCCATTAATCAACAGTGATTTATTGGAATCTGAAGAATTTGTACTAACAGACCTAAATAGTGAAATATTTTTAATTAAATTATGATTTTAACTTAATAACTGAATTGTGGTACCTCAGGTACGTTCTTTTATTTTTACACCAACCCTTTCCTCTAGGAGGTGTAAATTGTTTCATGAGAAAGATCTCCGAAGGGTCCTCATCTTCGTCTTCATTTGGAATAGAAAAGTATGATGGGTTATCTGAAAACGAAAAAACGTCGTGATCATACCCGAAGTAAATTTCAGTGATGAGGAAACAGGAAATTGATGTTTATGGGTTCATATAGGAATATTACATTAATCGATACATCGAATAATTTTCTAGTAAAATACTTATTTTATTATTTACAACTCTATACGTCATTGAAAAAATTGTTTGCTTTAATCATTGTATCGTAAATTGCTATATTTTTAGAACTTAACCATGTTGCAATTTCATCTTTCTACCATTTAGTGGTTGGTAAAGTCTCAAGTACTATGAAGTGGTAACCGGATTTTGCACTACAACAACCGAATATTTCGGTATTAATTCAATCATTTGTTCGAAATACACGTCTTCATTCAATTCTACGTGATAATCAAAGATCTTTTTGAATTAAATAAAAGTAAACCCTTCATACTGCTTATATGACAAACAATTTGTCTTGCACCTTTACCTGTAAGTTTCTTAATACAATTAGTTAATCCTTGCAAAAACGTTTCTTGAGATGAGTTGATATTTTTGTCTTGTCAAACATTTCCTACACAATGTCCAACATTAACCCAGGTTTCGTCTAAATAGAAAATATTTTTATTTTCTGTCCTAAAATGTTTTATTCTTCTAGTAACAATGAAAGATAGTTAAATAATTCTATAGTCCGAGAAATATATTATGTTCGTCGAAAACAATTTAACATTTGTTACAAGTATTGAATATTTACCACATGCACCGTACAATGATTTGGATACTAAATTAGGAATTATCACAAAACATTTCTGATAATTTATACAAACAGCTGTGTTTTTTAATTTTGCTAAAACAAATCATTTTAATTGATAAACTTTACTGGTCTCGTATTAAAACCTGTAATTTATACATATAAGGTATTAATATTTTTTATAAATTGTTTTTTTTAAACAAAACTACTATAGCTATTTATCCCCGTTTAATAGCAGCATTTAACGGTATATTTCATTTTGCAAAAATATGAGTACGCCATTGTAATTAGGAATCTTTTAGCACATTTGTGTTTTTTAATATGGATCAACTCACCCATCTAATATATAAATAAATAATTATTCAGAATCAACGTTGTTGTTGTTGTCTACGTTACAGTTGTAAATACGGTCATGAATCATAATTATTAATTAGAAATAATTAGTAATCGTAATTAGGAAACGTCGTCAGATCGAATTAAATAAGAATGCAATCGACGTTTTTTTTAAATATTGGAACTAAAATGAATGATGTTTCTAAAATTGGTATTGTCTTTCGTAGGAAACAATCTGGATATAATTATATTTCATATTATGCAAAAAATGTTTATTGTATTGTTTAAAACAAAAGTCTTTTGTAATACCGAGATCTTTATACACAGTAATTACTTTTTTTGTAAGAATCTCCGACGTTGATGTTTCTTCTTTTGTTTTTATCGATTTCTTTCATTATTTACGGTTCAGTCCTGTTTCAGTTCATTCGTTATTTTCGAATTTCATCTCCCAATCTGGGCTGTTTTTCTAAATCTTTTTCTTTTTCTGATTTTTCCTGCCTTTTACTTTCCTTTTAACCTATTTGGTGCAATTCTCTTTAGAAGTTTTCTGTGTAAATATTGTTTCCTTTTTAATTTTTTTCTAATCTCTTTGTCATGTGTATTTTCTTTGTCCATAGTACACCATAGTGTTGATGGGGGTACTATCACATATATTACTTATAGGGGTTATTTAGTTGTTAGTAGACAATAATCTAGAGAATCAGCTGTCAAAATAATTAACTAATAAAACACAAAAAGACAGAAATAAAAAAGAAAAAACTATGGCTCTTATTTGCAAAATTTGCAGCTGAGGAGAGTGATTATTCTTTGTGAAAAGTCACCAAGAAACTTAAAAGACCTGTAAAATTCATTTAATTGATCCTAAAAATCTTGTTCTAGAACTAAATTCCAAATATGTTCACATCTATCCACAAGAAATTGCTTCTGGTGTACCAAAAGAGATAATGGAAGAAATGCCATTAAGAACCAAAAAGAGTAGAAACTCTTTTTGGACTTGGATTAAATTTAAGTTTAATAAAATATTTAATCTCTCACATAAAATTAAAAGAAATGTTTTCCAAAATGTTTTAAAATTAAATATATGAACTGGTTAGAAGATCAAAAGACACATTTCGGTATGCTTGTAGGAAAAAGAAAAAACTAGAAGTTAAATCCACACTGAATTCTAGAAGAATGCTACGTGGCCGTTTTTTAATATACTATCACCACCGTATAATAAGAATTACTAATTCAACGACAGCGGCGATAATTTTAATATAAAAAAATATATGAATAACAAAATAGATTTAACGCACCAAAGTCCATTGTTGACGCTTGAAGTAGAGGTCCTGTTTATTCAGTTTCATCAACGTGACTAGAAAAAGTCATTTGAGCTTCCTCTTCTTCTTGACGGATACTGGATGATAGGAAATCGTAGTCAGGGCCTGAAACAACAACTGAATTTTTTATTTGTACATAAGGTAGTAAAAATTGTAGTTAACTTTCCGTTTGATGCGTTTCATGTTAATATTATATATTTATAATAAAGTGCCTTCACCTTTCCAGAGCATTTAAATTAAATCGTAAGAGTATAACTAAAATGTTTAAATTTAAAAGGAAGCGATGCTTCGTAGAAAATGGTAAAGTAATAAATATTGAAGCGGAGTTTCCTGAATTACCTTCAGGAGCGCGATAAATTTGCGATAATGAGGATAAAAATTCGTTTTTGTCTTGAAGTAGAGAATTTCAATGATAAATATAGATACAAAATGTTTCCAATATTCGAATTTTTCACTATTTTTTGAGACTTTACTTAATTCACATACAGGAAAGATTAATATAAAAGAAAATGTTAAGGGAAAACTCAATTCCAGTAAGAAAGTATAGGATACTACTATCTTCTTTGTTTATCAATAATTTTTACATCAATCAACCAATCAATGCATATTTTGGATTTTTGTAATCACTAGTTTACTTTTTGTTAGCTATTTTACCCGTCATTAATTTAAATTCACTTAAGTCAACATAACGGTTAAATAACAAATGAGATTATTTAATAGTGCTCTAAATGTGGGTATGGATTTAATTTGATTATTAAAGTAACCACAGCAATATACAAACCACAATTTGTTCCGGAAATGTCACAGTTGTACTACAATGTTTTTTTAATTAATAGAAACTAAATACGAGGGTCGTACGTTGAAACTCAAAAGCTGGGGACTATTTATGTGTATGATCTTGAACTTCTGTAATTTGGACTTCATCCTGTTGCAATTAGTCGAGCTGTAATTGATTACTTACTGTCTACAGAAGAGTGTTCACACTTCTAGAGGTAATTTTATTTTACTGTTATGGGAAGTTACAAAATACACCAAATATATGGAACTTTAGCAGCGGAAATATATTTTCTCCTTCATACCGAACTTTCTGAAGATAACCAAAATATATTTCACTAATAATATTCTGTTCTACTGTTTAAATGATTCATCATTTACGTAGATGACGCGTATTTATAAGAATTGGACTAAACTACATTAATTAAGTGATTTTATTTTATATATTATAAATTAAAGAAAAAATTTATATCCTCAATTAAAAAAATACGGACAACCTGTATATCAGAGGACATCGCCTGTCCTCTATTTTTATTTTTAACTTAAATCTTATGAAACATCACATAAATAACGTATTTTTATAACATCAACAAATTTATTAGTTTTGAATGCATGTGACGATATTTACTGATTTACTAAAAGTCAAACGAACCGACGAAGATAGTTTGAGAAAATTCAGGAATGTTTTTGTGGAACAAAACTCCAATTAACAATTTTAAATAGTTTTAGTTCCGCGAGACCTGGACGTGCCTAATAACAGAATAATGTTTATTTTCTTCTCCACATCCGCTAGATAAGGTGTGCAGATGTTAAATATTTCAGGATATTCCCTTTATAATGGAATTCATTATAAGCAAACTTTGATCACGCGACTAGTTTCTTTTACACGAGCTTCAACCAACATAATAAACATAAAATCATTGCTAACGTATGCTTCTAAAATTAAGTCTTAGGTTCCAGTAGGTGTAATAATAATGATACAAAAAAAAGATCTATGCATGTGTCCCAAATAGAAAAATTTCAATAAAAATTCAAAGTTTGTAAAGTTTCTCGAATATTTTTTTCATATCTCTCTCCATCTTCCTCTTTATCGTTTCATTATACAATTTTTAAGATTACTTGCAGTTCCGTTCTGGCCAGTTCATTCTTAAATCTATTTTCTTAATATATCCTTAATTAATGATATCGGTAGGCCCAATGTATTCTTATATTTTCGTTTATTTCATTAATTTTTATTACCTTCTTGTTCGTGTATTTGTTCCATTGCACTTTCTTCTAACTCAAATAGTCAGTAAGTCAAAAATTAGTTAATTGTTTTAGTAACAATTTTTATTAGAACCGGGATACTAAATACTTTTAGTAAAACCTAGGTTTAATTCAGATTCCCTAAACACACTGTCTAAATTTTACTTCAAGTCTTGCTTAATTTTTATTTGATAGTACTCGTATTCAACGAAAAACAAGGCTCGAATTCATAAAATTAAAAATATTGAAAGTTTTAATAACTTATTAAAATTCAGATGACATTATCAGTAAATTTGTTAACAAAACAATGAAAGCTTAGTTTATCTAATATTCTTATTCTCTTACCAAACCGAAATAATAGTGCCGACAATGAGATTTATTGCTTCATTTACAATTCAACTATGACAGATAAACTTAGTAGGACCTTTATTCATCATCTTATTTACTACCAATTGCGCTTCCTTTCATAATTGTTTCCTGACTTATAGACTATTCAATATAGGTACGGAACAGTGCCGGATCGGACCCAAACATTTTAACATCACCATGATAACTACTAAACTTTTTTAGGGCAATCTACATCAGTAACAAATGGGAGATAAGCATAATTTGAACGGTTGACACTGTTTTTAGAATTATATTCAATAGATTTCACAAAATAAACCCCTTAACCTTGTTAACAAAACTAAATCTAAGCAATTGTTTCTTTCGTTCAATTTTTCAATTTCTAACTATTGGTGTTGGCAAGCATAATATAATACATGCATACAAAAATGAGTGCGGAAACAATATGTAAAAATACAAGATTCACAGAACCAACACTTTTATAATAATGGGTGGTTGTCCACTCCAATTCAGGTGATACTAGCTTGGAGGACAAACCATCAAGAGGGTGAACATCGAATTTTGACTACCAGACACTGCTGACACTGGAACATAACAAAAGTATCACAATTCAAATTCTAACCGAATAGGTATTTCAATGTTGGCCAAGCTACCATTGGTCGATTCAAAAAGCCCTTGGTGTAATGTTGAAATTTTCTGGATGGGTGCTTCAGGTACTCTCTGGGAGCAACAAATCCCAGTATTTCTTAATTTTTTAACAAATTTGTTGTAACGAAATCAACTATTATTATTTCCTTCAGGAAGTGAATTGTGGCTAGTGTTCAAAAATATCAAAAGAAAGAAGGCTTTCGTAGTCCTGAACATCTTTATCGTAAGAATGCAATATTGTTTGTTTGTAGGAACAGAAGTGGATTAATTCATTGAACAATCATTTCGAACGGAATTTGTTATTAGAGGAATGAAGATGATGAGCGGCAACAATGGCGGATTTTGGACAAAAAAAGCAAGCGCCAATTTACTGATTTACGTGGCTTAACTTGATTACCTCCATCGTTTTTCATCACGAAAACCTGCATCTACACGTTGAACGTTGCCTGGAAAAATTTATTGCAAATAAGGAATGGGTCCCTCATCTACCATATTCTTCTACAGAAGCTCTAACAAACTTTCACGTCTATTGTTTGCTCGCTGAAAAACTGGGAAGTATCTAACTAACATTTATGACTATTTGATTGATTTAGTAACCGATGTTAAAGTGTGGATTTTCTGTGAAAAATGCGACTTTTTTACCCCTTGCATATTGGAGGAAGTTATTGCAGTTGAGGACTTGAGGATGAATATTTTTCAGATTAATCATTTAAACACGTTCCTGTTGAATTTTTATGTTTCATCGTTAATGACAAATACTATTTTAATCAACCAAAAGCTTTTGGATAATAGTCAGATAATTTTTCATTGATTAGCTTCAATGTAGGATCTTTATAAAAGTTACCTCTTAATGAAATATTACCTGATAGTATTATATTAAGGCAATAGTTTTTAGTATATATTTTTTTATAATTATCTAAAATCACATACATACATATTATCAGTATTTTTAAAATATGAATTACCTAATCGTTTGGTTGGAATAATTTAATAAAAATTGAAAAAAAAAAATGAAAACTGAAAAGTATAAAAAAAAAGCGATTATGGTTCAACCAATCAAAAAATTATTGTCATATTTCTCAATAGAAATTGATATAACCGGTCAGCTTGTATTGATAGGATCTTTTATTGTATGAAGTATATAGGGGCGCCTTTATATTCTTTTTCGACTCGCGCGGAATATTTTCGAATTTGAGGATATTTTTTTGACTGCACCTTGAAAACCAATTCAGTATAGAAAGCATTACTATTAATTATAAGGTTTCCAGGAAGGGGAACCTACATAATATGTCCCTTCAAGATGTAGCATACAATACTAGTATCTAAAATAAAAACAACACTACCACACAATTTCAATATAGTCAACATCAAGAAGCAGGTACGTCACTCTATCCAGTTAAATCCGGAGTTCCCCAAGGAAGCGAATGGCGTCCAATACAGTACATTTTCCAGACTGCCGATATACAAACAACAACACATATTATGATTGGGACTTTTTCTGACGACACAGCTATTCTTACCTCCCATTTGAATCCAGCTACAGCATCGCATTACTTTCAATTACACTACAATTCAATCATGAAGAAGGAAATGGAAAATGATTATCAATGAAAACAAATCTAAACATGTAACTTTCACCACTCGCAGAAAAAGAGCTCTAGAAGGAATGCACCTTGACCGAAGATTTAATTGGTGTAAACACATATGGACTAAAAGTAAACAGCTGGATCTTAAACTAAGAAATAGATACCGGCTTCTTGGACTCTCATGCAAATTTTCACTTGAAAACAAGCTGCTTCTTTACAAGGTTACCCTTAAGTCTAGTTGTACATAAGGAATCAAATTGAGGAGATCAGCTAACTACTCCAATTTGGAATTCCCAACCAGATCAACTACCAAGACCTCAAAATAGGACAGGCCATAGAGGAAATCCGAAATATCAAAAAAGATAAATATACATTCAAAGAGATTCAAACTCCTGGACCTACTCTATAAAACTTAATAGTGATAAACAGCGATATCAGCCCTTTTGACCTAGGCTATAGACTTTGGTAAAATCTTTCTTGACCTTCAGTCATTATTAATTTCTTTTGCATATTATTATGTTTAACTGATCGCAAAATATGTATAAGTAAAAAAAGTTTTTATAGATTGAATTGTATTACATTTTAGAAAAATATGTTGCTTACATTTTAAAATTAATTATTGGTGCTTTCAAAAACCCAGAGCGTCTACAGTTTGTTTTATATTTATTTTATTACTACCTTGGTTGGAAAAACATTCGTGCATATATATAAGAAAATTTATAAGTATTACTTTTCTTCGTTTGAGTAATTGACAGAAAAATCTTTAATTATAACATTGCCCTTCTTTATTCGTTTATTTCCATTCATTAATTAAATGTAAACTCATAATGTTCGATCACAGTTCTAACTTTTTCAGAATGAACTGTTATTTGTTCTTGACGTAAATATAAACAGGAAATTTGAAAATAGAAATTATGTCGTAAAACAGAGATGAACTTTAATAAAGGAGAACCCTACTAACCGAACGCCGGAGTGTTAAAAATATAGCTTTTCTTAGAAATGAAATTTGAAAATCAATACCAGAAGCGAACATTAAAATATTTTAGATTCAGATATTGGGCACGTACCTCATTTATGATATTTTGTTTGTTTTCGAAATGAAGATTATGTTCCCGTTTTCCAATGACTTACGGTTTTTATAATTCAAAAGGATAAAATAAGACTATAAATAGACAAGAAAGTACACTAGTGGCGTATCTAGGATTTATTTTTGAAAAATTTATTTCATTATCTAGTATTACAAGCTCATTAGACTGAGAATAATATATTACGTAGATTTAAAAACTATTGGTGAGCTAAATTAATGTACATAAATATAATTAAAAAATGGAAGATTATAAAATATTGTATGATAGGTTGTTGGTTGGTTTTGTTTTGGAAGACTCTAAGGATCATATTAATTATATCTAGAAATTTTAATTTTATTTTAAAATATTTTCGACTATTTTGTTAAAAAAGTCTTAGTACAGAGGAGGATAAGTCACCAAATATTTTAGAAAAATAATTGCTTTAATAAACTTGGTAAAATCCAAAAGTCAAATATTAATTTCTTATATAATTATGCAAGAATGCACAAATGATAATTTTATAAAATTTGGTTATTGAGTTTTCTTTAAAAACAAAATTTATGTAGATATTGCCTTAAATTAAACGACATTTCCTTTGATAAATTGCTGAGGAAGTAAGAAGAAGCATTTTCTAATATACCTATTTGTTACCCGACTAAGGTTTAATAAAGTTTCCTCAAATACTTTTAATGAGAAATTTCTTTGAGAGCAAATGAGTAACTAGGGAACCCTAACCCGTTTTAAAAGTAATTTATCAACTGAGAAATTCCCAGTAAACCTTCATGGCAGATTTATTATATTGACTTACAAAATCTCATAAGTTGGAATTTTTTATGTGTCTAGCCTTAACAAAAAAACATGTAACTTATGTATGTTTTATACTAGCTAATGTGGATTCCATAATCTAAATCTATTAGATTGAAAAGTATTACATGCCACTTTAGCATGGATAGTAGCAGATTTTTTTGAAACCTAGAACATTTTTGAATATATATACAGGGTGCTGCATTAGTGCGTCGAAGAACGATTAGTCAGCTATTATTGAAGTTACGAAAAAAAAGTTTTTACAAAAAGTGTAGGCAGTCTTGAGATTAACATTTTAAAATTAGTCACAAATATACAGTGTGTTCAGGAACGCAGAACATCACATTTTTTTAAATTTAGATGTCTGTACAACCAACCGTTGAAAATCAATAAAAATGGCTTATATGTCCCTATCCTAACTTTTCAAGTTCTATGCTACGGTATTAAAAAATATTTGATACAGAGTGATCAAAAATTTGAAATCCCGTCTGATTTTTAACTTTTCCGTAACATCAATAATAGCGGACTAATCGTACTTCGACACATTAATGCCGCACCTTGTATATATATATTTTTAAGTTAGGTAATTAAGTTCATTTTTTTGATTTTTTGAATAGTTTTAGAAATGTATGAGACTTTTCTTAATTTTTGACGCTCCTGAAAATTAGTATAATGTAATGAGGAATAATACCTATATATTTTTTAAATTGCAGCAAAGTTGGTTAAATTTGGCAGCAAGCCGAAGATTAGATTTGAAATCGGTAAGCATCTGAGTCACATGCACAAACAAACAGGAAGTCTTCAATAATGTTCTTAAAGAATTAATGGGGATAATTTTGAATACAGTCTCGAAAATCAAACATCAAAAATAACTCACCTCACCCACGTTAAACTCGTCAATCCATAAAGCACCCTTAGGTTCTAAGAGGGAAAGTCGCGAGCAAGAAAACTATAAAAAAAAAAGGGCACGCGCCTTTATTTACTTAGTGCGCATCACAGTTTCAGCTGTTACTGAAAGAACGTTTCTTGAAAAACTGAACGCCCGCCTCCATAAAGCTCAGCGGGGCATGGCGAGATTGCCGCCTGCACTCTTCTCTTTGGGATGCCGAGTAAGGATAGTGGGGACGTCTCAGCTGAAAAAATTAAGTAGGTGCCTAATAAGATGTCTACGAGTGCTGAATCTGTGTGCAGAAGTCTGCTCAGCTCTAAAAAAAGTACGTTGCAATCTTTTCTGAAAGAAACTTTCGATGATGAATGGCGCTGTTCGAAATTTGAGAATAAGCAACTGCTAATTGCCTCCGCACCAACTTTTTTAGGGGAATATTTTTAAGTTCATATTTTTTTGGGCTGATAAAGTTAAAGCCATTAAGGGTGTAGTAATCGGTTTTTATACGAACCCTTAGCAAGACACGTGGGTAATCCTAGCAAATTATTAAAACAGTGATTTATGAATAATCTTCGGTTTCAGTTAGACCCCCAAAACACGTGCTGATATTAATTGTAACTATTTTACTATACTTCCAAAGGCATCGTTTGTCGTTCACGCGTCCAATGTGTCCAAGTAAGTAACTAAGACTAAATACACTTTTATACAGATTTTTTTTGTACAGGGAACTAAATGGAACGAGATCTAGCTGGAAAACTAGCAAACATTTCTTCTGTAGTAGTAACTACAATTTAAAATCTGAAATTATTATCTACGGGTATAGATAACAACAATTTAAATTGTTTATAAGTATGAAATTAGTGGATATTGGTATAGGGTAACTTTATACCACCAATTATTCTCTTTGTAGAATATTACAATATCATCACCAAATCTAACTATATTTCCTTTACTGTTAATAGAAAACAACTTGCTAATATAAATAGAACAAAACTTGACCTTAAACTGTACCTTGTGACACCCCGTACTTATTAAAACAAAATATTTAATGGAACCCCTCGTAATCCAATTTCCTCTACAGCCCCCCAACAACTGTACCACATTATCGAAGCTCTTGGTATGATTCAATAATATACATATAGAAAGCTATTATAAATCTACTGGACCATAAATTTAACTTGAAATAATTAAGACATCGTTTTTGGTGATACAAATTCGTTAACCGAATTAAGATTTTGAAATAATGTTGCGTTTGCATAATTTGTTTAAAGTTTTTTGTCCCCTCTTTTTAGACAGAACTAATTACTGATTGTTCAAAATAGGTTGGATCACTGAACTATCTACTTAATAAGACCAATAAATAAAAGATGAAAAACGGTATTCTTAAATTTGGATAATCGATATAATTTACATACAAAATTATTGATTATCTTATTCACTTTAGATTGGTAATAATTAAAAATAATAGTGAGATATACAGGGAGCGTTTTATCAGAAGATTGTAACAATTTATTGTGAAATTGGTCAAAATGTAACGAAAAATCTGCAATTTAGTGGTCTCATTGATTTTGGGATTCAACAATAAATTGACGATGAATAGTTTGTGTAAATATAAATTGGTCATAAATTTAGTTTTAATAGTAAAGGAAAATTTATGGAATTAGAACAGCATAAACAGACATTTTTATTTGAATGTTTCAATCATTTATTTGGTCTTCTTCAGGCTAAAACGATATGGTGTAAACATAAGATTGATTACATATATAATTTTTTCTAAAACAAAAGTATTGGTTAATAAAAAAATTAATTGGTAAAAGTGAAATCACAAATTAAAAATTAATTGAAAACTCAAAACCTAATACTTTAATAGGTAAAATTACGAAAAAAACAACAAAAAAATATATATATTACACACTCAATGTTCAACAAACAACCACTTTGAAACAAATTTTCAATTTTTATGTTTTTAAGTTTTGAGGTTTTCAATTTTAAATTACTCTTTAATTTGTGATTTCATTTTTACCAATTATATTTTATTAATCAATACTTGTGTTTTGGAAAAAAATTGTATTTGTAATATCATGTTTATATATAGAGTCTTTTTGTGCTCTTCTAATTCCTGAAATTTTCCTTTATTATTGTATGAAGCAGGGACGCTACCGGAGAAAAAAAAAATGGAAGACAATTTAGTGAGCTAATGGTAGCTAACAGATTTCACCAATCGATAAATCAGTATAGACGTATTTGTCAATTCTCTTCTGTTTAACCATATTTTTATTCGTTTTGTACATTGGTTGGTTCTACTTCTTTTTTAATATTGTGTATCCCACCATTGCTACCCATCAAACACCAAGTTTATGATGATCCCTCATAACAATACTACTTTGTTCATTTGACAATCAAAACTGAAATTCGTGCCAGCAATTTGTTTAATTTTATTTGTAAATCATTTAAATCCTCTCAGTGACACACATTCAACAAGTGCAATAATATTTTTTTGTCTTCAATTAATTTGTTTCAGTTTGTCCTAGCCAATAATTCTTTTCATGTACGAGGATCGTTTGAAATTTCTAAGAGATGGTGTCGCAATTTATTTGGTCATTGAGGCCTTGTAAACTCTTCAAACCCTCCAAGACCAAATTTATAGCCCTCGATGGAGATTATGTTAAAAAATAAAGGCGATTTTTTTCCAAAAAAATTTATTTTACTTGCTATTTTACTGGATTTATCAAAAGACCTTCGTATATGTCATTCCAACTATTATCATCCTAGATTTTTCTTTACAATTTATTCGACGATAAATTCCTACAATTTATCGTTCCGTGTATCTCTATCCAAGGTAGAATTATTAAAAATACACTAAACTCAAACAATCTGTATATGTAATCATTTTTTTTTTTATTAATTTACTGTAAAAGTAATTCTAAAGGAGTTGAGACCTGATATTTACGGAAAATCGTGCCGTATCTCGCTAAAATTAATGAGTATGTTTCGTATAATCTTTTTCCTTAATAGACACAACAGAAAAATAATTGAGAAGGAAAAAATCATAGTCTTGCAGGTAACAGGGTTTCTTATTCAGATTGCGAGATAAAGAAACTAATTTTGACTAATTTTATCGATTTTTGTACGATATTTTGAATCGAAAAGGTAATTAATTAAAACCATCCAATTGAAAGTGATATTTTTATAAACGTCCGCCGGCCCTGGTTTATCCCATCGATCTCGGTAGTGCTCCGGACCAGCGCAAACCACAAGATCCGCGCATGCTTTATATTCAAACACTATAGTTCTCTTAATATTGCAACAAATTCATATCAACTAATTTCGATAAACAAACTTTCACTTCCAACAAACACATAACAAATCCGAAATAACCTTGTCGTATTTCCACCAGTCGTGAAGTAATAATTGTTCGTTGTTAACAGTTGCTGGTTCGGGATTTTTCTACTTTTTTCTGTATTGTGGGATTTTCCCGATTCCCGGATTCTCGTGGGTCAATTCACTTGAGATTTCGCCGTGATATCGAGCAGGTTGTGAAGCATGACAAGTGTCGGTGAAATTTTGGATTACAAGAAACGGGCAGATGAGGATTATTATTCCATATTGGGTTGCAAGGAGGATTCAACCGTGAGTAAAAAAATTCTAAATAGCCTTGTTATGGTTGTTGTTTACAAATATTTTATAAATTAACCGTTCTCTAATGAAAATATTTTTGTATGTTATACATATCAGAAGTTATTAACATTAAGTATATTGGTGTTTTTAATCGAATGTCCCAAATGAAAAGAATTACCTAAATATTAAGTAATAGATACATCAGGCTTAAAACCCCCTCACCCTGGGTTTGATTTTACTTAGCCCAAAAGTCGTTTCTTAAATTATAAATTATATAGAGAAACTTAAAATTTGCCTTTTTAGCCTTTCTTTATGAGTACGGAGTCATTTTTATTATTTCATTTATCATAAATGTATGTCACTTACCTGTATGATCAACAAAATTCAAAAATATTTTACACGGTGTAAAATTCAATTTTATGCACTAATAAGTAAAAAAAACTAGTACAAAACTTACATAACTATTAGGTATTATCACTGCTGCATAGCAGAGCAATATTACACTTTATAATTTTATTTTAATTACAAAATGTTTAAATTAATAATACTATTAACATAAGTTTCTAACGAGTGAAAAAAAATCTGAAAATTTGGAAATCACTAAAGGGCCATAAAAACAACATTTTCAAATGGTTTAACAGTTTCAGGCATTGGGCTGTTTTTTGTGGGGGTGAGAACCTCAAAATTTTTAAATTGCAACCCCTTATTTTAAAGATAATGGAAAAAGAAACACATCTCCAAAATCAAAACTCGATATTTTGACACGTTGACTGCCATGTGTATCCAAACTGATATACACTTGTTGGGTCCAGTAAGCCCAAGCAACACATTTGGTATCAGGAAAAGATAATATAGAAACTGGAACTTTATAAAAGTAAATGCTTCAAACCTGTTACCTATTTTTTAACTTAAAAAGATTAAAACTTGATGGTGTTGAAAAAGTGTAGCAGTCACCTATTTGCTACTTAAATTGACTACAACAAAGATCGGCCACATTGAAGACATTTTTAAATTTAATGGAACTACCCGGCTACTATTAAAATAGCTTTTCAAAAGACTACTACTTTGAAACGACAAAGCTTTGAGGCAGTTACTAGTTCGTGGAACTAAATTAAGACTTACAAGATATGGTACTTTATAGTTCCAGATAGCGATTCTAGCAACGTACCTGGAATAAGTAAAGGAACTTAAAAGTATAGAAACTTTTTATAGAAAACTGAAAAAACAGCAAACAACCAAGCGAAACTTAATTTATCTGTTAATTACATACAACAATAAGCCATCTAACAATTCTATTTTAACTTACACCTACATCTCAATTGTTAATAGATAAAATCGATTTTTCAAATATCGATACTTTGATTGGGAATCGGACAAAAATATTCGTTGCTGGAGAATACGTAATTTTTCAGAAGTTATTGTTAAGTTGCATGACTATATTTTCTGTCGTAATAGTTTGTAATTTTTTACATAAGTAATAGAACAAACTGAGTAACACTGACAATAAAATATCGATACCTAGAGTAACCATATTTTCAAGAATAATTTTCAGTATCAAAATATTTATATGTCTAGTTCAATATGAAACAGGATATAAAGAAATTGTATTTTATCCTTCAAAGTGAATGAATATGGTAAATTTTTAACTAGCTTTTGAGTTCTTAAAATATCGTTTTTATTTTCAGCTGGACCAAATAAACACGGAGTATAAAATTAGAGCTTTGCAGTATCACCCAGATAAAAATGAAGGAAACGTGGAAGCACAACAAAAGTTTCAACTTTTAAAAGTATGTCCTATTTTTATATTTATGAATAATAATAATTAAATTAATTGTTTCAACTCTTACCTAGGTTTCGCTGTTATTGACACAGCATTTTCTAGGATTGATAGAAAATTAACAGTTTCTTTATTTCATGTCATAAACACCCCAATCGATCATTATTAAGCAAAATTCTTCTTTTCCTAAAAATATTTTTGGTTAGTATAATATAGGAACTTAGTCCAAAAGGCAATCTAAGATAATTGAACTTCCCAGGTTAAATTGTTCATTCAATACCGTATATTGAGGATTTTTTGGTGTTTCTTTATTTCATATTCCTCCAAAAAATCAAGTTCATCTTTCTTCTCACTTATTTGAAGTATTTCCACTGTTGTTTCAATTATGTTATTACATTATTTCTTACTTTAAAAGATATTGTAGAATTTATTGTATAAGATATATATAGGTTATTTAATAATTACTTTTTCTTGAATTGTTTTAAAATATTTTCAATGAAATTTTAACAGAAACTTATACTGGATGCTAGAATTTTTTTCTTTCTAATAATACATATGTTTTCCTGTTGTTTTGACTAGTGACGTTTGTGAAGGTAAGAAAAGAGTTTACTTAAATTTAAGATAAAAGATTTTATCTCGTTTTGCTCTAGCCAGGAGCAATGCGTACCTAATTAGTTACTTCGCCCCACCAATAGTAAAATTATAGATTGTTTTAATTATATTGTAACTTCTTAATCCTTAATTTATCACAAAGGTAAAGAAAGTTGCCTTTGCACTTCGATGATAAATATTTCTAAGACATTTGACGTTTGTGAATCCTTGGAACATTAGTTAATTACTTTCAGATTAATTAATTGCATAGATGACGTTTTATGTTTAGACTATTTGAAGTCTACTCTAAAAATTTTTAGTACTCTACTTTTTTAACACCAGGAAAAATGGAGAAATAATAGTTCCTTTAATCTCACAGTCTATAAATTTTATTTATCATAAAAAGAATTACCGGTTTCGTGGCAAAATGGGCCACATCATCAGGTTCAATCACAAAAAATCTATAATTAAAAACAAATAGTTTGGTGTAAGATAATTATTTTGGTCATATTAGACTTTATGGTGCTGAGGAACAGGGTGAAAGAAAGAGAAGCTTACAGAGCCAAAAAATACCTTGTTGGGGAACCTTATTGGTTTTACTTTATTTACCATATTTTATATATCATGATTTTTCCTTCATAATTCATGCAAAAATTTCTAGTTTTCCTGAAAATGTTTCAATAATAACATATGAGGGTTGCTGCTTTAATTTCGGGATTTGGCGCCATTGTAGTTATTTACAAATTTTGAGATTTATTGTGATAACCAAAAGTAACAATGGTAGAATATAATGAGTCATTCGAGTACAATTTAATTTTAAAGAAATGACGAAAAGAAGGTTTTCAATCACTAGCATTTTCAATCAATGCTTTTGTTTTATTTTCGATTAAAAAAAGTAAAAAAGAGTGTTTGGATGATCCAAAAACTGCTTTTGATGACGAGACAGCATCAAAAGCAACGGTGGTATCAAGAATTTAAATTTGGTTGACGAATTGATGTTGTAAGAGAAATGATAGTGGTAAATCGTCATTTGATATACTATAGGGAATATGAGTTTAGTTTAGGTATTGATATGAAATGTACTAATCAAATTTTGAATGAACACTTAGGTCTAAGAAAAAAATTTAACAGAAAGTCAAAAACAGGCTCGAGTCAAAGAAATACTCAAACGATTCAACCAGGTACATCCAATTTGGTCTACATCGTTACTGGTGACGAAAGTTGGATTTATTCTTATGGACCGGAAACAAAACAAGAATCTTGTGTTTGGGGGTTTCGAAATTAAGCAAAACCAACAAAATTTACACGAGGTCGAAGCGTTTCGAAGCAAATATTTGTTTATTCACCTGAAAAAGTGCATATATTGTAAAGAAGAACATTTTGAATACCAATACATAAAACAGATCGGCAAACTCTTGAAACTTATTTTTCAGCTTTTTCTTGGTAGTATATAATTTATTAGATATAAAAAAATACATAAACTCACCCCGTAAATAAATAAATTTATAACACTGTGCTGTAGGTACAGTTTTATCAGCAAATAAAAAGTAACACATTTTTACACGTTTAAAAGTTATTTTACGAAGATAAAAAAAGCAAGTTTTTCTGGTATGTTTTTATAATAAAAGCAAATTCAGTTCAAAGTTTATTGATCAGAAAGAGGGATGTTTTTCCATAATTTGCTTTCACGTTCCGCTTCAATGATTACTTTGATTGCCAGCACAAACAGCCATATTCCCGTCTGCATCCAGCGCATAAGTTATTTCGTTGGATGAAAATATTTGATAAAAAATTGTTTGGGAGTCGCTATCGAGAAAAGATTTATTTTAATGTCAATTCCTTTATTTTCCAAAATTTGAGTAATTATAAAAACTTATTGTTGCCGAAACTTTGTACATACAATATCATGAATAAATGTCAACTTAATTTGTAACATTGAATTACTCCAGTATTTAGTTCAGCCAACTCGTACCTTAAAGTACCGTTTTAAACAAGTATCTCAAAATCTAAAATTTTCATATTACGAATTCCTTTTATCTAAATTAAGGACAAAAATAAACAATTACAACAAAATAAGTAATTAACTTGCATGATTCTCTTTGTGGTATTTGGAGGTACTATAATTTTTTTAATATTTTTGGTAGACAAAGGGTTAAACCGTCATACTTAATATTATAAATTGTTACACTGCTATAAAAATTTCAGTTAGAAGGGGCTAGAAACCGGAGTATATCGGAAAACATATTTTGAGCCAAGAAAAGCAAGAAATCAAATATCATTTCTTTATTTATAATTCACGTGTTATATTTCTTATCATCTAACTTACACTATATGTATTCTGATATTGTGTATCACATTGTTAAATTACCATACTTGAATCTCCCCTTTACATAATGTAAGATGAGATAAGTGAAACACCAATTTGACAATTGACAGGGTCGGCTTTAGATTAATTAGAAATGGCAACATTTTTGCCCAAGGATTTAATTTTTTGATAATAATTATGTGTTTTAGAAAATTAGCATTTATGTTTATCGGTTATTGTTTTATTTTTATAGTTATGGTAGTCGAGAATCTCTCAGTTATTTTTTTAATAACCTATTAAGTAGGCGATTTCCTATACAGTTATATAAAGAAATTAAAGACTGGGCATATAAAGGTCTAAAAATAACGAACTTTTTTTACTAGATAAATTAAATTCAGAACACGACTTAAATAGTACATATAAAGTTAACGATCAGTATTATTGATCAACAATTTTTAATAACTATTCTATTATTAAACGTTTAATACACATAACTGTTTTTAAGACAGGGTTTTATGTATGCCTCATATTTTGCTGATTAATTATAATTACCTTGGAGAATGTTGAAATAAACAATTTTAAAAATGGGCAATTTAATTTTAAATTTGTAATTTTATTGCCTTACGTTAGATGCTGGCCAATGTAAATTATTTAATCATTAAAAGATTAATAACTATTTTATCACTGGGAATTATGTTTCAATTAATGAACTTCGTTGCTTTTAGGAAGCTAAAGAGGTGTTATGCGATCCACAAAGGCGATCAAACTATGATAAATGGAGAGGTAGTGGGATAGCAATTAGCTACAAGCAATGGTTGGGAATGAAAGAACATGTTCATCAGGTAAATTAAATATTTATTATATACCGTAATCGATATTTAGTCTGAACTTAGATTTTCACATTTTTACTTCATTCTATGGGATGCATTTTTTATTCTCCTGTTATGGAATTCTCCATCATCAACATACGTTTTGTTCTTCTTTCCTGTCTTTTGTTTTCCATTTCCACATTTTTCCAGATACTCTTTTAATATATTTAGTAGCACACTTGTATAACATACCTTGGTTTTTTTTTCGCAGTCAATGCATTGGAGCAGTCCAAAGACCAAAGACCGCATGTTGGAATCGGGAGGAAATTCAGGCCCTTCAAGTTTAGGGGCAGCGAGCACTTCTCCAGCTCATCGACGAGCCTCTGAAGGCGGCGCAAATCTTCATTGGGGTGGACGTGGAACGGGTTCTGCTTGGGGGACTGATCCACCAAGCTCAGTTGTCAATAAATTCCGTAACTATGAAATATAAAGATAATGTTTCATATTTCTTTTGTAGAACAGCGTACGAATGCAAGCAGCAGTATTAGTTATTTATTAGTTCTCATTTCTCAGTTTTTGCAAAGTTTCTCTAAATACCCAGACAACTATATTCGCTGTGACAAACATTCTTCCATGATGGGCCGAAGGAGTCTAGTAATCCATCATGTATTATTTCGTGCAATGCATAATACATTTATTGTTTCATGATACGTAGTAATATTTTCATAAAAAAAGTAAAACTCACTGAACATATTTATTCGATCATTGTTACAAAAAAGTCACGTCAGCTGGCTTATTTGTTACATCTTAATTTTTGCTTTACAGCACTGTTTGCTAATACTTTTGGTTATCTTATCGACTAACTAAATTATCTAATTGAGTATATTTGTTTTTAGGTTTATTTTAATTCTTGTAAATTCGTACGCTTTTCTAGGAGTGTAAAAGTAATTCTCTGACTGTGTAAACCTACCGAACTATCATTAAAATTGTGTAAAATTTTATTAATATTAAGTGTAAAATCCCCATATATATGGAATCTTCCATTAAGTGGTTGTTGTGACATATCACCCAATATTTGTATTCAAACCTACGTCTTCTATTCCATGAACTAGAATCCAAAAATGGTAGCTATGGGATCAACCTACTCTTGTATCTAATCTGTTATAGTTTTTTTATATAATTTATCAATATATTTCAATAATAAAATAAAGTCTATTAAAAGACATGGTGTAAAATTATCGAGAGAAAGTTTATTGACTGTCGAATTTGATGCCAAAACATTATCTTTAAGTTAAACGACAGGTTACTATTACTATTTTACTAGATAAGTATACATAGCTGCTTTATTGATACAATCAAATTAAAAAAAAAGTAAAGCGACGAAGATAGATACTCCTTAGTCCTATTTGCCTTAATCAAGCTAAAATAATGATATTTTCATAAAAAATATCACCAGATTAAATAATGGAGAATGTTTATTCATATATTAATATTTGATAGGGGATTTTATAAATGTAATCGCCTTCTGAGAGGACCAAAAAAATCCAAAATAAATTGCCATTTAAAATATACAGCTCTAGCAGCTCTGTATATATTGTTTAGAGCCAATATATTGGCATATTTATGTGAATTACATCAAGAAAAATTAAAGGATCTTCCTAATTTGAACATTTTGCTTATTTCCTCTAATTTATTAAGCACAATGACGACATTTCTTGCTCACTTTCTTGGTGTATCTTTTTCTGGTTGTTATGTGTTGTGTACTCATTACAAATGATAACAAAATATTTTCCTCTTTTTAATCGTATAATAAATTATATATTTATAATACTATGGTCAAAAATTGAATGAAAAAAGATAGATTTGCAACTTTGCATAATTGCACTGGTTGTGATTGTATTTTAATTGTCAAGCAGGGTAAGGACACAGTTTTCTATATCGTTGAATCCTTTACATAAATGTATTTTGATAAATGTTGAATATATATCTTAGAGATACCTATTTATGAATGTTTAAACTAAATAAATATTATCATGCACTTTTTATTTTATTTCATAGCCCTACTTTATTTAACATATAAATTTGAACAATAAAAATCCATAAATTGTCCTTCGCAGAGCATGACTTTTTGGTGTAAATAGTTACTCCAGAAATTAGAACTAAAAGGCTTCAAGTGAAAATATCAGTATAAATTGACTCACTTGCAACTATATTCCAGTCATAATCAAACCGCGTGCATCAAAGTTGATAAATCATTCCCTTATAAATAAACATGTAAAAATTGTAAAGCGAAAATAGGTATTTTCAAGTGAAAATGGCTATTGCTCCCCAGTGAGCTTGCGTGGATAATTATTATTCCCCAATTAGCTAGCTTAGAAAATTAAGTTTATTTTTTCTTAATTTGAACGTGAGACCTTTGCCTAGTTGATAGACTTTTTTTCTTACTAATATGTGAACTAAATTCTAAAATATGATGATGTTGAATATTTGTAGCAACGGTAGCTGGTTAATAAGATCTATTGAAAGAATAGTTTTAGTTCCACAAATATAGAATAGCGAATTAAATTGATGATGGATTTTTTTCAATATATTCCATTTGACTTTAAGGCATTTTATCTATCGTAAAACATGTTATGTGCAAAATTTGTACAGATGAAGATATTTACTTTATAATTTTCTTTAACGAAACTGAACTGAATCCGTCTAAAATGTTTGTTTTTCAATGCATATTTGTGATTAGAAACGTAGCTAGAAATAGGAAAGAATGTTTTAAATAAAAGTTATAGATAGAGTCAAGCTTCACATTTTAAAATTATTTCGTAATATTCACAGCATATCAAAGTTATGTTTTTTTAATGGAATACCCCGTATATTTTTACATTTTTATAAACCTATTGCCGAGCTAATTTCAATGATTTCTTAGAAAGACAAGAACAATAAACTATTAAAATTTTGCATTCTGTTACAGAATTTCATCCCCTGTATAAAAGATAATGTTTTATCAATAATTTTAGTCATAAAACAACAACGCGCTGATAAGACTTTAAACTATAAAAAAATACTGAGATTAAATAATGGAGTTTTTGCTACAAACGAGGGATAGTTAGACATTATGTAAACATCACCACAAATTAGTGCAGTGAAAGAGTTTAATGATTATTTCGTTAAATTGTGGCTAGAAAATAGGTACAATGTGGATTAATTACAAATTTGTTGAAGTTTGGCATAAACCACTAAATTGTTCTGTTGAAAAATGCATTCCTAATATTTGTTAACTTTTATCCGTTATTAAAGTGGATAGTAAGGTATTAAGACATAGATGTTTGTATAAGTAGAATAATGTACAAATTTGTTAACGATAGAATTAGCGCAAGATTTTGTTTAAATAAACTTAAGTACATTGTTAAACTAAATTAAAAATAAATATGACAAATTGAAATGACTATGTATTTTTTGTATGTACTTTTTAGTTAGTTTTAAATACTAGTAGTTACGCAAGATAATTTTATGCACAACTCTTTGTTTAGATAATTGAATAATGGTTTGTGATATTGTTTAAACTTACATTTGTAGGTTTTTAAAGTAGGGTTTCAAATTTTCAAAAAATCTATATCTCTATTATACTTGAACTTAGGAAAACCAAATTGGATACGCGTTATGAATGTACTAAGAACATTAATCAACAGTAAGTACTGTTCAATTGTAACGTTTTAAATGACGGATAAGGAACAATTAAAATGTGATAGAATTTTTTACCCGGTGGCGGACCTAAAAAGTTATTACTTTATTTTATAGGGAATTTTTCTTCTTCGATATTCTTCAACACTTCTTCTGCAATTTCTTTCGTTGAAACCTAACACTAATAGTATGTCAATTTATTCGCTAAATGAAAACGTCCCGGTTATTTTCGAAACACTGAGCAAGCAATTACTAAAATTAAATGACTTTTTTTCCTGATCGTTAAGTTTGACTTTTAATTTAATAGCTAACTTTTGAGGTTTTAGTTATTCTGTAAAAAAACGACAAAGTTTTTTGAAAAAATAACAAGTGTAAGATATGTTTTAGAATTAAATTTCCTATAAAATAAAGTAATAACTCTTTAGGTCCGCCAATGGGTTAAAAATGTTATTTGTTTTAAATTCCTGATGAAGTGTGGCGAGTTGAAACATGGCGAAGATTTTCTTAAAAATATTTCAAAGATTGTAATTTGGTAAATTATTTACCAATTGACCTGTAATTTATAGACAAAGGCTAATTCAATTAAATATCTTCTTATTTTTCCTTTTATTTGAAAAGGAAAGACTTATATCCTACTTTTAATTTCGTACCTTTTTGTCGTATTTTTCTTTGTAAATCTTCGATATTTTGTTGAATGAATCGATATTATGATGTAACTCGTTTCGGTGAGAATAAACCTTTTTATGATCATTATTTATGTTAATATACAATCTGTAAAAGTAAAAAACGTTCCGAAACATTTTTTATTTTTTCTTGCTTTCACTTTGCAGAAGTACTTAATTACATATATGTGAAGTAATAACCTTTAGGAAGATTATTACGAAAATAAAAAGTGTATGTAGATCTTTTGTGTGACGGATGTAAAATACTGGAAAGAGGTAAGATTTATTCAGAGAAAAAAGTTTGATAAATGCATTTTAATTAATTAAAATAATGTATTTACTAATACAATTCAAATTTAACTATTTGAACTTTTTTGTATTTTGTGGCTAATTATAGACTTTCCGTTTTTGAGTGCTTTTTAAATTTTGAATTCTCATCAAATAATATTACTTAATATAAAGTCACCAAAGTTTCCAAAAATGTTAAATATTTAGAGATTAGCATTTACAGTAACCAATTAGAAAAGCTTATACATCAAAAAATTAATTACGCAATTATAAAAATCATTGATAACTTCAGATATCGGTTATTTTAACTAGGTAAATAATATTAGGGAATTTTAAGAATAAATCAAATAAAATTCAAGTATTTATTACACAATTTCGTTTTCAAAATACTTCACATCTGTACATCTGTTTATAAAAAACTGATAAAATTGTAATCAGTTTTCAAATCCTTTTCCTATTTGATATCTGCAAAATTAATAAAACAGTAGATGTGCTTCCGTCAGTGTCTATAAAAGGGTAATTTATTCTATGAGTAAGTCTATTTAATGCACATTATGTCTAAAATTTCTATTTTCGATGCAAAAAGATATACCAAAGGATATTTGAAATTTGTACAATAAAATAAATAGATATTTTACTTTATTTAACACTACTTATACTAAAAAATAAAAACCGGTAATCTTCTATTAAAAATTTTTAAAAAACTTTCAGCAAGTAGCGTCGAAAGTATGGGGGCTTAAGTGAAAATGAACAAAGTATTATTTACATGAAAATTGTAAAATTTTTAAAAGTTACACATTTATGGTATATTCCAGAAATTAACTGCTATAACGACCTTCTAGAATAGGAGGAATAAGTAAAATTGAATATTAATTGCTCTATTTCTTTGAGCCAAACTTCGATTATAAAATGAAAATTTATGATAAGTGAACTTCATCGCCTTGTATAATAAAAAACTAATCCAATGAAACTCGAAATCGTACCACAACAAAAATTATTTATTAAATTCCAGTGTTTAAAAGTAAAGGTGACAACTAGTTTCGAATTCTAGAGAGTCATCATCAGGTCTGTAATATAAAATAATAACAAACGTTAAAATAATAATTTTGTTATGGTACGATTTCAAGTTTCATTAGATTATACCACTTTACCACATAGGAGAGGAAGAACCTTTTGTATCATAATAAAAACTGTTGATTTTAGAACCTTAACGCTGGTAATACTTAATCAATTTGCATAGTTTTACCATACACATATTCTTCCAAAATTGTTTTTCCAAATCAGAAAAGTCATTTTTTTTCATAGTAAAAAATTACGTCCTTAATGGTCAGTCCGATCCTGCTGATATTCTAACAATTGCTTTTGTTCCAAAAGTTTCTACTCTATAAGGGATTTAGCCAACAGCAAACAGCTGGTCAAAGAACTGAAGCATTCTTTTTTTTTTACACAAGAACTACGTCAAATGACCATGAAGTTTCATTTGGAGAGATAATATTAGAATTAAGGTTTTCTTGGAAAGCAGAGTCGCTTTATTGGGTGACATTGATACTAAACCAAAAATATTTTCAGATGCACTTGTTTCGTTTCGAGGCTTGATACACTGTAATAATGTGAAAGTGTGTCTTTTTAGTGCGTTTTATTAGTGAGTATTGTCAGTGTCTATTGTATTTAAGACCAAAGACATTAAAATTTGAATCGTTGTTAAAAATATAGTTATTTATGTACCAAGTCACTAAAGTGATTCTTTATCGATATAGGCCAGTTCGATAAAGGCGCTTTACTGATGAGGTCTAATAAAAGTTTTATCGCCCACCGTAAAAATTTATAATTAAATAAAATAGAGATTTGTATTATCACATTATAATAAAGTAAATTGTTGAAACTGAAACAGTGAAAAACAATTTCTGTTTAATGCCAAACAGTTAGGATTATGTTGATAATGACAAATATTAGCGACAGGTAAAGTGTTGAAAATTGTTTATTTTAAATAATCAATTAATTAATAATAAATAGGAATGAAAATCTGGAAAAGTGACGTATCTGGTAACATTCACATTGCTATGTAATAATTTTAAGAAATGAATAAAAACAAAACTATAAATTATTATTATAGTTAATAAATTTTCATAGGTACATATTATTTAATATTTAAATACGAATACTAAGAAATCTAATTTACTAGTCATACTTTTAAAAATGTTTGTTTGCGAACTTTATCATTGTAATTTTAATTATTACGCACTAGATTTTCAACAGTGTTGTATTATTTTCATTTTCTTTATTCTTAATTTTTTAAGATCCTTTTGCATTCATCATCATGTATGTCATCACATAATTTGATGATTATATGCCTAAAATTTTTCACTTGCGGGAGAAATAAAATGCTTTTTCATTTTTAGGGAAGAAAGTATTTTTCCTTCAAAAATATTTTTTTTATAATTCTGTGACATTTCAAACGAACTAAAAATTAAGAATTTTAAATGGGTTATTGTTTAATTTGAAATAGAATTAAAACTAAAATTAACATTTGTAGTAATAAAATCAAGTATAGCAATAAAACATTTTTTTTTGTTTTTATCTAATTTTATAAATTAAGACAAAGTTAAAAGTGCATTTTTTATATATTTATGGGTAATTTGTTTTTTCTAATTCAATTTTAATTATTCACAATTTAAGGATATGCTCTCCACAGTAAAAGTAGGATGTAAAACGAGGAAATGTAAAAAATGGAATAAATTCATAATTTTAATTCTTGTGCATATTTATAAACAAAATCTCAATTTCAGATTATGAAATGACATATTGCAACAATAATATTTCATCGTTACATACAATGACAGTTATAACCTCTAAATTTTTAAATGGAAAGTAGGGTCTTGTGATACATCATTTGAAATGTCCCTTGATTCTCTATTCAAAAACAATATAATTTTTGAATAGTTATTTCGAAAAAAGTATGGTCCAGCAATTCTATTTATAAATGCTACACGATAAATTAGTGTTAGTGAATAGTGGCCTCTCGTTTGGACAGTGAAGTTGTCATTAACATCGTTTCACCATCGACAATTTTGTTAATTTATTGTACCATTAGATATAAACGCAGCTTTATTAGAGAAAATATTTGTCTTTTCATAAATCAAAATTCGAATATTCATTCAATATCTCCTTTTATCAAAGTACGGGTAAATTGGGGTTTATATGGTTTAAATTTATTTGATTTAAAAATTTTTACAACTGTATTTTTACTCACATTCAATAAATCTGATCTTTTTTGAAGTGAGTCTTTTAAATTTTCTACTACCGATAGTTTCACGTCATTTTTAATGTCTTCACTTGTAACCCATGTCGGATTTTTGTTTCTAAATTTATTTTCAACACTTCCAGAACTCTTAAATTTATTTGTTACATATCTTACAATTGTGAAGTGTAAAGCTTTATCAGGGTGCCTATTATCAAAGATTTCTGCTGCTTCAATACTATTAAAATAATAAGAATATTAATGATAATAATAATAATAATGAGAGCAATAATTTTTATAGCGATAATAATAATACAATATTACTAAAAATAATAATATATGTTTATATTTGTCTCCAAGAATGAGAACAATTTTAATTTTATCTTCAAATCTTAATTTTACTGGCATTTAAAATTATTGCATTATACACACTGATGTTAGAATAGTATATATTGTAACAAAGTTAGATTGAAAAAAAATTTTGTTATTCTAACCGAGTAACAGACTATATTTTATCCACGACCAGAAATTTACTCGATTTTTCACTCAGTTTATTAAAAAAAAATTCTTATTACAGCGCCGCCATTTACATCTGAAGAATAGAATACTCATTCTATCACTTGTTATAGAATGAAAATATATGAAAAATCATCTTTTTTCATCAACTTTTTGGGATACACTGTATGTGATTTTCGTATAGGGAGATCTTAGTATAACAATAAATAGTTTAATTCCTACGGACAATTCTTTAATTAGTTTCTAGTACAGCAAAAAATGTTCAAACATTTACATGATTAAACCATTAATAGTGTTCTATTCAAATTCACTTCATGAATATGCTAATTTGATGCTTTTGGGGGCGAAGACTCACTTCGTCAAAACATAAAGGTACTTAATGTGGCCTGTGGCCCTTCTGGGTGTTTAAAAACGTTGGTCTGGTGAACGCTTTTGAATATTAATCATTTATATACCAAGGACGTACCTTATTTTCAGTATTCATGATATAGTCTTTGATATGATTAAGTTGAAATTATTTTGCGCGACATTTTTATAATGATACTAGCATATCTCTTTCTTATTTATTTTATGTATAAAATAAATAGTGGTGTAGTGTTTAAACATGAGCAATGCGTAAATATTTTATAGTTGCGGTTTTGGTCGGTTATTTTCATCGGTAAGATATTTATATAAGCTAATCAGTCAGTTATTAATTATTTTATATATGTAATAGCAGTTGTAAAGCACAAAATATATACCGGAAAAAATTGAAGGTAATTTTTAGAATAAATATTTGAATTAGGAACTATTTTGCACAATATTTAAAGTAAAACAAAAGCAAAGTGCTTGCAAAGTGAAAAATGGACATTTTGCAGGACTCTAATTAATAATCGCCTAATATAATTACTTTATATTTTAAATATTTTGTATAAAAATCGAAATTCAGGATAAAAATTAATTCGCTATTTGAATGTACAGTGCGTTAAATTGATCTTGAAAATTATCGTTATTTTGCTTGTTTCATTTATGCTAAAAATATTTTTTTCAGTATTCTTCATATATTTTTAAACTTGACTAAAAGCATATATAATAAACTAATGGATTATAAAGGACTCCGATGGTGGTTTTTTAGATAAAACCTTGATTCCTCGAATTAGTGTTTATAAGCCGGTAGAAAAAAATTATTATTTACTTCTCAACCTCAAAAATATATAATTGTTACACAGATAAAATTCAGTACACTTGCCTTGCTAGTGTCCAGTGTTTATAGTAAAATTATTTAAAAAAATTAAATTTAGATAGGAGTAGTTGTAAGGCAAAATCTTGTTTCATTTTGATAAAAAAATTTATCTATAACTGCCTTGATAAATAAAATTTTTACAGTTAGTTATCTCAAAAAAGAAGGCTTTTTTTTAACATACTATCATTTGTGTTAATGCTAACTGACTTCTTGGGTTCATACCCCTTCGGGTTTTCGCAATTAATATATTTACCAATATCCACATATCATATTTGATTTTTTTCTCTCGGACCATTTGCTAAAACGTCCTTAAGCTTGTTCGAACTAAATTCCTGATTTTCGTGGAATTAGTAACGAAATTGCTTTTAATCTTCAGTATGTTAAGCAAAACTTTTAGATTCAGACTCACTCATAACTAAGAGAAACTAAGAATATTTCATGTTTGTAACAAACTGTTAGGTTGCCATATCAATAAATAACTACTATTATAATTTCGTTGCTTTGATTTTTAACAAAATATTGGCTAATTGTAAAATAAATTAAATCGAATTGTAAATCATATTAATGAATATTTACAGTTGCTGATAATTCTTGGCAGTTGTAGATAAAATTTTACATTTTAATTAGTGGAATAAGGGCCATTAACCTACTAATGCTGTTGTCTTGCAACTCAACGCATTCTTATGTTAATAGTCCCCTTATTTCACTAATATAAAAATAATGCAGCAATATATCTTTTTTAGTTATTAAATTAATATCGGAAAACTGTATCATTTAAACCTTTTACTATTTTTTATTGTTTAATAATAATGCCATTTTTACAGGTCTGAAGAAACGTAACGAAACATGATTCTCGCTTCTGTATTTCCGATTTTCTTATTTGTGTTGGCCGAATTCGATGTAGCGCAAGCGAGCTATAAAGTCGGAGTTGGAAGAGCTGACTGCACAGGACCATCAGCAGAGATCACTTTTGTAAGCATCCTACCATTTATTGTTCAAAAAAAATTTTCAGATACAACTAAAAACATTCTCTTGGCCATAATGTCTTTGTAAGTATTGAAATCCTTATCTCAAGGTGCTCTCAGGATTTATTCTGCAGCCACCTGGTCTTGGTCGGATCCATAAATCTACTTAACATGCAATTTTTTGTGCACTCCAGTACGAAAGCATTTCTGATCCCGAAGAATTTAACACCCGTTTGTTTCCAACACCTCTTCGACTTTCTGTATTGAAATATTTCGAAGAGTAGTGATGATAATATGTACATAATTATAGAACGATATTGATTTTTTTTAATTCTTGAGAATCCCACATAATGCCAAATAAGTTTAATTAGGACACCAAAGAGCTACCTTTTTATGTTTCCAGATGG
Organism: Hermaeophaga mercurialis; assembly: GCA_951812935.1. Classification (NCBI taxonomy): domain Eukaryota; kingdom Metazoa; phylum Arthropoda; class Insecta; order Coleoptera; family Chrysomelidae; genus Hermaeophaga; species Hermaeophaga mercurialis. The sequence continues at coordinate 46,749,711 of OX638360.1, forward strand.
GATATGCAAAAGCAAACCAAAAAGGTTGTGGAATCCATTTGAGGCAATTTGCAAGAGCTTTTATCTTCGATGATGGTAGCAAAAAAGTTGCTTTTGTTACGGTTGATGCTTGTATGATGAACTATCCTATACGTCAAGCGGTGAGTTATAAACATAAAGCGTTACATTTTAAAATTTTTCTTTGATTAAAGAAACAGTAAATACATAGAACATTAATATGATGATTGATGACCTGCTGCTCGAAGACTGTTCATCTTTATACACATTGGTTTATTTGTATTTACAGTAAATTGCATTAATTATCATATAAAAATAATAGTTCGAACATTTAAATATCCAGTAATTTGATTTTCTGAAAGGATTACAAGTACTTTATTCTAAACAATAGTTTCAGGACATTTTATTATTAACATTGATGATATTTTTATTAGACAATTACAAATGTTAAGATAAAAATGAAGATATTTTTTAAATATAGTTAATATACAGGGTGAGTCACGACGGACGCCGCTGAATATTGTGGCGAAACGGTATATATTATACAACTTCTGTTCTATGTTTCTATAAGGGCTATATTTTCAAATATACAGGGTGCTACAAAAAAGAGTGGTGTATGAAAGTTATATTTTTTCTTATGGAACACTCTATATTTGATAACATTTTGAACTGTCCTTAAAAAAAGAGCTAGACTTTTATAAAGGTTCGCTATACCTAAATACAAGGTGTATTGATTTATTTCGATTTTTCTGAAAATATATGGTTTAAAAAAAATAACTGTCTCCAAATCTAAGCATCTGGGACAAATTTGTTTTTAGGCCTAAATAATAGGAATAGGAATTTACTATTACAATTCTTTTAAGCATGGTGTTCAAAATATTCAGTTTCTTTATTAGCACATTAAAACCGCAATAACGTATATTTACTTCAAACAGAACACCCTCTATTTTATTAGTTTACCTAATTTATTTAGCTTTCAAACTGTATTGAGGTTTCCTATAACTAACTATTCAACATTTACAGTTATTTGGGTATTCCTGGAAATTTAATTTTTTACCAGTTATAAAAAAATATTCTTATAAAACATTAGGACAATGCCTTCTTAAAATGTTTTTGTGATGAATGATTAATAATTTACCATGAATAAAAACATTTTTAAAATGAGAGATATTTGTGTAATAATAATACCTAAGTTTACTTTCAACAAGTTATTTCTGGTAACAAGTAAAACCTTACAATAATAATAACAAAAATTATAATTAATGTTCGACATGACGGCCATCCCCTTAGATAGAAAATATTATCTTTTGAAATGAATGTCTTACGTTACACAACGTCTCAGGAGTGACTGTTTGAAAAGCATTAATTATACTTAGTTTCATAAGCTGTATTTTGGATATTGCCCAAAGAAAAAAATCCATGGATGTAAGATCTAGAGATCTAAGTGGCCACGCAAATAGTCCTCTTCGCTCGAATCTCTTATTAGGAAACTTATGGTTTAAATAATTTTTCTTTATTGTCGCAAAATGTGCAGTAAAACCAACTAATTGAGACCACATTTTTAATATTAGTATTAAATAAATGTCTATTTTCGGTATCATGTGGCAATTTACCAGACAAGTATTGTGAAATTATTTAGTAATTTATGATTTTAATTTATATTTCGCCAAAAATGTAAAAATACCAAAAATACCTAACTTTAAACCTTGAGGAGTTAGGTGTGGAAAAATCTAATAAGATTTGAAATCTAAATAAATTTGCTGCATGATAGACTAATAAAAAATAGGGTGTTCTATTTAAAATAAGCAAGTTATTAGAGCTTCAATGTGCGAATAAAGATATGGAATATTTTGAAGACCCTGTAAAAAATTTTGTAATAGTAAATTTTTGCATAAATAGGAGAAGTAGTCTCTTATTTAGACCTAAGATTAAATTTCTCCAAGATATTTAATTTTTTCTAAAACCTAAAACATTCTTTCTAACATTTCTTTCATTCAATGTATCTACGTTTTCTTAGGAGTTTTTGAAGTTGTCTATGTTGGACGTATCTAAAATTTTAGTAATTTTTAGGTACTTGACGAATTAGATAAAGCTTTTCCAAAAACTTACATAGAAGATAACCTGATTCTAAGTGGAACGCATACTCATTCAGCTCCTGGAGGATTTCTAAAGGATGTGATGTTAGATATTCCAAATTTCGGGTTTTTAAAAGAAACCTTCGACGCTTTGGTTAACGGCATTGTTCGAGTAAGCGGTTCCTTATTCATTCTTGTATATTCTTACCTACTTTGCGATATACTTGTGTTTCGTTAATAAAAGGCTATGATTTAAATGTTTTATTGTAGGCTATTAAGAATGCTCATAATAACATTGAAGAGGAAGTTGATGTTTTTGTTAATTCAGGTGAACTTTTAGAATCTAATATTAACAGGAGTCCCGCTTCTTATGAGTACAATCCAGAAGAAGAGAAGAAACTGTAAGTTTGTTATAGTTTAATTTAATTTAAATTAGCTACAAAAGTCTTATTTGGACTTCAATATTCCATTTTCTTTTCTGTCTGTGACAAAAATTTCACGACGTCTGAGGCTTTTTTTTAAATTTTTTTAGATATAATTATAACACTGACAAAACCTTGGTTCAAGTAAAAATTGTTCGAAAATCCAATAACACATTAAAGGGTGCAATCAATTGGTTTGCTGTCCATCCAACCTCTATGAATAATACTAATTGTCTGCTGACAAGTGACAATGTTGGTTATGCTTCTATTTTATTAGAATCAAGTATAAATAAAGGACTTCCAGGACACGTAAGTATATATTTTGAATATATATTCACTAAAAAAGTATTTACTTCACTTTGATGTGTGTTTCCATTGTCTTTCTCTAAACTCTACCCAAAAAGCTTCAAGATTTGTTAAAACTATCAGAGATACAAGACTAATTGAAAAGTCTTGTTAATAAAAGAATTTAGACACTAAACGTTCATAATCGTATCCTTAATACTGTTCACCATTTTCATTATAGGTACCTATTTATTCTTAGGTAGAGGGTTGTTTTTCAGTGAATATATGAAAAAATCTAAATAGCGAGGAAAAACAATAACAATTTATTTATCTATAGAATACCACAAATATAAAATATAAGGGCAACTTACACCTTCACATAACTAACACATTTAATCGCAGGGATAGGCACTATGACATCTCCATCTATCAAGCTCCCAAATTTGACTTCCCAATCCCTTTTTATTATCAACACCAAGAAAACCCCAATGCTTAAAAATTTTGATGACTTTAATAAAAATATTTATTACTCGATCGTCGCCTTGTCCCCCAACTTTCGCTCACGTAATATTAAATTAATAATAAATGTTATAATTTGAAAAATGTTTGTTAAAAAATAAGGTCTATATACAGGGCGATATTTAACTAAATTCCATTACATACTACCGTAACATTATTATTTAAACTTAACAGGCTCATGACTAACCGTACAATTCCCATAAAAATTATTTCGTAAAATTTGCCAAAAGTAATTAGGAATACTATTTTTGCATTTCAGGGAGATTTCGTTGGAGCTTTTGCTTCTACGAATTTGGGGGATGTTTCACCTAACACCAAGGGACCGAAATGCTTAAATACTGGCAAAGACTGTGACCCTATTAAGAGTACTTGTGATGGTAAAAACAAATGGTGCGTCGCTTCTGGTCCAGGGAACGATATGTTTGAAAGTACTGAAATAATAGCTACAAATATGTTTAAGAAAGCCAAGGTAGTTTTTTTAATATACATATATAGAAAATAAAAAATAAATATATATCTACACTCTTAATATGGTTAATATTATTATGTATTTTTCTCATTGTTTTTTAGGATCTTCTTGATGACAAGTCAGCTACTCCAGTTAATGGAGAAATTCAGTTTATTCACAAATTCGTTGACATGCCCAGTCAAACAGCTACAATTCAAGTAAATGGTACAAATGTAGAGGTAATGACATGTTTTTAAGTTTCGATATATTTTTTAAAATTACGGTCTTTGAAGGTTAAGGGATGCCTACCTGCTATGGGCTATGGTTTTGCTGCTGGTACCACCGATGGTCCAGGAGAGTTTGACTTTGCACAGGGCAATAAAAACACTAGTAACATTTTCTGGAATATTGTTAGGGATTTCATTTTTCCACCTACTCCTGAAGACGTGGCATGTCATGCGCCAAAACCAATTCTCATCATGTCTGGACGGGTGAGTATATCTAACAAAAAATGATTTTAGATATAGATTTTGACAAAGAAATTTAAGAGGACAATTCTATCTAAGGAGAAAAAAATACATAACAGCGTGGAATCATACAAAAACAAAAAATAAGACACTACTGATCATTGTCGATGAAACTAAAATAATATCATATTTTCTACTTCCTGATTTTTATTTTTTTGTAGATTCAGTTGCCTTATGAATGGCAGCCACGTGTAATTGTTGCACAAATCTTAAAAATTGGAAATTTGGTATTAACTGCTGTTCCTGGAGAATTTACTACGATGTCTGGTAGACGTTTAAGAGCCGCTGTTAAACAAATAACTGATACTAAAGATGTGGATACTACAGTTGTAATCACGGGTCTTAGCAACGTATACACTAATTATATAGCAACACCTGAAGAATACCAGGTAAGCTTATATTCTTTTTACTCACAATAATAATATTTTGGAAATCTAATAGACCAAACCCAAAATAATTGTGATGTGATTTGTTACTTGTTAATATTGTTAATATTTTCCATACTGCCAGTTGTATCAAAGTTGTTTGATAAATTATTATTATTATTGAATCTACTACAACCGAAAATAGAAAATAGCAATTTAAGCTCATAATAATTGGTTTTATACCTAAACATTCCGCTACAGGCCAAATGTACTCATTGTCATTGAACAAACACTTGAAGAAAAACAACAAATCTGCCCTGCAGTCTTTATAATTGCTGTTTTCGAGAAAGTATAGCATGAATGATTGAATCATAAATGAAACAAAGAGCTTGCAAAGCAATATATTTTGTTATCCTATATCTATAACAATTTATTTAGTGTAAAACAGAGAACCAATATTCTGACTTGAAATAAATAAAAGAAGTTGTGTCTCAAGGAAGTGTTCAGTACTAGATTGGTTTAACATCTAGAGAGACCAAATAGAATAGAATATGTTTTAAATTCAACTCTATATTATAAACTTTTTTCGATTATTCCAGCTTCAAAGATATGAAGGAGCATCAACAATCTTCGGCCCGCACACTTTACCAATTTACCTAAAAATCTATAGTGAACTTGCGGAGGCTTTAATGAAGGTGAGATTTTCTTTAGTACAAAATTGTTTTCATATCTACTTTGTTTGTAACCTAATTTTTAGAAAAATTATACCAAAGATCCAGACGAACCAAAGCCACATGTGTTCCCGGAGGCAATGTGGAGTCTTGTACCTAACGTAATATTTGACAGTACCGGCAGTTGGTTGAAGAGTTTCGGAGACTGTATTGAGCAACCAAAATATAGTTATAGTATAGGAGAGGTAGCTTCGGCGACATTTGTAAGTAAACGTAATAAATTTTTTGCGTATTTCTTATTTTTCGTTATTTTCAGATAGCTGGTCATCCTAGAAATAACAATTTACAAGAAAAGACATTTTTAACCATCGAGAAAAAGGATAAGGATGGGGGGTGGAAAACAGTTGCTACAGATGCCAATTGGGAAACAAGGTACTGCCATTGAGCCACATTTTGAAACAAAATTCAAAATTAGTGATTTCTAATAGCCGCAATTTATTTTATAAATACTTATTATTAAACTTTATTTTATTCACTGCTACTAGCGAATTTAACCATTCTAAAATATTTTTTTAACAGATACTTAACATCGTGACTTGAATTGGAATAAATATTTCCAAACACTTTCCTCTTGCGTGAATTTTTTTCAATTCAATGCTCACATTAAAAATATATTTTACATTATTGCAGAATAATTTTTTATTGCTGCAAACCTAGCTTCACAAAATTTTAAAGAAACCGAAACAAACATTCTTTTTTCTTATTAAATATACAATTTGTAGTGAGTTTCCTTTTAAATGACTTATAAAAACATTTTTTTTATTTTAGAAGTGTGTACTATATTGTTTTTGGCTTTTTGTTTTTAGATTTTACTGGAAGAGATCATCAACGTTCAAGGCTACCAGTACAGCTGAAATTCGGTGGGAAATTAAGAGCGGTGTTGAAGCTGGTACCTACAGAATAAGTCATTTTGGTTATTACAAAGTTTTGTTTGGTGGCGTATTTCCTTATTCAGGAACATCAAGAACGTTTACTGTAAAATAATAAACTGTATATTAGTGTTAATAAACAATTTTATATTATATTTTTCAAATAATTACTTTTTATTTTCATTTTTACACGTTTAAAAATTGTTAAGTGTTTATGTAAAAATCTGTTTACGCGCTTTAGAAATAAAGTAAAGGATGAAGATATTATATTATAAAGGTTTAATATAATTTATAAATGAATGAAATATATCCACTATAGGTGTTTCATGATAATATATTTTAGTTTATCTGTATGAGGAAATAGGAGAATATCAACAAAATAAAAATCTCACTTGGTAAGTAAGGTTCTTAGTTACAAAAGGTGACTTTGTTATATCAAAATACCAATGAAGTGTAAAGAATCAACACGAGATTATGTAAAAATGACTCTAAGTTTCCATGTTCGTTATCTTTTACTTAAATGGAGCTAATGGACTTAAACAATTACAAAAGTTCGGTCCTAGCATACTCTCCTACTTTCATTAAAACACTCATATGTTAACAAAAATAAAGAAAGTAAAAGATAAATTATATTTATCTTAAAATTCTTCGATATTCTTATGGCAATTAAGATAAGTATATTTTATCTTTTACATTTATAATGGATAGATTCCACAAAGAAAGGGTAGAAACAATTATTAAAAAAAAAAAAAAACAAAAAAAAATCTGTAAATATAAACAAAAAAACTTAAAATAACGTAAATAACTTTCTAATCTTCACGTACAACACGTAAAATAAAATAAAGACTCGTCTAATTGGGAAAAAATGAAAAAGAATCAGGATATGATAAGTAGGTTATTAAAATGGATTGAAGTACGAGATACTGAGCAAGTTTCTGAGGTAAAATAGGAAGATTTAGCCAAAGAAGCCAATGTAAAATATTTGGGTGATAAAGCTATCTATCTTTAAACATATTTTGCTAGCTATTAAATTTTAGCATTGGTACAGAAAGATTTTCTAAAATAACAATTCGAAATATTTTAATATTTGAACATCAGACATGCATGATGTCCATCTAACCTTTAGGGTGGGTTGTCACTCGAATGATTAACCAATTGGTCATGGGAATATTGGTTAATCCCCAGTCATAAATCAAGTTCAGTATAATTTCCATTGTATCATATTATTCTAACAACTAGTCACATAACTACCAATTTTAAGTTCTACGCACTGAGGCGTCGGTTATTCTGAATGTAAATTAATTATTTCAACTCTTACTTTATGGAAATTATTCATAATAAGTGCGGAAAGATAAATAATACTTATCTTGAATTTCCACAATCGGTATATAAGATAAGTATTATTTATCTTTCCATATTTATTCTGAATGTGTTTCTTTGCAGATTTTTCCATAGTTTGTTGAAGCAGTCTCATACCGGCAGGGGTTCCATAACTCGACAAATACCCAAGAACGGGTTTTTTTTTGTAGCGATACTGATTTAACTGATTTTAAATAAGCTGTTAATAGAGTCAGCACGCACTAACTACACTTTTTTTCGTAGAAGATTGTTTTCGCGTTTTGCCACTAGAAATTTTTTTGAAATGGTTTTTGCACGGTTGACAATTTAAAATCCTCGTCGGGTAAAGTAAAATCGATTATATTCCAATCTATCTTACATCAGGTCAAAAACATTCTTTCTTTCCTCAAATGTGACGTATGTGACGTATGTAACATAGAACAAAAACTAATTTTGTTGTTCTGTACTTTGAGCCATAGTTAAACCTTCAAAATGTGCAGGTACAATGGTCAGTTGGTGAACTTGCATATTTGAATGTTACAAAGGACCAACCAACCATGTCTCTTGAGTTACAACCTGCGCTTATTGTTTGCTTATAATATTTACGGAAAACCCAAGTACGGTTTAAACTCTTTTGGTACATTTCGGAGAATCGTGCTTATATTTTCTTAAAATGATCAAGTTATTATAACTTAATTTAAATACTTAACGATTTTAAAACTCTTAAACCGAAAATTTGAATGCCTTAAAAATAGATATTTCCTTATCTATTCGTCTAGATTCTAGATTAAACAAGTAGGTACCATTGTTAGAAAAATCACCTGATAATAAAGAAAGGTTAAAATAGGTGAAGCTTGTTTCCATAATTATGTTTTTTATTGAATGTATAAAAGTGATTTATATATTTATTATTATTATTATTATTAGAAACACATGTCGAATAAATATTGAAAAATAAGCAAATATTAATTACTATCAATAATATTTTTAATTCAATTTAAGATATCTAGGCGAAAAACAAATTTTGTCTGTCTGTATTTATTTTTTTCGATGGCGATCATAAGAGTGTTTCAAAAACATATTTACAAAATAATTTATAGACTCACCAGTTCTCTTATATTATCATAAAACTATACTGATTGCGAATAGTTTATTTAAAAATAAAGGCATTCTTAAGTCAATGGAAATAAATGAAGAAAATAATCACAAATTTATCAATAACATAAATTTGAACTTTTTGATTTTTTCAGTATTATATAATAATTTTATGTCAGCTTTCTTAATTAATAAAAGGATTATTTAATACAACAATTTATTTCCTAATCTTTTTTTTATGCAAATTCCATGTCTAACAAATTATTTCTATTTTACCTATACATTAACTAAACTGCGGTACTTTTATGCAAATTGTGTAATGTGATGATACAAATAGTTTGTCTTTATTTTATTGCCAATTTTATAAAAAACAACTGCGGAAATAAGAAAAATCAACTTCCTCAATTAACTTAAACAGTATGAGTGATTATAAATATATATATATATATATATATATGTATACATTTTTTTAATACACTAAGTAGAAACTAACCGTTATTAAATTCATTTTGATAATATTCTGTTGCCAGATTTTGACTATAATAAGAAGAAGAACAATATTTTTATGAAAAATGAAACTATAAACACTTTTTACTTTTCAACATAGTCTCCATTATTATCTAAAACTTGTTTAGTCGTGGCATGAGCTTTTTAATATTCCTTTTAAAGAACTCCGTCGCTAATCCATTTTACCACTCAGTAACAGTTTCTAATTTGACTTTTGATTTCTCTTTTAAAACCTAACAATAGCGAAATTTTGTATAACTATCTTTAAAAATAATAGCTACAGAACTTTTCTTTCCATAAGATTCACTAAAAGGAACACAAATGTCCCCTGATACCAGTTCTCCTGGCTTATTTGCCTTTTCTCTTTGCCCAAAAGGTAGTCTATGAGCTTTTCTACAGACACATGGCTCGCACAAATAAGTTATAATGCCAGTACCACCCCCAGGTTAACCCTACAGAAAGGGGTAAATCGTTCACTAAAAACTATGTTAGGAATTGACGCAGCAGATAATCATCGATCTTAAAACAATTCAATGTTCCCCCTATTTCGTAAATTTTGGTCGGTCTATGGTACTTTCAGGATCTGACAAAAAGTGTTGGAATCGGACGAAGTATAATTTAAGAAGAAGATCGGAGGAATTAGGACATTGTATTGTAGTGTAGTCTTGTGTGATGAATAAAAAAAATTTAAAACATAGGAATGCTACGTTATGTCCGCTTTTAAACATATTTATATTTAATATTTTCACTTATTTTTATTGGTTTTTTACTGTTTAATTGTAAAGGCGGTATTTGATAAAATGTATTAAGGAATCGGAAATGGAAAATTCAGTCAAAAAACAATAATGTTATGTGCATGTATATTATCAAATTATCATTGAAATTACTAATGATATTAATAATAACAAATTGATTATTATACCTGCCTTTAATAAACAGCTAACGATTTCTTCAATAATATAATTGATAAAAAATTAAAATACATAATTCAGCTATCTATATCTATAATTACTTGTAATTAAATATATTAAGACTGTTCATTTTTTATTTAAATTTACATACGATATTGGACTTTGTTTAATAGAGTTCAAGGACAAAAAGAACAACCCAGCAATCCTAGACATTACAGGATGGTTCATTTTGGCAAGTTATGAAGGTTAATATAGAAAAATAACAAATTATTTTAATACTGTGAATTCATTATCTCTATTAACTGTATATACACAGTTATTAATCGAAAAACATAATAATCTAAAACACAAAAAAATATGGACCATGTAAAGATTACTTTAAAGTTTAAAGTGTCTTTTAATTTGTTAATTTGTTCCTATTAATTAATTGGCATTAATGACAATATTATACTGGGATGATTAAACACTGCCTGCGGCCTTATGTAATATTACTTACATCAAATGCTTATAAATAATATTATATTACAAGATAGAATATCACATTCATCATAAATGACTCTTTAGCTATTTATCTCTTATTCATAAAATCTAGAATACTAGTTTTAAGACAACTTATATTAGTTTAAAGAAATCATCTTGTATGGTGTAGATTCATTTCTAACATTAATTTGACAATATAAAGATACTAATTATTTCGTTGCTACTTTTTAATAAGGAAATTATTTTTTAAATTCGACATCAAAGAATAAATGACACCAGATATTTTAATTTACATATATTAGATAATTTGAAAAAAAAATCTGTAAAATGTTGATAGAAATCATTTGCTTCAAAATGACCGAAGCTGGTTTTATTTAAAGAAAATGAATTGACATTTATTAAACGTTTAAAGTGCCTGACAGTCAGGTGAAAAAAGAAAAATTGGTTATTTTTGATTAAATTTGGATGAAACAGGGGAATATAAAGCAAATAAAATTACTGAAAATGCGTGTGCAAAATTTTTTGCACAAAAATTGACAGCACATCTGGCACCCTTTTTTAAGTCTGCAACTCCTGAATTTTTACTTTTCTTAATTGAAACTCTATAATTATTAATGAATGTCTTGGATTTGGTCCAGTGAGATAAAATTAAAAAAAGTTTTAAATTACCTTTCCAAAATAAATATCAATAGGGTATATTTAGAATTGCTAACAAAAACAATTATATTTATAACTCACATATTGCAATTTTTAGTTAGATTCAGTTAGAAAACTAACTGGTTAAATTTAATTTAACGTATTATATTTCATCTAATGTGATGATATGTAAATTCTAGCGCTAAAAGATTTACTAAATGACTTACATTGTAGTAATACTTCATTTCTTAAATCAAATACAGGAACCTTCCTGAAATATTTAGATTTTCAATTTTTTTTTCAAATATCCGTTTGTTTGTCGTAGTTCATGGCCTTTTTGTATCATGTAATATATTTTTCTGAAATATATAGAATGAAGAGTTGTTATTTACTAAATATTTTTTTTTGTTGAAACTCTAACGCCTAGATTCATCGAACTGTGAAATTAACCGAAAGGCAATATTCCTGCACGAATACATTTTAGTTAAATTTAAACAAACTCTTACTTAGTTTCATGAACAATGATTCTACTGATTTGCAAAGTAACTGAGTTTTTTGATAAAAAAAAATAATATAATGTACTGTACTTTAGTATATAAGTTTTACTTAAACGTTTTGATATAAAATTACGGAAAAATACCAAATAAACATTTTAGTCGCATATTCTATGTTAAGTTATAATTTTGTATTCTGTTCTGGTCGTCGAATATATTGTATTTATTATCCCTTGTTTTTTATGGACACAAAGTAAAAAATTATATATCGTTTTAGAAGATTCAACTAATTAAATACAAGTAAAGAATGTTTCTCCCCTTATGCTACAGTTTAAACAAATAGTAATTATATTAGACAGATTGACAATCAACTACGTATAACTCTTATTCAAATTACTTCACATAAGTTTCTGCCTTTTAACCATGACTTTATAACTTTTTCTGTTTTTTCTTTAAATGTGCAAATAAAGTGTATATATAATATTTTGTCGGCCTTTTCCTTTTATTCATTTCTATCACCTGCGGTTCAAGCTCTTTATTCTAGTATTTCTGTCTTCTTTTGTTTCTTCATTGTTCATTCTTAAAATATTTATATTATTTTTCAAGATGGATTCATATATTGTTTCTTTATTCTCTTTTTATTTTTTGTACATTAATCAATAAAAAGGAAAAAAAAGCAGAGAGAAAACAAAGGATGAAAGCAGTAACCACATATCGAAACGTCATTAACGAATCAATGATAAGTTTATTCCCCTTTTTTGTCAACAAAATTCATGATTTTTTTTCCTTTTTCCTTTGTAAGACAAAAATGTGTACTTACAGGGTCGCATGAAATTTCTCATAATAATTTTGAAATCAAACAGAACGCATGATATAAATCTTATTATTTTGGAAGGAAATCATTTATTAATGTTAATAAATCATAAAAAGCTAAATATTAATTATAGAAATAATATATACCCAATTATAACACATTTTTTGGAAATTTTACAATAACGTCACCTCGCCAATATGCCAATCCAAAATTTAAGCAAATTAAGTTAAATACATAAATTTACATAAATCACCCTGCTTTACAATTTATGAACATTAAAATAAAATAAAGTTATGTGGGATACACGAAAAAAGTGTCACAAAGGTTTACACAATTTCTTGATTTCCCTAAAATTGAGAATTTTGCATTAGGTCACTTTCCTTCTCAACAAGCGATATATTTGCTTGATAGTACAACTTTTATCCATCTAATAATATTGAATCATAAACAGTATTGTAAAGTGGTCCTATAATATCAAATCTATTATGTAGACCAAAGAATATAGAATACTTTCTGTTGATTTACGTGGTTGATGATGAGACTAGTGAAGTAGTCACGGCACCAGAGGATTTTTCTCTTATAATTTCTTGTTTTTTAGAGTGTCTATTTTTATTTTTTACATATATCAGGAGGCTTATATGTAATAACAACCAAAGCTCGATGTTATATTATTGTTTACTTAATAAAAATTAATTTTAATGCCTTTAACTTGAAAGATATCAAAATAATTTGAAATGTTTTTGTTATTTAATCATAGAAATATACTTTTATCTAGGAAAATCAGAATACAATTGCTATATATATTTATATATATATATATTCAACTGCAATTTCCATTATATTATCCCAAATAAAATAGATAATTTTTAGAAACTTTTTTCTGTGAATCTACTGTAAACTGGGAATATGTAACTTAATAACCCATACAGCTTTTTCAATAATAACGAATATAGATGATTTTAAAATGGAAATTAATGTAACAAATATCCATTACATCTAACAAATAAAAAAGAAGAAAATGTTGTCATTAACCTTATATTTCCAAAACAACTTAAATAAATCAAATAATTCAAAGCTATTACATATTTTGGAAGTATTTCAAATAAAATAACAAACAATGAGCCCATTTTTAAGAAATGAAAAAATCAAAATTCCTAAATTAAAAAAATTAGGTATTTATAAGTTACATTGCCCACCTATATCGACCAAACCCTTAGACATTTTGAAATAAGATACAGTGAACACTTACGAGCTTATAGATTAAAACAAGCAGTTAAGTCACATTACGCAAAACACCCCATTGACACTTAACAAAACAATAGGAATAACATTGGAAATTCATCCTATATGCGATAACAAGTAAGAACTTGATTTTTTGGAAGAATTTGAAATAAAGAGACGACTACTTTCTGTACTAAATATGTAATGTTATCCAAATGTTTTAGAAAATGAAGAATGAAGAAACAAGTTAGTATGTCAAATGTCTGTTAATTTCTTTAATTTTATCTGACAATGACCAAAGGCCAAACTATATTTTATCTTATACATTTATAATAGACAGGTTCCACAAAGTAAAGGTAGAAACGATCATTATAATTTTTTAATATAAATATTCATATTTTCTCATTTAGGTGAAAATTAGTCCAAATGTACACAGTACGCAACTTTGATACTTTTAAAAACAAAACAAAAAATTTGCCTTTTTTTGATTGGAATAATCTGGTATATAATAATAAAGGTTTTTTAATGTACCTAGTCCTTGTTTTTTAAATGAATTTTCAAAAGGTTTTCTGTGCTTGACATATTTTTTTACTTTTGTCTTCTGTCAAAATTATATTCAAGCCAGTGCATATGTATAAAAATTCCGATTGCAGATTTAAACAGAATGAATATCTAAATTCGTGAAACGTTGACAACAGCGTAAAAAACTTGTTACAAATGAGCACTCTACTGGCGACGATTCAAACAAGCCCGCCGATATTTACGATTCAAATGAGGTCGGTTATATCTTGAATAATGTAATTTCATTTTTCTCTCCAGAAGTTGTTTTACGAAAAATTTTTAAATTTACATTTTTATAAACTGAGTTAAAATGGACACAGAGTGTAGTGAGGCGGTTTTTGGGCCGAAACGGGACTCATTGTATATTGTGATACCATTAACAATAGTGTACGTTATTATATTTCTTACCGGGTCTATCGGAAACATCAGCACGTGTATAGTCATAGCAAAAAACAAATCAATGCACACAGCAACAAATTATTATTTATTTAGTTTAGCGTTGTCGGATCAACTGCTCCTTTTGGCGGGAGTACCACAGGAAGTGTACAGTTTTTGGTACCGGTATCCTTACATCTTCGGAAGTATCTTCTGCTTTCTACGTGGACTATTATCAGAAACAAGCGGAAATGCTACCGTTTTGATTATTACAGCATTCACAGTTGAAAGATACATTGCAATATGTCATCCTTTCCTTTCACACGCAGTATCGGATCTATCAAGAGCTATCAAGGTAATTTTTGTAATATGGTTGGTTTCCATTGGACTGGCAATTCCTCAATCGACTCATCTGAAAGTACATCTGCTAAATGGTACTTGTAGGCAGTGCTTTGCTTCCGATTTTGACACAGAGCCTTCATTCGAAATCTCCACGATACTGCTCTTCATAATTCCCATGACTATTATCACGATTTTATACATTCTTATTGGGATAACGTTGAAGTCTTCTAGAGCAATGAAAAAAGTCAATACTCATGCCAGGATACAACGCAAATCTTCATGGAAAGTTGTCAAAATGTTAAGTAAGTTATTATTTACCGCACTAGTTTTGTAAGACAAATCACAAACATTTTCCCAACAGGTATGGACATATCGTATATGAGTAGTACAGAACTATTTGTTAACTGTAAATGTTAAGAAAAGTCCATAGAAAACTGATTAATTATTGAGAAACGATGTGATAGTTTTAACTGTCATTTTTTTTAAATGCGAGCTGTTCTATGATCTACTTTGTTTTAAAATGGTATTTTTCATTTATCTTAGGATAATTATTTCAGTTTAATTTTTATGAATAACATAAACCTGCTGGTATATAAATAAACAAGAATAACAAATTACATCATTATTGATTAATTATATTATGAAATAAAGGTAGGTGTTTGGCGTCTCCTTATTGAGAAGATTTCTAAATTTTAAAACAAAAAAAAATTAGAGTCGTCTCCTTTTTGGCAAAAATCACTCCCTTTAAAAAATTAATATTATAACATATGGTTTGGTAAATGTTCTGAACACAATAAATTTTAAGGAAACTCTAAACATTTTGGATTTAAACTGCGATATGCAAAGTATTTTAAAACATACAGCGTGCTCCAATTCTGCATGCCAAACTAAACTTATACTATTTAAATAGTACACCTGGTATACGACTCGGTAAATTATTAGTGTGATTGGGCATTAATGATTTATAATTTAATAAAGCACATTTTAGATGTTAAACGGAGACTGCATGAAAACAAATTAAAACAGGAAAAACAAATAATTTACATGTTGTGGGAATCTTTATTTTTATTCATAAATCATAAATCATAAAGCATATTTATAATAATAACCTTTAAAGTAGTTCACGGTTCTTGTTTATAAAAACTTTTTTTATTTTATAAAGGAATACTTTATTTTATTACATTAATATTTTCTTCTATTTATCTTCTTCACTTGTAGAAATATCTATAAAAACATAACTATCAATTTTGTAACATTTAGGAAATGACTTCAATGTATTCCGCTTGCATTTTCTTTTAATTTATGTTTACAACCTGGCAGGCATCCATAGATTGAATTTTGTTACAGGTCAACAAAATGTTTTGTTTATGTTTTAAGGGAAAATTCCTTTAAATTTCTATAAATAATCCAATGTCCCAAGGTTATGTTAAGGTAAGCTTTGTAGCTTACAAGTACTGAAGTAGTTTTTAATAATCAATTAAATTCGATTTTGAATTCGCTAGAATTTGTAGCTCTTTTTTATAATAATTAAACAATTTTTGGTTAACTAATTCTCATCTAATTTAACATAAAAAAGTCATCTGATGAGGGGATTTTCTAAGGCAGAAACGAATATCCTATGTATGTATCGTTTTTTTTTGAGCTGTAACCCCAATTTAAGGTATAGGTAGATAAATAAATTAAAAGGAGCAAAGAGCAAAATTCAATTATTATTTCACACATAAAGCCCTTAGTAGTTTTGGAGTAGAGTATATTTTGGAATTAAATTTACAATAAAAAAAATTGTTTTAATTTCCTCGTTCAAAATTCTTATGCAAAATGTATCAATGTTTTAAAAAAGCGATTGAAAGTATAAATAAAGTATTACAAGCATTTAACAATAATTTTTAATTTTCGAATAGTTCATAAACTTAATTATGTATATTCCTTAAAATTGAATGGAAAGTTAGTACAAATATATTTCAGCAATAATACAAAATTAGAAATCTTTTAAATCTAAATGCAATATTTATTGCGGCTATAAAGATTTACATAAACCGTAAATCAAAAGTGTTTATAGAACTTTAATTCATGAATCATTTTAATATTAGTACTAAGAATCTTTTCAAATCTACAATCAAAACTACTAAATTTAGAGTCTCATATTATAGTTTAATTTTGTGGCAAATATAAAAATATTATGGAAATTTTCTTCTGTTTATTATTCCATTAATTTAAAATATACAACTAATTTTGTGGTAACCACTTAACTTTTTTGGTGCTTTCCAAGTTTATTTTTTTATTTATATTTCCTTGAAAGTCGATTTGGAATTTTTTACAGTCGTATATAATTTTTGGAAATGAACATATTTGTGGTAATTTTATATTTTCCTCAAAGATTATGCCAAATTAAGCGATCGGAGTACAAAATATTTAAAGTATATTAAAAAATATGCAACACTTATTGTTCGATTGATGAATATTCTACTTCATTAATTTTTTTCGCAATGACATTGCTACGTTGTGTTCTTAGAAAACAACAAATAATTGACTTGATTATACATTAATCATTAAACCACAAAAAAACAGTAGATTTGAACAACATAATTCAATATTTTTTATAATAATAGTTTTTTCAAATAGAACAAAACAGCCTTGTTTAAAAGTTTGTGGAAAAATTAAGAGAAACTAAAGAAAGTAGAGAGTAAAAGATAAAAATTTAAAAAACACAAAAAATTGTTTTAAATATTTAATTGTTTGATTTTAAAAGATAATACCTTTGGAAAGGACTTCAGACATTTGTAGCACCTTTAACCAGCTTTTTTTTTGAAATCTCATCTTTTTTCCTATTTTAAAAATCTGGTGGCTACGTATTTGCAAGGAAACTAAAAATTTATAATATAGTGTCAGTGAAAAGACCAATTGTATTAACTCACAAATAATCAATTTTAGAGGAAAATAGAAAATAGAAATCGATCAGATATTTTTATACCTATAATTACTTAAGGCATTAAAATTTGTGGTATGCACAGTAATAAAATGGACATTTTTGCAGAGGTCCAGTCAGGGAATGCGGTTTTATTGGAGTCAAAGATAAAAATCTACGTTAATTACATATAAAAAATTCCTGCATAGAGTTAAATGTCTGAAACACAATCAAAATTTATACTAGTTAGTTTTACGAGTATTTTGGAAAGAACAGAAAAAAATAATTTATGATTCTCGTTTAGGGGCGACACGACAAAGAGAAAATCTACTGGTACTACAAAATAACTGAAATAGTTTTAATATTTCATATCTTTAAAAATAAAGGTACTAAACTCAAAATACGAAATTGCAAAATTATAAATTTCTTTTAGAATTCAAATATTGTGTAAGAGAACATATAAATCTTATTGTGGGGTTTTATTGGCCTTGTTACAATATAAACGTAAAATGTTAACCCCCTTTACCCCAAAAAATATTTGTGGAAATCCTTTTTTTATTGTCAACTAAACCACCGCTTTCCAATCTAATAATTTTTATAGTGATTGTTTTTATTACAAATGTGATTAGTGGGGAAAAGCTCAATAAGTCTGTTATAATAAAAAATACAAAAAAAGTTAGTTGCAAAAATTGTAGGTAGCTTTAAGCTTCACATTTTAAAATTAATTACATGAAATCAGCTCTTTAGGCAGAATTAAAAAATGCAACAAACTACAGGGTGTTTCATTTGAAAAAATATAACTTTGATCTGGCAATTTTTATAAATAACTTTTTGGGTATCTTTTATTATAACAGACTTACTGAGCTTTACCACACTTATCAATCACCCTGTATATAAGCTTTATTACTCTTTCCCGGTGCCACTCTAGGAAATATTGGACGAATTATAAAAATAAGATTCCAAATATAAACCCCCGCTGCCTCCATAAACATATTAAATGGCAATTGGGTTTGACATCTCGTTTGAAAGAATTTTTAATTCTTCATTCGTTGGTATAATTGTAAATAAGCTATATTCATTTTAGACTAAATTAAAATTAAAATAATTTTACCATTTAATAATTATAGATTTTGGCACATAAATATTGTACTTACTTAATATTCCTGCATTAAAATTTAAAAAAAATTGGATATGATCTTCACGTATTAATTGCATACTTTCATCACACCAACTCTATCCTTATTTTTAAGGGAGCAGCTATTCTATGTAGGAGTTGAGATTTGGAATGTATTTTTATAATCAAAATATATTTTATCAAACAAAAATCGACCGATTTAAGCATTTTCTCAATTTGTTTGTCATACGGGAGATAATTAATATACTGTACGTACAATTTAACCAATTTTGTACCTCTTACTTATACTTATATTATTTATTCGGATTTTCCGGTGTAGTATACAACAAAAAATCATACTGTACATTGCATTTATAAATAATTGAATTTCTAAAGGAACAAGATCATGACTTTTGTACTTTAATAGAGAAATTATTATTAAAAAGCTAATTAAAAACCAGGCGATATGAAAGTCCACACATTTGTTACCAATGTTTTAATATTTTCGCAATTCTTTGTTAAACAATCAATTTAGATAGTTTGAATTTTAAATGGTTTTAGACTTCACAATAGGTATTTAAATAATCAAGGTTTAGTTAAAAAATATATATTTTAAATATTCTGGAGGTTACTAACCATAGTATTTTATAGTTGTTTTAAAAATAACGATTTTCTTAGAGTATCAAATGTTTATAATATTTTGAACTCTTTATATATACAATATTGTTACGTATTGGGTTGGTAAAACGTTTACATGAAAATTACTGTATACATGTAATGCATAATTAAACGGCAATTTTAAAAATAATAAAAATGTTCAATTATTTCCTGAAGATGAAGTCTAAAAGTTGACAATCGTTTTTGTTTTTTATGATCATTGATCACATAATAATTTAGTTGTCCAATTTGTTGCTAAATTAATTAATGCAAATTACTCATACACAGCAATTATTTAACTAATATCTTGTAAAATTGGCGGCGTACTTAGTAGCAATGCTAATTAAAAAAAATATAATGTAAAAACAATGAAACCGATTTAACTTTATTATGCGGTAATTATTTTGCAAGGTGATAAGAAGACGTATAATTGAATAATTATTATATACGATCACTTTCTAGAAATATTCTCACATCATTTGATCCTAATAAAAAATATTTTTTATTTTATTAGTGGTAAATGCAATGGTTTGCTTATGTAACGTATAATCGATCAAAACACAAATATTTCAATATGTATGTAAAAAATAAACGTAAAATAATCAATATACCCCAAGAAGAAAGTCGCTTTTATGGGATAAATATATTATCGAAAAAGGTTTTTGATGGTTCACCATTTTTTTCCACAATTTTTATTTTTAGCTTAGTGGGAGAAAAAATAGAACTTCCTAGAAAAGTAATTCTATCCCGAAGATCTATTACTGAGCCACCCATTCCCCTCGTTATTGTTTTAAGAATAATTCAATCCAATTTTTGAAAAGTGACTCGAGAAAGACCAAAAATACACTTTTTCGAAAACTGCTATTAAAGTTTAACTTTTACGTGTTATTTACTAGTGTAGAAACAACAGTTTTAGTCTACACAAAATAAAAATCTTTTACATCCATCTACAAAAATTTCAATTGCAGATGAAATAATTGATGCGACACATACACACAAAACAAAAAAAAAATAATTGGTTAACTTTTTTCTGTGGCATACAGTTTTCGAAAAAATTTTTATACTCGATTGAGAAATTATTTCCATATATTTCTCGAAAGAGTGACACCAAATATTTTGCAACGCAAACACATCTTTTCCTTTTATTAAAATTAAAAGTACTATGAAAAATTTATAGACTGTTAAGCTCGATTTCCACACTGCATATTCTATAAAATAGATTCTAGAGATCTATCTCCACGAGATAAAAAAATAATAAAAGCTGTTTAAATAGTATCTAATACTGAAACCCACTTTTTTCGGTATTCAATCCTCGTCTAATTTTTTCTAGAAATTTTAATGTTTTTTATAACTTTGCTCTATTTTTGATTAGAGCGCATTGCCTAAAATCATAAAAATAACAAAAAATCATAGAAATTTATGGGGAACTATTTTTAAATTCTTGTGAATTAGAAAATAGTAAAGGAAAATTTTTGGGTACATCAGACCTTTTTTCCTTCCAGTTTTTAATCATATTTTGTTTATAACCGCAACATAAACATTATAACAAGGAATGTTATCGATATTAGCTACTTACACTTGCACGTTTTCTAGGATTTTTTTGAAGGATAACTGGATCGCCTAACAAAACTTATTTGTTAATTTTTTTTCAGTTGCTGTTGTGGTAGCTTTCTTTATATGTTGGGCGCCATTTCATCTGCAGAGACTTATCTCCATATATTTAAAACCGAGTCCCGATACAAGAGTTGTTCATTTGAAAATTTATGAAATGGTCACATACGTTAGTGGCATATTGTATTACATTTCCGCAACAGTGAATCCAATACTATACAATGTTATATCTGCTAAATTTAGAGAGGCTTTTAAGGTAAGAAATAATAAAGTCGTTTCAAGCTATAACATAGTAAAAGGTTTCTTTTATTTAGCCGTTGGCTAGACTTGCACCACATTTCTAATTTCGTATTAAATATTTTGTAACTCTAGAATCAATATATTTATTTTATTTCTGTTTCTGTGCTTTAAACAAAAATATCTTTATGTTTATATATGCCCTCTGCTAAACCTGAAACCATCCTACCTTGATCCCATTATGTCTTTAATTTTTTTTTCTTTAGCGTAAAACCCTTTTAATTAATATTGTTTGAAACAACTAAGCCATTGAGGTAAAAATACAATGACAAAATTGTAGTGGTGTCCCTAATGTAAATAAAATTATTTACAAAGATGGGTTGATTAATTGATTTTTCTTTTTAATGTTTATGTTTTGCATGTAGTAACATCCTGTCACAGTTTGACATCAAATTTTTTTCCGAATTTGTCAAGTAGTTTCCATTTAGTGTCTTACCAAAGTTTGTAAGTTGTCGGTGTTTCAAAAAATGGAGAAAACTGAGATTCGAGCCGTGATAAAATATTTTTATATTTAAAGGTTTAACACCTACAGAGGTTAAAAATGAAATAGATTCTTCAGGTGAATCTTTTCTATTGTTCAGCATGGTTAAAAACTGGATGGCGGAGTTTAAACGTGGGCGTACAAACAATTAAAGATGCACCACATCCAGGAAAGCCTAAAACCGCTACTTCTGCTAAAATGGTCGAGAAAGTCCACAAAACAGTACTGCAAAAGGAATTCTTTTGGTCGACTACCTTGAAAAAGGAAAAACAATAAATAGCGAATACAGCGAATACTACGCTAATTTACTAGAACAGCTCCAGCAAAAAAATTAAGAAAGAAGACCCGGGTTGGCGAAAAAATCTTGTTTCATCAGGACAATGCACCATGCCACAAGTCGGTTATCGCGATGACTAAAATTAATGAGCTGGGCTTTGAACTGGTATCTCACGCACCCTACCCTCCTGATTTGACCCCGTCGGACTTCAGCCTATTCCTCAACTTGAAGAAATTTCACGCGGGAAAGAAATATAGAAGTGATTGAAGCGACAAACAGTAATTTTGAAGAGTTGTCAGAATCTACCTATAGGGATGGGATAAAAAGTTTGGAACATCGATGGATCAAGTGTATTCAACTAGAAGGAGATTACGTTGAAAAGTAAAAACACATTTATTCTTGTAAATTATTGCTTTCTTTGTTAGGTCGCGAATTAATCAACCCATCCTCGTATCTTTAGCCATATCATGATAAACTATAATGATAGTTATTGTGATCCTTGCAAGATACCTAAATAATTGCTTTCATATCAATACAAAAAGACATAATGTCATTTTAAACGATTTTAAAAAATAAACATTACTTAAATATCATAATTTCACTATTATAAAAATATAAATAATTTTTTGTTTACTATAAACATATAAGTTAATAAATTACTGATAATAATGTATACTTTTCCTCGACTTGACTGATTTTAAATAACAACTATGACTAAACAATGTAATTAAACTAAAAAAGTACCTTTGTAAATACTTATTTTCATATTATAGTTGATTTAAGTAAAATTATAAAATTGGAGTTTACGATTACCTATGTACAGGTGTTATTAAATCTGTTAGATATTCTCTTGGCAATGAAATACTTTTAATCCAAAATCTGTAGAGTTAACCATTTATTAAAAGTTAATAATATAGTTGTAACAAAGTATTTACTTTTTAACTTTTATGATACAATTTTGTTGACAGTTGACTGAGATCTAATTTCATTTACTTTTTGCCAAATATGTATGTTCGTTTCTGTGTTTTATTTTTTATTTGTCCTAAAGCCCGTTTTCCATTTCTCCTGCGGATGACAGATTTTTTTAGTGGATTTAATAAGATTGACTCAAAAAGTTTGATATTTCATTAACATGAAATAATTGCTTATATTTAAAATATCAGAACAACTAAAAAAAAAGTAACTAGATAACACTAAAAAACAGCAATTTCTGTTGTAAAAAGTTTAACTTTAGACGAGTTAATTTTTTTAGGAGACATTTTCATGTCTTTGGTTCAAAGAAGACATAAAACAAACTTTTTATTCAGCCTCGTATAAATCTAATATGAGGTATCCTGGATCAATGGATTTTGGAAGCCAAGAAAATAATTCCACACAATCGTTCATAACAACGATACACAAGCCCTCACTAGAATCAACGAACGGTTACCTACTAAGAAAGTAAGAAAATGTTTTTATTTAATTTAATAAAATATAGATATAAGAACTTACAATAATAGAATTGTTTTAAAAATAGAAAATTAATTGAGATTGTTAAGAGCCAAATTGTAATAAAGCCACTACTCAAGTTCACCATCTAAAGTTCATTTTAAAGTGAAAGAGGCTAAACTTTCGTCTCTCACGTGATCATGTTATTATTTACCAATCAACAAATAAAACGAAAGAGTATTTACGAGTGGCGTGCGTATTGTAAATGTATAACTTGCATTAAAATAATATACAGTACTGGTACTAATCAATATAATGAAAATTTGTTACAAAATGCTTTAAAAGGTACTTAGGAATTGAGGATATTGAAATTGTCCCAAATCGAAAAGTCCAACATTTCAGTAAAGATTTTATCATTAGCTCATAGTAGCCGGTCGAATTGTATTTCACCGATGATATTCTTCAATTCAATTCATATGTACTGATCATATGTAAATCCAACGATACTTTAGGTGACTCTTTATATATATGTATTGATGATAATGGCAAAATACAATATTTTGTGGATCCCCAGCAACTACTTGTATCATTTGAGAAAGTACTAGTCTAGCCTTTGCTGACTGCAGAGCATTTATGTTGTATTTTTCTTAATACATTTGTCTGGAATCTTAACTGATGAACACTTGTTGTGTTTGTTAGAATAGTTTTGCAGAAAACACTTTATGATATTTTTCCATACATGTTTTTCCTATAAACCTATTCTAATAAACAAATTAAGTATTCATTACTTCATCAATATTTTCGGCCACCATTGATGTTGAGGGAATTCCTTGCCTTGGTTGATCCCATTTAAATTTTTGAAACCACCCACGTACCGTTGTTTTAAATGGAGCTTCACCACCAAATGCAAAAATTAAACGTTCCATACATTATTATTATATTATTTTTTTGAGTGAATTTGTTGACTTTAATTTTAGTCAATCACTCAGATCAGTGAATTAGTTTGTACTTGGAACAAGTTTTTTTGTTACCCTTATAATAACAAAGTGTATTTGGATCGGAAGAATGCTTACAAAAATAACTATTAGTAATAATTACATAGATATAGAATAGGTTAGTAATGTTTGGTAAAATAATAGAATTTAGGTCTATTGGAACCTGAACTTACGATTCTATTAATTTATTGTATAGTTGGTCATTATCGACGGAATTATTAGGGCACTCTAATATGATCTGTATTCTAGTGTATCTGCATGAATAATAATAATAATGGTCTATTGAGTTTATTTTGTATTTGTATACAGGTTTTAAAGCATGATTTGATGAGATTTTTCAAAGAGTAAGAAATTATATAAGTATAAAATTTTATTATTTTAAAAAGTATAAAAGTAAACAATTTTTTAGTGTGGTAGGTATTCATTTGATATAGTTACATTTTTATCTAAAAATAATTATTTAACTTTTAACCTAATAAATATTTTCTTTTTAAGAATGTAATTTTCTGTTAACTGTTTTAGATGTTTCTATCAAAATATCTACAATGAGTAGTCGTAATTTTTACGAAATAACTTAAAAGCATTTTTAAACTTTAACATCCTGAATCTCGAAAATTAAGCACTTGGGAGGTATCTATATATTCATACTTCATTTTTACCTGCTAAATATAGCCCAATATTCAGACACTCTATATACATATAATGTTATATTTTATGTATATTTTTCTTTTAGACAAACTGTTTATTTTGTCTACAGAATTACCTTTTTTAGAATAAATCTTAATATTTAAATTTAAGTTTTGAAATTATATTAGTTTAATGAGCAATACGCATATAAGTCTTTTATTACTCTCTCATTTCGATATCCAGTATTACATAATTATATTCTTATAAAATTATAAATTTCTTAAGAAACACAGATAATTAATAATAACAACTGTATTGTAGATCACAACAAGAAAATGAGGTTTCAACTGATGGATGCAATAAATAAATCTGGTAAAATGTTACTGGCTGGTAAAACTTACTTTGAACAGTATTATATGAAGACAGTGACAGACAGAACAAATTATTATTTCCTAATTTTTTATTTGGAGAATTGTGAGGAAGATATTTCTAGATTGCCGGGTTACACATATATTAATTAAGGATGGTGTAAATTAACTAAGCGAATTTTATGAATAAACGCTCAGCCTATAAATATTATTTCATTTTGATATCCAGCGTTTCATTAACCAAATTTATTAAATAATACTTTCATTAAAACCCAAATACTGATATTTTTATTTTCCCCAAAGAGTCTTATAATAATTTAAAAAAACACGCCTTCGGTATTTAAAATTCATCTGCAATAAAATTACTTAAAATAGTTTTCTTTAATAAAGGAGTTTTATAAGTTTCTACTAAACTAATACGACCTTAATTATTTATAATACTTTTTTAACAACTAATGTACAAAATAAAAACAATTTAAAAATAGAAAGTTAGATAACTAATACAACACACATGAATATCTTGGTTGTATAATTTCCAGGCATTGAGTATGTAAGAACGTTCATTGATCTATAGATTTTATTTCCTTTTATCAAATATTGTAATAGGAGCCTTCTGTTAATTTCTTAATATGTCTACTTTTGTCGCACTGAAAATTTTTAAAAAGGATTAACGCGTAAGCTTGGCAACCATGGCTCCTGGCATGTTTAGGAGACGAAGCTCAAACCGGAAACGTAGTAGCGACATCTTGCAATTACGTAGTTGGCAACGGTGTGAAACAACTGACATTGGAAGAAATATTTTAAAGTAAGTGTGGAGTGTTAAAGATGAAGATTACTAAAGTATTGATTGCGAAATAATTGAGTAAGTTTATATTGTTTTATGGCATTCTTAAATTTCCGTTTAAAATCGGTCTGTAGAACAAATTTTAACGCCAGAAAAAAATTGTTAAAAGTCAGTGCTGTGGAAAATTCCACATCATTGTGTTGACGATGAGGAAGAAGAAGAGTGGATCTCTTGTTTCTTTCTAATGCAGTACACAGTGATCAATATTTCTTTATTCTTTTGGATGGTTAGTTTAGTTTGGTTACAAAGACCGTTCTTAGAAACCAATAGTTGTAAATGTCATTTAATTTTTCAGAAGTGAAATTCAGTTGAACTATAACTAATCTTTATGAAATGCAGGGCCAACAGGTCGTAGTTAATACCCCAAATCAAATAAATTCATCAAATAAGGCATTAGCGCTAGGCAGCCAGGTGATTCTCAAAATGAATGAATCCGTACCCATGTCTTCTGTTGGTAAGTTTTATTATATAATTAACCTGTTATGCGGATATTTTTAAATTATTATTATTAGGATTGTTAGAGCTTGCTCATCGCGAATATCAAGCTGGAGATTATGAAAACGCCGAAAGACATTGTATGCAATTATGGCGACAAGATCAAACAAATACAGGAGTTTTATTGCTCTTATCTAGCATCCATTTTCAATGTAGAAGATTGGACAAGTCCGCCCAATTTAGCACATTGGCAATAAAACAAAATCCTCTCTTAGCAGAAGCTTATAGGTAAGTTTTATTAAAAAATGCGTAAAATGGCTTTTTTATTTTTAAACTAATTTTTGTTTCTATTTAATACATATACATAATATATATTTGGGTGGGTTTCTAATATTATTTATCATTGTCAAAAGTCGTTTAAAAGCATCCTTTAAAATTTTGTCACATACAAGATTAAAAGTATTTGCGCATTTATAACATGATTATTAATTATATAAGCTATTTTCTACATTTAAATATAGTTGATGCTAATATCCTTAAGAGTTTATAATATCAATATATTCTATGTACTGTTGGTAAATAAATTAATGACGGCTGTGTTCTGATTAAATGTTACATTTGAATCTAGCTGATTAGAATCAAAGTGATTAGACAACTAAATTATTGTCTGAATATTTATCAACTTTAAACATGTCATGATCTACTCCAATAATTTTTTCCACAGATTTTACTTAGAATTATGATCTTAATCTCATCAAATGATTTGATACATATACTGTTTCTTCTATGAGGGCTTTGGTCTTCTTTTCCTTTCTTTGTTGATACCAAGCTACATCCACAACTCCCTAATATTTTTCAAACGGTTTTTATATATTTGTCCCTTATTTTCCTAGATATTTAATCATTTCAGATCTTATTTATTTCGTCTTCTGCATTCATCTTGGCTAACCACTTCTTATTAACCATTATTATGATATTAACCACTTCTTATGTTGAGTATCGTTTTATGATTTCTATTTGTGTTTCTTGTTCAACAATACGATTTTTATTGGCTCTTGTTTTGGACATTTGAGAAGTCTACCTTTAATTTATGTTTATAACTTTTTACTGTTTTATTAAATTTAAAATCCTTGCCTCACATTTTACTCTTATTATTTTACATACATTTTGCTGTTTTATCTGTAATTTTAAATATTTTTAATAGATTTTCATTTACATTTTTACAATAAATATGAAAAATTAAATTGTACTTATCTGAATTTCCATCATATTACAAGGCTTTTTTTAAATTATTTGTCTGACTGCAGTTTTATCACTCACTGTGACATTCTCCAAGACAGGCAAAAAAATATTTTATTTTTATTTTCATATTTAAAAAGTAAGGATTAAAACAATGAATACTTTTTTACAATTTAGTATAATGGAAAGTTTTACTTCTTGTAGTCCTTCATAAATTATCAACATTGGGATAATAGTGAATCATAAATGGGTTTCCTTTCATTGATTTTAACATTCATACAATTAATAATAAACATGTTACTACATAGTAATTTTTCCGTCGAAAATATTTAAATTAAACATTAATTGTTTATGGTTGTGGAATTTTTTTAAGATTCAAAATATTGTTGCACTTGTTACACATCATTGATAAAAAGTGTTTACACTGTGTTGATTATTCCCCAAATTAATGAATCAGGTTCTTATCCAACTTACATTAACTGAAATAAGTAGCACATAATTCCTAAATAGTTTGTTTTTTGATAAATAATATAAATAACTGGAATATATCTGATTCTCTAGCAACCTTGGAAACGTTTTTAAAGAAAGGGGACAACTTCAAGAAGCATTGGAAAACTATAGACATGCTGTAAGGCTAAAGCCAGATTTTATTGATGGATATATTAATTTGGCAGCTGCTTTAGTAGCTGCAGGTGATATGGAACAAGCAGTTCAAGCGTATATAACTGCTTTGCAGTATAAACCCGTTAGTATTTATTATATAAAATCTCATTTTATTTATACATCATACATTTTTCAGGATCTCTACTGTGTTCGTAGTGATTTGGGAAATCTTTTAAAAGCTTTAGGTCGTTTAGATGAAGCAAAAGTAAGTGAATTTTTTTACAAATTATACAACCATTTTTCTCATCAAATACCATTTAAGGTGCTTTAAAAGTTGTAGACGTACTGTAATAACTACTTTGAAAGCATCTTTATTCATGCATTTAAAATTTGGTTCACTTAAATAGTTTGGCTGACGATTTTCTGAAACGCTCTTTGCGTAAATTTTGTTGTGCGTAATTTTTAGCAAAAGTTTGATAAGAATTTTCCAAACTTATGGCGTAGTTATTTTCCTTGCTATAGGGAATTTAGTAGTTCTTATTCAAGATAAGCTGGTGGCGTAGTCATTTGAAATGTATTATATTTATACTATTTAGTTTTAGGACAAGGCAGTTAATAATTACAGTAGAGTTAAATTTTTTATATTCTTAAAAACGTGTAATTATTGACTGTTGAAATTCTTTGTGCGTAAATTCTGTAGTTATAATTCTTTTTTTACGAAAATAATCAGCCAGATAATTTCTCAGTACAGTTTATAGTACTTTTAAATATTAGAGATATTTGGAATACTTTATAAAATTTCTTGGTAATGATTCACATTTTTCATACATCACATTACTTCCTATAAAAAGGATATCACCAAATATGGAAGTTTTAATCTCAATTTTGTTAAATAATTGAGGTAAGTGATGGTTAGTTACCTTTATAAAGTGCATATTAACTTAAATATTTAAAGTTATTATTTACTCACAAATCTCGCATTGCCTTATATTTGAGTTGTTTTTAGTACACCATAGTAGCGACCTGATGATAAAATACTATAATGAAAAAAAATAATTTTTATCATAGAATCGAGTTGATTGGCTTTTTAGTCATTTTTGTGGTATTTATTATTTGCTCATTCCATATCAAATATATTTTAATATTTTTTTAGTAGTAAATTTTTTATAGTGATAATTATAATCTAAAAGCAAGTTAACTTCATATAAGTAAATAATTATGTTGAACCGAAATATTTTTTATGTAATCTAGATAAAAACCTAAATTGTCTTAAAATTTTTGAATGTATTTTAATTTGTCTGTCTCAAATACTTCATCTTATCATTAGATGACTAGGTGTTTTTCAATTTAAAAACTAAAATTTAGAGAAAAGGAAGTGTGGTCATTAATATGCTATTAATAGGAGTTCATGAAATAGAAATGTAAGTTTCTATCACTGTTCAATAGGTATTTAAGATTTATTTCAAGAATTTATTACATTTTACAGGGTAAAAAATTTTCTTGATTTTTATTATCAGCCTTAATAACCTTATCAAGTTATAGTTAACGGCAAGATAAAGCCTTTTTTGTTAAAAAAATATATTAAATGAGATTAATCTATGAAAGATTTCAGTACATAATATAGATGAATTAAACTAGTCAACGTGAGATATATGCTGAATCATCTAAACGGATAGCATATAACATTATTAGCAAATAGATGCTGAAATATTTAGTTTTACAAAGAAAATTAAATAAAAAATATACTGCCAAATATCTATATGTATGGAATGTTATCATAACTTCCTATTCCTAATGTGATCTTATTTTCTCTATGGTTTTAATAATTAAAAAAATACGATTTTAGATAATATCTTACAAGGTCCGTATCCCCTTAAAGTTTTAAAAGATAAATCTCTTGGTATTATGTTTTATAAATATTTTCCTACTAACTTTTTATTGTTGGTATCCTTCCTATAGATGTTCAATATTTACGTATTTTATTATCTAATATTTTTCTTTTAATTTTACAGCAAAAAATTGTAACGTGCAAATAGATTACATAAATAAGATTTTGATAAATTATAGTTCATATGCAGCATTTTTTTCTTTTCTAAAATTATGGTGACATCCAGTTTTGGGGTCGTAAAGGATATTTTACGACGAGTTTTAATTGTATTCAAAGATATTTTGAATTCTTATATCTTTGAAAGTATGTTGAGCGAAGTTAAGGGTTAAAGATAGAAATAAACAAAATTCAATTAAGAAACGAAGCATAACTAAACAAATCGTAGGTTTCCAAAGCAGATTAATAAATGGAAAAATGTTTTAAGATAAATATTTCTGTTATAATATTGGCAGAAATACTAAATTGGAACTCTTCGAAAGATGTCCTGTTATTTTATGTTCGTTATTTAAAGATAGTCAATAAAATTAACTAATGGTTATTACTATGTTGCTGTATGATAATATAGGTGCGTGGCAGATTTGGTCGATTTTGTCAACAGACGACAGGCATTAACACTGTACCAATTGGCTCAAGAGTCAGGTAAAGTACGCAAGTGAACGGATATAGAAGTGGTCTTTGTTTTTAGGTAACGGAGATAAGGAGACCTCTGAGCGTCACCTGCGCTTAAGCGTAACTTTATTTCTTACCATCTTTGCGGCTTCTGTGAACCTTTTGGCGTTTTTCTCACTTTATTTTCATGGACTGTAATGCTTGAGTCGGCCTTATTTAAACTTGAAATGGTTTTGAACTGCCTGCAATCAAAATCATAATCGTTTGGTGAAAAAATTAAACTTATAGTATCTTTAGATAATTTAATTTTATCACATTTTTGTAATTTTCCAAAAATGTTAAAAATAATTCTTCATTAAGTGGGGATATATTTAGTTTTTCATATATATCCATAGTGCTTAATATTATACAATGCTGAAGTGAAAGAAAAATATTAACTAATAGTACGTTTTTCACCAACTGAACAAGTTCGATTAGCGCAATGCGAAACGTCTGGCAATATTGGCGATTTTTTTCCAAGAGGTCCCCTGAATATGGAGGCGCTAGCGACAATGGTAAATAACAATAAGATGTGTGGCTAATTCAATGTGTTTCCCCATTAGGCATGTTACTTAAAAGCCATTGAAACAAGACCTGATTTCGCGGTGGCCTGGAGCAATCTGGGTTGCGTGTTTAATGCACAAGGTGAAATATGGTTGGCTATTCATCATTTTGAGAAGGCCGTTGGTCTGGATCCCAACTTTTTGGATGCTTACATTAACTTGGGCAACGTGCTTAAAGAGGCCAGAATTTTTGATCGGTAAGTTTGAATTTTTTTTGGTTGTTGAGCTTTTGTAAATTATTGCAGTGTCAGAAGTAGTAAAAATACCATTGAGATACCATATAATTTTAGTTTCTCTATAAATCTGGCTTCACTGTCATTTATTGTATTTTAATGGCATAATTTTAAGATATTACAGCTACTCAAGTTCCAGCAATGACTGTGTAAGTTAACGTCATTCATTCGTTATTAGACATATTTAAAAATTAAATGAATCTTGGCAGTTACACACCAAAGTTATATCAATTTTTTAGTCCTTGTGTGTTTTAAAAATACTCATTACAATCCGGTTGGCTATAATTTTCATTTTGTGATTGTCTTGACTCAAGTAGTCAAGTATCGTAAAATTGAACGTCTTTAATATTTACTTTAACTAGTTATAAAATAGCTGGTACTCATTCAAATTTATTTCATTTTTGTATTTGTGATATCAATGCTTGAAATTGAATTTCACACAAGGATAAAATAAAAAATGAATAACGCCGTGTACAGATAAATATGTTCTAATGAAAGACACTGTCAATACTTTGATATTGAAACGAGATATAAAGTGTTGTTAACTTTTGTGTTTTGAAGTAGCTTATTTTATGTCGTTTTAAAAAAATATGATGCTGGCACATTTCATTTTGCAATAAGTACATTTTATTTGCTTTAAAATTGTCTAACATTGTATTCTGAATTTTCAAATTTTAATATTACAAATAGCCGTTTAGCGTTTCTCCCTACTGTCCCTCATAATCGGAGCAATTGGACTTTGAATATCCAATGTAATGAAGTACTAATATTAAAAAGATCATTGTTTTATTTTATAATGGTACCATAATTTCCGTATTTATAAGTAAAAGAATATTTCTCCAAAAAAGAATATATGGTATAGTACAAATCAAAGGAATAGATTCATTATTTCGTAAATTCGTTACCTTGGATGAAAATCCTGAAACCGGTGGATTTTTATTTTTAATCGTGCGTTCCGTGAAATATATTTCTATGTGATCGTGATAAAGATATTTATAAATATCAAGGAACTGTTTAGATTTCAGTGGAAAAGTATGATACCATAATTTTGTTATTCTAATCCAAACTTACGCAATTTATGTGTATTGACTGTGATACTTCATTCAGTGTAGATTTTCAGTTGTAAAAAAACTGATAAATGTGATGGTTTACATAAATGACCATTTAGCAGGAAGGTAGCGTTAATGCAATTTTCCCATTAAAATCCCTGTACCAAACGTGCGGTTTTTTAATATCTCTAGTAAATCGCCACCAACCATTTAACATATTATCAACTCAATTAAGTTGAGTTTGAATGTAACATTCTTGAGAAGCCAGGTACAATAATAAAAAAGTGAAATTATGTGAAAAACTAATATCTTATTCGTTGTTAAATATTTACGAAATTTCTCACAGCATGCATGTTTAAAAATAAGAATCGAACAGTTTAAGAATTTTTCTCCAAAGCTACGAATTATGAAATAATGTATGCATTCCTTTTATTTGCGTCAAACTGTACTTTTTTTTTAATGTTTATACATTCGTTGGAGCAGTAGCCACGTTTTAACTTTCAAAATGGATATTATTTTGACTAAACATTGATTTATTTCCTATTCATATTATTATATTATAATTGTTGTAATGATACACAGGTAAAGATCGGCTGGATAAAATGTTGTTTATGTTAAATTATATTATGGTAAGGGTGATTAGATTATTAATTAAATAATTTTATTATTTACATTTACAGGATAAGGTAATTAAAAAGTATAAAACATTAAGACTTAATTCCCGATATACGTGATTATAGAATGGATAAAGGTACCCTGAAAAAAAGTACTAAAAACAGTGTGGATTAGTCTGCTTTAATTCTAAATAAACAAATGAAGTTTATATTGCCAACAAACTGCAAACAAAAATAAAGGGATCTAACTCCTATCTTATCAAAAACAATTATATTTTTATCTAAAATCTAAAAAAAGAATTTATTTACTAGGCAAAAATACTTAAACAGTTAATTATATCAACTTGTGCTTTAAAATTCTGAAATATATCGCTACTTTATATGAATGTTAATTTACTTTTCTTATAACGACTGTCTTGGGGTGTTTAGAACCATTTAACTATTGATTTACAGAACTTAATCCTAGTCAGGAATAATTTAATAATTAAATGAATAATTAGATTTAACACCTTTCTGGGAAACTATTTCATTCTATATAAAAGCATGTAAGCGAGGGATTCTTGTACCGTAAATTATTCAACAATTCAATTTACTAATTAATAAATGGCAAAAAGTCTATAGGGAGTGTTGATTTAATATTACAACGTGTACATGGTTCTATGAAAATCATCCATTATACTACCATAAAGAGATATTAATCACTATAATTAGTGTGTCAGTATAGGGGAAAGGCATGTTTTCTCTGAACCCAGGAAAAATAATCCAACTTAATAATCAATGATAAAAAGGAGGAACAAATATTGATGATATGTTATATATTATTTTTTTGAG
Source organism: Hermaeophaga mercurialis (assembly GCA_951812935.1). Lineage (NCBI taxonomy): Eukaryota > Metazoa > Arthropoda > Insecta > Coleoptera > Chrysomelidae > Hermaeophaga > Hermaeophaga mercurialis. Next base: position 46,784,430 of record OX638360.1, read on the forward strand.
ATTTAGATTAAATGGTTAAAAATGCAAGAAATTAGAGATGTGCTGAGATCTTAAAGAGTAGCTTCATTTTTTTATTTTCAAATTGGTTCTTATTAACTAAGATTCTGTTTTTACTTTCTGCGTAAGCGTTTTCTTTGTTAATAGATTATTACTGCAATATTGCGTTAATGATGAGATATATCTGACTTCTAATCTTTAAAAAATAATCGTATCTATTCTTTATTGTTCCAAAGCGAATTTTTATGTTATTTGCTTTGATTGTACAAAGAAAGTTAGGTAATATCGATACCGAAAATTGAGTCAATCGCTTGTAAACAATCCAGCAATAAAAAGGGGTTGCAGTGACGTTATTCTGATGCGTAAAGCGCAGCCTCAGGTTACCCTAGCAACGATTGCGAAACCCCCCAGCTGACCTGGGGTGCGTCATGTCTTAACGGTTCGGCCAGGAGCCACGTAGTCGCACTCTGCACACGACACACAGCTTTAGTGCCTATAGAATTTAGTTTTAGTGTCTTTAAAACTTTTGACTTTCATCTAACTCTTTTCTCTATCTTTGCACCTGCTTAACCTTTCTGTGTACACGTGACCATTTTCTTGCACAATCTCTTCGACCTATACACTGAAAACAAGCTTAAACAGGGTTAATGAACGACTGATTATTATAGAAATTCTGCCAAATTCGACAATAAACCAGGGATCATCTTGAGAATTGCCTTAAGTATTTTTAAATTTTAATTTGTGTTTATTAATATTAAAAGGGCATCTTTATTTAAAGCTTCGATAGAGGGATGGATATATAACGCAGTTAAAAGAATTTGCCACCCTATACCAGTTCTCTTACTCTTATTGGATTGGCTTTTTGAATAAAGTAATATTCAATTTTTATAACTCAATCATTTACATTTTTTCTTTTATTAGTTAAGCACTTTAATTATTTATTTACTGTTTAATGGAAATGTTTAATAAATGCATAAATCAAATTAAATTGATGCTTTCCAAGTAGTGAGCCTGTCTCCAATGTCTTAACTGTAGATTTTTCTGTTTTTCAAAATTGTGTACCTGAATAGTGGCTACAGTTGACTGTAAACTTCATTATACATTTAAAAGATAGCCACTATTGATATACACAATGCTCCTTTTAAAAAACTTTGAAAGCGTTCCGTTTAGACATAAGACGTGTGTAACATCCTGTATAAATATACAATAATTACAAGCATAAATTGCGTAATAAAATAAACAATACTTAAAGAAGTCGGTAATCAATTTTTTTAGATTAAATAATAACTTACGATTCATTTAACCACCCTTAAATAAAAGGTTAATTTATAACAATATTGTTGAACTATTGGATATTATTCATTAATAAAAAGATAAAAAAATAATTTCCATGTCCGCTAACTTTAATAAAATTTTGATGATATAAAACAGTTGGCGAAACGAGCTAAATAATATCGCAGTTTTTAAGAAAATTTATGGTTTTTGAAACGAAAAAATAAATATTTATTTAATGATGATAACAAGTTTTATTTATTACATAATAAACCTCGTCAACCAAAATTTTATTTCGATTCTTTAGAAATGGTAATGTATTTAAATAGTATCATCAACATTTTTCAAATAAAATGCGTAGTATTTCCTTTCACCTTACAAAACTGGTGTAAGAATGATACTTAGATGACATTTAAAATTTTTTTATTAATCACTGAATCTTTATATATGAATATACTTTAAATTTTATTTACTTTTCTTATCTTAAATGCTTCACATTTTTTTTTCATAATACATTTTAAACTGCATTTTTTATTGAGCCCGATATGTTTGTGTAAAATTTACGATTACTAATTTACTTATTTTATGTTTGGTAATGCATCTGATTCAAGCATTTTAAGAAATTAAGAATTTATTCCTTAAAATGGATATATTTATAATTCGTTCTGGCAGTGTGACCAGTCGCCACCTTTACACCCTGTATAATTGATTTTCCTAATGACTTATTATTATTTTCAGTTTGTACAAAAAGTTTCATTTATTAATAAATCATTCAACATATAATTTGTAGGGAATAATAATAAAAAAAGTTTCATATTGAGCCGTTAATGGTGACCGATTTAATGGATCTGATTAAATATTGAATGAAATATTTTATTGAACGGCATAGATATGTTCAAATGATAAATGAGACATGTTCGACATGCAATTATAAAAACAGGATAGTTTCATCGTGCTAATAAAAAACTGTGACAAACATCAAATTCTAATTTAATGCGATGTTTTGCGTCGGTGTTGTTTTATATTTTCAGAGCACTTTATTTAATTGATGTTATTCCGGATGTCCATGGCGAACGTGGGCCAGCAGTTAAATAAATTACTAGAAATTTCCTCTTAATATTTCCTTCAATTGTATTTAATTCGTCGGTGTAAAATTTTATTATACAACAATGTATTTAACAATACTAAAATCTTCTCAGACTATGAGTTTTAAATACAGAAATTTATCGGGAGATGTTGCATTATTGTCCTAATGCGTCACGTTATGGTATTTAAACCTAATCGATATCCCTATTGTTAGGGAGCGCTTAAAATTTTTTAACACATGCTTGTTTATTTGGGTTTTTCTCATTGATCGAGATAATTGAAATAATTTACTTTTACTGTATTAATAATCGAAATTTCGTATAGCGCAAATAAAATTGTTTGATTTGAAAATAGGCATATACATTGTTATTATCTAATCGATTGTTTAGATATGATTTCTTATCATTACTGTTAAAATTTTGCTTCTCTATGTATTAGTCTTGACTTGGCATTAACATATAAGATAATTTTCTTAGATTTGAATTTGGCAACCATTGAAAGCATATAACACACATGTTTAAAATTCGGTAATATGCATTCTGATAAATTTAAAGCGGATATTTAGGTTTTAATTATAATTTTGGGACGTCAAACCATTTAGCAAGGCCATTAAAAATTTTAATCCTTGACTCTATTTATTTAAACTAAAATTAGATTGCACTTCAAATTTTAGTAACTGATTTTCTGCTTTCAATCCTTATGTGTGTAATAAGATTATAAATTTACATCTGGTTAAAAGATTATGTATAATATATTCCAACAAGTTTTTCAAGAAATAGTGACTATTATGTTTAAATGAAATTAAATTCTTTATTAAAAATAAAGTATGTTATAAAATGAAATGTTTAGTTTTCGAAAACCATTCCTGTAATATAAGCCTTTTTTTATTAGACGAAATAAGCTTCTTCCTTTTACCTAACTATATTATTTTGATGTCATACATTTTGAATGACAGTTGCACGAAAGATTTTAAAGGAGGTTGAAAAATAGACTCTATCGTGACATGCTTTATAGATAAAAACTTGATTTAGTTTAACTAAATATTTTTAATAAGATTATAAACAGTTCTTTTTAGATTAACTATCTGAACAATTCTACAAATGTAAAATTGTTCCCGTAGTCATCCCCTTAGTGTGCTACTTTGCCAAAATCAGCTTTTTAAAAAGAATCTAAAAATGGTCGATAACGTCATTAGTTATACATCAAATAGTAAAAAAAATTACATAATTAGAAATAGACCGGTTTCAGGTTTTGTTGGCATTATTTTTGGTTAGGAAATCATGATTCATTTCACACAGTGTATAAAATTCATTTTTATTCGCGATCACAGTCTTTATTCGTGGTCTGGAAATAACTGGTTAAATTACAAAAAATGATATAGAAAATGAGGTTATATTAATTAGTTCATTCTTTAAAACACGAGGTCTAAATTTAAAAAAAAAATCTGTTGGCTAAATATTCGAAGGTATTTAACTATTCTTTTAAATGTGTTTAAATCTCTTGCGAAAAACTCGTACATCAAAATTACAAATAATTTTATAAAACCATCAAATCTACAAATAATCAGAATTAATAAATATATCATGGCATATTAATTGAGGCGATAGAGTAAAGTGACCTGTATTTCCAAATGCAATTTACTATATTAGTTATTGAACAGTTGATTATTTAATTAGAACTAGTATGTCGTGATTTTATATGAAAGGCAGAAATTCAGAGACTTCTGATATTTGATAGTATTCAAAAGAAATCAATTTAATTTTCATTATAAATATTGTTTTTTTAAATGTGCCAATATGTTTTTTACGATCTCGCAGAAATGACTTTTTTTAGTAATAGTTATACATTTTACTGAAAATAAATTTTGTGTCTTATAGGTACGTTGCAAAAATAAAACAAAACTTCTTTTTCTTATTTTGGAAATTTTTATCAATATTTAAATGATATCTTTCACATATGCAAAAAACAATTTTCAATACCAGTTTCTTCATTCAAAGCCACAGTGAATTGCATGGTTTATAAAACTTCATTATGGTAACCGCTCTCCTTTTTTCTAAGAGACTACAAACAATAGATTTCAGACTCCTTTTTTTTAAATTCAAATTATATAAATTGAAATATCAGAATTACATTACTTGTATTTAATACTAAATTTTGACTATAAAGCTATAAAAGCACATAATTTACTATTTTAATTTATTGGGCCAGGGACCGAACATAGTCTGGGTTGATTTTTGAGTTACGCTTACTTCTCTTAATAAGAAACCAAAATGTTACATTTTGGAATGGTATATTTAGGAAATTTAAATTTGAAAAATACCAGATATTTCTCTCACTTATTGTATATTTATGAACTATATGTTTCCTGTTAGTTCATAAACATACAATAACTATTAAACTTAACAATTCACAGACGCTCTTAATAAGATTTATTTCTGATTAAAGTACCAGCAGTTAAATTATAAAAATGTAAACCAATTTTATCGCGATAACCTGAAAATATATCGCCGAACTATCAACTTGATTTAGACAACGGCGAAAATTTTAAAATTGTTTCACGTGCGTGCCATTTTGCCGTGGGAAAATCCGAAAATATTCCTCAGTCGCGAGTTCGATTGCGACGGTGTCGCATGGAAGTCGCCTGAAGTTCCTCTTTGGTATTCGGTGTGTCCGACGTCGCGATGTGGATGACGGCCAACGACTTGGACGTCGGTACGTCGTCATCATCGTCCTCGGTATGGAGTTGCAATGTGTGGTCATATATACTGTTATCAATATACAACTGCCACAGCGATGTAGTAACAACGTCGCTGATGGCCAGGAAGAAGGATGTCTTGATTGGATCAAAGGACAAATCAAAAGGTTTGTAAGGGCACATAAATCCTTACGAGAGAAATATTTCTTATTATAAAATATAAAAAATTTCAACAGACAGCTTGTTTTTTTATTTTATTTCAATTAGGCATTTCTTACAACTATCAATACTTGTAAATATTTCGTGTTCTTCTTGTGCATGGTACTTCGGAACGTCTCACAATAAAAATTGTTCTGCAAAACAAAGACTTACATGATGCCTTGGCCCGTAAATATTCTTTTTTAACTGATACCAGATATTCTAGATTATTATTACAGCTAATTTGTTCTTACATATGATGATAGCGAATTGTTGCTATCCACCAGTGATATACGAAGGCAACCTGAATCGTTTCCGGAATCGGCAAGAAAAACACGGTATTGGTGTGGTTTTTTTATTTTTATTTTTCTATGTAGTCTCCTCGAAGATTAATACACTTTTTCAAACGGTGCTCCAATCTCTTCAAGCCGTCGGAAAAGTAGGATGTCTCGAGATCCGCAAAATAGGCATCTGTAGCGGCGATGACTTCCTCATTTGAGGCAAATCTCTTTCCAGTCAGCGATTTCTTCAGTTTTGGAAATAGAAAAAAGTCACTGGAGTCTAGGTCCGGTGAATATGAAGAATGAGAGACTGTAGCGTAATTCATTCAATTAGGACGCGACGATGCGGGATGAATAAGCCGGTGCATTGTCGTTGTGGAAGAGCACTTTTTTCCGCTGCAAACGTGGTCGTTTCACCTTTAATACTGCATCGAAACGGGTCACTAAATCGCTATAGTATTGCCCCATGATCGTCTTTCCCTTCTCCAGATAGTCGATGAGGATCACACCTTGGGAATCCCAAAAAAATGGTCGCTTGAAGAAATCCTTTGGATTGCTTTGAAGCCTGGCCAGACACTACTCCGAAACGGTCACACGATTTCGTTTATGCTTCGGTGTGAGCAAACGCGGTACCCATCGCGCGGAAAGCTTCTTCATGCTCAAAATTTCGTGTAGGATGTGGCCAATGCGTTCTTCTGAGAACCTGTGGTCTCTGCTATCTCTTTCAATTTTACTCGGCGATCGGCTAAGACGACATTATGAACTTTGTCGACCATTTCGTCATTGGTAGCGGTTTTTGGGCGTTAACTGCTTAGCTCCTCACTTGTACTAGTGCGGCCACGTTTGAACTCGCTCACCCAGAAAATGATGGAGTAGATGCGCCATTAACCTCCAGCAAAATATTTCGAATGTCCGTCGCCGTTTTCCCAGCCATCCAGAAGTGTTTTATCACTGCACGATATTCGATTTCATCCATTTTTGCGAAACCGCCTGACTTGCTACACAAAACACGCTAGTAAACAACAACTATTGACGCCAGCCGTCTGAAAATTTGATACCTGTCATAAAAAAGGTTGGCCTTGCTGGACAATAAATCCACTTCATATTTCATGTGCCAACTATAAATATTTGTAGATTATTTTGTTATTTTATTTTCTTATCTTTTCAGAGCGGTAGCGGCATATTTAAGAGCTCTAAATCTCTCTCCCAACAATGCTGTGGTCCACGGAAATCTTGCTTGTGTCTATTATGAACAAGGCCTTATCGATTTGGCCATCGATACTTACAGAAGAGCAATTGAACTCCAACCAAATTTCCCTGATGCTTACTGCAACTTAGCGAATGCCCTAAAAGAAAAAGGTCAAGTTTCTGAAGCAGAAGAATGTTACAATACTGCATTACGCCTTTGTTCTACTCATGCCGACTCTCTGAACAATTTGGCTAATATTAAAAGGTATGTCGTATGATAGACGAAATTAAGTTCTAAGCTAATTGACTCGCAATTTCCTTAAAGAAAATTTCAAAATAGTACTTTATTATTATAATTTATATTAAATGAAAAAATTGCATTCAGTTTCTAAAATGCATCTGATACTAATGTTTTCAGCTACAGTTAAAATGTATTAATATGTAATTAACTATAAATATAGCATGTAATTTACTTTTACCGACATTTTTTCGTCAAGAAAAACGAACAACACTATATAAATCTAAAACAAGAGTAGATTATCATAAACACTAAGAATATAAATGGTGCATAGATGATTAATAAACATTTTACTGTAGTTTAATATTTTTTTAATGCTGATTTGTGCTGTCTTTTTTAAGTTTTCTACATTCTCTCATTTGTTCATATAGAGAACAAGGTTACATAGAAGAAGCCACAAGGTTGTATCTAAAGGCTTTAGAAGTCTTTCCCGAATTTGCCGCTGCTCATAGCAACCTTGCTTCGGTCTTACAACAGCAAGGAAAATTAAATGAAGCACTCATGCATTACAAAGAAGCTATTAGGATTCAGCCAACTTTTGCTGATGCCTATTCAAACATGGGTAATTAAGTCAAAAAATTATTTTTGAATAGGTTGCAATTTTTTTTTTGTTTCCAGGTAATACTTTAAAAGAAATGCAAGATGTTTCGGGAGCTCTTCAGTGTTATACCCGAGCTATTCAAATAAATCCTGCATTCGCGGATGCTCACAGTAATTTAGCAAGTATTCATAAAGATTCCGGTAACATTCCAGAAGCCATTCAGTCTTACAGAACAGCTTTGAAATTAAAACCAGATTTCCCAGATGCTTATTGTAATTTAGCCCATTGCTTACAAATTGTTTGCGATTGGACAGATTACGATAGCAGAATGAAGAAATTGGTGAATATTGTAGCGGATCAATTGGAGAAAAATCGTCTTCCGTCTGTTCATCCTCACCATTCTATGTTATATCCATTATCTCACGAATTCCGTAAAGCTATTGCCGCCCGCCACGCGAATTTATGTTTGGAGAAAATTAATGTTTTGCACAAATTTCAGTATAAGTTTTCAACAGAGTTGAAAGGGAGAATAAGAATTGGATACGTGAGCAGCGATTTTGGAAATCACCCAACTTCTCATCTGATGCAATCCATTCCTGGTATGCACGATAAATTAAAGGTAGAAATATTTTGCTACGCTCTTAGCCAAGATGATGGTACTACTTTCAGAAGTAAAATATCCAGAGAAGCAGAACATTTTATTGATCTATCGAATATTCCCTGTAATGGCAAGGCAGCTGACAGAATTTATTCAGACAACATTCATATTTTAGTAAACATGAATGGCTACACAAAAGGTGCAAGAAATGAAATATTTGCTTTAAGACCCGCTCCAGTTCAAGTTATGTGGCTAGGTTACCCTGGAACTAGCGGTGCCAGCTTCATGGATTATTTGGTTACAGATGCTGTCACTTCACCTGTTGAATTTGCAAGTCAATACAGTGAAAAATTGGCATACATGCCTTACACCTACTTTGTTGGAGATCATAAACAAATGTTCCCTCATTTGAAGGAAAGATTGATTGTTAGCGACAAAACAGGATATTTAGCTGATAACGTTGCCATTATCAACGCCACTGATTTATCACCTCTAGTGGAGAACACGGATGTGAAAGAAATAAAGGAAATAGTTAAAGCTGCTAAACCTGTTGAAATTAGTCTTAAAGTAGCAGAACTTCCAACTACAATGCCAATAGAAAACATGATTGCCTCAGGTCAAATCCAAACTTCTCTTAACGGAGTAGTAGTTCAAAACGGGTTAGCTACAACACAAACTAATAATAAAGCTGCAACTGGAGAGGAAGTGCCTCAGAATATCGTCATAACGACTAGACAACAATATGGTCTCCCTGATGACGCCATTGTTTACTGTAATTTTAATCAATTGTACAAAATTGATCCGGTAATTCTTCACATGTGGGTAAACATATTAAAGGCTGTGCCCAATGCTGTTTTATGGTTACTACGTTTCCCAGCTGTAGGAGAACCAAATTTGTTAAATACTGCTCAACATCTCGGCCTACCAGCCGAAAAAATTATATTCAGCAACGTCGCCGCCAAGGAAGAACACGTTAGGAGAGGACAGCTTGCAGATGTTTGTTTAGATACGCCATTATGTAATGGACATACCACAAGTATGGACGTTTTGTGGACTGGAACACCAGTGGTAACATTGCCGGGAGAGACGTTAGCTTCAAGGGTAGCAGCAAGTCAATTGAATACCTTAGGCTGTCCTGAACTAATTGCAAGATCAAGGCAAGAATATCAAGATATTGCGATTAAGTTGGGAACAGACAAGGAATAGTAAGTAATTTTTTAAATCTGTACAAATAATCACCCACTCAGTTTATACTTCAATTTGATTTATTGTGGTCGGCAGGTAATCAGGGATGTTACCTACCCATTATTGGTATTTATGGCCCAACATTGTAGTAATTCTTTGAAAGATGTACAAAATTATAATTTTTTTTCAATCGCCCTAATGTTTTGTTTTTAACACAGAAAGTGCTTACTTTTCACTGTCATTATTTAAACTTTTATAGAGACTTATATACAACACTGTTGTAAGGACTTCTTGGTATTTTACTTATCAAACAATTTTTTAATTCTTATGTAAAATCAAATATTAGAGAGTTATAAAAATTTTAAAAGCTTCAGTTTAATCAATATTTATTTTTAATGAATTACTTCAGTAGGAAAGAAACATTGGAATAATAATGAAAGTAATTGAAATATGTACAAATAATAAAACATGTGTAAACTTGTTCTATCAAGCTGAAGGAAATTATTATTTAATTCGATTTATTAACAAAACTATGATTAATTAAAAATGAAGCTCAAAATGGAATACAACAATAAGCAATATTGTGAGATTATTGTTAATGAAGTTATTTTAAAGTACGATTTTATTGTCAGTTAAAATGTTTTCTAACATTAAATTCATTAATATGGCTTTGACGCATAGTACTGCAGATGAAAACGCTAGTTATGCATGAAATTTGTAATTAGGAATTTTTCCAAATAAAGTGTATATTTGTTACTGCTCTTTAGCATGTTTTTATGCTAATAAAGGTAGAACCCGCTCTCTAAAAATACTCTTGTCGAAGAAATAAGACTTGAAATGATAGAGAAGTAAAGTAAATTTTAGAAGACTTTCTTCCGAAATTGAAGTAACTAGTGTTGTTGGTTCTTAAAAGTATCGGTTACATATATCAGATAGACGTATGTTTAATATTTATACATATTTCAATTACACTCTGTATGTGATTCTAATATAGATAGAATTTGTAACGCACAGTTTTCTCCTAACTGTATATTTTCGTATGAAGAAACTTTTCCGTTTTTGTTTCAGTTTGAAGGCAATGAGGCATAAAGTGTGGTCTGCAAGATCAACTTCAGCTCTATTTGATTGTAAACAATACGCACAAGGTTTAGAGTTACTGTATTTTAAAATGTGGCAACGTTTTGCTGACGGACTTAAACCCGATCACATCACAGACACTACGGCTAAGTAATTAAAAAAAAAATAATATAAATATGTTAATACATTCATTTAATATGTTAGTATTTAAAGAGGGAAAAAGATATTTCAATGAAGGTTGTATATTTAAATTGTTGAGTTTCCTCATTCATACAAGTGATTTTAAGATAGCGACGAATATTTTTGCCATTTAGATCCTTGTGTACATTTTTCCGCTTAGATCATATATACAATGTGATTAAAATAGTTACTGAAATAAGTTCAATATAATTTGATTTGTATTTCGTAAGTTATTAATAAATTATCGAATATTTATTTTATTCGTTAGTGATTTATTTTCTCCCTCTCGATTAAAAACATTTTTCTATTTCTATATTTTATCAGCATACTGATTCATCTGATGGCTCCGATTATATTGGTATGGAAACTATAACCAGATTCAAGCATTACAGGACTCTGTTAAATTGTTAAATGTTGGATGAGCGACTGCCACGAGAATAGATTTTAGAACTGGTGGCTGATCACTTAATAGCACAAACACCATATGGGTAGGGAGGTAGGGATCTTAAATAGTGGCTTCGGTTGTGGAAAATGGGGCCTAAGCTTTTAAATTGTAATTACCCACCGCCGCCGTCAGAACGGTTCAATCTATGATAGATAACTTCGTCATCCAAATGACTACACGTAATAACACTTAACTGTGTAAATATTTGAGAATTTTCGAAAATATTAGTGACCTCGTAAAATTTAGCCAAAGTGAGGCATTTGGTGGGAATGCGAGTAGGTAAATGATAAAAGCATTTATGTTATGCGATCCGAAATATCTACCACAGGAAACAGCTTCGATAAACAATGTGCGTCATCGCAATAACCTCGGTAATTTTTAATAAGTTTTGCCAATAGTTAACGAATTTTTTTTATTTTCATTTTAAATGAATATTTGCTCACATTATACTTTTCATATAAATAAATACATAAACTATTGTTTAGTGAAAAAAACAGTTTTATCGTTTTGTGAAGTTTGTAAAAAATGACCGGCATTGACTGCCCGTCTACTGGTAAACTGTCCTCGCTTTGAAAAAATTTATGTTCGCCACTAGGAACTATTTCAAGACCGTTCGTTTTTAGATTAATTTCGGGTAGCACTAGTTTTATATACGATTTCCATTTAAAAGATTAAGTAAAAAATAAAAAGACTCTAATCAACACCACTTATTAAGTAAATAAAAAATTAAATATATTTTACTTTATCTTTATCTTCAATATTTATATGACATCAGTGTCATCAGTCATTGTAGATCCAATTCTCCAACCTTTTGCAAAACTGGATTGAAAATCAGAGCAGGATGCATTAAAGAGAACATTAAACAACGGAGTTGGACTAAGATGCTGTGAAAGGTATCTAAAGTTTACTCTTTAGTATGGTGAATTCCATTCCATTCTAGGTTACCTTTGTATTTTTACGTATGTGGGATACAAAGAGTTGAATCAATTCTGACTACTTTGTGACAGGTAGCTTTTGAAGTTTGTATATTTTTTGATATGTGACACATTGCCTGGGAAATCAAACGATGTATTAAAAAGAATAAAAAATAATGTAAGCTGTACTTCGAATTTTTAGTTTTTAATTTTGCTTTTAAAATTTTCAAAGACAAAAACTAGTATTTATTTTTTCTGTTTCTGTAAATAATTTTCCTACTGAAATTTTAACTGGGTTTTTGGGACTGTCAAAAGATATAGTTATTAAAGTTAGAGGTCGGTGCACAAGAAAGCGTTATAAATATCATTACATTTATTTTAAACACATTATATAAGGATATTTAGGAATAACTCATTTGCTATAAGAAAAATAAGTCTAATTAAAACTATTAGTTTCCACATATTTTCATCTTTGGCAGGTTACGTGATACAATTATGTGCGTTCTAGTAGAATGTGGGTTTAAAGACCATTGTTCTTTGTTTCATTTGTTTACATATTGGTAATTTCTGTAAAACATGTCCTGAAATTTATTTTTTCAGTTTCGTTCGCCTAAAATTACAGATGTATTATCAATTTTCTAAGAGCGAATAGTCAAATTTAAGATTTATTTACGGAATTTGCAAAAGTATGTATCACTTACTGCAACTATTGAATATTAACGAGTTCCTGGTCTGAGACCACCAATTCGAACATTTGCTCGAGTTTTTAATTTTGTTAGGCGACGTTTCGTATGTAAAAAGTGTAGAGTAATTTTTTCACATGCATTAATTCATTTGCTTACTTTTCGATGTGTGTAATTGTAATACTTTAATACTTTAGTTAGATTGCTTTTGGTGTCTTTATATACCACAATAAAGAAAGTGCGCGAAATATTCTCTCAAGATAGTGTGGAAACAAGTACAAAAAAATGGCATTTAAGTTGTAAGTTGTTTATGGATCTGTAACTACATTTTCTAGTAATATCTACACTCATGAAAGTACAGATTCAAATTTTTAGTACTAAAATTGTCTCCAGAAACATAAAATATATGAATTACTAAGTTCACTTTCTTTTGGGATTGAACAATTTTTTTAGTAAACCGGACTTGAACTTTTTTTTTAACTGTAGGTGTGCCAAATAGGAAAACATTTGTCACTCATGAAAGAAATAGGCAGAATTGATAGATATAATACATTATCTTCGTCCACTAAGTCGAAGCCCCGGAGAAACGCCTTCAATGTATTTTAAATGGAGGGCGAAACGGTGTCGCGCCACGTCACAGATATAATGGACGCTCAAATTTAAAGTTGTTTTTTTTTCAATGAAACCCCCTCTATAGGCAATTTATTGACGCTGCAAAGATAATGCATTCTTTGTGTACGACTCTTGAGTTCTTAGTGAAAATAATGTATATTTCTTTATCGACCAAAAGATTAAAAACAAAGATAAATTAAAACATTCGTAAATGGAGGCTGTGGGAGCTTTCAAAGTTGAGCAAATACTGATGTACAGTCACTGCAAATGAAGAAAATAAATGAGTTGCTATAATGGTAAATCAAAATCTATACCCAACCTTATTTCCAATACTATTTAATACGATAAGCGTCAACATAATAAATTTTGGGTCCTACAGACTAGATGACAAAATTGATTCATTGAACATCCAAGCCAGCATAAACGGATTCACTTCATTTCAATCTCCGCTTATATTAAGTTGTTAATTTTATTGTTTCATTTTTTTAAATTTTCTGTGCTTTATAGATATATCCTAGTGCTAAGATATATAGAGTTCTTTAAAAATAAGTTATACAGGGTAGGGCATCTTAAAAACTAGTTTATAAGTGAACTTTGGGTCTTCATACTGTAAAGAAATGTTACTACACTAATCTGACTTTTACTTTGCTTATCTGTTTTTTTGTTGCCTAATGATTTGGACTTTGTATATTGGAGAAATAGCGAAGTCGCTTAGCCTTCTCTTGAACTGCTTGTGATTTAATACCACTCCTTATGCCATACCAGTTATAGTCCACAAGAATAAGCTAACATGTATAATATTTATATGAAATGTTTTGAAGATGTTTTGGAAGAGATTGAAGACGAGCGAAGTACTACTACTACTACCAACATCACCACCATGGTGCTTAGAATTAGAACTCTGTATAGGGACTCCAAAAATCAATGCAAACAGGATACGATATCAGTATCTTACATATTCTAACATGTGCATACGTTGCTTTCACTTGACTAGGCAGAGGTGTCCAATTTGGTCGAAGAATGCTGGATAAACATAAGGAAGATCTAGCCTAAAATATTTTGGCCTGACGAAACTAATTCGGAAAAGATTACTGCATGAATATGCAGAATATTCATAGTTGTTAAAAACTTGAAAATCAGTATTTTAAAAAGTAATAGTCGTCTTAAGATTTAAAAAAACTATCTTGTTGCAATACGTATCCAAATTTCAGTGCCAACAATTTTTATGTCTGTAACTTCTACAAAGAGAGTTACACTTCCATGTATTGTATACATTTACCGAATATAAAATATCTCTGTTGATGACAGCGTTTCGTAATGCCTTGGACTCTTTAATTCCTTTCCAATGATGGATGTTCCTCAGCCAGGATAATTTTCTCCTTCCTTTTTCACATTTACTCAATTTTACTTTGAAGGACGAGTTGTTGAAAGTTGTAACGATCGCCCAGCAATATGTGTCCCAGATAATATATTTTTCTTTTCGTAATGTTTTCAAATAGTTTTCATTTCACTTGAGAGGCTCTTCGGAGTACGTCTTCATTTAGTTACATGATCGACCCAAGATATTTTCAGCAATCGTCTCAATGTCCACACCTCAAAGACTTCGATCTTATTTATGGTGGTATCTTTCAGTGTTTATGTTTCTACTCTGTACAGCAGAGTGGACCGTACATTTTGCCATTTTGTATCTGAGATTGAAACTTAAGTTTTTGTCTGTAAGAAATTTTCTTATTTTTAGCAAAATTGTTCTTGCTTGTTCAATTCTACATTTTACCTCTTGATGTGGATCCCATCTGTTAATTAACTATATATATTAGATATTTATTTTGTGTAACCTGTTCGATAGAATTTTAAGATAAGTATATTTATGTTTTACATTTATAATGGATAGATTCCAGAAAGTAGAAAAAAATTATTATTATCAAAATCCAAATTGAGATGCCAAATAAGTTTTTCTTCCATTGATTGTTTTAATACTGTTTTTTTAGGCGTTTTTGTAACACAAGTTAGGAGAGAGATAAACCCGTAAACGTAATTTCACACGTGCAACTTACTTTTATTTACGTTTACACATTTTATGAAAAGAATGGAAATAAGATTTAAAATCTTGTGCGAAATCTGATTTCATTGTTGAATTTTTTTTGTGAAGAATTATTCTACATTTTATACTGCATTTTTTACTGAACATTTTGTTATTATATTGGTTTGTATGAGCACAGTGTCGTGCATGAATATTAAACACATTATGTAAGTTATATTTATTTAATTTGTACTTCCCATTTCAGAACTCTAATTTTCGAAAGAGTTTAATAATTCATCCCGCAAGCAAACTTTCTGTCGATAACTACGAAGGTTTGTCTTTAAAAATTGAGTAATAACATATAATGTACATTTAGAAATTTTGCCTAGCCGAAAATGTCAACCATTTTGATTCATATATAACCATGACCATCAATCAAATTACAAGGTATACTATTATATTTATTGAGAATTGTAGAGAGTATTTATAAAATTAATATTTTTTTTAACCTTGAAATTGACTCATTGATTTCTGTCCTAGACACATTCACTTTCATTCGTTACCAAATATTTTGTTGTCTTCTCTGCAATTACCCATCGTTTGATCTTACATAATTAACTTTAATACATCATGAGATATTCAATGTGAAAGTTAAGTAGCGACCTCAAAACGGCGGAGAATTCTAGTTAGAATTCTGGTAGGTACTGCTTAAAAGATTATTTTTACTGTAAATTTAAGTTAACTTGTAAAGCAAAAAAATATTAAATATTCGGGGCAGAGCAGGATTAACCCTCTGAAAGGCCCTAAGCAAATATAATGTTTAGAACCCTTTTTAATGAAAATTTATATAAAATACACCTCCTATCGTGAACAACTAAATTCTCAAATTTATATTTCACTATTTTTAGAAATGTGAAACTCTGGTACCCTAAGTACAAGCTTCGGTTGTTTATTCTATTTTAGAAATAGGAAAAGAAAGAAATTTAGCAGTTGGTTAATTTTCTTGTGCGTTAATCCAATAAGTCTGTTAGAGGTAATGAAGCATTTTTCAAAATATCGTCAGAAAATTAATATGTGATTTTCGAAGAATATTTGGTCAAATAGGTATTACATATGTTTAGAATACAATATAGAGGGTGAAACACAAAGAAAACTACTGTCTTTTATTTCAGTATATTTTTTCTACGTTCACTATTGTAAATGAATAGTGAAAGTAAAAGTACCGCTTTATGTAATGTGCAAAAACCCTATTGAAAAACCATTCTAAAATTTGTTGTTTTACAGAAAAATTTCTAAACTTTAAAAATAGTATTTTTCATAACGTGAGTTATAAACAGGATTTTAATTGTAAATGGAGATATTGTAATTCTATTAATATATAAAATATTTAAATATTGAGTTACTTAAAGTGCGAACTACAGATAGAAACGTTTTTTTATTGTAATATTTTGATACATTTTTGAAAAGGATAAATATCCAAATTATTTTTTGTAAATAATATTTTCCAAAATTTTAATTATCTTTATTAATTTGATAGAAAAATTTTGCTTTTAAAACGAATTAAAACAAAACAATTGACTGGATTCCAGATATCACAAATGTGCGGCATCACATAAAATGCTGCTTCTTGACTAATAAGCGATATTAATAACTCTCTAACACCCTTTTCACCTTCATTTGTGGATCTGTTACTGATTATTTATCAATACTTATTTTGTTAATTCATTTACAATCTTAATTATTTATGTTTCTCATTTTGATTCTTAACAACCATTCTATCGAAAGACATGTAACTTCCTTATTTCTATTCTTGTATCTACTCTGACATACAACGATTCAAAAACCATCTCAATATAGAATTTTTACTACAAAAACTGATGCATGTAATTATTTTTTTTATGAATTTATAGGTGATTTTAAAACTTCATTATTTTTTTCTACTTGTAAAATAGCACTAACAGTTAAAATATTATACACTTAATCGTAATCAGTTTATCCAACAGTACAATTATAGTTTAATACAGGTGTCATGGATGTATATATTTTCAGATTTATTTTTTGTAAAGTTTGGATCAGTCAATAACATTACAATATTTTGTCCATAAAGTTTATTAAGGATATGTATAAGTCAGTATTATTGAAATAGTTATAAATGCGTTCAAATAATCATGTTTATATTTTTTTTGTTTCATTGTAATTTGTGTACGTACATGAATTCTCGTGAGCGTTCGTGTAGGTTTCGACTAAATTCGGTTCCAAGAGGTGATAGTATATGAGCCAATAAAAATATCGTGTATGACTTGCATCGGTTTCTGTAGTAAATGAATTTTATATACATTTTTCTTTTAGTCAAACATAAGCAAAACCATGGATTTTTTTCTATTTAGCTTTTTCTAATTTGTACCGCCAAAGTTTTGCTGATTTATTTGAAATTCACCTTGTCTCGAAATTGCTTTAAGGTCATACAAGAACAGAAATATTGAGCATCTTTACATAAAATTATGTAGTATTTATTAAATAAACCTTATTATTGACAACGTCTTAGAGAAACGATTTATCATCTCAACCCAACTCGTGCACATTAGTAATTATATTGAATATACCTATACAAATTTTCTAATACTAATTTATCTACAAAACATCATTTATAATTTATGTATAATTACAATGTTTTATTTTATATGTGACATTGACAAAGATAATTAATCATAAAACTCAATACAATATTAAGTTAATTAGTTAATATTACCTCAGATCATCAAACTTTATATACACGGTGGTTCAATATTGGTGTCAAAAGAATTAATTTTGCTTACATTATTCAATAATGTGATATTAAATCTGCAGTGGTACATATAACAATATATTTTAATTTCTTAACCTTGATTAAAAAAAAATATCCATTCATATTTATGAGAGCTATCCATATGCTTATTATGATGAAAGTTCTTAGGTAAGAAAATAATTTATTCAAATTAATAATTTATCTCATTTAAAATATTTAGTTTGAAGTTTCGATTCACAGATTTATGGTTTTCTTCCTGCTTAGCGGTTGAATTATTTAAATAAAGTGAAGATTGGAAAATATGACATGGTTTTCAGCTATTTCACGGTTATTTATTTTCGAATAAAAAATGCATTATAATGATTTCTATTAAGTAAACGTGGATATTTTATTAATATCTTTCTATGTCATGTTAATGAACCATCTAATATATTTTTTATACAAATTTTTCCACACATACAAAAAGTTAACATATAGATACCAAAAAATCCAGGTTTCTTTTAAGAAAAAAAAATATGTTTTCAAAATACCACGAGTATATCAGAATTTTCAAAGTCATTTCGCATATTTGGAAAGAACAAAAAACACAAAATTATACTTTTTATATACAGGGTGACGCATTAGTGTGGATAAGCTCTATTAGTCCGCTATTCTTGAAGTTACAAAAAAAAAGTTTTTACAGAAAGTGTAGGCAGTCTTGAGATTAACATTTTAAAATTGGGCCCAAATTTACAGGATGTTCTGGAACGCAGTATCAGGCTAAGTAGTGGGCTAATGCCACAATAATGCGTCACCCTGTATATTGGCATATTGTGATCTATGTTAATACCTAGGTGTAGTCCACTACAAGTACGATGGTATCAAGTATCCACACCAAATAGATAATTTAGAGTTCTAATGAAACAAATTTTGAATTTTCTCAAGAAGACATTTAAAACAAAATTTTAATAAAAATATAAATGATGATAAACTTCTTTTATTTCATACTTAAATGCCATTAGTTACTTCGTTAAAACTCAAGTTATAAACTAGCTACTAGTTTGCCTGTTTGAAATTTCATACGTAACATTATCGTTAATTTTTTATTACACCTTAAATATATTTATTATTCTTCAAATTACTGAATCGAAAGAATCAAGTATTATGTCATTTTAATGGTTTGGATTACTTTGTAGTATACTCCTCTGCTTAAATACTCGCACAAATTATGGTGGGAGGCTTCTTTGAAAGACAAATATTCAACTCAATTCACCAAGTAGGTACTCTATGACCCCAATAGATACTAATGAGATGCTTAACTAGCATCAGCGTGGATTTATGAGTACTTAATAATTATAAATTATATAATCCTTGTAAAAATAGTTTCTTGTGAGAAATAGTAATAGTATTACGAATATTTAATGTGAATAATAAGGGCAACCTTAACCCCTAGATGATCAACAATAGAATATTAATGAGAATTTTTGTTCGTTCTTTGTTAAATATTTATTGATATTTTCTTATAAAAAATATTAATTTGTTCTACTGAATGTCCCATAAATCATGGATCCAGCGACGATGTAGGTGGATGGAAGAGGTTATTTGCAATCAGAATAACTATACAGGGTGATCAAGTTATACTCCGAAGTTTGATATCTCGGTTATCTTGAGAAATAGGAACGAATCTTTTAAATAAAAATTATAGATAGAGTTAAGCTTCATATTTTAAAATTTTTTCGTAATATACAGGGTATCTCATAAGGTCACAGCATATTTTTTTTCCATATATGGCCCTGCAAAGCAGATTAGCCAGACTTATTTATGAATTTTGGTAAAATTTATTCGCAACCCGAGAAAATAATATATTAGTATTATTTTAAATACAATTTATTATATTTTCATAAATATTTAATTTTGTCATAAACTTTTTTTTTGGTTTGTTTCTCTTTTCTTAAATTATAATTTACAAAATTATTTTACAATTATAACTTATTACTGAAGGTTACTTTTATTTTTACAATTTATATCTACAATTTTTGATATGTTCATAAAGGGATTTTAATATATTTATATGACACATCGTTGAAATTAACTTGGCAAGAGGTTTATAAAAATATAAAAATATATGGGGTATCCCATTAAAAAAAAATAAGTTTGATATGCTGTGATCTTCTGATACCCTGTATATTACGAAATAATTTTAAAACGTGAAATTGACTCTATCTATAACTTTTATTTAAAATATTCTTTCTTATTTCTCAAGGTAACGGAAGTATCATACTTTGGAATATAAGTTGATCACCCTGTATGTTGTTACCTTATTATTGATGATTTCAAGGTTGTGTGCTTTTTTCTATTTTGACATAAAATTGCTTAATACATGATGAAAAAGCTCGAAAAAAAATTATGTGCTGTCTTCCTAAGTTTTTTAAGTGTACAATTAAAAATGTTGTATTCTTCCAAACACTTTTATTTTTACTCGATTTTAGTTATATTTTCTTCCAATCAGTAGTATGCTCAAAATATGTGATGTGAATACATCTATGGCTCCTTTAGGGCAGTAAAAACATTGATCACGCATTTGATTTTAATTGTAGGAAATGTAAAAGAGTCGCATGGTACCAAAGCAAGACCATAGAATGAATGATGTCATTTTATAGTTTCTACTATTTACTCTTAAACTACATATATACCTTTCACTTCCATAAGTACATGCATGAGTTTGCTTTGTTTACACTCTTAATCAATTCAAAAGGTTTGACCCTCTTCAGGTTATGACTGACCCAACAGAGTCGATTCCTAACAAGGATATTTATGAATACTATCCTCTATTAATTAATTTAGGTGAACACAAAAATTCATTGATTTCAAAAGAAAAATAGTGAGAGGAAAGTTTGAACAAAATGTTTTTGCATTTGCTTGAATTTCTGATAGAGTACTAAAGGTCTAGTGACTCTAGTGGAAACTTTGGAGATATTTCTCAATATGCCATTGATTTTAGGTCGTACCTTATTAAATTGGTTGTACAAAACCACAATTAACCAAGTTATCAATAATTTTAAATTATTCATTAGTCATGCATTAAAGTTTTTAGCATTTGTTCCAAAAGAAAAAAATAGAAAAGAAAGAGTCTTTAATTGCTACTTTTTAAAAATAAATCATATTTTAAATATTTTTTAAAAGATAATGTAAAAGGTGCTATAAATCTTCTGCATCGGTTGTGGTGATTTGTTTAATTGGTTCCTAGATTTCAGAACTGGTCATTTTTAAATTTGCATAGCGAAATATGTAAATTTAAATGCAATTTATTTGCATAAAGTCAACTGTCATAAACTAAAAATATATGCATATTGACTTTCTATGGGGGTATTGTTAAATATAAAAAAGGATCTTCTTCTCAATTCATTCACAGTTCATCAATATCTGGCAAGATGAGACCATTTTATCTAGTAAGTGGGTTTATCATTTTTTTTTATCAAAATTTGGGTAATTAAAATAATTCCGTAATTTTCATCATCATCTATCCTATTCCTTCCTTTGGAACTAGTCGCCCTTTCGATACCTTAAGATTTTTATAAATTGAATATCTTAAGATTTTGGAAACTTCTTGACAATGAAAAGGGAATTCACCATTATTATATTTAATTTTAGTGATCAATCAAATAAATTCATTTTAAATAATGTCTCTTCAGTTTTAAAAATATAAATTCTCATTTCTTTTTACGACTTCGAGAAATTCTGATCTGCCTTATTGGCCTCATTATACTGTACCATACTCATATATTGGGACAAAATTGGTATAATTAGAATTCTTAATAAAACATGTTAAATAATGAGATTTCACAAATTTTCTGTATATTAATTATGAAATTTCTCTTCTGGTAGGTCTCATTAAATATTCTTCTTATATACCCAAAGCAAATGTCATTTTTAAATAGATATAATTTAAAAGTTTTCTGTAATAGAACAGTAAACAATGTAAAAGAATAGATTTTTTTATAAACTAGAAGTTGGTCAAATATTATATTAGTAACTCTTTTTCTCAGATTTTTGCTGTTGTGATAGGAAGAGCTTATTCATTGGAAAGCTACAACTACCCAGCACCATCACAACCTTTAGAAGCAGGCTCATCACCTCATCAATCGTTTGGGCATGTAAATCAAGGTTATAATTATCAACCTCCCACGTCTGC
This sequence comes from Hermaeophaga mercurialis, assembly GCA_951812935.1. Taxonomy (NCBI): domain Eukaryota; kingdom Metazoa; phylum Arthropoda; class Insecta; order Coleoptera; family Chrysomelidae; genus Hermaeophaga; species Hermaeophaga mercurialis. Next base: position 46,806,656 of record OX638360.1, read on the forward strand.
CTCAGAAGGTATTAGATCATCTATTTCTGGCCCTTCTAGAAATTTTGACAATTCTGCTTTTGGAAGTTTTCCCGTAGGAAGTTCTACATTTGGAGGTTCCCAAGGATATCAATACGAACCTGCTAGATTAAATGATCTTTCATCTTTCGGCAGTTCTTCTCGAAGCCATCACAACGTAGCTCCGATTATAAATGTAAATAATGGTTTCCCTTCCTCAAATAACTATGATGACCCATCAAACGCAATTTCACATGGCTTGTCTCCCGAAGAAGTAAGGAAACACGTCTACATTTATGTTGCTCCACCAGATCCAGCCGTAGCAGAAACCAAACAAGTGTTAATTCCATCGCCAGTAGTTAACCACAAAATTATCTTCATTAAAGCACCAGCTCAATCTCAGACTAGGACTCAAGTGGTACCACTGCCTTCTAAACAAGAAGAGAAGACATTGGTTTATGTATTAGTTAAGAAACCAGAAGAACAGCAAATTGATGTGCAACCACTTCCGGCTAGAGAAGCTTCGAAACCAGAAGTATACTTTATCAAATATAATACAAAGAAAGGAGCAGAACATCAAGGTTTTCCCTCCGGTAACCACCCTATTGTAGAAGATGCTTTCAGGGGTTCTAAAGATCCTAGCACCAGCCAGTCCCAATCACGCCCCTCTCCAATTTATGGACCATCACATTGATCATTGATTTCTGCTGGACTATCTATTCTAAAATAGTTTCTTGTATATATTGTATTTATATTTGCTGAGAATTTAATAACATTACGGTGACAAATTTATCATTTTTTTTCTGCAAACCCTATTAAAATATGTAAGAGCCTTTTAACATTACAAATATAATTTTTGATACATAGCAAATGCCATTGTAACAAATAAAATTATTACTATTTTTACTTCTGAGTTATTTAATAGAAATCAAAATTGTTGGTAGATTGCATCTGCAGACTGAATTATTCATTTTGTTGAAAAATCAGAGATCATTAGTTGGGTACTAAAACAATATCCGCGTAAAAAACGATAGAAAGTAGTAATAAAATTTTAGTCAAATCATAATATTCGTATTAATAAACCCAGTACTTGTTGGAAAATTACTGTGAATTACATATACTTATTTATGATCCCATAAAACTAACTATATTTCAAGAAAATAATTAAAATATTGTAGGTAATCTTGTTTATACGGAAATATAAAAAATATTCAATTGTACTAAAAGTTTACCACAAAGTCTAAAAAAGTCTTTGAATTGTAAATTGTTTCCCTGGATTTGGTTTGTTGCGATACGAATTACCTACTTATCTTTTCGTTTTTATAGTGGTTTTATACTATAATTTTCGATTTTTTCCAGGTGGTATGCCTCTTGTCAGCAGATTTTCTTTGCCATTTTCTTCTTGTAATTTTGTTTAGTTTTGAGCTTTTCTTCATTGGTATTTTGGATTTTTATTAATGTTAATATTTAAAAAAATATTTCATCACATAAATATAAACTACTTTTTTACAAATAACTTAATTATAGCAAAACATTTCTAAAAATTCTCACCTATAGTTACAAAAAAATAAGTAATTGGTGGATATTAACTGAAATAGTTTCCATTTTGGAAAATAGTTGTATTTTTAAGTAATCGTCGTGTCTTCATTAAAAATAAATCAACAAAATATTGGGAATGTATTTCAAGTTTAACCGATGTTTACAACATTGAAATTAATTAAATCTTCTGCAGATCTATTGGTATGTTACTAGTGGGGATTATTACGATTACTATAAAAAGTAAGCTAAGATTTAGGAACACCATCAATACATTTAGACCACAATTTGAGTAAAGATGAGACTGCTTTTGGTAAGTAGTACAGATCATTATATAACTTTCTTATAAAATAATTAATTCAGACAAACAGTGGCGGATTCAGGATATTAGGTAGTGCAAATTAGTGAATAAAATGGGATTTATAAAAAAATTCAGTAGGGGGTGCAAAAAATGAAAAAATATTTTTTATTAATATACAAAGCTATTCTTGTTCCTATCCACTTTGCCCGCAATGAAAAACTATTGAAGTTGTTAAAAATAATTACAGATTGAATTTTTTTGTATTTCGATACCTAATTTGTAAATTTTTTATTTCAATATGTGACAACTGATTCAAAATATTAGGGATTGAAGCTGTTCTATACTCTTGGTTGTATATAATCAGCCAAAGTAATTTTATTAATTTTTATTGGGTGTGAATTATTTTTGAAAAATTTTGTAAAATCAAATAAATTAAAAAAAGCTTATCTTAATTTTTAATATCCGATTGTTGTCATATTATATTTTAGATCCGACTTAAATATCCACGTATATTTTAATAGTCCATTCATAATCCCAATTTCTATAGGTATTCTATTATTAAAAAGACTGCTTGTGTTAGTGTTTTTGTACTTTATATTTTACTGCCCTTTGGAAACCAAAACACTATTGGCTTATTGGCTGTTTTAATATGTCTAGAATATTTTTTATTTTATGATTGAATACAAACCTAAAATAAAATTAAATGAATATAAAGAAACTAGATCATAATGAGTGATGAAATATTTAATTATAAAAAACAGTCTACAATTTTGTGGCCACTATAATTCTAAATCGAAATCTAAACATAAAAAGACCCCCAAGCTGTCTCTATCTAATTCTAGACACTATTAGAAAACGAGAGAATGGTACTGATGAACTTGAACTATAATTCTCAATTAACTCATTTTTAAAGCTTTACGTAACCGTGTAATTATTTTTATTTTAATTATTATACACCCATATCTATTGATTACTTCATGTAGAGATTTAGTGCTTTTTTAAAAGGCAATGTATATAGCTCTCAAATATTTTATATTGTTTTTAAAGGTCCATCTTCACATTTTATAGTTGTTTAAACAAACTAAGTTCTGCACTATATAATCCAAATATTTTAATACTTTTAGTAAATATCTTTAACTTAAAAATTGAAATTATTAATATTTATATTTATGTACTTTCAGTGCTTAGCTGTATTGATAGCTGCTGCAAATGCACGCCCCGAACCTCCAGTAGGCTACAACTACCCTTCACCTTCGAATTTACAGTTTGGAAATGGATTAGAATCTTCCCAACTCTTATTCGGCGGCCAATCTGGAAAACCCTCGCTTGGTGCTTTGATCGCTCAAGGGGGCGAAGGAATTTCACCATCTAGTGATTTTGGAGCCATCTCCTCAGGACCTTCTCACGGATTCTCATCGGGATCCTTTGGCGGATACCCATCAGGACCCAGTGTCATTACATCAGGACCTTCTCTAGTACACAAACATGTCTACGTACATGTTGCACCCGAGGAACATGAAGAACACCGTCCACAGAAACCTATCGTACTAGGTGCACCACAGAAACATTACAAAATCATCTTCATCAAGGCTCCTGCTCCACCAAAACCAGTCGCCCCTATCATTCCTGCTCAACCGCAAAACGAAGAAAAAACTCTTGTATATGTTCTCGTCAAAAAACCCGAAGAAGCTCCAGAAATCAGCATCCCTACTCCTATCCCAACTCAACCTTCCAAACCAGAAGTTTACTTTATCAAATACAACACCAAAAAGGAACACGCTGGAGGTTATGACGGTCCTTCCATTGGACACTCACTTGAACAAAATTTGGGCGGTGCCTCTATTGGACAATCCTTGGGAGGTACTTCTATTGGACAATCTTTGGGAGGTCACTCTAATGGACATTCTTTGGCAGGTTCTTCTATTGAACAGTCTTTGGCAGGCTCCTCTTCGGGCCAGTCTTTAAGCCATTTAGGTATCAACGCAGGAGTATCTAGTAGCAGTGCTGGAGTTTCAAACAAATATGGTCCACCCGGATACCAAAGTTAAAGTTAAAAACAAAAAATTACTTCAGGTATATTTATAAGACAACGAATGCATTAGCGGCTTGTCTGAGATGTGATATTTAAATAATCATCAAGTGTATTATTAGCATTTTGTAAATACGTTCATTTTTTATATTTTATCTTATGTTTGTAAATATTTTTATATCAACGGTGACAATAAAGTATTAAATTAATTTTTGTTTTTCACATTGTATGTATTGGTAAAAGGAGGATGTATACAAATTTAAATTTTGTGAAATATCATTGTTTGTGGTCCAAATACCGTAAAAACACATTTGAAACAGTGTAGGTGCCAGAAAGTGAAAGTAAATATTAGAAATAATAATAAATTATTAATATTTATTATTTACTTATATTCATCACTAGAATTTATAGTTTTTACTTCAATAGTAATGAGTACGTATATTAATGAATTTTTTCTTAATAATAAATTTTATTATTTTATTTCAATTTATCTATTGACAAAGTTCAGTACTGAAAGCAGTTCAAAATTCTTTTTTCGTTATGTCAAGCTTATAAAACTCAATTCAAGAAAAAATATGTGATGTGTAGCGTTTGCACATGCACAGTATTTTTTTTTATATTTAAAAAAAATAGGGCATAATTAACAAAACTATGAGCCAATTATAAATAAGTATCCATGAACATGTGCATAAAATGGATTCTAAATACATTATATTTATTTATTTTTATTTTTCATATTTGCTCTGGTTTGATAAAATATGTATGTAAAAATGTATATATTGAAGCCGTAAATTTGAACTAAAAATCCTGGCAACATAGAATACCAGTTAGTCAAGTCTATGCTAACAAACACAATAGTATTCAAAACATAAATTAGTGGCATTTATGCTCATTAAAGGAAACATTATCGCATTTAAGTACTAACTGGAAAAGAATACAAGTAATATACAATAGGAGGTAATTACTACTTTATTTATGTTTAAAATTTAGAAAATATGGAGAATAAAACTTCAGTCGATGGCACGCAGATTAGTAATACTAACATTAAAATTGATTGATAATATCGGTGCAATTTATTGCACTTAATTTACACGAATCTTTAGTTCATTATAAAATAGGTATTCTCTATTGAATTCTACGATCTTATAATAGGAATATAATAAACAATTAGGAAATTAATACAATTTTCTAAAATAATAACAATTTCAAACATTAATTAATATATACAGAATGAACAACTTATATTTTAGAGCCACCAAAACTCCTCTTTTTAATGTTATTTTTATATATCCAGGGTGTTTTTTACCCCGTATTTTCTTATAGCTTTCAATTCGACTCCTTGAGTGATTGAGTGTGAAATAAAATAGTTTGCAACATCGCAGTCCATTGAAGCTCAACTATTTTAATATGTTGCTCACTGTATATGCCAAAACATTTATTTTAGATCCCCAGTATGGATACCGTAAAAATTTACTCAATGAGAGATCTCAAAAATGCAATAAAATAAAGGCTATACCATTTAAAAAAGTATGACTTAATAATGGCCTTATCTTATGACATATCCTACATATTTCAAAATTATTTTAAGATCTTGACTCTTTTTTTAATTTACACATAAAACTTTTTGTGGTGACTCTCTAGGTCACAATAGCGAAGTGTAAGTTGTTCACCCCATATTTGTGAGATATGATCGCTGTATTATCTTTTAATACAGACTGTTAAATGGTTCCTACAAAAACGATTGAATTTTATGAGTAACTTTATACTCACAAAGATCTAATATAGAACTAAAAATTTGAGATTATATTTACAAATTTAACCGTTTTTCTAAAACGTATATTGTTATTTATACTCCGTAAACAGATGAGGGTTTTCTGTTTGACGAAGATCCAGAAAATGGTCCGTTTCCATTTAGAAAACTGGAGTGACCGGATGATCCGGACAGACTTGGATCTGTTAAGGAGGGATCTCCAAGTGAGGGGCCATTATTAGCACCTTTACGTGTTTTGTACCGAATGAAATATACTTCTGGTTTGGAAGACGGGGCAGGTGGGGTTTGTTGAATTATTTCTGATGGATCTTCGGGCTTCTTGACCAAGACATAAACGATTGTTTTCTCTTGAGAGGCTTGCGAAATGACACTTGGAGCTACGTATGCTGGTTGTGCAGAAGGTGCTTTTATAAAAATGATTTTATACGTTTTCTTTGGAGCGTATACTGGTGCGTGGTAAGTCTGTTCTTCTTCCGGTTCTGGAGGAGGTACATGTACGTAAATGTGTTTTCTTATTATTGTGCCTCCATTTCCATTAAAATGTGATCCAGATGAGAATAGCGATGACGTTGACGATCCAGAAGTATATCCATTATCAAAATTTAAACCTTCTCCCGCGGGAGCAGGATAATTGTATCCGCCAAATGATTCTGGTCGAGCTTGTGTAACAATCAGTACCGCCGAAAGAAACTATAAAAAATAAAATGTTACTTAAAAAATGTTCACTAAAGTTTAAAATTTTAAATCATAAAGGAAAATATTTATTATAAATATTAAAATTATGAAACAGTATAAATTAATGATAACAGAAATACTTTAGCGTATTAAAATGAATGAAATTAAATTCTTTATATAAATTTCATAAATAAAAACAAACACTATATTTCTGTTAAGACAAACAATATTAACAATTTACAAGTATATTACTTTAAAAGTAGGGAGCTGATATTAAAAAGAAGATGATAATAATAATAATCATAATAATACCCCCCATAATTCACCCCAGAAGTAGAATGTTATTATTATTATTTACAATGGCACTATCGAATCAATAATGAAAATAAGTAGGTACAAGAAAATATATTAGCTACTTTTAAAACAATGACCTATCAATATTAACAGATAGTCTAGCCAGAGCTCTGTGGATGGAAGATTCCTCGAAAATTACAAAATATACAAATTATTATCTCGATCTTTCATTTTGTTTTAATAATGTAAAAGTGTTTATTTTAAGAGCTTTTATTTTCACCCACTTTTCTCAGTTATCAGAAAAGATAATATTAATTAACCGTTAAGTTACTTATCCACTTTGAATATAGACGATTAAAAAAAGATGATGTCTAGTTTAACGTTCCCATATTATACTGGATATTTCTTATTATTTTTATTATCTAATAATAATAAGGGTTTTGCCCCAATTTAATTTGTTGTTTGTTCAGTTGAACGCCAAACTATTTTGTTTTCTTGCGCAATTACACCAATTTATATTTTCTAATTATTATTTATATATAAAAAAAAACTCCTTCAAATTTATAATTTTGCTTTAGCTGATTATTACTATTTTCCCCTCAATTAATCTGTAATATGAATTTTCTATCGACTGTATCTTTTTTAAATTGGATTTTGCTGCTGAAGACCATACGGGAATAGCATATTGGATAATTGGTTTTACATAAGTTTTGTGCAATAGGATTTTGAGTTTTTTGTCTAAGGAGCACGTTTTATAGATGTATGGTTGTATGATTGATATAGCATTTCTGGCTTTTCTTATAACTTCTTTAATTTGATTTCTGAATTTTAATTTTTTATCAATCCTAAATATTTTATATTATTTTGTTCTTCTATCTCTGCATTTGCAAATTTTAACTTCTGCTTTAGTTCTTTCGAGACTATTATAAACTGAGTTTTTGTCAGGATTGGATTTTACTTTATACTTTTGGTAATATTTTCTTATTTCTTCCAGGAGTCTTTCCACATTTAACCTTGCACTATCCTTTCTCAACGACGTTCCTTTTTTTATCTTATTATTGTTATAAAAAGTTCCACCCTGATATTTGGCAGTATTCATTAGATTTTAAGAAAATGCTACAAAACGTGGATTTTTATTTCAAAGGGGGCATTTTCACGATACAGACGTCTGTCTTATATCAACCCCCTCACTTCCACGTCTCCAACCCCTTAATTTTAAATAGGGGATATACCATACGTACATCATTAGAAAGCTATTGCGATGGACTAATCAACCATATGTCTTAATTTAATTAAAGTATAATACATCTTAAAAATTAAATGCAACGCCTATGTTTGGCTAATGTGGAAATAATTTCAACTCTCCTGCAATAGAATAGACTATTTTGGACGTAATAAAAAAATATCCAATTAGAATAACTAGCACCACTGATAAATGCAACCAAATGTCTTAGCAACTACTTAGTAAATCTTTGCAAAGTTTGTTATTTTTGACGTGATGAAAAAATGTGATACAGTAGCCAAACATAGGCATTTGCGTTTAATTTTTACGAGGTATTAGATTAGATTAAATCAAGTCTTATTTTACAAATATAAAGTTAATATATAAAGAAAAGTCATGGATGATCATATGGCTGATTAGTTCATCGCAATACCTTTCTAAAAAATATTAATATCCTAAAATTTCTTTCATTTAAAAAAAATTAATAGTAGGTGTTTCATTAACAAAAAAAGATTATAGTGCTACGACTTTCTGGATCGCCATGTATCAATGAAAATATTTTCGTATTATGCATTTTATTATCCTAGATATATTACAGAATTTAAAAGTTCTAGTAATCTTCCATAATAGAGCTTTGGACCACCCTGTACAATAAAATGTACACACAGATACTGAACGCTTCATAATAGAATACTTGATGGGGATGGATGAACACCGTTAATCATATTATTGAAAACTTTTTGAGTAAAATATTTAGTATTTATGAACATTATCAATATCGCAGCAAAGTGGGTTAATTTGAAGTTTACATTAGTTAAAAAGCTCCCTGTATATATTTAAAAAAAGAATGTATCTGTAGTCAACCCAAGCAACAGAATATTATATAGAGAGTTGCCTATTATCAAAAACAATTATATGATTGGTAGATAAAAAATTACTTTGATTGCCGTTAGTTAATAGCTAAAGCTAAACGATATTATTGATGTTTTGCTGTAACGGGATTTGATGCGTTGCTTGGATCTTATATACATTGTAATTGTTATTAACAAAAAAAAAATTGGACACTTAAAGTTTTGTTTTATATAGGTATATATAAATGAATTGGATCTATGGGATTTTGTAATCGAGATACAGGATATCTTATGGATTTTTGCATATTTAAAAAGAGTAATTAAAAATTAAGTTAAATTAAAAAGATTATTTTAAATTTTACCACAGCCAATTTTACTACTCAAATTTTGAAGTTAAATTGAAATATTAAACACTTAGAGGCTAAAAAGTGGATTTTTATTGAATTATAATAATGAGTTATTAAAACTAATCAATCCAAAGTCATTTTAAAAATTACTAAATAATCTGTAGAACAATCCAATGTGTATTTTCCAGTACATGTAATTTTTGGACGCCCTGTACGCGCATATTTAAAAATTGTTGCGGTACTAATATTATTTTTTAATGTTATAATAAAAAAATACCCTGTATGTATATTCAATATATTAAGTGTCAATTAAACTTGTTTTTACTGCTAATATTTATTAGATTAACAATTGCAATATACATTTTTTATAAGATTTAATTATGGCACCAAAGTCCGGTATTTATGGAAATAAAACGTTTAATCACAGCCATATAATTGCGACACGAGTCGTTACTAAGGTTATTTCAATTTGTATACGTCTAAATAACATAATACACTAAAGCTCGTTAAATTCTTCTAAATTTGATTTTTGATGCATTGCCAAAATCACACCTCACTCGACACTACACTTGAATTATAAATACTTTACTATTTACTTTAAAAATAGTAAATATATTTTAGCACTTACTATAAAAGGCTTCATCTTCCCGATGTTGATTTAAGCTGCTTTGAAAAAATTTAGACATAGACAAACAATGTCCCCAAATTAAATATTTATTGTATAGTAACGTCTTCCCCACTTGTTAGAAATTTAAATATTCAATTTTGTCGAAAATTTATTATTATTAATGCAGGTTCAAAAATCCTATTACCGAAAACACCTTCTGATGAATTTGCTGGACAAATTTGATGGCATAAAGTAGAAAGTAACTTACATGGTGGCCCAAATCTCTTTATACTAAAAACTGTTAGAATATATGATTGTACTAGGTATGTTTAAATCTGAAAAATTCCTAATTTAGTTAATCCAAAAATAAAATGTACAAAAGTCAGAATGAAACAGATACTTCAAAATGGAAAAATAAAATATGTTTTCCTGAGAACAAAAAAATAATGAAAAATACAATAAAATCAAGTGAGGAGAATAAAAATTAGCTTTCAAAGAAATCTTTTCATATTAAAGCCTAAGGGTAATAATTGAGACTAAGTTGTATATACATCAGGGTCAATATTTGCATTACTAGTATTAATTTTGTTTATAAACCATTGCAATATTAATTTGACTATACAAAATACTTTATATGCTAATAATGATGTAAACATATTTAACGTTAAAGCTGGGTCTAAACAAACCTCGTCGGTTAAAACCCGAAAAGTTTCAATGTTTTCACCTTTAATCGACAAAAGCTAGATTTAACCAATCCTAGCTGGTTAATTTAGGTTAGATTAGGTTAATTGAGGTTAGGTTAGGTTAGATTAGGTGAATTGAGGTTAGGTTAGGTAACTAAAACCTAACCTGACTTCTACTAACATAACTAAAGTTATCCTAACCTCAACTAACTGAAGCTAACCTAAACTATTTAACTAGGATTGGATAGAGCCAAGGTTTAGTTGATTAAAAGTAGAAACATTAAAAATTTTCAGGCTCTAACCGACTAGGATTGGTTAGAGCCAGCGTTAACCGGTTACCATACCATTTTCGTTGACCATAATATATACAAAAAATATACTTAAGTCACAATTCAGAATAACTATTTAAATTACAAATACTCTTTCACACTATAAAAACAAAATGCTCTAAAAGAAATTATTTAACACAATTTTGAAAATTTCTGAGACATATTTTTACAGTTTAGAGTCTTATTGAAATTAACAAATTTATTATAAAATGTAACATTGAGTTTTTTATTATTTGCACTCATTTCAATACGTGACAAATTTGGTACCAGAGTATGTGCATTCCTTGTTTGATGCTTGTGAATATCTACATGTGTTTCCAAATGATTTATTTGTTTATTCAAATAATAAGATTAATAAGATGCAGTTAGCATTTTTTTTTATTTATGTAAAGTACAAACAGCATCCGACGTAATACTGACCCTTGAGGTATACCGTATTGTACTGTTAGCTAAGAACAGTCATTGCTTGGCTAGGATTACCTTTTATTCTGGCTTTATCTATAACATATGTATATATTAAATACAACTAGTGTGTAAACAGTACGTCACAGATTGTGCCAAAGGAATGTTAATCTCCCTGGGAAAATGTTTTTTTTGCAAAAAGGATTTGTTTAAGATAAGATAAGCTATCATATATATAAACATATTAAATTATTCTATTTAGGGAGTTAAAGCAACTATTATTGAGAAATTTGTTGGAATCTTACCATTTATTTCCGAAACTTAAAAGTTTATTTGTTGGTCTAAAGTTAGATATAATGAAGGGGAAAAAGGCACTGATTGAGAACTTTTGGACAGTTTAAATAAACTAGAAAAATGTGTTAAATAAACTTTGTGGAAAAATAAAATGATGTGTTGCACCTGATGAAATTGTAAATTTCTCAACAAAGTATAAAATTTCTTTCTTGTTTATTTTTACTTTTATTCTATTCTTATAAATTGGACCATCCTGTAAAAGCAGTTTACGCACGATAGAAAATTTGAATATTTTATTAACTTCGACATAAAATTTCTTTTATATTTGAATTGAAATGAATCTCACTTTGTTTAAAAAGTTAATAAATCAAATTCTGAATATATTTGTACACGATTACCTGTCATATTAGGCGTGCCAGAACATACAATATAATATAATTGTACAATGTAGTTATTGGTACTGATATCCATTGAAAAACAATTCGTATTATCATTTAATCGTAAAGTCAATTGGTCAAACTGACAAACGAAAAAAAATTAGAAATAAGAGAACGTATACATAGGTTTTAAATTTCATATACAAATTTATTTCACGGTTTTCTGCCTTTTGCTAATGTTGCTTCTCTCCAAGTCTTGCCTTTTAGTTGTAATATGATACCCATTAGGTACTTTATTCCATGTTTGTCTTAAGCTTCGTTTCTTCCTTTTTAACTGTGTTTTCACTTCTTTTATTTGCGTGTTATTCTTATTACATTACTCTTTCGTTATTTATGCCCCACAGATGTCTTTGTTCTATAAATTGTAATACAGGTTCAACCCCTTGTTTTTCTTTTATACATGTGTTTCTGATATTATTCTTCCTGTAACTCCTATTATAAATACACCTCAGGTATTTCATCTCAACGATTTGTGTTTAATTTCTTTATGCATTTGAGAAGGTCTACGACTCGCCTCCATCTGTTGCTGCTGTGTATTTATTATGTTAAAAATTTTTGTCTTTGTTGAATTTGATAGTAATTTTTTATTGATAAACTTTTTTGGTTCATAGCATATTAAAGTTTTACTCTAATTTCACCTTCTTGTTTCCCAGTTTGCTCTAGTGTTACTCCTTAATATTTAATTTTTTTTACTCGTTTAATTTTAACAACGTCTATTTCGATTTTTATTTTATTTTTCTGTACTCCTATTATCAATATTTTGATTATAGTAGTGTTTTTTCTGCTGCTTTTTACAATATATTTAGATTATTTGTAGTTGTTTTTCATTTTCTGCTATTAATACCATCTGCAAAAACTCCATCTGCTATTTCGACTTTCTCTAAATTTTTATATCTTATAAACATTATTTGTCTTTGCTTTTGCTTTTCTCGATAATATTATCCATAAGTAGGTACTTACAATACGGTTAGACTTAGAATGTTAGAAATATTCTTAAAAGGGAATTTTTTCAGACAAATCAGCAACCTATGTTATCAAATCTTAACAAAAATCAAATTGACGAAAACTCTAGAATTATCATTGTAAATATTTTGAAAACGTATACAAAACTAATAGAATGGAATGTTGTTTAATCAATTCGTTGGAGAACATTTTTTTGGGAAAAACTGTTCGAATATCTATAAACTTTTAATGAACTATAAGAGATGACAAACTAAGGATTTCTTTTTTTCTTATAAAAAGAATACAAATTTGAGCTTAAGTTAGAATTAAATATATAGAAAAATTCTCAAGAAGGCAACTTTAATACAGGTAACAAATTTTCACTTTTAATCACTATGACTAAAGTCCCCAATTCTTTATAAAACCAATAAACTAATTTTTTTATCCCAATCCGAGTTTTTATAACTACTTTAACTAAGTATTCCGTGCTTATGGGCTAATAACAATTTTTGGCAACACAAGCAAAACATTTTTTTTAATGTTATAACAAAACACTTCCTTCTGTATTAAAAAATTTAATAAAAAGAAAGTTATTGTTTATAGTTCTTCATTGAGTGGGTCAGTATCATGTAAATCGCGAGACACCTACATGAATCCTTAATACATGCAAATCCTTGCATAATGGGTTTTCTGTCTCTCTCAATTAATTTATTATTATTTATTCTCCAGCCTAATTGAAAATCAATTATTTTATACTACAAATCCAATGCTTTTCCATTTTGTTTTATTATATTTGAAAATGCCTAGGTCCAGGATAATCACTTTTTTTGTATATAAATATAAATTATTAATTACTTCAAATTATCTACTCTGCCAGTTGTGTGGTGCATTGAAAGATTGCGTATACAAGGTGTTTAAATTAATGCGAAAAAATCAGTAGTAGGTTCTACATTAAAAATTTCCTAAAACAAACTTTTCTCAGCCAATCTCCAGATATATCAGGTCGAAAAGCTATAAAAACTCAAAATTTTGAATAATACAACAGTTTATAGAGAGGTAATTATGAGATATGTTATAAGGAGGTGAACTGAACAACTCTTATTTGGTTTTGTGTCAGAATTTTTCAATGGGGTTGAATTTTATAAATTAAAATATTATTCGGGAGTTCTTGTTCTATTTCTTAAAGTTTCGTGTGTTGCTTTTTTCAATTAATAGTTTTTCAACAAAAACCAACATACATACAACACTATTGTTTTTAAAGTTTACGTGAAATAACATTATTGAAAATGCGAATAAATAGAGAGAGAGAGTAAAGAACATAATATAAAGTTATAATTAATGTTGAAAGTCACCACCTCCAGCCCTAACACAAGAATTAAGTCTTTAACTCATTAGTCGTCGAATACTTTAATAAAATGTGATATCCCTTTAGGGGTTTGAGAGAGAAATTTTTTTATAGGAAAGACAATTCATCTAAATAATAAACTACATTTTAATGTAGAAATTAAAAGTATAATACCAAGACACAAGTAAAAACATTATATTTTAATTATATATAGTTAATTATTTGGATATAATCAAAAATGAGTAAAAATGTATATTGTTGTAATTTGTAATCAATGTAGCCAAAACTAAAAAAAAATAAAGATAAAGAATGCTATGATTTCGGAAAACTCTTCTGTTTGTGACCTGAAAGAGAAAACAACCTTGTTAGTAAGAAATTCAAAATTATTACTTAACCTCAAATTCTTACAAAAAAAAAATCACATTAGAAGTTGTTATTACTATCTGATAAAATATAACTGAAGTATTCAGTTAATGTTCTTTGTTATCATTGAAATTATTACTTAAATGTAAACTGTATTTTATGTGACCTAAAAAAGCAAAGATATAAGAAAAGGATAATAGAAGCGAATAAATCTTACCTGTTGTGGATGGACTCCTATTAGAGAGTAAAATTAGAAAATTTTTAATATTTGGACAGTTGGAATGTGATAGTCTTTATTTGGTTTGACGGATATCTTGAATTGATACATAGGAAGTGAGAAGAGTTGGACTTTTACTTATTTTTTATTTACTTTTCCTTTGCTTAAAAATAAATTTAGATAGTTATATTATTGGAAACAATCAAATTCAAAATCGTTACCAATCCCCAATACCACATTTGAGAAAATGGATAATCTTTATCAACAATTATATTATTATATTGTTAGAACCATATTATTATTTCAACTTACCCTGAGATAAGTAATCAATTGCTTCTCACATAATACTTATTATATTCAGACCGGGCATAATGATAAAAACATAACTATAACTAAATTTCTTTTAGTCCTTGTTACGCCTAACCCCACACACTTTTGAACTTTGCTTAGATATTTTTTGTTACGTATTTGTCCATACCAAACATACATTTTGTTAACTCACCATCCTGATATAAATCGATTTCAACACCTTGGCACTGGTACGTTTGTCTTTTCCAATTCCAAGTGTTGATTCTCTTTGAATTTCGAATCTGCAATTAGATTTAGATACACCAAATATATTGTTTTTTGGAATTTCTGCTTCTTAAAGTTTTAAAAGATCAATCATTTTTGTAAATTGGACTTTGTAAAACAAATGTTTAAACCTACGAGGGCTTTTTGCATGCGATTCTTACTATGTTATTGAATTTGAACCAAGTTGTCGCCTTATCCAAGAATTAAGTACATTTCACTCCCGAATAGCCCTATCAAACTGTGCCTTATAAGATTCTACAGTAAAGAGGATAAAAAATAAGCTTTCATATTAGGTCTCATCTAGCAAAACATATTTTTTATGTGTGTAAGAACGAATTTTTCTACAGTCTTCAACATAGTGGACGTCAGACTTTTTGGTTTATGAAATTTTGCCTTACTGGGTCCCGTTATGTAAATGATGCTTCGTAATTTATAGACATCGCATCGAATTCTTACCGCTTTATGTTATTCACCATTTTTTCATATCACCTTGATATTTAATAACTGTTGTCTTTTGAGAATACATTATAAACTCATTATTTGAACAATCAAAGTTTTGACCTGCCCTAATACTTTTTCACTCTGTTTATTGCACTTGGTTATTTAAATTAATTAGTTTGAAATTAAATATTTCGCACAGATTTGTTTCAATATTTTTTTAAATAAAAGTGTGTTCAGAATTTGTATTTGTAATATGCTGCCTCTTTCTGTTTGTAGGATTTAAAGTTGAAGATATAAATTATGTATTAAAATATCTTATTTAAAGTTAAATTTCATCATAATTTTATAATATGTATTTGTACTATGTAAGAAATCACTAAATATATGAAATATAAACTAAACACTTAAAATTCACCTAATGTAATAAAAGTTTTACGTCAGTGCAATAGGTAGTTTCTAGTTTTATCTCATCATGCATTACCGAATCTGTGCGAACTCAGCCAAAACAAATTTTTAGCCGATCTTAATAAATGCATAATAACGTGTGTAATCTTTCCGGCAGTCTTTGTTTATATATTTCTTGCCAATTAATTAAAAAGAATAAATTAATAATATTATTTATTTCTTCTCAAGAAATGTGTCTTATTATAAAATCTGAACTAATTACCCAAAGAGAAATGGAGCTTCTTAGAAATGACGATTACGTTCATGGTAAAGATCCTAAACTAAAAAAAAACAATTTTAATTAAAAAAAAGGGAAAGATTTCCCTTCACAGTTTCACCCTGTGTATATGACTCTTGAACCCATTCTTTAAATAAAAAATATATTAAGCTACTTGCATCGAATTAGAAAGCCCACTTCTTTTTATTACCTATAATAAACAAAATATTAATGACCATAACAAACTTTTATATTGTTTATATTAAGTAAAAAACTGTATAATTTAAATATTTTCTATGATTTCAAGAAAGCTATGTAAAAAATAAAACGTATTTATTTTAATTGAAAAATAGGAAAAATAATTAATTGGCTTATTACAAAGTAATTAAAATAAAAATTCAGAATAAGTTTGTTTACTAAGGAAATTGGCTAAATGATTTAAAAATTTCAAAAATAATACCCATTCCTAAAAAAGTTAACCTTGACAAAAAAGACACTTTTAGAACTATTGTAGTTGTCCCTATTTTATCGAAAATATTCGAAATTATTCTAAATAATAGGCTATTTTCTTTTTGTCCAAGTTTGCTAATCAATTTGGATTCTGGAAAAATATGTCTTCGATTGATGCTCTTACCAGGATTATTATGTTTGATCTCACAAAAGCATTTGACTGTGCGGATCATAACATATTACTTATTTTCTAATAACTAACTAAATTAACATTATAAATTTCGATATGGTAGTGGCAATATCGTAAACAATTTGACCAACAATTAAATTTCACTTTCAAAAAGACAGGTCTTGCCGGCGTACATATTTTCATTTAAAGAAAAGTATTGATTACTGAAAAGCAAATTTCAAATATTTTCCCATTAAGTTCATAAAAGATGTGTGTATGTCAGAATTATTGAATTAGTTAAATTTATAACATATTTTCATGTGCTTAAATATTATTTTATTTGAAACAAACTCGATTTTTTTTAAATTTTTAAGTTTTTACTTTACAAATCGTTTTTTTTTGAGATATTTTTATGACTGACTTGCTCTTTTTATATAATTGATCTTTATTTAAATCTTATTCTCGGCCGCTCTATGTTGTTTTGCACTGGAGAAACATAATAAAAGAAGAAATGTTTAATAACTACAAGAAAATATTTCTACTTTTCTTGATAAACCAAATAGAAATAAAAAAGATGACTACTTGTATCTGCTGTTTATTTAAGTCTGCCTACTATTAAGAGTTTTGGACCCTATTTTAGTTTTCAAATTTTTGTCGGCTTTAATTTTTCTTTATTCTGTCGCAATATTCTTGCAACGCATCTTGACTTTTTTCTTCCCAACTTATTACTTATTACACTTTTTTGTTTATTCTATCATGATTCGTTCTATTTTCTTTTTCTTATTGTTTTTTTGGGTATTACTTTCAACTATTCTGTCATTGTGTACATGCCATAATATATTATATTATAATCGTTAATAATTTGGGAACGGTATAACATTTTAATTAACGATAGAAACACTTCACAAATAAAAAATATTAATCATAGATTCTTACAAAACTTAATCATCATGTGTCAATTAAAAGATTTTTGAATAAACCGAATTTAAATGATCAATATAAGATGCCACCCAATTTTCGAGGCTATAATTGCTTGAACATTTATTTAACATATAATTCCAGCTAATTTCATGTTTCATAAGACTTTCTAACAAAGAATACGTTTTCAATATTTGTCAATGGGTACGTTAAATTTTACACCTAGGATAAACAAGAGATTTGGAACCACTAAGAGTACTTAGCCAAAAGGTTATGACCCTAATTTCACTTATCTAAATGTTAAGCAAATCCTATATGAAAAGATGTATCCTTTTGGAGGGGTTATTACGTGGCTTAACAATATATAAAAGAACACTTGCAGCATCTTCATGTGCTTAAACTTTCCAATTGTTCTGTTAAAAATGAATTTATTTTTACCGGTGAGTACTTTGGTACTTATAGTTAGTGTATATATAATATAATCCTTGCAATCATAGTGTAGTGATTATATAGTTAAATGGAATAAGTGTAGTTTTTATCGACGTATAGGATAATATTTTCGAACAAAATTATAAAGTGAAAATGGAGCAGTATAATTTTTTTTTTTTTGGATTAAACTATTTTACCATATGTTAAAATATAGAAGTATATATATAATTTTAGCTATCAAAATTTTTCAAAATTGGCAAATTGACAGAAGTATTAACTAAAAACTACTACCAACAAATTTAAACAGAAATATATAATATTTAAACAAATATTTTCTTAAAAATTAATTAATTAATTATACATGACTGAAATAGTCTGTTGACTATAAAAACAACAAGCCATATATGATATATAGTTTCTAAAATATACTTTTAACTCCATGAGTAACAAAAACTGTTTATGTCTCTATCAATTATATTTATTATAAAATTTGATTATTTGTGAATCCAAAATTTAAGAAAACAATGTTGGGTTGACAAAAAGCAAATGTCTAATGAATTAGGTGATTGATATATTTTATAAGCCGAATATATATTTTTTTATTTTTACCAGTGAGTTGTTTGGTACTTATCCTAGTGTTCATATATTATTATCCTTGCGAGTAACTATTTAATCATAGTGTAGTGATTATATAAATAAATGGAATAAAAGAAATAAGTATAGTTTTTTATCCAGTTATAGGGTAATATTTAAAAAAAAAATTAATTGAAGATGGAGCAGTATAATTTATTTATTTTCGAATTAAACTATTTTACGATATATTAAAATATAGAAGTATACATAAAATTTTAGGTATCAAAATTTTGCAAAATTAGCATTTTTTTAATTTTGTACCTAAAAAAATATTAACTAAAAACAACTACTAATAACTTTAAACAGAAATATATAATAATTATAAAATTATTTTTTTTAATTAAATAATTAATTATGAAAATATTTTATTGAGTATGGATTTTAAACTATATATTTTTAACTCTGAGTATCCAAAACTGTTTATGTCTCTATCGATTATATTTATTATAAAATTTGATTATTTGTGAATCCAAATTTTAAGAAAACAAAGTTGGGTGACAACAAACAAATATCTAGAGAATTAGGTGATACATTATAAGACAGATGCTTTTCTCAGTTTTTTAAAAAAAATTAAAAATGTTTGGTGTATTGCCAGATTTTCATTAATTTAACAAAAATACATTACACTCGATATATTTAGTTTTATCCATAAAATAAAATAAGGCGATTCAGTTGCTTTTGGGTGTTTTATATATTAATTTATGTTGGTTATTAATTAACTTTCCAAATAATTAATCTATCCTTTCTTATTTTTATGAAAATATACCCATATATGAAAAAGATGCAAATCGGTTAATAACCAGATTTTACCATAAAATTTTTAAAATTAGTGATTTCAAATCTTACCCAAATAAAATTATTCTCAATACTAGCTATTTCCTTAATTTTACATAATGGGAATTATTTAAATTTTGCCCTGCAATTTTTTAAAAAGGAACTTGGTAGACTATCAATTCATAAGAACTTTCGTTATTATGCAAGTCAGTATGTGAAGGTTGCTGAACATGTTAACGCCTTTTATGAAAACAAATTTTATTAAGTGGTTTTCCTTCGAGCCAAACAGGCTTGCTGAGAATAATAAAGTAATGTCATTAAAGTAATAATTTATTTTTATAATTGCGTAATTTGGAAAGAAATTATTCACTAGAATTGTAAAAAGAGAAGGTATAGCATTTTTCACTTATAATACCACTGGTGCCTAAGTTATTTTCGGAAATATTTTTCTAACTTAGGAATATTTTGAAAATTGTCACTTGGAAGATCAGGTCCACAAAAATGATTATGGGTTTTTTCAGTAAGAAAAGAATAGTATGGATTGTATCGAGGAAATCAATAGTTTACAAAAAACACTATTATGTGAATAAGGTCCTCATTAAAATAAAACTTGCAACATAAATGAGTGTTCCTTTTCCAGTTTTAAATGTTCCTAAGAAGATATACCTTAAAAATATAAATAGCTAATTTAAGATTCTTTCAGATTTCGGAAAAATGATTTTCCTATTTTACCGGATTCATATGTATAACCGTTTACGACATAGCAATATATTTCATTTCAAAATAAAAAATATCAACCACAATCTATTTATATTATTCTTATTTTATTTTAAGTGATATACACGGTTTCTTAAATATTTCTAAATAGAAATGGAATAAAATTTTTTATTTTATTTTTGTTCAGTCTTAAATACTAAATAATAATATAATCACTATCCACGTACACTAAATGAGAAATGAATTTTAAATAGCTTCTAGACAACATAAAGAAACATTAAATACTTTTTTCTAAAATGACTACATTGAAAGAATTAGATTAGTAAGTTGAAAATATTTATTTATTTAAACAGTATTAAAAGATTATTGAAACAATTTGAATGCTTTTCTAGCAAAAATTACCGCTCTCGAATAATTAAAGTTCTCCGCCTCGGCTCGTGTAGTAACTGTCTCTCGACCAATAACGTAAAACTTTATAAAAATAGGATTTTGTAAAGCTACGGAACTAGATTAAAAAATATTTTCAGAAAAGTTTCCTTAATTTGCATGTGAAAATTCCAAGAAGAAAAATGATCTTATATCTGGGTACCGGCAGTACCGAATGTCATTATAATTAAAAATATAGTCAGTCATCCCATATTTTAAATTATTGTAATAGTTGAGATAAAGAGGTGTTTAAGAAAGTAAAATAAACAGGGTGATTGACATATATAACTGTCTGTACTAATATTTAATGTTTAAACGCTTTTCTTATCTTTTAGTGTATAATTTAAGATAAATTTCTCTCAACAACTTTTCATTTACCTACTTTTTACAACCTTGCTCTACAAAAAAAGTAACATTCAGTCTATATAGTTTTTTTACGGGTACATTTGTGCGCTTATCCATGCCTGATCAATGCTAAACATATGACATTTTTGACTTTACAGGTCCTCGCATCCCTATTTTGTGTCGTACTAGGTCGGCCCCAATATAATTATCCAACACCATCTCAACTACCAGGTGGTAGCTATGGAGCACCAGGTGGTATTGGAGGGGGAATTAGTGGAGGTGGAATTGGCGGAGGAATAAGTGGAGGTGGCATTGGAGGAGGAATCGGCGGAGGTGGTATTGGAGGAGGAATCGGCGGAGGTGGCATTGGAGGAGGAATCGGCGGAGGTGGCATTGGAGGAGGAATCGGCGGAGGTGGTATTGGAGGAGGAATCGGCGGAGGTGGTATTGGAGGAGGAATCGGCGGAGGTGGTATTGGAGGAGGAATCGGCGGAGGCGGAATTAGTGGAGGAATCGGAGGAGGTGGCATTGGAGGAGGAATTGGAGGAGGCGGTGGAGGAGTTCTAGTTCAGAAGCACATTTATGTACACGTAGCCCCACCCGAACCTGAAGAATTTAGACAACAAAGACCAATCTCCCTTGGACAAGCTAGCAAACATTATAAAATCATTTTCATTAAAGCACCGTCAGCTCCAGCACCTACAGCACCATCCATCCAACTTGGCGGCCAGTCACAAGAAAAGACATTGATTTACGTTTTGGTAAAGAGACCAGAAGAAGCTGCAGATATTTCTATCCCAACAGCTGCCCCAACACAACCTTCTAAACCAGAGGTTTACTTTATCAGGTACAAGGCTAAGAGCGAAGCTGTAGGTGGCGGTTCCAATATTGGCATCTCTGGAACTAATTTAGGAGGTACCGGTACAATTGGCGGTAGTATTGAAACTAGTAGTGGAGGAATTAATACTATAGGAACTGGTATCTCGACAGGTAGTGGAACCAGCAGCATTGGAAGTGGTAGACCTTCAGCACAATATGGACCACCGGGTCAAAGCGGACCTTACTAAGTATTTTATTAGCTCAATGTGATTCATAGGCATCTACACGTTTATACTGAATGTTTTCATAAAATGGTTTATCTAGACGGACCGGAATTTGTTAGGAAATAACGACAATTTAGAATTGCATTGTCACATTGGATCTCTAATGCGACAATTTTATTTGTTTGTTCTTCTAGTCATATATTGAATATCCTAGTAAACATACATTTTTTTATCTTCGTTGAACAAAAATAGTATAGAAAGTATATATCCGTTATTCGGGGAATATATTTTTTTTCTAACATGTAATTTTCTTATTTCTATTTAAAAACGATATCTGTAGTTTACATAAGATATTTGATAAATTCTAATATCTAAATCTTTGTACCTATAGATATATTTAACCATTTCGAAAATGTATAAGTTTTCTAAATAAAAAAGGATTTTAAGACAAAAGGAAGGGATAAAAATGTATCTTCTATCTTAACTAAATATAAATTTAGAAATATATTCCTCTAACTATGTCGTTATATCTAACCGAAATCCTGTCAGCTTTCAATTTAAGGTGTTTACAAGAGATGGTTTTTAATAATTTTTTAATTAATAATTACTCTTACAAAATTTATTTCAGATTGAAGATGGAGTAAAATTTTATATATATGTTTATTGAATTTTTCAATAAATTAATAACAACCATCTCCTGTTGATTTGTCGATTCAACAAATTTTAACGTATTAAATATATAAGTATATTTTTTTACATAGATATGTACGTACCACTTATGAGTTAATTTATTTCACAAAACATTTTTTTACCATTGTAAATACCTATTATGTTGTTTATATTATGTATAGTTTTTAGCAAATACGGTGACAAATGAAATAAAAATATTTTTTATAATAAATATTTGTGTATATTGCAATTGATAGTAATAAAATTATATACATAGGTAAAGACCATTAGAAGAGGCGTCATTAAGAAATGAAGATGTTGTACGTTTATGGAATTATCTTCGTTAAGAAGAACTACACAATAAGTTAATACGATTGACACCTCATTATTCAGTAAATTATAATTTACGTAATTGAGTACTCTATGTAATGTGGACAAAAACAATCATCGATCGTGGAGTTTCTCGTGAGACGTGGGGATTGAAATTATTTTTGCGAATCACACCCATTAAACTGCGAATAGGTTTTAGTTATAATTAAAAAAATCCACTTAAGGGAGATAAAAAAATTATCTTCCAAAAAGTATAGTTTTGGTGCAATTGAAAAATCTGAATTATCAAATAAAACAAGATATTTACATACTTAAATTTTGATAACTGACAATGACAGGTAGCAGAGTATATAAGATTTCATGCTATTAAAAAATGTAGGGAAAAACAAAATTCGATGCGTTCTTACTGCATTGCCTCTCCTGGATCATTTGAGCTTGCTTAAATCATGCATTCTAAATAACTTTTATATTATTAGAAACTAGATCCCCAATAATCCAAAATCAGAAAAAGTATTTATTTTTACAATAAAGAATAAAAGTTTTCACTAATACTCGAATAAACACAAAATAAATCAAAATATTTATATAAGAAATATTAATTAAAACTATCAAAATTTAGAGTTAATTTTATTGGAATTAATATAATTACACAAATAAAATTTTTAACATAAAGATGAAAAAGATAAAATATTATCAGTACCATAAACTTGAAGGTCTTTAACAAAACAATTTAAATTTTTTAATAATATAATTTGGGTTGAAGATATCTCTCTGAGGTACTGGATACAACAACAGGTGAATCTGAACTTGATTTGAAAACGTGTTCACTTACATAAGGGGCATCGTTATGAGACTGTTTGCCACCAATGTTAATAATTTCATCGTCTTTTTCAGCAACTTCACTTGCTGACGATCTACTTGTGCCATATTCAGCAATTACATTAACATTTTTTTCAGATAATTCTCCAGATGAAACAGCGAAGTGTTCGTGCACTGAACTATCTCCTTCTTTAACATTTTTGATAGCTTCATGTGCCTCGTTTTCGTTTTTATATTTTAAGAAATATATTTCAGGTTTTTCTGGTTTGGTAGCGGGTGCAGCTTTCACAGTGATATCTTGAACTACTTCTGGTTTTTTAATTAGAACATATACAACTGTTTTATCTTGTTTTACTACTGGTTGATTTACTTCGATGCGTCGCAGCTCTGGTGGAACTGGAGCTTTAATAAAAATTACATTTACGTTCTTTTTAGCTGGTCCCAAAAAATTAATTCTTGGACGTACCTCTTCTTGTTCTTCTGGTGCGGCGAAGAAGTAAAAGTTTTTAATAACTTCTTCTGTTTTTTCATCGTCATATTGAAGATGATCAGAAATTCCAAATGATTCATCTACGGAGCCACCGCTTGTAATTGCTTTAACTGTTACTGGATTTATTTGGCCAAATTTCGATTCCAACGAAATATCGCTTTCTTGTACATTTTGAATACCATGTGCTAAGTTGAGGAAAGAAATATCCCTACTAAATTCTGATGGAGCAGCTGTTGAAAAATCAACATTTTTATAATTCAATTGCTCATTGTCTGATTGTAAATTGTAATTTATAGAATCGGTATGTTCATTATTTCCCTGTATAAAGGTTGGTACAATTGGTGCATTTGGTGATATTGAGTAATAAGATTGTGGAGCAATTGTGGAAGATCGAACATTTTCATAGCTAAATCCTGCTACGTTTGGCTCTATATTATTTACAGAACTACTAATTAATTGATTCTTATTCAAAACAGAAAAATCGCCACGAATTCTACCAGCTCCAATATTAACTGAATCTTGTATTCCTGAAGAAATTTCATTTGGTTGATTCAAATTTGGAGCAATGGTCGAAGAAGCTGAATATACACCTTGTTCAAAATTAGCTTCGACATTATTTCTAGGTGAAGCTAAAATATTTTGGACTAATGGTAGTTCTTGACTTGACGCAATTGAAGGTGTTCCTAAGGAGAAAATAGGTTGGCGAGAAACTAAAGGTTCAGGAAATTGACCTCTCGAAGTAAACTGAACACCATTTATTTCTTGGAAATTATTTTTGCTAACGTCCGTTGAAGACACAGGTATATCATAACGTATCTTACCAAATGCAATATCAACTGGTTGTGATTCCTGTACTTTTAAAGATATTTCATTTCGTCCGTTTACGTCTGGTGCCACAGTAGAAAGATGGACACCTTGTTCAAAGTTTGCTTCAAAATTATTTCTATTAGAAGCTAATTTTCCTAGTACCAATGGTGCTTCTAGATTTGCAGGAAAACTAGGTTGGTTAAAAACTGAAGTTGAAGTCACAGGTATATTGTAACTTATTTGATTGTTTTCGTTGGAAGGTACATTAGCATGTAATTTAGCGAGAAGAGGACAAGTTATGACTTCCCCAGTAGAAGGTTGTGGACCTGTAGGAGCAGCATGTGTAAATGTTATAAATAATAATATCTGAAAAAAATAAAACAATTATTCATAAAATAAGGAAAATTAAAATAACTAGACTAAATTATGAATCCAAGAAACTTGTTTAAAATATATATATTTTAAATATGTTGTTAATATTTAATATCTATTAAGTTTAAAAGAAAGTTTAATTACTTTATGAAACATTACAATGTGAATAACGAGAATTTCCACCCTTTATCAAATAGTAATTTCTATACATCACAATATCCTAAAATTAAAGAAATATTCTTTTTAAAAAGATTTACAGTTTATACATTAGATAATAGTTATTTAATAATAATTCTTTAGTCAATACTGTCACCGATATATGAATAATTTTGCATGTAAATCAAAAATGATTTATTAAACATTAATCTGAGTGAGGACATTTTATATTTGCGCACATGAATACTAGAGAAAACGTTATGAAATTTTCACGGACCAATGAAAAACAGAGAAAAACGTAAATACATATTTGCTGCGATTTATCAATAATTAGGTTACGAAAACAATTGTTACTCTGACAAAATTTAATTTAAAATTCACAAAACAATAAAAACCTTGCCATTGAATATTTGTTTTTGTTTCTGGCTTAATTAATATTCTTTAATTAACACAAGCGGGTTTTTGGAAAATTGAACAGAGGGCGCTATCGAAAAAATTAACAGGCCTTAAGAGCCTCATATTTTTGACGCTTGAAAATATAAATTTGTTTTGAATGAGAAATATGATATTAAAACTTTTTCTGATACCCTTAGTTTAATAAATAATTTACTTGTTTAGTATGATTAACAAGAACAGTAATCCTATTCACCAAAAAAGGTGGACATGTTATCATAGATTATTAGTAATAAGTAAAAATATTAATATATTTTTTTGCGAAAAAATCAATTGCCACTTAAATTTTGGTATTCAGACTTTCATGCGTCCACGGATCTTAAAGCTGAAGAATTCCGAAAGTTCGCCATATCAATGTTTTGTCCTTCAAAGAATCGTTTGGTTTCTGACGACGTTTCAGTAAAGTCACATTTGACATCTTCAGATCTTGTTCGCTAACCTTTTAGCAAACAATTAACACTTCAACTAACTATACTTGTTTTACTACATTGAAATGATATTGTGGCTTTTATGTTTTAGCATCGTTTACCTATTAATAATTTAATGAAAATGTAACAAAAATGTTACATATACAGTAATCAATATTTATTTACACATTTTTAAAATGGTTTATTACTAATTCAAAATATCACGTGAGAAAGACAAGCGAATGGTAGACAACAATGTACATTTTCACTAAAAAAATATTATATTCGATATTCGAACTTTCTCTAAAAATCCTACATTAGCTCGGATTTGGTGACATTCTTGGTTAATTCGTTGTTGCAGCTCTTCGAGTCTATTTACAGGAATAGCGTACACTAAACTTTTTAAGTATCCCCAAAAAAAAAAGAAATCAAGGGGGTTTAAATTAGGCGATCTTGCAGGCCATAATACAGGCCCGCCCCTTCCTATCCATTGACGTGGAAACGATTTGGTTTATAAGTCTATAATTTGTTTATGCACAATAAAAATAAAGTGTAAATGCAAAATGCTTCAAAACTAAATAACTCTCTGTATCTCCGAACCGGTCAATTTGCGAACTCATGTTTATTAAGACTTTTTAACATAGTTTGATCCATACTATACCCCATATATTAAATTAATTAATTAAATTAAAAAGACAGGATATATTAATAAAGTTGAAAATTTTCAATAGTCGTATGACATTCCTCTTAAGGGTTCTATTTGGCTACGAATTATAGAATCATCCAAAATAATTTTATAATGTGAAAAAGATAAATAAAATTGTCTGAATCCTCAAGATCAATAAAAGCCAATAAGATTGAAAATAATTAAAGTGATATAAAATGCGAAAATGTGAATGAAACTATACCTAATGTTAATAATACAAAAACTTATCATTACGCCACTGTTTAGTCAGAAAATGTTATTTCCATTACATTTAGGATCATTGAAACAAGGTCTTTGTTTTAAGTTGTTTGTTTGCTTTTCAGGTTCAGGATGTATGCTCTAAAGTTCAATGATGCACAGGGTAAGCTAATTTTTATTGAATATAAGTTTAAGTCTACAAACCCAATAAACACTATCCCAAAAAAGATAATGTCATAATACAAATGGCCTTAATTAACATTATCAAATGGCAGAGTTGGTTTTAAAATCTAAAATATTCAGGTTGAATATTTTGAGGTCTGATTTGAAAAAGTTCTTTGGATAAAATATTTTTTTTAAAAATCAATCTATCTATCTATCTATTCTAAAACATATAATTGCATTTTGTCGTTTTTTTTATTTTGTTTAATTCTTAACCGGCTAAAAATATCATCCATACTTTCTCTAAATGAAATAAAATTCGATTTTTAAACCCATGCGAACTTTTAATCATTAATTATTTTACTATAGGATAGCTTCAATATTGTGTATTTTCAGTACCCTAATATATTACATATTATTTTCCTATTTAATTTTTTTTCAAAGAAGGATGTATAAAATGTACTATTAACACAAATACAAAATTTTAAAATATTTTTTCACGACGGTACATGTTTGTGTATTTGATCTAAAAATGATTATTATTTAAATATTCAAATTATTAGATAGTTATTGCAAATTACTTACCGCTAACAGCTTCATTTTGGGAAAACGGTTCTATTTTATTTTTAGAGTATTAATACAAAATAAGTAAATTTATTCTTCTCCCCCACTCTAAAAACAAGAACATCCTGATAGCAAGGACAATAAGCCGGACAAACTAATCTGACACCACAAATATCAATAGAATTATATTTTTACAATAATAACCTTGTCAAAAATTTTTAAGAAATAATGTCATTTAAATAAAATAGTAAAATAATAATCTGAATTGGTTGAGAGTCAAGGCCTTAGGAATATTTAGATACAGGTCAAAATACCTGTCCATAATTAACATTTACACATATTTTTATTGAAATTTTATGTCTAGAAAAATCCTGTATCTCACACAATCACAGTGTAATAATATAGTGATAGGTTTGGTCATACGGATATCACAGAATCTTTAATAATAATATTTCCATCATCATTAACACTATGTGAAAAATCTTCTTTAAATAGGGAAAACACAAATAACCGTTAAGATGATATTGAATAAATATAGTTTTATTTACGTATTTTGAAGTATCACCTTTCTAAATTTTAATTGGTGTAATTACTTAATAGCAATTACCCTGATCGTCCATTGGAATTTAGCGAAACATAAAAAATAGGTGCCAACAAGATCTGTTATATCCAAAACACATTACTTTTTCTGAAGGGATTATAATTCTCTTACACGTAACCATCAGTAAGCATTATTGTGGATTGTTGATAAAATTTCGCACCACTCCTGAAATGTTATATAGAATGTATTAGTAGAATTTCAAGAATGTCTCTTTCATTGTCAAGAAAAGCATTAAATAATTTATTTTTCTCAATGAGGAAAGGATAAAGAAATTGCTAAACAAAGAATTTAACATTATTTTAAATGAAATATTATGACCTGCTTTCTCATTTCATTTAAAGTTAATAAAGAGGAATTTTATCACAACAAATAAGTTGAAAGAACTGAACATAATTGCACAATTTTCCAAATAATAAACTCCTGTTTCTAAATTTGCCTTCTAACTAGGCAGCAAATAAATTTATCAGTTACTTTAAAAGCTCAAAGTTATTTCCATGATAAAAAAGGCATTGTTTGTAATCTTCTGATATTGTAGCAAGATCACACTTGCTATTTTGTGTTCTTGCATATTTGCACTTGGTCAATTGTTCTTGCTGTTCCAGGTTATGGATCCGTCTGTCCACGTAGAGTTTCCTTAAGATCCTTAAGAGTTTTCTTTATTTGGCCAGTTGCAGTAACTTCCAAATTTCCAAGCTGTTGGTAGCTTTGAGTATCGTCTCCAGATTTTTATCTACTTTTATAGCTTCTCTTATTATCCTTGATTTTATATATTGCATATCCAAAGATATTTTTGTTGTAGGATTGTTAAGAACTGTGCTCATCCTTTTTTTAACTTTTAAAGTAGTTTTGATTTTTTATTTGCATAAAATTATGGAGATTTTGTCGGTCGTTCCTTTGATGTAAGCATTGATGATCGTAATTATTGTAAGTGGTGGAGAGACTGAGCGTAGAGGTAGTAATCATTCTGAGATAATAATAATAATAACAACATTTTTGTTTAAAACTATAAGTGTAGTATCATTGTC
Source organism: Hermaeophaga mercurialis (assembly GCA_951812935.1). Taxonomy (NCBI): domain Eukaryota; kingdom Metazoa; phylum Arthropoda; class Insecta; order Coleoptera; family Chrysomelidae; genus Hermaeophaga; species Hermaeophaga mercurialis. The sequence continues at coordinate 46,836,636 of OX638360.1, forward strand.
TAATTTAGCTAAACAGAGCAAGAGAAAACTAGGTATACTGGCATAGCATTAAATAGTTCCCCAATTTATCAAGAGCATCCAGTAAATATAATATTGAGTAGGTATTAGTCAAAAGAAATAAAATTCTTAGTGAGTGGTTCCAACCATTCTTTTACTGCTGAGAATGAAAAGTAAAACATTACTTGTTAAATATTTTATTTAATCCTTTCAATAACAAAAAATTATATTCGTAATTTACTCATGTATATTAAAATCCGTACTATCTGTCGCACGCGTTTGGATTCGTATAACTAAAACCTTGGAATTGAGATTGGTCGAACGACTCGATCACAGGCGTTTCTGTAGCTGAAAGCCTCACAGCTTCGTTCGTAAAATGTGTGTCAAAATATTGCGTGTCTAATGGATGCACCTAAAAAAGATTATATAAGAAAAAGGAAACTAATGGTACAATTTTTCAAATTATCCGTAGATATTTTATTATTTTTTTACGTACCACATTGGGTTTAAAAGGTGGCTCCACCTGTCTTGCTTCTAGAGCGGACCAGTCTATGCTGTGATAAAACCTGTGTTCTCTTATAGGCCCATGTTCACAAAATCTGTTTCCTAAGCGTTTGGTTTGATCTTTTTCTAACAACTAAAATACAAATTTATTTAAGAAAATATTTTATACACTAGTTTTAATCGGGATCCAAAAGTGATTGGACGAATAGAAAAACTGGATTTAAAAATAATCATATCATCTATCTTTAATAACTCAAATTTTTATTTTTGTACTTGCTATTTTTTTTGTTTTGATTGTAAATTCCCAGTGTGCACTTACTAAATATTTTTTTTATTTTTTCTCCAACTCGTTATAAATATTAATTCTCTGAGCAATACTTACTAGAGTTAATATATCGATTGCGTAAGTAGAAAGGTGTTTCGGTAAAACTGGTTTTTCGTTACAAATTGACCAAAACAATTCATCTTCATCACATCCACTGAACGGCGATTGTCCCAATAACATTTCATATAATAGGACTCCAAAGGACCACCAATCAACTGATTGGTTATAATGTTGTCCCTTAATTATCTATAATAAAAATTGTCAATTAAGAAAAATTCATTACATTTTACCGTTATTCATTATATTCATGTTAATAAACAAAAACAAATATGATGAACTATCGTATTGGACAAAATTTTAAAATTTAAATACGAGTACTTTATGGAATTTTCAAAAATATATTTATAATTATGGAAAATAATATTTATATTTATATATTTATTATAATACATTTTTTTCTCCTGGTGCAACGATTTTTAATATTATTGTATTTACATAATATGGTAACATTTTTTAATAAAAATTGTAAGATTTTTGGTATTTATTTTAAAGAAAACTTACAATTTAAAACTACAAAATAGATGAAAATTGTTTACGTTTATTTAAAAAATAATTCAATTATTTTAGTTTTATCTACATATTAAAAAGAGCGTAGACTAAATTCATAGAATATAGTGTTAATTTTAAATTAATAAATAAAACACCAATAAACATTTGCTATATATACTTGCTTTTTACCGATTGATAAATTGAAACTGTCGTCTCTTTTAGGTATAAAATAGTTTAAAAAATCTGTAGCTCTTCTTATAAGTGTATGACCTCCTAAATCTTTTCAAACTCTACTTTCTAATTTTAGAGAATAATACTTAGAAAAATCAGGTAAATGTATTTTCGATGGGTGCTTTAGATAATTAAAATTCATTTTGATAAAATTGGAAGATGTCCAAAAGGTGAAGGTAATCGTTTATTAAATTAGAGTTTCTGGTAAAGAGCACATATGAATTATATAATTATGATAAAATATTAGTCTATAATTTACAAGTTTCTAGGAAAATTTACATTTTTCAAAATTAATTAATTCAGCAATATGTCATGTGATTTTATGGATATATTATGATGTGCCGATATCAAATTTAGATCTATTTAAAATATTAATCTTTAAAACAGAAAAAGTAAAAAAAGTATTTTATATACAATTTGGGGTGCTAATTTTCCTTGAATTTGCAATAAAAAATTGAAAAATGCTAACCTTAAAGGTTTTTAGGTTTTTATACAAAAAAGTAACAGTAATATAAGAAGTGAATCTTATTTATAAATCAAAATATCGTGTTACTGTAACCTGTTAAAAATAATAGTTATAGCTTTATATGCGTATAAAATATGTAGTTGGTAAAATAACTTAAAAAAGTCTCCTTACTGCTTTATATTGCGCACTAGTATTGTTAAAACAAACTTTACGAAGAGTGGTAGACAAAACATATTTTAAAAACTAGTTAAAAGGAAATTAAGTAAATAAATATAAGATAAACTAAAAACAAATTTGTTGACTTTACCTCTGGTGCCATATAATCTGGAGTGCCACAAAATGATTCTGCCATCCTGTCTAAAAAGATTTCCAATTTGCACATGCCAAAATCAGCCAATCTTACGTGGCCATCAAAATCCAATATTATATTGTCCAGTTTTAAATCTCTGAAAATAACAATTTTTTTTCTTTAAAAACCGTTCGATTAGTCTATTTAAATTTTTAAATAATACGTTTGTATGTTCATAAAACAATATATAAAACAGGCCTTATTACATCTTTTTTACTTACAAAATCAATTTTATTGAATACCAAACTGGTGTATTCGATTAGCGACTAATAAGCTAACAATTATTATTATTATTAGTATTCAAGACGAGTTTTTAAATTACTTCAACTCATACTCTATTTCAAGTTCTATAAAAAATCTAAAGAATTTGGTACTGTTTACGATAAAATTTTATGTATTACTTTACTCGTTTTAAGATTAGAATTAGGAATGTTTTAAAATGTCTAGATGGAACTTTAGAAGATATTAAAGAAATCAATCTGTCTTAATTAGAATTTTGGTATTTTACAGAGAAATATCACTACGAATTGTTACAATTTGTTTAATAGTGATGGAAGTTTAACATCTTTAGTAAAGGATCCACATTAGATCGTTGAGCCACGAATTTGAAAAATATTTTCCAAAGATATTTCTATCAGATCTATCAAATTTTATATAATTTTTGTGATAAAATCTGAAAAATCTAAAGTTTTTCTAGAGAAATAAGAAGATTCGTATGGTAGTACCAAACAATAATATAACTTTAATTAGCTTCATTTAGCAGTTTTAAGTAAATAAACAAGATCTGTTTTTTTACATTTAACAAGGATTGTGCATAAAGCTATGTATTTTTTTATTTTAGATATTTTTACCGTACCTATAAATTATGCCTTTGCTGTGAAGAAACTGTAATCCTGATATAACTTCGGCTGAATAAAATCTAGCCTGATCCTCTGGGAAACATCCGTCTGTTGTTATATGGAACATTAGATCACCTCCATTTAATAATTCCATTACAAAAAACAAATGTGACTAAAAGCATACCCAGATAAAGAGCGTGTAAAATATAATGATAATAAAAAATATTCTGAATTTATTTCCACTGCCAAAAAATTATCAAAATGTCGTCCCTGATGTAAAAATAATACATTATTCAATGGTTGATACAAATCTCAGAGTTCAATTATTTCGGTAATAAAATGTTGGAAATATCGACGTAGATTTAAATTTCCATTTTCAAATGATTTTATTACCGTATTGAGCATGCATACTGCAAACCTCATTTAATTTGTTGGCAAATCAATTTATCGACATGAATTTATAAATAATTTTGCCAAAAAAAAATGTTTTTACCTCTGTTTGAAACGTACAAAGCAAATGACATAAAAATGGATGTTTTGTTCCTAATGCAAGAACTTTTCTTTCAATAAGAGTACATTCTATATCGTCGTCTTCAACTATTGATTCTTTTTTCAAACATTTCACAGCGTAGTAATATTGTGACTCTTTTATATTAGCTAAAAGCACCTAAAAGCAGAAAATTTAAGTTTTATTTTGAAACAATTCAATAAATAATCTTCTGGTTATGATTAGATCTTTTGTAAAACTACATATAACAGTTATTTTAAATATGTTTAATGTTTAAATATATAAAAATAATTTATGTTGAAATTTTATAAATAGATGTTTTTATTGTTATATTATTACCAACCTACTTTTGTACAGATATAAATTCCTACCTTTCCGAAACTACCTTTCCCAAGCACTTTGAGAAAGTCAAAATCATCTACATTATATTTTTTAAATCTGGGTATAGTTGTAGCCGGTGGAATGATTTTGCCGCATTTCCTCACAGAAGCCAAAAAATCTTCAACTTTATTATCAACAGTTTGACTTTCTGCATTATCTGCTTGTGCATTGTCAAGGTTTCCTAAAAAAAACAATCATTTACATGAGTCATTCGCTCATTAGAACGCAAATAGCAATAAAAAAATTGGGAATGAATCCAAATTTAGAAAAACAACAATTTCGAAAAAATATGAAGAATTAATAGTTCATCAAGAAATATGTGTATTTTACAAAATCTACGTTTTATGGAAACTCACAAATCGAAAACGTACTAAAAAGGGTTTGCGAGAATTTATGTCAAAAAGATTACATTTCCAAAAAAAATACCAAAAAAATAAAAAATCTAACGTCAGAGATAGAAAGAAGGAGAGAGCAATATACTGAGAGATCTAAGAATCAGAATATAAAAGTAGAAGAAAAATTCGTAAGCAAAGGAAAAAAAACAATTCGACAAAATAAAGGAAAGTTACATTTGAGGAAAATAAGGAATATATCATACCGACAGATAAAGCTCACTGGATATATAATAATAAAATGAAACACATATCGATGAATAAACAAAATTTACATAAAAAGAGGATAATACTGGTGGACGAAATGATAAAAAAAAAACATAAAAAAAGGCAGAAAGGTATGAATATTGAGATAGATGTTAATACAATTCAAATTTAATTCTGCCGACCTCGGTGGTCGAGTGCGCAGTGAGTCGACATTCGGTCCCGAAGTCCCAGGTTCGAATCATGATCTGAGTATGGATGTTTGTGATTATCCCTGATTTTGTAATAATTAATTCCACGTTAACGTAAACCAGTTACACGGTCATAGTGGCAGATTCTGAACAGCAACAGTTTAAAAATATACCGAATCGAATTAAAGTGCATAAACATGGAAGTAACGAAGAAAAATAAGACGATGGAGATTATTAATAAAGAAAAGAACCGCAAAATAAAAATAAATTGGGAATAACTGGTACAAGTTAAAAGATAACTGATATTTTACAATGGAAAGGTGGACAAAGAAATAATCAAAACAATAAGACAAAGAAACTAAAACAACATAAAATAGTCGAGAAGAACAAATTAAAAAAAAATCGGTAGGAATAGAAAAGTTAAAGGTTACATACAAAGGAAAAGACAGAGAAAAAAAGAGGAAAAGAACAAGATGTTAAATAAAAATAATTATTTTAAAAATGGTGTAAATATAAATAATACATTTAAACATTCAATTTCGAATATTTTTGAACATTTAATAAAGAAATAAAACAAACTAAAAAATACACACTGGTAGTTTAAAGTAAAATATTAGGAAAATTCTGTATAAATTTCTTCTTCACTGTACCTTCATAAACATTTAATGGATTAATGAATTTATTAGAGTAAACAAATATGGAAATAATAAAAATTTATTTGGAAAGGGTAATATTTACATTCGCTAGAAATATAAAATATTGAAAAATACAACCGGTAGAAACAAAAAATTATGTACAATAATTTGCGGAAACTATCTTTAAATTTTAAAAATACAGTCAACTGAAAATATCTCGAAATATGTAACATAGTTAATTAAAAATGTACAGCCTCACGATATTTAACTTACCATTAATTTTTTCTGGAATGGTAGACCCAAAACCAGAATCGTTTGATCGTAAGCTCGCGCTAGTTTCTTCGCTTGAAGAATCCTCCTCGCTAGTACTTTCATTTTCGTTGGGTACTGCTTCTAAGGGAACATTGCGTTTTCTAGGCCTAGGGTAATGCCTGCTGCGAATAACTTTAGGCCTAGCATATATTTCAACGGGACACTCATCGAACTGTTCTGGCTTTGTCCATGGATGCATCCATTTGGACAAACGATTGGACTGAAGAGGCACAAAAACGTCCCCGTCTTTTGGTGGCTCAGGTTCAGGCTCTGGTTCTTGAGGTGGGACAAAAATATCAAGATCGGGATCATCTTTAACGGCTTTTTGAATTAATGAACGCTTTGAAGTTAGTTTTGGAGGCATTATTATTTTTGTGGATAATCTACTTTCACATAATTTTTTATCTGAAGAGTTATCTTGATCTTTACAATCTGTTTGTTTCTTTGAAATATTGTGAGTGTCTGTAACTATACTTTCACCTAAAAGTTGTTTTCTAGTATTATCTTTCACTTGTATGTTAGAATGATCCTGTTTTATGGTTGGTTCCTTAATTTTCTTTAATTTTAACTCATTTAATTGCTTCTCTGCATAAAGTTCTGGTTTATTTACAATTAAATTATTAACAACAGACTTTGCTGCCACTGGATGAAAAGCAGTTCCTGTTTTTATACTTCTTGATATGGGTTTTGGTTTGCTCGGTTGTTTTTTCTTAACGATTTCTATATTAACACTTACGTTAGCTTTTAATTTCTTATCTTTGTTCTTTGATAGTGATTTTTCCACATCGACTTCATCAATTACAGCTATGAGCGTTTTTTTGGGTGTAACAATATCTTCAACACTTGCTGTAATTACCTGTTTAGGTTTGAATTTGATTTGTTCGATTTCAACGTTTGAAATGTCTCTTGGATTCGATTCCTCTTGTTTTGAATGAATACTTAATTCCTTTTCTTTTTCGTTAGAGTCAAGTTGTAAAATAATCGATTTATTATTTTGTTGCTTTAACTTGCTGATTTCAATTTGTTTTTTTAAAGCCTCTATTTTTGTTTGGTTGTCATTGATTTTTATAAATGTAGACGGACTTTCCGTTGAATTGTTGGAAATGTGACTTTTCCCAATTTTGATATTTTTAGATTCTTTAACTTTATTTATTTCGTTTTTTTCTTCATTAAGTTTTATAATATCAGGTGCGCTTTCTGACTTTTCTGTTTTAAGATCTTTTAATTCAATAAGTTCATTCTTTTTACCTTTGATTTCTTCTTTTTCGTCCGTAAGCTTAAGTTTTATTCGATTATCTTTTATAAGAGCAGGTGAACTTTTTGATAAAGTTTTCTTTACTTTCTTTAAATCATTACTAGGGATTTGAATATTTTTTGTTTCCAGAGAAACTGTATTTGTGTTCTTGGTGCTTTCTTCCCTTTCTTGGATATCTTTTGACTTTAGACGATTAAGTTTAGGGTTAGGTGAACTTTCAGGCACTTCACTAAGAGTTTTAATAGTTTCTAAATCATCTGTGTTTTCCTCGGGTAAAGTAGATTTTAGTTTATAATAATTTTTATGTGACTTTGGTGATTCGCTCTCAACTTCTAGACGATTTGTTTTATTAGCAACATTAGAGTCTGAACAATTTCTTATTAAAAGTTTATTTTCATTTGTATTTGTTTCTTCTATTTGATTAACACTTACATCGTCATCAGTTATTTTAACTGGAGATAAAAGGCATTCTTCTGATTCGTATAGATCCAGTGATCCATCTGAACTATCTAATGATTGATTTTGGCTTGAAAATATTACGTTTAATACCTTCAAATCATCAGGTGAAAGTTCAGTTGAAACCCTTCTGATTTCATTTAATAGATTTTCACTCGATAAATGTTTACTTTGCCTTCTTTGAATTTCCTCTGGTTGACCGGGATTCAGTTCTTCATCTATAGTATCAGAAGTAATAGCATCACATATATCACGAAAACTAGAAGTCTTTTTGACTAGATTTTTTTTTGAACTGTCTAACCCTAACTTGTGGATGTTTTCTTTGCTTCGGGAGCGTATTAAAAATTTTTCTTTAAGAATTTCGCCTTTGGATTTCTTTTTTGTTTTTGCTTCCGTTTCATCTTTGGTTAGTTCATTCGGTCCAAAATTATCTCTCCACTTTCTGAATTCGCCAATTTCTTCCTTTAACGTATCCGTGTGCACTGTTCTTAATCGCACTGTTGGTCTGTCTCTTTTTATTCCTGACTTTGGTGTAGCTTCTTTTAGAGGGGCGGGTTCGGGGCTATAGGAGGTAATTTCTTTAGCTTTCAAGCGCTGTCCTTTCTTTTCAAATTTTTTATACTTATTTACCGAAACATCTATATCGGCTGTATTTATTACTTTAATAGGACGTGAAGATATATCAGATGGGTACAATTTTGGAGTGTTTAGTCTTCTATATGGTAAGGAAATTTCGGAAATTGTGGAAAGATGCGGTTTGTACAAATGTGGATATCTCGATATGGGTTTCGAATAAGAAAGAAAGTTTACACTATTGTAATGAGGCAAACACAATGCACTTGTACTTGGCAAACTGTACAGGTCGGAATAGTGCGGCATCTTCAATTAATCAAAACACGTGATTTACACAAATAAATAAATGTCAAAGCACTAATTATTTATACTTTATCGATAAAAATAAATTTATTTATTCACTAGCGATGTTTTATTTTAAATGTATATTTCTAAGTTAAAAGCACTCTAAATCTACCACCTCACAATCATATAGTTATTAAAACGATGACTTATTTTTACTGAAATGCTTTGAAGAAAAACTAACAATTTGTGTGGAACTCTATAAAATTACTATTTTTATCACAACCTACTGACGCAAGCTAGTTCGGGAGGTTGATGCCAAAACACCTGTATTTAATATATTTTTACACTCCATAGGAACTTCTGTGTACTGTAATGATCTATTAATAAACATAAACATACAATTCATCTTTATGGTGGATTATTTTAATGTTTCTTTAGTCAAATGTAAGGAGAATATGCCGGTTAACACTAATTAGCTTCTCTTAACTATTATTTCTTTCCCATCAGACTTAGATAATTGACATAGTGAAGATTGTACTATCTATTTCTCCAAGATAATATATACTGAGGACTGACAGAAACTCTTTCGAACAATCAATATATACATCAATAACTATTTTACTATCATATCTATCTAATTTCGTACATCTTTGACTTCTTTCCAAGACATTATTTTGTTTCTTAGAGAATAAATTCTAGTTTTATTTAAAAGTAATTACTTCTCGATTAGTCCATTCCTTTTATAAAAGAAATGTTCATTTAGTAAGACCCTTATATGTATTTGTTTTGCTGGGAGAATCAAAATTTTAATTCATTATTATTATTATCATTATTATTCAACTTTTTAAGTTTGAAAGGAATACACTAAAAAAACACGGCAGCTGTTTTTCCAAGTCCGATCGTAGCTAAATATACGGTTTCTCATTACTAGTTTTAGTTTTTACAAGTAAAAGTGAAGAAAATTTAGCTACGCTAATTCTGTCTTTTCTATATACTATCTAGAAATGTTTAGTTTGGAAATCTAAGTTGGTCAGCTCAAAAAATGAAAGTGTGTTCAGACCAAACCAAATTTCTCTGTAGTAGTAAGGCTGGATGAAATTACTATTTTAACTCTCCTATCATTAGTTCTCTTCTTTCTTTGTTGTAGTTATTGCAGTAGGGTATTCTGTAGGTCGGAGTGTCAATAAATAAATAAATAAATAAAATAAAAGTTTATTTTCGGATTAACCATTTTTCACATACAACAATACTTTAAATCTTAACTTAATAAATTATAATAATAAGTCTAATATTTAAAATATTTTACATTTGATCTAAGATCTAAATTTAGTTAAATTTACATTAAACAAATCAATAACTTTGGTGAAAGAGTTGGCAATTCTACAAAATCTTTGTACTGGAATGTTTTGACTATAATTTGTTCCATGGTATACTCAATTTTGTCTGAAATTAGCTTGTGGGATAGAAAATGATATCTATTTTAATAAAATTGGTGAATCAATTATTCCATTTACAGTCTTGTATAGGAACATTAGATCTATAAAGTTTCTTCTATTTTCTAATTTAGGTAATTTTACTGGTCTCATTATATTTAATGTTTTTCACTGATATGTTAAGTTTGTAGGCTATAAATCTGAGGAATTTCTTTGTACTCTTTCAAGACAGTCTACATGGGTTTTATAGAAAGTTGACCAAACATTTGAGGCATATTCAAATACAAATCTAATAAGGGAACAATATATATTTTTAGCTCAAGGTCTTCTATTTTATTAATGCCTTCCAGGTTAATATTATTAATACTATAATCAAATTGAACAGGTCGCAAAAATTCGTGAAATCTTAATGTCTGACGTTTGTCTATATTTAAATCTAGCTAATTTTCAGTAACATACTTATAAAATCTATCCAAATCATTAACCGACAGTCATTTAAGCTTTTTACGGATCTGAATATTTTGAAGTCCCCATAATAAAAAGGACATTTTAGTATACCATTTAGGAAACTATTGAAAAAAATTGAAGATAAATGTTCCCCCTGTGGAACTCCCGATGTAACATCTATTAGAGCGGAAACACTATTATGAATTTTCACAAATTGATTTCGATTAGTTAAAAAGCTTTTTACCCATGAAAGGAGTGTACCATATTTGGATTTTTGGCTGCAGGGTGTACGTGTGTTCTCTTTCTGTATTATCCCATTTAATTTTATTCTAAATGTAGACGGAAGTTTGGCCAATACGCAGAGAGTTTAGCAAGGGATAGTTCTATAGCCTCCCATCATTGCACTAAGACCGATAACTTGAGTAGTTCCATATTCCATCTTCTAATGCTGACTCTACTTAATTTATGTTTCCGTAGCTCCACTCCATATGCTAGTACGGGTAGTACTGCTCTTAGAAAAATTTCTATAATGACTTCTTGATATTTTTTTATTTTCTCCCCGTTTTTGCGAAGTAATCTTTTAAATGATTGAAATATCTTCTTGCATTTAGGCATTTTATTGTTTGTATTCTTTGGATTGGTATTGTTGGATTTCTATTAGATGACACATTTGAAAATACTGTATATTTGGTTTTGCTGTTTGAAATATTGAGTTTGCCCAAATGTCTACTATATTGATGACTTCTCTGGCTAAGTCTTCTAATTTGGTCCTCCATTTTCCTCTTATACTTAAGGAGAAGTTATCTGTAAATATTACTACCTCCACTTCATTTGGCTATTGATATCTTAAAAGGGTATCAATTAGTAGGCTCCAGATAGATGAACCGAGGATACCACTTCGTTACTACTTTCCTGGTGGTTGAGTAATTTGTGGAGTAACCCAGTATTCTGTGTGTCAGATTGCTTTTGATTATACCCAGTAGGTTACTGAAGAAACCGTTTTCCTCTAGGTTTACAATAAAGTATTGGCTACACACTAAGCTACTCGTTTCAGATACTTCTATACATTTGTCATAGTGGTATCAACTTTGCAATACTTTAGTCATAGAAGGCAATCGCCTGTGCTTTCAGCTAATTCTCTACGATGGTCTGCAGCTCGTGAGCTGCGCCAAAATGCTGTTCTCCTAGCCAGGGTTTCATGTGAGCAAAGAGATTAAGATGAAAATTAGAGGGAGCCAAGTAAGAATAGTTGTAAGATTTTATGAGCCTATAAATTAAATTTCCTACATTAGCTTTCATTTGTCAGCGCCTATAACATATGCAATATGTTTTACAAAGAAACCTAAAATAAACAAATGATTTGAAATATTACCACAAAGCAGAAACGGTTTCATAAGAAATACCTTATTAAAAATACGAAAATTAACGGACGCGTCATTAGTAATAATAATTATCCGAATAAAAAAGAAAGTATTTGAAATTAATGAAGCAAACAATAAAAATGCCTATAAAGCAAGACTAATACAAAAGAGAAGAGATTAAATAATTACTTAAAAAGAAATTATTAACGGAACAAAAACAATGTCAAAAAAGATGCCAGTTATGAGAATATAAAATGGGATGTGTGGTTTGGAAATCTCATAAATACTTGCGAAAAAGTTCAAAGATACCATACCAAAAAAAAATGTGTTGCAATGGATTGATTGTACGGGTTACTTATTATTACCAGATGTATTGTAATCGTTCTAAATGTTGGTAATAAATTCTTCCTTTAGGCTGTTTGGATTAATTAATTCTTCTGTTATATTTAAAAAAAATATTGATTGAAAATTGGTTAATACAAATGGAAAAATTGGGAGAAATTTATGTACAACCAGTAAACAAATTTAACGTCATAAATAGAAGTGAACTCAAGAAATATGAATGAATGAATATAAATTTGTACCAATGTGGATATCGAACTGGTCAAGTGGTCTTATTATTACTCATTTATAGAAGGTTGAAGTTGATGGATGGTGTACAAAAAATTAAAACAAGAACACTGTTCTTTATTTCATTGCCGACGTTTCGGTCCTTTATTGGGCCATCTTCAGGATACTACAAAGAATGAATACACACAATATTTTTTTTTGTTATTAACAAAGGAATTCAAAAATGATTGAGTTATAAAATCGAAAAACAAAAATGTGTTCCTTACCGAACATTTTTTTAGGTTATTTTAGTCAATATAAAAATCTTGTTCATAACAACAATTCTCGTACATCTAAAAAAATTCTAATATTATAATTTAAATTGTAATTTTTATAGTGGGAACGTACAAATCAATAAACTATTTAAAATGGTTTTCTCGTATCTGTGACCTGTTAAGGTACTTTTTCTATAAAATAATTTATTTTATTTTATATATATTTTTTTATATTTATTTGTACTCTACCGTATCTTAATACCTAGTTATTTTATATACAGGGGAACCTAAATTTAATAGAAATTCCAGTGTGAATATTTTTATAACTCAATAACTATATAAAGTATACTAAAATGAATGCAATAATGGCAATTTGAAATATAAAATATACAATTTTAGGACTAAAATTATTTTTTTATATAATTTGTAGTTGATAAATTTTGAAAATATAATTAATAACAAATTATTACAATTTTACATGAGACTACAGTGAGTTTGAATTATTTTTTTTTGTTGTGATTGTTAAACAGAAGGAAGTTTGTTCATTAAGTGAAAATATCTGTGTTAAGGTTCTCAGTGTCTTTTTTCTTATTTCACGAAATTTACAAAGTTACTTTTTGGAGTTGAATTGCTAGGTTTTTCAAAGATTTTGTCTATTATTTTGGAGGGTTAATTGTTTTTTAATAACTAAACTTTAATTTTATGAAGATTTTTTTGGTGATTCTGGGGATGGGATAAAGAGAGAGCTCTATTATTTAAATTGGTAGTAATGTTTATTTTTTGACTAAAGGGGTAATAAGACTGAAAATTGAGAAGTCATTCAGAAAAAGTGGGCTTATGATACCAATCTATAATTATTTTATTTTCACAATTTCTTTCAAAAAGCACATCCAGAAATGATTGTAAACGTCACATTCAATTGTAAATTGTATTTTGGGATAAAAACTATTAAAAATATCTGGGATTAAATTGATTTGATGTTTTGGAACAGATGATAAAATATCATCACAATACAATTGTATTGCCCTGAAGATAACCCAATAAAGGAGCGAAACATCGGCAATGAAATAAAAAATATTCTTGTTTTAATCCAACAACTTCAACCTTCTATATCCATCTGGGTCGCAAAGCACACAACAAAGAGAAATATTCATTTATGTTCTCTCATATCAAACAGTATATTTTGTTTCATAATAATAAGTCGAATTAGAAGCTTTTTAAAAAATTGGTTAAGGTAGAGGAGGTTCTCCATTATGCCCGAATGTGGTATAGAGGATTAACCAAAAAAATTGGATAAGACTACTATTTTAACTGTATTTAATAATAAAATAGTCAAATTTCTATATAGAGATTATTATCCACCCCTAAGGAAACTACTTCGATCAGAACGACGCAGAAGTGGCGAGAAACAGGGCCTGCGCGACCCCGTTTTCTGATTCACCCTAGATACAATTGAATAAAATATCTACATTATTTCGTGCAATTATTTTTATGACAATTTTGAATTATTCGCTGAACAGCAATTTCAGAAATGTTAATGCATGTATTTTGAATTCTTGAGAAGCAAATTATTGAAATAAATGTTTAGTGACATTATCTGAACGACGCGAATTCAGAAACGCGGTGCAGATATTGACTCGTGCTTGATAAAATGACGTTAGTGTAACCGAGTAAACGGAATAAATTGGTTGCTATTTTTTTATCACTGGAGTCAAATATTAAGTAATATTATCAGTTGATATTTAACCTTAAGTAATTTTGTTTCATCATATTTTTATACGACTAAGGTCAGGCTTTGATAAGGCATCTAACAGCGTCGACCACTATCATAGTTTTAAAGATTTGTGATTAACCACATATGCTCGAAACTTGTACAGCGAATCTTTCTAATTAAAGGTGAGAATTACTAGTTAAAATAAAAATATGTTTTGCTTGAAATATTTCATTAAAACTTCGAAAAACCCATTTTTTAATAATGTTTGTTGATTAAATTTTAAATGGCGCCTTTTTAGGGTTTATCCACTGATGATGAAAATGTTTTATATGACTTTAATATTTGTGCAACCTTAACTAGCAATTTAATATAATTTAAGGAACTATTATTAACACTTTAATAAACAACTAAAAATTTTGTACAATATTATTAAAATTAGTATAAAATTAAATTAGTTTAACTTTAAATGGAAAAATATATTTTATTACACAAAATAATTTTACACTTTAAATCACATTACATTTTCTCTAAATTTTTGCAAAAATTTCAAAGGTTCACATTTGCATTTAATAATATAAAATATTCAAATAAGAAAATGACAATCCTAATATTTAAATTAATAAATTTATTTCAAATATTTAATTAATTTTCAATAAAATAGAAAAATATTTCTGCAAGAGTTTCTTGTCAAACATTAATCATTAAAGCTGGATGATTTTGATTATTCAAATAATTTATAGTTAAATTTTTTTAAAATTACACCTCTAAGTTTTCCCTGTTTATAATGTGTAAAATTAAAAAAATAATCGATAAATTTTCAACTTTTTTTTCGTCCTTTGCCATGTATCGCCTTATGTGACGAAATAGTTAAGTAATTTTATGTGTTAATATTAAAAATCCATTAGGTTATAGTTAAATTTTAAGTTTAACGAATATTACTAATGTAAATTTGAACCAGTAGAAACAAATTTTAAAATACCATATATTAAATGTAATTAGTTATATCTAGTAAATGTTTATAATCTTCTTGACCCTGAAACTAAAATTGTTTATTTTTATATTGAAACCATTTTTTTATTTGAAATACATGTTAAACTAATTTACGTAGTAGGAATAATGAACGTAATCTCTATAACAAAAAAAGTGTTATTTTAAAGAATACGAATAACGTTTTATTGACAAATTGGGTACAAAAGTATGTATACCAAGCAAAAATTGTTTGTTAAAAATTAGTTTCTAATAAATAAAAATGATTCATTAAACTTTCTTATCATTTTGTTCGTCGATGTTGGATATATGATCTATAATTATAACGTCCTGTATATCATAATATTGACAGCAAACTTTTCAAAATCGGGAACTCTAACTTGTCTAAATACAGTTTCTTTAAATTAGTGTTACTATTTTAAGTAAATGATTACTATAACTAAATTGGGCAAAACAATAACAGGAATAGAGTAAAGTAATAGATACAAGTTTAATGAAGTGAAAAAGTTATTTTGGACAGAGCCAACATTCTTACACGTAATTAAGGTATACCTAGCAAATTAGTGAAATAGTTATTTTCAAAACGAGGTCGACGAAAAAATCAAAGGAGTCTACTGTATTCAGACAGTCATTTTTTTGTAAAGCCTAGTTTTCCAAAAAATACGTACCAAAACAGAATGAATTTTGAATATCAAGTATCAACAAATCAAGTATATTTTATACTTATGAAATTATCAATAAGGGCTATTTTAATCACCCAATTCAAGTACAACAATGACTTTTTTTTCTTTAAACTGGTATACAGGGTGTTTCCGAAAATAGTACGTTCCTAAAGGTACCTGTAAAATACGTCATAACCAAGAAGAAGTTCTAAAAAATATTTTTTCCGGTAGCCATCTGTTTTCTCAAAAAATTGAGGGTAAAATTTTTGAACCAAAATTATTCTTGGCAACCCGGCACTGTGTAAAAATGTAAAAATATACGGGGTGTTCCATTTAAAAAAACAATATTTTTGTCTGGCACTGCGTTCCTAAACACACTGTATATTTGGGATTAATTTTAAAATGTGAATCTAAACTGCCTACACTTTTTGTAAAAAACTTTTATTTCGTAACTTCAATAATAGAGGACTAACTGTACTTCGACGCACTAATGCCGAACTCTGTATGTACCGTAAATGCTACAGATTATACAGTGTGTTAAAAAAAGTTCAAATTTTTGAACAGGGTATAGTATGGATCAAAATAAGTCAAAAAGTCTTAATAAATACAAAATGCTTCAAAAATAACGAACTCTGTGTCTCCAAAACCGTCAATTTCCTCATTAACCGGGTTAATTATTTATCCCATTTATTTACTGGCTATTAACAAGCCGTAGGTATGTTTTCTTGAAAACCGAGTGTTCAATAATAAATTATTTAAACATTTTCTCTTTGCTGTTTTTCTACTAGATATTTTAACTTTCTGGATCTTCATTCATTCGTTTCAGCTTTTTCATTTTTTCGAGTTTTAATTTGCAATATTTTACCCTGTTCTACTTATTCCTTTCATAATATTTACCTTTAATTTAAATCTTTTAAATTTAAAACCTTTATTTTTAGGTATCCTAATGGTCTCTACCGATTCGAAAATCAAAATCAACATAGATGAACCTAGATATGATCAAAACACGTATTCCGGACGAGCCAGACACTTCTTTCTCACTACCAATCCTTTAAATATATTTGTTTCAAATCAAAATTTAGAAGAAGCCAGTTCTATAGTTCGAAAATACAGGTATCTCATATCTCCTGGTTTGTGAACTACTTTTGGTATACTTAAGGAATTTTGTTGCAATTTTCTGTATAATTTTATTTAGTCAATCATTTTGATACTTACAAAGCTTTTTTTGAATCAAATTTATCAATTGTCATTCATCTTTGCAGTACGTGTATTTTTTTATTTAAAAATTTCAGAAATGGAGAAAGTTTGCCTGTGGGAATCACAGAGGATCAGTTGTGGAAAGCTAAAAATTTATACGATTCCGCTTTCCATCCCGACACGGGTGAAAAGATGAATATAATAGGGCGAATGTCAGCTCAGGTTCCCATGAACATGTTAATCACAGGAGGGATGATTACTTTTTACAGCAGTACACCGGCTGTTGTATTTTGGCAATGGTTGAATCAGTCTTTCAATGCTTTAGTTAATTATACCAACAGAAGTGGTGATCTGGCTCAAACCGACACGTAAGTATTATTGCCACCACTAATTTTGGTAGTTTTGGTCATTTCTTGCTTACCTTGCCACCCTTTGCTATTGTTTATTTTGCATTTGTGTAGCCAAATATTCCTTGTACTCCTTTACACTAATTTTCCATATAATTGAAGTTTTTCACTAATATGCATTTCTTTTAGGTATTTAATAACTGTAATAATATTCATACATTTTTCAGGCAAATCCTCACTTCTTATATTAGCGCTACCGGCGGTGCAGTAGGAACAGCTTTAGGCTTAAATAGTTTAACAAAGGTATGACATGAGTTTCTTATAAGAAAATAATTCAAATCGCATATTGATCGCCACCAACATATGTTTTTCTGAAAATGGCTACAATAACTCATAAAAGGTTCATATTAAAACGTTACTTTTATTAATAATATTCTTGTGTATTCAGTTATATTTTCATTTCAGAAAATGCCACAACTTATCGGTCGAATGGTTCCATTTGTAGCTGTGGCTGCAGCTAATTGCATAAACATTCCTATGATGAGAGCACAGTAAGTACCTGAAAATTTTGAATATTGTTTTCAATGAAATCCATTTGAGTTGAAGAGAATTTTTCAATTAATTTAAAAATGAAATTGTATATACACATTATATTATGTCACCTAAGTAAACCTCTTAGACCATCTTTTTCTAAAAGACACGGGACTTATTCAGTTCGACTACTAGAAAAAGTAACAATTTCCTTAAAAAATATATCTTTCAGAGAACTTAAAGAAGGTACACCAGTTTACGATGAACAAAATAACAAATTGGGATACTCAAAAGTGGCAGCAAAAAATGGAATAATTCAGGTTACCTGCAGCAGAATATTTATGGCACTTCCAGGAATGGGTAAATTAATTTTGGATATTTACCCTAAATAATGAAATAAAAGCTAGATTATCAACCATTCTATTAAATTAAAATTGAATTAAAGTGGTATTTCATTGTAATTAACAAATAATTTTATTTCAGTTCTTATTCCAATTCTTATGAACTCGTTAGAGAAAAAAGGAATGTTACGTAGACGTCCTTGGATGGTTTTACCTGTTTCTGTAGGAGCATTGGGACTCTGTTTAACTTTTGCCACTCCTTTGGCCTGCGCCTTTTTCAAACAAAAGGCTTCGATTTCTTTTGAACAGTTGGAACCTGAATTAAAAGTACGTTGTTTTTATTCAAAAAGAAAAATGTATTAGTTTTTTCTTTCTTCCAGGAATCTATTAAAAAACAGTCGAAAAACATCCCCACACATGTGTTTTACAACAAAGGATTATAATGTGTTTAACATAAATGTGTGACCCGCATTAAAAATGCAAAAATATTTTAACGAAGGCCAGCTACCTAAAATTTAAAGAAATACATATAAAATCCATTCCTACCTCAGACGAGGAAGCTTTCAATAAAAATTTTGCATTTCTAATCGCCAGAGCCAGTTAATCTATAACAAAAAATATGTTGAAATCCCATTTGGCTGTTCATTTGACAATAATAGCTTCTAGAAGATTGGCCAGCTCTATAGTTTGAAATAAAGTATTGAAATGATAAATGTTGTTTTGTTTAAACATTTGTAATAATAATAATACTCGTGAGTCTGGTTGAATGAGATGATTACTCGAGGGCAATAAAAAAACAATAATGCTATCTTCTACACTTCACCTTTTTGACACACTAAATCTACTATTCAATGTCTTTATAATCTTAATTAAGTTTTTGAACCTGGTTCTAGAAAAGTTATGATCCATGGTGTAAATGTATAAATATAATCTTATTTTCTATGTTCACTCTGTACGTGAAAAATATAAGTATAAGTTCAGTTCTAGCGCTCCTTAGCCAAGATAAACAAAAATAAATTTTAAAATATAAACGGATAGATTTCTTGTCTTTTAAACAGACATATATATATACAATATGTCCCCCTAAGTTGGAATCATATGGAACACTTTTTTATTATTAATTTTAGGAAAAAAAGTTATTCTTCATAAAAAGTTCTGCATTATCTAAAACCTAGAATACAGTCATCAAATATCAAATTTTTTCAGTGGTATACGAGGTTTGTCAAAAAATATGAGTTTTACTCAAGAGTGAAGTACCTTTAAATTTGACAATATCGAAAAATGTTACTAAAAAAAGTTGATCAGAATTAAAAATTACATTTAAATATGCAAGTACATCCATTTACATTAATAAAATTATTTTTAAAACGTATGTCTACAATAATGCAAATTTAACTGTAGTGCACTTATTACGCGTTTTAATTGCAAAATTATTAGAAAACATCGAAAAACTAAAAGGTTATCATGTGTTTCGTAATCACAAGAGATAAATGTTCATTCAAAATAGAAATATTAGTAAAAAATAAAATAATCTGAAGTTTTAATTTAAATGGATGTACTTGCATATTTAAACGTAATTTTTAATTCTGATCAACTTTTTTTAATAACATTTTTCGATATTGTCAAATTTAAAGGTACTTCACTCTTGAGTAAAACTCATATTTTTTGACAAACCTCGTATACCACTGAAAAAATTTGATATTTGATGACTGTATTCTAGGTTTTAGATAATGCAGAACTTTTTATGAAGAATAACTTTTTTTCCTAAAATTAATAATAAAAAAGTTTTCCATATGATTCCAACTTAGGGGGACATATTGTATATTGCAATATTGCACATATACCGCGGTATGTTAGTAACATAATGAGCATTATAAAATACAAATATTTTCTATCCTCAAATCTTCACCAATTAAAATACAAACAAACATTCCGCAGTAATGGAAGAGAAATACTTTGTAGTCAACAACTTAGTTTAACAAAGGGAGAGAAAATGGATAAGGAAAAACTACGCCATGGTACAGGTGCTTTTTATCATTTTCGTTATGCAAGGATTAATGATAACGTGGCACGATGTAAAACATAATCTTCCAAAGTTTATATAAATAGGTACTTTATTTCTGATTATTCCAAATAAATATTACAAAAACACAAATGTAAATTTGTACATAATTGAAAAGTTTCAGCCAATTAGCTCATCTATTTCCCTGGAATAATTCTTTTTGTGCGTCGGTATATCATCCAAATCAAGGCTGTCGCCATCGTCGATAGCCTTTAGAGTATCTAATAGTTTTTTTCTATCGAGAACACCAAATTTTGTATCTCTTTTAGTATTCCCGTTCTTGTCAGGTTTGTCTGTTAGCACCGAGTTTAGGAAATCATCATTCAGGGGATCGAAGTTCAAGAACGAATTTTTTAGTTTCTTTTCCAACTTTTGTGTTTTCTCGAACGTTTCAATCATGGTATTTGTATCATTTCTGGATACTTTTAAGCTTTCCTTCTGTGCTTCTACCTGTAATAACAATTTATATTCAAACATACAATATTTAAAGAAAGTCTTTGAAATATCGATATAGAATTTTAAGATTATAAGATAGCTCAAACATATAAGTTTCATTCAAGAAATGAATTATTTGGATGCACGATAGTGAGAAAATACATTCAAATTTAAAATGTTCGAAAAAGTCATTGATACGTATTTTAAAAGCCACTGGCCAGTTATGATTTCGAATTTGATTTTAATATTTCAATATTTTAATTAAAAGTTGAAAATATCTTCTTCCTACGCGAATACATGTTTATAATCATTTATTTATTTATTACATTACCAGACAAAATCCTAAAACTAGTTACGAGTTGCAAAAAAATCAAAGAATGGCAACAAGTCATTTGATGAAAAAATTAAATACGAAATACTAGAAGTTACTCTTATTTCAAATATTAATTTCAAGTTTCGTACATCGAAAATGGCTGAAAAGATAAGTGGGGAAATCAAAAGTTTGTATTCAATTTGCTGGAGTATTTCAATAATGAGAAAAAGAACACCAAACCTTTAAATAAATAAATTTTATGTGGATTTCGGAAAAACTAATAACACTGTTAAATGAACACTCACTAATTATGATGGATATTGCTTCTTATTACAGTCTTTTGACATTAAAATTACACCATACCTCAAAAACAGAGTTAAGACTGGTTGAGAGGAAGAAATACAACTTTTGATGAAGACACTTTTAAAATAGAATTGTTAAATATTTATCATCTCCAGTAAGTATTGAATTGGTATGTGAACTCTGTAAGCAATACTATAATCATCACATTGGACCAAATGGATATGGGAATAGTGAAGTTTGTAAAATCTAGAGGGATATTTTAGGAACATTAACTGTTACAGTACGAACTAGTTGCATAAAACATACCAAAAAAAATTATGCAAGATGATTGGACACTTTTTGAAGAATTAGGGATTTTAATATGAGGTATTAACACAATGGCATAGTTGTATTTTTTTATTTGATTTGATTTCATATTTAAAAATATTTCAAAAATGTTATTGGTAGTTACCGATGTCATGTCATTACATTGTGTGTGTAAAATATTAAATCCTTTGGTGTTTCATATTTTAAGTAGAAAATTTAGAGCATAATGTCTCCCTCCTCTTTCAGTAGCTGTAAATTCTTATCGAAGGGATATTTTGAATAATATTATTTGAAGTACTCATTTTAGTACAACCAAGTAATCTGCAGCTATTTATTTTTTACTTGTTTCTAAACATCATATTATGTTGTAATAGGTCAATACCATATAGGAAAATACAATCACTTCTAATAAAAATATATGAATTAGAAACAATCAAAAAACTTCAATATCTGTAACATAAAGAGCTTCAATTTCAAAAGGATAAATACATTTAAATGGCGACTAGTTTCGGCTTACAACAAAGCCATCTTCAGGTCTAAAATTACAATGAAAGTGTCATAAAATTAAGTATAAAGTTGTAAGTTTCATTGTATTTATTAATTTTATGACACTTTCATTGTAACTTCAGACCTGAAGATGGCTTTGTTATAAGCCCAAAATGATCGTCATTTAAATGTATTTAACTTTTTGAAATTAAAACAATTTGAGGTAAAGATATTGAAGTTTTTTGATTGTTTCTGGATAATCGTTATAAAAAAATATATGAAAATTACCCTGTCGGTACATTCTCGAACATTATTCATAGCATCCGAACAGTAGGTTCCTAATTTCTTTTCAAACTCATTATCAACGCTTCCCGCGGCTTTATTAATAGCTGCATCCAGTGTTGTGTCTAATTTTTCGAAATTTTTGTCTACATATTCCGACGTACCTTTATTGCCAATAATGCAGTCTTCGGTAACTTCAAAATTATTCAGTGACAATTCGGATCCATTATCTGAAAAATTAAATTAATTACAATTATTATTGTTTCAAAATTAAGACAATTACGATAAAATAATTGTACTTAATATATGTAGATTAAAAATAATATATTAAAAGCTAGTATCATTCCTATTATTTTCCATATATTTTACAAAATAGTACCTGTGAGCCTATCATAATTTTCATCTTCTCCTGAAAAGTTACTACCTTCTCCACTATCTCGTGACTTGGAACTACTGGATAATCTATTTTTTACATTTTCCTCTTCTCCCGAGAAGTTACCACCGTCACCGCTCTCCCTGGATTTGAAACCACTAGACAATCTATTCTTAATGTTTTCTGATGGCATATCTAGGATTCCATTAACTTTTTTAGAAGGTTCTTCCAGTTTGCATTTAATAGGTTCTAATTTTATATTAGATACTGGATTTTTTTCTGGAATTGGTTCCGTATCATCCTCTATTGTCGTTAACTTTTCCGTGCTTTTTGATTTTTGTGGTTGACATACACCTAAACCTACCCCAGAAACGGACTGGAGGCGGGAAAATCGGTTCTTTCGTGGATGAACTACATTTTCTTTGGCCTAGAAATGGAATTTTATTAAAATTTAACAAAACTATTTCAAATATTCTAATATATGTGTACAAGATTTTTTTGTATTTGTTCATATCACTGAGTGTTATTTGTCTTGTGTAGTAGTAAAATTGCTGTCATATTGTTTATATGCTGAAGTATATTTGGGAGAACAATTGAAGGGGTATCGAATGTTATAAGTTTACCTCTAAAAGTCCCATTAGGCGATCAATTTCGGCCAGAGCCTGTGTCAATTCCCTTTGGCTGCTCTTGTACTTCATACTTTCATTGTTTAATCTCTGTTTGGAAGCCTTTGACTCCAAAGTTAACTTTCTATTTAAAATAGAATTGTACTCATCGACCTTTTGTAATTTCATCTGTAATATAAATACTTATTTTTAATACCTATAAGCGTAGCAAAAGGGAAAAGTTACCTTTAGATCTTCTATTTGATCTAGTAATCTGTCTTTATCTACCAGACGTTTATCTTTGCTTAACTTTTCAAGGTACGCAAATTTTTCTTGAATTCGTTGAAGTTCGTCATCTTTTCCTTTCACCAATTCAGTGAGTTCGCGGATTCTATTTCTTTGGACTTTGTTTTTTTCTGTCAAGATTCGAATTTGTTCTTCGTGGCCGCGAAGTAAACGAGGCAGATCTGCATTTGTATTTTCGTATCTAAAAATTTAAAAATATATTTAAAATTAATGTTAATCGTAGTTAAAACCCGCTTACTTTGATAGTGCTTTGTCTTGACGTTTTTGAAGATTTATAAGAATTTGATTTTCTTTAGTTAATTCCTAAAAAATTGTAAGAAAATTTTGATTTACGATAAAACGTATCATTTTAAGTTTAAATACTTACAGACACATGATAATTGGCATCATTCAACTGACTTTGTAAAGACCTAAGTTTTAGTAGTTTTGCTGATAAGACCCTCTGTCGTACTGTGTTGCTGACGGGTGTGTATTTCGGATAATTCGTCCTGTTTGTGTACATTAATGGATTTTTGGGTTTTTTCCTTTGTAAAATACAAGTGGAATTTGTTGTACAAACAGAATCACAACTTTTGCTCCTTAAAGAAACACTTTTTTTATTTAAACATAAAAAATTAATATTTTTTTACAATCTATAAATATTCAGTAATTTTTAAAGATTTATTATGTCAAAAAATAGATTTAGATATAATAAGTATTGCATATGTATAAATTTATCGAGATCTGCGTAGAAAATATGTTTACGTGAATGAAGAACCCCAAACTAAATAAAAAAGTAATTCTTCAAAACTGTAACAATCACATCAAATTTTTAAAATATGAATTATGTTACTATTGAGCGTATTATTTTCCATGCAGGATTTATTCCGGGCAGTTTTTTACCCGAGTTGAAAAAGAAAATATACAAACATTGAATAACTGAGAAATATTGATAACTCTTTCTTATTGAATTGTTTTTAACTTACCTCTGATCATCAGAGTGAGAGAATTTTATGGGTACAGATACAGAACTGCTGCAACTGGTCATACCTTCTGGCAATAAAAATTCACAGGTAGTTATTTTTAATAAGTTGTAAAAATTGGTAAGGCTCAATCAAAAACTGCAATGCAGAAATGACATGTTTGTATATACAGCTTTCAATATAATGTTACTATGGTAACGAGCGTAAGGGACAATGGGTTATTATAGCAATGAACTCTGGTATACCGACTAATGATAACGAATATAGGTTAATTAAACTCAGTAAATACTAGTTGATTATTAAAAAGAGTAGAACAAGCTTTATTGACTTTCTACAATTAATATTCAGTTTAGTTAACGCCTATTATCTAATAAATTTCTATGATATATATATATATATATAAAACTGAGTTCATACGGGTTCAGAGCTTACTAAAATTAAAGATAATGGCAATACCACGTTGGATATGGTAGCGAACCATGTAATAACCATGCATTAGTATACTTAGACATGATGCCATTTCTGGTAGACCAATTGCAGATATGTACAATTACAAATTTTCTTATTGGACAAGTAGTGATTGGTTTCCTTTGCAATGATCCAAGTAACTTCATTTTATCAAGCTGCTTCATGACACGAAAAAATTATTTAAAACACGAAAAAATGTATTCCACACAAGATTTAAGAAGAAAGAAAATCAGTTAGAGAAAAGCAGTCTTTCTAAAAGAGAAAAGTAAATAAATTAAAATGACCATCTACTTATGTAAGTGCTTGTCCAATTAAACTTTCTACCGGTTACAACTATGATAAACAAAGACATAGAGTCGATATCCAGACAGAACAAAAATATTGCATGAATATTATTCTCTACATGTTCGCTGCCGAATATGGCTTATTCGCATAAGTAATTTCAGACCATGTGCAACGAATATTTTAAGAATATATGTAAAACATATGTCAGCAATACATTTAGGGCATCTATTAGGGTTGTCGCTGTTGTTACTGTTACTAAATGTTTTAAGCCTAGTAAACAAAGAGGTTTTTGCTTTAAATGTGGATATGCAATTAACCAATAAGTCAACTGTCACCATTGGAGTGATCTTCATTAACACTAATAACTTTGCACTTCCACAAAATATTTGTGTCTTACATACTCTCAGACTGTGAAAGTTCAGGTAATATAAAACAACCAATATTTGAAAACCAGTGTCCATGCAAAACTGTTGTATTAACTCTGTATTCGGATTAATAGTCGAACTGGTTCGAACACTCATATGAATGACATAAATAGGTATCTTTGGCAAAATGAAAAGATGGTGTAGTATATAAGAAGAACCAATCATAAGGCCACCACTTGACCCAGCATTAGAGTGTATTTTAGAGGATCCCTATTTACATCATTTCTGTTGAGGAGGTTTCGGCCTATATTTATTTGCTTAATACATAGAATAATTTCTTAAACGTATAGAAAACCTTTGAGCGATATGCGATAACAATAGTAAAATTTTATGGGTTGTAATTGATACAGATATAAAAAATATTTTGCTTTGACATCTATTTATTAAACAATATCGACTACATCAATTTTTTTTATTGTATTTCATAAAATTTTCATTTTGCGTCAACAATTATAATTTTTTATTCTATTAGAACTTCATCATATTTTACATCATTTAAATTTTCTCTATAAAAATGGCATCACTTAAATAAGAGTTCTGTATTAGTATAAAAATAATGGCCAGTCGTCATAAATATTTTTGATGGGAGTTTTAAATTTGAAGTAGATATTTTTTTTATATTGGCCCTCGAACAAGTTTCTTATATGAGCCAGCCACACAAATGTTACTATATTTTAAATTACAAATTGGGCATTCACATACACATCCATGCCCATGTCAGGATTCGAGCTCGGGGACCGACTTTCGGTTTTCCGGTCACTCAACCACCGGGGTCGGAATAAAATTGGAAAAAATATGCATGTATCCTTTTTAAGCTCTTATCTATCTGTCGCTACTAAAATTAAGTGATAGAAATATTTGTCGGGGTTTCCAGAAAAGTTTTGTTAACTGCCTTCGCAGTTTGTCAAACATAATAAATTACCATTATTCTTATACTTTCATTTCAATAAAATTTGGTTACCATCTTAAATGGGTATATTTAGGTAAATTTTTCTAGGGATAATCAATTATGAATCTAAACATCGGAAAGTTACAGCCAAAATATTCACTATTTTATGTTTTTATTTAATGTGGGCAGTAAAGATAAGACATTTCTGTATTGCAAAATTAAGTAAAATGTGCAAAAACAGGGTTACCAGTGTTAGTATAGCAGTATCCTATACATCAATTGCAATTCTTTTTTTGGTTCAATTTATAAGTTAGTTTACTTTCAATATTTCGTACAAGGTAAAATATGTGTTTGTACTACAACCTCAAAAAATATACTACATCAAGGTATCTACCTAAGCACATACTAATTAAACAGCTCTCAAATTTTGAAGTCGGACATCGACGTTACATTCATTACCCTGCGGTACTCTAAATCGGTGAAATATTAATTTTAAAATAAAAATACTTTTTTACCTATCATTTGTAGTTCTCACAAAATTAAAAAACCACTGTAAATTTAATTAGAGGTAGACACCCTGCTGAGATTATAGAAAAAAATCGTATTTCTTTTCTTTACATTACCACTTACTATATTTCTAATCACATTTTAAGTGCAGAGTTAATCTTATTTATTATATAGCGTGTTACACTTAAAATGTGAATAACATTATAGAATCGAATCAAAAAACACATACTGTGAATTAAAAAAATCCCAGTTTTGTATTTTATTAATCAGATACTTGAAACAATCCAATATTTAAACACACTAAGGCGAAAATGCTGCTTTGCCATCTACTAATTCTTAATTTAAAATTGACATACTTTTAATACAAAATGATTCATAAAAATGATATATATTTTAACCCAAATTTCAGAACTTAAAATATTAATATTTCTTGTATATAACCTAATGTTATCTTCTTATAGTATAAAATATATTTACATATTTGAGGTGATTTTTTTCAGAATATTGTGGCTAAATATTATTAAATTATTCTAAAAATTGCTACAGATGCAGCCATTATATTTAAAGAAAAAAGTCGTTAAAATTTCCTCTACAAGGGTCACTTTGAATAATTATTTATGTCAAATAAATACTAAAATGAATTTATTCATTTAAAATACTTATACACAGTGTATTGTATTAGAAGAAAATATTATACCCTCTTTATTTAGAGAACTATTAATATTTTAATGCTCTGAGTCGTTGCGAAATGTTCACTATTTATTATGAATCTTTTTGTATGAACAAATGATTTAATATCACTAGAAATGTACACCTATATTATTTCACTAATATTTATTTTGCTCTATGGTAATCTTTTATTATTTCTAAAGTCTTGTGTTTATAGGTTAAACAACTTTTTTAAATGTAGTAATTAAATAAAACGAAATTGAATTTTATACCATCAATAAAATGAATTGTTTATATTTGTTTTTTTATTGCCACAAGACTAAAATAATTATAGTTTTTACATTTTTAAAAGTGATATTTTTGGAGTTTTTACAATTGTTCCCTGTTTAAAGAAAGCCTATAAACCATCAGAGGATGTTTTCATTTTAGTGCTTCTATCAATTTTAAATTAATATTACTGCATATTTTCGGAAATAAGCAAAACTTTTTGGCAAACTCTATTTATACTCGTCTGCATATGTTCCATTAAAATTCTATTTAAATTAGTTAACTAGTACATGACTCTAAGATATATCTACCCAATCACATTTTAAAATTTATTGTCTCTCGTAACTAAGGCTATTACGCATTTCATTTTATTTGCAAATTTAGACCGCAAAAGGAATAACGTTGATTTTATACTTAGTTATTTACTAACAAGACAGATCACTTTTCAAAGAATACTCTCTAAATTAATAATAAATAAAATAAGGAATTAATGTAACAATACTCAACTTCAGGAATTAATACACGATCAACTCAAAAATATAAATACTAATGCTTTAGAAGTAATTAAATTTAAAAATTTGTTCTCATTTAAAAAAAATAATATCTGCCTTTTAGTTTTATTTAGATATAAATGACATTTATAGATATTTGAAACTTAACATACTTTTTATGAATCGATTTTTTAATTTATTTTTCTAAATACATATATATATATATATCTTCTCTATGAGGTAGGAACAGTGTGTTCAATTTTTCAGTGAGATTATATCGAAAATCACTTTCCATATTTATTTTCCAGAAGCTGGTAACGAATCCCGAATTAATAATGAGAATAAGCTATCATTATATTACCCTGTTTCGAAATAATCTCACACAAAATTTTGAAATTACTGTATAACAAAACAAATAAGAACATAGTTCTTCATAATTATTGAATTGATAACATTCTAAGAGGCATTTTCTATGCAATTAACATTTAAAATATAATTAAAATTTGGTATTAATAAATAATAAATATCATATAAAATAAAAACTATTTATTTTTAATATTTAAAATTTAGTAAAACTTAACCAGAGAATATTATTCTTTTAAACAATATAAAATAAATAAATATAAATACATAAAACATGTTTTTACAGTATATATTTTGAAAATATTTTTTGGCATTGTAACTCTAAATCCTATGTGTAAGCTTCCCAAAAATATTTTAACTAACTTAAAATTAGTCAAACTTAAACGTTTTTTAATATAAATTATATAATTTTCAAATTCAATTTGGAGTACTAACTAATATTCCTTAGTACAAGGTCACTTTTAAGTGAAACACCTGGAAATAAAATCGTAACATTTTTTTGGTTAATATCATTTTCTTGTCAACATTTTGTGCATACATACTAATTTATTATTTTAAACGAACACAGAATTTCCAATAAATACATTTAATTAAACTTATATATTTTTAAATGTTAAATATTAACAATTAACCAATTAACATTTCAATTGTATGCTTAAAATGAAAACAAATCTATAACTGTAAAAGTAGGTACTTAAGTGTATAATAAACTAAATATTGGTATGATTAAGAACAAAATTTAAATTCAATTCAGTTAAACTGGACACGGTACTGCTCTGAAGGAAGGTTGTATAATACCTCCTGGACCTGGTAAAAGTGACCTTTCCTTATTAAGAAACTCATCTACGGCTCTAGCTGCTTGTCTACCTTCAGAAATGGCCCAGACTACAAGGGACTGTCCTCTGCGACAATCTAGTGGAAAAAAGCATATCTTTTAATATCATTCTGTACAGATATTAGTTTTAAACTTCTACTATTTGGCGTTTGTATTTAAATGAAAAAAAGATTTACCTCCAGCGGCGAACACATTTTCTACATTAGTCCTATAATCTTTAGTGCTGAAGTTCGATCTGGCATCCAAAGTAAGTTCCAATTGATTTCCTATAGCTCTTTCAGGACCTAAGAAGCCCATTGCGAGTAAAACTAAATCAGCTTTAAAAATTTTCTCGGTACCCGGTACTTGATTCATCTGCCAACGGCCGCCATCATCCTTGACCCACTCGACACTAACAGTTTTTATACCACTTACATGCCCTTTTCCATCGTCCAAGAATTCTTGGGTCATAATGCTGAAAACCCTAGGATCAGATCCAAAACGAATTTTAACCTGCAAACAGCAAAAATTATTTATAAACAGGCACCAAATTTAGTTTTCTTTTTAATACTTACTTCCTCATGTCCATAATCTACCCTAAAAACTCTAGGCCATTGTGGCCAGGGGTTATCACTTGATCTGTTAGGTCCAGGTTGAGGTAAAATTTCGAAAGTGGTTATTGAAGCAGCACCCTGTCTCAAAGAGGTTGCTATGCAATCACAGCCTGTATCACCACCACCAATTATTATCACATTTTTATCTTTGGCGTGAGGCCCGTCAAAGTTTGCTCCAAGTTGTTTCTTCTGCCAACCCTCCAAGAACTCCATTGCAAAATGAATTCCATTCAGTTGGCGACCTGTAAAGAGAAAATGGCCAGAAAATTATATACACATTAATAATTAATGTAAGATAAAAGTTGTTTATTAATGAGTAATCTACCTGGAAGAGGCAAATCTCTTGGCCACGTAGCCCCAGTTGTAAGTACAACAGCATCATACTCATCACTTAATTCTTTTGCTGAAATGTCTTTTCCAACATTAACATTAGTCTTAAATTCGATTCCTTCAGCAGCCAATAAATCCACTCTTCTCTGTACTACTTGCTTGCTCAATTTCATTGTCGGAATTCCATACTGAAGTAAACCTCCGATTCTGTCGTTTCTTTCGAAAACAGTTACGAGATGTCCAGCTTTATTCAATTGATTTGCACATGCTAGGCCGGCTGGACCAGATCCAACAACTGAGACTCTCTTTCCAGAACGTTCAGTGGGCACTTGAGGCACGATCCAACCATTTTCGAATGCGTGATCTATGATCGCACACTCAATATTTTTAATTGTAACACTGGGTTCAGAAATGCCTGAGAAAAAAATATAAGGATTATACACTCTCTGATAAACACAGGAAAATAAATACCTAATACACAAGCACCCTCACAAGGTGCGGGACAAACTCTTCCAGTGAATTCTGGGAAGTTATTGGTTTGGAGAAGATGGTATAACGCCTGCCTCCACTGGTTTTGGAACACAAGAAGATTCCACTTTGGAATGATATTACCTAGAGGACAGCCATGAGAATCTGACTGACAGAACGGAACGCCGCATTCCATACATCGGGCTGCCTGTACGCGTAAACCTTTGCGCACATGAGTAAAATTATAGATTTCGTCCCAATCTTTCATGCGCTTATCGGCTGCACGATATGGTGCCATCTCTCTGGGATATTTCATGAATCCTAAAAAACGGTTACGAAATGTACGTTTTTGATACAATGCCTGTTGTAGTGTTACCTCTGGTCTTATCCAAAGCTCTTTCAGCTCTCTTTTGCTCTTGTGTAGAGTCATTAATAGCATCTTCAATATCCTGTAGCTTTGGTTCGGTAGGTTGAACTTGAACAACAGGTGCGTCAGTGATTTTTTGCTTCAGTGCCCTTTGGTATTCATATGGGAATACTTTAACAAATTCTTTTCGGCGAATCTCAAATTCGTTCATTAACTGTTCAGCTACAACGCTTCCAGTCAGTTCTTGGAATTCTTTTAGCAGTGATTTGACAAGATCTACGTCTTCTTTATCTTCTAATTTGCAGAGTTCAACCGTTTCCATATTACACTTCATTGAAAATTTGCCATCGATATCCCATACATACGCAATACCTCCTGACATACCAGCAGCAAAGTTTCTTCCGGTAAGTCCTAAAATATCGATCTTCTTTAAACTCTACATCCATAATTAGATAAATAAAAATAAAAATAAATTTACCCAAAATTAAAATTACTCCACCCGTCATATATTCGCAACCATGGTCGCCTACTCCTTCTAGTACTGCCACTGCACCTGAATTTCTTACAGCGAAACGTTCTGACGCTATACCTCTCATAAAAGCTTTACCAGATGTAGCTCCATATAAGCATACGTTACCAACAATGACATTTAAATGCGATTCGAATGGAGAGGTTTTTGGAGGATAGATTACTATGGACCCACCAGAAAGACCTTTACCTATAAAAACATTTTTCTTATTCTTTTAAGGAAATGTTTAAATTTGTTATTACTTACCTACGTAATCATTAGCGTCTCCTTCGAGAGTTACATGAACACCTTTCGCTAGAAATGCACAAAAACTTTGACCAGCAGATCCTATTAAGCTAATATTTATTTGTCTCCCATTTGGTAGACCCTCTTCGTTGTATTTGCTAAAAAACGAAATAAAAATAAATAATAATAATATATAAACAAAATAACTTACCATGAAATATAGTAGCTTAGAGTGGATCCAAAAGCTCTATCTTCGTTGCGAATCTTCATCTGAATATCAACTTTACTTTCACTACCATCGATCACTGGTTTAGATTTTTCAATTAAAATATAGTCTAACCTCTGTTCAAGTTGGAAATCTTGACTAATAGAACCACCTTTTATATTAACACCAGGTCTCATGTGGAGCGCATTTTGAAGAATTAGATTCAAATTCAAAGACGTAGCTTTTTGCGAACCAGACTCTATTACCTTTAGTAAATCTGTTCGGCCAACTAGCTCTTGGAAGGTACGTACTCCAAGATTAGCCATGTGTTCCCTGACTTCTTCAGCAACCATAAACAAATAATTAACGACGTGTTCAGGTTGACCAGTGAATTTTTTTCTTAGCACAGGATCTTGGGTAGCAATTCCAACAGGACAAGTATTTAGATGACACTTTCTCATCATAGTACAGCCCATAACTATAAGAGGGGCAGTACTAAAACCAATTTCGTCAGCACCAAGAAGAGCAGCAACAATTACGTCAAAGCCTAAACAGGAAATTTTAAAATAAAACGAAAGTCAAATAAAAATATCTAAAACCAATTATTGTTAATTTAATATAATATTTACCAGTTCTGATATTTCCGTCAGCTTGAAGAACAATCCTAGATCTCAAATTATTCAATACCAGCACTTGATGAGTTTCAGCAATACCCAATTCCCAAGGTAATCCAGCATTCTTAATTCCTGTCCAAGAACTAGCTCCAGTACCCCCATCATGACCAGAAACCACAATATGTTCTGCTTTGCCTTTGGCAACACCAGATGCTACTACTCCTACACCTACTTCTGAAACAAGCTTCACAGAAATACGTGCAACTGGATTAGCACACTTCAAATCATAAATTAATTCGGCTAAATCTTCAATAGAGTAGATATCATGATGGGGAGGAGGAGAAATAAGACCCACACCTGGCACCGAGTGCCTAGTTTTCGCAATCTCAGTAGATACTTTGTAACTGAAATGAAATAATTTCTTTATTGAATTAATTACATTTTCATATTATAATAGTTTACATATATTAATGGGGCTAGCTCACCCTGGCAGTTCACCTCCTTCTCCTGGTTTGGCTCCCTGAGCCATCTTGATTTGTAAGTCATCAGCATGAGCTAAGTACGAAGAAGTAACACCAAAACGACCTGAAGCAACTTGCTTAATAGATGATCTCTTTTCTTTATCTAAATATCTTTCTGGATTTTCACCACCTTCTCCAGTATTGCTTTTACCCCCGACTCTATTCATGGCTATAGCGAGAGTCTGATGGGACTCCAAACTGATTGAACCAAAACTCATAGCACCTGTAGCAAATCTTTTTACGATTTCAGAAGCAGGTTCAATCTCATCTAGTGAAAGGGGCTGGTCCAAGGTTCTAAGGTTTAATCGGCCACGTAGCATACAATTTCTAACAGATTCCATGTTAGATTCTTTAAATTTCTCGTAGGCTGTTTGATTTTTGTTCACTGACGCTTCCTAAATAAATATGTTCATATATATTTATATACAGTGAATGGCTAAATTATGGAATAAGGTCATTATTTCCAAAACCGTTGAATTTATAGGAAAATTCCGAAATAGGTCGATTTTTGTTGTAAAATACTCATGTTATAATGTACATAAAGTAGGGATGACGTTACCGGTGTTCGTGTATTGACGTAATCTTAATTTTTTTAAATAGAAATTGATGGACATGTCATACCTCATTTGAAAGGAATTTTAATTCTCTATTTAACGACATTACATTGTTAACTAATAAAATTTTGTACAGGGTGCATATTATTATTACAACATGGGTATTTTACAACAAAAATCGACCTGTTTCGGTATTTTCCTAAAAATTCAACGGTTTTCGAAATACTGATCTTATTCCAGAATTTAGCCGTTCACTGTATACAGAGACTAATAAAAATATGTCAATTGTTACCTGTAAAGCTGCAAGACTAGCAGGTTCGTTCAAATGTTTTTCACCCCCAGCTCTCCAGTGATAATTTCCAGCATCTCTAATAATTAGGGCGTCAGGTCCGACTTTATAAGCATTTTGATGTCTTTCAAAAGCTTCAGCAGCAAGTAACTCCAAATTAACTCCGCCCAATCTCGAAGGTGTTCCTTTAAAAGCTTTATCTACTACGTCTTCTGCTAAACCAACAGCTTCAAAAATCTGAGCGCCCTTATAAGATTGTAAAGTTGAAATACCCATTTTGGCCATTACTTTGCTGATACCAGTTGACATAGCTTGTGCGTAATTTTGGAAAATCATTTCATCTGTTAGGTTGGTATCTAGAATTCCTTGGTCACGAAGACTTGACGCCAATTCTAGAGCCAGGTAAGGACAAATAGCATCTGCGCCGTATCCAAGAAGAACACAGATTTGGTGAACTTCTCTGGCTTCTGCAGTCTCTACTACTAAAGCTACTTTCATTCTGGAACGTGACTCAATCATGTAATGATGAGTAGCACCTAAATCAAAATTATGGTAAATATTTATAGGAGAAATAATATATAGACAAATGCACACCTAAAGCAAGCAGACTGCTAATGGGAACCCTATCTTTGCCTGCAAGCCGATCAGATAAAACAATTATCTGGTGTTTTTTGGAATTATCGTCAGCTTCTTCACAAATGCTTTGTAGTTTTTTCAAAAATCCTGGAATTCCTTCTGCTACCGGAAAAGTAGTATCGATGACATGAGCACTCCATTTTCTATGAGTAGTTTGTTTCAAAATTTCTAAGTCAACAATTGATATTACGGGACTTTTCAGCCACAATCTATGTACCTGCAAAATAAATAAGTATAAACCCATTTGAATAAAATGTATTTGAGAAGAATTACCTGTCTGGAACTGGGTTTCAGAATATTATCCTCGGGACCAATGGGGCATTGCAAAGACATAACTACTTTTTCTCGGAATGGATCAATTGGTGGATTAGTAACTTGAGCGAACAATTGTTTGAAGTATTCATACAGCAATGGAGAAAAACTGGAGAGGCAAGCTAGAGGGACATCATTACCCATACTGCCAAGAGCTTCTTTTCTGTAATTTAAAACATTTGTAAAGTATATCTAAAAAGGTGGAAAATTGGGATTTGGGACAACGCTTCACAATTTAGTTTTAAATGAAGTTATAATAATTATATTAACTTACTTGTTGTTAATCATTGGTAAAAGCAGCATATGTATAGTTTCAATAGAATATCCATACAGTGGCAATCTTTTGTCACCTAATCCACTTGTCTCATACTTGGGTTTAGCTGTTCGTCCAGCATCCAGATGGGCCTTTCTCATTTCATCCATGGAAATCTTGTAGCAAAAATGTTTTATTATTTATTAAGAATTTTAACTATTATAAAATTATTGGATATTTAAAAAAAGAATATATACAATTTTCCCAAAATCAATTTTGTCTTCTAAATTTGATTTCCCAGAAAAAAGTGAAGTGATAAATTAGGTATTAATTGTTTTTAAAAAGCGTTTGTTTAAAATGATTGTGGCAAAAATAATATGAAAAGTTTAATCCTGCATATATTTTATAACTGTTATAAATAGCATTTAATTGAGAAGAAAAAACCAAAGTAGACACAAATGAAGCCAACGAACTGTAATTAAAAATCATAGAAAAAACAGAGAAACGCTAGTTAATAAAAAATAGCAAAAATCCAATGTATAAAAATATGTATGAGGAGGTCAAC
This sequence comes from Hermaeophaga mercurialis, assembly GCA_951812935.1. NCBI lineage: Eukaryota > Metazoa > Arthropoda > Insecta > Coleoptera > Chrysomelidae > Hermaeophaga > Hermaeophaga mercurialis. The sequence goes on from OX638360.1 coordinate 46,873,025, forward strand.
AAATAATTATCATCTCAAAATACAAAAATAAAAAATACTAAACGTTATTTACCTGAATTTATAGATAAACATAAAAATTTCTATTTATTAACTTTGGATAATTATTTGTGCTCTGCTCGATATAACTAAATAATATTTTTGTACTGAATATTCCAAATTTAAATAATGTTCCATAACTAACTAAAAAATAAATTTAATAATCTAAATTAAAAATAGTATTTGGAATATCCAGACCAAATACATAAAATAAAACATTTATTTAGTAATAAAAAACTATTCTACTAAAAAGAAAACCACAAAAAACATTGGTTTTAAAAATAAACATCATCAAAATCTGTTTTTCTTCGTTTTTGGTTAACTGGTATAAGGATTAGTAACAGAAACTTACAAACCCAGACTATAATCCTACACATAGTTTTTTAACTCACCATCTATTTTATAGTTCAATCGCAGTCATGTAACATAAAAGAAAATCATATTATTCTCTAATAACTATAACACATTTTTTATAGCGTCTAATAAAATCAAATACATATATGAATGAAAGGAACCAACACACTGAATAAGATCAACAACGAGGGATATTTTGAAAGAGAAAAACATTCTTTTTATTAAAGCTTCAATAAAAACTAATGACCTATTATTCCTATAAACAAAATTTTCAAAATTAAATCTTAGAATGAATCTACTGTGTGGAAATCCTGTGTTACACAGTTAATTCTCTCGCTGTGTAACTTCAAATAACATTTAATTAATTAAAATTACCTGTTCCTTCAACCACTCTGAATGTGGGCGAGATCTGGCAATTTCTTGCTTTAGGGTTACATCTTGAATGACAGTTTTTTCTACAGTATCCACCAGTAACATTCTTCCAGGTTTGAGTCGGCTCTTCAATATGACCTCTGAGGGATCTACATCATATACACCTACCTGCATATAAATATTAAAGGATATTATTCGGTGCTTACCATTTCTAGGCAATTTATACTTTTTAATTTCAAAACTTTAAATCGTTAATAAAAAACATAATTTATTTACCTCGCTAGCCATAACCATTGTGTTACTTTTGGTAATATAGAACCTCGATGGTCTCAAACCATTACGGTCTAAAATTGCACCAATCAATCTACCATCGGTAAAAGATATCAATGCAGGACCATCCCATGGTTCCATAGTACAAGCTGCCCAATGGTAGTAGTCTCGTTTTTCTTCTGGCATTGTAGGATCGTTTTGCCAGGCTTCTGGAACCATGGTCATCACGGCCTAAAAACAAAAATGAAATTATATTAAGTTTATTTCTTTGAGAAAAATTACATTACCTCTGGTAACTTTCTATTTCCAGCGTGCACCAAAAATTCCAATACACAATCCGCAGATCCAGAATCAGACAAATTAGGTTCAACCACAGGATACAGTGTTTTCAATTTGTCTCCCAAATCTTCGTTTTTCATTACACCTTCTCTAGCTTTCATCAAATTAACATTTCCTCTTAATGTATTGATTTCTCCATTATGAGCCAACATTCTAAAAAAGATGTTATTTTTAATTTGAGTTTTTCCCGAAAAAAGAATATTATTTTGTGAAAACATTCTTACCTCAAGGGGTGGGCCCTTTCCCAGCTAGGAAACGTATTTGTGGAGAACCTGGTATGTACTAGAGCTAAATAAGTGTCGTACATCGGGTCCATTAAATCGGGGAAATAGGTCCATAACTGGTCAGAAGTTAACTGACCTTTATAGACCACGACTCTACGGCTTAAGGAGCAAATGTAGAAACGCTTTCCTGGAGCAGGGATCAAATGACTCGCACGTTTACGCAAAATAAAGTAAATTCTATCCTGGGCTGCTTCGTCTACAATTGGCTTTTTCAGTGTAACAAACACCTATAAAACAACAGTTATTACTTATTTATGTCCATATAAAGTGAAACTTAGACTTGCCTGCCTCATGAAAGGTTCAGAATTTTTGGCTACAGCGCCTATGGAGGAATTGTTGGTTGGTACGGTACGCCAAGCCAACACGGACACATCCAGCTCCTCTGCCAACTCTCCGAACCTCGTTTCAGATTCTTGATGGTGCAGTTTATCCAAGAAGAAAATGCCAGTGGCATATTGACCAAATGGTGGCAGTTGATTATTTTGTTCATCCCTAAATAACATTGGATTAAATAATTTCTGTGTCGTATGTTACTCATAAAATTATATCAGTAATTAATAATTTAATTAGCAATAGTATAGTATATCATATAAAACAATAATTTTATTTATTTCATTCATAATTTTAGTTTGCGGTTTATATAAACATTGTTGACTGATTTTGTTTATCTTGCTAAACATATTTTTCCCATTGACTGCTTATCAAATATTTCGGTAACATTATATCTATTTCAAATAGAGGCGCTTAGATTAAAACCACTACTCATAGTTTTGTCCTTGTACACTTATTTAATTTAAATACTTAAATATCTTTTTAATATCTCTAAGATAATATTTATCTAGGTATTCTTAATTAAATGTATCATTATTAAATAAGTTATATGCTTAAATGATTTGTGTTATCTTATCAGTATCTGATAATTAATTTAAACGCGTAGGCTGGCCTAGATTATAATTATAATTAGTATCAGAAAATGAACTTTGATGTAATCTATAGGAGATATATATAAATATTGAAAACATGTTGAAGCGCAAATATATTGGTTTTTATATCTTTTTAATAAGTTAAATGTTCAAACAAATAAATTATTTATGACTTTAAATAATATAAATAAAAAGTAAAACTAGTCTGGCCATGACAAAGATAACTAGTATATTTTATTTTATGGATAGTGATAATTCAAGTAAACCAAGTAGGGTATACTAGAAATGTGAATTAATTAAATTCTTAGTACGTTTTGTCACCAAATCATGAGAAAATCTAGAAAATGCTCTATATATATGCATTGTAAATAAATCTGAGCCTAAAAAAATTAAGAGCATGCTGATACATGGAAATAACAGAAGTTGTGCAATGGGCATCTACCCAAAATCTTAAAAGGGTTCTAATACATTAATACATTTATAATTACACTACATCGTTTCCCCCAGACCTAAAATTTTCTTTTTTTATAACGACATAGTGTAAAATCCTTTATGAATTATATTCTACTTACGCCACCATACACAACTCCTCGCAATCGATAATATACAGGGTGTTATTGAAATACACGTACATATTAAAATGGGGAATAGTATGTAATGACCAAAAACGATTGGCACCAATTTTAACTTCAAATTCTAAAATTTAAATATTGGGGAAGAGTACCCTTTTCCGACCTACTAGTTTCCATATTTAAAGAAGTAAAATAAATCGAAATTGAACTTACCCATAGAAATTGCACTGTTGCCGTAGCAAAACCAATTAATTCAAAATAAAGTTTATTACAGTAATTGTTCAAAATGCCGTCCATTATTATTTACACACACTTGCAATCGTCTTTCCAAAGAACTTTGAACATTAGAAATTAGTCTTGGATTTTGTCGTAGTTCCTCGGCTACCGCATTAACTTTATTGGTTAATTGTTCAACACTATTAATAGGTTCATTATAAACCAGTTGTTTCATGTGACCCCACAAAAAGAAATCGCATGGATTTAAATCCGGAGATCTCGGAGGCCACTTAGTAGGTCCATTTCTGCCTATCCACTTTTGAGGAAATCTAATGTTCAAAAACTGCCGTACGTTTAAATCAAAGTGAGGAGGAGCGCCATCTAGTAGGTACCACATCCGTTGCCTTAATTGTAACGGTATCTCTTCTAGGAGTACTGGCAAAATATCTTCTAAAAAGTGGAGATATCCTGGCCCATTTAATCTGTTCGGGAGAACATAAGGCCCGATTAAATACTGATCTATTATGCCAGCCCAAACATTTATTTAAAATTTTCTTTGATGCCCAGTTTCCCTAATGGCGTGAGGATTTTCATCACTCCAAATATGCGTATTGTGCATATTGAACACGCCATCACGAGTGAATGAAGCCTCGTCAGTATACAATAATATTTTTAGAAAATCAGGAATATCAACACATTTTTGAATCATCCATTCACAAAACTCCACTCTCTTTTCTTCATCACCTGGATATAAGGCCTGGACTTTTTGGATGTGATAAGGATGTAAAGCTTGTTCTTTAAGTGTCCGCCACACAACAAATGAGGACACTCCAATTTCAAGACCTAGTCTTCTACAACTTAATTGAGGCCGGTTTTCAACAGCTTCCAATATTTCTTCTTCGGCCGCCAATGTTCTTTGTGTTCTTGTTCTCCCTCGATCTGCATTGACACTCTCAAATTTTCCATGGTCTCTTAGATGCTGAACAGTTGAAATAAACGTACGACAGTCCGGAATTCTCCGATTTGGAAACCGTTCGCGATACAGGATTTGTGCTTGCCGAGAATTTTCTCCAGCTGTCCCATAAACCAGCACTATATCGGTTAGTTCAATATTCGTAAATAGTGGCATCGTAAAAAAATATTTAAAAGTAATCGTAACAACACTTTTTACCAACTTGGAAATGACGCGCTCGTGTTAGCCAGATTCGTAAATCAACTAAAATTTTAATAATCTATAGTTTCAAAAATGTATAGTTTAAAAGCAATCATTTATCAAATATTCTAGTTTTTTGATAACGAGGGTAGTAAAAACCAGTCTTCGGAAATAGAAATTAATTCGAAAATCTTGGCAACATGGTTATTTCTTACAAGACTAGTTTTCTTATCATCTGACAAAAACTTGCATATTAATTACTGTTGATGTTTAAAATAGGTAAATAAACCTAATTTATATAGGTCATCCTCAACATATCAGTGAAGTACGTTTGTTTTAGAATTAATTTTCAAAAATTAATAACTCCCTTAATAAGGGGTATTTTTAAAAAATAATATTTTTCTACATTCAGTGGGGATCTGCGCAATACCCAGTTTTAATATGTACGTGTATTTCAATAACACCCTGTATAATGGTCGCAAATATTTGCTGACCGTATTTATCTACAATCTACTTCGCTTCATCTTATACGTTATACATTTTATTGACAAAATTCCAATATATTATAGTGGACATTGATGGAAGATCAACATAGCTTTCGCGGATATTTGTTTATCCCTTAACCAGTCGTTCTAACAGATGCCAAACAATATTTTCTAATTGTAGGCGCATATTGTAGACATGCAACCATTTATTTATTAAAATGAAAGGCTAAAATGACTTCGTGTCAACACATACTCAATCGTTACTGCAAAATCTTTTTAACATAATTTGTTCATCGTCGGTGGGCGCAGATAAATACATATTTCAATGTCATACATTGACCATATAGTAGTAGCTGCAAAAAGAACCCAGCCACGCCTAGTCACCAGGTACCAGAAAACCATCCACGAATGGCTCAAGGATGACAAGAGCCAAGCTGAAAATGATGAGGAAATAGGGGGAACGAACATTGAATGATCTGAAAGAGCAAATTACGTAGGTACCACCATGGATAAGAGGCTGACCTTTGGATAGTACGTGGAGACTGTGAAAGACAGAGTGAAGCAAGGGAGAGCCCGGGTGAACTGTCTAATAGGAAAAACAATCAACCTGAGTCTGAAAACCAAGGAACTACTGATACGTAACATAATCATCCCGATTACGACATATACATCAGCGAGGACCCACAGGGTAAACCAAGGCTTCCAATCAGGTTTTGAAATCACACATAATTATTTAATATTTTTAGAAGAAACTTACTTAAGTTTAGCGCAATAAAAATCATGTGGAATGGCTGTAAGTACACCAGCTCCATCCCCCGTATCATTGTCGCAGGCACATGCGCCACGATGGTTCATAGACACAGCCAATCGCTGAGCATCACGGACGATTTTATGTTGTCGTTTGCCATCAATAGCAACTATGAAGCCGACACCACAAGCTTCTTTTTCAAACTGCGGGTCGTACAAGCCCTGCTTAGGAGGAGCCTGCCAAGATTCAGCCATTTAATTTCTAGAAGAAAAAAATAAATACAAATAATACCATAGGCTTTATGAAGAAATATTTGCATTTATAGACAATATAATAAAATGTTGATTTCAAATCGTATGCACTGATAAGAGATTATGTAATCAAAACAAATGCAATGTATGCCAAAAATTTGCATGCAAGCGTTGAAGCTGCAAAAATCAAATGATTCATTTTTACAGACATTATATCTAATTTTAGCAACTTATGAAAGTAGGAAAGTTATTTTTACACTCTAAATTCTGGTACAGTTTAAATTATATACATAATTAAAGGAGATAACTAACAGGTTCGGATTAGCAGATATTCACTAATAGAATCAAATCCAAAAGTTCATAGTACCGGACTGTTAGATTACATTTTAATAGTGGTACATTATTTATATTTTTGATTAGATTAGACAAATGGACCGATCTAATTCAGTTTAAACACCCACTCCCCTTCAAAAAAAAAAGACAAGATTTACGAAGATATTTCAATAAAAACACGTTTAGAGGCGTAAAGTAGCATTTATTCAACGATTTTAAAAAAAAAGTCTCCATCAACATTTAGGCATGATACCCACTGGTGGAGTAGTCTATAGATTTTCTGCTGCTAAAATTCGTTCATATGTTTACGGAACCGTTCTGTAATAGCAATCTCTATCTCATCATCCAACTTGAATCGCCATCCTTTCAATGATTTTTTTAAACGACCACACACAAGAAAATCGCATGGGGACAAGTCGGGATTGTAAGCTGGATATTGTGAAACATCCCATTTCACATAACCAAGCAGATCTTGAATCATCTAAGCTACAGGTGGTCGAGCAGTATCGTGCAGAAGAATAACACCATTTGTGAGCATTTTAAGGTAACTGTATAACGCTGAGCGTTAAAGTTAGCACCGGGTTCTTTAAAATCCAAGACCAGCACACTATGGTAATCAAAAATATTCAACATTACTTTTCCTGCCGAAGGTTGGATTTTTTTTTGCCTTCGGAAATTGTGGATGCTTACAGTTCATATTTTGACGATTTTCATGTGTTTGGCTGATTAAAGCCATTGAAAGTACAGCGGTTCAATTCGAACGTTGAGGTAGAGATTGGTGTTAGAAAATGGTTGCCCAACAAGCCGTAAGAATTTAATCAAGAAGGAATCTATAGACCAGTGCTCTAATGGGAGTGATGTCTTAATGTTAATGAGGATTTCTTTTAAATTCGTTGAATTAACACTACTTTAGAGCCTCTATTCTATTGAGCTATCATCATATAATCGAATCTTAACTAAAATGTATAAAAGTAAAATTAAAGAAGATTCTATTCAGATGGAAATAAATTATAAAAACGGCTAACACCCTATAAAGAAAAAAAATTAAAAATTAATAATGATATATTTTGTTGATGATTTTAAGATTATTGTTGAGAACACAGGCCAATTTTTAAAGTAAGTATCTATTTTTATCCTTGTTACAGGAATAATCTATCCAATAATGAAGTGCTGAGACGAAATAAATAATTTTCACAAATGGTAATAATCAAATTGACCTCGAAAATAAATCAAATAAATTAGAATTCACATCCAATATTGGTTTTTAATTTAGAACTCGTTGTAGCTGATATAAGTATTATATTTTATCGAATACCAACCATCAGTGGTTATTAAATACCTATTCTGTAATAAAATTCGAGAGGCCCTTTAAGTAAACAAATGCACACCTTGTGTACGTGGCTTTCAAATATTGATGCCCTATGCAGGATCGTACTAAGCATTTGTTCTATAATTTAATATACTGTAAACACAATTTTAGAAATTAATAAAATAACTATAAGCACGTATGAATTTAATTTTAGCATATATACAAACTACCCCAGGAATTTAGGTCAAAATATTTTTTGTGGTAAAATGCCGCTTGTCTGATTTGTTTGGTAGGTAAATATGTATTACTAAAAAAGTGTTTTATACGGAATACCATTTATTCAATGAATCAAGAATTGATGAAAAACTGTTGGAAGAAAAGTTGTCTTCTCAATATGCAAATTTAAGAAGTATACGAAGTTCCATTTATTAAACTAAAAGTTTTTATTGTAGCTATATTTGGTTGGTATAAGGAGTTTTTGAAATAATTTGACGTTTTGATGTCTTTGAGTTGCGCTACGTGATATTTATGAACTAAATTAAATTTAAATAAATATAAGGATAAAAACATTATTTACAATTGAGATGAAACAATTACATATTTGAGTTATATTTCAGCACAAATAGAAAAAAATAATAAATTTGCCATTATGAGTTTTAAAGCGTATATAAAGGTACATTGAGGTTATTCGAGTTTAAAAAAAAATACAAAAAGTTATTATTACGTATAATATTTTATAGATTTCAAATTATACGAATCTATAATCGAAGGAATTTTATTGCGTTTAAAATATATTCTAAAAATAGTATGTTATCTTTATGCAACCAATTACAAAAGGTAAGGACTATTAACATTATAATATAATTACTTAATAGAACAATGAAGTGCTTTTAGTTAACAATAGAGAGTGTAATATATAAAAAAATATGTTTGTTTTCATTGCTAATATATACTATATTTATTATGTCAATCATATTACAAAATAGGCGAAAAACTAGTTTAATTGAAAATTATAAAAATTTTCTCTTTGATTGTTTATAAAACACAATAGAACAAGTAAATAAAAAAGTACTTTTTGAAAACCATTTTACTAATTTAGTAAAAAAAAAACTATTCGGGAATATCAAAGACAAAAAGCCTTAGAAAATGTATTGTAAAGATTTATTAAAAAATTATGAAAATCAGGAGGCTAATCAACAGGAAATAAGCATGCGGATTTTAATTTCCTAGATATTGAAGCAATTGAGAATAGCAAATCATTTGTAGCAGTTTCAAATAATTATTTGAGAAACCTCGCAAAATTGTAATCGTTACAGCCAAACATCCCAAATAGAAAGCTGGAAATGCTATGCAAGTATTTTCTTTAAAAATATTTTGGAAATTAGTAGTTGTAGTAGTAGTAGTAGTAGTTATTATTTTGTAATTTGAATGGAAAAATTTAAACCAAAACCGACATTTATATAAATAAATTAAAAAATCCATTCAAACTAATATCTTGAATAAATATTTTAAAATAAAGCCTTCAAGGCATCTCAAAAATTCCATGCCTATGTTTATTAATATTAAATAACAAATATGTAGTTGATCAAGAAATAATAAATTAGTTCTACAAAAAGATTATAATAGGTACATTTTTTTATTTACCTTGTATACGGTTTGTTAAACAAGTAGGCAAGTCTTTTTTATCGTTGGATACCTAATATCTTGAAACATAATATTTTATTATCTTTATGTTACAATCGCAATAAAATTGCAATAAATTCGTCGTTTAATTGATCTTAATATTTTTCAGCAACATACCATCTAATTTAGTAATAAAATAGAAATACATGCATGCAATTTTTTTAAATATAAATTATATACAAATATTGAAATAGGAAAATATCCAGATATTTTCCTGTTTCTAGGATACATATAAATTAATATTTAATTATTTATTACAAAACTAGAAATACAATTGTATAGTTATTGAACTTTACTATACTTGGAGATGTTTTAATGCAAAAAGATAAAGAAGCCCATTCATGTATAACATGGTCAGTGCACATAAACTTTCTGTACGGTATACAAAAAATAATTTCCTTTTTATATCGTAACGAAAACAAATGATAATGTACATTAATTATAGCAGTAATAACCCGATAATGAATTTATTACCCATAGACCCAAACTTATCAAAATCTGTCAAATTGTTTGCAATATATAATTTCTTTGTTATATTTTTCCCATTTCTGAACGTGTATATTCCAGATATATATATACAAAATTCATGAACATTTGTCTTAAAACTGGAGACAAAATTGCTCTAAGAATAGAGCACCCCAATTTAAAAATAACTACAAATAGTTTATTTTTATATTTTTTCTCCTGTGAGATAACAAATTTGTGAAATAAAATATTCATTACGTACTTTGTTCTTTAAATTTATGTATAAAAATAAAAGTTCTTTCATTGACCATTGAAAGTAAAAACATTAATATTATATGTACTCGTATATAAAATTTAGAGGTTCGTTGAATTACATAAGAAGTTACAGTTTTATTATTTCATCTTTAAAAAAAATAAAAATGAAGAAATGTTAATTAAGATAATTGCTTAAATTTTTTAGTTAGGTTTCATTTTAATATACCTATCTAAGTTGGAGCCATATGGAAAAATTTTTTATTATTAATTTTAGGAAAAAAAGTTGTTCTTCATAAAAGTTCTGCATACTCTAAAACCTAAAAAGTAACCATTAGATATAAAAAATTTTCAGTCATATATGAGGTTGTCGGAAAATATGATTTCGCTCAGTGCCTTTATTTTTGATAATATCGAAAATATTTATAAAGCTATAGAAATGAACGTCATTTTTAAATCTAAACACCTTTTCCTTACAACAATTTTCGATATTGTCAAAAATAAAGGCACTGTACACTTGGGCGAAATCATATATATTTTCTAACAAACCTCGTATATAACTGAATTTTTTTTATATATAATGGTTGCTTTTAGGTTTTAAACTATGCAGAACTTTTTATGAAGAACAGCTTTTTTTCCTAAAATGAATAATAAAAAAGTTTTCCATATTACGTAGATTGATGATAGTGGGTTATATTAATAATAATAAATATTGTTATAATTTAAATTGTACATGAGCAGATTGGTTTAAAATAATTCAGCTTGAACTCATATTAAACAGATAAAGTTCAAAATTCGTTGAAGTTTATCAAAATAATGTACCAAGTTTAAAAAATTATAAAAATAAGCAAAACAATTATTTTTTATGATTATTGTAAAGGTTAGCTTTTGTTTTCATTCACGGAGAATAATTTCAGAAAATGAGGTAGATTTTAATTTTGTTTTCTATACACAATAAACGAAAACTTATAGAAAAACGGAAGAGCACATACAATCAATAAAAAAGGTTTGTAATTTTACTCTTACAAAAATATTATAATGAACTCATGCATATTTTAATGATAAACACCACTTTAACTTTGTTTTGCTGAGACTATAATTTTTCTAATATGCCAAATCATTATCAAACATTTTGGTGTAGGTAATTTTAGTCCACCTAATCACAGTGCTGAAATAATTATCAATATGTTTATTAAATACAACGTAAAACATTTATGTAAAATGTCCAAATGTAATAAATATATCTGACCCTGAAGGTTTTATTGCCGTATTTAAACTATTTAAATAAATAAATCGAATATATTTGTTTACATATTACGTAGTTATCTATAATATTACACAATTATGTAAATGGATAAGTATCATGTAAAAAAATCGTTAATAATCTGGATGTTCATAATTTTGAGTTTAATGGCCCAAAATGTAAAAATTTCTTCTGTTAGCCATTTGCCATTATGCAACTTCAAAGCAAATAACATTTAAATACGTCTTTTTTATTTTTTTACTTAAATTTTTTTCAATGTAATTTCAAAAAACAATAAAATGCATATTACATCCGTTTACCAAAAAATATCACTTAATTACTATTAAGAATAATTTCAATAAAAAATAATAATAAAACTTTAAAAGTAACCAGTGAAATTATTAATAGTTAACTATTACCTAATTTGGCAAAACTTTGTCATGTAATTTTGAAAAAAATTCCATGGCAAGCAGTATTTATAAAATTTCGGAATAATATCCTTAACGGTGACTTTCCTATCTAACGAAAATGATTAGCTAATTAGAAATCTTACATGATTTTGAAAACATTCAACTATAGAGATACAAATTTTGGAAAAATTTTTCATTAATAAAACAATTACGATAAGATTTCATGACCGTGAAATATATTTTTGTAATTTTTATCAATTATGTATTTGATTTCTTATATGTATTATATTATCAATAATCATTTTGTAACAATGTGTGCGTGTTGTTTTTATGGTCGACGAAACTACGTTAGCAATAAGTAATATTTTTTTCTATATCAATTTCAGAGAACCCAATGATTCAGTAACACCTGGTAATATAAATCAGTAACAAATAACTATTTATTTATACTAATGTTTAAAGAGGTACTTCTTAACTAGAGGTAGAAAACTGTACATCAAACATCAATTCATATCTAGACACAAGATATATTTTTACATGAAAAATTCTCAACAGGTGATTTGTTTGCTTGTGATATAATTTAAGAGAAACTGACATACGTATATTCGGCCGTTTGAGAGAGTACTAAGGAGAAAAGATTATGAATGTCATTAAAAACATAATAATTTATTGAATTAATTATTTCAACCCTTACTTTGTGAAAATTATCTTTTCATATTTATAACAATCTATTGTTTCAGAAACAAATACAATTATAGATGCGGTAAAGAATATAGACGTTTTAACAGTCCGTTTTTCCTCTCATTTTCGGGCACATGCAGCAACAATTTTTTTTTAATGGGACAACCGGTATAATATTACATTTTTGGTTATATCTTTCAAAAACAAATTCAACGATACCACACTTGTCATGATTTTATTATGCAGTAATGATAATATGGGTCCTTTATTTTTATTAAATTTTAAGAGTTTTCGAGATACTGGACTGTCAAAACGTCGTGGGACACCCTGTATAACGGTTGTCCAATTCAAAAAAGTAAAGTATAACCGAAAACGCAAGGAAAACTGGAAACCAATATCGGAATGCAAAATCTTGTTTTAGTAAACGTTCCTATACAGGACGTTAAAAATTGGAGCGACAAATCACAACATCGATTAAAAGATATGTTTTTATGGCCAAAGAAACACATTTAATAAGTGAACTAAAAATCTTTTAAAGACGGCATTTTTTCAAACTTTTAAATTTCTTCAATTAAGATAAATTTTACACACCGAGTCGTTTTCAGATGTTGAATATACTGTATACTTTACTACTTGCAGTTTTTATTTATGGGTAAAGTTTCTGGACATCCTGTATAATTGTTAGGTGTTTCATAGTGCAAATTTATGGGTGGGAACCTCAGAATACAATAAACATTTAATTCTACTTTTGGTATTAATTATTTCAACCCTTACTTTGTGGAAAATATCCATAAGACAACTTTTCTTTTCATATTTATTTTTTTCTAATTTTTGTGCCTAAAAACTGAGTAGAATTAATTTGGAAATTCAATTAATATTATGACACGATTCAGCAAAAAATAGAATTTTATATTTGTAAGACACTGATTAAATCTCTGAAAAAGTGCCAATATTCTAATTTGAAAATATTTCTGTTTATCAGTTGGTAAGAGTTATGTGTTGAAAATATGTATAGGGATACTTATACATCTAGAATTATGATAACATTTTATAAACTTTGAATTATGCAATATACAGGGTCGACCAGAATTCGAATAGTAGAAGTCAAAGAGAAAAGTCCTCTGAACTTGAGGTACTTGCTTAGGTGATGTAGACTTTTTGTCAAAATTGTGACTACCCCAATTTGTAGTTTGGTTCAAATTGCAGTAGATCGCCTAATTTAAGTCGTTTTACGTTAATTTTCTAGATAGACTCTTCTGTATTTTCTTTTTCTTTTTATTATTTATAAAAATGGGATTACAAAACATGGGTACTTCTATTTTTAATCAAAAAGTTACCTCTATATTTTAGTTAAAAGATATTTATAGAATATTATATATTTTTGGATTGGGGCTTATTCTATTTTTTCAAGTAATTCTGCTTAATACATATTTTGAATTTTTAGAAATCAGAATTAGACCATTAATATAAATCTGATTTTATAAAAGTACAAAAGTATTGGTTAATTGTAAACATTAAGGTAACTATTTGCAAAGCTAATTTTGTGCATAAAACTAAAAAAAAAGTTTAAACAATGCGGCTTTTACAAAAGAGATATTTATTTACAAATGTAGAATAAGACATGTAATAAAATATGTATTTAAGATAATTAAGTGTATAATTCGTAAATTTTAATTATCGACGATGTAGTATAAAAATAATAAAAATTATACTCAAAGAATGTGAATATTTATTGATTTTTCATTCTGCGAGTGCGACGCCTCTACCATCAATTTCGTAATAGGATTGACATTACATCCAGACGGATTTTACTAGGTTACTGAAAAATCTATTAAGAAAATTCTACTCAATCTAGCGTATTCTTATTATTAATTTTTTTTTTGGTTAAACTTCGTTTAATCTGTGCTTTTAACTAAATTTCTTTAGGATTAGATTAGAATAATATTTCTTGGGCGAACTTACCTCTGACCAAAGGGAAACTAGAAGCACTGCTAGCCAAATACGTCCACTTAATTTTTTTTTCACCAATTTTCTAGCCGATATATATGTAAATAGTTCAAATAAAAACAATGAATAAAGTATTATTTCGTAAGCGGTTTTTATCAACGCAGAAGGTTCCAAATAATGGAATTGCACTCCGAAATTGACTTTTGTCAGTCAATACATAAAAATTCGGCTAAAGAAATTATTTATTATAGAGAGAAATACAGGCAGACGAAAAATACGTTACAGGCTGGATCTTCAGACGTTGCGACCTTCAATGTGCCGAGTGTTGTGTGTGTTGTATACGAAAATGTGCAGAGCGCACGCGGTTTTGCTTTCGGGAATATAGCCGACCATACGCTGACAAGAATCACAAAAACCGACACGAATTCCGGCAACCCGAAAATTCCTTTCCCGAGCCAGTCACGGATTTAGAATTTTTTAATACCAGAATTGTATATTACCGATCAATCTGAGTTGAACCCCGTTAAAGAAACCTTATATATCTTACATTATTATTTTTCTTAATTAAAATTAAGTACGAGGATGTATCAGAAAATAACGAGGCTGGTGCTATAGTGAAATATTTACAAAAAAACATCACTCAAAATACTCTCCATTCTGCTCAATACTCTTATCCCATCGCTTTATCCACTTGTCATAAACTTCTGAGAAACTATTTTTTGATAGTCTGTTTATTTAGTACAACCATCACAATCACAGCGTTGTTGAGCTCTAAATCCGACTCAAATCTTCTACCTCTCAATTCTTTTTTGACTTCAGGAAACAAATGGAAGTCACATGGAGCAAAGTCGTGAGAGTAGGGGTGGTGAACTATAATTTCTACCCCTAATTCTTCAATTGTTCTGATCTGTGAACCGGAGCAACCAAAGTCTTGATAAAGCGGTCGTTTTTTTCTTTAATTTTGCCTTTAAGGCTCCTGGAAGTACATTAGAATAGTACTTCCCAGTTATTATATTTCCTCTAGGTACAATGTGATCGTAAACAATGCCACATTTATTAAAAAAATCATCACTTTACCAGCGCATTTAACAGTTTTGGTCTTCTGCGGTCTTGGGCTGCATTATGCTTCAATTGCATACTTTGAACTTTAAATCAGGATCGTAATGATAAAACCAACTATCGGTCACATGTAACCACATTATTTAAAAACTGTGAATTACGTTGGAGTTGCCTTTTCCATTGCTGACAAATTGTCAATCGATTCGCTTTTTGTTCATCGATCATCACTTTTGGAATCCATTTTGCTGCGACTTTCCGGTACCCTAAATCTTCATGAATAATTTTTTGAGTGGAACCGTAAGACATATTAACAATGTCAGAAATCGTTAATTTCTGTAATTTTGGTATCAGTTGGTTTATCAGGTTTATTTTCAACTGATTCACAATCGTCTTTAAACTTCTTATGCCACTCAAACATTCTACATCGTGATAAACTATTATCTGGATATGCACTTTTAATCATTTCAAAAGTTTCAGTTGGTGTTTTACTCAACCGAACACAAAATTTTATCGCATATCTTTACCCCATTTTCATTTTTTCGACGGGTACGCAAAACACTAACAATTCAATAATTAATTTGTAATAAACGTCAAAAGTTGAATAAAAGCCTATTTAAGGAAAAGTATTGCCTCATTTTTCTTTTTAAGTTAATAAATAACAAAATAGATTGTCTTTATCTATTAGCAAAATTACAATTATTTGTTCCTAGAGTCTCTTCTCGATCTGAGCTTACATTCTATCTCCCAACAGCAAGAAAGAATATCTTAAGATTTTCTCCTTTATTTGTAATGTGTGATTACTGATCAGTGTATAACTCAGTGGATAATATAGACATTTTTTATTGTACGATATCAGTAATCAAAATACAAATCTTAAATCATTAATTGTTAGTTTATTCTGTTATTGGTCCTTGTTTATATATCTGTCTATATGTTTAAGTATTTATAAATTTTAAGTAATTTGCTTCTACCTGTTTTGTAATTGGGACCGCATGTAAAACAATGTAAGTGAATAAATAAATAATTGAATTATTTATTAGCGACACATCTTTTGTTGAATTTAAAATAAGATTAGTGGTTTCTTTTTTTTACTTGGTCTCTAGGCATCAACTACTGTGGCCATTAACCTCATTTTCTGTGTTTGTTTTATTGCGGTGCTCTTAGCACCACTTAAGAAAGAGCACTAGAAATTATTAGAACCCCTCAGTCAATATTTAGATGGAAAGTCACACTTAGGACAAATGAATTTTATTTGCGAAAAATTAGAATGATTTTTTGTTTGGTGGTTTTTTTGGCCGAAGCAAAAGGTGGATAGTTACACAACTGGTATTGCGGGTATAAAAAGAAGTCATTGGGGGTTAAATCAGGGCTGTACGGCGGACGACCCATCAATTCGATATTTGAACGGGCAAAGTCATTTGTTTGATAATATACTAAATTTAAGGTATTAGAATTGATATTGCCATATCTCAAAACTTATCTAGTACTCTATAAGGCAGTTATTTAGTATAGTATTAGCACTTGTGTGCTATAAATTTTGTATAAAAATTCTCGTGAGGTATAAAAATCTGAATAAATGTGTATGATTATACAGCTTTGATTTTTTTGACATTTGGAGAGAAAAATTCTAACATATAACTCTCAACAGGACTATTATACTTTAGACTTGTCATTAAATTAAATATTTAATAATGCATGACAAAAAAGTGTAAACATTCATATTCATACATGTATTGTTAGAGAAACTTTTGCAAATCTTTTAATTAGGTTGTTCAAAAGCAGAATTCTTCGTAAATAGATAATCCTGTTCTTCATCTTATATGATATATAAAAAGATTATTAAGCATAATTAATAATAATCTTTCTGAATATGAATTATTTAGAGTTCGAACGCTTCACGAGATATCTCCTATAAAATATAATAAGTTGTAGTCATGTTTTTCTATTTCAAAATAGATGATATTGACTTTCGAACTCTTGTAGAATTTGGATTTTATAGTCACGCGAATGTCGTCAATAGGAGTTTTCCAAAGCAATAACATACATTTTGGAAATGTAATCAATTCAAAACAGAAATATTTGCTTAACATTTGTGTGGAAAGTTATTTTTTGAAACGCAAATTTGCGTTCCTTATCAGAATCTCTTTTCAAACGTAATGTATTCACATAGATAATGTATTTATCGTTAGACGGTAGTATTTTTAGCACAATATTTTGTTTGTTATTACGAGGTACTTAATATGCATTTTATAGGTTTACATTCCAGTTGTTTGCTTCGTGTTAACAACGAATGTATATATATATATTTGTTTAGATTAACTAATCTATAAAAAACAATATAATTTATAATGAGTTGAAACTTAACCCCATTTTTCAATTAAGAGTAAATTTTATTGACCGTTTCCTCTATTCTCAAACTAAATCAATTTAGACTGTCCTTGTAATATACCAAAGTACCTTTTAAAAAATATTTCGTAAATAAACATTTAAGTTACCTTCTAATATAATTTTATACGTAGAAGTGTATAAAATCCATATTTGGAAGGTGCTTTCCTAAAAAATAACTAAAAATGATATTCCATCTTGGAAAACCTCTGAATTGAAACAAAAATGACCTATCTAAGGATTTCATAAGTAAAATTTGACAATGAAGTGAAAGTGACAGAAGTTGAATATAGTGAATTTTAGTTTTGTTGAGGTATTGATAAGAAACACATTGATTAAATTTTACATCATCACTTAAGAGTAAGCATAATTTAACAGTAATAATAGCATCTTTATTGACCAAACATTTAATGATGCATGTACATTTAGGGTCATTTTACAAAATCTAGAAAATTTTGGATACGGTAATAACAATTTGTGGTTAGAAATTTTTTTACAACTCAAATTCTGCAAAGAAAATTTCAAATGATTCGACTCAGGTACGTTAAATTTGCTCTACGATATCATTAGTGGTGATGAACGATATATATATTCTTATGGTTCGGAGACAAAACAACAATCCACTGTTTTGTGTCAAAATAAAATAAAGCAATTAAAATTACTTGAAGTCGAAGCATTCCGAAGCAAATGGTTTCTTGCTTTGTATCGAAAAATAAGCTTGTCGCTACTATCTCTGTAGAAAATCGTAAAACAATGAATGCTGAGTGGTACACAACTATTTGTTTACCAGAAGTTTTCTCGAAAATGAGAAAAATCATTCTGCACCAGAACAATGCAAGCTCCCACCAGCACAACGAACAATGAACAATTTATTATTTAACCACACAAAAGGTGAAATTACTGACAAATATTTTCAAAAATAAAAAATCAGTTGCGGTGTCAACGTTTCTTAAGCACAGAATATGAAGTTGAAGCATTTAAAAATGCTGTGATGAGCGTGCCATGTTCATATTGGAAAAAATGTTACTACGACTGGTTTATTTGCATGAAAAAGTGCATATAATATAACTACCATTACAGATTATGGTCCATCGCATTAATTAGCCAAATATTTATAGTATTGTTGAACAAAGAACAATATTCTACTGAATGGAAGGAGTACACAAATCCCAAAAAGGCGTGATGTCATTGATCAATTAACCTACTCTTTGTGATTATCTTAGGTCTATAAAACTTAATTCTACTTACATAATAATTTAACAATATCAAGGTAAATATGGAAAGATAAACAATATACCATTTTCCAGATACCTAGGTAGACCTTAATACATATTACAATTTTTTGGAAGACTGTGGAAATTCAATATAAGTATTATAGTTATTGTGAATAATTTCCATAATGTAAGAGTTGAAACAATTCATTTAAAAGTATAGGTATAAATTTAATGGAAGAAATGCATTCAATTTCCCTCTTTTGGTTAACGGTGTAAGAGAATTTAGAACGCTGTTCTTTTACTGGAGATTTAGGTAATTTGTTAATAGATGTCAGCACAAAACAAGTCACACAAACGAAAAATTCCATTGCAAAATTAATCTAATCGAATCCTTAATAAATATAAAAATTTGTCACGCTTAACAGTGTTTTACAGGAAAATCGGCCGTGGTATATTTTTAATGAAATATATTTTCTAAATTGAACTGATACCTGATTATTGTTAATAAGAGCCAAAACTAAATTATTGGAAAAGTCCGGTTTTTATATTTACTTTTACGAAATTGGTTTAATCGACCAATAGTGGTTCATTATGGTTCATTAGTTAAAATTTTCCGCGGTGACGTAATGTATGTAACGGTACTGCGTGTAAATGAATGATTGCCTCATGCCCCAATGAACGATGTACCGACGTCACGACGCCGACGCTTTTTTGCCACTGTCACATTTAGCGTTGCCGTGCAACATACTAACGGTACCAAAAACATATCTACTCGATAAACATTAAACGTCACTGCGACGGTCTCTCTCTGTCTCGTGACATTATGTGCCGACGTGGAACAAAGATCGACAACGTCTATAAAAATCAAACTAAATACAGTTAAAGCGGACCATAGACGTAAAAATAGCTCAGCTGCTTTATATATTTATTAGGGCATCAAATTTAATAAAAGTAAATGAGTATTTGCATATTGTTGTATTTTAAATTTTTGTAGAGAAAATATTACATAGAAAGTAAAATAACGTAGAAAAACTTTATTTAGAAACGAAAAAAACGAAATAATGATCATTATGGTTAACTTAAAGACGTAGGTTTGCTCCTTGATTGCTAGTAATAATAATAACAATTAAAGCTTTGATTTCATAAACAATAAGAATAATAATAATAATACATTGTTCAGCCATTTTAATACGAATCTCCTCAATCATTATTAGTAATCTCTACTTCGATCTTGTCAACATTAAGATTGAAATTAAATTCAATGTTGCTAATAGCAATACATATAATGAAAAGCTGTTAAGATTAATGAGATTGTTCAAAGCAGTATAATCCAAAAAAAATAATGATTATCACAAAGTAAATTAGTTTATTTAAATAATTTCCAAGTCAACGGTTAGTGAAAATTTTATTGATGAAAAAAAAATTGTGTTTTATAATTATTTAGCTTCGTTAGCATTTACGGTTAATAACTTATATTATTATCTAACCCTTTTGTGATTTTTATGAAACCTACTTGACTGTACATTTTTCCAAGCTTATTATGTTATGTAATATACAGTGTGTATCCTCCAAATGGGATAAATTCAATATTTCCATAATTTTACACTCTATTTGTTGCACTAATGGCTCACGCGACTTCTTTCACCGACATTTTTTTTAAATGAAACGGAAGGCCAAGTGGCACATCATTTGAAAGTGTATTAAAGGGAAATTGAGAACTATGTCTGGTGTCTGAATCCCATTAGAAATTAGCGAGGAATAAATAATGTCGAAAATATCAATTTTAATAAATACAAATTAATTAAAATTACATAAATAAATATAAAAGATACCCGAAATGTTCCCCATTTGCGGTCTGGTGGTAAACTTAAAGAAAAGTGGTGTCTGTTATTTTTTAACATCTGTAGCGAAATTTATTTGTAGTTAGTAAAATCGATATTTTCGACAATATTTCTTCCTCGACTTGCGTTTATTTTATTACTAAATACAAGAAGTAAAAGTGAAAATTAAATTTTATTTTTAAAAGTACCGATTAAAAATAAGTGCGGCTATTTAAAATTCGTTCTTAATTTTTAAATATACTATATGTTTTCAAGAATTTGAAGGTTTAACTTAATCAAATTTGAAACAATAAAATGTTTGATATGTCTTCCTTATGCTGTACGAATCCACTAAAAAGTAGGCCAACTTTCACTTTGGATCACCTTGTATGAACACTTTCTTAACGTTAGTACGGAGTACCTCAAGCAGAATTGTTGTTTTTATACTTAGATTGACAATGTCTTTGTCAAAATTTTCAAATAATCTTGTTCGAAAGAGGATTCTGACAAGTTCCATTTACATAAATTATTCAAACAGATCGAGTAGTTCCAGTGTACAAACAAATTCAAAAAAACCCGATTGGAACAGGGCGGTTAGCGAGGCCGAGAAAATTGTGGGATACCCTACTAGCTTTTTGAGTTTAAGGTGGCTGTTAAGTGATGAAATTGCCAATGTAGCTTTGCAGTTGAGAAAACTAGTGGGTTCGAAACATCCTTTACTTAAAACTGCAAAGTAAGTTACTAAAAATATTTATATTTATTTTACGTAAGTTTGAATTTCGTAAAACTTTTCAGAAATTATTGCTATTATATTATTAAAATACACTGCATCACCTTTTCAATTATTCTATTCTACATATATTTTATTAGGTACTTGAAGTGTATAATAACAATTTTAAATACAACTAGAAATATGGAATATAAAAAAAATAGCTACACATTTCTAAAATGTACTTTAAAAACATATATATTTAACTATTATCATAGGAAAAAACATAATAATATTTTTATTACCTTTTTGCTAATATTGATTGCCCACTATCTATTATTATCCAAATTAATAATATAACTGTTGCTTGGCCACTAATTTCTTCTGTTTTAAATGCATTTTTATTAATTACAGAGGACTCTTCTACAATGGAAAAAATAACATGCAAGCATGGGGGCTAATAGTCCTTTTAGTATCGAAGGCTGCAGGACACTCTCCAGATATTCCGGATATGGAAGAGGACAAGTCCGCTGGAGTGCTGCACAGTCAAAGATCTTTAGCAGAATTTACAGAAATGATCAGAACTAGTCATTTACTACATAAAGGGATGGTAAATTTACAACCTCCTATTAAAGTGAACGCACCAGGTAAGACATAAACTAAGAATATATTTATTTATCAATAAAAAGTGCTAGTAGTACTTTTGTCAAACCAAATATAAACCTTTCAATGACGAACATCATATTGTTTATTATTATTATTATTTTAAGGTGATATGATATCAGGTAATAAAATAGCCCTTCTGTCTGGTGATTATCTTTTAAGTAAAAGTTGCGTAGAATTAGCCAACCTAAAAAACCAAGAATTAGTGGAATTGATGAGTTCTGCTGTTAGGGATTTGGCAGAAGCGGAGTTTGTTGAACCTAGAGATATTCAAAATGCTCCTTTGCCAGCCAAACCAAGACCAGAAGGTAAAAGATACAAACAATTTGTAGATAACAATATGGAACCGTTGGTCGTAAGTGAAGCTCTGGGTAATGCAAGAGCCGAATGGACATTAAGACACGTCTTGAATGCAGGTACAACTAACTTAAATTGAAACAATCATATGTTTCCTACTTTGGAAGAGATACATTTTGTACTTACTTTTATTTCTATAAACTAGAGAAACTAGAGGCATTGTCAAATAATTTGATACATTTTTTAGGTAGTTTATTGGGAAAATCATGCCAAGGTACTTTAAAATTGGCAGGCCATTCATATGAATTACAGCAAAAAGGATATTTATTTGGAAAACATTTAGCTTTGGCATGGCAGGCTTGTTTGGACAGAGAGCCCTTCTCTGCAGGATCTACAGGACCTTTCAGTCTAATTAGTGCCCCAGTTTTATTTACTCTTCAACATAATCCAGATATTTACAGTTTAATTCAACCAGGTAAAATATCAATTGAATATTAAATAAATATAACTAAGGTAGGAAATTGACAATTCAAGACTTTTGAATTTTTTAAAATCTTACTATTTCTATTATTTATTGTTGGGCTTTTTACAGGTCTGGACGATATCGAAAAGGTAGATTTCGATGCAGTTCGAAAAGCAGTCTTGAAAGGACCCGGTTTAGAAATAACCAAAAATCTTCAAAAAGATCACTCAAAAGCAGCACTGGAAGTCCTCAACGAACTCCGTGATTGTGATGCTAGAACGGCTTTGAGAAATATTATTGTGGCCATGCAAGATTAGAACATTTTTATACCATTATATCATAGTTTCTCCGTACAAGCCCTGTTTAGTAAAAGGTAATGTCTATACCTTTACAATTTCGATTAACAATCCTTTCAAGACTCTAAAAGAGTGTATAAATAAATAAATAAATAAATATTTCTGTCGACCACTTCGTGGCTATGTCAGTTTTCTTCTTATATTAGACTAATCACTAATCCCATTCCTTCTAAATTCTTTATCTTTCTAATGTCTTTACTGTTGTCAGTGTATCTGCATTTTGCTCACAAAAAAAAATCCTCAATACTTTTTCTATCCTCTTCCAAGTTCTCTTGCATCACTATCTTCTCCGTAAAATTTTCGTTTCTTCGTTTTTTTAGTATCAACTTTTCTTTTTTCTAATTTATTACCACCGTCTTTATGATACATCCGCTATTTCTTTCTTGTCTTTCTTTAGTTCTCTTTCACCTTCTCTTTTTATAACATCATAACCTCCAATATACATATATTATACTCTCTGGTCTGGTTAATTTCTTTTTCCTTATTTCCTCATTTTTTTGATGACGTTTTTGCTTAATTCCTTGATTTCCGCCATTACTGTGGTTGCCGCCCTATTTCTTTTTAGTGATTAATAGAATTTTTTTCACTACATAAAAAGCACCACTGTTGTTAGGATTTTAAATTTGTAGTAAATTATTTGAATATCTTCTATTGGTAACGTATAGTCAATTGTTGCTCTTTCTTTACTATATTCTGTCATTTTATTATTTCTTTTTTCTAGAAAGGGTACTATTCTTCTGATTTAATTTGAGTTTTCTCTGTTTCCTCAAAATATTCGTCTATTTTTTCTCTACAAGAACTCAATATGTCCTTCGCGGAAATTGCCTCATTTAGCATTATTCTTTTTGAACCTTTTCTATTCTATTACAATTTGTGACTCTTTTCTTTATTTTCCTCTGGATCTCTCTCAGTTTTTTATTAAGATCATCGTCCAATGTCACTTGGAAGTATAATTAAATGTGTATTTTTTCAAATTTAATTCATTTTCCAAAAACTAGGGAACACTTCAAAATATTATAGATAGTACTTTTTATCTAAACAGGAAAATACTATAGCATTATTTAAAAAATTTTACAAAAAGGTTAAAGATTATAAGCATAAAGTGGTATAGTAGAGTGTACAAAAAGTATTTTATTTTAAGTTTAAATGTAGCAGCGTGAGATAAAAGAGTCGGAATTTTTTTTCCCAAATAGTATTATATGTCACTTTCAGTTTCGTAAAATCTAACAAAATTACTATATTTCTTAGAGGTCGTAAAAAAATTAACCTACTTTATAAATATATTTGCCTATTGATGGAAAAACACACTTGGATTTTATAAAGGATTATTATTGAAGTCGACAATAAAATATACGAAATCATCAACAAATCATTGTCAGTTAGAAAGTGAATTGGCAATACTCTAGATTAGATTACATTAATGCTAAAATAAATTTGAAATATATATGTGAATTAATATGAAAGAAAAATAAATAATTCAAGCTGTGTGAAAACAAAGCTGCATATTTTTTCCACAATTCCATGCGTACCCTAATTATTACTCTTGCCGCGTTTATTTTTAAATGCCTATAGTAGTATTAATTTAAAAAACTGCAGTTTATTGATTTGATATGTTGCTTAATATTAACAACAGCTTTAAACAGTCTAAACAAGGTATTACAAGAGATAATCAAGTGTTGTGTTATCTTTCATGATTTTATAATTCGATATAAAAACAATATCGCGCTAAAAAGAATTTATTATTGCCATAGATTTGTAACAAATTAAGCATGATTAATATATTACTGTTAGTTTTTTTTCTACAATCCGCTTTTGTAAGCTCCGTACCGATCGGTGACAATGAATTGGCTAAAACTACTCCAGAAATGATTGCCGATGCAGGTTATCCTGTCGAAACTCACTGGGTAACAACCTCAGATGGATACAACCTTTGCTTACATCGAATTCCAACTGGAAAAAATGGAGAATCTAATAAAAAAGTCGCATTTCTGCAACATGGAATTTTGACTTCTTCTTCGGATTGGATTCTTTTCGGACCTGGGATAAGTTTAGGATACATGCTTGCTGATGAAGGGTATGTAACTATATTTCAGTATTAAATAATAAATAAGAAAACTTTAAAATGTTGGACAAGTAAAAAAACTTTGTTAAAGGTACGATGTTTGGATGGGTAATGCTAGAGGAAATGTTTACTCAAGAAACCACACCAAATATAATCCAGATAAAAACGGTGCTTTCTGGCATTTCAGTTGGAACGAGATAGGTGAAATAGATCTACCAACAATGATAGATTATGTATTGAAAGAAACTGGAACGGATGGAGTCTATTATGCTGGGCACTCCCAAGGTACCACTAGTTTCTTCGTAATGGCTTCCGAGAAGCCCGAATATAATGAAAAGATTAAGGTGCAAGCTAGTTTAGCCCCTATAGTTTACATGAAACATATGACTAGTCCTTTATTAAAACTGATATCCACATTTGATGGACCTTTAGAAGCTCTATTAGGTTTACTTGGTATTAACGAATTCTTGCCTGGGAAGGGACTTCTTCACTTGATCACTGAACAAATTTGTTCAATTGGTTTAGGACCTGTTCTCTGCGAGAATGTCCTATTCGTTCTATGCGGTTTCAGTTTAAATGAAATGAACACGACTAGGGTCCCTCTTATCATGCATCATACACCAGCAGGAGCTTCTACAAGGCAACTTCTACATTACGCTCAAGAAATAAACAGTGGTGATTTTAGAAAATACGATTTTGGAATGATTAAAAATTTAGAAGTATATGGACATATTTCACCTCCAAATTACAATCTACAAAAGGTTACTGCTCCGGTATTTCTGTTTTATAGCAAAAATGATTGGCTAGCTGGGTTAAAAGATGTAGACCGGTTATCTGAAGAACTTCCAAATTGTAGAGGAAAAATCTTAGTTCAGGAAAATTCATTTAATCATTTGGATTATACATATGGTAATAATGCACCAAAACTGGTTTATCGAAATGTTGTTAGCGTTTTTGCAAAATATTAATATTTTGTATTTGTGTATAGCATAATAAAAAATAAGTTCAACGATGTGTTTATTATTTGTATAAAATATTTAACAGTTTGTATCGATACAATTAATACCCATACTTAACGATTTATAGTCCTAAGTCAAAAATGTCTAGAATACCTAGACTAGAAAACTCTTGAAAAATCCCCGAGTGGCACAGGTAAAGTACCAAGGGCTGTCATATTCGTATTAAAGATAAGGGATCAAGTTAGTTTCAGGGTTGTAAAAAAAGGAAGGATTAGTTTCACTACATAAAAAGACTTAAATTTCCTACAGGGGAAAGAATTGCTAATTATTATTAGCCCTGATAACGTACAAATGATTTATGGTACCATTTAACTTATATAATAAGTTAGAAACACCTTACTAGTCACCGTCGATACGATGACCTACGAAGATTGTAATGAAGCAGATAAATAAAATATTGCATATCCTCTAGAGACAGAGCTGGCAAGTAGAGAATATGAGAATATCGTAAATTATAATTATTTGATCTATATCTGGTCTCTGTCTAATATTTCTGTTTACAAAAACAACTCGAACTGCTCAGCATATAGTACATTTATATCACCTAGACCAATAAAAGAACAAATTCAGTAGTTCCGTATTGTTAGAGTTGCTATTAAATATTTTTCTTGAACATTACCAAGTTCAGAAGATAGAATGTTGATGTCAGTTCCACCAGCTAACCAATCGTTGTTGCTGTAGAAAAGATAAACAGGAGCTGTAACTTTAGACAAATCGTAGTTTGGCGGACTGATTTGACGATATATTTTCATGTTTTTTGCTTCACCATAATCGTACTGACAGAAATTTCCACTAGCAATTTCCTGGACATAATGCAGCAGTTGCCTTGTAGCAGCACCAGATGGAGTATGGCCCGTCATAAGCGGTACTCTCTTGGTATCCATTTCTTTAATACTAAAACCGCATCTAGTAAATAAGGCATTTTTACATAGAAGACGTTCTATGCCAAGAGAGCAAACTTCTTCATTAAGTAAGTGGAGGAATCCGGTGCCAATAATACCAAGTAGTTTCAATAAAGCTTCTACAGTTCCTTCCCATTTGGAAATTATTTTTTTTACAAGGGACTGGTCATGTGGCTCATGTAGGCAATAGGAGCTAAACTAGCTTGCACCTTAATATTTGCATTGTACTCAGGTTTCTCGGAAGTCATTACGTAGAAACTAGTAGTACCTTGAGAATGACCTGCATAGTAAACTCCATCAACTCCTGTAACTTTTAGTACGTAATCTATCATTGTAGGTAAATCGTATACATCAATTTGATGCCAGCTAAATTTCCACAAATCTGCGTCTTTATCTGTATTATATGTAGAGTAATTTCTGGAGTAATTATTTCCTCTTGCGTTTCCTAACCAAACATCTTAACTGTAACAGGAGGAGCTTGTTGTAGTTTAGATCTAGATAATTAAAAAGATACAATTTATTTGCTGTTAAATATAACTGTTAATTTTCTATTAAATATAACATAATTGTATTATAAAAAAAATATAATGAAAAAGTGAGAAAAGAAGGTGAGAAATATATAGAAAGAAATGATAAAACATAACTAAAGGGGAAAATATGAGAGAAATCTCATAAATGAAGAAAATGCTAGAAGAAATACATCACCAATTCAGTCGTTCTTAGATATATTGACATTGAAAAAAAAATAAAAATAAATCTTCAACATATATCCAGTTTATTGGCAGATAATATGAGAGATATGTGGAAAGATTTTTATGTGGTTTTGGGCAAACTTGGAATAAGGCACGAAACCTTTATGACCAAGAATTATAAAGATTAACAATTATTCATAGAGTTCACAATAAATTATAAATATTGTAACATAATTCAATGTTGTTGTTTAAAAATTTTACAGATAAATCAAGTAATCTAATTGATTTAAAACAGATATCAAATAAATAAAGATTAGAATTACTTGATATTTAAAAGATAATATATAGCATAATAATCCTTTAGAAAAAAAACAAAATACTTATTTATTTAGCTATTTAGATAATCGGACGATTTTATGCTGCATACGAATTTTTTGCGAACATTGAAGATAATGCTAAAAAAGATAATCTACATATTTGAAATATTTTTAAGAAAGTGATTATGTCTTAAGGGTATAAGTAATGCCAAGCATGATTAACTGATAAGTTCTTTAATTCCCACATTTTAAAGAAGCATGTTGAATTTTTAAATCTGTTATAGGATGTTAATTTTTGTGGCTCTGTCCAATGATTCTCATCAGTAACTGTTTGACTTTCTTACAAAATATAAGTTATTGTTTGTTAGATTCAAAAGAATTCTGCATTATGGATCGTAATTCCTAAAAAAAATTTTCCTTATTCATGTTTTCATAACCTCCCTCAGACTAATATTTGCCCTGTAACGTATTATCTTATCTGTTATCACTCCTTCTTTGTATATAGATTCAACGAGAATTTAAAATCCAATAGGTGAAGGAGTAAAGGAATACGAACAATAATGCACATATTCAGCGGAAATGTTGGATCCTCTACAGGAATTAATTCGAGCGTAAGGGAACGTGCTATGAAAAAGCGAGAATCTATTAAAATTTCTCTTCAAAGTGGGGAACATCGTTCCAGTGAATTCGTATCTCTAGCAAAGCGGTGGGGGTTAACGTAGAAGATATATTATTGCGCCCTCTCTTGGTTATTTGGTCATAAATTATTACTCGTATTCTTTTACTCCTTAAGGTTTTGCCTATTTGATTTTAAATTATCTCTGAATCTGTGTAATCAGATAACCGAGAGGTCGTGCAATAATATGGTCCCTCCGTTAACCCCACTCTCTCAACCACCGCTGTGCTAGAGGTACGATCACTGCTACCGGTACGTTACTATCGAATTAATTGGAACGATGTTTCTATCTCCGATATACCCACTTCAGATGATAAAAGGGATATTGGCATTCTCACTTTTTCATAATGTGTTCCATTACGCTCGCAAGAATTCGTCTATACCTCATCCAAAAAAACAAAGTTATAGGGTGGTTTTTAATGAAGTTATTTTTAAAGCCTGCACTTTTGCCTTACCACGTCTTGATTTATACTTAACTAATAAGAATTCTTTATTATTTTTATTCCTATTTCCTTTTAATATAGAGCTCCTTTTTATAATAATAAGTTCTTCAAAATGTAAAATAAATCTTTGAACAAAACACTTAGTATACTGTATCCTCGATCTTGTAAATTTAATTTATTTTTAACTGCGAGAATTCTATTATATTAGTAGACAAGGTAATCGTATTTAACCTTTTTTATTGTTATATTAATGTTGGTTGAAAATCTAATTTCACGTGTTTGAATTTTGTTCAAACGTGCTTCTAAATATTTATCTAACCATAGTAATTTTTAAAATACCTATTTTATAAATTCAAGGGCAACGGAAATTTAAAATACAATGTACATTTGGCAAAAATTGAGATTTATCTCTTTTGGGCAATATATCGTGTAAAAGTTTTTTTATCATTTTGTAGTTACTCCTACTCTTTAAATGAAATTTAAAGGTGTTACTCCTTGATTAATTTTTAATCAAAATATACTATAATAATTACAAATTGAAAGGTTATTTGATAGTTTTATAAAGAGAATGAATCATCTGCGTTCACATTTTCAATGTTTCTTTAAAAGTAATTGTATTATAATATAATAATTTTAATTTTAAGAACATTTAGTATATTGCAAGAGATAATAGATACTACTGAATATTTATTTAAGGATATAGATAAAAATATAAAGCTACGATTTTATTGTCAGGTTTGTAAATAATTAATAAAAAATTATAGTCTACGAACAAAAAATGAAAATATTTTAAACTATTAAAGGTATGCAAAATTAATTTTGCAAATTATGCAAATTACATATATGTTTGAAATACCATCGTATGAATTAATGGATGTTAAAATAAAATATTAATATTAAATACACAGGAGAATATTTAATAATAATAAATAGAATACGTTTTAACTAGTAGACATATTTTTGCTTCCTTATGCATTTTTATTTTAATTAGAGGGCTTGATAACTTGTAGAATGTCAATGTACAGATAAATTGCTAATTAATATTTCTACTTCATTCCTAGAATGTTTTTAAAATTATCCTTATAGATCGGAGAAATATCCACATTCTGACAATCTTGTGTCGAATATAGAAGTGTGAAGTATAATATATTCCAAATTTTGTTTAGTTAGATTTAAATTTATAGTATAGAATTTCCATAGATTATCAAAGAAATGTATAAATTTTCGATAAAATATAAGGCCAAGTATTTAATTTCATAGTAATCGAGGTAT
Source organism: Hermaeophaga mercurialis (assembly GCA_951812935.1). NCBI lineage: Eukaryota > Metazoa > Arthropoda > Insecta > Coleoptera > Chrysomelidae > Hermaeophaga > Hermaeophaga mercurialis. The sequence goes on from OX638360.1 coordinate 46,903,700, forward strand.
TTTAACAATATTTTCACACAATTAATGTATGTTATATAAGAAAAAATACATGGTGTTCTTAGAAATAGTTAAGTTGACATTTCAACTAATTATTATTATTATTTAATTTGTGGAGGTACAGTTCTAATTGTATAATTTTATATAATTCAAAATGTTCGCGGAAAATGTTTTATAAAAATTATATCATTGGCAGGACCTGCAAATTTTATTTAATATGAATTTAGAACGTAAGGCGAGAATACTGGAAGTCGATCTTAAAAATTTCAGCACGCCCTCGTATATGATCTTTCAGGTTATGAGTATGTACCTGATTGAAAAGCCTTTCTACTCTTATTTGGTTTTTTATATTTTTTATGACCCCAATTCCGTAACTATACAACCCTGCCATAAATCTAGACAATAATAACTATAACGACAATTGAAACATACCTTCATAAAATGTTTACAGTACGCTATTATTTAAATGGTATTCAGCTAAATATTATCTAGAGCTGTTAACAAATAATAGTCAGTCTGGTTGACGTTCAGTTGAACTAATAACATTTAATAGAGAAAAAAATTGTTAAACTAGTATGATTATACATCTATTAATTTTTTGTTGTTTTAATTCAGCATCAATTTGATCTTGAAATAGTAACGTCGAATCTCCAGTTTGTGTTATTCATAAAATAGTGATATTTAACATCCTTAAATAAGAGGTAAGATTGATTATATTATTTAAAAAATATTTGGTAAAACAGGGTGGCTCAGGGTTAATTCGTATTACATATGTTTATACGAATTAATTAAAATATATGTATTCTGTATTTAATAGTTCATAGAATTTTTTTTTATCTCTTTAATAGCATTCTTGTTGGAGGTATAAAGATAATTAAAAAGCTTAATAAATGAATTACTCAATTTATAATACAGAACATAAAGTAAAAATAAAACAATTAATAGAATAAAAATTATTTACATTTTTATTTTTTTTTAAATAAGTCTTGAAATTTAAGGGAAAGTAGAAACAAAAATATAAATAGAATATTATACATTTTCTATAAGACGAGATTTAAGCCACAGAAATGTTAAGAAACTTGTTTTTAAATTAACCTTTTTTTTCTTTGTTCCTTGCCTGATTTTTTATCTACTAATAATTTAATGCCAAATAACAAATGATATCATAATCTTATTCCATAGCATTGACGATTATTTATCTATTTTATATAAATATATATTAAAAAAATTAATAAACTTTTGATAAAATTATGATTAAAAGTTGTTTAATTTTATCAGTAATCACTGGTTTGATCATTTCCATTAAATAGATTTTTATAAACATTGCAAAATTTAGAATTACATTTTTATCTAATAGAAAAATAAGAACAAAAAATTAATGGATTTTAAAATAAAATATAACAAAAACAATGAAACCACACTAACGAATCACATGTTAATGGGTTTATCACATAATTTATTGGACTTCCCCATGCCTCATTAAAGTATCAATAATGAAATGCATAATATCCTTATTTGATAAACTAAATATTTTTATTATGAAATTAAAAAATGTGTAATTTAAAATAAAAGTTTTTGCTTTTTGTTAGATTTTCTCCAGATGCAGAAAATGTTTCTCTCTACTCGCTAAAAATGAAACTTGGTTCACATTAGGAGATGGGGTTTAACTCTAGCGCCTTAAATATACAGGTTGGGATAAAGTATGGAACCAAGTAAATATCTTTAAAACGAAACGGACGATATTTATGAAATTTTGTAGGTAAGTGCAATGGGGCAAAATGCATTTGATATACATTTTTTTGTTAATAATATACTTCCGGTTTAACCGGTAATACACTCAACGTTTTTAATTTAAATGGGACACCCTGTATATTTTTGCAGATTTTGAAAGAGCTTCTCGAATTTGTACATACAGGATTTAGTGAAAATAATTTGTAAAAACGAGAAATAACTCACCTTTAGCTGTTGAATAAGAAAATTAATTTACTTTATACTAATGAGAATAATAATTTAAATAAAATTATTTCAAATTCTTGAGTCACTCTTTCCAAGACTTCTCCACGTATTAGTTCACATTCATCAATAATTCTTTGTCTCAATTCCTGCAAGCATGTTGGTCGTTTAACGTAAACGCGTGATGTTAGATAACCCCAAAGAAAAAAAATCTAATGGGCTTAGATCCGGAGAACGAGAAGGCCACTTTATGAATCGATCATCATAACCGATCATCATTAATATTTCACTACGATCTTTTTCACTTAAATGAACCGTTTTAAAACGTACAATTTATTTCTGTAAATTACAATTTGACAATTTAGCAACAATTACCTACTAGATAGTACTCGTTTATTTCTAACTATTAATACAAACAATATCAGTTTGTTTATCTAAATGGTATTTTAAACTAATAAATAAAAACTTAAAAGTGGTTTATTAAAGTGCAGTATTCCTCGTTTTTACGCATTACGCTAAACCCAGTATATACGAATTCGAAATAACAAAATCTGCAAAAATATACAGCGTGTCTCAATTAAATTAAACTAGTTGAGGGTATATCCGGTTAAACTGGAAGTATATTATTTACAAAAAAATATACATCAGCTACATTTTGCTCCATTGCACTTACTTGTAAAATTTCATAAATATCGTCCTTTTCGATTTAAAGATATTTACTTGATTCCATAATTTATCCCAACCATGTATTTAAATTCTAACGTATTTGAATTTACGGAAAATCGTAAAAAGAATGTTTGAAATGAATCAATTTAAATTTAAGTTCTAGTGTTTATTTTTTTTTTGTATGAAAATACATGAGATTTCTTTATGTAATCAAAAAATTTTAATAATGAAAATAAATAATATTTAAACACCTATAATAAAAAATTAACTGCATCAAATAAAAACGGAACCAAATGTATATTTTATTTTTTAATATCTATTATAATATTTTTAAAAGTTGTCAACCTCTTCTGAATATCAGTTTTCAATGACTCAGCGTATTTTTGTATAATTAATATAATTAGGTAAGTAATTTGTATAAATGTTTTGATTACATTTATATTATTCAAAAAGAACCTTAATTTATATGAGTGAAGAGCCATCCTGTAATAAAGGAGCCTCAAAGTCTGTGATTGTAACGCGATTAACATTTTAAGATTTAATTGTCCTCAGCATCATTTAAATTTTGTTTCAGTTTGTCTAGCATCATTGTATTGCCTTCACGTTCCAAATTATTTCGTTCTTAGATGTGGTTACGATTAATTTAAAGTTTGCCTTCTCGACTCGTATACGAACATGTTTAAGTGTGTCGCAATTATTTTGGCACTAGCAGCCGCGGTTCAGTGTAACTTTGATCTCGTAATACTACACAATAATGACATACACGGAAGATTCGAGGAAACGGAAAGGAATTCCGGGACGTGTCAACCGGACCACAGGAATAAAAGTTGCATTGGAGGTTTTGCTAGGACCGCACATTTAATAAGGAAATATAGGAAAGCGGCGCAAGACGGGCTGGGACCAAATGTGGTTTATTTGAATGCCGGAGATACTTTCATTGGGACAGTCTGGTACACTATTCACACATGGAATATATCGGCTGCGTTTATGAATTTGCTGAAACCAGATGTTCAGGTGAGATATTTCGTTACGTTACTTTGAAACGAGGAAGTTTTTTTATTTAATGCCATTTATAAATAGTAATAAATAAAGAATGTGATTTGAAGTAGACGTGATTGCCTTCTTCCGCACTTGTTAAAACCATAGATTGGCGATTAATTTATATTAATCTACAGGTTGCTTTCGTTAAGTTATAGTCGTAATCAAAAATGTCATGAAGTGGACCTATATTATTCGGTAATCACTAGATTAAGTCTAAGAATAGGAATAAGCTGGAAAGTAGAAATTTGCATGATTTTAAAAAAGTAAGTAATATAGGGACTTCATTTACTGCTATGTGGCTAGTAAATATAAAGTTTAAATTATCTTACAACATTTAAAATTTTTATAAATTATAATTTTATTCAATTCTAAATCTTTATTTTATATGTACAATATGTCCCCCTAAGTTGGAATCATATGGAAAACTTTTTTATTATTAATTTTAGGAAAAAAAGTTATTCTTCATAAAAAGTTCTGCATTATCTAAAACCTAGAATACAGTCATCAAATATCAAATTTTTTCAGTGGTATACGAGGTTTGTCAAAAAATATGAGTTTTACTCAAGAGTAAAGTACCATTAAATTTGACAATATCGAAAAATGTTACTAAAAAAGTTGATCAGAATTAAAAATTAAGTTTAAATATGCAAGTACATCCATTTAAATTAATTCTTCAGATTATTTTATTTTTTACTAATATTTCTATTTTGAATGAACATTTATCTCTTGTGATTACGAAACAATTATAACCTTTTAGTTTTTCGATGTTTTCTAATAATTTTGCAGTTAAAACGCGTAATAAGTGCACTACAGTTAAATTTGCATTATTGTAGACATACGTTTTAAAAATAATTTTATTAATGTAAATAATAGCCTAAATTTTATAATATAAATTTTTAAAATTTAACAAAAATTTTATCATTAAATTATGTGACTTTCTACAATAAATTACCTTGACGTTTGTTGTCACATAGGGCATTATTTAATTTTTTTATTTTATACTTGTATAATATCATTTCCTTTCTTTATTTCCGCATTCAACTCTGGGAAGACTTTAAACAATTTCTCTCTTATCAATCTTGTTTTTTTTTTGGTATTTTTATGGTAAAGAAAATCTATTAGTTTGGAAAAAGAGATAATATGAGTAAAAAGGTATTTTTATCCAAAACTATAGATGTTGGCAATATTTTATTACATTTATTAAATTACACCTAACAACCTGGTTTTATAAGTAAGGCATTGCAAAAAAATTAATATTTACACATTCTGACAGAAACCTATTAATTCTGTAAATCTTAAATTCTTCATTTAAATATACGTACCGTGTAATAAATACCGGTGAAAAATCGTAAAAAAGTATTTTTCAATGGTTGGAACTTGAAACACAGTCTTCCATTGATCTTTTATTTAAATTGGTTCTGTTGTTGATACGTTTTTTGATTAAACCGAAATTGACATTGGAAAGCTGCTATTGGTTTGAAACACCTTAAAATTGGTTATAAAAAATTATTAAATTATTAGTATTTCAATTGTTTACTCGAATAGTAAAATATCACGTAAAAACAAGAGAAACAAATTATTAATTTCATGCATGGGTTTAGAAATGATTAATGAAAATAATCAACTGATTAAGGAAATAAAATATCCAAATTTTGTCCCTGATAAACACTCTGTATATAATAAAGTAATTGCGTCTCGAAAGTGTTTTTTCTAGATCTCTAATTTAGAAGGACCGGTCAGTGGCTCATTCTTGAATTTATTTTCCAGTTCAGTAAAACATCATTTGGAATTGTTATGTAAATAACTATGTCCTGGCAAATGAAAATTTAATAAGGACTGAATAAAGTTAACGCTGTAAAATCAGAGTCAAAATAGAAAAATGTGAGAATGCCTAAAGAGAGAATGGCTAAAGTTAATTATTTTAGAAACAAAACTATGATTTTTCATAGTACATGAACCACAAGAAAGGATAAAGTAATTAGTCATGTTTTATTGAGATAAGTCCATGTTCCGAATAATTTGATCTTGATAGAAAACAAGTTCAGTGTCGCGATCTATGTCTCATTCTTATTGAAATAAAAAAAAAATGGTGTAGGCGATACTACACTAGTACATCAATATGTGATTAATATTTATGAAGAATTGGTTTACGTAATAAATTTAAATGATACAGAGTGGCTTTTTAAATATTAATATAAGAAACAAAGCAAAATATTTACAATTTTTTTTTAAATATTTAAAGAAGTAAAAGAAATAATTACTTCCATGGTCCGATAGTTATATTATTAAATAACTACCACAGCACTAAACATTTAACGTAACATTACACAATTTGTATCTCAGCAAACGTGTTGATAAATGAACATATGTTTCAGTGTCTTGGAAACCACGAATTCGACAAAGGAACGGACGAACTTAACAGATATGTCTCAGCACTCACTTATCCAACAATTGGAGGAAACGTAGATTTTTCCAAAGTTCCTGATTTGATGCCTAAAATCCAAAAGTCGGTTATTCTGGAACTTAACGGAACCAAAATTGGTGTTATAGGTAAGGTGAACAGAAAATTACATTCTAAAAATTTTAGTTCGACCTTAAAATAAATAACGGATGTCAGTCACCGTTTTCTTTGTACGGTCAATAAATTATTTATAAGAAATTTAAATTAACATATCTATCATAGGATGAACTGGAATCAAGTTGTTCAGAATGTTCATTTTGAATTTATTAGATAATTAATATCATCCATTTTTTTGTAACAGGTCATTTAACGACAGAAACGGAAAAAATATCCAGTCCCGGAAATACAATATTTTTGGATGAAATAGAAACCGTCAGAAAAGAGAGTGAGCGATTAGACAGTCTAGGTGTGAAAATTATAATAGTTCTTGGCCACTCTGGTTATGCAAGAGATAAAGAAATAGCAGAAAAGGTTCCTCTTGCTGACGTGGTAGTTGGCGGCCATACGAATACATTTCTTTGGAACGGTCCACAACCAGACACTGAAACAGTAGAAGATCCATATCCAAAGGTTATTACTCAGCCTTCCGGAAAAAAAGTTCCTGTAGTTCAAGCCTATGCCTATACTAAGTATTTAGGTATGTCAAATTAGATCTTAACATGCATGATCTTAGTACATTTACTACGAAACATTAACCCTTTATTTAAATAAGTGATCAATATCTACTTATCCCTTAACTCTTACTAATATAGATTAACTCTACCCTAAATGTACATAAGAAAAATATCTAATAAGTTCTAAACCTAAGCGGATAAAGATGACTAAATGTGGGGATAATGATGAAATAAATTATTAATTTGAGAACCAGAAAGAATTCATTCTTGAATGGCCTTTAAACATTTTCTAATTCTTCTGAAATGAACTCACCGTGGCTATTTTTAAACCGACTCTCTATCAATCAGACGAACATTTAACTATGTTAAGCACAAGCAACATTATATTAAATCCAATCTAGTTTCTAAACAAAGATATTAAAAAACTATATCTGAACTGCTTCAAATTTCTTGCGCATGCTGTGCTCTTATCAAATTCGACCCAAAACAAAAATATCTTCTTTTTCAGGGAGACTCAATTTGACATTTGATGACTACGGGAATTTACTTACTTTCTCTGGTCAACCAATTTTCTTAAACAGTTCAATACCACAAGACGAAGACGTCTTAAAATTGTTAGAAGTATTCAGACCAGCAGTTATTGAAATAAATAAAGAAAACGTAGGAACTCTAAAAGTGATTTTAGATGGCGACAGTTATACCTGCAGAAATTCGGAGTGTAATTACGGAAATTTAATTGCGGATGCTAATGTTTTCTATAAAGCATCAGTTTCTCCAGTAACTTGGACGGAAGCTCCTATTGGTCTAATGAATGGGGGTAGTATTAGAGCTTCGGTAATACCGGGAGTCGGTAATCGTGTTACTAGGGGAGATATTCTTGCTACGTTACCCTTTGGAAATCAAATAGTTTCCTTGAAGCTCAAAGGATCTGATTTATTGAAGACTTTAGAACTAGGAATCAGAAGTAATGGAGAAACTTCGTACGGTGAATTTTTACAAGTTTCTGGACTCCAAGTTGTATATGATAGATCCAAACCGCCTATGTCAAGAGTAGTATCAATCAAAACAAGATGCGGTTCTTGTAGTATTCCAAAATACTCCGACTTTGACATTAATAAAAATTATTCTCTGGTAACTACCGATTATTTGGCAGATGGATTTGATGGTCATTACATATTAAAAGAAAACAGTTTTGATAAAAAGTATGAAGATTTGGGAGATGTGGATATCTTAGTTTGGTATTTTCGAACTTTTAGTCCTGTATATGCGTAAGTTCAAGGACGAATTACTTTTGTTAATAGCACAATCCCTGAACATTCAAATAGTGAATTATTTAAACCAACCGAATTTATAATATTACTGTTATTAGCTTACTTAGTATTACGATTTTAGAATATGTTTAAGTATTTAAATAATACAGTATATACGAATATCCTAAATCGGTTTTTTTTGCTACTATTATTAAATAGTTGAAATCAAAAAGTTTAATATATCGAATTAATTTCGTTAGTATCGATATAATAAGAAAAAAACGTTTAATTATCTTTCTATATGCTTGCCATACAACATCGTCTTCTCTTTTAGGGCGACTGAATTTAACCTTTGACGACAATGGAAATATCATGTCGTTTTTTGGACAACCTATTCTTCTAGACAATTCAGTACCTCAAGATGAAGATGTGTTACAGCTCCTCGAAAAATATAGACCAGCAGTAAACCAAGCTAATCAACAAGTGGAGGGTAAACTTCTAGTAACTTTAGACGGTGACCAAAATAGGTGTAGGCGTCAAGAATGTAATTTTGGAAACCTAATGGCTGATGTATTGGTGATGTACATAGCTACACGGTCGCCAATAATTTGGACCGAAGCTCCAATTGGACTTATTAATGGCGGTGGTCTTAGGACAACTGTCATGCCAGGAGTAAACAATAATGTCTCTAGAGGCGAACTTTTATCTGCAATACCATTTGGTAATCAAATAGTCAGTTTAACTCTAAGAGGGTCCGATCTATGGAAGACTCTTGAATTAGGAATACGAGGAAATGGAGAAACTTCAGAAGGAGAATTTTTACAAGTTTCTGGACTTAAAGTTGTTTATGACAGATCGAAACCCGCGCTGTCTAGAGTGGTTTCAATCAAGACGAGATGTGGAAACTGTGAAATACCAACTTACCAAGACATAGATCTTTCCAAAAACTATAAAATAGTAACTATAAGTTTTTTGTCGGACGGGTATGATGGACATATTATTCTAAAGGAAAATGCGCTCGATAAAAAAATTGAAGAACTGTCAGATATTGATGGTTTAGCATGGTATTTTAATACATACAGTCCTGTTTTTGCTGAAGTACAAGGAAGAATTAGTTTTGTTCACAATCAGAATAGTGGGTCTCATATAAAACCTGCTATTTTTATTTTATTTATTTCAGTATTCCTAAATGTAATTTAGAGTTAATTTATCAAATTTAGTTAAAATTTTAGTGGGTTAATACTTTCACTTAATTCCTTTAAAATTAATTACCAAAAAGTACTTAATAATTATTTAAATTTAGCGTTTTTCCAGTACTTAAATACAATTAAGAAATAAATTTACTTTAAACAAACCAAAGCATTTTTGATTTTTGAAGAGTAACAAAAGGTTACGTGTTTGGTGCGTACACACTATGTAATGAAAGAAAGGCTGAATAAGTTGTATTTTAAAGTGTGTAAGATTCTTTATTTAAAGATATGTGTAAAAGAAATATATATATTTCTCAAAGTCAAAAGAATGTCAAGCGCTTTCGGCAAAACAATGCCATCATCAGGACAAACTGAAAAAATAATTGATGATAGAAGATCATACATAAAGCAAACATGATACTTACAAAAGTGCAAAAAAGTAGAGAAGGTTGGTTATAAAACAAAAGTAGAGAACATCAACGCAGTAACAATACATCTTAAATTAACTTTTTTTAAAAAACGACATTAATATAGTAGAAAACAGTAACATTTTTAAAAAAATTTGGTTTTTAAAGGCCCAGGCCTGAAAGTTGTCCCAATAAAAGACAACAAGTGTTTTTTAAAAAACATGTAAAATAAATAAAAAATTAAGATGTTTTACGTGAGAAAATTATGAACATGCGGTTTTTGACAAAGTTAGAAAAAGAGTAAGGTTATTTTTAAGTAAAGGGAAAGGTAAAAGGCCAGGACAATAAAAAGGAAGAATAGATCTGAGAGACGTTCAAATATGAAGGTGGATGTAGGAGAGAAGAATATGTTGACTAGTGGTTAATTTAAATAGGTTTTAAAAATAAAAGAAGTGATTACTTACCACACACTTACAAACTTTTGAATAATGGGTTAAATTTGTTAATATTTAGGTGAATTTGGGTGTTTAAACAGGAGGAGGAAGGTTTATTTAGTTCACGAAGGATTTCAAGATCTTCGAGAAGATCAAGTTTAAAGTTACAATTGAAGATGTTGTGTAAAATTTTAACGTTTTCAGGGGGGTTGAAATTGTGTTTGTTAAATTTTAAATGGTGTCCAAAGGTGGACTTATCAGGGTATCTGATGTGTTCTTTGATTCGAATGTCCAGTTTTCGAACAGTTATTCCAATGTAAGTTGAATTACAATCTAAACAAGAAAGTTTGTAAATACCGCTTTTGTCAAGGATGGGAAGAGAATCTTTTGTGTGACTAAGTAACGATTTAATGGAAAGGTTGTTTTTGAAGGATATCTTGATATTGTCTAAATTTCGGAAGATTTTGGAAATGTCATGGGAAATTTTTCCTAGGTAAGGTAATGAGAAATATTTTAAATTAGTCGAAGGGACAGGACTTACATTATATGCTTGTTGTATGTTACGTTTTAGTTTTAATTTATGGAGGACTTTATCGATAATATTTGGCTGGAAACTGTTGTTAACAGCTAATTGTTTTAAGATATTAACTTCTTTGGAAAAATTGTCTGGGGATAAAGGAACATTGAGTAAGCGGTGAACATAGCAGTAAATAGCGGACATTTTATGTTGGAAAGAGTGATTGGAATGGAAATTGATAAGATGATCAGTTTGAGTAGGTTTCCTATATATGTCAAAAGAAAGTTGGTTATTCGAAAGGGTAATGGACAGATCAAGAAAATTAATCGAGGAATTCACTTCAATTTCAACTGTGAAGGAAATGTTAGGGTGGAGATTGTTCAAAAAAAGAAGAAAGTTATTAATATCTGAAGAGTTACCTTTGAAGATAACAAAAATGTCGTCAACATATCTATGCCAATTAAGAATAAATTGGTTATTAGTAGGAATAAGAATTTTTTCATTTTCAAGATGATCTAGGAAGAGATCAGCCATCAGGCAACTCAGAGGATTACCCATACTTAAGCCATGAGGTTGCTGGTAAAATTTATTATTAAAAAGGAAGAAATCTTGGTCCAGACAGATTTTTAAGAGTTCAAGGGTGAATGTTATTGTATCTGGATTGATATTGTTTTTTAATAAAAGATTTTTAACTATAGGGAGAGTTTCATTTTTTGGAACGTTAGTGTAAAGGTTACAAACGTCAAAGGAAATTAATTTTATATCATGGGGAAGAACTAAATTTTTAGTCTTGTTAATGAGGTCTAAAGAGTTAACGACCGTGAATTTTGGTTTGTAATTAAGTAGTTGGTTTAAAAAATTGTTTAAGAATTTTGCGAGGGATGAAGCAGGGGAATTGAAGAAACTGACGACTGGTCTCATAGGGGAGTTGGGTTTATGAATTTTTGGTAAGCCATAAAGGCGAGGGATGAAAGGGTTTTTTAAAAGAAAAGAGTTAGGATTAAGATTGAGGTTGGTGAAGAAATTTTTGAATTTAAGAATGGAAGATTTCAGATCTTTATTGTATTTATTGAAGGGGTTAGAGGCAAGTAATTTGAAGTCATTATTTTCTAAGAAATTTTCAGTTTTTAAAATATATTCATCCTTATACATGATAACTAAACAATTACCTTTATCAGCTTTGGTTAAAATTAAGTTGGAAATAGTTATTTTTTGTTTGATACTCTTGATTAAGGTTAAGTGTTTCAAAGCGAGGGAATTGTTGTTAATTGTGTGTCTTGAAGAGAGATGTTTATTAAGAATATTTAAGCATTGGGATTTGAAAGAATTAACTAAGTCAGGGTCATTAGAAAAATGGTTAATGATGAAGTCTATATCGATGGAAAATTCTTCTAACAATTTTTTATTTATGTTAGGATTAATTGAAAATTTAAGACCTAAGGATAAAAAGTGCAGTTCATTTTTGTCAAAGAAAACATCAGTAAGGTTTTTAACTCTGTCATGAAATTTATGATTAGAAAATTTAGGAAAATGGTTAGAAGGAGATTTTTTATGAACATTATTGTTCTTTCTAAGCAAAAGGTTGAGTTTGTTATTGAGTTTAGTATATTTGGAATGTTTAGAAAAACTTACTTTATCTTGAATGTCGTTTAAGAAAGCTTGAAGTGTGTGGTAAGGAATCACTCTTACAAGTTTATCATAAAGAGACTTAAGTTCTAAGTTTATGCTGTTGAGCTTAGAGTAATGTTTACAAATTTCAGAATTCATGATTTTCTTTTCGATGTATGAAGAATACTTGATTGGAATGTTCTTAGGTAGTCTGCATCTGGCGAATGACGGAGTGATGTTGAGTTTCTTGCATTGGTGGATGAACCAGATGTCTAGTTTAAGTAACTCCCTCTTTTCTGCTAGTCTAAGGTAAGGTAGCACCTTGTGATCCATACTGATAATAATTGATTTTTGAAGAGTAACAAAAGGTTACGTGTTTGGTGCGTACACACTATGTAATGAAAGAAAGGCTGAATAAGTTGTATTTTAAAGTGTGTAAGATTCTTTATTTAAAGATATGTGTAAAAGAAATATATATATTTCTCAAAGTCAAAAGAGTGTCAAGCGCTTTCGGCAAAACAATGCCATCATCAGGACAAACTGAAAAAATAATTGATGATAGAAGATCATACATAAAGCAAACATGATACTTACAAAAGTGCAAAAAAGTAGAGAAGGTTGGTTATAAAACAAAAGTAGAGAACATCAACGCAGTAACAATACATCTTAAATTAACTTTTTTTAAAAAACGACATTAATATAGTAGAAAACAGTAACATTTTTAAAAAAATTTGGTTTTTAAAGGCCCAGGCCTGAAAGTTGTCCCAATAAAAGACAACAAGTGTTTTTTAAAAAACATGTAAAATAAATAAAAAATTAAGATGTTTTACGTGAGAAAATTATGAACATGCGGTTTTTGACAAAGTTAGAAAAAGAGTAAGGTTATTTTTAAGTAAAGGGAAAGGTAAAAGGCCAGGACAATAAAAAGGAAGAATAGATCTGAGAGACGTTCAAATATGAAGGTGGATGTAGGAGAGAAGAATATGTTGACTAGTGGTTAATTTAAATAGGTTTTAAAAATAAAAGAAGTGATTACTTACCACACACTTACAAACTTTTGAATAATGGGTTAAATTTGTTAATATTTAGGTGAATTTGGGTGTTTAAACAGGAGGAGGAAGGTTTATTTAGTTCACGAAGGATTTCAAGATCTTCGAGAAGATCAAGTTTAAAGTTACAATTGAAGATGTTGTGTAAAATTTTAACGTTTTCAGGGGGGTTGAAATTGTGTTTGTTAAATTTTAAATGGTGTCCAAAGGTGGACTTATCAGGGTATCTGATGTGTTCTTTGATTCGAATGTCCAGTTTTCGAACAGTTTTTCCAATGTAAGTTGAATTACAATCTAAACAAGAAAGTTTGTAAATACCGCTTTTGTCAAGGATGGGAAGAGAATCTTTTGTGTGACTAAGTAACGATTTAATGGAAAGGTTGTTTTTGAAGGATATCTTGATATTGTCTAAATTTCGGAAGATTTTGGAAATGTCATGGGAAATTTTTCTTAGGTAAGGTAATGAGAAATATTTTAAATTAGTCGAAGGGACAGGACTTACATTATATGCTTGTTGTATGTTACGTTTTAGTTTTAATTTATGGAGGACTTTATCGATAATATTTGGCTGGAAACTGTTGTTAACAGCTAATTGTTTTAAGATATTAACTTCTTTGGAAAAATTGTCTGGGGATAAAGGAACATTGAGTAAGCGGTGAACATAGCAGTAAATAGCGGACATTTTATGTTGGAAAGAGTGATTGGAATGGAAATTGATAAGATGATCAGTTTGAGTAGGTTTCCTATATATGTCAAAAGAAAGTTGGTTATTCGAAAGGGTAATGGACAGATCAAGAAAATTAATCGAGGAATTCACTTCAATTTCAATTGTGAAGGAAATGTTAGGGTGGAGATTGTTCAAAAAAAGAAGAAAGTTATTAATATCTGAAGAGTTACCTTTGAAGATAACAAAAATGTCGTCAACATATCTATGCCAATTAAGAATAAATTGGTTATTAGTAGGAATAAGAATTTTTTCATTTTCAAGATGATCTAGGAAGAGATCAGCCATCAGGCAACTTAGAGGATTACCCATACTTAAGCCATGAGGTTGCTGGTAAAATTTATTATTAAAAAGGAAGAAATCTTGGTCCAGACAGATTTTTAAGAGTTCAAGGGTGAATGTTATTGTATCTGGATTGATATTGTTTTTTAATAAAAGATTTTTAACTATAGGGAGAGTTTCATTTTTTGGAACGTTAGTGTAAAGGTTACAAACGTCAAAGGCCTGGGCCTTTAAAAACCAAATTTTTTTAAAAATGTTACTGTTTTCTACTATATTAATGTCGTTTTTTAAAAAAAGTTAATTTAAGATGTATTGTTACTGCGTTGATGTTCTCTACTTTTGTTTTATAACCAACCTTCTCTACTTTTTTGCACTTTTGTAAGTTTCATGTTTGCTTTATGTATGATCTTCTATCATCAATTATTTTTTCAGTTTGTCCTGATGATGGCATTGTTTTGCCGAAAGCGCTTGACACTTTTTTGACTTTGAGAAATATATATATTTCTTTTACACATATCTTTAAATAAAGAATCTTACACACTTTAAAATACAACTTATTCAGCCTTTCTTTCAAAGCATTTTTTCTTTATTAAGTAATATGTAATAAGTAAAATTACAAAAAGATACTCAATATTTGACATAATGTAAATAAAAAATATATATTTAAATAATGCAAAAATTTTCGAACTATATTAAAAGTATTAAATTAAATTTATAAATGTACGTAAGCTTAATGTATATTAAACGAATATAATAAAACAGGCATGTGATAATTAATAGTTTTTTTTATAATTATTTTGACATATTGTTGTTTATTCAGGGTCTACAAACGACAATTTTTTTTCTCCAGAAACAAGTAAATCAGTAAGAAATACATTAAAAAAAAATGTGGCGCATCAAAGTAATGTTTTTTTTAAATCATTTCTTAAATATATTTATTGAATTTATAAAGGGCTTTAAAATAAATAATTTTGTCACCACAGACCGTAGCCAAATGTATACTTTAATTTTCAAGTAACTTCCTTTGGCATTGCGATCAGGATCATGAAAATTTTGACTTTTTGGTTATACAATATTCAATAGTTCAAATTATTCATTTTTGCCCTAAGTTGAAATCAGTTCAATAAGCATATTTAAAAACGAAACAATGTCTTTGAACGCCCCTATGAAACTACATTAATTTGTCGAAATATGAAAAAAAAAACATAACTTTGATATGTTACATTTTTTTCATCCACAATATATATTTAAAAATATACACTAATTACCTTGTCTCATGTTATGTCCTACCCTATAATTTAGTCTTTTAGAATGTGTCTATTTATCGATTCGAATCAAAGTTTAAACTAATTTCATATCTGTTGGAGCGTACTTTTTTCATTTAAAAAATAATTCGTTTATTTAATTCTAATCCTAATATGAAGTGAATTTAAACTTTCATAATTATAAGGTTAATTTCACCTTCTATAGGTTTTTGCAATATTTTTGGTAAAAAATTACTTCTCAAAAGATGTAGCAACACTGCAGTGTATTGATTAGAGAACCATTTACTAACAATTACCCGATGATGTTTGGAAGAATAATTATTTTTTCCTTCCTTTCTCTTTAGTTTAATTTGGTAATGGTTGAACAGATTCCGTGTTTTCTAAATGAATTGAAGAATATGTTTACTTCTCTTCCAGGAAAACTAAATTTGACATTCGATGACAAAGGAGAATTGGTGACATTTTCTGGGCAACCTATTCTAGTAGACAGCACAATACCCCAAGACAAAGATGTACTAGAACTGCTAGAAACTTACCGTCCGGCTATAGATGAAGTAAACAAACAAACCGTAGGAACATTATTAGTAACTCTAGATAGTGATAAATGTAGAATTGAAGAATGCAACTACGGAAATTTAATAGCGGATGCGAACGTTTTGTATAAAGCTTCGCTTTCTTCTGTTACTTGGACAGATACTCCCATAGGTTTAATGAATGGAGGAGGTATTCGAATTAATGTAGTACCAGGACCATTTCGAGCTGTAACTAGAGGAGATATTTTAGCTACATTACCTTTCGGCAAACAAATAGTTACTTTAACTTTAAAAGGATCTGCTTTAGTCAAAACTCTAGAGCAAGGCATTAGAAGCAACGGAGAAACTTCAAGAGGGGAATTTTTGCAAGTGTCTGGACTAAAAGTTGTTTTTGACAGGTCAAAACCTGCCATGTCTAGAGTAGTTTCAGTAAAAACAAGATGCGGTAACTGCCCAATTCCAGTATATGAAGACATTGATCTTGATAAAAACTACACAGTGATAACAACCGATTTTTTGGCAGATGGTAATGACGGGCTGTACGCCTTAAAAGAAGAAGGTTGGCATAGAAAACAAGAAGATTTAGACGATGTTAATATTTTAGTATGGTATTTTAATAAATACAGCCCTGTTTATACTGAAATTCAAGGTAGAATAAGTTTCCTTGATCAGATCACACCAGAGGTGCAAAAACCAAATCACGGAGTTTCAGTTACAACGTCTAATAATTTAATCATAATGTTAATAGCATTGTCGCTTTTTAAGTATAGAATTTTCAATATTTAATATGATTTTTACATATTAATAAAGTTTTTGTACTTTTAATCGAGTTTTATATAATATTGTGTCTACGGTTTATGAACGAAACTGATTTTGGCACAACGTGAAAAGTGATAAATTCATAACCAATGATTATATAAATAATGACTAACAAGCTACTTTCAATTTAAACTCTAATACCAGATAAACTCTTATGATAGTTACTGTAAAATTGCTATTAAAAATTAAAAATATCTTCTTCTCTCAGTTGAAGGCAGTGTAAGCTGTATTTCCACAACTTTTTCGCATAATCCATATCATTTGATTCGATACTCGATTCACTTTTTTTACATTCAATATAGTAACAACCAGTTTCTTCAGCACATTCATCGCTGACTGCGCAATAAATTTGTGTCTGTGCACCTTGATTAGGAGATTTTATGAACCATCCAGCCACATTGTACCAAATCCAGGTTAAACCTGGTATATTTGACCCGAAATGTCTACCCAGTTCTGTATGGATTATTCCTGGATGCAAAGAGTAGGTTGTTACGCCATTTACGTTGTATTCTAAAAAAATGTATTGTACAGATTGGTCTAATATTCTAACAGCAGACAACTATGTTATTATAAAAAAAGGTACTAGGTTTAAATTTTGGTTATACATCAATGATAAGAAATATAATATTTGTACCTTGAAGCTTTCTAGCTAATTCTTTGCTAAACAAAATATTTGCCAATTTACTCTGTTGATAAGCGTGAAGCGGGCTGTATTTTCGTTTTTCCCAATTTAAGTCGGTAAGATCTATACCTGAATAATCTTAAAAATATGTGTTATTACACTGATTGTCTCATTACATAACTTTCATGAAATCTTACAAGTATGAGCCATGGAAGACACATTAACTATGCGGGCAGGAGTACTCTTGCATATTTTTGGTAATAGAATCAAGGTGAATAAGAAGTGACCTATATAGTTTGTTGCAAACTGTGTTTCAAATCCGTCCACACTCCTTGAGAATGGGCACACCATAACGCCTGCATTATTAATTAAAATGTTAATGTTCTCTTCGCTTTCTAGGAGATTTTCGGCGCAAGAACGCACCGAAGCTAAGTTAGATAAATCCAAATACGTAACTTTTAATTCACCTGTATTCGTTTTTGTACGACAGGACTTTTTTATATCTTCGATAGACGCGTGCGATTTATCTAGATTTCTACAAGCAAGAATTACTTTGGCACCTAAAAAAAAACGAGTGTACTATTAATACACCTGGCAAGATATTTCAGATAAAACTGAAGTGTTTTTATCTGAAAACACGTTAAAGTCATTTTGTAAATAAATAATTCAGGGCCGGCTTTAAAGGATACATCTTACATGTTGTAGTTTAAGTTAAAAATAATATTATCAAACTAAAAGTCATATTATAATAATTGGACTGACATCAGTAAAGTGCTTAATAAAACAACTACTACAAATTATAAAACTAATAATAAATAATAATCAGGTAATCGGATCTAGAACTAAATTCTGTTGTAATCAAAGTTTGTAAGATAGAAAAAAATTAAAATTCTTATTTCTTTTTTATTCCAGAAACTGAATCAATTCCATGACTAAACAGACCAATAAAAAAATATTAAGTACTCTCAAGCCATAGTTGTTAAATGTTTTCAATGGCTTCTGCATTGAAAAGAAAAATCGCAGGCATTTGCTCGAACTATTCTCTTAACAGAACATTCCTGAACGACTGTATGTAGAGAATTATAAAAATTGGTTCTAAAGATTCAAGAAAAAGAAGTTTGCTTCACAAGTGTTCAGAAAATTTTATAAACCAACACAACTTCAGATTAAAATTCCGAATAAAAGTAAAGAAATAATAAATTGTTCTCTATTTTCAAAGCAATTGATTTGGACGGTTTCTTGGATATTTATCCATTATATATTAGGCGGCACAAATTACGAATAACTTCAATAAAACGAGGCCAAACCATGAGAAAACACGAGTTCCTTAAATATTCAAAAATAGGAAATTATTTAACAGCGGCCAATTATCCTGATTAGTTAGTATTTGACTTTTGATAAAATACAAATTGTTTCTAAATGCGTGCAATGAAATTCTGTAGGATATTCTTCATTAAATTTTGAAGGCTAAAAAAATTTTCCAGTCCAACTCCTAGAGAGATTACCCCTTTCTCAAATCTGAGTTAATATAAAATCTACAAATTTCGGGAATTACATGCATTCTCAAAAGGTAATTATGCATTTTTGTTCAGAATTACCATTATCTTATGAGAAGATATAATTAACAAACTTTGTTTTATTTCCTGTCAGAACTTTTTATGAGGTTGAATTTTATAAATTGAAAATATTATTCGGAATTTTTAATTTATTTCTCGACCTCTTAACTTATTTTAAACAAATATTAATGGATGCATTAAATGGATGTGTTAGTACAGCAGCATAATATCTTACAATAAATGCAAGTATATGGGTCTGGACCCATTGTTCGTTTTCATTTAATCGATTTCATTTCTTCTAGGACCTAATGTTTAGTGAAATAATCATTATGTAAATAGGGAAACCTCATTTCTACCGATTTATGAACCTGGTTTCTAGACTCTACATAGGAATTACTAAAAAAGTCAGCAAATGAGTTTACCGTATCAAATGGCGAATCTAATATTTGATTTTTGTAATTCATGCAGAAAGCAACTTTACCTGAACAAGTCTTATTTACATACTCAATATTACCAACATATTGGTTATGAGCATGTTCAGTGTTCCTTTTTAATTTTGATCTTAAGGAGTTTAAACTTGGTTAAAATTTGCATATCCTCATACTTCTGAGACAACTGTCGATGCCTCGACTTTTCAAGAATATCTTTGATAATAGTGCCGTCAAACCAAAGAGGAAATCTGTTTTTATGTTTGACAGAGTATTTTGGTAGAGGAAAGGCGCCTAATATGGAGTACTCTCCTATTATGGGGTACCCACATTATTACGTAGCACATATATTGCTATCTATTATTTACCGATTTTATTATTACTGGAACTTTACTAAACTTTTACAGTACCACAGAAATGCTCCAGGAAGAATTCTGTATTGTATTAATGAACATAACCTTTAAATTTTTCCGTGCTGCAAATATTTCGTATGTACCTACTTGTTGAAATAGAAAAAAAAATATTTCAGAAGCTTAAAGTAACAAAGTGGATGTCCTGGAATCGCGAAAATATGTTAGCAGCTGTTAAGGCATGTCCTAAAGTAAAGTCATTGGCTACAAAAAACGTTCGAAGTACCATGGAGTACTCCAAACAACCTCGGTAAGATATATAAAGATGAATGGAGATCCAGAAAGTATTATTTTAATAAGAATGCGAAGAAATGCTGTTTTGTCCAATGAACTATAAAATGCG
Source organism: Hermaeophaga mercurialis (assembly GCA_951812935.1). Taxonomy (NCBI): domain Eukaryota; kingdom Metazoa; phylum Arthropoda; class Insecta; order Coleoptera; family Chrysomelidae; genus Hermaeophaga; species Hermaeophaga mercurialis. The sequence continues at coordinate 46,923,869 of OX638360.1, forward strand.
TTAGTGAACCTCCCTTAGAAATGGAAAAGAAGTATTTTGGATTGTCGACACGGGATATATGTTGCTTAACGTTCGATTTATGTAAACAAAATATGAATTAAATATGATTTTTGAAGAATCTAATGATAGTCCCTTCCGCGACGAAGATGAGGAAAATATTGTAAGTTCTGTGAACAGAAATATGAAAACGTCAGACCTGGAGAAGAGTGGGTTCAGTGCCAATCATGTAACAAATGGACTCATTCAGAATATGCTGAAAATGGCAGCCCAATTATGCCAATTGTAACTTTTGTGTTTTTTTATTACTTAATTTATACATTCACTTAGTTTAGTTTTTTATAGGTACTGGTACACTTGTACCGTGTTTTGAATAAAAAAAGGTTTAAAAGCCATATATCAGGTACCCCTTATTAGCAACTATGAATACCCCATAATAAACAACACCTAGAGCTTAATATGGGGTACCTCCTTTAAAATTATTTTATTTGTTTAGTCAAAAATGGTAACTATAAATTATATTTTTTTAAATCTGTTCGAATAAAGGTAAAACAAAAAGTAACCCGAAGATCAAATAGTTCCACCAATATTTATAAATACAATCCATATTAGGAGGTTTTCCTCTACACATAAGTCTAAAATACCTTATATTTTACCATAGAAATACTGAATTCATCGACTAAATGCATTCAAAAACGTTCAATCAATATTTGATATAATCTCATTCATGACTTGACAGTTTCGTCTGAAAGTTGTAGCAGTTAGTATAAGCACATTCCAAATGACTATTTTTTGCATTTTACCACTTAATTTACAAGTAATTTCAAATGCAGGATTATAGTTATCACTTGAAAAGAAACTTTTTTAATGAAATTTTAATTAAACCCATGTTAGAGTACCATCTTTAGAGAACTCTAATTTACTTAACCGAGTAATTTTGTACAAAACCATATTTATCACCTCTTTCATAAAAATCCTTGGCCGTTTCTTTTCCAATCCCCGTATTTGCTCCTGTCACAATGGCAGTTTTTCCATCAAGTCTATTTTTTGATAAACATCGTGCACTGGATATTATTCCCATGTCTGCCTACAAAAATATCAACATACAGACCTTTTACTTACATAAAAAAATGTCGAATTATATAGAGACCATAAGACTCATTAGAACCAAATTACCTTATAAAAAATGAATCTTAAGAGAGCATCGATTCTTCTCAGATATCTTCCAAACGATTAAGATCGAATTTTATAAATTGATTCATTTTCATTATCTTAAACGTCTAATTTGGCAGGCCATCGTGTATGATACTAATTATATTTAATTTTGCCACTATTCACATTAATAATGTTGCTTTGTTTTCGAGTCATTATTTTTAGTTTAGTTTTCTATTATTCACGAAAATATTAACAGAAAAGTATATAAAAATTGGTGTACGAAATTTCGTAAAAAAATATTCCTAATACATAATTTAAATATAAAATTTTGATATTTTTCTATCATTTATCACCTGGCAGAATGCAATTTTAAGGATTCTAGATCCCATATTTTTGATTTTGTGAAAGAGTATACTGATATTTGTTTCCTATCCATATTTAAAAACACAAACGTCAACTTGGTGTCACAAATATATTTTTACTTGTTTGTCATGAAGTTATAAGATTAAATAAGATATCTAATTATTTCTTCTTTATGGGAAAACTTAAAGTAAGTGTTATTAAATTATGTTTATGCCCAAGTAAATAAATATACTCGTACTTACCTTTGTAGTGTTTGCAAACACTGTACTGCCGCAGTGAAATATATATTGAAATAAAAACAAATTATATGGGTCTCAAATTACATACAACTTTGTGGTTTACAAGAACTGTATAGTGTGTCCATTTAGTATATATTTCCAGAGTACCTCAATTTGTGTTATATATGCGATAAAGATTTTGAATAAATACACCAAACTGAATATATTTTTCAAGGGGGGCATCCATATCATTTTGATTTTCTGATTTCTACTCTATGAGTTAATTTCAACGTTGCACCACACTTGGACATGGCATGAATAATTTGAATACCCTAAACAATTTTTTATGAAATTCAATCGTCTGCTGTGTCAAAACCATTAACAACAAAACATTTAAATATTTCTTTATTCAATTCATGTTAAGTTAAGGTGACCAACTATACTCATTTACTGAGTTTTGTACTCTTTTTTCGCAAACCGTTCTCTTTTCAAATCCTGTACTCTGAAAGTACTCATTTGTATAATTTTAGAGCATTAAATTGTTTCAAATGGACCCTTCTAAATAGTAAAATTGAATGGAAAGAAGTTTCTTCAGCAGTCGAAGTTGTAATGAAGGAAGTAAAAGATGTAGTTATTAATGACAATTTTCTCTTTGAAGAAATTCGAAGAGTAAATTTATATTTAAATGAAGAAAAATTGAAGAAATGGAACGATGAGAAAATAGAACTTGACAAAAGATGGGTAGAAATCTTTCGGCATTTTAGAGTAGAACATATCTCACATGAAAATTTAAAAGTTTAAGTTTTAATAGAAATTTCCTTATGTTGTCCAGGCACTAATGCTGCTGTTGAAAGGGTATTTTCACTAGGGAATGATTATTGGAGCAGTGAGAAGTCGCAACTTTCTGTAAAAACATTATCTGCCGTCATAACAGTCAAATTTAATATGCAAAATGAAAGTTGTTCGGATGTGGCTACATTATTAGACGAACATCCTCATTTAGCAAAAAAATCCACTCCGAAGAAAAATATGTTTTTAAAAGAAAATAAAGTTTTTATCGTTTTTTCTTCTTTTTTTTTTTCACCTATGAAATACTTGCAAAGTGTACTCTTTTTGAACAAAAAATAGTTGGTCACCTTAGTTAAGTGGTTATAGTTATTTTAAGAGAGAAAACAGTAAAATATATAGGATGGCAGACAAGTTGAGAATGAATTATTTTCCTTTCAGCAACACACCTAGTGAGGTCAAGATTGCAAAAAAAACAAAAAATTTATCTAGTTAAAAAAATCATATTTTATGTCGCAAAACACTTTTAAAGAGCATAATTTTGATGTTTCAAACTTTTTTAAACAATCTGTATTCCATGAAATAATTTTGAAATATAGAATGCGTGGATCATCTGGTATACAATTATTGGTAGACATCCAATACAGCTAAGTTTGCCTTGGATATACGATACAATCGTCTTTAAACAGCGTTTTTTTCGCAAAAACTTGTTTACCTTGTTATCAAATATTATTTAATATTCTTTATTTTTTTCTTCTTAAATTTATAATAATATACAATAAAATTGTAGCAATTAAAATCCATACAAATTAAATTTTTTTTTCTACAACTCACTATGGTTCTTACTACTCAAGCAATATACATTACATAATTCATTTTAATTAAACTTAGATAAGCTTTTGGTTTTAAATAAAATATAATTCATACCCTTGAACCTTAGATACTATTATTATTATTATTATTATTATTATTATTATTATTATTATTATTATTATTATTATTATTATTATTATTATTATTATTATTATTATTATTATTATTGTTTTTTTCATCTTGGTACCACCACAGGAACATATTTGTATGTACCTAATACAAAACTTTTCTGATTTTTTCAATGATTCTTTAAACATTAGTCTTTCAGTTTACATAAAATATCTTACTGCAGAAAATACTATAGTCTACAAAGTACATATCAGATATTGTTGACAAGTACAATAAAAAAATAATAAAAAGATTTCAATAAGACTAAAAACACCTCTAGGTTCTTAAAATTATATTCAAAGTCAAATGAAATTACATAAATCTCCAAAATGTATGCAATGCAAAATACCCTAAACAAAGACCAAAATGGCAGCGCGTTGATTTCTATCTCTATCTTTTTCGGTACATAAACTTTAAACATGATCGACATTGTCTTCAAGTAAACAATTAAAATGTATGAGTAATGGGATATGGTGTTCTGTTTATAAATAAATGTTTTTCAAGTTAAACCTTGAAGGTCTAATTACTGAAACATTAGCGCAACATTTCAGGAAACTGGTGTTCAGAACATCTTAGTATTTTTTAAGTCAAACAATGTATTCAAATATTTGCCAACCCTTCTGTGACTCCCTGTATATGTCAACGAAAAACGTCATCAAATATGTTAAAAAAAATTGACATTACACGTTTGCGATAGATTTGTAAGTGCATGATTTAGTGAAAATAATAGGTTTGGTAATGTTTTCACGAAAGTGTACAGGAAGCTATCAATTAAAATAATTAAAACAAATTTACTAAAAATTCTATATTATACAAATAATCTGCAGATTTTGTAAAAAGAAAGAAATACTGTATTCACTGGCAGAGTAAAGGAGTACAGTTCTGGAGTTTACGGGAATCTCATGGATTTTTATAAAATTTTCAGAAAATCTTGATATACACTAAAACGATTGGTTGTTTTACTTTTGCAAAAAGTTTTTAAAGCAAAATGTTGAGTTTAATGATACTTTACTGTGTTTCAAAAAGAGTGACACATCAAGATTCCCTTAAAATACAATTTGACCTAATTGGAAAACTAATTGAATACATTTTTGATGGAAAATAATTTTCGTCAAAAAAAATAGTAGGTTAAGCTTCAAGCCGCTGCTAGCCATGACCAAAAGCAACATTAGAAGCTTGATAGGCCATGTTCGAATAATCAAGAAATCCAATATTAGCACTAAGAGCAAATTGCAGAATGTGTGCTAGTAGTTAGGAAAACTCTGTACTTATGAGAATGATCCAAATAGTGCTTAATCTTCTAATATTTATTTGTCCTCATCATCACTTAATGTTAATTTCTTTTTTTTTCAGTTTGAATACTACCATTTTATTGCCAGCACGATTTAAATTCCATTGTTACATGTGGTTAATATTAATATAATTCTAATAGTCGTAAGGACCAATGAAATGAGATGTTTAAATACGTTACAATAATTATGGTACTAACAGTAACGGTTCAATGCAAATTTAAGTTAATACTTCTGCACAACAATGACATTCACGGGAGGTACGAGGAAACCGAAAAAGATGGTAAACCATGTAAACCAGAACACAGGAATAAAAGTTGCATTGGGGGTTTTGCGAGGACCGCTCATTTAATAAGGAAATACAGGAAAGAAGCGGAAGATGGTGTGGGGCCGCCAGTTATTTTTTTGAGTGCTGGAGATATTTTCACCGGTACTCGTTGGGACGGTATTCATAAATGGAATATAGCGTCAGCGTTTATGAATATTCTGAAACCAGATGTTCAGGTAAATTATTTGATTACATTACTTACAAATTAGGTAGTAATTAACTTTATTTAATTAAATCCCCCACGGGGACCGGTAATCTCGACAACAAAAATATTTTAATCCGTTTAAGTTTTTATGGCTATAACTCTACAGGGTAATGTCCCCACCAAATAAATTTTCAGATGTTATATTGTTTATAGGAACCACCCCCTTAACCACCTCTACTTATTCATTATCCAATAAAGATATAAATAACTCATTTTACTGAATCTCAAACTATACTCGATTTAGTAATTTTTAAATATTACTAGTATGTACAGTACTGTTTCTCTGTGTATTAAATGTATTGAAAAATGGATATCAAAGTTATTAAGAGCATACGTGGTAAATCAATGCTCGTTGTTAATAATTTTAAATTTAGTACCAGAAAAACATAGTTTTAAATGGTGAAATGTTGTGGAAATGTGTAAATAATCGATACAATTGCACTATTCTTACATTAGGTGAAATACCAAACATGGTAATTTAAAAATTCAAAGGTAAACATTACCATTAGGCTGATTTAGTGGCAGAAGAAAAGCTGTTGAAGAACTAGTGTTAAAAATTTTAACTGTTACAATAGTGAAAAATGAACACTTTGTTTTTATTAACAATGAAACTGAAAATATAATTTTTATGAGATTTTTTTGTATTTCTTTCTACTGTGACCTCGCTTAAAAATAAGGTTAATATAAATTAATGTTTTTTGTGCATATAAATGTATGTAATTTAGAATAGTTTAAATTTTTTTCTTATTTGAATGTTTTTTATCTTTTATGCAAATTCATGTTTTTTATTAAATTAATACTTAAAAAAAAAGAAAAGCTACATTTTCAACATATTGGTTTTCTTTATATGACCTACTGCCAGATTTTGTTAAAATAAATAATAAAAGGAGTAGTAGTTTAATACAATTCAAAAAGTTTGGTATTGAGATAGTCGGTGGCGAGATTATTTGTTAGATTTTTTCCTGAAAGGGTTTGACGACTTTGATGACTTCCGGTGGCGAGGTTACCAACATACGTTTCCACATAAACATACTCTAAAAGATTAAGTCCGTAATCTGCAATCTTATATTTACAAAAACACTCATTTATTTTCTTAAATATAAGGGCGGAAATAAACTTTTATTTAGATCTTAGATTATTCTTCGAATAACTTCTTAGATATAAATTCATATGTCTCTAAAAACAGTTTTATACCCTTAAAAACTCACCCCCTTCTACTTCCCGACCTCAGATCGACCGTATATTATTTTTCCTTTCATTTTTGTTATATTCTCTTCCTTTTCCAATGGGTTTCATCCTACTATTTTTTTCCACTTTTTACCATTTTCAAAGGCTTCAGCCCTGGTCTAATAAGAAATACATTTTGAAAAACTTGCAGCACCGATTGTACTTCTTCTTCATAATTAACCATCGAAACACAGCAGAACCTTATTTAATAAGGATTGTGACCTTTTTCGGTTCAGGTAATAATATCATTCTTGGGACGTAATTTCGAACGGGACAAATTATTACCTCTTGTTGGGACTCGAGATATTGGCCCTTAGAAGTTTACTACCGATCTTTTAAAATTTATTTATTTATTGTTGATAAAAATTAGTACTCACACTACAGTATTAGCAGTATTGATTAATACGGGAATGAACATATTAATAGGTGCATTTTTGTTTTAGTGTCTCGGAAACCATGAATTTGACAGGGGCGTTAATGACTTATCTAAATTTGTCGATGAGTGTCAATTTCCAACTATTGCAGGAAATGCTGATTTTTCAAAAGAACCTAATTTAGCCCATAAAATACAAAAATCTAAAATTTTGACTATCAACGGAACAAGAATTGGCGTCATAGGTAAACCATTACACAATATTATTATTATTATTATTAATATTATCGTATGGAATACTTTGTTAGAATAGTGAAAATTTATTTTTTTGTTTTTGCACTCCAATATTAACCTGAGGTCTTACTTTTTTGAATTTGAACCGTTATAATAAAACATTTTTGAATATATCTCAAATACGAATCCAACTTATGTAACACTTATCATAGTTTAAAAACATATTAATTTAAATAAATTTGTTTACTGTCCTTAAATAAATGAAAAAGTCACATGGAATTCCACTTTTATAATTGAGCGTTGAGTTTATTTTTTTCGTAAAAATGTGTTTTCTTCTTATTTAGTCTTTCCTTTGCGACTTTAATTTTAGTTTACGTTGACAATTTGAATTTTTGGCAATGTTTTGAACAGTTGAAAATAAATGTATTTTTTATTTATTTACATGTATAGGAAAAATTATGTACTTAATGTTTTCGCTTAAATACATGTATGTCAAAAGAAAATTTTTATTCAAATATCCTTAGTACTGTTGCTCTCTCTCTATTCTTACTTATTTTTTTCCTTGCAGGTCATATAACAAGGTCAACACAAAATTCATCCCTTGTTGGAAAAACAATATTTTCGGACGAAATAGAGACAGTTAAAAAAGAGAGCAAACGATTATCTTCGCCAATAAATAATGTAAAAATCCTGATAGTTCTTGGCCACTCTGGATTTGATAAAGATAAAGAAATTGCAGAAAAAGTTCCCCGAGTTGATGTGGTGGTTGGAGCACATTCACATTCATTTCTTTGGACTGGTGAAATACCAGACTATGCGATTAATGATAGATGGGATGGTGAATATCCGACGTTTATTACTGTAAATGTTACTCGAAATGGAAAACGGACGAAAAAAAAGAAACGTATTCCTGTAATTCAAGCTTATGCATTTACTAAATATTTAGGTACCTATATAAAATTAGATTTTAACTTTAAGCTCAGTTATTAAAGTATTGTTTCGTTTATTTCAATACATCCTATTTTTAGATGGATAATATTAATAATAATAATATCGTATTGATTTACATTTTTTATAATTTTAACTCGAAGATACGATTTAATAAAAAAATAAAATCCGTTCATCCTTTTAACCCGACCACAATATCTGGAAGATAAGCAAACAGCTCTAAAAAACACATCGATAAAAAATTAAGTTGTTTCTGAAAATATATCTCCGTTTTTTATATAACAAATTATCAACAAGAATGTAAGGCACCCATAAGAAAAAATAAAGTTGATTTAGCAAGATGTGACAAAGATAAAGCTATTGTGTTTTCAGTGGAATAGTTCTATCCTCCAAACTATTATTTATTAAAAATATTTCCAGGTTTCCAGATTAAAATAAAATAATACTTCACAGACAACATTTCAAAAAAGCAGACATTTTTAAAAAAATAACAGTATCTGAAATGAAATAGACTATCAGTACTATCTTCATAAGAATGTTTCCTTAAGTAATCTTTAAGAATTCCTTATTACTTGCGACGTGGATTGAACTCAAACATGTTTCAGATTTTTTGGATTTTATTCTAATTATAAATAGCTAATCCTTCAAGATTATAAAACTACTAGTTGTACAAAAAATTAAAAAATAGTTGTTCTTATTTAGATACAGGTTGGATAATATACAAAGATTTTGATTGACAAACCCTAGATCTGAAGACTTTAAAAAGTCAGCAGAATTCAAATAACTAATAAAAAATGTACAACGGTATTTAATAAACTGTATGTTTAGGCTGACCTGCAGCTTAGGAACACTCTGTATAAGTGACGCGTACTTTTTTGATTGATCATATATTTCTAAGCATCCTGAAATTCTATTCTCTACATTCGGATGCAAAAAAACTCATTTTAATCGTCACATGAAATTATAAGGAAGAATCGAAAAAAGGCAATCTGAACAACAGAAACAGATTGTTCAAGTTTTACACGAAAAGTATGGCTTTCCTTAACAGAATTAAGGAAAATATAATGAAATACCTAATGGAAAAGAAAAGTTTCAATCAAAATAACGTTCAAGAGATATACCATTAGAATCCAAAATGCCGAAAAGAAAAATAATTTTCTACAGTCCAACTTTCTGAAAGGAAGTGGTCTTGATTAAACGTTTTATTTTTAAGCATAGAGTCCTTCTAAATCGAAATCGAGAAGGAAATTTCCTTTAAATAATATAATATATATATAATATAAATAATAAACAACGTTATCGTGTTAGTAGTAATTTTAAAATCAACCGTATCCTGATTAAGTCTATGTAGTAACAAACTCATCAACAACTAAAACTACATATTTCAAGCACATATGAAACTGTTGTAGATGAGAAAAAAACTCTCGATAGTAGCAGCTAATAGAATGCGTAAATGTTAAACATTTCGTTTTGGTGATCAAAAATAATACCACATAATTTGTAGAACAATGTGACCATCAAATGATATAAACATTTATTAAACAACACTAAAAAAACCATCCATTTTGTAGGACAAACATTTTTTCGAGTTTTTTATCAAGTTATCTCAAGATTCAACTAAAAAAAATAATAATAAATTTTCCAAAATCCATTAATTTTTTTTTGTAAATTTACTATTTTTTTCTTTAATTTCTTGTCCATGGACGCCAAATTAGTGCATAAAAGAGATAAAAGTTATCTTCTTTTTCAGGTAAACTCGATTTAACATTTGACGATGAAGGAAATTTACTTAAGTGTTCTGGTAATCCAATTTATCTAGACAGTTCGATACCACAAGAGAACGATGTCTTGAAACTATTGGAAAGGTACAGACCAGCAGTTGATGAATTAGACAGAACAATTGTAGGAACTTCAATGGTGAATTTAACACTCAGAGGACGTACCTGCAGAAATATGGAATGTAACTATGGAAATGTGATTACGGATTCTTATGTTTTATATAAAGCTTCAGTATCTCCCAAACATTGGAATGAAGCTCCTATTGGTTTAATGAATGCGGGTAGTATTATAAATAATAAAAGAACAATATTAAATCTTGGAGTTAATAGAACCGTTACTAAAGGAGCTGTTTTTGACACGTTGCCATTTGGAAACCCAGTGGTCTCCTTGAAGCTCAAAGGATCTGATTTAGTGAAGACTCTAGAACAAGGAGTTAGAGGCGGTCAAACTACCCGCGGTGAATTTTTACAGGTTTCTGGACTTCAAGTCGTATACGACGAATCTAATCCGCCTATGTCAAGAGTAGTATCAGTCAAAATAAGATGTGGTATTTGTGGAGTGCCAAGTTATTCTTATATTAATCCTGAGGAAACTTATTCCATTGTAACTACGGATAATTTAGCACATGGATTAGATGGTCATTCCATTTTAAAAGAAAAAAGTTTTGATAAAAGATATGAAAATATAACCTATCTAGATACAGTAATCTGGTATTTTCAAACTTTTGGTCCCGTGTATGCGGAAATTGAGGGAAGGATTACATTTGCTGATCAAATAAGAAGAGATTTATCAAATAGTGTGTTATTTAGACCAACTCAATTTACATTATTAGTACTATTAGCATCCTTAATATTGCAGTTTTAGATTTCGTATTATAGAATAAACTGTATATAATGTCGATGATTGTATAGAATTAGCTAATAATATTATCGGAATTATAAATGTGTAAAATTTATGAGTGCAATAGTTAGTATTTTTACAAAAAATTGTCATTTAATAAAAATGTCCGTTTTTTATCCTGCATACTCATTTTTTTAACAGGATTGAGTGGTAAGCGAAAAAACTTGAAGCTGCAGTTATTTTTCGATAGAAATGCTGATGATTAAAAATTATAAATCGTAGACAATGAAAAGTTAAAATGAATCAATTCTGTGTTAGCTACTGAATAGTAGTGCTGCTGCTCGGAAATACTGAAATGGTACAAGACCTTTAAGTACCATTATCGAATTTTTGAATCTCCTAATATTTATGAATACACGAAACATTGAGGCGCCCTATGTTTTCTTTTCTAAAAAGAGGAGGTTTTTAAAATTAAATATATACTTTAAAAAAATGACATATTTTATTTATATAACAAATACATTATTGGTCAAATTTAAAAATATTAAAATATATAAAATACAGTATAATATACCATAAACTACAAGAATGTGGAGAGCAGCATTTTTTGCGCAAAATAATAGGTTGCTTCCATGCCTTTTTTAAACACTGTACCATGAAAATTAATGTATGCCTGACTACTTCTGGATGTCGTGCTCATATGTATCTCAAATCTACATGTCCAATTTTATACATATATATTTGTTCATAATTAATTTAATAAAATGTTTCACATAAATATCCCATTTCAGTCCACATTACAAAAATTTTTATTGGACTTTATTAATATTAAGTTTAATACAACTTTCTTTCCTTTCATGAGGAAGGTCAATTTAAGAAAATATATCAAACTTTTCAAAATCATTAACAGATATTTATTAAATGTTAATAAAAGTTTGAAATCTAGCATTGACCATTTAGAACCATTTTAGGTACGGTTGTCTTAGATGAAGTCTGACTATCTTTTTTTTCTAATTTTTAAGGCATTTGGCAAAATTTCAGAGCTTAAGACTGATAATGGCCAGCTTGAATGATAAGTGAATTTTCGAATTGAACTCAGTTGTTATTTATAGTAAAAATATTTTTTTATTAGTCTGCCTAAAAATTTAAATATTGTTCCTCACTTTAGTTTGTACGTCCGAATTTCAGTAGTTTGTAATATATTCGCGTAAATAAGATAAAGAAATAGCAATAACCAAGCATGTTTTCAAAAAGATTTGAACAAAAAAGCACCCACTGTTTGTTTAAAAAAATGCGACAAAAAACGCTTTTCTTATATTTTGAAAATTTCAAATGTCTGAAAAAAAATGGATGATGACACATACGGTTAGAAAATAATTTATTACATTGCTTATACATTACTTTAATAATTAAATAAAATTTTAAAAAATCACTTATCATTCAAGCTGGCCATTATTAGCAATTAACTGTAAAATTTTGTGATTTTTTACCAAACACCTTAAAAATTAAATTAAAAAAAATAGCCTTTTTAAATTTATCTTTAAAGGGTGAATAACTTCATATGGAGGCTTTTTTAATTGTCATTTGTTTTTGGCCAAACAATGCTCTCCTCAATAATGCCAACATTTCTGGAACGTTCTATATACGTCAAGCTAAAATGTCATCAATAATTAAAAATTGTTTGACTCGACACGTAAGCAGTAGTTTTGTAAGTGAAATAATTAGTGAAAACAGGTTTGGTAATGCTTCCTCGAAAATATCGATGTTAAGACAAAAATACTAAATTTTCTTCATTATGAAAATAATCGGAAATTTGTATTACAATATATATGCTTGAAGAGCAAACAAGAACGGTTTTGGAGCTTATGGGATTTTTATGGATTTAAAAAAAATTCCTGGTATGAAATCCATACACTTTTCTTGATGGCTTAGTATATTGTAAAATAAATATATGTCTTTATTAACACTAATAATTCTTGAAATCAAATGCAGTGTTTGACAATAATTGTTAATCTTATGGACACATTTTTAATGGAAAATGAGTCTTTGTCAAAAAATGTAACTCATAAATCATGTGTGTACTAATACCGGACTAAATTAAATGAACCATATCAAATAGAAATAAACGCAAATTGATTAAATCATTTTTTAACTTTTTGGATGCCTTTATATCACATGTAATCATTATAAAATGCGTACCTAATATTATAACCGTTGAATTTTTTTTATTTTTTCCTTCATGAATTTCATAATCATTCAAACTGTTCTTTGTTTGTCAAAAAAATTCTACAGTTGAAGTATAACAGTGACAACCTTTGGTAAGCCATTTCTGGAAATCTATTAATAATAATTTTTATTAGGTCAGAAGAAATTTTGATACCGCCCGAGCCAGAGATTGAACCAGGATCAGGTCACTCCAGTCAGGCTAAGTTAAGCCTGGCTGCCCTCTTATCCAGTCGTTGCTTACGCTGAGCAAATTCAAGTGGTTTTGATGCAAATAGTTGTTACTCTTCTATGATTTATTACCCTCAGTATACTTGTACTTTGTACCACAACACAATCTAAATTATTTCATTTGTATGTATTTATTAACATAATTTTAAGGGTACTTGCTATGGACCATAAATATAGCAACATGTTTAAATATGGCATAATAATATTGTTACTAACAGTCGCGGTTCAGTGCAAATTAAGACTTATACTTCTCCACACCAACGATATTCACGGGAGGTACGAGGAAATTGAAAAAGATGGAACGCCATGTCAACCAGAACACAGAAATAAAAGTTGCATTGGAGGTTTTGCGAGGATGGCTCACTTAATTAGGAAATACAGGAAAGAAGCGGAAGATGGTGTGGGGCCGCCAGTTATTTTTTTGAATGCGGGAGATGTTTTCATTGGAACACGTTGGGACAGTATTCACAAATGGAAAATAGCGGCAGAGTTTATGAATGTAGTGAAACCAGATGTTCAGGTGATTTATTTGATACCTTGAAACGAATTCTTATTTTATTATAGTTCGTCTTTCTTCTTTAAATCCCTCTTGGTATTCCACTATAATTTGATAGTTCAGCTGTTCGTATAAATTTTGCTAGTATCTTATACGCTACATCAAACAGTGTTAATTCCTCCCCGATAGTTTATAAGTCATTATGTCCATATTTATATATACCTGCGAAATCCCGTTTTCCTATGTAGGTTCCTTCACTCTTTCCCCATTTTGTCCCCATTCGATTATTTGGTGTTCCATTTCATTTTCCCTACTTAACAGTTCTTCGAAATATTGTGTCCATCTGTATATTTGTTCGTGAGGATCTCCTAATAATATGCCATTTTATGTTTAATGTAAGGTATACTCATAGTTGACGTTTCTTATATTTTCTTTCGATTGTTTTGGTCTCTTGGTAGAAATTTGTTATTTCCTGTTTTTGTAAAATGATTTACATTTTGTCCAATCTTTCTTGCAGATACTGCCATTATTCTATCATATAATTTTTTGTTCTCTTCTTACTTCTAGATAAGATTTCCTACTATCGTCTGTGCCTTTCTCTAGTGCTCTTATTTTGATGTTCCTTCTATCTTCCAATTTTATCGTGCATTCCTCATCGAACAAGCTTGTTTTCTTTTCTTTTTACTCTATACCCTATTAGAACCCTTTTTATTAACGAATCCTCCCGCATATCTTCCAGTTGTTTGCAATTCTTGTATTTCTATCCTAAAATTTTACTTATGTGTCCTATTTACGAAAAAGATGAAATTTTCTGGAACTCCTTTTGGACTAATATATTTGACATGAATTATTATCTCTTGTTGGGAACCATAAATTTTGGAAATATTTTCAAAAGTTTGAGATTGTATCACATAGAAATTACTTTGTTGGTGATTCTATATAAAACATATGAAAAATACCACCTACAAAATACTTTAAAAACTACAGCAAAAGTGATAAAAGATGAACTTTGGTTTCAGTGTCTCGGAGACCACGATTTTGACAGAGGCATTGGTGAACTATCCAAATTTGTGAAAGCGTGTAAATTTCCAACTATTGGAGGAAACGTAAACTTTAAAAATGAACTCAGTTTAAGGAGAATAAAAAAATCTAAAATTTTGACTATCAAAGGCATGAGAATAGGAGTCGTAGGTGAGACCAACATCATATTCTCAAATAATAAGCATATTTCACTAAAATTAGGAACGCTCTAGTATCCAAAAACGTCGACATTATTATACAGATTCAGAGAGTAAAAGAATGCGAATAATATTAGAGGTACGATTACAACTGCCGGTACGTTATTATCAAATTGACTGGAACGATATTCCTACCTCGGATATGTCCACTTCAAGAATTAGAGTAGAAATTATAAAGCATTATCACTTCTTCATAAAGTGTTTTCTTACGCTCGCATGGATTCATGTGTGGGTCAAATATTTCTTTTAAATCTCTAGTATTAGATTAAAACTCGAACATAAAAGACATAAACTGCTTGTTTGAAACCTTAATCTAGTACATAATAATTTGACATCTTTACAGTAAGTCCAGTAATTATAACTAGATCATATAACCTTTTTGTGGTGTAGTGTAGTATGCTGCTACTGTGAATTGGGTACCATATATGTTTTTTTTTTTTTTTTTTTTTTTTTTTTTTTCTCTTTTTGGTCAAAACTCTAGTGCACACACAGAATCAACCTTCTATTGTGCCCTAAAACTCTGCATTTATATAATATTTATTTATATGTATATTTTTGTATGAATTAAATTTTATTATTATTATTTATTATGTTATACTTGATATTATTTTACTATTATTTATTTATCTTTGAAGTATTTTATTAATTTATACGTTTTATATAATTATTTTTTTAATATTTTTATTTTTTTGAAATATTGATTTAATTCAATTTTGATTAAATACCATTTTTCAAAATAAAATGTAAAAAAATTGCTCTGTAAATGGGTTACTGTTGGGAAATAAATGCTATTATTATTATATTATTATTATATACATGGTGTCCGCGAAAATAATGCGCATATAAAATAAAAACAGATTGGAAGTCAAATTTGGGTTCTTGGTTAATCGAGATGCCATAATATTTTGTAAGATTTGTTTTTATTTATAGATAAATAAATTGTTTAACTCAGCCTCTTTAATTTCCATAACCAAGTTACGTAGTGGGTTAAACTCCTCTAAAAGAATTATTTAGATATTTGCATATATTTATTGAAAGAAAAACAATCCAATACCTAAGAATACCATTTAGGCATTATTTTCGAGGACACCTTGTATATTTATTAAATAGTGATGGTTTCAATTCAAATGATTATAGTAAAATTATGCAGTTATTAATGTACTTACTTATTATTTTATGTAAATAAATAATAAAAAAATATATGGACATATTGAATCAAAATCTCATGAAGTTGCTAACCCTTGCCTGGAGCTCTAATAATCACATTATGTTTATCAATATTTTATAAAATTTGGAAAATATATTATCGAGTTATTACTTAAAATTTTCACCAATTTAAAAATGATTAATGGGCAAATTGAAATAACTTTCTTGCGAGGATAAAACTGATTTTTAAATTTCTGAAAGACCTTGTTTGCTAAAATTTTCTTAATTTAGGGAATACTTAGATTGTTCGTTAGAAAATTTTAACCTTTCGTTGGATTTGCAAAGTTAGTACTTGCCTTTTTGGTACTTCTCCAGCATTCCAATTCAACGGGCGATCTGCGTTTTCTTTCCGTGGTGATTTTAATATTTATCAAAGAAAAATATTATTAAAGTATCCATAATACTAATGCTCTTCCAATTTTTACTTATTTTTCCTTTCAGGTCATGTTACAAAAGAAACAGCGAAAACATCCTTTATTGGAAAAACAATATTTTCGGACGAAATAAAGGAAGTAAAAAAAGAGACCAAACGATTAACATCATTAGAGAACAAAATAAAAATTATAATAGTTCTTGGCCACTCTGGATATGAAAAAGACAAAGCAATAGCAAAAAAAGTTCCACTGGTTGATGTGGTCGTTGGAGGCCATTCACATACATTTCTTTGGCCTGATATGAGTAATAAGCCACCAAACTACATCACGGAAACGCCAAGCGGCGCTTATCCGACGAGTATTATTGTAAATGATACTTCCCATTGTTGTGGAACGATGAAAGCTATTCCTGTAGTTCAAACCTATGGATATAATAAATATTTAGGTATATAAAATCGGAATAATTAGAATCATAATAATCTCTATAACTTTCCATGATAAACATTTTTATGCAATTACAATTTTTATAAATTTAACAAAGTCGAACATAAATGTATTGAAAACATAAGGCGAACTTCAGCGGAGGACAGCACCAAATATGTTCTTCTATTATTAGAGCGAATACTAAACACAAGTTAAGAGGGTAATATAAAGAGTTCGAGAAATTAAGCACAGATGGCAGCACCAGCTCAAATAAAATATATGGAAAAAATGCAAAGATTTTGCTAGTTTTGTGAAGTATTGCAGTGGCCCTAGCTCTCTCTAGGCTTGCGAAAGAAAGTATTTAATTGAGAGATAATCGGATAATGTATTACTCTTTATCCATATTGTTTTATTATTGCATATACGTGGAATGGATCGAAAATTTCCAACTTAAGAGAGAAAAAAACAAAATACAGAATAAAAAAATCCTTTTATTTTTGAACATAGTTTCCTTGTTGCTCTTTATGCCGTTCCTATTGGCCGTTTCATCCATATCTTCAAAATAAGCATTTAGCTTGAAGTTTTTTTAAGTTTTTCAAATAAATTGAAGTTTCAAAGGGTCAAATTTGGCGAATAGGGTGCATTGAACTGTAATTCAAAGCCCAGTTTATTAATTTTATCCGTTGCAATATTAGACTTGTCATACAACGCGTTGTTTTGATGGAACAAAACTTTTTTTCAATAATCCAGGCTTTTTCTCCAGAATTTTTTGCTAATCAAGCATAATATTGTCCATTTATTGTTTTACGCTTTTCAAGATATTCAATAAAAGTGCCTTTTGCGTGCCAAAATACCGACTTCATAACCTTTCTGGCTGTTGGCACCGTATTTCTCTTGTTTGGCATGGGTTCGGCTTTCGCTGTCTATTCTTTTGACTGCTGTTTAGTCTCCAGTGTGTAATGGTGAATCTATCTCGTCCTTCATTACAAATCTGTGCAAAAAGTCTTTTGAATACGCGTAAATAGCAACAAACACTAAAACGTTCATATTAATTAGTTTTTGCTCCCATGTGAGCAACACTCAAATACAAACAACTACTGGGCAGAAGCTAAATTGTTGAAAATTGGACAATAATAATATCATCTTTTTCAGGCAAACTCGAGTTAACATTTGATGACGAAGGAAATTTATATAGATTTAAAGGTACACCAATTTATCTGGATAGTTCAATACCACAAGAGAACGATGTCTTAAATCTGTTGGAAGTGTACAGACCAGCGATCGATAAATTAGACACAAAAATTGTAGGAACTACGATGGTAGATCTAACGCTCGCAGAAAATATCTGCCGAAGTCGGGAGTGTAACTATGGAAATTTGATTGCGGATGCATATGTTTTATATAATGCTTTAATATATCCAAAATATTGGACGGATGCTCCTATTGGTTTAATGAATGCGGGTAGTATTAAAAATTCTGAAGGAAACGTATTAAAACTTGGAAACAATAGAACCGTTACTAAGGGGGCAATTGTGGACACGTTGCCAATTGGATATCAGATAGTTTCCTTGAAGCTCAAAGGGTCAGATTTAGTGAAAACTTTAGAACTAGGAATTAGAGGTAACGAAACGTCGCGCGGTGGTTTTTTACAGGTTTCTGGTCTGCAAGTTGTGTATGACGAATCTAAACCACCTATGTCAAGAGTAGTATCAGTCAAAACAAGATGTGGTTCTTCTTGTTTAAATGGTGTCCCAACTTATTCTGATATTGATCCTGATAATAATTATTCCATTGTAACAACGGATTATTTAGCTCACGGATTTGATGGTCACTATATTTTGAAAGAAAAAGGTTTTGATAAAAAACATGAACATATAAGCGATATGGATACAGTAATCTGGTATTTTGAAACTTTCGGTCCGGCGCATGCTGAAGTTCAGGGAAGGATTAAATTTGCTTATCAGATAAGAGAATATGTATCAAATAGTGTGTTATATAGACCAACTGAATTTACAATATTAGTACTAATAGCATACTTAACTTTATAATTTTAGAATACAAAACTATTTTTCAGAATAAACTGTAATATAATATCGTTGACTGATAATTCCATCGAAGAAAAATTTTGTAAAATTTATTGTATTTGTTCCTAACCTAAGCTAACAATTACCACTTAATAAAATTTTTCGTTCATTATTTTGCATACTTATTTAATTTGATTCATGGTAAGTGGTGGTGGAACGAAGAAACTTTCCTCCCTTAGAAATATTTATTCTGGACCCGAAATTTTCTACAAATAAACATGGAACTACCAAATAGGTATCGCTAAAATTAGAAATCATCATTTTTAGTCTTCATCATTCATCGTTCTTTCATTTTTGCTAGATGCTGCGCGGGCTTTGGAAAAAAATATTTTACATAGAGATTATTTTGTTTGAGGATGTGACTGACAAGTTACTGGTGGAAAATATGAAAAACGGAATAGCATTTTTTATCTGTAATAAAAGTAAAAATCCATCTTTTCTCAGGAGTGTATTTAAATAAAATATTATCTTTATTTATGAATTTATTTCGCTACGAGTGATGAGTGTTTTACATATGGCAGTGAAATATGAACTAATTACCTAATGACATTCCTACATACACCTTTTTTTTTTTATTACTACATGCAATGAAGTTCAAAATATATCCAACATTTTTGTACAAATTTCAGTTTAAAAAAACATGCATTATCCTAGCTAAGCCTAGACGAATATTGAGAAAAACTTTAAATCAAAACATTAATGCAAATTACATATATTCAAAAATTGGTAACTTTAAGAAATTATATTTTTCAATATTTTCAGTGTTTGCAATAAATCATTTTATCTAAATAGAAGCGTTAATCAATAATGTTAGTAATTTTATAGAATAAAATCACGAACTTAAAAATAGTAGATATCACAAAATGTATAAGGGTATCAACAAAATAATTTTCCAATGAGTTTGAATTTACGAAAACAGATATTTTTAACTATTAATTTTATATTTAAAGCGTTTTAGTATTTTGTAGTAGCAAAAAGTTCATGATCTCATTGGACCTTCTATCTACAATTTATTTTGAAAACACCCTGTAGACCTCTTTTTCAGCAAATATCCTAAGAAATATTGGAATATCAATCAGAATTCTTATTTTTTTTTAATACGTTGGGGCATTTAGCCGTATACGGCTTTAAAATAGATGCTAAAAAATTTGCATTTGCTTTGTTCTATCATCCAGAAGATTTTTATTTAAAATTATAATTTGAGATAATTTAAAGAATTCAATTATGACAGTTTACACTTCTTCTAAACGGGTTACTAAAATATATTGTTTTATTTATGCTTCAATTTTCTTAGCATCTGAGTCTTTTATTCTAGTCTCGAAATATACATATTGCCTATATTATATTACAAATTTCTTTATTCTTGCTTGAATCCATTTGCAGTTGGCTCCATAAGTTCTTCTTCTCTCTTTTGAAGTTGAAAGTAGACCACAAGTCTGCCGCTAAGCATGAAGAGAAAAACCAAGGCGGGAGCAGTCCTTTCAAGTTTATCGGCCACCATGTAGTGAGAATATACAGCCATCAAAGTAAGCAGAAGAAGTACTATGTTCGATAAATTTTTTATTTTATCTGAAAAAAACAATATTTATTTTTTAAAATGGTATTTCAAAATTTGACCTCTAAACGCCCACAAATCAAATTATTCGTTTAAAACTTATGATGTACAAAGGATGTCTTTTAGTTGACCTACTATCTGTCTAGAATATCTGAATTCAGGGTGCGTAGTAACCGAAACAAAATAATTTGTAACATTTGTCATTCGAGTGACATTCTGTTCACTTCGTTATATCGAGGGTTGAAAGTACGAGAGGTAGTGCAATGTTGCCGGATTGACAATGACCACCAAGTCAAAAATAAAACTTTTGGGACACTATACCGAGAAATCATATATACAGTTTGGAAATTTCCCCAGAAAGAAGCAGAAAATGGAATATTGACCATAGATTTACAAAAAGTAGAAGAGCTAGTTGCAGCTTTAACGAATAAATATAATAAATAGTAATAAAATTTACATTTCTGCGATTGATTTTAAAAGAGATTTTGATTTAAAATTAAACAATTTTTTTTAAGTATTTAGCGTGCCGGATATTTCATAAGAAGCTTATTATTATTATACACTTTATTAGCAGGTGTAAGATTATCAAGTATTAAAATAATTGCAAAAGGACGACAAATTGATGATGGTCTAGTTTCCGGATTCACATCACCTAGAAAACGCAACATAATAAATTATTCAGTTACAATTTTATTATTAAAATATTATAATGGTCTATGTGGGGTAAAATAGGTTCTACCTGTATTAAACACGAGTTTCAATTCTTTTGAATATTGTAATAACACTCTACTTTCCTCTGACGTTTCCAAGAATATATAAATATATATTGGTACTGACCAACGAAATATGTAAGTAGGTTTAATTGCTTTATAAAGATAAGAAAAATAATCCATTTTTAGAAAATACTCACCAGACTGGCAGCATACTATTATTTTTATTAAACAGAAAGTCTAATTTCCAATTAAATTTTTTTAAACGACAGTTAAAAATGAATGCTTATCTGCTCCAGATTAAGTTAATTAATTAACACTTGTAGAGGAAGATCGTCATGTAATATATCGCTATATTAAAGTATCAATGGGGATATCCAAGACGTTAATTCAAATAATTTTGCATGAAGAATTATGTAGAAAAAATTCGTTTCCCTTTGGATACCGAAGAACAGATAGAAATTAGGATCAATTGATGTCAAAAAACTGTTTTTTTCCAGCTGTATATACAAAATTAAAAAGAAAAACCTCCTACACCCTGGAAATAATAAACACTAACTCAAAAACGTATTTAAATATGGGATGTTCGATTTAAAAAGACATCGGTTAATTATTTGCGGTATACTCTTTTACAATTAAACCAAGCTTAAACATTGTCTTCATGCTATGAATCCTTCAAACAAAATAGAGTGAGGAAATAATCGTGACTTACTCTGTATATTTGAAGAAACATTATAGGAAATAAATTATGTTACAAACGGGTTACTTAGCCGGATTGAATTAAAATAGTTTTCGGTCATATCATTTAATACTAGTATTTTTAGTAACACACTTTTGATAAATGGCTAATAAAATATACTTATAACACTGTTCTGAAGTTTTGCAAAGTATACATGAATCACCTGCATGTTTAATTAATTTATAAAAGTGAGGAAAACTTTATAAATATTATTTTATGGAAATTTAAAAATAAATGTTTTATTTAAAGACATCGTTGCTGTTTTATATATACGCAGCATAAAAATAAAATTTCCTTAGCATTAGTGGTACAGTAATAAGTTGAAATTACATATGTATAATTAATTAGTACAGTTACATTAGAGTATTAAGCAGGTGGTACTAAGTCAATAGATGATGGACAAATAAAGAGTAGTATATTTGGAATTTCTGACAAGATGTTAGGTGCACTTTAAAGAAAATGTTTAAAAAATATATTTGTATTTATACAAAATACAACCCGTTGCACGACATTGGTACTGTAAGGATAAAATATGTTTAAAATCCATATTTGTATACCTAAACAGTTTCACAGACTTACTAAACAATAATAAATAATTAAATTACAGAGTGGAGTGCTATACCATGTATCCATAACCAATTATTTCCTAATGTTCCATGGGTTTTCTACCATTTTGTCGATTAGGAAATTGTATGCACCTGTGATGAATAAAATTAAATAGTTTATCTGTATAAAAAATATCCGGAATAGGTCTTTAAATGAACCATTTACAAAGACTGCTTTGTCAAGCAAAGAGTGATGGTCAAAATATTTACAACAATTACTTATACTGAAAATCACCAAGATAAAATATTCACAACAGACAGTCTGATAATATTTTATCAAGAAGAATTTGTGAAACTCAATAAGCTGAATATGATATTGCTATCACAGTGAAAAAACTTAAAATAAAAAAGTAAAAACGAGATGAGTACTGTGAATTATAACTAACCGTTATCTTTAGAAAATATTCACAAAATAAAAATGTATAATAAATCACAACGGTTATCATTTGAAACTGTCACTACGATACTGAAACGAACCATCAAACAAAACAATGGAAACACAAATTGAAGACGGTTCCCTCAGCCGGGAAGACTAAGCAGATTTTCGAGATCCTAAAGGAATTATTTATGATTGATAATCGTCAAAAAGGGACTAAAATTAAGGGTAACTACCGCTCACAATTTATTTGTGAAATGCTTTAAGGAAATGGCTTCCTGAAAAATTGCATAGAAGCGTAGTATGTCATTAAAATAGTAATGTTTTCAGTCAAATCTTGCATTGGATTCACCAACTTCCTCTTTCTCCAAATTTGGTTTCAAGGGTATGTAGAACTTTTTCAATAATTAAAATATCTACTTGGGAAAATATTGCTCTCTTAAGACAAAGTAAAATTTG
The DNA here is from genome assembly GCA_951812935.1 of Hermaeophaga mercurialis. Taxonomy (NCBI): domain Eukaryota; kingdom Metazoa; phylum Arthropoda; class Insecta; order Coleoptera; family Chrysomelidae; genus Hermaeophaga; species Hermaeophaga mercurialis. The sequence continues at coordinate 46,947,311 of OX638360.1, forward strand.
CTGCAAATATGTAATTATCCTGGAGCATCGATTGGACAATAAATGCATTAACTGCTTGAATCTCGAACCACTTAAACACCAAAACAGACTACTGTATTCAACGCGCATTTCGCTAACTATATGAGCATTATTAGAAGATGATTAAAACTTAGTTTCAGTCTTTAGAGTAGAGTGATTTGGAACTTGAACAATTATTACAAACTAAAGGTTCCAATCCCCAACGTACAAGTGCAATACTCCATGGATATTATGTTTCAAAACATTTTCATGAATTTACTTTTTTTTTATTAGAACTAATAAATATACATATATATGATATATAAGTATTAATTTAATTTTACTCTTGAACTTAAATTAATTGTCATTTTAATAATAATAGGTATTCTTAAATTAAAATTAAGTTTATAAAAGTAGATCAATGGTTTTGCAATAAGTAATGTATTAGTGGATTTTATATCAAAATAACACAAAATTAAATCAGCTTTTATTTGTGGAATTCATGAGACATGTGTTTATTTTCGGTAAGTTATTACAAAATTTTTGACCGCAACCTACATTTTGTCAGTGTTAAGAATCTAAAAATACTGCCAAGGGGAGACTCATTTGTAATGTAGATTATTCGTCGCAACTACTTGTTTTATTGTCGGACATTTATTTATTTAAAGAAGAGTGGCCCAACCCAAAAATATTAATTAATTGCAGGCTTAAACGATACTAAAGAGAGAGCGTTCCAAAAAACATCTTTCAAAGTGAGAAAATTTTGTGCATATTTATGCCATACACTTAGGTCTAAAATATGAACTGGCTCTCCAAAGAATCTATATAAAACTTTTAAAATATTTTTTCTTATTCGTGGGTGAAAAATCGCGTTTTACGTACTTATTTGATTAGACTATTATATATTATACTAACAATATACTTACGATTTGGCCAAAATGCCATTGCACTACCACACAAAATTTCTAAACCTCCAACAGTTCTTCTGTACCATTTCGAAGGAATTTTAAAATCAAACATTTCTGATAAAGGGAACACCTTAGAATATTTAACATATTCTTTCCTCTGAAAAATAAATAACATCATTTTAAAAATGGCAATTTGATAAATAGTAAAAGAGCATGTAATCATCATTATTTATTATTAAGAATTAATATGATGTGCGAATTATTTGCATTTTATAAAGTATGATTTATTCTTTAAATTCAGAAACTCAATCAATATTTATTCAAGATAAAAGTAAAGCAGTCCAGTTTCCTACATATAAAACATAAAATTTATGCTCTGGATAGCTCATTAACGCTTATTATTGATATTAAAAAATAAAATAAATTGCTTTATACATATAAATAATACAAATATAACTAACAGCTTCTGGCACAACACATACATTTTTCCAAGCTCGTTACATGACATAAATTTGTGTCTCTACACAGTATCGGCTCTATGAATATATTGTTTCTTTCTTACTTTATTCCAAGACTTAGTCAATTGGTAAAATTGACATTTTTCTAATTTGAAAATAATTTCTAGGTATTTTTTTTAAATTTTATTGTTAACAATAGTGTTAATATACTTTCCTTGATAAAAATAATAGAACTACAACCAATAAATGAATCTGTATATACAGGATGTACGAATATTCAAACGAGAATGTAGTATTCCTGGCAAATTAATGAAATCCAGGTGCTTAATTTTCGAGTGTAAATTAATTTAAAAAAATAATTGTTTCTTTTTGCTTTAATTTAGAACATCATTTTTTCTTCAAAATTGAACGCCGCTATAAACATAATTTGATTGGTTATTAAATTTTGTACAAATAGTGGATATATAACTATCATAAAAGGAATGGTTTTTGAATTTCCTATTTCAGAAAGACAAAGTACCCTCATATTTAAATTATAATGATTTTGATTTTGACAGTAATTACTAAAACTGCTAAAATAATGTTTTTATGATTAAGCTTGCGACAAAATATAGTTTTTGATAAAAAAAAGTGCCTGGGAAATTAAGATACAACTAAAAATTTTATACCTATTATTAAAAGGTAAAAGCCCATGTACCAATGCTGGGCTCTTACTCTTTGTAAAACATTTGGAAAACAATTAATTAATTAATTATAGCATTATTGATATACAGTCAGTGGCGTGGAAAATATGGGATCTAAACTTGCTCTAAAAGTGTATATATAGTACGCCACTGGAATAAATTGCCACAGTATTTTTCCACTAATACCTATTTAATGTGTCTAGACAAAACACGGAGAAAAAAACTATTATTTTTTGGTTTTCGGTTTGTAACAAAAAATTTTTCATTTTTGGAGCCAGATCTCGAAAATTAAGCACTTAAAGGGTTTCTGTTCCTAGCTGATATTTCGTTGAGCTGTCAAGTATTATCGGAATATTCGGACATCCTCTAGGAACGCATATACATATCTTTTTAACTACTGGCATCTCATAATAATAATATTAAAATCCGATGTTTTAGTACAACAAATCACATTATAGTCCAAGTACTATATAATCAACGCTTATTAGTACATACTAGCACGATCTGACTTTGACACTACTATATAATATATAGTTTTTAACAATGTTAGATAAGTTTGAAAAGTGGATTTGAACATCAAATAGATATGTTCAGAGTTTTATAATTAATAATAGAATATAGTTTAAAGCAGCAATGTTTTCTAATTCTCTTTTTCGTATCACGATTATATTTTTCTCTTAACGGGCTGCTAATTCGATCATAATTTTATAATTCCTTCATATACATTTAAAAATATTTTCCAACAAACCTAGGCAGGCATCAAGCCAAATTTTACAAACTGCATATAGTTATATTAATTCTTATATTGTATAACACTTACCAAATCTTTGTGTAAATCTTTAGACAAAACACTCGATATTTTAATAAAACCTACAAAAATGAAAAACAGTCCTAACAAAATCGATAACGATTTTAGAACGACAGAGCCCATTTTTTGATTTTGGTTATTCATTTTTCATTAGTTAGATTTCTTTAACACTTGATGTAAACGCTAGAACATTTTTTAATAGAAAATTTCGGTACTTTTAACTGATTTTTCTTAAAATTTATTGCCCAGTTTTTTGGTTATTGCGACTTGTCCTTTTGAAACATCGCGACGCTTTGAGAAATCAATATAATCGCGTTTAGCGCGGTTCTACACACAGAGCCGACTTAAGGAAAATTGAAACATTTCATACAATATGTGAATATACAAAGAAATCGATAGAAAGGGTGACTCAAACCCTTTATCTATCGCATGTTTTTTTTTCGAAATACCAAAAATGTCATTTGTATATAATTATTTTCCAAATTATGTAGACAAGTAGATATTATAATTATGTGATGAATTGTTGTGAAATAAAAAAACTACGAAAAAAATGTAAATACCTAATATATATAAATATATATATATAAGCCTGCCCTGTTACCATATTAATGCCAAAAATACTTTCTTTGTTTACAATATTTTTAATTGCATATATGGGCCTCTGCTAAGTAAAATGTTAATTTTTATAATTTTAGCATAAGTTTTCCTAAACAATTGACAACTAATAAGATATCTAATATACACTGACCGGCAAAATTATCATCATTATCATACAAAAAAATGGTCTTTTATGATCAAAAAATGTACTATTTTAAAAAGGTAACTTGAAAATATTACAATAATATTAAGGTTCAATAACAATTAACAATACCAATTAATGAACTAATTTACATTTAATTAACAAAAATTAAGAAATAAGCCACAAAATGAATAAACCTTACCTAAAAATGAAAATTGCACTCGACAATTTGCTGGTTTATTCGTTTTCTTTCAGTCTCCTTCGGATTCTGGTAACATAAACCTCATTCTGGAGCTGTGGTGTATTTAAACATTTAATTTGTAAAAATTTTGGTTTATACTGTCAAAAATTATTAAATAAATAATTCAACTCAATAATGAAAAACCAACTTACATAAATTTCTTAAACAGTACAAGTCAATTGTTCTTCAAACAATTAAAAAAATAGCAACAATTTTGACAGTTTGACTTTTCAACATGTATTGCAATTGCTTTTAAAAAATCTATAGTCACCTCCTGAATTTAGCAAATAACCCTTCTACACTATTTGAAACATAACATAGCCGGAAATCGTCGTTTTATAAAAGTGATGTGATAATTTTGCCGGTTAGTGTATAAAAAAACAAATTCAAAAGTACGAACATCTGAAAGGGTGATATACAAGGTTTTAGTCTCCCAGAAAACATGCATTTTTTACTGGTAGAATGACGCATTAATATTTAGTTACCAATGATCCGGTGTCAATTAAATAACATTAAATATAACAAAATGATTATAAGATTAAAATTACAAAGTTGTTCAATTCAAATATTTTCTTTTACTTTTGCCAATAATTTGTAGTCAATAAAACAATATTAGCTGCATTTCTTTTTTCAGAAAATAACTTCAAATCATTTTTACCGGACGGTATGCCTCATCTAGATTTTGAAATTTATTTTTTATAAAACATTTTTATAAAATTTTGTCACATTGATTTTAAATTAATGGCCCAAAAATTGCAGTGTTGTGTAACTATTTGAAAACAACTATAAGAAATATCTACCTATCTTCTAGTACTTTTCCTTCTTTATTTATTATTATTTAATTATAAATTCTTAAAGTATTGTTTTGATATTAGTTTCATTTTCTATTTCTATGCTTTATATGGTGTAGTTTGTCATATGCCTGAACTACCTCTACAAAGATTATAGAGCATACTTTTCCGTAATAATTTTTCTGCATTCATATTTAAACTTAGAGCAATAAATAAATCGGACAACTATACTTCATGAGCATTTCTCGAAGTTCAAGAATAGTTAACAATTATACAATTTTTATTGTCTCTTATGTACACAAGTGATGGTCAATACTCTCCGAACACACATTATCAAGTTGTTGAAAGTAGCGGACACTCAAGTAGAATAACTTTCTATACACATTCTCTAGACACTTGTCTACTAAACCCCGTAGGCTTATCCACGATATTGTTAGGTATTTATTTGTTTTACTGTCAGGGTAATTGTGCTTAAATTCAAAATTTCAAAAATAGACAACTTTTGAAGAAATATCCACCAATTAATTTTAATTTTTCAAGAGCCATCTCTCGATGTACATATAAGAGACGTTACATTATCAGTGTTATTATAATGACGTAATCAACTATTTTTTTAAATACAAACAGGTCATGTGACAACTCATTTGAATGGTCTCATACTCGTATTTTATATTTCGAATATTTGTTTCTTCAGGATAAATTATGTATTTACTTGAATAGGATAAGATTACAATAAATACTCATTTATTAAAGTAAATTATGCGAATGACCGCCATTGAGAATAAAAAATCATAGTGTCTTCTACTGTTTTTAAACTTTATAAAAATGAAATACATTAAATAATGAAAGTGTTTACATTCTAATTTGAAATTAGCTGATATAGTATCAGTGAAGTGTTTGATATTATTTTCATAAAAATATTTGAATCAATATATTTAGGCTCACAGAAACCACTGAATCAAAATTTTAACTATGATTGTAGAGATAAAATAAAAAATCAGACAGAAGTTCCTGATTTATTTAATGCTAAATACCAGAAAAAGAATCTGTTCCTTAATCTAAAATTAATACAATTGAAAAAAGTTTCTAGAAACAACTATGTTAAAGGTTTCTCTAAGAGTATTAAAAACCAATTCCCGGAACCAAAAATTATGTTCCCGGAAAAAACCCATATAAGCTAGAAGCAAATCGCATTGCATTATTATTCACACCAATCGACTGATATAAAAGTGCTAAAGGAAAAGTGGCGTCTGTACAAAACACTTATAAAACGGATTAATAGAATTCATAGTTTCATACATAAATGATGATAGATGAATGATTGGGCCGGAATTAGAAACAACCAGATTATAGGACCATAGTTTTTATGAGGAAAAAATGTCCTCCAATATCTAAATTTCTTTTTCTGTTGTTCCAACAGAATTAGCAATTTCGAAATAAAAATTATTTGTGGTGTTAGCAAGATGGGGCGCCGCTGAAGTTCCGAGGTAGGTGAATAGGCAAGGAGGCTTGATTATATAATCCTAAAGGTGTAATATGACTTAGGCTTTTTTATAAGGATACTTGAAGAGCAAAGTTTATCAAAGTCGACGACGTATTTTAATAATCAGTTATTGCCTACCCTGTAATAAATATTCAATAATTATACCCTTAAGAGATTAGGTCATAAGATAGATCTTCAAAAATAAAAAGTGACGCATTTTAGGATTTTTTAATAATCTGTTTTTGAAATAATGAATTAAATTCATATTGTACATCATATTTAAAGATGCATTACATATGATCAGGAAATAAGAGACGATTATAATATGTTATATTTATTGAATAAATCTTTATATTTTAAAATAAAGAGATATCTGAAAGTGTATTTATTAGTTGTCTATAATTTTCTTTCAGATTATACATAATTTATTTAAAACAAATCATAATTCTGTTCTATAATCTATAAAATAATTAATCTACCTTTATTACAGATTTATTTACAACTAGAATAGGAGATTTTTCTAAGTAAATACACACATATTGCTCATAGATTGACATTAAAAGCAATTTTTTCAAGTCAATTATACAGGTCATAGGACGATCCAAAAGTAACAATTTTTAATTTTAAAATTTTACGGCATTATGTAATGTACTAAAAAAATTTCCATTGCACAATTTTTATGTATCATGTAGATTATCACAAGACTTTCTCCTATAACTCGTAAAATCCTACAATCCCATAAAATAATAATTAGTTTTTATATAACAGATCTTAGAGTAAAATTCACCTGATTTCAGTTGTTCTAAATATTTTTGAAAAAAATACTGCGCATATTTTTGTTATTTTTAATCACATACTTTCACGTCCAAAAAGACACCTACAAAATACAAAGTAAGTTTCAGTTGGTACCGAATAAATAAAATATAATATAAATTAGCTGCACATTTTGCAGATGCCAACATTAAGTATAACTTTCATTTTTTTAGCAACTTACTGTTACCATTATCTACAGATAACATTGAAAAGGTACATAGATGGACGGACAGACTCCATAACAAAGAATTATTAGAGAAAATACTGTTTGTTTCATCTGAAGTAAACTGCCAAACTGAAAAAGTCCTGTGATGTCCTGTACAATTAAGTTTAAAGAAAACTTTTGGGATCATCACATATTAACAATATGACTAAAATATATACATTTAAAAAAATTGTTTTAATGGAATGGATGTATGTATATGTATAATGTAAACATGTATATTTAAATAGTTGGTCCTTAAATGACTCTATTGTTTAGCAAACTTTTAAAATATCTGCCAATTTTAAACTCTAAAAGGAATAATTAATATATAAATTGACGAAAAAATAAGGACTTTAAGTTATGCTATATGATACAATATATACTTTTTTAAAAGAGAAGGTTATAGGATTCACTCCACAATAATCACTTGTTAAGCCACTAAGTTTAAAAAGTGCATGGTTAACGATATACAGAGTATTCATAGAAAGGTGTAACATTAAATGGTTTTTTTGAGAAAAATCATGATATTATTTTTTAACCAATTAACAAAAATGTCCTTTTTCATGGAAAAGAACATTTTAATCGTTTGCCCTGTTATAACTAGTCTAAATATACTTTGAATACCCTGTAACGAAATAATCAAGATATTGGTCGTTGTAATTAGCTATAGCTCCAAATTTGGACGGTATATAGTTGGTAGTTACAAATACTAGATATGTTTAATAGCATTTGTCATTATTTTTATTTCAATAACTGTTAAACAAAATGTAACTCTTCAAATAACTTATTTTCATCGTTATTAAAACAAACATAATTATGTATCTAAAAATGCCTTCAAATCAAAAAATTTTAGAATGCATCCTGGTTTCATTGAGCTGATTTCAATATGTTTGTCACAGTTAAGGTAAATACACAATTTAATTTTCAATTTCCTTTGACATATAAAAAATGTTTGCAAGCAAAAAATGAAAATAAAAAGCTATAAAAAAATTTCCTCGTCAAAGGAAACTACTGTAAGTAAACGATTTTTCTCCATGTTCAATTGATTTCATACAGGAGACGTTTACAATTGATTATAAGACGATTTACAATTTTCGTCCCAAACTATGCACTTTAATGAAACCAGTTCAATGAGAATTAAAAAATATAATAAAATACAGGGTGCGTTCCATTGAAAAAAAAAATCATATACATAATATGGAATGAAAGTCGGGAAACTTTGCAAAAATGCAGATCCCCCTAAATACTAAAAAAAAATAGATTTTATATAGACAATTTTTGCGATAATTTGATGATGACATACTTTTAACCACTGCTGTTCGAAGTATTCTCATACTGGGTGTTTTCAAACAGCAAGGTCTTCTTTACAAATACATAAAATATCATTATATTTTCTAAAGGTGAACGATCGTATCTTGATTTTCTTCCCTTCTTAAGACATTCTAACAATTTAGGATCTACCCCAATACCGCACAACCTCCCAATGGACTTCTATTCTAAAATTCTCTTTTATTCAGATATCCGGTACAATAAATAGACACTAACAGATGGAAATATTATAGATATACTAATACAGACAATAAAACGACGTTCATTTCATATTCGACCCGTTTGACACATTTAACACATGGTATGACTCTTGCTTTGGGTAAATTTAGGTATAGTTATATTTTTATTAAAAAACTGACCTGAATCAGTCTAATAAGGCATATACATTTTGGATCAATTTTTTGGTTTGCAAATCTAAATTTTTGATTCGATCGTCTTTTTTGTACAATTAACGTCCTTCTTCGTTTCGAAAACTAGACAATTTTAGAAAGACCACGTCGTTTTGGTACATAGCACCACTTCATTGTAGGCCACATAAAGTTTATTTAGGCTTCTTACTAAAGTTCCAGGTACCTCCTACAGCTACACATGTGTATTAAAAGAGAATTTCCACTAGACGTCCTCAGTATCAAAAAAGGATGTCCTGGAACTTGATCGAAATGAAACTCCTTTGAACTGCCATAAGAAGAAGATATAACCTTGTAAGATCATTTAGTTAAGATCAAACATTACCGTAACCCATACAACACCCGTATCAACAGTAAGATGTTATTTAGAAATCTTTCTTAGCGAAACACCCTGTATTCATTTAAAAAAGTCCAGTTATTTATAAATATAATGTTATTAACAAAATTATAACCTGTAGTTGGAACATTAAAAAAGAAGGTAACTGACTTATCCAAAATTCCAAATATTTTATTTACTTAACAAGTTATTAAAGTTTTGAATTTTTTAAAAGTAATTTTCAATATTTTATAAGGTAGCAATTTCTCTCATTTGAAATATCTCTTTTCTTATTTTATCATTACTTTTTATCCACATAAAGAGATCAAAAACTTACCAAAAGCTTTAACAAGTGTCAAATTTTATACCTATTATATCTAATTATATCAATCTATACAAAATTGACATTTATGATGACATTTTATTTTTGATGTAAAATAACGCATACCGGTAATATATTTGACATTTGTAATTAGTATTAAATTTACTCTGTGTATTAAAATACACGATATTATTTAGTAAATGCTTAAAATACACTTAATGAACCAAATTTGGTGGTCCTAAACTGTCAATATCCCTCTGAGCCCTACTGATTTTGCTCTTGTCCTTAGGGGTTTCTTTTTCACCGGTTTCCATAGCAAACATTTTCATTTTTTCTTTAAAAGACAACTTTTCGGGCACGGCTGCATTGATATTCTGATCTTTTCGCTGCGCTTGTTCCGCTAATCTACGAGCCCTCGGGTCTCTGTATACCTCTTGCGCTCCTATTACCCCCGGAGTAGCCGTTGAATTGCCTGGGGAGGCGTCGGTGGGCGTTGTGGGAGATGCCAACATGGATTCAGCTTGTCGAATAAAGCTCTGGATAAAAACAAGAATATATTGTTGATTTGTAGGAATAAACTAACGCAGTTTTAAATTTAATATAGTTACGCCACTAGTCACAGTGTCCATAAAGCTTAAGGTACACCTTAAAATAATTTAGATGACAGAAGTTTCATGTAAATAGTATAAGGCCCTTCTTAAGCTTAAAGGAATCTCTGTATGCATGGCTTTTAGTGACTTCATTATATAGCTTTAGTAGTAAAAAATTAAATCACTTACATTAGGATCTTCCCTTATGGTCTCGTCGAGTTGCAGACTATTTGGGGGTTGAATTGATGTTGGTGTCGCAGAAGCATCATTGAAAGACACTCTCTTAGTAGACTCTTTAGCCCTCATCGACATAACAGCAAAGCTTGAACCTCTTTCAGGGGGCGGAGGAGCAGCAACGACCTCAGGCGGCGAAGGTTGGCTTTGTTGTACATTATTGGTGGTAGCGTTTGGTTTCAATATAGAGGTCGGAGGTAACTGGGAGGAATCAACCTTATTGGAAATCGATGTTGGGATAGAGGCGTTTACAGATTGGTTGGAAGCTGGTTGAGTGGATTCTTGAGGCGTGGGGCTTTCCTGAAACAATATCAATAACTTTATCATGCTGATATTCCCAAGATATAATTTATAAGTATTCACGAACGCTACAAAAGCCTTGGTGAAATATCGAAGATAAAAATGGAGAAGTAACTCAAACATTCGCCAATGTATAGGGAGACCAACAATCAGATCCAGGTTAGCTATCTAAAAAATAATTTCTCTAAAATTCGGATATTACCAATGCATGTCCAATGAAAACATCACTGCAATGGAGGTAATTTTAAACCTCATAACTCCACATCTAATTGAACATACAGAATGATTAGAGCAAAAGTGATGAAACCTAAGAAATAACATATTTGTAAAGGAGTTTACAGTTGAGCGGCAAGAAAGAAGGTAACATTAATTCAGTCGCACATGGATAGATCAAGAAACAAAGGCGAAACCAAATACACCCAATGAGAAAAACTAACGCAAATAAATGAATATCATGTTAGAGATCTAAGCTGCCACTAAGCTCAAGTGTAATAAGTTCCAAGATGAAAACTCAGGCGTTCAAAGCAACGAAATGTTTAGTAAACTGGGTAGAAATGGAGCTCAAATATCATTTGTAGGTTTAGAAAGGGAAAACTAAGGCAGACAAAAATCGGAACCCTTTCTATTCCAAGTAATAATAATATGAATATGACAAAAAAGGGGTACAATAGATCTGTTAGGTCACTATGTATCTGATGCATTTCTTTACAACAACGGTAATAAAGTGTTATTACTGAATTACAGAAAATATTTTATAGTTTGAAAATATTTCGTTTTATAGGTTTTATTATTTATTTAGGTAATAAATTTAATATCATTAGTAATCTCGTAAGATCAAGTGCTGAGAAATATATGATAAATAAAAACAATTCTTAATATATACGAGGGCTATTTTTTTAAAAGTTCAGTCGGTCACGAAATTAAATCCAGTGAAAATTCAATTAAGCTTTGCGCAGATGTATTGTGCGGTATCTTTAGTATGCCCGTCGATTGCGTCACGTGGCTCTTGTCAGTTTTGAGCAGACAGTGAGCAAGTAAACATACTTACAACAATAGAGCCTCAAGCCAAGCGTAAAGTTTATCCCGTAATTCCACTTCTTCAAGCTGTGAGGTGCAATGCAGCCGAAATTCATCAGCAAATGAACAAACAAAAACAAAAACCAATCCAAACAGTGGATGCATTTTCGTTCCCCTAAATTAAAGAAGTGCCAGCGAAGTTTCTGCATCAGAAAGTGTACGGCTATTATGTTCTGGGACAAAAAAAGATTCTTTTGATGGAATTCATGGAACATGTTACGACCGTTACCGCACTCTCATACAGCGTAACTCTTCAATGTCTATGATGGGCAATTCAGAACAAACGAAGAGGAATGTTGTTATCACACATTCTATTTTTTCATGATAATGCTCAGCGGTACACTGCCGCCACTGCAACAAAGACCAGGAGCGTATTTAATTGGAAGAGTTTGATCACCCACCATATGACACGACCTTGGCTCCTCTCTCTATTTTTCATCTCTTTGTTTACATAAAACGCAAGCTAGGAGGACCCTCATTTTGGCACAGAGTTGGCTGAAAGAAGAGGCGGCTACCTTTTATGACCAGGGTATTAGAAAATTGGCCCACCGTTACGACAAATGTGTCAGTCGGAGCAGCGACTATTTAGAGAAGTAGCTGGAAGGTGTAGCTAAATGTTACAAATAAAACAATTTTGATTTTCACTATGGATTTAATTTCGCTATCAATCGACCTTGAAAAAAGAATAGCCCTCGTATATCTTTCATTTTTATATATGTTAGTTCTTTGTTCAGTATCATTAATACATTAGATATCTTATCCAAAAAAAAAACAATAGCATTCTAAGAACAAATTGTTTTTAAAAATAAATGATAATTTATCAATTTGAATTCTAAATAATTATATTTAGTGCACAATGGAAATATGATGAATGTGGAAGGTACACTAGACACAACAGACAGAAGAACACAGAATCATGAAGAAACTTTCTATTGTAACTACAGATGTATTACCAGCTGTGTTTCTAAGCCACAAGAAGAAATTTTACGAAAATCAAATATTTTAAAGGAACTAACATTTGAACTTTGTGGACTTATTCAGTGTTCCAAAGATATTGGAAATCCTATATATACAACCAAAAAACTGGAGCAAACTTCAGAAGTGTACAAGAGCATTAGCAAACAGTTTACTGATTCAAACGAAAAATGTTTCCATTTACAAGGCATATCTAGAATACACAACCCATATTTGCTAGTACAGTACAATATTAAAAAAGAATTTTATAAAAAACAAAAAATTCAAGTGAAAGAAAAAATATTATTTCATGGAACTACAAAGTGTAATTTAGATAGTATTTGTACTTCTAACTTTAACTGGAGATTTTGTGGTAAGTATTCCCCTTTTTCATATAATATCAATTTAAAAAAAGACAGAAAGTTAAATAATTTGGTGCTAAATTTTCAGTTTCTGATTTACTAATAAGGTTTCGCTTAAATTTAGAGTCTAGTTATCTAGCATTATTATGTATAACTTTCGAATTCTTTCCTAAAAATATAGATTTTATTTGTTTAATTATTTTCTAGGCTCAAATGTAGGACATAAATACGGATTTGGGGTGAGCTTTACTCCAATAGCCTATTTTACAACAAACTATACTGATACAGACGGAATAAAGGTAATGATAGCTGCAAAAGTATTAGTAGGAAAATATCATCTAGGAAACGAGGACACAAAAATTCCACGTGACACTTTCGACGCTACTGTAGACCGAGAAAAGAACCCAGAAGTATATGTAAAATATGGGGACAATGAATTTTATCCTGCTTATATAATATATTATGACGGAAACGATAAACGTCAGGATGAAAAACTAGAAAAAAGAAAAGAAAAAGCAGAAGAAAGAAGGATCACCATGCGACCTACTTTTACTTTAGCCGATTACTGGCCTAAATAATCTTATTACTTACGCATATATACAGAGTATAAATATTTTTATAACACACTATTGCTATTTGGTAACTGTAAAAACTTATAAGTTCGATTAAACAAGTAAGGGGGGAAGGGTACTAATTTGATGTAATCAAATTTGAATATATAGTCCAGCAGAGGTCAATATAAAAAAACCTGATCTGGCACCAACGGTACAAAATTTTTAAAAACAATTTTAATTAAATGACTGTTAGCCTACATATTTTTGTTAAAAAACCTAGAAGAACCTAATGTCTTCCGTATAGCAAACATGAATTCCTAAATAAATAGTTTTCATAGCGGAGAAAATTTTGGATTTTAAACGTTTGGTATGAAAACTATTGAAGAGGAAAAACCATTTAGATGTTCTTATCTTCATTTTTAAAATAATTTATTTTCATTATAGAGTGGTCCAAAATTGTAACTTTTGATAACCTTTCAAAATTTTGAATCACCCTGCGTATAAATTTCTTTAATGCCCAAAAAAATTAATTGAAAATTAGTTGCGATCAAAATCATTCCATTTTTGACAGCAAAAAATTTAAGTTCAATGAAATTTTGTAGACTCAGTATATAAAACATAAAATATATTTGAAAAACATTTTTAACCATTACATATTAAATATAAATTATTTTTCGTCAGCAAAGAGGCATATAAAAACGTTTTTAGTTAGAAGAATGTGGATCTACTGAATAATAAAAAATATTGGTAAATAAAAACAAATAGAACTATAAGTTGCAGTAACACAATTGTTATCTTTTTATCTATCATCATAAGTGCTGGAAATGATAATGGCGATAAACCTCATAGATATTCAATAATTTCAATTTAAATATGCAAGTACGGAATATTTGAAATATTGGATAGTTTTGTTCCAGTAAGTATACAATTTATATTTTATAGCTCTTATACTACTTATAATCATTAGAATATAAAATATAAATTTTCCTGCTGTAGTCTAATACATATTACAGTAAGCTACGAATTTTTATTTTACATTTTATCAAATACTTGCACTGATCTTCATTTGAATTATTAAACAAGGAATTACTTCCAATAGAACCCTTAGTAAAATTTTCAAAAATAAGATCTTACATAATTCGAAATCTATTTAAAAAAAATTGCACTCTCCACTTCCCGTATTCTTAAGAATCCCAAAACACATCAATCAGATAATTGTATTTTTTTTATTGCTAATTTTTGCAATAACATTTGAGTAGAGAATGAGGAAACCTATCAACTGCCACTGGAAGGGAGTTAAATATAGGAATAAATTTTTTTGTTGCATGATATTATTTCATAATCTAAAATGGCGTGTTTTGGGTTTTTTTTATAAATATGCACAGTAATTAAAATAATTAATTTATTCCATTTGGCTCTTCCACACTATATAAATAAAAAAATATAGTCACCTTTAGCGAGGCAAGTATAATGACAAATTATTTCGTGTTTTAGAGGAAAATGGGAAATTCTACGTCGTGCTGGTGCTGTTGCTGTAATTGTTGTAAAGCTAAAACTCTTCATGAAGAAACAGAAAATATTCAATCTGAACCAATTTCAGTGATAACTATTCAACCTACTTCTTCTCAAAATAATAAAGATATACAAAAAATCGCTGAAACCAACAAAATATTACAGATTTCAAAAAATGAAATTCTTCCCAATAAAAATATTGAAAATGAACAGTTTAATAAAAGAGAAAGTTCGGGAATAATAAACATTCAAGAATATTCAAAACAGTCACTTTTATTACACAGAGAAACCAAAAATACCCCAAAAAGAAGCCTTAGAAAAAAATACAATCAGATAACAGAAAATTTTAATAAGTTAAAGGTATTAGAAATTAGTGAGCTCCAACGAATATATGACAATTCTGATCTCTTAAGACTATTATCAATACATTTCACTCGTGACCAATATTTCACTAATTTAACAATACCAAAAAATAAAGTGTATTCCTTAGAACGACTAAATGAAAATTCTTCAGAATACGACAAAATATCTTATTTATTTACCTCTAGTAACAAGCCATTCTTCAAGATACAAAAAATAGAAAGAATATTTAATCCATATTTATTAATGCAATACAATCTAAAATATTTGCAATATGCTGCTAACAAAAAGCCAGTCAGTGAAAAAATGATGTTTCATGGCACTTCAATAAACTGTTTAGACAGCATCTGTAAAAATAATTTTAACTGGAGATTATATGGTACTAATTTTTAAGTAATTTTATTTCGATTTCTTTATCTTTATTAAGTAAATTCAGAAATAATTAGTAATAATTATTTTATTCTAGGAAAAAAACTTGGTGCCAAGTATGGTAAAGGCGTATATTTCGCAAGTAATGCTTATTTTTCCACACATTATGGAGACTCTGGGTCCAACAAAATAATGTTTATTGTTAAGGTTTTAGTGGGAAAATGTTCCACGGGTATTCCTAGGTATTCTGTCCCACCAGGTGAATTCGACACTACAACTGATCAAAGTTTTAACCCCCAAGTTTATACTAAATTTGACGACAATGTTTTTTACCCAGCTTATGTCGTTTATTATGGAGGAATCGATTATACTGTTAAAAATAGAGGAAGAATCAGAGGAAGAGGTAGAGGTAGGAGTAGAGGCATAGGCAGACTAAGACGCTAGTATTAACAAATAGTAATTATAAAATATTTTTATTATTAACAGTGAATTGTTTGCTCCTAAGTTTTCCCAGAACTGTAATTTTAGTACAATAAATAATATGAAAACTAACGTGTAGTTAAAAACTTAAATGCTTATTTACACACTAAGTCAATTAATGTAGTTAGTAATCAAATGTTACCAGCTGTTTCCAGATACAAAGCAATGTTTAAGGGTTCTGCACAAAGTTTTTTTGACTATTATTTTTTGTCACTCTGTATTAAATATTTTTTAATGCCATAGCATAGAACTTGAAAAATTAGGATAGACATGTAAGCCCGTTCAACGGTTTGGCTACTATATACGTCTAAATTCAAGAAAATGTTATTTTCAAGTGGCTGTAGTTCCTTTATTAAACATAATAGATATCAAATGTGACACAATAGTTGAAATCAGCTCGGCAAGAGGTTTATAAAAATGTAAAAGCGTACGGGGTATTCCACTTAAAAAAACAACTTTGATACATATCTTTTTTTTTGGGATAACCTGTATAAATGGCATTAATTTTAAATTATAGCTTTTTTGAAGATACACAAAAATGTACTCTTATAAACAACATTTTCGTCAAATGCACCGTTCTGGAGTTATGGACCTTCGCGTCTACGGTAATTCACCCTATATAATATTTAAAAACTAAACATTATATTTTTTTATTTTTTTATTTTTTACGATATTTAATAAACCATAAACAAATTCGAAATGAACGTCCCAACTATCTGGCACCCTTGAATGAGCTAGCTTTGTTACAGCTTGAATAAAATAATATAATTAGCCAGTGAGGTATTATTTGTGATATTCAATAGAATTGTTTTTGGAGGTTCTGCTGCAACTTCTCACCACTGGTAAAAACAGAATATACTACAACTCTTCTCAGTTATAATCACAGACTTTTGTACTGATATATTTATTACCTTTTCAGTATCCTCATCACCTTCTTCAGCAGCCTCCATAGCTCTTCTCTGGAATTCTCTTTCCAATTGCAACACTCTAAGCTGCTCTTCTTGCTGAGCGGTTCTATAAGGCAACGACATAAGTTCCCGGATTTGTTGTTCTTGCCACTGTCTCCCCGCTTCCCTTCTTGCTTCTAATTGCCTTTCTTGTTCCTCTCTAGCCCATGGATCTCTTGGAGGTTTAGCTAAGGAAGGGCCGGTGCTGGAATAGAATGACATTTTGGGTGGATCTTGACTGCTAGCTGAATAAAGAGGGTGAGTGGTTGTCGGTGGTAATTCTGGTGGAAGTTCGTCCTGAAATAAAGATAAATGTTGAATAAAACTTTGTATGCTTGTAGATAATTTTTATAACGAGAAATTTTTAATTAAAATTGTCAGTTTGTATTTAACAGAAACAACCCTTTACTATTAAATTATAAATACAATACCACTTTTATTTACTAATTACTAAAATATTGTAAATCTAAGCCTTATCTTCTCTAAATATAAGATGTTGGTTTCTGCATATGTAGATAAGCGGCGAAAATTCTCCTGGTACTCATACAAGCCCTTATACTTGTTTAATGTAACCCGTAGGGTCGTGGCTCTTGTTTAATAGTAATTGACCAGTCAATAGAGTCCTTTAACAATTCTAATGGTTTTTCTAAGAGTTAGCAGTAACTCAGTTGTCTCAAAGTAATTGATGAATCATGATAAGGTTCTTAATCTATCTCAACCCAGCTCTGTTACACAGTATGGATTGGTGTGATTCTTGTTCATTCTCAGAATGAAGAATAATCTGGATGTGAGCTTGGTAGATAGTAAACACTGTCGACATTTCAAATGTACATTGATTGGTGTAACCTCTTCTGAGAACTATTAGTATATCAATTTTAGGAAAAATTGAAAATAAATATTTCTAACCCATCACAATGATGTACAAGAAATGATAAGACTGCAAGGGTTAATTAATTAGTTATTTCATTTTATATATTTTTCTTGTTTTATAATTAATTGAAAAATCAAAAACATCACTCATTTTAAATGCCAGTTGTAAGTTATGGATGTTAGTTAATATTAAGCATTTAGTCAGACTTATTAAAGTGACTTTTAAAAATAGAAAAAATATTTCTAAAGCTACTCAAAATCAAATTGGCAATCGATATCTATTCCTATTCTAAGAGTTTAAAAATGGAAATATGGACATACCAATTACCTTCACGTTCAATGGTATTAAATGGCAGTCAGATTAACCACTGTAAAATTAATAATTTATTTCTTAATGAATTTTTTAGCGAATGATAGTAGACTTCATTTTATTGAATGTTAATTATTAGGAAACATCTTAAAATAGATATCAATGAGAAGTCGAAAGAAGAAACCGTCTTTTTTAACAGTTATATCAACTAGTGAATTCTAGGTTAAACTATTACCAGAAATCACATACAAAAGAAAATACATCACAATTGGTATTTGAAAAGTCGTATATAAAGAACGGCTTTTGATAAATGGCATTTGAGGTTTTACAGGTGAAATCTGACATTTATGTAAAAATAAAACAAATATTTTGTAACAAATAATTTTTTTTTCTTGAGCTACAATAGATCTGTAGAGGTAGCAGAAAGTCATTCCAAATTTAACCTTAATATCAAAAGATGTACCTCTATATAAACTTTCCGGCATGATGGGACACATGTCACGTATCTTCTGTCAACACGTGACATTTGTATATGATTTCCATTGAGAATCGTATTTGATTCAGAGTAAGTTTACATATAAAGTGAAGGGTTAATTTTTAGAGAAATGTTTCCCCATCTCGAGACCAATATCAGATATCTATCACTTGTCAAAGTAAAAAAATGCATATATGATGTAGGGTAAGATAATGTTCAGCTGAATTTTATTATTTTAATGAAGTGTCTTTTAACTTAGGTATCATTACAACTAATAAGCTTAATATAATTAGTCAAGAAAACCAGATGGGAAAGTCTACAATCATTGAAATATTAAGATTAATTTCGTGGATGTCAGCTATAGAAAAATAAAACTTACTTTCTTTATCGGTTTCGGTGCGACTGGGGGGATCTTGTAATTCGGAGAAAGAGGAGTCTGTTGAGCGTAAGACCCGTATTGAGGGCTTACGCTCATATTTTGCATACTATGGACATTCTGCGACATCACCTGGTTATAATATTGTTGTTGCTGCTGCTGCTGCTGCTGAATTTGTTGTTGTTGCTGCTGCTGCTGAATTTGTTGTTGTTGCTGCTGCTGCTGAATTTGTTGTTGCTGCTGCTGAATTTGTTGTTGTTGATAATACGGGTTTGGTTGAGGTTGTTGACCATACTGCTGGACGCGATTTTGGCGCCTTCTGACTTCTTCGGACATTTCTGCTAATTTCGCCGCACCACGTAAGTGGCGATCTTCGTTACTGAGCCGGTGTTGAGGTAGATGTTCCGGATTCTGCCTTAGTTGAGGTTCTAGTGGTTTCCCGTCTCGTATATTACCACTACTAGCGTACCTGCCAAACGATGTCAATATTCAGAAAGTATAACAGAAAAACGGTTCATTTTCGCTAACTAAATATAAAAGATTTCTTTTTGTAAATCAATAATGTAAACATTAAATTCTAACCGAGTTTAAATCATTTGGTTTTATATGGATATTTTATCCTTTGATCCACAATTTACTCGAATTTCTTTTCATACGTCAATTATAGCCAAAAATACTGTATATAAGACTATAAAATCACATTTTGATTAATGCGTCATAGTTTTATACTAATTTGATCAAAACAAAATTATGGTGTTACAAAAATTTCAAAAGCGAGAGGCATGACGGTGATTTTGACATTAATCGTTCTACCAGTGTAACACAAATGCTTGACACATTTTAGTGGCCAGGTTATAGATAGAAGCAATTATATTTATTTTCAAAATTATTAATATGTTGCCATCATATTTTTATGAATTTATCATTTTTTCTAATCGGGTCGGATAGACCAATGATTTTCACCTGCCAATATGAAGCAATGAACCTGTATAGTTAGATTAATTGTATGATTTCCTCTTTTAATAATGTATTATTGTATTTATATTTATATATAAGGATTTTTTCCTCTTCAATAAATGCTTTTACACAAACAATGAAATTACAACTAATAACATTATTCATTTATAAATGATTTCACTCATTACTTCTGTAGAATAAAAAGTATATAACTTGATATTTTTGTGCTAGAAATAGTATTTATTTCAAAAAGAAAAATATACGAAAACATCTACCTTGTGACATCTGATTGGTGTTGTTGTTGTTGTAAGGCATGTTGTTTGAGAAGATCTTCACTTTTAGAGGTGCGCATCTCGTTGTAACGAGACATATCGTTGTTTTGAATCGCTTCCGAGATACGAATGTTACCTTGACTTGGATATCTATTGTAAAAAAGAAACATTACTGTCTTACTATAATAACTTTCAATTTCATATAATCTAAATGTCGAAGTAAATATGGAATTACTGGTGTAGGTAATTTATACGTATTAAGAGGTACTGATAAAGGGAAACGCACTTTTCTAATATTAATTATTAATTAGGTTTTAGCCGGGCATTTGTTACCCTTGTTCCTATTTCTGTCAATTCTAAGAAATAACGGTTTATCGTAGACAAACGTTACACGCTGAAAGTATCTTTCTAGTATTATTTTCATTTCATTTCATAATGATTTGTATATCACCTAAATATATGTTTACTTAACAGCCCGAAGTATTATATTCTGCCTTTGTTTCCAAAATTATTAGTTATTAGTCAGAACCTAGACAAAGAACTAAAACAAAAGGACCGTTTGCCGAAGCTAGACAGGTGGGCAATATGCGTCAAATTTTACTTGTTAAGTTAAACGCTGTTCATTAACTCTTCCTTCTTCCGTATCAATCATCAATTAAGGGATTTCGTTTCATATTTCATTTTGACAGGGTATACCCGTTATTAAATAATCATGATAAGCTAAAATGACAATTTGACAATGACAACACAAATACTATTAAGTTAGGTCGAGTTAATGAACACTTTTTTCTCTCTTCAATTTTTGACATACGAATCGTCATATTGCTCTGCCTCAATCAGTGGTAAAATAAAATTGATTGAAAACCGGAAAAATTAAGATGGCTAAGCAGCTTAACTAAACAATTTCATAATATATTTAGATATTTTCACATACCTCATAATATCATCATGTCTGGAATTCTGGGACTGTCTAAACACATCTTCACGTAATAATCCTCCCCCATTGTTGTATCTGATTTCTTGTCCTCTCTCTTCTGCCCTCAAACCAGCGTTGACGTGCAATGGTTGCTGAACATTATTAGAATAACCTTGAACAGAACTATGCGTTGGGCTAGGATAGGACTGATTTTGTCCCATGTAAGGGCTGTTATAAGGTACTTTATTCGTTTCTTCGGGGCTTGGAAAGCTGTTCTTTGGGTAAGATGCGTAATAATTTTGGCCGTACTGAACGTTGGGGAACGAGCCTATGCGGCTGGGATCTTCATTTTGATGTTTATACATAGTCTGGGGGTTTTTCAGATTAGGTATCGATT
This sequence comes from Hermaeophaga mercurialis, assembly GCA_951812935.1. Lineage (NCBI taxonomy): Eukaryota > Metazoa > Arthropoda > Insecta > Coleoptera > Chrysomelidae > Hermaeophaga > Hermaeophaga mercurialis. Next base: position 46,969,123 of record OX638360.1, read on the forward strand.
GATGAAGGTTATTGGGACGAGAATTTATGGATGTAGGCGGAGGATAGTAGGCTGAAGAGGGTCGTTGTGAGTTGGCTATTGAGGAGTGAAGAGAATTCTGAGAACTTCGAAGTGCTGATGTTCTAAAAAAAATACATACAGATTAAGAGTAAGAACGGAATGTTGAGAAAATATCGATAACAAAACAATGACCATACCTATCACCCAACTGTTGAGGACTGGGAATCTTATTCCTATAAATGCTCAAATTCTGATAAAATCCACCATCTTGTTGGTGTAAATTGTGCGTAGATCTACTCCTCAAAGCCTGATTAGCTACTACCGGTCCTCCATTGGTCATCACGGGCCCGTTATTCACATTGTTTATGTTGTTAAGGTGATTATTAATGCTATTATTTGAAGAGGTTCTACTATAAATATCGCTGGCAGCGTGGTTCGATCTAGGAGGTTGATGATCTGTAGTTCCGGTAGAATGAATTTGGTGAAGAGCAGGAACGGATTTGGAAGAGGGAATGGAACGTTCCGAATCTACCCTAGACGGTAGGTCGCGTTCCGACATCCGTCTGGGTCCTGTTGAATAATTAATTTTATTAATTTTCTTGAAATATTAATGTAGGTTGTGGGAGTTATAAAGGATAATATTTATAATATATACAGTAAAAAAATATATATAAAATATATATAAGAAGCGATAAATTATTACATTCAATATACAAATAATTAAAATGTAAATATTTACATCTACTATTAATTGTATATAATAAATAAAATAAACATAATGAAGCAGCAAATGAGGTTTACTTTTCTGAAGTTTAGAATGATATTAACTGCAGTTATAAGGAAGTCTAAAAATTTCTAATATTTCTGACACTATTTTAATGTGATCTATTTTCTTATATATGGCTGTAATTTAATGCGACTTTTAAAAAACCATTGGAAAAGGTTCAGTTTCGGGGTAAGTTATTAAGTATTAAAAAAAGGAATACTTTTTATTTCAACAATTAGCGTTTCCAGTTACCTTAGGAAAACTTTTCTCTACTAAAGTATCAAACATTATAAATAATTTCACCTTAAAAATTCAAAATGGTTAATTGATAAGTTTTTTAAACAAAAATATAAAGTGCATTTCACTTATGTAGTTGGCGGAGATCTTTGGGGTTTTAGTTTTCATTTCGGTTAGTAGAAGGCATAGTCTATTTTATAGTTCTTGTAAAATTTATTTACACGATCCTTTGATCAAAAATTTGAAAAAAACATTCTTATCGTCAAGGAGGAAATGTTATTTTATGACGAATATTGGAGGATATTTTTAAATTACAATATTATATGGAGGTACGTTCAAAAATTAAATTATTAATATTTTATCATTTGTTTTAGAAAGGTATTTAAAATATAAATAAAAAAAAATAGATCCATTATTTGATTTCATTGAAAACCAATATTTTTATTTCACATTTTAGAATATCTTGTTAAATTAAAATAATTATAAATTTGTAAAAAATGGAAATAATTAGAGAGACATTAATGCCCCCTGCGACCTTTTAAAAAATATTTTAGTATGATTGCCCAATACATTTTTTCTAATAAAAATTTTACTTTGTTCTAATTAATTTCTAAACTATTAAATTTTTCAGAACGGTCTTTAACACTTTAAACAATTAACCGCCTATGGATTTCTGAGGTCCTTACCGACGATAGATTTACATGAGCCTATGATTTATAATAAATATACGCAATTAAACTTAAAACTAATGTCGCAACTCTATAATAATTACATATTTTAACAATCGCCATCTGCTATAAAAGTGGTGGAGTAGTGCAACCCAGTACTTCCATTAAATCTACAGAATTCTCTTAAAGCCAATGTATGTAAGTATTTAAAGTTAGAGAGTAATATTTAATATATCATTCTACACCTCTAGTCTACTTTTATTTACAAATAAAAAATTAAAGGTGCGCAACAGATTAATCGTAATCTTACGACTAATAGCGGCGCCAACTGGTTTTAAAGCATCTAACCTAGCAGCTGTAGCACTCTCTGTCTCGTCCTGATCAAAACTGGCGCAGCTTTGAGTTTTTCTAGTTGCTTTGGGAGAATCACTACAATTCTTCAAAACAGGACACGTCTTTCTTGCATATCTACAACACTTTCTGACCGTTTTCCGGGTTTTAATATCAGAACAAGACTTCCAAGTTTTAGGTAAGCATTTTTTTCTTACGACTATTTTTTTAGGAGATAAAATGTTTTCGTTATTGTTTCTTTGAACCGACTTTCTGGCGCTGTTACGCCTAGTAACTATGTAAGATTCAGGAAATTTTTTATGTCGTCTTTTTTGTAAATCATTCAACCTTTCCAAGCTATCGCATCGGACTAATTGATTGTTAAAAGGCTTCATGTCTATAATCTCACTATGTCTACGATCATATTTAGGCTTCCTTTGTAAATTAGTTATGTTGTTTAAACATTCGACTTGATCCGGTGGGTCTTTGGAATATTTGAGAATACCTTTTGGTTTTGTTTTGTTGATGTCTTGTATCTTATAGTTTTTATCTTTGGTCCCAACATTAAATATGCAATTCCTATATTCACAGTTGTGGTAAAATTGGTCAAGGTTAGTTTTCTTATTAAGAGAATAATCTGAGAAAAATTTTGTTATTACTAACAGGCTATTTTCTCTAGTTTTAGGAGATAAATCTGGTTCTGAATTAAACTTAACTTTTTCATTCTTGACTACTGGTTTTTGTATATTATCACCTGTTAGATTTATATTAAATTCGGTTTTAGAATCGGAACCATTTAAACTCCAATCATATAATAGCTTTAAAACCTCGATTCTCTCGTATTCAGTCAACTTATCATTCAGTCTTTCTTCGCTTACACTTTTGCTTCTATTAGTTACGTATTTTCTCTTATTTAAAATAGGTACGCTTGTAGCTTTGTCTTCAAATTTTTTAGATAAATCTGTCACATTTCGATGTCTTATTTCATATGGCGATCTCCAATTTTTATGGTTGAAAGGAGAATTTTTGTCTATCTGACTTAAATCCAAATTAGATTCATGCACACCGCTATTTATACTAGATGTAGAACTTGAGAGGTCTTGAAGTGACGAACTTATAAGTCGTTGTTGTCGAAATTTTCTAGCTCCTATACTCAAAAACTTGTCTGTGTCACTAATGTCATCAATATCATAGGAACTATCATTTACTTCTATAGAGAAGCTTTTTTGTTGAGCAAAGTTTTCCATTAGTGTTTTTTGTTCAGGTTTAACACACACTTCTTCAATTAACTCTTCTTTCAATTCGTTACCAGTTTCATCATAAGTTAACGTAACATTTTTTGGAGAAGGTTCTGAAAAATCAGTAACTTGTAGATTGAAAATTGGTTCATCTGTTTCAATCTCTATGCGGGGAATGGTGAATTTTCTCTTTTCGGATTTAAATAAACTGTCATCAGAATTGAAGAAAATATTATTTTTTGGTTTTGTAGCTGGGGGTGTAAAAATCCTTTGATGAATTTGAGGACTATATAGAGATTCGGTGGAATCGTATGTGTCGTAGTAGTAATTGTAGTTTTCCAAAGCTGCATGCACAAAAAGAAAAAAATACAACATTCTATGTTGTATTTTAATAATGGAAATATGAAAATGAGAAAATATAAATACAATAAATATTTTATTGCTAGTTATAAAATTCTATTTAAGAACATATCTAGCAAATATAATATTTTAAATTATATAAACTAGCTGAAAAAAATCTATGTTGGTACCTAGGTACCTGGTAATACTTGCCATATTGAGTAATGTGAATATGTAGGCATCCGCATATTCTTGCTTTTGAAGAAAGAATTCATAACATTTAAAAATCAAATATGAGTATTAACTTTCAACCTATATCAATATATTTTGTATAATAACTTTAATATTAAATTAAAATAGCTGAAACTGTCAAAAGAAATATAAAATGGGATGAAAAAAATAATGATACATAGGATGATCTTCATGTAAGTTATTCTTCTTACCTCTATGAGGAGTTGGACTAGGTTGCTGTAATAATGTTGCCAAACCATGATACACAGCTCCTGCTTTAGCTACTTCTAGAGTAACAATATTGCTAGTCCTTTGTAAGAATTCTGCAGCTTTTTCTTGTGTTATACCAAGTAAGGACTGACCATCTACAGAAAGAAGTTGATCTCCAGCTGCTAAACGTCCATCTCTATCGGCAGCGCCACCTGGTACAACGGATTTGATGTAAATGCCAAGCCGTTCTTGGCCAGCGCCTTTCGCCGCCACAATAGAAAGACCCATTCCACCACCCGCTTTGTGTAATCTTATGACTTGAACTTCGGGTTGGGTGGTACTCATTGCGGATGGAGGCCTAGGAGCAGTCATATACACTGTCCAATGACCGGAACTTGTAGGTTGAGCAGCCAGTCGACACAAGCCAGATCCTTGTAAAGGATGAAGGAAATCTGCAAGACCTGGAGGAACACCTTGAACGACGTCGCAACTGAAACCATCGTCAGGAAGTAGCAGCTGCAATGTCGGTGCAGGATCTTCGTATAAGGTAACTTCCCGGCCTTCTGCTCTTGCTAGTTCATCAGCAACACTTTCTGCGGCTTTTGTTGCTTGTTCTAGGAGAGAAGGTGAAGCGATTTTTTCACCTGGTTCGGCTAAAAAAAATAATTTTTAGTGTGTATGGTTCTGTTTAGAGGAGTATTATTTATTTCTTGAGAAATTATCTTTCAAATTGTAGTAGTTCTTAATAGCTATTAATGAAAAAATTGCCTTTCTATGTAGAAATAAAGACCACAATTAGAAATTATAATTATTAAATTTTGTTTTTAAAATCCGACTATAATTTATTGATTCCCGATAAAACGCGACCGACTTTTTAGTATTAGTGAAATAGCGCTATCAAGATGGAAATATTCCAATATATCTGCTAATAGTTTTGAACCAATTTAAAGTTTTATTCCGCTATAATATTAAATCGAATTTAAAGGTAGATAAATTTAGAAGTTACTATTTTATATTGCCTATAAAATTAGAATAATAAAATGTCTTCATAAATTAAAATATTGCGTTGTTTACCTTTGTATTGCATTAACAGCGCTCCTAACTGCATTGAATTCAACTTAAAGCATGCAGCAGAAAGATTGGCTAAATCTTCAGGAGCGCACTTTGGCGCCTGAAGTAAGTGTGCACACTGTACAATTTTTGCAAGATGACATTCAGCTGCCAATTCTAGTCCTTGAGATTCGGTCCAAGCTTGAAGGTTTCTCAAACGATTAAACAGCTTCTGGCCGAAACTTTTCGTACATAAATTGCTATTGCTTATAACATTGGACAAAGCCTAAAACAAAAAATAAACCTATACAACGTACGATTTTTTAAAACAATATAGTAAGAAGTTTATGATGATACCTCCTATAACACACTTGTATATACTTTGCTATCATATTGTAATAATTATCTTCAAAATATATTAATGACTAACCTTTGCGGACACCCAATGGAACAACTGTGAAAATAATTGAATCGTTAACGCAGCATTGACCCTGCATTTCCTCAACAGATTCATAGCACCACTAAGAACACTAATAATCTCTCTAGGATGGTCGTCTCCTGTTACAGACATCAAATATGATAATGCTGAATTCAATTCGTCTGTTAAGCACGCCACTAAGTTTTTGAATGCCAACTGAACAGCATCTGCTAAGGTATCTTGAGCTTGGAGAGAAAATGCGCTGACGTGTCGGTCAGATTTTAAAAAGTGAAGAAGTTCGCTGGCGTTTGCCAGCCAGAAAGCTTGTGAAGTGCTTTCCGTGCTTCTATCTTGGACGGTGTGCCTAAAAAAAATATTATAGTTATAGCAAGACGTTTTAAAAAAATCATACAAAACTTCTGTTACCCAGTAGATAATTCTTTTTACCTTATTAACATGGCAGCGTGCTGAAGCAAAAGTGTCAATTTATGCGCTCGTTCTGTAGGAGTCAATTCAGGTCGGTAGTGTGTCGATGCTCTATACCTCGCACAAAGGTAAAGAGTATACGCAGGAGCCAAACGGAAAGTCGGCGTTGTGACGTCTAAATGTGTGATAACTCTGGCGAGGAATTGTTCTTGAGGTTCTTCAGGAAACTCCAATACGGCCGGTAAAATGGGATCTTGGCCTCGAGGGAACCTATCGATTCCACTTAACCTTAAAAAAATAATTAATAATTGTAATTTTGGTTTGATACATTTGTGAGAGAATATCTTGTTAAGTTTATACTTTTAATGACTCTATTATAAGAAATAAATGATATTTGATTTGTTTTAAGAATTATATTTGTTAGACATCTATAAAATTTACGAGCTCACTTTTTTTGAAGATATGCAAGTAATGGTTTTTGTAAGTATCGTACTAAAAGACATAACTAATATCCGTGATGTTACCTTGACTCTTCCGGTCTAGTAGTAGTATAATAATATGTATGTCAAATTTCCAGATGGTTTTTTAATTTCTTACCTATTCTCAGATGAGGATCCTAAAGACCTATTATCATCCCTTGCACCGCTGGCAGTGGATACTGTTTCGACATTGCCATCGAGGTCGAATGTTGTTTCAATATTTTCTCGAGATTGTGATTGATCAGTCGGGCTTAAAGCACGTGGTGAGCGACTGTGTAAAGCAAAAGTAGCAAAAATAAAAAATATAGCAAAAAATAAAAATGCAACAAAAAATAAGAAAAAGCGATGTAGTTTGCATGAAGTAAATTACTGATTACATGCTCATATTTTGTTAAGATATCAAAAAACTTCACATGCACTTTTAGAGGGTTTCCTGTGTATTTACAAATAAATAAATAAATTTTTAGAAAGTGGGCCAAATTGCTTTATTTTGTTTTAGTTAAAAATTAATCAAAAGGATAAACGCACATGAAAGTGCAGTGATGTAACGTGGCATCACCTTTTTGTAATAAATAATGTCACAGTGCAATTGATAGAGAAGTGAGATGAAAAATAAGGCGCAAACGTAATTTTTCTAATCTATGGAGAAAGTGGAAAATAAGAATTGTGGGCTATTCAAAATATATATCAGAATAATAAATTAAAGTAAATTAAGAAAATATCTATAAAATAAATTAATAGATAATCCAAGAGCATATTAAAGTAATACACAAATTATTAGAAATAGCTAAGGAATAAAGGAAAAGAACCGTATCTGATTTTCTTTGACCACATTTGTTCGCAAAGAAGTTTAAAATATAAATTACAAATTACAAATTTTAATTATGAAAAATGGACCATTTCTTTTACTACAAGAAACTTCCAACCTACCTGTCATACATCCTCCCTCCCACGTTATCCAGGCCACCAGCAGTACTGCCAAAGGCAGGCCTAGTCCGGTCCTCATGCGCTGGATCCAAGAACCTGTAAGTATTGCTGTGGCCAAATTTTACGAGGCTACCATGTTGTAGCACTGTCGTTTGGTGAATACGTTGACCATTGACGTAGGTGTGTGCGTCGGTGTGGCAGGGTGTGAGCGACGTTACGCCGTCCGCGGCGTTTATCGTGATGACACAGTGACGGGGTTGTATATGGGGGCCGTACAACTGAAGGGCTATACCGTTAGCTGAACCAACCTGAAAAATAGATATGAACACAATAAGTTGTTTCATTAATTGTACCTGTTGGGGCCAATAACGCCCTTAAGAAGAATGGTACCTTTGGTTAAGTGGTTGTCATATAATAAATAATCTAATTGAAGTAAATGTGTTAAAATTAATGTTTTTCGAATGTTCAAATAGTTTTTAATTTTACATCTTACAATGTTTAAAGCTGCTTTGTATCTACTTCTTTGAGAACATTTTTTAAACAATTTGTATAAGTATATAAATGCTATTATATGCATCAGCCAATTTTACAAATATGGTTTTGTCCAAGCTTTTTTCTGATTCTTATAGTGATTCTAGTAGCCAAAGTAGCCAACATAGCAAAAAGTACACATTTAAAGGTAAGATCTGAAAAACCCACTTCAAGAATTGAAGGGTTCTAAAAATAATAATAATAAAAATTACACATAATTAATAAATTATGTTTTCAATAAGTATTTGACGTTAAAAGATAATACATTATGGTCGTTATAATAAAAAAAATTACGGTTTATACAGGGTGGTCCTTAAGTAATTGTACATCGAAGTACAGTAGAATCCTCACTTTAAAATATTATAATTTGAGCTAACTTGATCTAATAAAATGTTGACAATAAGAGAGATATATAGGGTGTTAAAAGTGAAATATTAATTTATGTTTTTCACAATAACTTTAACGTTTATTGACATGTATACATAAATATTTGGTAGTGTTCTTTTACAAAAGAAACGCTAACTTAAACAGCAAAAAAGTTTGGCGCACATTTATCCACAAGTGTGGCTTATGTGGCGCCCTCTACAAAATACATTGAAATAAATAAAAAAATTATGATTTCTCATACCCAAAAATCCCCACTACCAAATATTTATGTATACATGTCAAAAAACGTTAAAGTTATTGTGAAAAACAAAAATTTAGATTTCACTTCTAACACCCTGCATCTCTCTTATTATCAACATTTTATTAAAGCAAGCTAGTTCAAATCGTAATATTTTAAAGTGAGGATTCTTCTGTACTTAAGGACCACCCTGTATATACACGTATTTTTCAGTATATCTTCTACACTCACTAACCAAATTTCGGGAATAAATAGAATTAAAATAAATGTAAAATATATCGATTCAACATATCACTACATATTGTAACTTGCCGCACAGATACACAAACATCCGTCATACAGAAATAAAACAAATAATAAAATCATGAAATTAATCCCATGTGCCGTATACGTACAACGCCTGCTCTGTTCGATGTAGTTCGAAAATTTGAATCAAGTGAAATGAAGTAGACGAAGGAAACATTTGAATAGGAGGGTTTCCAGTTCATTAAGTAGATTACACATTGAGAGGTAAAATGATATTTTCTGTGCCTATTACTTTTATTTTGATAAACAATATTTTTATTCTGATATTAATAAATCTGCCTAGTTTTATTTCTTATAAGCCATACGAGTTATTAATTATGTAATTTTTTTTTTCATTTATTTATTTAACGTCGGCCTATTTCTGCTAACGGGGCTAATCAGCGACGCCGGGAGCAAGCTACCCCAACAGGAAATTTTGCCGAATCCTCAGGTATTCCAACCCTAGGTAGGGATCTTTAACGAGCTCAACATCCATGGACTCGGGACCGACAGTTTAACGTCTCCTCCGAAAGACGGCATATCTCCACTATATCTCGTGCTCATTGGTATAGGCCTGCGAGCTGTGGTATGCAGGCTGCAGGCTGTACGAGCATATTACGTGTTCGCTGGTGGTCACCCATCCAACTACTAACTGCCCTGGACACTACTTAACTATAGTTATCGCATCACAGGCGTATCCACTATAGAACTAGGCCCTTGCCCAATTATCTAATTATATTCTCTAGTTAACTGTCAAACTAATTAAAAATAAAATTGACTAGTTTTTATTTGAAACCGGAACGTAAGCATTAGATCTCGGGGTTCTCCCCTAGTGCTACTTTTAATTATCCTTAAGTCGTAACTAAGATTGCACAAAAAAAATAATTTCATAACCTCATATTTTGGCAACACAAAGAATAAATTAACGAGACTCATCATATCGAATGCACATCATGGACAACTTTTATATAAGGAAGAACAACTTCTCCGTGTATAAAAGGCTTAACATTACCAAGCTACGGGTAATTAGCATTGCTTATCTTAGTAATTGGATAATCAATGGGGTTAAATTGTAGGCAGCTCAATACTACAGGGGTTCATTTATCCAACAATAAGGCTTCGATTAGAAGCTGCATTCCTTTATTAGGATAGATAAAACGCGTGTTAAAAATTAGTGCGTGCTAAGCAAACGTTAATATTGATGCTTAAGTTTAATTAGAAATGCAACAAAAAAAGATACGATAAAATCAGACTATTATTTGATAAGAAGAACCACCTCAATAAACCTGTTAGCAAGGATTCCTTTGGCAAATTTAATCAGGACTTCCTAAACGTAGACAAATAAATATAGTGGCTAATTAATCGCCGATCATAACTTAACTAACAAGAAATAAACAGTTACCATTATCAAGTATAGTTAATAAATAGCATGTGGAGTTACGACGTTCAATTGTGGGGAACCGCTATAGAAATACTGGAAATATTCCAGTCAAAAGTGCTTTGGATGATTGTTGATGTTGCATGGTTTATCTTCGTAGCTATATTGTAGCACGCGATTTCGAGATAACACCGTGAAACGGAAAATTAGATTAGGTATATATCACTATATCACTAAACTAAATCATTAAACCTACTTGGTCATAAATGAAAGTTATTACTGTGTGATCGAACCCTTCATTTTACAATAGTTAAATTATATTTAATTAATTTAATTGTTATTAATATAAAATAAATTATTCTAATACAATTTCCTAAAAGTAATTATTTATAAATTATATTTTTCTTGTGAATATTTATCCACAGTGTGTACATAAAATATGGAATAACTTCATTTTAAGCTAAACAAACAATTGTGAGGAAAAATCCTGAAATAGGTCGGTTTTTGATTTTAATTTAATGTATTTTTACATAACAATGAAGTATACAGGGTAATCCATTTGTGAGTAACGATGTATTTTTTTAAATGACACACCCTCTATATTTAATTGCAAATTTCAAGACGATTCCAAAAATATATCATACTTGTGTTCGGTAATTAATAGTTTTGAAAATACGATACTTTTAAAATTAATACCGGGATACCTTAGCTCTCTTATTATCAACATTTTATTAAAGCAAGTTAGTTTAAATGGTAATATTTTAAAGTGGGGATTTTACTGTACTTCTATGTACAATTACTTAAGGATCACCCTATATACGTTTATGTTGAGTATGGATATTTCGAGATAAATCTAACCCGCATGAAATATGCTATTCATATTGTAGTGTGTAAAGCGTCTAAAAAGTGAAAAATCCCATATTCTTGTTTGTACATCTGCAAAATACAATGTATCGTGTTCGCGTTTTTCCATCTGCAAAATGAAATTCCAGATTTCCCTAGAGGTTGTCACAAACCACATGTTATTGATTTCAATGAAATTTCAGTGTCGTTTTCATTGCAATTTGATATATTGTAGATGGGTGTGTCTAAAAAATAACGAAAAACAACATTTAATGTAATTGTTTATGGTTATGTTTGAAATATATGCCGCTAACAGATAGTTTGCACAGTATTTTATTAAATATTTTTCATAAATTTGGTTTGAATGTGGGTTTGTTCAGCCGTATATATAGTGGAGAATGAAAATAATCCAACCTAACTGGCAATGAAAAAGTTGATAAACTTATTCGAAAACGATCAGTTAAAAATTACGATGCATCAGAACTAGTCCTCTTAGCGCAAAATGAGAGATTGGTAGTTTGCTAATTTAGAATACAGATTGAAAAAATACTAATAACAGAGCTAAATTTTTTCCCTGTTCCCTCAGGAAGGTATATTTGTGTCAATATTGGAGTATGAAGCCGAATCAAATTTATAGGAGTAACCTCACCAAATTAAATTTAAAAAAATGCAATTCGTAAGCTTGTCCACTCATTTTTTCTGAGGAAGCAAATGCCAACGTTAGATAAAGTTTTACAAGTTATATGCGACGATGCTGATTTGTCCACAATAAGTCGATATAAACTGTGGAAAATATTACATGAATTAAACTTAAAAAATTAGGGCGGAAAATAAACACATTTAGACGAGAATCCATTGAGTGGCCACCAAGCTCACCGGATCTCACGCCATTAGATTTCTTTTTGCAGGGTCATCTAAAAAATGTTGTGTATAAAAGTAAACTTGACGACATAAATGATTTAAAAGATAGAATAAGGCGAGAAATAAATAACATTTCGCAGGAAACCATTAATAAAGTTCAGCAGGAATTTATTGATCGCTTGTTGTATTATTTTGTTATTTTAATTTAATTAAAGGTCTTCAAAAATACAGATTTTAAAATTATTGTATCTTCAAAACTATTAATTAAAGAACACAAGTATGCTTTATTTTTGGAATCCCCTTGAAATTTGCAATCTAAAAAAATATACATGTGTGCCGTTTGAAAAACTTGTCGATGTCATTGTTGCCCACAAATGGTTTACCCTGTATATTTCATTGTTATGTAAAGCTAAGTTTAACTTAAAATGAATTTATTCCATACTTTATGTACACACTGTATACATTATTGAATTACTGTAATACTGTTTTCAACTTCCAATTATAGTAATTTAACCATGTATCCATTTATGAAAATCTTCTGAAAATATTTTCCCATATTGAAAGCGACCAACAAGTAACGAGATCCACATGTTAAGAGAAGTGAAAAAGTGCATTATTTTCACAAATGAATGGCCGCTTTGTTCATTGAAGTTTAAGAGCCTCTTAAAGGGGGTTTTTCACTATATTTGAAGCGTAAACTGCTTGACATGAAGCGATTTGATTTCATTCACCGTCTTGAATCGATTTTTCACACCGACTTCGAATGGCTCTCATGAGATTTAGTATGTTTTTATGTGTGCATTTTTACGTAAATAAACACTTAGACAGGGAAGTCATTCAAACTTCTGACACTTGAGAGATTGACAACTGACATTTACCATTACAATTTAATAGTCTTACTTTTATAGAGGGTGTAACAAAAAGGGAGGTCAAAAATTAAACTAGATATTCTGGAGCCAAAAATAACTTATTTTAGTACAAATGTTCACACAAAAAAAGTTATAGCCGTTTAAAGTTACAAAATGAAAATCGATTTTTTCCGATATTTGGTGAATGATCTGACACTTCGTAATGAAAATGGGCACCCTATAAAAAATTTAGGGGTTTATCACCCCTTAAACTCCTTCAAACTTTTGTGTACGTTACAAGTAAATTATTAATGTGTCACCATTACTTTAGCACATTATTTTGGAAACTTTTTTGCCTCTTAGCACTTTTTCGAAAAGACAGTTTTTATAGAGACGCGATCTCTTTTCCATTATATCTCAAAAATTTTGTAGTAACAAAAAGTATATTATAAATGAAGTTTAATGTTATTCACTGGTCCAAAAAATCTTTATTAAATCTTACTAACATTTGTAAAAAATGTTCAAAACGGCTTCCATTTTCTTGCATACACAATAGACCCCGTTGTAAGAAGAAAAACTGAATATTTTGGAAAATCATTGGCCTCCAACGAAATCGATTCTATTCCTCAGTTGTTATTCAATCATTATCTCTACAGCATACACGTCCCCTTTCATAAAACTTTAGAAGAAAAGGCAATAGGTTTAAGATCTGGACGTCTAGCTAGCCAAGAAATAGGTACATCAGGCCACCTTCCAATCCAACGTCTTGTTTGACTGCAATATTTAGCTCTTCCAAGGATCCTGGTAATTCGTTTTGTAAGAACTTCAAATAATTTGCAACATTTCAATTGTTTGGAATAAATATTCGCCCTATTAAGTTATTATCCACAATTTCTGCCCAAACATTGACTTCAAAAGGGTTATAACTTTTTTTGTGTGAACATTTGTACTAAAGTAAGTTAGGTTTAATCGAGCTATTTTTGGCTCCAGAATATGTAGTTTAATTTATGACCTCCCTTGTTGTTACACCCTGTGTATATATCGTACCTTTTGCTTTCTTTAAGAGCACGTAAAATCGTCGTAGCATTTTCTCTTTGACGATTAAAGTTATTAATTTATTTTCGTATTATGTCAAAAAGAGTATATTTTGTTTCTACGAATTAATTTTGATCGAAAACATTATTCGTTTTCTAGAACCGACAATGATCAATTTTTCTATTTAAATCATTAAACAGTGCGGTGTAAATTGTGTCCTAATATAAAATAAAATATTTACCTCCATAACATCGTTAGTCAACCGTATGGTTCTAGCGGTATCACCGGGATGGGGAGCAGAGCCGTCCGGACCCAGCTCGACCAAAAGGGGAGCGGCAACTTCTCGGACATCCCTAGTACTAGCTGTTTGACCGATAGCCCCAGGTTTCTTTTTTCTTTTCCTAGGTGCACAGTCTGCTGGTCTTCTTCGTACATGGAACATTATGGAGCCTGCAAAAGATACATCCAATTTTAAATACTATACATAAATTTGTGATATTTGTTATATATCTTATTTTCTAAAAGCACCCTGTATAGGGATGACTTGATTAGTCGTTTTGACATAAATAAAGATAGACAGGGAATTGTCAAATCGTTTGCAGCTTGTATATTCAAAAATATCAATAAATATAAAAAAAACCGATTTAAAAGTGTGTCTTTAGAAGTCCTGTTAATAAATATGATAAAAACCCAACAATTTCAAATTCTTATTTTTAATGTTTGATGTGATAAATATATAAAAATAGAGTATTTATGACACCAAAGGAAAATGCACCTAGTTTTAAAAACTGGAAATTTTTCACCCTGTTTGTTTGTTATTGGATTAATTCGAACTAGAAATGTGTTTAATCACGTATTATTAGCTAATTCTTCATAAATTTTTAATTTTATAAAAAGGATAAAACTAAATACAGACCTAACCTTTTAAACACATCTTTAACACCCATGTTTATGGTATTTTATTCTTTCCACAAAAAGATGACACACGCTAAAATTCGCGTCGAATAACTAGTGAAAAGTTAACGTGACGACACATTTGTAAATTCTTGGCAAACGAAAAAGGCCAATATAAATATGCCGAACTGAGCCGAGGAAAAATTCACATGGTAAACAAACAGATTTAAGCCGAGAATTCAATAACGACTTGGCAAAAATAATTTATGCAGGATGTTGTCCAAAAAATAAGTGTATCTACATAAAATCGTTTATTTTTTTTATTACACATATTTAAATTGTATTTTATTTAATGGGACAATCAGTATACTACAGAGCTGAATAGAATTAATTAATGAATTAAAGTAACACGACAAACCTATTAAATTAATATTTTACATAATTAGGGTTATGTTGTACACTTGGGACTCATTATGCTGCTTTTGATAATTTTTTACACAACTAGAAAATGAATACGTTCATAACAATTCCTTGGCCGAAAAACCATTTTCAAATGAACCAAATTTCAATTATTGGATTAACTGTTTAATTACGCCAGTAATAGACTGAAAATTTTAATCTCAAAATTGAAAAACGCAAAAATCACTGTAATGAAACTGTTACTGATTCTACACTGCAACGTAACATGTCAGTATTATGGGAGATATTTTCCACTTTATTTGGTTCATATTACATTTTATATGTTTATAGAAAGGAGTACAATATGAAATTCGTAATGTTGAAATTGTCGGGTTTAAACACAGCTGGGAAAAATATTTTTCGCAGAAAATAAATGTTCTTGAAAAAGGTAAATTTCAAGGTTTTTTAGATGATTATTTAGGTACAATGTTCTCAGTTACAACACATCTAACTTTTTCTCTATTTTTATACTATTATGTTGAATTCGATCAATATCTATTATACAGGTAAGAAAAGAAAGAAACTAGGTCAGTTATGTCGCTGGTACAATTTAACATTTTATTATTTAGGAAATTTATTTTTCGTAGAACGGGGCAAGTATGTAACACTATTAAATTTATAATTGCAAATTTACTCCTAGGGCCACAAAAATGTATTGACAACAATCTTGAGTAAATAGTTTCGCGAGTTCGACAATAATACCCAAAAAAACTTACGAATAGTTCCTTTTTCATTATCGTCGTAATGTTGACAAAAAGTACCAAAATTAAGCACCATTTTACTTAAAAAACTCTTTTTTCGAATAGAACACCACGTTCACGTTGTAACGCAAAATGAAACTAATATCATGTCATTTTAAATTCCATTTGAATCTCTTTGAGACGTAAAAGAATTTTTGACTTGTTAGGAAATTTTGGGAAAGGTACCAACTGCACTTAGGTCGTTTTAAGATATTTATTATCGTTTATTTATTTCACAGCATAAAACAAAATATAGAAGTTATACAATTTTCATATAATTTAATTTAAGAGAAAGGAAAAGGGTATGATGATCAACAAAAAAAAACAGAATGTACAATATATACGAATAACAAAATTCGATACTCCTGGTTCCACTCGTTTCGATTTTTTTTTCATTCTAACCTTGTTTCAGAATATACGAATAAACTAATATTTACTCGTTTTTGATTCATTTATTTTTAGCAACAATTTTTTTATTTTTAATGAAACCGAATCCTTCCCACCTAAATATTGTAATTGGATATGCAGAATGCAGCAAACAACCTCACAGAGAATATACAATTATAGCCCTATAGAATACTTAGGAATTAAGGTCATTTTTTATTTTTAAAATTCTATTTATTCATATTAACCATTAACGTAATTAGCTTATGATATTTAGGAGAAATATTTGAGTCATTAGACCAGTTTTTCTTTTCCCAACTAAAGTTACTGGCTGTACAAAGGAATTTAGAGTGGCATATGCCATTAGAATAAGGGCCCTAATCTAAGGGCGAGATCTATTTCCGGTCGAATAGTAATTTATAGCCACTTTCTGACAACAGGTTGTTTACAGAGTGGTGGTATCTTGAATGAATGGATGTAAATATTTAAAAAATGAACTATTTAATGAATACATCTATTAACTATTAACTAATTATAAAAGCAAGTTCTAGCTTTCACTTGAACTCGATAGTAAAGAAAAGCAGAGAGTCTGCTGCAGTTCAAATACAAAATGGGAAAATTTAATTATTGCTAATGAAATAAAGCATAAAAACCGACTAAGAAACTTAATGAAGAAATTTATTCGTAATTACAGGAATGTTCTAACTTATTCAAAAGACTAATATTTTTTTCTCTACAATATTTTAGAATTAGACATTTGAAATAATTAAAACGTTGACTTATTATTATGAACACAGTTATTGTAGATTCATTAGTTTATCTGGACATTAGATTTACTTCCTTTCGAAGAAATTAAATTCTTTAAACAGGTGGTCAAGAATAATAATTGGGATTATTAAAACGCCATAGTTTCTTTGAATGTACATGTATTAACCAAATGTACGGAGTGTTCATTAATAAAGTAAATACAATATCTAAATTTCACAAAAATAGTAAAATGTAGAAAATTTATTGTGCGCAGAATAAAAAAGAAAAGCATTTAATTCTATTTTTTGGCCAAGTAGGTAATTAATTGCATTCAACATTATTTGACAAACTGATCGCTTCATCTAAAAATGTTTTAATATTGTCTGTAGAAGTTTGTTTAAAACGTTTCCAAATGTATATACAGTCCTGCTATCCACAACGCCCACGTTTATAAACAGTTTGCTATAAAGTTGCACTTTTCAATGCCCTTTGAACGTCAAAGGTATGTAATTCGATTGATCCATTATGAGATTAAAGCCAAAAATATGTAATACAAATATATTAAATGTTTGAATAGAAAACTATTTCATAGAATCACTTTATTCGACACTAGAATTCGATTTCACTTCATAAAAATGGCATGATAAGAATGGTTTTCATTTTTTTCTTTTTCAGCTCATATTTAATAGATATTTCAGTTAAGAGTAAAGTGAACATTAGAAATACCTAATTATAAATTTTTCTTGAAGAAAATGATAAAATTACCTAAATTTTAGTATCATTGTATGTTTGGTATAATCGACCATTGCGAATGTGCATACCTTTGGGTGGTATTGAGTAATAATAATCAATAGAGGTCACATTAACAATTACCTTTGGGCCATATAGGAGATGATCGATCCTTTTAAAACACAACAATCATTAATAAAATAATACATTTGCTATTTGCATAGTTAGTGATGTGAGTAATGTATTATGAGACGATCATGTTACGGTTATAATGAAAATTTTACATTTTGAGAACAATATGACAAATAGTGATTTTTTGAAGAGTTTGAGGAAATATTAATAAATTCTGTAACTGGAGAAGTGGATCGTGATTACTTTATTTTTGATTAAACCTTATTTAAATGGTTTGTAGGTTTCTCACGTACATACAAATATTAATTTTCATAATTTAACATAACTGACAGAAAATGATGCTTTATGGCACTCATACAGCAATCACAATATTCAAATGATTGTTATTTTACATCACTATAAATAGTGAAAATGAGAAATCGTTTTTAAAAAAATAATTCTCTCACAAATTCCATAATAAAATAAATAATAATAATAATAATGGAAGGAATTTACATTTATGTTGGCACAGTGATTATTTTTTACTTTATCATACACCATTTGACAATAAAAGTAAAACGATTTAATTTTAGATAAGCTCAGTTGAATACATCAAGTTGACAGTTTAATTGGTAAGTACGTATGACGAGATTAATGTATTAGGAAAATTAGAAGCAGTGCGCGTACACATACATTCAATAAATGTACAAATGAAATTATTTTCAATTTCAATATAAAATAAATTGATTCTTTCAATAAGTATGTATTTTCCATATCTTAATGTTATTAATAAGTGCCAATCATTCTTGTTGGGGTGCATATTGGATGACTATTTAAATATGGGTTTGGGGAAAAAGGCCATTAAAAATTATGTATTTCGTAATGAAAATACCAGACATTTTAGAATACTTTGTCTCCTTTCTATTTAAAATTTATTCAATATTTTTATTGAAACCAACCGAAGCTTTTTCTATTGAAGTAAATGAATGAAAGAGGAATTTGATGAGATGAAATCTGACGTAGATTTTCTATTTATTGTCAATAACGGTGAAATTATCTTCTTATATCTTCATTGCTTATATAAGCCCTTATAACAGTAATTTCATTATATGACTTATTAATAAAACGTAGTGTAGATAAATGAACCATTTTTTACTTAATACTAACATACAGCCTAATATTAGGTAATTAGAAAATAAACATTTTTATTCTAATGGAGTATAAAATAATATTATTCATAAACATATTTCTACTAATATTTATTGGCTTTTTATTTATGTAAACAAACATTTTTCCAATTCTTTTATTTACAATGTACCCACATATTAGTCTCTAGAAATAAATAGGAGATGTTTATCTTCTATTTTAATGAAGTAAGATAGTAAATAACTGACACACTCCATAAATAAATTGGTTATTGTAAACATATTCTTTAAAAGCCATTTGCAACATTTTTAATGAACTTATCGGTTAAAAATTTAGAAAAATGTTTTTTCTTGTATGCAAAAGTACATAATTAAAAACAACAAAATAATATATGCGAAGTACATTATGTAAATATTATCACTTATTGATTAAACATATTTATAATATTTATTAATTCCAACGAAAGTTTTTGTAATGAAAGCAACTGTATAAAATATATTTTTAAATATAGAAGTCAGGACACAGAAATCTGTCATAAATATCTAAAATCACTTGAATAAATAAAATAATTCTTTCTCAAAAAGATAGTTTCACATGGTTTAGCTACAAGATCTGTACATAATAAACCAAAACAATTTTGGGATTCATTAAGAATTCGGCATCTGATTATAACGGTTATTTTCTCCTATATTTTAATATTCATTCATCCTTCGGATTTTGTCTAACAATAAGATTTAACGATTCAACTAGAAAGTACTTTTTCTACTGAATTTTAGTATTTTGTTCATACTTTTTATATTGGTATATCATTATTGACACAGCTAAATGCTCTGTCAAACTCAGAAAATATCCTAACAGGACATTTACCTGTCCAAACTCACAGCTCAAAAGAATGAAATTTAAAAGTATAATTAACCTACCCGAAAATAAATATTCAACAAATTTGTGAAAAAAATGATGGTATCGTAATTAGACTATAATATTCGTTATTTTTTTGATCGCTTTGTTTAAAATAGGAATTTTAACAACTTTAAGAAAATTTGGATACTTTTCTTTACAAAAATAAAAATTAATGTCGTATGTTAAGGGAAGGCATAATAAACAGGATGTCCCCGAAAATAGTACGTTCCTTAAAGGTATACTTGTAGAATGCAACATTAACAACAAAAAACTCTAATAATATTTTTTTCTTAAGTCAACCTTTAAATAAAACAGTTCAATAGTTATTATATCTGTAGGTATATACACACATTTATTAATATTTAGAGAAAAGCATCTAAAGCCGACAACAACGCGGGAAGCACTTCTCTCCCATAAACCATAAGCGCCAGGTTGCCAGATGTTAATTTGATTTCAAAATTTTATCAGTTTTTGAGAAAACGCGTGGCTTACAGAAAATATGTTATAAGAATTTTTTTGTTAATGGTGCACTCTACACGTAACTTTAAGACTTTAAGGAACGCTCTATTTTTTGAACACCCTGTTTATAAGTCTGTTTTGGATCTATATTATCAACATGGAGTGTATATTAGACACCAATGACAATGACGCTATATTCTTATCCATCTGACTACATCTTGATGTTCCAGTGTTGTGCCTTTTATATTTCTAACGCAGTTTATTATTGTTGTTTTTGTTTTTTCTTTTGTTTTGCTGTCCTGGAAGCAGATTAAGTGTTGTAATATCCTGAAAGGTACTTATATATTCCTGGCATCATTTTCGGAATTTAGCGTGACTCAATACACCAAAAATTGTCAAGGAATTTGAATCGCGTGATTGCTAAGAGCCATACTACTAGAATATCAACAAGTGTACAAGAAATATTGCATATTTCACTATTTTGATAAAGATCTCTACCGTAGAAGTAAGAAAATTGAAACATTCTGAAAAAAGCTGATATTGGCATAATTGATAAAAAAATATTATGATAATCCGCTTCTTGTATAAAATTTTAATTGGAATTAAGGATTAAGGATTTACGGATTTACTAAATTACTGATTCAAGAAACTTATTTCTGTGCACGAAAATGGAAGGAAGCATTTTGGTATATGTTAATCACTTTATGAATAAGATGATTATTGGAAATCCGCATATACTTCTGGTTTATGATAATCATTTCTAGATTAGAATATACATATGGAACACATTTATCAAAGCATAGTTAAAAAAATAAAATTGATAAGCGAATTGTTAAATCGGTATCCCATTGTATTGATGTATTATAGCCATAGCTATTAGATAATTAGATGCACATTATTTCAATATACATATATGTATATTCTGGTTTGCGGGTGCTTGCTTATTGGACGACGTTTCGGCAAGTTTATACTTGCCACCTTCAAGTAATCGGTAATTAATTATTGACTTCTGAGTGATGGTTATATGCTTATAGGACGTTTTATTTAGCTGCACTTGGATTCCCACGAGTGTTCCAATATTTTTGTTTGATGTTGTGAAGTTGTCTCCCCGTAGAGGTTAACTATATTGATTTCTATGTTTCTCCGGAAAATATATGCTACTTCTACTTTTTGAAGCAAGACATCCTACAACCCTAAAACCAATAACGTCAGTTTATGCATCACAAAGGGCAGAAGCAGAAAGTTAACGATCACCTGAAGATTGAAATTGTGATCTTTCCCCTAAAAACTACTCCTAAATCAGAAGAGACGAAAAGACTAATAACATAAAATTAAGTATCTTTATGTAAAGCTTCTACCGATTTATTTGAAATTTAGAATATTCAAAGTAAATTCTAAATAACTGATTTTAATATTCAAGATCATCCTTTTTGCCAAAAAAATCTATAAAAATTAGTTTTTCAAATGGAGCGTCCGATATATTTTTGCATATTAGATTAATACGAATAAAAATACATGCGACATGGGTGTGAAAAATAATTTTGATGATGAGTATTTATCAATCTCGAAGTTTCATTCTATTCGTGGTCTATCCTTTGGGTCTTCTTAGCTTTCCCTATTTTGCACAGTCTCTTGGTTAGTCTCATTTAAGGCATTCTGCATTTATGAATGTCCAAACCATCTTAATAGTTAAAACAGTAATGAAAAATAACAACATAATTTATTTTGCATTATTTTTATTCCTTTTATTCCTATGTTGTTAAATTAATATAATTTATACAAAATTCATGCAAAATTCTTTTCTGGCTTTCTTATTGCAGACTTCTCGTATTTTTTATTGGAAAAATACTTTGAAATTTACATTCAAGAAACTTCGATGGGATCTTTTCTAAAAAGATGGAACATTTCCAACTATGTTAAATAAATGCAATTTGACAAGTTTACGCGAAGTCATAACATCTTATTTTCCAAACTCTACATCCTTCGGCGTTCTTGCGATATTTTCTACGTGCTCTGCATACATAAACCAAGGATCTACGTTCATTTCAAATTCAGCTGAATTGTTATAACAAAACTATAAAAAGGAGCATTGGAATAAGTACCAAAAGAATATTGAAATGTTAAATATGATGCACATTTTTATTTAAACAACTTTATACCTATAAAGAGGTACCTATTTTAATTAAACTCTAATCATAAGCAAACTAAAATTACTGCTACACCCTTTATTCTTAACAGGAAAGGCGCAAAATATTAATACAACCACGTGAAACTAAATATAGGTCATCAAATGCTACACGAAGCGAAAATTGAAATTATATGTATCAAACTTTTGAAAAAGGTTCCGGTCTGTGGTCTTTGAGCTTAATGTACAAGTAAGTTATTTGCTTATTTTAACGATAGAGCATATGTGAACTTTGTTCTGAGAACTAGAAACCATTCTCTGTAGTGAGCCGAAATAATCATATAAATATAACAAGAGTATTCGCCTATTTAATATTTTTAAAAGTATACATTTTTAGACAAAAATATAAACTTGATACATCATTGAAGTTTGGAATAAATCCCGTACTGTATAAGTAAACACTGTTGTATAAGAAATAATATTTACAATAGATAATAGTAATAAACTCTGTATGGTGCTAGATAAGTTTTGAAATGTGGCAACATCAATTCCAATATTCGTGTTGTTTACAATAACATAAATAAATCATCTCCGCCAAAAACTAGAATGAAATGGTGAACATTCTCGTGCTATGATTTATTCTAATTTTCGCCACGAATTTTCTCAATATTGTGCCAATCAACCAGCTTCACTTTTGCTTTTTTCTATTCCTGCACATCAAAAATAAATTGCGTGGTCCACATTTTCCGATACCTGAGGAAGCGATTGAAGCGATTAAATCACATGTTTTATGAATTTTTACAAACTCAAAACATCGACTTGATGGGTAATCCACGTACAGCCCTGATTTAGCCCGTAATGCTTCTTTTTATTCCTGCACATCAAAAATAAATTGCGTGGTCAATGTTTTTCGATACCCGAGGAAGCGGATGACGCCATTAAATCACACGTTTTAGAGCTACCTCATTCGGAGTTGGAAAATTACTCCTAAATTTGGTTCAAACGCATGTAAAAGTGTATTGATCGTCATGGAGAATATTCTGAAAAACAATAAAGCCATTTCCGATAA
Source organism: Hermaeophaga mercurialis (assembly GCA_951812935.1). Lineage (NCBI taxonomy): Eukaryota > Metazoa > Arthropoda > Insecta > Coleoptera > Chrysomelidae > Hermaeophaga > Hermaeophaga mercurialis. Next base: position 46,992,611 of record OX638360.1, read on the forward strand.
CAAATATTTGATTTTATACTTGTTTATCTCAAAACTTATTTAGTACCCTACGTAGTAGCCTTATCTAATAAAACCACCAGTGACTCAATCGAAAATTATAAAAAATTAATTATCTGCTAGGAATGTATTTGTTTTTTTTACCGAGAACATTTTATTTATTTATTCTTCTGAAATACATACACGGTTATTGTGTTTTTTGTGACTGATACGCACGCAAACGCTTCCATTTTTGAGAAGGTTAGTTTAAGTTGTACAGAGTGTCGTAGACAAAATAGCCACGTTTAATAACTATAGAGGTAGTTATACAGGGTTGGCCAAAATTGTGGAGCAAAACTCTCTTTCTTGGTTAATTCAAAGAATCAAGACAAAATAAGTAAATAGAGTGTCTTATACCAATAAAATTTCATGCACTATGCATCCATTATTGATGGTTTCAAAATCTACTTGTAATATAAGGCACTTTTTTGTTATTATCAGCATACTGCACGTCTACTTTTAAGTTTAATTTATTCAAAAACTGTGCAGTTTACGGAAACTTATCAGCAGTACTTTTTTTGAGTAAAATAGGCCAAGGAATTTTAATTATTAAATTTATTTTTTAATACTTCATTCATGAAAAGACTAATAACATACAATTAAGTATCTTCATGCAAACCTTCTATGTCTAAAATTTGAAATTTTTTGTCCGAGTCATTTTCAAGATATTTACAATTTTAGAGGCCTTTATCTCCCTTATTTTTGAGTTTTCGAAAAAAGTTTATATAAAAAGGTACCTTTATTTTTAGGTGAACTATAACCCCTAGAAGTTTTTCTCAACAATTTTGAACCACCCTGTACAATTAGGTGAAACATGTACTAAGTAGCCATGTTTTCTCAAAAATGGATGGCCTTTTGATATATTATGCTAAAGGTTTTACAATATATTCATGTCTGCTTGTCTGTTTGTGGTTGTGTAAGATAAGGCAGAGGGTACGATATTATGTATCAAAGCAATTACTTTAAAATCCATATCACTGGAAACGTTGTTGACGTGTTATTAAATACATTTTATCTACGTTACTACTTAGTTAAATAATACATTTACGATGCGACAGATCTGCAATAGAGATTCTATATGAAACAAATTAAACACCGGAAATTAATGTATCGATTTAATGTTCTTGTTTGAAATTGAGTATCAAATAACAAGTTTTAAAATTCCTTTCAAAAAATATTTGTCGCATTGCTAGTTAGCTCCCTCTCTTTGTAACATAGTATATATTACTTAGTGAAAATACTTGCTTTACAAAATTCATATTTTACGTTACTAAAATCTTCTAAATAAAAAATATAAAACAAATGCGAACAAAATTGTTTCAATAATAATAATAATAATAATAATAAGATCCAATTGTTATTTCCTGGTTTTTAAACGATCTATAAATTGAAGATATCAAAAATTGAAAGATTAATTGACTATTTAATTAGCACGTTCATTATTATGAAATTTTTGACTAATTTTACAATATTACGTCATTTCAAATTTGGCTAAGTAAATAGTGAAAGTGGGAAAAATCTAGTTAGGGTAGGAGAGAATACTTCTTGGAAATAGATCAAATACCATTTCTATTCCCCGGATTCCGTCATTTTTACTAGTCGATGTTATGGTGATTATATTTCGGTATATAATATAGGTAATTTAAGGGAAGGAAAATCAAACTTTGCGTTTAATTTCATAAAGCAACTTTTTTCTAAAGAGCAGTTGAAGAGTTTCTTTAAAGTAGATACTTTATTAAAGCTAAATTTATTAATTTTATCAGAATCATGTCACATCTCAGTGATTATATTTGCCTAAAGATATACACCAGAATAAGTTCTAAAACATAGAATAGTACTTTATGCTATCGTTATGCACACCTAAAGTTTAATGCAAGTTTAACCCTTATTAGCTAAAGAAATAAAAGCATTTTTCCATTCAACAACGCAACATCATCAAAACCAAATCATAGAATCTTTATATATAAACAAAATGTAACGAAGATTTATTTTAATAATTTTTTATACATACCTAATAATACCTCGCATTTGGCATTCCTGAGCCTCTTATAAGATTTGAAACCCATCATCTTGCTAGTGTTGATTTAGTAACTTATTAACACCATAAAGTACAAAAACACAATTACATTTTTAAAGTTTCACATAAAAGTTACAATCAGCACTTCGTTCTAGCATACGCATTGTATTACGAGTGTATATTTTTTTCCTGTTTCTACCAATTTTGCCCGAACGAAAATAGAACTTGTTCATGTTCGAAGCTTCCATTCTTTTTTAATTATTCACTTTAATAAAATTGGGTGGAAAAACAACTGAAGGGTAATAACTAGGTCGGTCTTTAATAGTTCAAAATCTACAGGATAGTCCCTACCAAAAATAGAACTTTTTAATAATTCTTTATTTATACTCACTCCTAAAAAACTAAAGCTATTAAAGGGAAATTAGGCAATTAAAACAAAATTAAATTATAAAAATTTAAATAGATACTTCAAACATAAACATTAAAGAAAATAAATTATTTTCTATATTTTTTGTTTTTTTAAGACTCCTTCTCCCCAAACAGACCAATTTTCAAATTTTAATCTTATTTGTAGATACTAGGATATATACATATATTGTATATAAAAGGTGTTCCAAAAAAAACCTCCCAGTATTCTTAATGTTAATAGTACATTAGAAAAAAAACAACAAAAATATTGGTGAAAGACGATTTGCTTCTTTTTACGCGTTGAGATCGCGAAATGACTGTGACTTCCATTCTTTTCGTAGAAATGAAGCATGATATGATATAATTTTCGACACGATTTTCATACCCTTAAAATAAAAAAATTTTTTTTTTTTTAGAAAAAGTAAATAAAGGATTATAAACGGCGGATAATTTTACGCCAACCGAATGTAACTCCGAAGAATTTTAAATAAGTTGGAAACAGGGGAATTTAAAAAAAAAAATTGAACTTAAATTTTTATCACAAAACAAAATTTATTCTAAAATCTAATCTAAAGTAAGTTTTTTTGATTTTTGCAATAACTTCCATTTTTTTTTTATCAACACACTATAATTTTCTAACATGTACCTCCAGTTATTGATAGTGCTTATGTCACAAATTATGATAAATGTATCGATACATATAATTACAAAACAGGAGTGATAAATCATATAAAAGGACATAAAAAATTATATATTTCAAAGATAGCTTCCCTGTAAATGGAATTATAGAAGTATCAATTGGTGTATAAATAATAAATTATTAAATACAGGAAGACATAGTATATGTAGTAAAATTGGTGTAAAATCAATAGAAGTTTCTCAACTTGGTAATAATGATAAAAGAAAAGAAGGTTTTCATTTTGTGTTTAATATTTCTTGAAATTAACTATTTTTCTTCCATTCTTCTTTTTGGTTCTATCTTTTCTCACTTTCTCATGAATGTTTGTTATTTTGTTGAGTTCATTTTATTCACGTGAAACATGGTAACAGTAGTGAAACATAGTAATTCCTTAAGTCTGTCTATTTGTATTGACGGTGAATGAAATAATTAAAGGGGTACAGAAATATATGTAAAGAAACACTTACTGAATGTATTTTTGAAGACGATTTAGCAACTTTTGCAATATAAAAGAGAAATTAAAAAGAATCTGTAGATATGGAATAATAATGAGTCTCGGAATCTTTCAACTTTATAAATATTATGATAATCAAGAAAGAAAAAAAATTTTGTATGGAAGTAATGAATTGTGAAAGTGGAGAAGATAATTAAAAAATATTTAGAAAGCATATAAAAGAATATTGTTAAGACAATACATAAAAATTAAATTTGTTGGATATGCAAAGTGCTTTATATGCTGATATTTCAACGAAAAATCCAAAATTTAATAACGAGGGAGATACAACCCTCCAAATGATTGAATAAAAACAATTGGTTTCAATTGGGTTCAATTTCATTTCTTTATTTTTTTTCTATTAAAAACTCTGGGACTCTGGGTCCACCGAAGTCAGCATGAAGTAATGAAAACATGTGTAAATAAAAAAGTAACCTTAACAGTTTCATTGATGTGCGCCATTTTATTTGAAACTCAAGCGTAATTAGTTTAAGCTTATACATTTATTATTCATGTACTTACTTGTGTCAATACATAAAACATTCATTGTCATGCCAATATACATTTTTAATGAACTGACCTATTTCCTGATGATTTTTCGAAAAACATGTTTTTCATTTATTGTAATATTATTTAAAAAACTTTTGTATTTACAACTTACGTACTCCATTACGTAAAATAATATATCTAGCAGCACAAACAAATATTTCACGATTTTATTAATGCTCTGAATTAGGGCCAATCATTTGAATCATATCGGAGAAAACTATTCCATTTATATGATTTCATTCTTATAATTTTGTTAAAATACGTTTGATTTAATGAGAGTATTCAACAAGGTTTACCGCAGCCTCAAAAATGACGAAAATGAGTAATAGTCACATATGAGAAATAGAATGTTATACAAGATGTTTCAATCAAAATTGACACTTTTTATTATGTAATATTCCCGCTATAAGAAATGAGAAGGAATTGTTTTTTTCCATCGTTGTTAAATTTCATTTATGACTCGTATAGTAATTTCTACTAGTACTAGAGTGTTGTACAAAAACAACTTATTATAATATTAATTATAGTCAGTTCTAAAATTTAAAATATGATTAATAGTGTTGAATTGGTAGTAACAGTAACATATCATTTTGAAAAATTACAGGAAACAAAATGTTTTGTCGAAACATTTAAGTTAATTTTAAAATCGATTCGTTATCCAACTAAATACGATAAGAGCAAGAACGTCGTGATATAGTAGATAAGTAAATAATTTTTCTATAAAAAATTTTTGATTAAGTTTCTGACGATTCACTAAGTTTTCTTTCTATCAATATTCGATTAGTGTTTATTGTATTATTAATCAAAATGCACGGTGACATTTTCTCATATTTTCATATTGTAATAATTACCAACAAACAATTTATTATTTCGGTTGAATCTAATTATCGATTTTTTCCGTTTGTTTATTCAATTCAATTCAGGAAATGTGATATTATTTACTAAAAATAAAATCTAAACAATAATTACCTTATAAATAACCAGACCCTAATCGACAAAGACATATTTATTATTGTCAAGAATGTCAACCTTAGAAATTTTGCCTAGGTATAATTTTCGCAAATGTCATGTCTTTAATTAGATACAAGTACAAAAACTATATTCTATTGGTGATTTGTTAAGAAATTGTAGAAACATTGATAATGGCCTTATCAATGTTAACTGATTCCTAAATATCGTTGATGTACTAGTTTTGTTGTCACATTATTGCGATATTTGAATTGACTTTGTCCCTATCGTTATCTTCTGACATTGGAATTTCGTATCAAGCCAACAGGTATATCAGAAATTTTTTGGAAAACATTTCCTAGTGGAGGAGTACCGGACCGGCTTGTTCTAGTAATGATGACATGGAAAATGAGAGTAGCAAAGAAATCGTTTACAGGAAATAAATGGGTAACTAACAGGAGAACATCGGCAATTGACTCTTTAACACCTCCTGTGATTGATAAAAACTGTAATACAAAGGTATCTTTACTGAAAAAAAAAGTAAAACTTCTCCATTTCATTACTTCAGCAAATTATTTCGTGTAACTAATTCTGCACAATCATTACAGCAAAAAAAATCAATTAAAACTGTGTAATGTGTTTACATATTAGAAATGATTTTTTACAGGTATTCTCAGCAGGAATCTGATTTCCTGAGTACCAAATAATTTTTCAAAAAGGCGCTTAAGTTCTTACTTGTATTTTCTTTTTGTTGGCACATTTAAATATCATTATTTCAAAAATTTGTGCATAAGGGAAGAGGAGCTATGTTTCATTAGAAAAAATATTCGTCTGAACACAAACTTGTATTTAATTATGCCAAAAATGATGTACATAACATTTAACAAATGTTCTTTATTAATTTATGATTATTATTATTATTATGGGGTGGTATAAACGAAACAAAACTGATATAGAAGAAGACTTAATCTTATTTACAGTATTTTTTAGTTCACACTTTATTTTTATTTTATGTTAACCAAGCCATCGGAAACAGTATACACTAAAAAATATCAGCACTTATTGAATTAAATTTTAGTTTTTCGGCACAAAATTTTTCAAATATATTATTAAGGACAGATTTAAAATTAAAAGCGTTGTACTAAAAAAAAATACAAGTTTTTTGGAAACGCAATTCAACCAGTATACCTCTTGCAATATTAACTAATTTAATATCTTCAAAAAAAATTAAGGTAACGAGGAAATTGTAGATTCTTAGAAAGAAAAACTAAATTTTATTGTTATTTTCCAAACGGTTCCACATTCACAATCAAATTCACGACACTTGTAAAAAGTGGGCGGTTCTCTTAGATACCACGTTTAAGAGTCCGTCTGCCGGCGTCGCGACGACACGTCCGTCGTCTATAACTGTCCCGTCGCGAGTAAAGTAAATACTTCGACTCCATCCACTCTCCGTGTCATGTAAAATATATACCTACCTACCCCCCGACGAGGACGATGTCAGGAACTGTTGAGTGCAAACCGGCGCCGATAGCTCAGAGGGCTGTAGCCCGCAAGCCAGCCTAAATTAATTGATGTTAATTGACCACATTAATTAAAGCAAAAAGATAAAATTGGCTATTTAAAGGATAAATGAAGTCAGTAAATTAACATCAATATTTATAGTACGTCTAAAAATTATTTCGGTGTGTGTTTAAAATGCAATTTCAAGAGCATTACTTGAAATGGAAAGCTTAGCTTGGCGTAAAAATAATTCTATATTGCATTGTCACTCATAAATAATCTCAAAGTTGTAACAATCTGTTAAAATAAAATCAAAATAATATAATTTTTTTAAAACGTTTTAATTTATTTGTTGCATTACATTTTTCATCATTATTATTATTTAACAATTAAAGACACTTTTAAAACGGAACACTCAGTAATCTACATTATATTTAAAAAATAAAATTCATGAACAGAAAAAAAATTAACACAGCCTCCTTCCTCGCATATGATTTTTTTGTGAAAATGTTCAAAATATTTTCTATTCCCTTTTCTATTTCTCATTTACATTTATGTAACATTTACAAGTCTAACTTTAATAATAGTGAAGAATTATTACAAAGTATTCATGAAGCACTAAAAAAGTAAAACCAGTGCACATAATTAATTGTGTAACGTCGGGAGACAAAAGTGTCAGTAATTATTAAAAGAGAATGAAAGACATCTTGAACATTTGCTATAATTTTCACAAATAACTCAATGTTGGGGAGACTATTACTTTGTTTTTTATTGTTATTCCTGTTATTTTTATAATTTAAAGTAGCCGTTATCCAGTATTTTCAAATAAAATGTTATTATAGATTACTGAGTGTTCCATTTTAAAAGTGTCTTTAATTATCAGTGAAGAAAAATGTAATTAGCCTCTAAGGGCAGCTAATAAAATTTAGACCTATAATATGCTATATTAGGTGAAAGCAGTAAAAATGAAAAGAGCCTCCTAAAAAATATTGCGCACATCACTGAACTCTACTTTTGTATTTCTGTCAAAAGTTCCTGTAATATTTTTCTGAGTTATACAACCTTGTAAATTTCTATCAAAAAAAAAGTGATAACATAACATCTTGACTATCTTTTTTATCTCCTCTTGTTTTCGAGATATCCCGCAAAACCAATGAATTTGAGACACTCTGTACAGTAACTTTAATAGCAGACCCTGCGTGATAATTTGAGCTTGTAATGGGTTCTCAAGCAATAGAAGTCGTTTTCTTTTGTTTTTTTTTATTTATTCTCGGGGATGATTTCACTGAATAGGTACATCTTAAAGGTTTTTTTTATATTGTTTTACGGATGCAGGAATAAGAAAGGTATAAAATTCTTTTGTCGTAAATATTACTATATACTTTTTAATAAGTTTATATTTATATACAACGTGTTTTTAAAACGCATGTGAAGAAATTTAAGAGGAAATTCCTCGTAAAATAACGACTAGTCTATAAAAAAAATATCAGTCCAATCCCTAAACAGATATCACCCCCCAAAGGGCGGAATTAAAATGAAGTTTTTCTCAACTCCCAATTAATATACATACACTCATCAACATTATAGGATTTTCTTCAGTATTACTCAATATTACCATTATTTTATAAGGAGGTGAAATTAACAACCTTATTTAATTTTGAGTGGTTAAATTTTATAAAACAATAATATTCGAAATTCATGTTTTATCTTTTGCTGTTTTCTTTAGAACTACTAATTTTCGAACGTAAGGTACATCTATCATTCATTTAATTCAACTCAATTATTAGATTTTTATACAATTATGAATTAAAAAAAATTTGTAATAAAAACGATTAAAACTATGTCCCAAAGTATTAAAATATATTTTTGTTTATGGTGCCGTTTTGGAAGTATAAGTAAATGTTAATTTATGTAGTAAACTCTGATGATAAATTTAGTCCATTTGACTATGTTGCTTATTGATTCAATTTTTTTCTTGCCAAGATAACTAACTTACTGACGAGTAGAATTTATTATAAATTTCTATAAAATATTAAATACTTATTTACGAAACAATAAATAATTACAATTTAATCATATGAACAAGCTAACACAACCAGATTATTTAACATTATGTTTCGTTGTTAGTAAAAAGCAAATTTTTTCTTAGGTAAAATATTTTTTTTACTTACTGTTTTTTTTTACTATAATAATTGTAAATATACTAAATGTAGAATCCTGATTAATTTCTTTCGATATAAAAAAGAAAAACCTCTACGAAAAAATATTTTAACAACTCTCCTTCAAAATAGAAGGGTTGTAAAATTTTGATCTTCTGACTTCCCTCTTGACGGACCTGGTGGTTCTAAATTGGTTTTGACAGGTCTGCCTAATTAAACTGTAATTAAAACAATTCCTAAAGTCTATCAGGGGTGTTTTAGAAGGCCATCGGAAGGGTTTGTATTTTTATTCTCTCAAGAACTTTACTGATTGTATTGTGTAATCCTTTTACCCAGATTATTTCTTGTTATTTTCGATATACATATCCTATTTCTTCTCGGTTTCAGTTTTTTATAAGTTCCACAAAACATTGGCATTTAAAGTGAAAAAGATCATATAAAACATTTGTGTAATTTCGAAAGAGCATGAATACAAAATTAAATGTTACTTTTAATTTAAACCTTACAACTTTATAGAGGCCTTAAAATGAACAACAACGAACAAGCCATAAACTAGTTAGTTCCATTTCGTAAGCACATTGAAACAATCTCAAGAAAGCCTCAAAACGAACGGAATTCGGTTCCTAAGCCGCGTCTTAACTTTCCAATTATCTTCGAAGATGTTAGTTCCACTTTAGCGACAAGAAACTGAGCATTCTGACAAATCTAAGTTTAGTAAACCATAAATGGATCGATTGGCAGCTGCTTGAGAGTTAATGTGTCGCGTCTGATGTATTAAACCGAGATATAAATATAATAATAGGGACTTTATTCGATTATAAGATCCTCTACATAGCAAAACGTCTATTTGAGAAAATAATTACATTTTTTCCTTATTTACTTTTTCTTTTTTAATTAATTATAACTACTTGCTCTGAAAGGATCAGGGAAATATTAAACTTTGATAATATTTCGAAAAAAGAAATTGCGTAGGTCACCCAAGCTTGCGTAGACAATAATCAGGAATGGATTACGTCAATAGTAAAATCATCAGTGAAAAACTAACAATTGAAAACAAATCAACTTTAAATGGTAAAAAAAAAAATGTTGATTAGCCATTATTTTTCTTCTACAAATGCGCTTGTTTTTTAATTGCCTTATTATTGGTTTTGAATCATCTCGAAAGTAGCTGACGGATAATTGTTGACAATTAAAACGATTGTTATTAAAATCAATACCTTTTGTTATTTTTTAAATTAATATATTCATGATACAATTTTCATGTCCTATTCTAACGAAGGGCACCAAACAATTTCATATAGTCTACATTAGCATCAATGTGTGAGCTTTCTATTTGAAAAGTATACACGCACTGGAAAAAATCTTGTAAAATCCCTAATTTATACATCTATAACATTTTATATTCACATTAATTAGAAATAAATATTTTTTTGTTTGACATTTAAAGCGCGGAACTCGAGCTCGTTTTCCATGAAAAAAAAAAATTATATGAACTAGTCAAAACTGGAAACAAGATAATTTAAACATTCATTTTATAAATAAGATAATTCAACACACGAAACACATCTACTTTATGTTTACTGGGGAATTAGACGTCAGAAGATACGGATTTTCCGTTCCTTTTGAATTATAAGTATGTAAGAATCTTATTTATATTTAGTTTCTGTGAAATAACAATAAAGACTAAGCATTTAATATTTTTCAAGAATTTATTAAATCAATAAAAAATATAGTTTTTTTTAACATGGTGAAAAGTTACGTAAATAAACCATTAAAAGAAGAGAAAGAAAAGGAGTGGTATCAAATTACAATTCTGTTAATAGGTAATATTTACAATTAAAATATAAAAAATTTCACACAAAAGTAAAATCAAATGTAAATATTCTTATGACAATCCCTTTAGCATTGTCGTACCAATATTTAAAAAGTTTGTAAACTCGTATCTTTTACATTTGATAGATTCCACAAAGTAAAACAATTATTATATATTTTATTTTACATATTTAAAAGTTTAAGAAAACATAAAATACAGTGCCCAATGTATTCTCCCATATATATTATATGTTTAGATATTTGAGAGAAATTTTGATCAATTTACTTTAAAAATTATTTATTCTTAATGGTGGTAAAATGTTCGCTTTATTTCCTAGTTAAGTTACAAAAATTAGAGAGTGGGTAATTAAATAAAACGAAAAACTTCTGTTTATTTTTTTCTTCGGCCTGTTCATTTTGAGCCTAAACTAGGCTTAGTAGCTGTTACCTACCAGTATCAATTATTTCAGAGAGAAAGCACGTTTTTTTCCGGTTTGTTCCTGATAAAATATTTAATATTTTTAGCATACCAGATAAAAGCAGATTTTAATTAAGGTTAGACGGATAATATTCTTAAGGTTAAATTCAACGGTACAAATAGTATTTATGTCATAAGAGAAATAGTTAAAATTGATCTACTTAACATATTTACAAGGGGACCGTGCTTCTTTCTCCACAACCTCTAAAGCTCTTTTTGGCTAAAATAGAATATGGACAAAGATTTCTCTGCGTAATCCGTTTTCTTCTCCTACTAGAATAAGAAACTTTAGCCTTGCAAGTCCTTTGTAATAGCAGAGTAAATGTACTTCAGTTTTTCTTCTTCTTACCAGAACCTCAAGGATTAGTTAAGTTTCCATGTAATGTTCTGTCATCAGAAGGCTGATTATTTAGATAACCAATCTCTTGTTACCAACATATCAGATTCTTTGATTTTCAATTTGTTCATGTAGGCTCTTTTGCAATGCCTTAGAAAGGTTTAGATTCATACTACTCTTAAAACGCTTGGAATGGAAACTAAGATTAATAGCGCTGCTTAGTTGTTGAAGTAACTAATGGTATTTTTATTAAAACGTATCTTATTGGCTCCTATGTGGATTACTATATTGGTGTACATAAACATCATAATTTTTCTAAACGCGTTATAGTGAGATTCTTATTTTGAGCTTAGTTCCACAGTATCCAATAGTTACCGCAGTAACATCCAAAAAATGTACATTCCTTGTTTAGTATCCAAATTATACCTACCTGAATACTTTAAATATAAAAATGTTAAATGAAAAATGAATTATGATTAAGATAATTCCTAATACTCTTTTAAAAATATCAATTTCTTGCAGCGTCACTAGAGGGCTTCACCAGTGGCGCCCTATCGTCGTGGTCTTCCCCTTTCATGTTAAAAATATCAGAAGACAAAATCAACTACAACATCACTGAAAACCAGGCTTCTTTATTTGCTGTCTTAAACAATATTGGTTTGATCATTTTGACTCCATTTTTAGTTCCTATTATTAATAAAATAGGAAGAAGAAATGGAATACTTTTAACATCAGTACCGTATTTAATTTCGTGGGTGACCAAAGCATTTGTTGTTAACGTTTGGGGATTTTATTTTGCAAGATTGGTAGTGGGATTAGGTGATGCTATAATTATGAGTACTATACCAATGTATATTGGCGAGGTATCTAATCCTAGGGTTAGAGGTTTGTGGGGAAACGCCTTCTTTATTTTGTCCATTTTTGGATCTTTTGTGATTAATTTAATAGGAATTTATTGTAATGTAGAATACACTTCATTCCTTTTTACAGTACTGCAAGTAATATTCTTGATTTTGACCTTATATATACCTGAGACGCCCTATTTTTATATAGCTAAAGGTAAATATGAAAAAGCGAAACAAACCTTGAGATTGTTAAAACGCAAAGAAGATGTCGAAGAAAACTTTAAATTATTAAAAGCTGATGTAAAGAGACAACTGTCGGAATCTGGAACATGGTTTGATTTAATCAAAATCAGAACAAATTTGATAGCCTTATGTATAGCATTGTTTTTGAGGTTAACTCAGCTATTTTCTGGAGTATTTATTTTCGGATCTTATACACAATACATTTTTAATAAAGTTGGTAGTAATATTAGCTCCGAGTTATCCACCATAATATACTCGGCTTTAAATTTTCTCATCTATTCGACAGCTGCATTTGGATCTCACAAGCTGGGCAGAAGAAAATCGTTAATATTTTCTTTTAGTGGATGTTGCATTGTGTTTTTCACGGAAGGTTTGTATTTTTTAATTGAAAAACATTATCCCGGAATAAATCTAGAACCTCTACAATGGTTTCCATTAGTCGGATTAATTCTATTTTTAATATTTTCTTCCCTTGGAATAGGTCCTCTACCAGCTCTAATGGAAGCTGAATTGTTTTCAGCTAGTATTAAGTCCAAAGGCATATCTTGTGTTGTTACATTTTTTGGTATAATTAGCTTCGGTGTGAATAATATATTTTATTATTTAAATAGTTATGTGGGTCTACAAGGACCTTTTTTTATGTTTGGTCTAAGCAGTTTTTTGGCTCTATTAGTGACGTTTTATGCTATTCCAGAAACCAAAGGCAAATCATTAGAAGAAATACAACAGATTTTAAGCAAAATGTAATACGAATAATTTTTTTTTAGAAAAATCTTTATCCTTTACACACCCTGAAGGTGAAATATATTTTTTATAACAGTAGTGTCTCAAAAATTTCACAGATTTATTTCTACGATAGGCATTGCAGTTATATTTCGAAATGCTCTCTATTGTGTGTCTTGAGTTTGTACGAAATATAAGTAATAACAATAATAAAACTGACTGATAAAAATCTGACTAGCGTATCAGTTAAAATTCTAGAATCAACCATGTATATTAAAGAAAAATACATGGTTTACTGATGGAATAGAGCCACCATCCGTTTGTATGACTACAAAGTCAGATAAATGGATACCTGCCGTAGATAATCAGTCTAAAGTGCTGCTTTTTTTAATCTAAATACGCCTGACAAAAAGTTAATGTATTCAAATTTTTCCTAAATTATATTTAGGCAAACTTCTAAGTTCTTGAGACCCAAAATACACAATTGTTACAGCCGTCTAAGATTGGCCCAATTAAAGCAAATTTCTAAAGTTTTATCGTTTACTTTCCACTACGTTTGAATCAAAAGAAAAAACAGCGAAAAATGAAAAATAATAATGATTTATGTTTGGATGACATAACAAGTCATGAAATTTACTTGTTTTCAAATCACAATAGTACTTAATAAGAGCACAGTGTCTGTAAGAATTACATTCTTTAATTTCATAGATCTTTATTAGACTTTACTTTGATTAAACATTTTTATTTGATACATGTGAATCCATGACGTACGGGTATTCTTTCGCTATTCAGATTGTAAATGAAAATTAGACAAATTGGCAAGATATGTCATTCTGGAAAACATAGTTAAAAAATATGTCAGCTATAGAACTGCCATACAATCACGTTATTCTGTATTTTAATTTCACATATTAACATTCAGTAAACGACTAGATAAAACCTATTAGTAAGATATATAATCAAATATGCTTATGTACAAGATATTACTGCCCTAACGTATATTAATCGTCGCAGGTCATAAATCTTTTGTAGTGACCAGAGAGGGCGACTTATTGCCATATTTCGTAATTAGGGGGAAGATAATGTTAAATAATTAGTAATATTTATGGGGAAAAATATTGTTCTGCAGCAAAATTATTGTTCTGAAAAATGCAATATACCAAAAATTAAAAAAAATATTAAGATATACATATTTAAATAACATTTAGAATATTGAAAATTATTTTTATAAATCCCAAACATAATATATCAAATGTTTATTTATCTAAAGCATCGATCATTATTTCTTATTATAAAAACAATAAATAATTAATATTTGGTCGGGACTCCAAGTCTCGCCGTTTTTCCGAGAAAATCCATTTGTAAATTGAAAAGCAATTTTCAATGTCAGCCGATGTTAGCGCGTAACGCAATTATTTATAATGACTTAAAATTTCTAGTTTTACAATTTGATTAACACACACTTCTTTACTATTTAAAAGATCTATTCTATAGGCCACAGTTCCAAATCCCTGATTGTTTTGTAAAACACATCTCTATCTAATTGTGAAATGTGTTATCAGTTATCAGAGATCGTAGACGATATTTAACGCACTTTCAAAAGTAAACTAAATATGGGGGAGTGGTTGCAAGTTTATTATAGCTGAGGGGATTCTGTTCATATTCTTGTTTATAAAGGGTAGTCCTCCCTGAATAGTGGGTAGAGACATTATATTCTGCGTATTTGCAAACTCCAACCACGTTCCTATCTTATTGGAGGAGGTAAACTAATCTCAGAAAGCATTTGGTGAAATAAATAGGTACGCGTTGATAATTTCAAGTGCGCTTTTTTAACATATTCTACCAACCGATCCAGATTTCATTCATATCAATTCAATTTGTACGCCGATATAAAATGAAAATAGGAAAAGATGAAAAAACGTATATAAACCCAGTTTCAAATTCTCTATTATATCTCTGTAAATTTGATAACAACTCCGTAGTTATTTTTTTTTTCTAAATTATTCAAATACTTTTTAATAGATCAAAAAACATTTCATAGATTAATCTAGACATAATGATTTAGTTTAAGATATTAAAAATATGTAAACCTAGCATAAGTGGCAAAATTATAAAAAAATGTTTTAAATTTAAAGTTATATAAATAAATACATGTTTACCAATTTTCATGCCATTTAATTTTTACCCATACAATTCCTTTATCCTCATGAAATAACTTTTTTCTATATAATTAGATTTTTTGTTTTTGTAAATAAATAAAGTTGAAACATCGTGACATCTACTTTTAAAAGTTACAACTAAACACACACGAACTCTGGAGAATCGATAGAAACCTTTAAAGGAAAAACCACAGTATCGACTTTTTTCAGGAAACATGAAGTAGTAAGTATTCTTTTTGATATTGCACGAATGAACACTTGTTGATTAGGTACAAAAAAACTAAGCAATAAAAACGAATATGGATATAACATTTTCAAACTCAAAAAACAACTATAAATAAATTTCTTTTAGGAAATTAAAAAAAAGCTTTAAATTAAAATTATGTATTGAATATTAATTAATAATTATTTCATTTCTACTACTGTAAATGGGAGTATATTTTGAAGAGCTGTACGAGAATAAAAACTGAGTAAAAGAAATAAAAAATACTGGGCTGAAACATTATGCGTGTATAACTAAAAAGTTATTTCTTTAGTAACAGAGTAGAACATTCCATACTCTATATTCTTTAAAATGGCGGCAATGCCAGGTTCTAAATTTCCACAATATTACGCAAATGACGTTTTTTTTTCATTTTTATTTCAAAACTAAAAAGAATTTCTTAAATAAATACGAGTAGGTATATATTTGATAATAAACTAAACAACAGAATCACTCTGTATTGTACGCGACTCGAGAACAATGAATCTCAGTCTTTGTGAAGGGAAATAGTGGGAAGGTAGGAACGAGAAGAGGAGAGATCGAATCGAAATCCGGTTCGTAATGCCAAAGTTCATACTCATCTACATTTCATCGTCCTTTACTTTTTACATGAAAATTCTATTCAATTTTACTGTATCAGTTACTCTAGGAAAGGAGTTTTACCTAAAAAAGACTAAAAACGTTTGAGTAGGTTTTGAATAATGGTGTATTGTATTTAATTTTTTAATCACCATACAGTGAGTTACAAACTACCAAAGAGTCACCAAAAAGTAATTAAAATAGGTCGTATGAATCCCAACACCAGTTTCCTAAAAGTATAATTCCTTTTTTGATTTATTTTTCGTTTATGATACATCACTTACAAGAAATATTGTAGTCGTCTACGATTTACAGGAAACCCGAGAATGAAAAAAATATTATTTAAAGGTATATACGACTACTATTGAAAAATATTTCTTACCATCTGTATGATTTAACGGGGTCACCCGAACTAGAAGTACTTACCTGCAAAAAAAATTATCAATTTAGAAAACAAATAAATAGAATAAGAGATAAAAAATAGTATAAAAAAGGCAAATATTAATAAAATAGTATTGAGTGTGTTCCAGAATTCCAGAATAAATGTCTTGAATGGAATTGATTGATAGAGGTTAAGTCTACATGATTCGTAAACGACGAGTATTTTGTTATCTCCAAAAATGCACCACATTTTACAATACTAGACTGATTTGATATTTCGTTTTCACCAATTTTCAGTACTGAAAATTCAATATAGCAGAAAATTTTATGATGGAGTCTTCGAGATTTATTATCTATATTTCTAAACCGAAATCTGAGTTTACAAATTCAATAACAGCACTTATTGTTTTATACTGTACAAAAATAATACGAAACTGTGTCAGACAATAATTTATGTGTAAAGCAAAAAAGAACTGTTTATAATCTATCAATTTTTCCCAAATGCCAGAATACTTAATGATCATATTTTGTAACATGATCCACTACAAAGCAACTTCTGAATTACACTTTAACAAATTTGGAGCTCATTATTCAGAGCAAACCGCTCTGCCTTTCAAAGCTACATCACTCTTAATTACCAAGTCAAGTTTCTGAACAATACTAATACAATACATCTTCATCAGGCTGAGATAGAGCTACTAATATCGTCGCAAATTGAGTGCTGTGATGTGAAAAGAACTTGGCGAACCAGTCGAGCTCAAGAAGATAAATGGTTCATATGCAGTTAATATTCAGAGAACATCGAAAGTTAATTTTAAAAATAACTTTTGAAAAATAATATA
This sequence comes from Hermaeophaga mercurialis, assembly GCA_951812935.1. NCBI lineage: Eukaryota > Metazoa > Arthropoda > Insecta > Coleoptera > Chrysomelidae > Hermaeophaga > Hermaeophaga mercurialis. Next base: position 47,010,064 of record OX638360.1, read on the forward strand.
CAAGCTTTTTGCCACAAGATAAAAAACTATTATTAAAGGGCAATCAATGTTCATTGTGTTGAAGGCACGAGATATACCAAATTTAATGAATGAGAATAACCAAAATGACTAAGAAATCTGTACCTAAATGATGCAGAGACTAAATTAATTACTTCAATAATCCACTGTTCGTTGCAGATCTACAAATAGTACAACTTGCCTTTAGTTTAAGAAGCATAGATCATAAAAAGAAAAAGAGTACATTTGTTTTTTCAAATTGTTGTTATTCTTTTGGTAGACAGTTACCATATACTATGAACGGTTTTTTTATATTTAAAATTCTCAAGATAAAGTTGGCAATGTGCTGGGATTCATTGACAAGTAAATTAACCAAGTCTTAATATAATACTTCATTATTTAACTTCTCTTAATATACCGGGTGTAAACGAGTTACGCGCCAACCCTATAACTTGTGAACAATAACAGATTTTTTAAATTCGGGTTATCAGTATTAGAATTCGAATCATCTGACGTAAACATTCAAAATGGCCGACATATAAAAAAATTAAATGGAACACCTTGCATATTTGAATTCTACAGGTTCAAATACATACTAGTCAACTGCCAAATATTACTTTAAATCTATATTTTACAAGCCTTTATTATTTTTCGATTAGTTAGAAAGATTTGATTTAGTTAAGATTACTTTAACTACCCGGCTGTTCGGGGATATTATCTTTTGGCTGGAGATTGGTTGTTTGAAGTGATACAATTTGTTTGTTTCCTGGTGGACGCACTTCTGAAAGGAGGATTTGATGTAAAAGGCAACTGCTTCACGCACAAGGAGATTTATTTGATGAATTAATCTATCATTTTGGACGTTAGCGGCTTTGTTAGATTCATCTTTATTCTTTTGGAAAGGAGAGAAAGAAACACCCCGAAAACTTTGAAATTTTAGGATATTTGGGGTTTTTATTAAAATTTTCGCCTTCGTCTTCGACTTTAGTCTTATTGTTGATAACTTTTGACCTTTAATTGGAAACCAGATTATTTCCACCGGTCTGACATTGGCCATCTGAAAAATCCAAATTTTCGGATCGGGGAAAATGGATTTTGAAAATCAAAACCCGATATTAATTATTTAGATCTCATCAGATTTTAATAATTGGTTGATTTATTTATACATAGTTTATAAGGAAATTTTGTTTTAACTCATTTACAGTTTGTAATACGTGTACTAAAAGCATTTATAGTTTACATATTTTGAAATACAGTAGTAGAAGAACAGACAACGTTACAAAGGTCGATAATAATCTGAATACAAATAAGGATGATATATAGACTTGTTGGATTTTTCCGACCTGTTTTCCTCGTCACGCTATGAAAACAAATCAAGATTTTCCTTATTAAACAACTATAATACAATATTTTTTAGTAAATTCTATAAATATCTTAGCATATTTGGTAATTATTTAATATTAATGTCAAATTTTACTGGAAAATGTTTCTATTTGTAACATTTTTTATACACTGCTATACAGAGTCTAAATTTTACACGTTTTCAGTAATCTACTGAATTCGCAAGACATAAACCAAATCTGATGCCACATCCTTAAGAGGTTATTTGAAAATATTTTCTTTAAGTATTAACTCAATAATTATTAATTTCAAATATAACAAACAAATGAAAACTATTATCATGCACAATTATAGAAAAGCAGTGGTGTATTAATTAATTTTTCAAATAGTCAGATTTTTGAGATAAAAATAAATAGCTTTTTTTAAACTGAACACTCATTCAATTTTCACTTTTTTGTACAAATTCAAATTAATTTATCAAATTCTCAAATTGATTGAAACCTGGAATCATATACTTAATTTTGCATTTGTAAAATTGTGTTAGTCTGGTAAAATCAACTGAGTTTTTTTTGTAATTATTCTGGAAAACAATTTTATATGACTCTATCATATTGATAAGAGAAGATAAGAAAAACATTTTTTAAAGACTAAAAATCTAAAAAAACTACGCTGTTCAAAAACTATCAATTGGGACTTATAATTATTTTATTTAGAATTATTTCTAATAATATTAATTACTGTCTCTTCATTCAATCATATACGTTTGTTTTCGTGGAAAAAAATTCTGTTTTATAGTACATAAGCCCAATTAATTTTACTAAAAGACCTATTTTATAGTGCAAAAATATGTGATATTAAAAATAAATCTTCCAGAATATTGTTTCCTGTCAGATATTTATTTTATATTTTCTTGTAGTATACATACATACGTATATCCATATTTAAGATGAATTTTTTACTGAAAAAGTAACTGTCGTTATACCAATTTCATAAAATTAATTTTTAGTTTTAAGACCATTCTTCCGGTAATAGAATAATTAACTTCCTTTCCGCAATAAATAATTTACAAGTAACATGTCTCTAGACTCTTGTCAGTAAACCCTTCAAGTTTATTAGTCGAAGGAACTTTAAATAAAGTTAGTTTATGATGCGACGTATCCGTTAAGAGCTTTCAAGTAAACTTGTCTCTCTAGAGACATTAACTAAGATTTAATAGACCGGTATATCTAGATTAAAAGGTAAATTGTATCAACGAGTGGCTTTAGAAGTTTAAAATAAAATAAAATATCATCCCAGAATTCGTAAATTAAAACTTTTTAAATTACTTTATGAGAAACAGTAATCAAGCCTACATAAAGCACAATGAAAATGACTTGTGTGTTAAATAATAAGTTAAAAAATGTAAACTTTTCATCATTTTTGGTGCTACATAATAATAAGAAAAAATGGCAACTTGGAAATAAATTCTTCTGTATCTAAACGCAGAAATCTTATATGGTTGTTTTTTATAAACTTAGTCTTATTTTATCTTTATATATAAAATAGAACGTGTCTAAAATACCGGCCTAGAAAACCGTAATATACTGAAAGGCAGAATTAGGCAAGGTTTGCTCTACATTTTAATAAGATTCCGGGTAGGGATTTGGATTCAGTTCGGGACCGTTTAAATTTGTCAAAGAAAATTTTCATACATAATTCATAAAATGAATGGCTAAACAAACATTAAACGATCGATTTTAATTCACAAACGTTCCAAGTTCGTTCTTCGCTTTTAAAATTATTCAAAAAAGTAAATTTTGTTAAAAACTTAAGTTTGAGACGTCGAAGATGAATAGAATCAAAAAGTGTTTTTGTGCTTTAATCCATGGTTTATCAAAACTTTTTATTATGCCTAGTTTTTAAGTTTTTTTTAATATCCTTTTTTCAGTAAGGCATTGTCAAGTTTTTATCCTTTTTTTAAAACCCAAAACAAACGCAACATCCAGGTCTTTGTACCTTTTTTATAGTAGAAGGTTTCCTTTACTTCGAGCCAATAATTCATGTGGCATTGGAGAGGTAAAAATAATATCTGTATATCTTGGAGACATTTTTAAAAAGGTACGATGCTTGTTTGACCATTTTATTGAAAAAATATAGCTTTTACGACATTTTCTAAACAAATACATATTTATCATATAATTCAATGTGAAATAATTGTTTAGGGAGATTAACCATTTTATAAGAGACCCTTATTTTTTGAAGGTCTCATTAAAAAATTTGATGAATTTTCAAGACACTTGTTTAAAGATCACTCATTTTAAACATGTTAAATAATATTTAACTCACATTAGTACACTCTGTACATTCTTCAATCGATTTCAGTCAAGGCAAAGAAACTTCATTTTTTCTTGGACCAATCAACATTTAGCTAATATACGCTACAAAAATTGACCAATGAAAACTGCCCTCTCTGAGCTCAGATTGAACCAATCAGATGTGATCGCTCTCAACGTTTCTCAGTCACTTTCGCAGTTTCAAAAATAAAGAGTCGCTCAAAACCCACTGCACGGTACAAACACAACTCCCCTCAAAAAGAGATTCTCAAACACACACTTTTAAGCTTTTTATGGCTCATCATACAAATTAAAATATAAATCATCATCCAAATTTTGCTGTTTAACGATTTTTCATACAAAATATTCGTAAAATTAAGATAGTTTAAGTTGTGATAAATGAAAATAGTGAAAATATATGCTAAATAGCCTGAAAATCACTAAAAGAACTCTATCAAAGTTTATTGTTGTAAATTTTGAACATCATTAAAGTTGTTAAAAAATACATAATTTTATTAGTTTTTTATTCTATATAGTATATAGAATATAGTATATACTATATAGTACATAGTATTTATGCATACATAATTCTAAACCAGTATCCACTTAAAATACAGTACATTTTTCTGTAAAAAGCAATTAAGCTATGCATAAAATATTACCAACACTTTTTATGAGATTTTGTAAGCACAATTTGAATATGGATATAAGTCTATGTAAAAGTAAAAGTTTATGGAGATCAACAATTGAGTCGTTTAGAAAAAATAGACTTTTGTTTTGTGATTGACTTAAGTGTCTAGCAAATGCCATACAAAGTTTTCTGCTGCATCTTCAAAATAGATTAAATTTTTTGTGAATCAACTAAAAACACCACAAAATAAGAATCTATCATTTTTGTAACCATCTCAGTTGTGGATTTCCATAAACAATCACTTTCACATTTACTTATACTATTATACGTGTATATATACTTCAACAAACGATAAAAAAAACAATCGTAGAGATTTAAAATATGAATAACTTTTTGATTTCATAAACAGAGGAAAAAAATTAAAATGGTGGATGCGTTGACTTATGGATGAAAATCTACGGATAACTTCACGTCGGTGAATTCTATGGGTTCAAACCCATAATCCGATTAAGTGAGCGCAAAATCTTTTTAATGGTTAAACAGTGGGCGCAAAAAAAGCGTTGAGTAGGACATAAGAAGAAAACGAAAGGTACAGATAAGAGTAGCCCTATGATGGGTTGTGGAGGACCTAAACTGCCAAAAATGTGATGGGATGAAGAATCCTCGTGCCACTATTTGGGCAGCTGTAAGGCCTATTGACACTTAAGGGCAGATATCATTGTTGTTAAGCCGATCGAAGTTGAGGAGTTCAACTGCATGCCGTTCCATGAAACCATTATAAAGAGGTCAAGAAGTTTCGAAGAGGAACAGAGCGAATGGGAGAAACCAGAGGGGAATATTAGAGTTGGTAAAAGAACCTGAACAGGCCTAATTTCAAGGCGTCGACCACCCCCTACTCGCTCCGTAATTAATTATCTACAAAAGTCAATGCGGTATAAATTGATTAGATAAATTGATGACCTGTTAAATAATTTAGGACGCATAAATATTTACCCTAACAAAAGCGCAAAAATATATAATTCTTCTGATTAGATAATCTTATTTTGCTTTTCTAATTAAATCATTTCAACAAAAAATTTTTTTCCTTGTCTTAAGTTTTACAAGTTAATCGAGATTTTAGGTGAATTTATTCGGACTTTTGGTTTACAGAATTAATTGAAATTGGAGTCACAGTGAATACCCATTAAAGTGTCTTTAAAGAAAATGATGATGTAAACAAAGGAAGTAAATTTCGAACGGATTCGTAATTTAAGGGGCATTAACATCGTTAGAAATCGACGATTTCAAGTAGGCAGGCTCTTTAAAAGCATTTCGTTTTCTACGAATTTCATACGGTATGATCGTACCGCGTTTGCTTTACGTAGATAAAGCAATTTGTCGGATTTAATTTGACATTGTAGTTAGTTTGGAATGTCAATGATCCCTTGGACCTCTGTTTACATATACCGGCAGTCTCACATACATTCGTACACAATATACAGTGTCCTTAATGTATTACATTTATTAAATATATTGCTAAATTTAATAAAATAAGACTTACATCACACATTTATCTAATGCATTATTTTTTAAGATTTTTCCTCTGCGGGTAAAAGATCCACGTATTAACAACGCGTAATAATCGAGGAAAGCGTGAAAACATCGATTTCCTATTTTACTGATATCACTTTCAAGGCGAATAGAGGCGTGTGACCATCCACCCCTCGAGGAAACCAACAGCTTTTTGCACATTTCTTTTTATATTTATGAAAAGGAATTCATTTAGGCATACGTTCTGTGTTATCAAGTTAGATGAGAAAAACGAAATTATTAAAACAGGGGAAGCTCCCTAAAGTTACTATTCGTTTAGAAGTGTACAAATGATTTGTTTATTCTAAACTACATATTTTAAAAATGAAAGGTGAAGGCGTTACTTGTTTTAATCAAATATTATTTAAAAATAATTGCGTTATATCCGGAAAGCTTGTGTAAATTATAAACTTGTACAAAGACGTCATTACTCACTTGGTACCCTTGAGACCGCAGAAAACGTGCATGCACTATATTTTATTCACGAAAAGCAAACTGCGACATTTGTCACCTTTTATTTCTTTTTTTTTCCCAGAAAAATAAGAAGACAAATAACTATAGGGCAACAAAGAGTCAGCGGTTGTAACCGCAATGTTGGCGCTATTCCAGATTTTCCACGTTTCACGCTCAGAGACGGATGCAGGTTTTCTGATATTCAACTAACAATGCAATAAAATGTGAAAATGGTAAACTCAACAAAAATATAACTGTGGTCAACACTACAATCGCGAGAACAAAAGATCGTAACGGCTATCGAATAGTTAGAATTTTATATAATATAAGAATTATGTAAAGCATTTTTACGAATAATCAATTTCTAGAGCTGCAATCATTTTGCAAATAAAACCGATAGATTCTTAGTTGATTTCTCTCTTAACGCTCATTTTTATATTATTTTAATATTTTACTCCTGCTCTAATCATCTGGATATAATTTTCTAAAAACGCACTCCCACTCAAAAATAAACGGTAAATCGAGTAGTTTTTAGTATTTTATAAATAAAAATAACTAGAAAAAAACATGCGAATGTACAAATATTTACAAAATAAATAATGTAACTTTCCATCGTTACTGTGTGAATACTTCGTTTTTACCTTTTACAACTTACATTTTGTCATTAATTGCAATACAACTTTAACCAGGTTCTTTTAGTTTGCAGGGTGAGACAACTGTTTCTTGTAAGTTTGTAGTGATTAACTTAACTAGAGATGGGCCACAGCGATTTTGCGATGTACAAAGAGAGTGTTAGATTAGTGCTGATTGCTTAGTTAATATGATGTGATTTCAACTAATATTTTGATTGGTGATAGTGCAATATATAAAAAAATACTTAACTTTTTTGCTATTATAAAAACATCAACTCTTGTCTATTTTCTCCAATGCCTGTTTTTTGGACTACTAGCAGTACGGCATCCCTTGTAGGCGAACTTAAAAAACCCTTATTTAATCATGATACAGAAAGAGAATTATCTGAAGCCTAACCTGTTCTCGAATTCTCATATTATTAAAGCCCAAGTGGTATTATCCCGTACTTGTAGTTGTATACATATAAAACAATGAGGACAGTAAATTAGGACGAATGAAAGCTCTTATTTTCAAAAAGGCCTATAAAATTGTTACAAGCTTTGGCAGAAAGACATAACAAACTAGTTGGTCGTAAAAAGAAATTAATACATGGAGGTCCGGAACTGCGGTTATTGTAGCTTTAAAATATGAAAATAATCTTAATTCAATTTTAACTCTACTGAATATCAAGAGTGACCGTTTGAACATTATTATTTATAAATGCCTGGTCCTTTGTCCTGGTTACATTATATACATAAAAAAATATTTCAAATAAAAATTGCGTGACTATCACTTTTTTTAAACATATTCTAAAACACGATGCCCTGCGAATCCATAAATATCTATTTATAAATAGATCATGTATATTTTTAAATTTTTGTAATATTTTTTTATAAAAAATAAATAAATCTTTTTATGAGTTATTTATTGAATGAAGAATATTGTAGTTGAGCTAGTTATGTTAGTATATATGTGAGTTATAACTATTGGGACATTAAGTATATAGCCCCAGATTATTTGGAATAAGCATAGGGCCAAAATACGCCTTTAGAAAATGTTGCTGTGCCCAAAGATACAGGGTGTTAAAGTTGAAATATATTTCTCATTTTTTATAACATTTAAAAAATATATTTATAAATTGTTTTCAAAATTTAAACAGAGGTATAACTTAAGACAAGAAATATTTTGTTACAGAGAGCACCGCCTGAGGGATCTGATAACTTTTTTGAAGCAACATTTTAATAGTTTTTTATTTTTTAGTAATTGTGAGTGCATTACTTTTGTTGCGAGACTTTATTGTTATTCATTTAAAGAGTAATTAACAAACTACCGTTACTTTTTTTGTTGAAATGCCTTGCTGTAATCATTTTACCAATGAGGAAATGCGGGATATGATTTGTGTATACACATAAAATTATTCCGCTCGATCTTCAACCAGAAGGTATGGATTGTTATAAGCAGACAGAAGGCAACCAAATCATAAAACTTTAACCAACTTATGGTTCAGTATAGGAAAATCCTGAAATAAATTCTAAGAAAAGATAAGGACAAAAGTTTCGCTGATAACTTCACTACTGTTCAAAATTTGCTTCCAAGAGATCTTCCACGACGTTTACAGTTCTGCCAATGTACTCTGAACAAGATTAAATACATTTTATTAAGATTATTTTTCACAAGGCGAAGAGTTTTCAACTAGAGAAGTAAAAAATTCGCAGGCTATTAAAGAAAGACATTTTCAACACGAATTTAAATAAAGAGAAATTTGGTATGGCATCATAAGCAACCGACTATTATGAATCCTCTTTTTTTCTTTTTTTTTCTTTTTACAAAATACTCATATTTTTTAATGGCCATCAAGAAGTTTTATTTTTAGGGACACCTGAAGTTCTTAGTTTATGCCAAAGAAATTCATTCATGAGGCGAGCTCAGGACAAAAATACGAAATCAAAAGAGTTAGAAAAGGTGTAGAAGTAAGAAGTTTCTTTTTTTTTTTTTTTGAGTTATATTGTTTATTATTCTGATTTATCAACCAAATGAAAACACAAGTTTGTCTATTGTTTCTCACTTGAAATCTCTTCCCGGTACTCTAACTGTTCAATTGCGTTTTTCTAGAAAATTATTGAAATTATCACGTTTCAACCACTACAACAATTTTATACAAAAATAATGTTTATGTCAAGTTTTCTAATCAAAATTGTTAAAAAGTTTCGTCAAAAATATAATGACTCAGTTTTATCATCAGGAATCGCTCCATCCTCATGCTTTCATCTAAATAACCTGCGCGTACTCTACATCCACAATTAAGACCCATCCTGTATATACAGTTACAGTAAACCATTTTTTATTAATATTAACTTATATTTAAAACTATTTTATATGTACATATCTTCAATGATAAATGGTTAAAGCATGGCTATTTTATATTGAATATAATGAAAGAGTTTTAAAAATAATAATTATTCAAAAATAAATATAATTTCAATCAATATATTTCAACCTACTAAATGTATTTTATTTGATTTGTATAATTTATAAAAGGTTAAAATTTGAAACATTTCTTTGCTTCCTCCACCTACATGTTTTACACATTATTATAAACCATTCAAAATTAATATCGTTTCACAAACCGTATAATTAGAATTATTTATTGACCATGGGAAATCAAACACTAGGTAGTTAGTTATCGTTACCATAGAAACTCGTAACAGTGATACCTCAGTCCAAAGTTGCCAAATCAAGCGATAATGATTGATTGTCAGGTTTATGACATGAAATTTATTTACGTTTTTAAAAAGATCTGTCAAACTTCTTTCTGTCTTGGAAAATGGTATTGTCAGATACCAAAACCTGGGTAGACTTGAATATTATTAAAACGCTTTGGAATACTGTGGAAATTCAAGATAAGTATTATTTATCTTTCCATATTTATTATGAATAATTTTCATAAAGTAAGAGTTGAAACAAATTAATGTAATTAAAAAAAATTAAAAAAAGTTGATAAAATAAAAATAAATGCTTAAAAATGTAACTTTTCCTGCAAGTAACAATCTAAGTGAATATTTTTACACTAGGAGTGTTAATGTATACTAGATAGTAAAAATCATTCTATAATATATATTCTAATATTAGTATAAACTATTTACTTTAAAAAAGTTGGTTGCCTGTTTGCTTAATAATTTTACATCTATATTTTTCCTTGTGTACAACCGGCATCAAAAATCTAAGGACGATAAAGGATTCTCCGTTTATTATTAATCACACGCCCTGTGTACCACAGCATTATAAATTTTGAGAATTTTGGAAAGTATTCACTTTAACACACAAAAAAACAAATTCAAACCATTTTTTTTTAAAAGTACCTGTGGCAACAATGCTTTCGTTCACTCATCAATTATTTGGAATCAATAGATAAAGAATTGAATAACATCGTCCATGTTTTCAATACATACATATATAAAATATAAAGAAAATAATGGATCCAATTTGAATTAGAATATAAATATTGAATAGTAATAAAATGGTGCCATCATTTCTAAAGTTAAATGAATTGTTTCAGCTCTTACTTTATGGAAATTATTCATAATAAATATGGAAAGATAAATAATACTTATCTTGAATTTTCGCAGTCTTCCAAAGCGTTTTAATATGGATGAAGGTCCACCCACCTAGGTTTCATTTTTATCATTTATTATTTAAAAATTGGGAAAATATAAACGAAATCGATAATCACCAATAAGATAATAATTTTATTAGGATAATTTAAATTGAATCTTAAACAAAATTGGGCCGTACAACTTTTAAAAAAATTTCAAAGACCATAAATTACTTCAGTATTAGGGCCATACATTCATGTACTATAATTTTACCATTTTTTAAGTTTAATAATGGATTCATTATTCCTTTTTTATAATAATCTTAGACGATGTATCACTGGATACCATTTGCGATAGAAAAAAATGTTGGAACAGTGATATACACTTTCTTGGGGATAAGGAACAAGGTGTAAGCAGAGACGAACCCGAAGTGTGAAAAAAAACATATTGACCGAAAATATTTAAGATTTGAGCATTTTATTCCATTGAGATTAATACAAATGCACAGAGTTGGGAGTTTTTACCATATAAAGTTATTTTAACCATTTGATCAAATAAATCTATTTTTATCTATTTGGCTATCTGTTATTTACCTTTCAGAGCTTTACTAGAGTTATTATTTTATTTGGAACCTTCACTCACTAATATTAATAATCTGATTAGCGTCTCGACCATTTTAACTATGGTTAGATAACGCCAATAGCACCAATAAATAGGCTATAGGTAAATTAAAGAGATCCATGACCTATGTTTCTAAAATAAAAGGTAAGCGTATACCTATAATAGTTCTTGTTTCTCTTATGGTGTGTATCAACATCGTCGGGCAGGCAAGTGCTTCGGAACAAACGGGTTTTTTTATTTAAAGCACCGATATGCATGGAGTTGAATCTCAATCCCTTTTATTAGTTTTTTTTTTGTTTGTATATGGTGGTAGTCACGAGCCAAGTTTTTTATTTCAGGTCTCTCTACCGGTTGGGTTGATGTTTGTACAGCTAGTTTTTAACAATAGGTGTTTTTTGTTTTTTTGGTAAAATTAGTAATTTTTTAAAACTAAAGAGAAATAGTAGTATCTTTGAGCCAACAGTAACTGTTCAGATAGAAACTTATTTCGGTTTAGGGGGAGTTTGAAAGCAAGTTGACGTTTCAGTTACATTTCAGGGTTAATACACATTTAAACGATAAGTTACAACGCACCGTTAAAATTTACGTCCTTATCCTTTTTGTCTGTTAGATTATTAAGCCTTATAAAATATCTTACGTAATAGGTGCACCCATTTATTGTTAATTATAGCGCAACTAATGTCAAATATATTTAATAATCTAATCGAAACATCGGGCACTAGATTCCGATACAAATATCTTGAAATACGAGGTACTCTGAAATGCAAACAATATTAAGGAGTGTTTGAAACAAAACAAAAGGTTAGAACGCAGTATATGCATTGACCCCTGACAATATCTAGCTACATATAAAATACGATACCAATAAGTCAACCTTTATTTATCTAATCCCCAATTCGTTGAGTTAACAGATGAAGACATTAAGATTTATTGATAACGATCCTGTCAACGTAATATAATAAACACAATTTAGAAAATGACTAAATTATTTAAACCCATCAGAATGTTTTATTGTTAACGTCAAAAAATAAAAGTCAGTGTCAATTACATTCACCACAGATTAATCTAACTACCATTTTACGTAAAAAGTCAAAAACCTAAAAAGGCTAAACCAAATGCAAAAATATACTTTGAAGATAAAACTTGCTCCTTATTAAATGGAACATTATACATGCATATATAATTATAGCGTATGCTGACACTCTAAAAGATTATTATCAGTAGTAATCAAACCGTGAGTGTGTAGAGGATAAGATTTTCTTTGCAGGATACGATAAAACATTAAACTATCAATATACGGTACCATTTAATCAATATCGTTCTTTCTACATTGGAATGTAATTTTGTAAAATATATTTTCGTTCAATAAAAAGCCTCTAATTTAAAATAAAAATGATTTCGTTGAAGACGCCCCTATGTTGGGAACTAGACCTTAAATGATGATATATAAAAAATGGTATAAAATCAGTTCTAATGATATTAACATCATTTTTATATAATTTCCTCACATCTAATCGGAAAATCTCATCTAAAGTCTTTCCAACTAATTTTCTGTTGCTATTTCCAGTTTTCCTTCGCTCACGAACCAACCAACAAATTGCTTAATTAACTTAACGGCCAGAATTTCACCAAATAATACATTATTAATTAACTTACGTCTAATGCCCCAATCCATCATCTTTCTGCCTTACATCTTTCCTATCGCTCCTGCATATCCATCCCCCGGTCCAACTCCAAACTAACATTGTGCATAACAATAAAAATTGGTCCCATAAAAACAATCATGGTCCCGGCTTTAGTTGTCACTGCAGACACTTTCGTAGACAAGAAAGGAAGTAAACAAACCCACGACGCGGAACGACAAAGAAGAGAATCGTCAGCCCCTTACTTCGGGCATGGAACATGCAATCGCGGGCCGACGACCGTATCGTCGACCAAAGTTTCTTCCTCGGTTTCGGACGGGACGGATTGTTGCGCGTACAGATGCGCGAACAAAAAGTCATTCTAGAGGATACAGGGTGGAGGAGTTAGTTCAACAACAATCTTTGTAAAACCATCGTTAAAGGTCACAGAAGATGATAAAAACGTCTACTATCTTCGGATGAGGTATGAAGTATCGGTGCGGGTTAACAGTTGATTTCAGGTCTAACGAACCACTGTACTAGCCGTTAATTAGGGCTCATCGGAACGAAGCTGTTCAACGAGTAAAAGCGAACACTAACCCACTAAAGTGTCCCTAATATTTCGGGGTCCAAATGGCTGCCCATAGATATTTGTGCCTCAAGCTCATGAGCCAAGAGCAAAGACATAGAACGTGGATAGAGTCCTCATCACTGCTATTGCACAATCTTCACCTTGCTGTAATACTTAAGTCTATGATATTGAGATGCGTATTTATTTTTTCATGACCTGGCAATAGCCCTGGGACGAATCTAATGCTATTTTTGCTCAGTGATAAATGTGAGTAGCACCGGTGTGATACTGTTTCATTAGGAACTTAGTTGCTTCATTCTACCCTTGTTGAGTCCATTTGGAGATCGTCATGTAGATTTGAGTCAAGACAAGCATTGGTTTAGACCTCATGAAAACTTTTTCAAAGCCTTATCTAATGTGTCTGTCGGTTTCCTCATTCACTCAATGTTACTATTTCCTGGTACCCACATTTGACTCGATTCTTAGACTTCGTAGGGTCAAGGAGGTTAGACATTTCAAAACAATTTTTAAGGTGAACTTAGTAGATACCAAATCATTAAGGACTAATTCATTATCAGTACAGATAGAGATTCGCTGAGTGGTGTAAACTCTTGTGAGATTTTCCTGAACACATGTCAAAATTGCGAATAGTTTCGCTTACAACATGTGGCGTATTTTTCAGGGAAAACTATCAAAGACCAATTTCCAAGCTTCTCTGCTAGGTAATATATATTTCAAAGTTTGCTAAACAAGTAACCACACACTATTAATTGATCGGGACATTCGTGTGCTCTACCTTTTAACGTGCTACTCTCCACAAAAATATTAAGAGGCAGATTTGTGATCTAATCATGGCAATTCTGATTATTTAATTTTATCGTAAGCGAAATGAATCACGAAACTTTTGTTCTAGACACGGAAATAAATTGAATAACCATATATTTAACAGTTTAATTACCTTAACAAACAAAACAAATTTACTGGGATATAGTCATTTATAAGTCCGTTAAATATGTCAATGTTAGCTCATGAAACACACACAATGCGTACAATGTTATTGAAATAATGCCCATTGTTAGTTAGAAGTGGGAACAGCTTTTATGTAATTTAATATAACATAACATAACGGCCGTATTTTTTTTAAATATGAAATTCTACTAAAGCTGCAGGACAAAGCAAGTAAAAAAATGGTTAAATGCTGACTGAAACATTTTCATTATGCGTTCCTTAGGAAATATTTTTATTAACTTGAATTTTCGGATAAGGTATTATCGCATTTTAAGAACGTTTTGATTAATATGCAGTCGAAAAAAGTGTATATAAAAAGGTGCCTTTATTTTTAGGTGAACTATCACCCCTAAAAGTATTGCTCGACAAATTTAGACCATCTTGTACAACTATTCAATAAATGTCCCGTAGTTGATTGAATTTATACTTAGATATTTTCTGTAAATTTTCTTTGTTTTTAAAATGTTATTGTGTAGCGGCACTATTATTTCAAACAAAGTAAATTGTATTAAAAGCTTTATATGATTCAAAAAAGCGCTTTACAGAATTTAACGCTTTGTCTTTGAATAAGTACAATAGTATTACGTACCTTGCTTATGTTTTCTGGGTTAGCATGCTATCAATAATCCAATATAATTTAATGTGGTGAAATATTTGTTAGTTTTTAAGCTTCCACAATTTTATCAAGTATGAATTATTAATATTATTATATATTATTAACTACAGTAGAAATTATTTTTGCTTTAATAGCACCTAAAAACAAAGAAAATATCGTGCACCTGTTAAACATTTTTATTGTTATGTTACTAAAATTTCTCCAAGAACTATCAAAAATCTATTAAAACAAATGTTTCGTACTATAGAGCGTATTAAAATTCTAAATTATATAATTTTAAACAGAAGAGTAAACGCGGCTCTAATAATAATTTGAGGTGAAATTATATTAAATAAAATCTTTTGTTTTTAATATCTGGTGTTGTTAAGTTACGTTGAACTTTCTACTTAGAGTTATGTTTTTTACACCGTACCTTCATAAAATTAATTGTAGAATCGTTCTTCTGAAATAATTTTTGCACAAAAACAACTATTCGTACAGAGAGTAAAATATTGACTTTTACTTCATCACTACAATCTAATTGTACTATTAGTTTACATTTGGAAGCAAAAATCAATCTAATCTTTTCTGCATAAACTAAAACATATCAATCAATAATCAGTAATCTTATTCCCCCTTCGTTAAAATCTAATAAACAATAAATATAGGGCGGAGCTCTTCACAGGTCACAATATTTTATATATACGAGTAAATGGTAACAAATGTTTTTCTATGGTTGATTGTTTGGAGAAAAAAAAATTACTGTCATACAAAAATTTATAAACTTTGATGTAACACATAAAAAGATATTCAAAACTTACATTACAACAAATAATACAATCAAAATAGTTTTGGTACCTATTCAGTTTTTTTAATACTTTTAATATAAAATAAATAAATTATAGTATATACAATCTTAAAATATTTATGCTGAAAGATTTTAAATTATTTTTTATGCCTCTCGTTAAATTATTAGTTATTATTCATATATACACGATTTTAAAGTGAAGTTCAATTTAAAATCAAATGAAGGATACTTGTAGCAATAATTCGAGTACCAATCGCACAATTTCATTTTGGAACACAATTGCATATATATTGGATAAGGTGTCCTAGAAATGTATTTGTAATTCTTAACTATGATGTTAAAAAAATATGTATACTGAGTGATCCAAAATGTTGACTCTTTAGATCAATTTATACATAACGTGCGATTTTTAATGGCCTGTATACAATCAATTAATTTTAGATCACAAATGTAGTAGAATATAGGTTGTTATATTTAAAAAGCCCAACGGTTTTAAGCACATTAGAAAGATTTAAAAATACTTCTAAAATATACTACTCAGGGAATTATATGTATTGAAATGGAAATGATTGTAGGGGTGAAATCGGCGGTATTTTATTTAAGAAGTTTGTTTTATATTATTATTAATTAAATTAAATTAAATTCGGATTTATATCAAATATTAGTTTAATAATCAAAATTACTTAAATTTTTAAAGTAGTTCTCAAGGATTGGGTTCTTATAAATGAATTTTTCTTCATTTCTTCTTTGTCAGAAATTTATTGTGGGTTGAATTCTATATATTAAAAATATTATTCGGGATTCCTGTTATACATCTTAACTTTTTTATTTTCTATTTTGTTCCTATAGAACTAATAGTTTTCGAATAAAATTAAAAATACATTAACATAAAGATGTAAGCAACATAAGTGATAATATAAAAAATGTTATAACATAATGGTAATACTGAAAATAATTCCATAATTACATATATATGAGTGTATGTAAATCTCAAAATTTCATATTTCTACATTAACTCCGGCTTGAGAAAAAAATAAAAAACTCAATTTTAATTCTGCCATTTTGGGGGTGATATCTCTTTAAGGGTTGGGCTGCGATTTTTTTTTTATAGGAAAGACCACTCATAATTTTCCCATCCTAGGTAATTTCTTTCGCTTGAATTTAGAAACACCCTTTATATGTATTTATTTATCTATAATTTTTAATAATTTAAAATTGCAGTCTATAAGTATACCAAACCATTCTGTTGGTAATCATCTCACGTTTTTATGTATACTTTATTATTTCAAAGGTGATCAATAGAACGAGCCGAAATCCCTTTAAAAAGTGGAAGTCACTAATTGTTTTTCTTTTAAGAGTAGGTTGAATTAAATCATTTCAAAGCAACCTATTGCGCCATCTATGGCATACTAGTAGAATAACACGAGGCTGGAGAGAAACAGTCCATTGAGTGAAACAGAAGTTTATTCATTTACTATCAGATGTCATGATACTTTAAATAAATAAGTTAAATTAATACCATCCTTACTAAAAAGTAAAATATTTTTTGGGCTTATTTTCTTTGACAGATGCAGTAAAAGACATTACATTTAATTCTAAAGTCTGTCTTTGATGCTTCTCCTCGATGGATTAAAAGTAATTTTTCTTCTAAGATTAAAACAAGTGGAACTAAATATCTCATATCAGGTCATATTTATTACCGGTAATGTTAATTTTAAAGAATAAATAAAATGTTATCATTAATATCAGTATACAAGGAATTGGTTGAATTGGATTCATTTTTCATAATATGCAGAAAATCACATTATGTAAATATAATCGATTCATCACAAAAGTTCAACTTTCAATCCTAAAAACACAATTTACTTGATTAGTTTTCATTACTCATTCATTGTGCGAAAAATAAACAAAATGAACAATTTTACTGGAGACTGAATTTTGTTGGCACCAAATTATTCAAGACAAATTAGCAGAATCTTCGATATGGGATTTAATTTTTTCCGATTCAGAATTTATTATTAACTTTGTGTCCCCTTTAAACATATTTTTTTATTTTATCATTTATCTGCCTTGTCCGATAAATAACTAAGCTAAAATTATGTAGGATAATAAAGTAATGATTTTATTAGTTTTTTTATTGCCGCGGTGGGAAATATGACTGGAGAAGACATTTCTGACAAACTCGAGTACAGTCAAAAATTCAAATTAAATATCACAGATTAAGAAAGTGTAGGAAAAATAAAAAAACATATGTCACACACTGTGCCCATAGGTACAGTAAGGGCTTATGAAAACGTCTTAATACCTTCTAAAATAATAATAGTTTAGGAAAAAATGAACAGGTCAATTTTTAGTAGTATGGTACACTTTTTTAATAAAAATAAATATTATTTCCCTTCCCTCGACATTATCTATGCACGTCAATGTATTTATTTACATTCAATGGTTACTTGTTTATGTTAAAACTGAAAAGTTGACGTTATCCTAACTTCAGCAATACCCTATATATAGGGTACGCGGTGTTAACTTTTCGAAATATATGGAGTAACTAATTGAGAAAGTGATTGTTAGCCAAATCGCCCATAGCGCAAATAATCATACTACAAATTAATATAAAAGAAACAGTCAGTTTTTGCGTTTTTTCTGAGTTATGACCGATCACTAATCAATAAACCCATATAACTCGAAAACTTATTATTGCAAACCTCACATGTATGGTATCGGTGAATTCGGAAAAACGTAAATTTTGGTATAAAAAAATAGTCTATTGGATTAAAAAAACAAGGTCACGTCATAGCTTACAGATTAAATTAAAAATCGAGTTGTTCGATCTCTTTTTCTAAACTATTATCAATTCATAGGATATTAAGGCGTTTTAATACTTTACAGGCGCGCTCTGTAGGTACGTAATATCTAAAAACAATAAAAAACTAGACAAAGACACGCAATGAGTTACAAGTAACAATAAATGAAATAATCGAATAAAATAAGAACTTTTGTTTTAATTGGTTTTATACAGGATGTTTCATCCCAAGAGGGTCTAACTGCAACTATCTATGGGCCTCACCCATTTGGTTATAAATAAATCATAAATAAAATAAATAGATTTTCCTATAACCGAGGTACAGGGTAATTTATCAATATTGCCAATTCTTTTTTTTTTGCATCGTAGCTGCAAAACTGCAACTTCACTAGCTGTATTAACTATAGGCAGTCTATTTTCTCGTTTTTTATTAGCTACATTTCCAGTAACTACTGACCTGTTTATCTTGATATTTTTCATTAAATAACTGAGCCGTTACATTTGCACACTTATTTTTCATAAAATAAAGCGAAATGATATCTACCCTTTCCGCAATGGAATAAACCATGGTATTTAATTTTCAAAAACACAATTAAACAAATCTTCGCTTCGATATACGAATCTACTAATTTCACGTTTTTTGTGTGTCCGTATCGTATAAATTTGTCTTTTACAAATTAACGCAGTTCCTGATAACGGCTCTGATTCGTTTTCGTTTGGCACCCTGTATTTTTGTTAAATTTTTATGCCGTAATAAAATTTATTTAATTATCTAGATAAACATACATAAAACCTTTTTACCGAGTTTGTGTCTGTATGCATTTAAACCACTAGAAAATGTAATTGAATTATTCACTAGCTACATTTGTAGATAACGAGAGTAAATTACACGAAATAAAAACTGATTACTGGTATTGTAGTTTTTTTAATATTATTTAGATATTTATTTTTTGCTATTTCTTGTTGGTGTTCTTAGCATTTTTTGTTTGGTTTTTTGCTATTACCTATTTGCAATTCTTGTGGATTATACTTTTTCAGGGTACCACAATATAAATACACGCCATATATTCTACCTCAAGGTGGTTTAGAAATGAGTCCTTTTATCGCTTTTGGAGTAGCAAGTTAATTTCCAGTAATTCACTTTTGTTATCTACCTAATTCATATGTGTGAGTTATTTGGAACCGCCTAGATAACACACATTTACAGCTAAATTTAAACCTTCTCACAATGTAATATGGTACATAAAAGAAATATTTTTTTTATTTTTTAGCTCAAAAGTTTCGTCCTCTAATTAAAATCTTATGCTCTGTTGATAAAAATGTATTTTGCCAATCGTTTTATAATGACTAACATAAAATAAAATAATAGTTTCCGCAGAACATATATACATTAATATTTGAGACAATTATAAAACTATTAAAAGGTAAAATGTAATATCCTAAAGATACGTTTTGCGAAAACTATCGTTAAAAATTGACTTCTACCTAATAATTATTAAGTGTCAAAACACAGTTTTATATCAACGATATAAATATTTGAAATACGTGTAGCAAATTATAAATTACATACATGTCAAAAAAAAAATAGTAATTTCTAAACTGTGGAACAGAGTTTCTGAAAAAATGTTTCTCGATACTCGACCGTGAATACCATTTTTGCATTTCGCAATCTAGTATCAAAAATAACTATTTACCCTTCTAAGATCATTTTAATCAGCGCAATTACCAATATTCGGTAACGCACTCTCTCTTAGGACAAAAAAGTTAAAGGGCATTCGAAAGCTTATCTGAAGATGGTTAAAGAGGACTCAACACTGAAGAAGAACTCTTACACGTCATGGATCAAGGACGGATTAAACATATTTATTTTTAGACCATCCGAAAAAAATTTAGTAGGATATTCGAAAAAGTTACTTACCAGTATTTGGTGATGTCATTAGGATATTCAAAGGACATTCGTCGTCGTCCAGAATATATTCGGTGTCAGGTACTCCCGGTTGTTGTGTTACTTGGACAAGACACCATTGAGATGGATCAGTTTTCGTAAGCCCGTATTTGTCTAGCATTTGTCGCACTACAGTTCCCGCACAATCGCGCACTGATAACAAAAGAGTTTTGTACGGTACGTCTTTGCACAGAGCTTCCCCGTATATTTTTAAGGTGCCGCCTGCAAAAAGATATTTTTGTAAATATTCAGCCTTATTTTTTTCTCGATTTAGATCATTTATTCAGTTTACATCCCAAAGAAATAAATACAAATAAAATTTTATTATACAAGAGTTTTTTCCTTTTTGATAGATCAATACAATAAGCTAATGTAATTCAAGTGATTACTAAATATTATAGAAAATTTTAATTCCAAGGCACTTGGTGGATTAGTAATTTCTCGTGGATGTTTGGCATAAATATAATTCGCCCTCTGAGATCGAAGAGTTTACATGACTACTCATAAACACTTGAATATCTAAAAGCTTTATTAAAAAAACTACAATAATTTATGGTCGGTGGTCATGATCATTTTCGAATTAATGAGCTAAAACCGTTGGCCTGTAGTTCTATGTCTAATTATTGACCATTATTACTGATCAATGGTGAATTTATCTAAATGTAGTCCACTACTAATTTTAAACGGCAAGTGATTGCGAAATGGAAAGTATACAGAAAGGGAACATAACTGTTGTTAATCTAAATTTAAAATGGAAAATAAAACAGAAATGTAAGTTAATTAAGGATATAGACTCGATCTGAATCGCTAATTAGCAATTGTATACAGCGTTATCTCTACATTTTAATATAATTAGTTCCAATTGCGAAAACTAATGCTAACAAAAAAAAATCTACATAATGAAACAGCACTGTGTATATTATACTTATTGTTTTGTATGAACTTGTTTGAGAATGTGTCAGGTTAATGTTCCGCAGAGTCAGTTTATTTAAAAACTAAAATATACCCACTATAGTATTCTGCATTGTATCTAAAATTTTCTTAAATATTCTCTCAAGTATAAATGAGCTACAAAATTAATCCAAGAAAATCAGAAGTAACAAATCTGTTACTTAATAAGATGTTCTTGTTTTGTCACCTTCATTTTCAACCTAGTTTTATATGGTTTTATAAAAAAAGAGAAAAGGAACAAAAAATTGTAGTAACAGTTATTATTTTGTTTGGTAGCTTTATAGCGAAAAACTTTCAGCAAGTACTATTTAATAGAAAATGTCTAGTACATTATCCAAGAAATGTGTACACAATACTCAGTTCATTTTTTATGTCTTCATGCCCGCCTGTGTGTTTAAATGAAGAACGAATTAAGTTAATTAAAAATTACTTTCACTAAGTTGATTGATTCGCTTTGGAGGCACGAACCTTTTATAAAACCGTGGATTTTTATAGAACATATTTGAAATTGTATTTAGAAAGGCTTTGCGAGAACAATTCAAAGTTGGAGTATTTATAATCTTTAAATTTTTGTACCGTTTTGGATTTGAGAATAGACTTTCTAAACTACCGTTTTAATCTTTAAGAATAAAATATATTTGTGTTTCCGGCGATTTTCTGATATAATTTTAAACAGTAACACATTCTTGTAAATATTTTCTGAACGATTACAGAAATACTCTTACCGGTATCAGGTCCACCATCTTTTGATCTAAATTGCTGTAATTTCTTTTCTAATTCTATCTGCCTTCTTCTTCTCATAACTGCCTCTGGATTTGATATTGATCTAGTAAACGAAGTTTCAGGTAACTCTGAAAAGATAAAAAGATTATTGTGTTTATATTATAACACTGTTACGAGTGATAACGTTGTAGACTGATAGTCTAACTTACCAGTATAAAGTTTTTCAGCTACACCATCTTGTTCATGTACATCGCCATTTTCTAATTTCATTTTTGATAGCTTTTCTTGTTTCTTTAGCTGCTTTTTTTCTCGTTTCGACAATTTTCGTCTGAAGCTTGCATGTGAATCAAGTGATCCCATTGTACTGGTCTGAAACAAAAAAACAAATAATCAAAATTCACCTATTAGGATACACTAAGGAGACAAAATTTAAATGAAGAACAAATCCTTTTTGATCGTATACAAATAAAAAAAAGTTTAGTTAATAGATGGTAGAACAATGAAATAAAAACAAAAGTAAAATTAAAAGAAATTAAGGACAAATAAACAGATATTAAACAAAGAAGACACGAGGCCAAGGAAGAGGTGAAAAAGTCGAAAGTTAAATGTTGGGAAGAATTGAAAAAGAAGTAGAGAGAGAGTGTAGTACGAATAGAAATAACTTTTGGAGAAGAAATATTGAGACGTGGATTAAATATTACGAAGTTAAATTTAAAAAGGGATAAAGCCCCAGCTAAGCGAAATAGTAGTAGAAACAAATATTGAAGAGCGAATAACAGAAACAGCAATAACACAAGTAACTCAAATCATTATATTTTTGAAGAAAGGCAAACCAGCAGGAAAGGATGATATAGCACAGGAACTAAACTAAAAAATGGCGGGGTAAAGAAATTAAAGATGACTATTATTTAAGGAATGGGCAGCAAACAAATAACCAGAAGACCGGAAGAAAAACATATTTACTCTACTTCGAAAATTATAGAGCTATATGTCTAGCACCAAGGTTAACACAGAAACCACATAAGCAATGTCAAATAAGTAAGAAAAAGGACAACTGAACAAAGGAAAGTATTGCACTTAGTTTTCGTAGACGTAAAAGGAGCAATCGACACGCTTCTCAAAGAAAAATAATGGAAATTTTTTGGTAGAACTGAATGTAATAAAGAAACTCAGGCAAGTTATCGAAGCTGTACAGTGCAAAGTCATAGGAGAAGTGAGAATAAAAGGTAAATTTTCCACACAATTTCATACAGGAATTCAATAATATAATAATTATGGTAGAATTATGAGGGATAACAGGAAAAATCGACAAAATATACTAAATCGCCGGAACGAAATAATACAATAAATTTATATGGAAATTAACATTTCACAAACAAAAATAATGTATATAAACGATACTAAGGACTAAGCAAACATTTGCTGCGGATGTTTCGAGTTGGAATACGTGTCAACTATGGAATAGAAATTAGTGAAGATGGGAAATTGGACACACATTTTAAGCAGAACTAGGAAGGCAAATCAAATAAATAAAACAATATTGGAGAAAAAGGAAATCAACAAAGAAATAAAACTAGGATTATTTAACACAGTGGTCATACTAACTTTGATAAATGGAAATGAAAACTGGCCATTAACATAAAGGCATACAATCGAACTAATAGGAACAGAGAGGAAAAATTGCAGGAAAAACAAAAATATATAAAATGAGAAGCAAAGACTTACTGCAAAGATTAAATCAAATTATAGAGTCAGCAAAGGAAAAACAGTTAAAATACCTTTAAAAACATTGGGACTCGTAAAAGCACTTATACCTGACTGTTTTCAGGTTTGAACTGCATATTCATTCTTCCTAGAAAATACTATTAAAATGCAAACTCTCAAATTAGCTGCCGCTATTATGATACGTGATAAAAAAGAAATATATTACGTTTAGAAATAATTACTTATGAGAAACATGCAAAATTCGATAATAATTTTTTTTGCTCTTACAATATTTAACTAGTATCTCACGTCATTTTTAAAAAAATCCGTCACTGATTCAAATTTCTACAATAATTTATTTCATGTTCCATTTTACACTTTATGTTATGTCTCAATAATTAAGCAATAGATAAGTGTTATTTACATTCATTATCTATTTCTGCAATTTCCTCAATTATCCTAACCGGATAAATTTTTTTAATTCAAATAATCTTTAAGCTGTCAATTGGTTATTACATCATTTTATATAATTATATTTTTCTCTAAAAGGTAAGTAAGTTATTGCATTAAATCACTGAGAAGTCGATTTGTAAACTATACCACAATAAAAATTTTACTACGATTTTTAAGCGGCAGGATGACTCAGACAAAACTTGGATTTTAATTTCAGTTACCTTAGTCACGTATGATTAAGATTAGTGTAGACTTTGCATTTGTAACTTGTTTAAAACTTTAAAATAAGGTTAAAGAAAGTTCGTTGGTCTTTTACCGGACAAGCTTAAACAAGTTACGCAATTACAATAATTTAGGCATTTGCAGAATATATTCAATTATGGATCTTGTTTGTTTTGCTGGCTACACAATTTTGCAGCTGTATGGAAGATGAGGAGAGCAACATACGGGCTAAACTGCAACATTTTTTTCGAAAACAAGTACCTACCGTTTTGTCGTCAGCATTCTTCAACAAAAACCTTCCTTCGCGATCGTCAACGTGCCACTTCAGCTGCACCAAAAGTGGTTTTTCGTCAGGAGCCATCTGCCTTTCAGGACACCCTTCATGGAGTTCGTACAGAGCATACGAAGGTACGGAGAGCATCCTCATATCCGGTCTAAATTTCTCCACCAAAGTACCAATAACGTCTTCTACTGTAGCATCTGACGCGACTCGAATACATTTAGTAGCTACCTTCTGTCCGGAATCCTGGAAGTAAAATCGCATCACCCCATGGAATTCCAGATCCTGAAACAATACAAAAAACGTGCCAAGTATTCAATATAGTTAATTACATTGTAATTATTTAAAATTGTTTGAAATTCTCATCTATGACTAATTATATCCACATCTCAGTATATACTTTCTATAATGTTACATTCAAATTCGTTCAACAAGTTATTGCAGAAAATATTGTTAAATAACCGGAATTTACTATGGCCTTCTTTTCTTCTCACGAAACTAAATAAATTTGCTACTAATTATATTCATGTGCCTTCATATCTCCACGATAAGTTTTCTGAATTTCTAATAACAGGAGAAGTACCTCGAGGCTTCAATCTGGACCCAATACTAATTAGTGCCTTCATAAATGATATATTTTCCATTATTATACATATCTATTCTCTTATTTATGTATGTTACTTGTAAATATTATGTGAGATTCAAAATAATTATTACTGTAATCAATTTGTATACACAATATTATACTTCAAAATTAATTCAAATGGTTTTTCATCTATGTTACTCTATTTTTCCAATAAATATTATTAGTAGATTTTATTATCCATAAAACTATATGTTGTTTTTATTGATTTACACCTTTAGAGTTTTCTAAATTTTATACTTTTAAACAGATAAAGTCTATTAGATTCCGTCCTCTTCAAAAGTGTATATAAACTTCTGTAAACCTATAAATCGATAAAAGTTTCTAAATGTTAGGAAATTGTTTTAATCGTTGGGAACGGCATGCCGTGTGTATATCTATGTACTAAGGAATGTCGTGAATTTTAATTGGTATGTTATTAATTTTAATTAATATTATAGAAGAGGAGGAAGGATATGGTTTACGCAGATGAAAGGTTACGACTCAATGTAGAAATGAATGAATGATTCAGACATATTAAAATGTTAAGCTATTGCAAAGTTTTTTTATTATTATTATTATTTACAAGTCCTCAAAATTCTAGTAGTTATGGATATTTTCATTCTCATGCAATAAATAACTTTTACCCTTTACAATAATAATAATAAATCTTTATTTTAACAATTCATTTTTATACATAAATATAAGAATTGTGAAAATTGTCAATCAATCAACCTAGCAGACTATTATTGGATTTTTAAACTTTTAGAAACATAATTTTAGGTTTAATTTAAACAAAATATAAAAAAATCCACTTGTCTTTATTAGAAAATTCAGGTGCTTTGCTAGTTTAATATTAAGAATACCGTTTTAATCTTGCGAACATTTTCTTAAGAGTTTCCTTAAATTTTCGGGTCATTTTAAATCCCTATTGTACAACATTGACAATTCTCCGCCCTTGCTTTTATTGAAAAATTAGGTGCTGTTAGCTTAACAGAATAGTTTGCTATTAAAAATGATTGTGGTAAATTTTAGGCTAAATTTATACCAACCAAAAAAAAAATTAAGTGTTTCGCTAATTTAACACCTGATTTATTCCTTTAAAATAATCATTATTGAAAAATGATTACCTAGAGCATAATTATAGGATAATTTGATACCAAAAGAAAATTTTTTGCACATTTGTATAAGGCAATAATTTTTTTATGTATATAATATTTAAGCAATTCTAAGAAGAAATGTTGTCTGCACATAATTTTTCCAATGACTAAACGAGCGGATTTGTTTATGTTAATATAAATTTAGTCTAAACTTTCTAAGTACTCAACATTTTAAAAACTCAAAGGTTCATGCACATCCGTTATATAAATAAATAAAATAAAATGAATCTATATAATTTTTTTTTTAAATAACAGCTGCTTATTTTAGATAAGTCATTAATTTTTATGCAAAATAAATAAATCTGTTGTTTCTAGTATTATAATTTATTATTGTATCATTACTGGAACGTCAGTTAACATTCCATTAATATAAATGAGAGTCAACATAGGCATTATAGTAATAATACTTGCGCTATAATGGTTTCTCCAAGATGATACCTCGATAATGCTAAGAATAATTAAAGAGGTGAATAGTGAAATAAAATATATAATGAGATTAGTTGAACTGAATAAAAATGGAAATAGTGTATGCATATTATGCATTTAATTTTCTTCTAGGTCTGCTTTTTCTTTCATTGTCAGTTTGTCCGTTCCACCCTAAAACCTATTTTAGTAACTTACACCTAATTTATTATTTAAATTAATTGAATAATATTTACATATTTTTGGGCCACAAATTAATTTAAAGAATTTATTTGAATTAGATTTTTTATTTTCTATTTTTTCATTAAATGAGCAAACTGTGTTGTATATTTCGTTTATAACAGAATAATTCTCGAGAATACCTACCTACTATAGGAATACTTCAAAACACTTGTCATAAAATCTTAAATAAACCTTTGAAAGTATCCATTCATTCCGCAAGAAGTATTATATCACTATATAGAGATGATAGTGTGTCTCTTACGGCTTACGATTACGGATAACATGAAATAGTGAGGACAAAGCTGTGAACCGAGTCGCCATCGTCGAAGAGGTCAATGTTCTGTCTCTACCTTGCCAGTCTATGACTACGATTCTAACCTACTATCGTATTCGAGTACTACTACTACTTACCACCTTTGGAAGTAGATACATATACTGCCCGCAAAATTTGTTTTCATTAAATTCAAAAGTGTACATTTTTCAAGTATAAAGAACAAGCTTAAAACTAACAGGAAAACAATGTATAGTGTTATGAAACAAAGGATCATAAGATTCAGAAACAATAATGTCTATAAAACTAGAAATATCTGTCTATCATTAGGAACGGTATTAATTTGAAATAAATTTAAAAAACTGAAGGTATTACATAAATCAACAGCAGGTGAATTAGAATTGCATTGAACTGTTGAACCTAAATTATCATTAACCCATACAACATCATCATAATGTTCATGTATAAAATCTAAAATTTCACAGTGATCACTATATACTTGGTGTCTTGAAGAGGGGGTATATAAACACCACCAATAATAAAAGGTTGATCACAATAAACCAAAGATACAAAAAGTTGCTCTACTTCCTTCTTCCTCATCTTCAATTCCAGAATGTAACCAAGACCACCAAGATTATTACATCATATTCAGAACATAACACTGTTTGCTGAAAGTACTTCAATTTTGTGCACATATCTCCAACATTCTGATAGAAAGTTAACGGACTTTCCATACTCTTCCGCTTTGATTGCTAAAAATTGTAATCGGTTTTTTTCTTTACACAAAGTTGTAATTAGTATAAAAATGTCAAAAATTAACCCTTAAAAAGTTGGCTCCTGTTGCTTAGATTGGTTTGTCTGAAGGAAAACCGTTCGGTTCTGGTTAGTTGCAGGGGAGATGAGACTGAGTGAGCATTAAACTAACAAATTCCAAATTCCAAACTATTAAATTGCACACTTGAATATGGCAAAACCCCTGTCTCGTTTTAATATTGAAACCAAAATGTTCACCCGAAAATATAGGAAGAAAGCTGAAATACCTTAACACATATGAATTGTAGCAAAATATGCCAATTCCCAAAACATAATCACTAAAACACAACTGAATATAAGAGAAATCAGACGACAATGAGAGTTGTCAGATTACACATAAATTCAAACAATAATACAGGAACAATTGTAATTAACCATACAAAGATATGAGACACGTTAGGCTAATAAATTCTTAAATTATTACAGATATCAATTTAGAGAGATAATCTTTAATCTATGAACTGGTGAAGACAATGTTTATATTTACTTATTTGAGGCTAAAATAATATACTAACACGGTTAACCAACAAAAGAATATAATCTAACAACACAATGAAAGGAACTACAGCAGTGTTATAGACGAAGGGTTTTGCCTGAATAAAATAAAAGTAATTGCAGGATATCATTACCGGAAAAACACTAAAACCTAGTAATATTTATGCTAATTTAAACGGCAAAAAGGGAAAGTAAAAAACTCGTTCCAAATAAATAGCGTTAAAAACAATAGTTATTTGTCACATAAAATAATTAATTTAGGAAAGTTATCAAAAAATCTTTAGACGTAACGGTAAATCTACAATCATAGATGAGAAACAAACTACATGTAAGTAAATGGAAATTACAAACAATTAAGAGTTGAGAAAAGGTCACTCCTAGCCTAATTCTACAAAAACTAAACTGAAATTGCTGTAGACTTAAAAAATCAACATAGGTAGAGAAGAATGATTACAGCTCTGAAGCATGGAAAAGAAGAAATTGTAACAACTTACGAATATGTAGGTGAAAACTGAATTCGCTGCTAATAGAAATAACAGATATAGGATTTTTAGTACAAATACCGTTGCACGTCAGGAGTGACGTACCTCTTTCGTCATAGTACGGCCAACTAATTAAAATTTCCCTAACTAATATAAATCATACGAAACATCACGAAAATTCACGAGGACTCATGAACGTAGTCACAGTACTAAAAAACCGAAAAAGTAATCGTATTTATTTTGATAATTTTAGAATTATTTCAATTATATTGGCTTATATACGTCTTATTCTTTGTAATATAAAGTTTATAAATCATTATTATATGTTTAGTACTCAAAAAACCATAATTTACATTGAATAATTTTGAAATTTTCTACGCCCATGAGACTCGTATTTATGATGAAGAAATGACATTGTAGCGATTGGCATGCCTTGATGCGACGTTGTCGAGTATTTAGATTGAAATATTTCAACGATTTCTGACGTCCGGCCGTCAACCAGTTGTGTGTTTTCAGCACGTTTTCGCTAATTTTATAATATTGTCTTTACTTTTTTTGCTTTGCTAGATAGTTAACTTATAAAAAAAACTGTTTTTTTCAAAACAAACATAGTGTGAATAAGCTGATTATTGACGTTTATTTCTACAAAATGCCAAAAAATTTAGACAAGCCGTTAACACTGCAGGGTCGTGATCTCATAATTGATATATGACGTGCAACGGGATTTGTATTAAAAATCCTATAGTATACTTCCGGAAAAAAATGCAAGTGTATACAGATAGAACAATGGAGAACTACAAAACAAGAATGGAAGAAGCTTTTCAAAAATAAATCTTTCACTTTTATGCTTGAGGCACTTCACAGAAAGTTCTTGTACCATAATAATTTGTAACGAATAATATAGAGAAAATAAAATAAAATGTTTTTCGCAATTTTTTGCTGAGCGTATATGTATTAGCTCGGGTTTTACAGCAGCCTTTTATATGCTTTCTTTTTCATATTTAGCGGCGGTCTCCATAAATAGACAGTACAAAGCACGCACGTACATAAGTAGGCACCTCAACTTAACTAGAAAGATTTATTGGATCTGTGCAAAGATTAGAATATCACGAATTTTACAAATCAGTCAAATCTGTTGATTCTGACGAATAACCAGAAAAAAATATTGTATATACCATTTTTTCAGTTTTATTTTTTGTAAATGTAAACAAAAATTTTTATTAACATAATCATTTTATTTTGGTTCTAGTTAGGAGATTCATTAATTAATCTCATTAATCCCATTTTTTAAATTCCTCTAGATAGTTAAGTTATAGGATATCTTTTAAATTGGTTGGAGAAAGGCCAGGCCTAACTAATAACTTAGAAGTTTAATAAACGAAGAACAACGAACACATTTACAAAAATAGAACAAGGATAATGCAGGATATTCGTTCCTAAAAGTATCGTTTCGATAAAACCGGCAAAAAAATAAAAATATACCCTTCTGGCAAAATCAATGTTAGATTGTTGTTCTTAAATATCAACAAAAACTAAACCTCCGTCGATGTCTAAATAAATAAGCATAAACATATTTTATGACATGACTTATCTAGTGAATTATTACGACGACCTTTAATATTTTACTTGAACTGCCAATTCTAGTGGCATAATTAAAAATGAAAAAGATTTATTCACCCTTTTAATGTAATGATTATCTTAATCATTCCCAGAACACCAAGATATTAATAAATCAATTTACATTCACTAAATTCGTGGCTTCCTGCAGATGCGTCTATACTTAGGCTTACTTATCATACTATTATTATTCCTCTTACTCATACTTATAAACTGATTGTTATTATTGCGGCAAACAGTTCAAATTAGAGTCGAGTCTGCCTTCAGATATTTAACTTTTTAAATACCACAATGAAATGTAATGATAATTTATTAATTAAATATGAAATATGAAATATTTGATGACGAATCTAAATTTCTGAGAATACATTTTAAAATAGTATTTAGAGTAATTAGTGATAAAGGAAATTAAAAAAAATCTTTTTAATATACATCATATTTGCATAACTTATCTGCAAATTATTCTATGGACGAAATATTTATAAAAAAATCTTGTAATTATCTGGAGAAATATTTTATATACATTAATATGTAGCCAAGAAGGTCCATATCTTCTGTGGTCAGCATTTTCGACATTTTTTTATTTATTGCTTTGTCTTTCCATCTGGTTTAACCATTTCTACTTCTGCTTTCTATCTTGTTCTTGATTTTCTCCGTCGTTTTTTCCCACCGATTAATTAGCGAAAATTAGATTATCTTGTAACGAATGGCTCCAGGTACGTATATTATTCCCATTTTTAAAATCTGTAGGTTTTATGTCTGCTACAATTGTTGGGTATTACAAGATTCGATCTATGATACTAGGAACGCATGTAAAATCAAAACAATATATTTTTCCTCAAGCTTCGACTTACTGAAAAATTAAATAATTAAATTAGCGCACTCCTACTGACGCGACTGCCAGTTTGACCTCATGAATCAGAGACTGATCCGGTAATTACAATGTCAATGTATTATGTTTACAATACATGAACATCTTTAATGATTTCGATTATCTATGTTAATTCAATTATTACAACTCAAATTTCATAACACGTTGTCATCTAATTAATAATAACACATGAAATACATGTCATACAATAATAAATTAAATTTTACAACAAATTTTTCTTTCTTTCGTTCTAAATAGTACATTACTCAAGTAAATATATTTTTACTATTTTTGGGAGAATTATAGTTTTGCATAATGCTAAATTAAAGTCTTCAGTCAAAATTATTTAATGGGGCTATAATCTACCAAGAGTATCGAAGAGTGATTATTTGTATAGGTTTTCGTTTGTTCATATTGGATTTCCTATTAACCATTTGGATTCCGAGTTTTTAAAAGGGTCATGTTCATTTTTTACGTTATTTGACTGTTTCCATTTCTTTATGAATTCTCTTATCTCTTTTAGTATCTTTTCGTTTTTCCTAAATTAATATACATTTTTTTATAGTCTCCTTTTCTTGTTTTTCTTTTATCTAACCTTATTTCCATTTTTTACCTTTCTTTTAGATATCTATAGTGCTACTTATTTATTATCGTTTTTCCGTCTGGTATAATTTTGGAGTATGTTATAAAATGAATTATAATTTTTACTTCAGGGTTATCTTTCAGTACACCAAAAAAGAATCCACTTCACGTAATTACAATATTTTTATCAGTTTTATGTGAAAAATAAAATAGATGATAATTTTTATATTCTCTAGACGAACTTAATCCTCCTCTCACTGCAATTACAAATATTGATTATAAAATATTAGTAATTTTTTTGCAAAAAATCGCTTTGAATATGAGAGGTTAATGTTCTAATAAAAAAAAGAAAGTTGCAGGCTTTGATTTGGTCTGAAAAAACAGCAATCTGTCGCACAGACTCCATTATTTATAATTATTTGGTCTGTTTGTAAACATCAGAAAAGGAAACGTGAGGTTCAATGTAAACATAACACAGGCTATTTATAAATGATTCGTCATATTTTTCTTTTTTTAAACAAATTTAACATGTTTAGTTTTAATAAGTACGCATACCTAAGATTCCCAATCTAATTTTAATTGAACGACCTTTGTAGATACAGAACCAAAAATTTAGTAATAAAAATTAGTATACGTAAACTTTGAAAATGAAACAAATAAGAATAAGAAGACCAACTTACTTGGCAAACGCAAAAAAACAGGTAACATAATATCTTGGAAAATACAGAATATGGATACGAAAAATATTTAATTATCCACGATAGGTATTTAAATATATTTTTGGTTATTATTGTATAGGTATTTAGTCCAAAAGGTAATCTAAGATAATTGAACTTCCCAGGTTAAACTGTTCATTCAATACTGAGGATATTTTAGATAAATCTTTATTTTATATTCCTTCAAAAAATCAAGTTTTTCTTTCTTGTCGTAAGTGTAGGTTTGTGTTTAGTGGCAACGAGGTGTTTTGCGTAATGTGACATATCTGGTTATTTTAATCTATAAGATCATAAGATCGTAAGTGACAGTGAACACCTTATTTCAAAATTTCTAAGAGTCTGGCCAAGATAGATGGAGTTACAGATTAAAACAACGAGATAAGTTATATTAGGCAAATCATCTCATTGACACTAAACACAAACCTACACTTAATAACACAATTTAAGTAACAGTAGAAGTACTTCATTTAAGTGGCAAGAAAGAAAAACTTTTTTTTTGGAGGAATACATGAAATAAAAAATGTCCTCACATACAGTATTGAATGTACAATTAAACCTAGGAAATTCAATTATCTTAGATTACATTATGGACTATATACCTATATAATAATAACCAAAAATATATTTAGGGAAACAAGAATATTGTACATGTACTGCTTGATAATGATTGGTTAAAATATTTACGATATGATATGACATATTACATTTATATAAAATCTGTCAATCTTATGTCAAATCTTGTGGAAATTCAGATAAGTATAATTTATCTTTTCATATTTATTATGGATAATTTCCATAAAGTAAGCGTTGAAACTATTCATTTTATTGATAATTTTGTTAAGTGTTACTAAGATTTTATTGAATTTTGGTTTGAAACAAAAACCAATTATGATAAGAAATTTATAACGCTTTTTTAATTGTTTTCAAAATAACCACGAAAATATTTTATTAGCTTTAAAATGTGATTCTACTTTTTCCTAACCTGAATTTGTACGAATTCTTTTATGCACAAAATTAGAACACCGAAACACCGTTCCACTTATTATTAATTTATTTATTTCACTTTCGTTTTTCTATTATTTACAATTAAATCGTAGCCGGATAAGCTAAACGTTATACTCCTAGCAGCATTTTGGCATCTATTTCAAGACGGCAACCAAGCGTGAAGCAGCACACCTTTTGTTTCCAGGAATACAAATTAAATGCAAATATACCGTTTTAATTCCAGTTTTGGTCTTTTTGCTCTACTTTCAAGTTAACTTGTCAAATATTAATAGTAATAGAGAGAGAAGAAAATTGGAAAACAATCGCATGCTACATGTTTATTTGATACTGACAGGTTACAATTTTCGTAAAACACAAAAAAGAGTTTAATTATGTATAGATGTATCAGGTAAGCCTTTTGATATTTATAGTTACAAACAATAACGAAAATTTCTTTTGAATATCATTAATCTTAAATCCAATATAACAAAAATTTCAACAAACGTTATGTTTGTTCAAGGTTAGTCACTCTCGGCCAGTCCCTTACTATTCAGACAGTGCGTTTTGTGTTTGTTGTTGCATAATATTGTTTAGTTTCGACTGTGAATTCTGATCTGTAATTCGATCTTTAAATGCAAGAAATGTTCGACCTATTAAGATTATTCGGCACCTTGCTGAAGTGTAACGAATGAATCTTATGAATTAAAAGTTGATACAAAAGGCTGATGATAAAATTCAACGAATCAGGTGACATGCTTCGTGACAAATTTCCTTGAGATCAATAATTTTCTGACAAACTCCAATACAAAAAAAAAGTGCGAGCTGGGTGCCTAAAATGTTGACATAGGAACACAAAACAAACTATATCTATATTTTTCATTTCTGGAACGCTGTGATAAGATTGGTGATGAGTGGTCACTGATCATGAAATATGCTTTAAGAAATTAATCAACAATCCAGTGAGTTCCTTTTTCGATAAAACAACGAATATTCAAGAAAGAACGATTAAGAAGGAAAATCATGGACACAGTTTTCTGGAACTGGATAAGTTTGAAAAGTATTGTATAGTTTTATTTAAGTTTCGTTTTATAACGGCCTCATTATGCTTTAGCATAACGCTCTATCTTATGTTGCAGGCAACTGATGAATTATCGATGGGAATTACTGGATCATCCACCATACAGTCGTGATTTAGCAACCAGACTTTCATCTTTTTCCAAAACTTAAGGAATTTCTTGGAGAAAAGCGGTTAGAGAACGATGACGTGTTGAAAGAAATTGTTTCCGAGAGGTTAAAAAAATAAGCGACAGAGTTCTTTGAAAATAGTATTGAAACGCTTTTACCACGACTTAATAAGTGTAACATGTCATAGCAGCTACTCTGTATAGTTACTTCGTTGAACAGTCAATTTAATTATTGTGTCACATTTCTCCAGCCAAGAGCCATCGTCTTATTTCGAAACACATTCATTATTTTCTATTACATTTTTTCGTTTTTGGTTGCCAGAACTAAAATATAGGGGTAGATTACATCGAGATTTCATGAAGTTTGTATCACTTAGTTAAAACCTAATTTATTTAAGTATAAAGTTTTATTTTAATAAAATACTCAAAAGTTTCATAAGTAATGATTGATTCAAAATTGTAAAAAAGCACAATTATATTCAACGTCCAAAAATAGATAAAATTACACAAATGTTAAAAGTAAATGTTATGTTTACAACGAAAGTTTCTCTTATATTATTGTAAAACGTTTTTTTATTAAAAATGAAACTCGTATACCTATAGACAAATATTTTATTTTATTTCTTAAATTACATGTTAATAACATAAATTATTAATAATGTTCCAATTAACTACTGAATATTAAATACTTTTTTTATTTCTATCTCATACTACATTCACCTTTAATAGTCTTAAATCAAACTCAAAATTCAGAACGGAAATTCTTAGCATATACAGTTACTACGAAGAAATAAACTTTCTAGTAAGAATTATAAAATGAACTTAAAAAGTATTAAAGAAGTATTGATCTAAATAAGAAAGTAAATTTCTTACCATTTTCAATAACAACCGAATCTTTCTCTGAAAGTATTAAAGACATGTATAGGGCGATCCATCCAAGAAAGGTTAAGATTGCCAATAAACATTTGAAGATGATGAAAAAGCTGCTGTTGACTAAGCGATAAGGAAATTCTCATAAGGGCTCCAAAAAATGGTGGTAAATTACGTTTCTTTTTTAAATAAAATAAATAAAAAAACAGAATCTTATTTCGATATTTGATCATTTCACACAAATACTATTTTGATTAGGACATGGGTGCCTTTTATGGCAATGGTGGAGCTCGAAAAAAAAAAGATCTCTATTCAAATTTATAACAACAAAATATAATAAGCCTGCTTGTCTGCCTTATTAAGAACCTTGCCCGCCCCTCTCGTTACTTTTGGCCAAAAAGGTGTGACTAAACCTATTTTGTACCAAATGAGGTCATATTTTATTTCTTGTGTTATATTCACAGCTCTTACATAATCATCTTAGTGATATCTAATATAAAAAAAGTTCCCTTTAGCGGTACCTGGTCGGGTACGTCATTCACGCCCAGTTGCGCTTCAACAATGCAAAATAGGAAGTTGGCAGAGACCTACCCATGCCGTTGAAGCGTGTTTCCCATTTCGAATTACAAAGAAAAAAATAAGACGACGACAATGCTGTCCCCCTTTCTTTCATCGTAGTAAGTGGTAATACTTTAGTTAGCAATGATAAGATCTAGAAGATACGGTTTCTTGAGTAAGTAAAGCTCTTCCATTTTCAATCAGATGGTCATTCATTTTCTGATTAAAATCGTTTATAAGTTATTTCTTACTTTTTTGAGTTTTGTCGACCGTATGAATTTTTTAATATTAATTTCCTAAAAATATTGAAGCCTCCCTTGAACAATTTGACGAGTACAGAATTTAAGAAAATTTAGTAAGTTAATAATATAGAAAAATTTGTAATTTGTAACTGTTCTACTCCAGTAATTTCCCAGAATACTCTAAATACCACAATTGTCCAATTGATGTCACCTTTTGACGTCAACAAACCCATTAATAAAATGAACATGTCTTGATGATGATGTGTCCATTACCAAGTGATATGTGTCCCCTCTGCTTGAATTCTCATATGAAGAATATGCAAAGGAAAGTAGGTGAAGACATACATCGAAATATCATTAGTT
This sequence comes from Hermaeophaga mercurialis, assembly GCA_951812935.1. Lineage (NCBI taxonomy): Eukaryota > Metazoa > Arthropoda > Insecta > Coleoptera > Chrysomelidae > Hermaeophaga > Hermaeophaga mercurialis. Next base: position 47,047,353 of record OX638360.1, read on the forward strand.
TATCAATTTTAGACTAATATTCGGAGCTGGGTTGACAAAGAAATTTTGAAGTTGCACACCGAACATGGTAATAATTTTTATGTCAGTGGAACAATGATAAATATATGGAATTTATATTAATGAACATCTTTTAAATAAAAATAAATTTATAAGCAAATTATTAGTAAAGTACATTAAATACAAAACATTTATTTTCAATATTAACAGTTTTATACATTTCATTGCAAGCTTCTCCAGATGTTTAATATATCATTTATTATATACATGTTTGTTTTTCTGTTTTAGTAATCACAAGAAATAACTTATTGACAAGTTGAAATTTGTTCAAACATAATGATAATAATAAAAGCATTACCATAATTATTTTTTTATGAGTTTATATAATTCCCAAAATTTTAAGTTTCTACATTAATTCGGACTTAAGAAAAAAATTAAAAATTCCGTTCTTTCCAGGGTGATAAGCCTTAAAGGTCCGACACAGAAAACTCTTTTTGCGAAAGACCCTTCAAATGTTTGCATGAATTTAGAATCAGTTTGTATATTTTAATATGTCGTCTAATCTCTATGAAAATTTAAATAGAATTCATTAAAAGGGTGGTGCTTCTAACAGATATTTATTAGAAAATAATTTATTTATTACGTACTTATTGATATTTTTTTTAAAAAGTGCTATAAATCTTTTACTTTTTAATTCGTATTAAATGTTATACGAACATTTGTTTTTGTATTTAAATTAAAAGTTAATTTTTGTATTCTTCCGACATAAATAATTATTTTTTACACAAGTATTTGTTTCTTGAGAATCTATTCCTAAATGATGCAGGATTTTTACTAACGGCTTTTATTATAAAATACAAGATATGTATTTTACATTTTCGACGCTAGTGTCTAAAAACTTCTAACCCTATTTCATTCATCAAATTTTTAGAAAAATGAGTCATTTTAGCTATTTACTACGAATTACTACATTCATCAATCAAAGAGTCGAATTCGAGGCCATCCATTCATCAACATGGGAAAGTATTAAAGAGAGAGACCAACAGAGAAACATAGTTGGTTACATGAGATAAAAAAGTCGCAGCCTTAAAAGTGCGTCGGGCGTTAAATTAAAACTCATAATTTGAAAATTTGTTAGCTGAAAGATTTATATATTTATCCAATTCTATTAAATTTTATGACTTTACTCACTATTTTAGTTCCTCAATTGGTCTCTGAATTGAGATTTTCATTTTAATCGTTGAAATATACACAGGGTTTTCCCAATAGTGCGGAAAAGTTCAATATTATTTTTATTATTTTAACCAAAAAAACTACGAAGCAAAAGAAACCAGCGTCATAAAATTGTTTTCAACAATAGAGTTTGAAAATATAATAAAAAATATTTGTTTGGATCGGCTCGAAATTACGAAACACCATATATTTATTTCGAAGTGAGAATCTTAAGGGCCCTGACTCTAAGCTGCATATTTTTTACTTTCAATATAATAAAGGACCTACAAAGTTTTCTCGCACTACTGTATATTTATAAAATTGAATTAAGAATTTACTATCCGTCAAGAATGTTCAGTTCAGGATGCGCAGTAACCGAAACAACATAAATGGTGACATTGGTCATTCGAGTGGCATTTTTTGAGTTGTTCACTTCGTTACATCGAGGGTTGAAAATGACGAGAGGTAGTGCAATGTTGCCGGTTTGACAATGGTCACAAAAGTGAAAAATAAAACTTTAGGGACACAAACCCGAGAAATTATATATAAGTTCTGCCAGTTTTAAATTCTTTTGAATATTATAATAATACTGTACTTTCCAAGAATATAAAAATTTATATTGGTAATGACAAAGTGTAATTCCCAATTAAATTTTTTAAACGACAGTTAAAAGTAAATGCTGATCTGCTCAAGATTAAGTTTATACACAATATCGTTACTTCAAATTTGAACATTTTACAAGATATGGCAACATAGATTAACAAATCACTCTAGTTCTACAAATTCTTTGCCTATTTCTAATTTGTGTTTAAGTCACTGCGCATCTCGCGGTTTCAGATATTCTTGACATATAGTATCTTGGAAATAATGTCTAGTATTCGTTATTAAAAGAGTATGAATATTCAATACTGAAATTGAGATATAAAGAGCTAAAATTCTCACCAGCTTTAAATTGTTTTGGATATTTTATTGCTTATTGTATTTTGATATTGTTTCATTTAAATATTACTTACCTCATTTGGCTCCGACAGTTCAAAGAGATCCAATCTATTTGCATTCCACTGATTGATGACATTTCGCAGGGCTTCTCTTTCGAGAGCCCTGCGCTCATTCAAAGTCCCCCCGTGCATCTACAGTTCTAAAACAAGAAAAAGCGAATTAACATTTTAAACATACTGTAAATGATGATATATCATTTCTTAGAAAAATGAGCTGCATTTTATTTTATAAATATTCAGTATTTATCAGGAACTCGGTATGCTGAGTGTCTAAATAAACTGCAAGACAATTTGCAAGTAAGACATTTTAAGAAAAATATTTTATGTGCAGAATATTTATTTTTATAACACTAATCAAATAATAACATTCTCATTATTATTAAACTATTCTGGCATGTCCAATAATAGTAATGAAGTTATAAAGTTAATCTTTTGCGACCGAATCATAAATTTGCGTAGGAGAAAATAAACTGCAGGTAATCCGTACTAAAACAGTAATATCTGTTTTTAAATATGGGTACAAGTAATATATATCGAAAGTTTTAACGCCAAAGAATAATTAAATTAATTATTAATCTTGCATTTCGAAAACAATCTAAAGAAATTACGATTATCTTTTGTTTATATTCCCACGCAGTTCGGGTATTTGTAACATAAACAAAAGGGTGATAGATCATGCATGAGTTTCGGTTCCAGAAGATAAACTCAATACAGTTTTAAGAATGGAAATATGCAGAGTGTTTGTTATGATACATTACAGTTTTGCTTCCAAGCAGAACTTTGAACTATGGAACAAGTTCATTGAATACTATTATTACCTTAAAGTAAAATAATAATAAAATGGAGAAGTAAACTATACAATACAACATAATCTAACCTTTACAACAAGATATGTCGGCTAAAAACACAGAACCACAATCAAAGACATCAAAAAATATATTTCCGAATTTAGAACAAAAATATATGGATAATCAGATATCAACTAGAACTAAAACAACAAAAAGATCGATGGATTGCTTGAGGAATCGATTGTGCCGGCTTTTACTCCTTCTTTAATAGACCGCATCGATGTATTATACAACTCTGAAAGGCCCTCATTTATTGGGATATTGAATTTAACGGCTATATGAGTCCCAAGATTGCTCCCAAATTGTGTATTGAGAAGAATTAAAGGAGGTAGATGCCCTCGGCTATCTCTTATATACTGTTTATCTATGTTGAACTCATTTACATGTTATCGATTACGACTGACAGATTAAAAAAAGGAATCTTGTGATTAGTAATTGTTTAATCGAAGGATTTTGTAGCAGAAAAAAATGTTGCCAGTTTTTGTTCATTTTCATCAATGAATCTTACCTCTTAAATGGGTTTCTGTTACATATTCTACGAGGTACTTTCAAAAAGAAAGGTATACAAATAATAAACCCATGTATATGGGTGATGCGATAATTTTTGTGAGGTGTCTAGTTATAAAGGGTAGAAGTCCCATTAAATATCGGTTATTTAGAACCACCAATGTGACGCCCATCTACAGTTAAATTTAGACCCTTTCCCGATGAAACACCCGATATTAAAAAATTAGGGAACAAAATAGAGTGATTTTCCAATGAAAAAATCTTTAATTTTTATAAGGGCGTTCCACTTAATCGCTACCGGTGTTCGTATATAGAAACAACTACAACATAAAATACACTCTGACACAAATACACATGTAAAATGTTAAGAGACGATACACCCATCAAACAAACACAAACCTTCAGCCTTTCCTTCCCTTTAGATTCTTGCACCATAACAATTCCCATGCACTGTTGCGGAACCGAACCGTTGCACCTGCTTTCTTCTTTCAAATAAACTATTCTATAATATCTATGAGATAGAAATTAATGAAATCATTTCTTGGATGTATTCGCACATATTAAAATTATAGGCTAAGCCGCGTTAATAAGGGGAGAAAAGAATGTAAGGTTGTAATTAGAAAATAAATTAATTTGGAAAATTGTTGATAAGTTAATTTGGTGTTTTAGAAATAATATATATTTTCAATGTTGTTTTACACTTGTCGTTGTAAAATAAGATCAATTAATTAAAAAGTTATCTGAGCAGCAATTTGTTGTAAGAGACGAGAGATTTCATCCACATTTTTTAATTTCATCGTTTTTCTTATCAAAATCGATAAAAGCAATAAAAATAAAGAAAACAAATAGAAAAACATAATTTAGGAAATATAGAAATTCTACATTAAAAATATTTTTTATCAGTTGATAATTGACATGCTTCATCAAATATAGCAACCCGTCCACAAACTAAATTTAAAAAAAAAATTCCAAATGCGTGTTTAGAATAGTTTCAACACATGTAAAAAATATTTTGGAAAAAAAATTACATCAAATATTTATTTGCTTACTATATTATTGAGTAAATTTATTTGTTTTCTTTATTTAATACCTTATTCGATTTCCTTAAGATTAATAGGGTTATATTATAATATAGAGGGTATTTATAAATTGATGCAAAAAAAATTCAAAGGAATTTCCTCGTTAAGTGGTCTTTCCTATAAAATAATTTTCTGAGCCCACCCAAGAAAGGACGAAATTAAAATTAGGTTTTAATTTCTTTTTCTTAAATTGGAGTTAGTGTACTTGAAATTTTCGGGGAATACATTACTCATAAAGAGGTAATTATGGATTTTTCTAAATTACCGTTATGTTATAAAAATGAGAAATTAACCATATTATATGTAATATTAGAACTTTGTTATAGGTCTCAATTCTGTAAATTAAAATTCCTGTTTCATTTTTTTTTTTTTTTTTTTTTTTTTTTAATTAATGTTACATAAAGTACAAATCCGAACGTGTACGAAATAGTATGTATCTTTTTCAACCAAAATTCTCAACTAGTTTTTCAAATAGACAATTTTTTTTAAAAATATGACAGCTTTTAAGGGCAACCTTTTACAATTAAAATAATATTTTTTTTCCAAAACGCCAAACATTTTAACTTTAATATCTACACAATGCCCTAAACAAGCAAAATTTTCGTTAGTAAACTAAAAGCACAATTTTTCATTTTTGAATTATCTATAAGATTTGTAACAGTATCAAAATCAACTACAAGACAGATGTGAGACACTTTAAAATTCCTCAAAAACCTACAATCAAGTATTTCAATAATAAGTCCAGTAGGATCCTAAAGGATCATTTTTTATTCGTGCCTGGAGTTTGAACTTCAAAACAACTTGTTCCCTTCAGTCCTTCAGACATGTCACTATTGGAATTTTAATCCGTCAGTCATTGTTGCCCCGGCAAATCATCCGATTTGTACTTCATTGTTAACATCCTCTCTATTGTTACCTACGTTTTTAAATATTTTGAGCGACTACTTTTTTACGTATAGTTTGAATTCATGTGAACTTAGGTCATGGTTTGTGAATTTCGTGAAACGTCAGCTGCTGCCGGTTTTTAATTCTAAACAGCAATTTACTTAGAAAATAAGAGAGTACAAAATTTCCGCTTTAGAGGCGAGAATTTTGTTAAATAACGTTTTCAAATTCAAATCAAACTCAAGATTTTTGTAAAATCCTTACTTTTGACTAGATATTTTATAAAATCTCAAACTAAGATTTTATAAAATTATATGTTTTTAAGTTAAAATTGAGCAGTCTTCATTTGTTATAAAATTTCGAACTTAGACTCGAGATTTTTTAATTAAAATGAAACTTGTGATGCAAGGCATCGGATAGATCCAAATGTATTCTTTATATCTTTTTGAAATATTTTAAAGCTCATTATAACTAATTAAATAAACTATAATGTTAATAATTTATAATTCCAAGAATTGTTATTAAACTTTTGGAATGTCTAAAATAAATCTGAAAAAAGTAAAACGTGTTATTCACGATCAGGAATATCTTGCATAAATAATATTTATCGGTATTTTCTATACTTTATTATTAGATAATAGAGTAAGATGTAAATAGGTATAGACATTTATTTATGATATATTACGATTGATTAGCTTAAATAGCAAACACAGATAGTAAAATACCACTAAAGTCTCATATTTATCACAGTTATCCGAGAAACCAACATATCATTTATATAGTCGGCAATTTTGTCACATTATTATAATTGAATGCTTCAAAAATAACAGAAATAGAGTGAATAGACCTGGGGAATTTGGAATAACATAACGGCATAAAAAACGGAATATAATAAACGTCTAAACTACGGAAAAAAATTCTTGAAATATGTATGGAATGGTATTAAAGATACTATGTCAAACTAATATACTTCTGGACATACAAATTTTTATTCGTTAGCTTCTTAAAATTTTCTGCAGTGCCTTTGTTAACATTTTTTGTTGTAAAATAAAAAACGCTATCGATATTATTTAAATTGATAAGATCATCATGACACTTGTAGATAATAATTTCTATCCTCTACATTTATTTTTAAGTTGCGATTCATCTTGGTACAACCCGTGTACGATTAGGTTATATTATTTAAATTTTTTATACAACATTAATTCAACAATATTTAATTCAGAATACGAAATGACACGTGAATGTAAACAAATCTCAACTCGCGGCCGTGGTTCTCAAGCTTCCAGCTAAAACCAACCTTGACTCTAGGAATCCATGCCATATATTCGTGTCAAGAAAACGTATACTTATTTTCATTCTGAATCTGCACCAACAGATGTTTAAGATTTTAATCTACTACAAAGTAGGTAAATTCATTCTTTACAGTCGTAATCTTTCTCTTAAAGATGTTGCGTATGTTGTTCGAACACCGAGAGGAGAAAGATACTGCTAATAATTTATGTAAAAACAAATATTCGATGTGTGTACAAATGAGTTATACAAAAAATATAATTTAAATATTGAATAAAAACTTTAAAAGTACTAACCGCAGTTTTGTTAAATAAATAACTCGGTGCATACATAATTTATATTTTTTACATTTTATTTTTAATAAAGTAAATAATATCCTGACACTCGTTTTATTTTCCTGAATTCAATTTTAACTCGCGTAAAGTTTTAATTAATTAAAATAATTAAAAATAACAAAAACCGCTATAATAATGAACACCGCCTTTCCTAGACTAAATAAACCAAAAAGAATTTTTGAAGTTGATCCTGACATCCTAAGATGGAACTGTAAACTGTAAAGAAGCAATCGAATTCAGAAAAAGAATGACAGAAATCATGAAAACAAAAAAAACTAATATATCAACAAGGAATGAAGAAAAAAACATTAACCACAGTGGTATAGTATATATATATAATAATCCTACCCATGCAATGAGAATATTGTACGAAAACATGACGTTGGTGGTGGAAAAGATAGGTGTTCAGAATAAAGTATTTTTATTCGTGGAGATCAATACATTTGAAAGTAGTTCAGGATGCATTCAATAAGTCCTATTCATTTAGCAAGATTTTTAATTTAATCCTACTCTTGAATGCATTCTTAGTAAGAAATGTGTTTCTAACAAATTCGGAAGACATTGGACGTAGATTAATTAGTACATCCAAAACAAAACCTCAAAGCTGTCTGCGGTCATGTGGTTCAGTGGCTCAATACGTCTGAGACAGTTATTTACTTCGTCCAAATCCTGCACTGAACCATGTAGTTTTATTTGATTTATATGGTTCATTATCGATTTCGTAATAGAAATCGGACTTTATACTGGCTCACAATTAATAAATATAACTACACTTCCCTTGGCTCGAAGCTTAACACTTGCATTTCTCATTACAGGTATTTTCTTAAAAAGAGGTTGACGATAAAGATAAATTAAAGAAATAATTTGGCAATATTGTGTGTGTAATAGCTTAAACCTAAACACACTCCATTTAATAGAAATTGTCCGTCCTTACGGTTGTTTCTTCTTCTTCTTATTATTATTATTATTTAAAAAAAAAGGGGCCAACAGCAACAATAGCGAAGTTTCTGGTCCTACAATCTCATTTGCAAAAAGAGGAGATAAATCGAGCAAGAACCTATGTAGCGTAAATTCAACACTAAAAGAAAAGCTAAAAACTACAAAAAAGATCAGTACCAAAAGTGCCATCCAAAAATGTTTGTTGAAGAATCAGACATACGGAAATAATCTGGTATTAAGAGTTTCCTTGATGATGGCTTTAATTACCTCAGCACCTTTGTGACTATGGGTAGAATGAGAATAGTTGGATACATTATAACTTCTGTTAGCTCTTTCCAAGGGTTTAAAATAATATACTGAGTGTAACAGGTACAAATAAGTCATAACTGAGTTAAAGAACATGGTGATCTTCTGGATTTCATTATATGGTAGTAGCTGTGATTAAGAATATGATACATCTTTTAAACTGTAACATTTCGATAAATTTTTTTAAAAAGCCCTTTTGACTATTTTTACTATCTAAGAGAATCTAAGTTTCTCACAATATACAGGGTGGCCAAACGAAAACGAAACGGAGGCATTATCAGGAACTGCGTCAATGAGTATTTGAATATCCTTGCAGTGCGTCACTTTTGTTTAAGGAAAACGTGTTTGCCATTTTTTGAATCCATACTACCAAGTTTTAAAACAATTCCATTATAATTAAAAAATATTAGTTACACACCCTTAAAAAATATTTATAGTTACAACTAAAAATACCTATTAACCAATTCTGCAGAAGACAATTACTGATGTCACTTTTCATTATCAATTATCGCATATTAAAGAAGTTCAATGACATCTTTCTAAACCCAATGAAAACATTTTCTCACCTAATTAAATCGGTTTAACGATGATTGAAGGACACTGAGCAGCAACCAGCAGTGGTTGGCCGATTTGTCATGCTGGTTTTACGGATTTTTGCCTCCCTTGTTGAACTCTCAATCATTTAAATAGACTAATAATTGGCCGACATACTTGACCTTACTTGAAAAATTGAAAGTATCCTGACGTCCACCGGAGATAGACATTTAGTTTATTATCTCGTAGAAGAAAATGAACTACAAAGCAGACAACGCTTTTTTACTCAAATGATTTTCGAATAAATTTTAATCAAGACTACATTTTTCCGCAAAAAAGAATTACCTTCGGTCACGCATATTTATGACTTGAAATCAGTAAAAAAAATGATTGTCTTTAATATTATAAACTCAAGACGAGGCGTGACTCAATAATACTCTATTTTTTAGAATTATTGCCTTGTAAAAAATTATGCGTACTATTATCCTTACCCAAGATGTTTAACCTGCAGCCCTGTACTAAAAAGTGATTAAAAAGTAAATTTGGTCATCAACGATGCGACAGCAACCCGTCGGCTGTCAACAGCATTTTAACAATTTTCACGAGGTTATTACGGTCATAATGAGTGATTTATAAAATCTAGTTAAACCGAAAGATGCCAGTCATATTTGATACCGTAAAAGATTACTACTCGTATAGAAATAGATTTTCCCTTTTTAAAATGGCGAAAAAAATGTTTGTTTCAACATGTTTAAAAACTATTGTCCCAACTCGCCACGAGGTGGCAAGGCATATTTTGAAATAACTAAACTCGACACACTTTATTAATTTATATATAAACATTTTTATTAGGTAAGTGGCTTTATGAAACTTGCTACATCGATTTAAATAATGCATAATCTATTATATTAAACAAAATCACAAACACTAGTTAATTATCTAAACAATTGTACGTAAAATATTCTTGTAACAATGTAAAACTTACTAAAAAGTACATACATTTATAAAAATACATGGTTATTTCTTTATAATTAAGTATAACAATGTAATGTTAACAAATTTATCCTGTATGCTTTTAATATAAGCATCTATGTTGATATTCTTTTTGGATCTTTGTCGCTGCCTCATATTTAAATCTACAATAATTAGGTAGGTAATATCAAAAATTGTCTAATAAAGTTTGTGAAAATTTGCATGGAAAAAAAGGTTAATTTTTATATCTAACCCTGAATGTTGGGCATGATGACTCGAAAAATGCGGGCGAGAGAAAACTTAACATGAACGTTAAATCGGCATATGTTAACACAGACATATTTTTAGATTGGCTAAAAACACATTTTGTTCCCCGCAAGCCACAAGGGCCAGTTATACTTATTTTAGATGGCGATTCTTGTCACTGTAACTCTGTTGAAATGCTGGATCATCTTACCCTTATATGTCGGGTGAGATGACTCTTTAGAAGATTTTCAATCCGTTAACGTTTTTGTTTAACATTTTGTTCTTTTGTGTTTTATATCTCAGCAGCAGATGTATGATCATTTTGATAATACCTGGTTTCTATTTTCATAACTCTGTGTTTATTTATGTTGAAGTTACAAACAAAAATTAAAAGCGGGTCATCCCTCCCCGAATTACCCTAAACGCATATAATTTACTGGGTCTAGTTGAATCGCATGCAAAAATGAGCCTTTACTAGCAAAGTAAACATTTTAGATCAATTGGGTCCTAATGGCACGTAAGTTCTTATTCTTCTATTTTATTTAATTGAATTAAAAAAGCCATCGTCACTACCAAGAAACGCGCTAGTTGATGTTTGCACAGCGTACAGTTGCTTTGAAACCTGCATTTACTTGAACGAAAAAGTAGAGCTTATCAGCGTCAACTTGCATGTCACATGCACTGCCAATAGTGAGACACGTATACATTTGAGTGCTAATTGCGTACTAGTAAAATACTCAGCAGAGTTGACTTGCCTGTTAAGATGCTTTAAAAGTTAAAATATCGAAAATGGAAAAGGAAAAATTTATTTGACTATGACTATATGAATGTAATATTAAATCTTTGATACGACGTTTTGTGCCTTCATATTAATTTTATACTTATACCTTATTACAAATGTTGACAAACCATTAAAATATTAATTAATTAACTTATCGTACTTAAGGTTTTTGTGACATTTGATCTCAACATTTGATAGTTTTTATTTTCCCCGGTTTTTAAAAATTATTTAAAAAAAAATTAATACGACCCAGCCACCCTTTGGTGAAAATGTATAAATCTCTCAATTTTTGAATCATCTCGTTATTTCAATCCGTTTTCGAAATATTTGGAATTTACGATTTCATATGGTATCGTTGCCTCTTACTAGGCTTTTAGTTTATAATTGTTAAGCCTGTTGGTGTGATTTGTTCCATTTTTATTTAAATGTAAATATAGCCATTTTTAAATAAGACGTCCATTAATTTCACATATTAATACAAAATTAAACTATTTCTATATTCTAGTTATATGTACTTTTCATCATAGCATTTAATTTAGCCAAAATCGTAACATGTGTTGATCCAAGTTGGAGTATGTAGCGTGTAACAATTTTCTACACAACTTTAAATAGCTATAATTTAAAGGAAAGTCGTAAGTACAATACTTTTTTTCAACGGTTTCGATCAATTAATCTGTCTGTGATTATGTCGGAATGGCATTCCGGTTGTTGGTCACGATAATTCGCTATTTTCACTGCAGATGAAATGTAATGCATTAGTGGTGGGCTTACACCTACAAATTAGAGTCATTTCGCTATTTAGGTAAGGTCAAAGACAATCAAATTTAGCACAATGTCTGAATCTGAAAAATGTATACATATTTTTTATTAATTTATTTGTAAAAATAATTTGTCAAAGTAACAATCTATATACTTATTTTTTTTTTAATTTCATTGTTAAGTTAAAATTATCTGTTGTCTTATTGTCTTAAAGCAAAACTACGGTTTATCTCGTTTAATAACGGCAAATTATATATTTAGTAATATAAGAAAATGTTTATCGGTCTATCTAGAATCTAAAAAGAAAGTCTCTATTTTATGTTGTAACGACAGGGTTGCAATATTAGGATATTTAATGCTTGGTACATACCAGTACGGATTATCGAACTTTTATCAAATTGTGTTTATATGTTGATGGCCAATCAATGTAAAACGAATTTAATTTAATCAATATGATCTTTATCAAGTAAAGCAAAGCCATGCCCTTTTGGTTATTCAATTTATGTTGCAAAATATTATCAATAACATCATGTCTCGGCTTTTGAATGTACAATTTTTATAGAAAATATTTACTTTGAACACTGGTGGTGTTTCATGGGGTGAACTGAGTATAGTTTTTTACATATTTAATTTTCGCTGGGGTCTCCAAAACATATTCCACTAAACTAAAAATAGCTCTTTCATTAAATTAAATATTAACAATAGAAATTAAATTATTCAAGCCAATTTAAACTGTGATTGTAACAATTATAAATCATTGAATTAATTATAAAGGAAGGTACAATTAAGTACAAAAAAACTAGATATAATGAATGTTGATTTGTTCGCTTTATTTTCGTTTTTATTTTCAATAAAAGTAAAATATTGTTAGAAATTGTTTTAATTATTAATTTTTTTTTTGAACCAAAGAAACCCGGGGCATTTTTTATGATTTTTTTTTACTTTACAAGATAATTCACTATAATCATGAAAACATTCAAAATACGTACTTTTTGTTAATATACAATCTAAAAAAAAACTTTAACGAATTTAATCCTCAATGACCTAGTAACTTTTTTCGTTTAAGTTTATTCAACTTCTATCGATTGTGTAACCAGATATCAGTCAACATTAAGGGGTTCAAAACTTGCCCAACAGGAAGGAAGGAAACAAGCTATTAGGGGTTAGTATTTATGAAATGACACCTAAAAGAGCAATCTCCATTTGCTTTTAAGTCCCATTTGTTAATCTTATAACTTATTTCGAATAGCAGTATACAGGGTCTCAAATATTGTAAATATAAAGGATAAGGACGTATTCTTTTGCAATAAAGTGAATAAATTTTGTATAGATGAGTGTAAAAAGATTTATTCTTTATACATATACGAAAGTCAGTCACATCAGTTGAAATCAGATATGGAAAGCAACCACAAAAAAAATTTTACTAATAAAATAAACTGCATAACGATATTTTATTAACCAAAAAGTCATAACTTCAATATTCGTGCATATTTTCATTTCCCGAACATTCTCGAAAAAGTTTTTTACAATAAGTTGACAATGACGTAATTTTAAATAATGTTAAATTATCAACTAACAAGGGCATCTTATATTTCTAAAATATTTTTAAGAACATAATTTTTAGATTGCCCCCTGTAATCTTTGGTAAAATTTACGATGTCTATTAAAATATCTCTTTTATCTCTGGTATGTAAAAGTCAAACAGAAAGGTGTAATGTGTTCTGTTTAGTTTTATCGTTCACTCAACTATTTTTAGAAAAAGGGCCACTAATCGGTGCTTCTATATAATTCCCAAGGAGAAAAAATATATTGACTTAAAGTCAAGTGGATCACAGAGGTATTCAAAGCATTTTAAAGTACTTTAAGCAGATGAAAGTTATCAACCGTTTAGGAAAAAATATTTTAGTTATACTACTAAACTCAAATTAAATAGTGGTAGATACCTAAGGACAATTTTCTTAGATACAAAATTTTTAGAAGACGTACATATTTTGTAAACTAAATTCTTGCTTTGTTAATTAGCTAAGTAATTTTGTTTTGAGTAAATTTAATTTTACATTTTTTCTCAATTTTTTTGATGGATGTATGTACAGCTACTATGAAAATAAGTATAGGGGCGATTTATGTACAAATTCCTACGCTTCCAAATATGAGTCGTAATAGTAAAAAGGATAAGTAAGAATTAAACTATGCGACTATCTTAAAAAAACATTGGGATCAACAACTGAAATGATCCAATAAATCCGTTAACACGACAACACTCCACCTATCAGTGTCGATGGAAATTGATGCGTTTCATTAAAAAACAATAAACATGTCGGCTACAAGCGAAAGTCATTAAAATATAGTTCGTTAGGCTATCAACTCAACACATGTTTAACCTGAATAATTACCCAGATTGAGTAATTACGAATTTTTGGTGTTAAGTAAACTATTTAGGAATGAGGAAAGCAGAGGCAATTTCCGCACGTAAATTAGTTTTCGCACTAAAATCAAATTTTGTTTATGAGAGCCGCAATGGGTATTTTCGAAAGAAATAAACATAAAAATATTTACTGTTTTTATTAACAATATACCCTATATACGTTACATTGTTTAAAAGTTAATTAATTGTACTAACAATGGTAAAAATACTTATAGGGTGATTCATTTAAAATTTTTTAAACATTGCTTGATTTGAAGTTTCAGTCACCCTGTATTAAAGAAGCCACAGATAAGAAAAATAATTAGTACAGAACACAGCTGACTAAATGGAAATAATATTTTAATACAAAGAGTTATTTCGATTTACTTTATTGAAGGGTGTTAAAGTAGGGGCCATTTTAACCAATAACTGGCCATATCTTTTAAAATAGCCTATACAATATATTAATATACTATATTTTTGAACGTTCTCTATCTTTTCGAATCTTCAACAAAATATAGTGTGTTTCTTTTAAAAAAGTATAAGTTTATGCTGCCACGACTTTTTGGAACACCCTGTATAAACGAAAATATTTTCAAAATGTGCACTCAGTAATTTAGAAGTTCTAACAAAGTTTGAAAGTTGTACCTTGTCCCACACTATGTAATCCTCAGATGTCAGTTTACTTTGTTTAAAACTTTCTTTGCTATATGTCATTTGCTTTCTTTAAATGAAAAAGCGTTTGTATATTTTAAGAACTTAAAAAACTGAGACATCACAGTCAGTAGTTCTTGTATAGGTACCTTTAAATATGTACATAGTTTTACTACGTTTTAATTTAAGTATGCAAATCCAAAAATTTTACTACAGGACTGACCTTGTACTCACTATAATTACTGTACATTATATTTCATCTGAATACCTAGAACACCACGATTGCGAAAGACTGCCAGCTTTTAATACAGAAGAGAGGTCAAGGTAGGCATCGTTATTGGTGTGGCTTCCGCACGATTATTAAGGATAAGAAACCAAATGAAAATGTCCAATAGTATCTTTGGTATTCATTAGGTATTACAAAAACATCCATCTGTACTATCTTTTGAGGTAAGTTGGGATATTGAATAATTTAAGTTTTTGTTCACCTCGGCAGGTTGACTTATGTCTTCGATATCTTCGTATTGTCTTCAAATTTTTTAGAGATGAATTTTCTACAAATGGTACAACATCCACTGCAAAAATTTTTAATACGACGCAAATTGTGTGCCAATTTTTTTCTAAATTTTATTTTTATAAGAGAATGGAGAATTTTCAAACCATGAATTTATTTAACGTTTAATGGAAAAAGAGCGTATTTATCAGCAAGGTTAGCCAGTAACTATGCGTTTTGGCTCTACTTCACATCCAAAATCATATTTCAAGTGATTTTTCTAATCACCATGAAAAGTTATGAACTCCAATAAAATCATATTCTTATTTTTACTAGATGATCACGAATAATTTTCGACTTTTTTGCACGGTTAGTCAATAATACCCTCGATATTTTTGTCTAATTTAACATCTAAACCCCATTGGCAGTTTTTAACATAATATTTAAGTAGAAGCATTAACAAAACAACGAAAATATTAACTTAATCTAATAAAAACAAGGTTTAGAGGCTGTAAACCAAGCAGATCTTAATTGTCTAAGCTACATGGGGTCGAGCATCATCATACATAAGAATGACACCATATGTGAGCATTCCGGGATATTTATTCTTGACACAACTTTTAAGGTGATTGCATAGCAGTCAGCGTTAATGTTGACACCGGGTTTATTTAAAACCAAGAATATCACACTTGATAATCACAAAATACGACAACAGCAACAATTTGACGTAGTAAAGCAATTAACTTTTTGGCGGCACATCAAATGCAATGATAAAGCCGAACGCAAATTCTTCTGCTCATCAGTGAGCAATCGTGGGATCCTCTGAGCGGTAACTAGCCAAAACTATGAACGATGGAATGAGCAATTTCTGCGTTGATGTTCAACACTTGAAAAAGCTAAATCTCAAGATTGTCTTCCCTGTTGAAATTTATTGCACCATTCGACCAAGACACAGAAAAGGTAGTCAAAACCAAATACAGAAAGCTAACAGAGCAGCAGGATGCCTAATGAACAGCACAGTATGGAGAAACAAACATATTAGAACGGATACAAAATCAAGAATTTTCAATGCTACTATAAGACCAATAATGACATACACGGCAGAAACGAGACCAAATACAGTCAGACTCTTGGAAACAGCAGATATGAGAGTTTTATTGTGGGTCGACCTCGAAAAAGATGGAGCGATAATATAACGTAAAGGCACAATCTAATCAAGTAAAAGGCAGAACTGTCTAATAAAAAGGAAAGAAGAAGAAGAACCAATGTCGTATGAAAGTAACTAGAGTCACCAAACAGAGCATCCATTTTCTTATAAATTCCCATTGGTTGACACCCTTCAGTGGTTAAAAACTTTATAACGACACGCAGTTTATCTTTGGAAGAATTTTCTATCGTACACGTTATTTATTAATTCAATGACAACACTTAGAAATGTGTAATTCGCAAATAATGATACGCTAATCAAACACGTTTCTATTTTACTAGCCTCTTACATTATTATTTTTTAACACAGTCCCCTCTAAAATAAATACACTCATTACATCGTTTTAGTAAAAACTCAATACTCAATTCAAAAGTACTCCTTCATTTTTTTTTCTTAAATTGTACTCAATCCGCTGTCTCCACCTTTCCGTTGTCACTGAAGTAAAGTCCTCAAAGGTACTTTCTCGAGGTTAGAAACCTGTATTAGTCATTGAGAATTCATTTATTTTAAACCCCAAATGCCATTTGCAGTTTTCAAATTTCCAGCAGTGTTTAGGGATGCATATTTTGTTCAATTTCTTAATATTTTAGAAAACTCTTAAAATTATTGAACAGCCATATCTTTATTATTATCTAAATATGAAGTCTAGTAAGAATAATTTAATAAGAAAGATCTCCGTTAAAAAAATAATAAAATTAATAAGCATTCTTGAACGGTTAGCAAGGGAGCAATAAAATAAAAAATATCTTATTTTTTATTACGGACATTTATGAATCAATTGGTTATGAATTTTAATGTACCTACCAAAATCAAAATTACTTTTTTATAAAAAAAAATTATCGATTCAATTGGAAAAATGAAGGAAATAACAAGTTACTTAGAAATCGAATATCAATTAAATTAATGTCCGTATCTCTAAAATTCAAAATTATAAAAATGTTTTAAACTTAGATATTAATAAATTGCAAGACAAGGCTAGAATTGTAAAAAAGCATTTTATCCATAAAATAGATAATATTTTATCTATCAATTAGATAATTAGCTGTCGAATTAAATGATTGATTCAAACTTTCATCTCACGGTCGAGTGCTAGTTAAAGGCCCAACCTAATACTTAATTTAACTAAAAAAAATATGAAGAACCAGCTGAAATGGTGAATAAAGTGATATGCTGAGAACTGTGCTAAACGAGCCATGTATGCACTTTCACTTTGAATTCAAAATAGTCTAGAAGTCTTGATTATACTGTATATCTGGGTAAGATTATAATCATACTTTAACGGTATGTTATTAACAAATTCAATCAAAAAGGTACTAAACATTTTCCTAGGAAAAAGTATATCATCATATAGTAAATATAAAAATATATAAATTAATTGTTTCAACTCTTGCTTTATGGAAATTATTCATAATAAATTGGACGGATAAATAATACTTATCTTGAATTTCCACAGTTTTCCAAAGCGTTTTAATATGTATTAAAGTCTACCTAGGTTTAATTTTGTGTCGAGCCTCTTAAGAGATACTAATTCATTCTTTAACGTACAACAATAAAATATAAAAAAACATTTTGAGTTTAAAAACAATAAACATTATGAAGAGAATACGTACCGATTTGAATAACAATGACAAGGACAACAAAGGAATAATTACAACCTGTGGAATGTTGGAAAGTGTGTCGTCTATTTTACGAGATTATTATATATTGAAAAGGAGTTCTTCAAATTGTTTAGTAATAGAATTAAAAATAGGTATTGCAAATTTTGAAATAGAAAATATCAATTATTATCACTTTGCATATAAAATGTTTGAAATACTTTTTTGTTTTGTAAGTTTAAAAATGAAACGAATCCAAATTTTTATGTGGTTAAAAAATAATTTTAAAATATTTTAGTAGATTCAATAATTCTAGAGTTTTTAGCTTGTCTGAAAATTTTATTCAAATCCATAATTAGACAACGTAATAAATTTAATTTTATAAAAGGTAGGTAGGTACGTTTATTTTCATCGAAATGATTTTTCAAGACTTCAGCAAGAAAAAATAAGCTACAGTTATAAATTTCCTGCCACCGGTTCTAAGAAATTTTGATTCCACTTATTATTGACTCATGCAAATATTTGTGAAGATACTCAACTCTTCTATAGCTCCATAAAAAATATTTCTCACATAAGAATGACTATAAATACCTATTTAGATTATTATTTCTTAATGATCCGCTTCAAACATATACCAGAGCAAAATTGAAGAACTAGTATATCATAAAAGAAATAATTACATTTTTTATTCATAATAAGCGAGAAACATTACAAAATTTAAAATAGTATGGTAAATAAGTATAATAAATAAAGTAAAATTTCTTCTTACTGTTAGATTATTCATAAAATATTTTAAAATTATAAAAACACTGCAAAGTTTATATTCACATTCAATGAGCAAGGCCTTTTTTTATATTTGATTCGGATAATCATTCTTATTTAAATTAGCAAGATCCGTGAGCCTGTGATAAATTTATCTTCAAGTCGTTCTGTTCTTCGTCAATTCATTAATTGTTTTTTAAACATTTAATACCGGAAAGGTATGCTCTAGAATTCCAAGTACCAGCTGCATTTTTCTTCACAGATAAGAAAGTTTTAAGTAAATACACATAAATACAAGCATTGTATCACGCATGTAAGTGTATATCCACATGGGATCGTTTAACGAACACCTTGATGTTTAAACATTTCATTACTTAAAACATACTTTTGTGATGAGTCATAGTTGGTACTCTTGTATGCTGATGTCGGACATAATACCCATATTTTATTTACCTTGTCTCCTGGTTATTATGAAAGGTAGGTATTATCTAAAGTATGCATTTTGAAGGAATTAGTCATACTTTCATTACTATTGTTTTAAAAGTCCCAGTATTGGAAATTACAATCAATGTTACTTACTATGTTGTAAAACGTATAAAATAAACTTTGGTAAACTCCAAAGAGAAATTAAATTTTAATGGTATCCAAATCCCAAGTTGGTTTACGAATTTCTATGGATATGCAAACATTTTATATTGTTATTTTTGCATTGCGAACTGCTTTAGATATTCTTGAGAACTGTGCGCATTTATTTAAACAAGTTAAGTATTTTATAGTTATCTTATAAATAATAACACGTAAACATATCGCAATTTTCCAAGGTCTCTTTAACCTTAGAATAACCTGGTCATTTGGCTGAGATACATTCATTTATCTTATTTATTTCAAAATTACTATTTATTAGATACTAGATTGTGAAACGTAAGCGACATTTTTACCTCTTGCGTGTTTTTAAATAAATAGTTGCATCTTTTATACTATCTTTAGTATAAAATTTAATTGGCCTCTTGTCCAGAAGGCACCTTTTAGAAAAACGCGAGAAACAAGCGTTTCCCTATTAATAATTCTAACTTTTTAACTTTGCTGTGCGTGTGCTCATCTCACATTTCCAGAACACTACACTATAGGAGGACCGTTGCTTTCATTTTGCAAAAAAACATTTAGAACTCAAAATGTTGCTTTATTGCTTTTCGAAATATTCTCCTTGACAATCTATGCACTTTTTCATGCGAATAAACCAGTTGTCTCAACATTTTTTCCAATCTGAAGAAAGCACATTATTATCTAAGAAGTAGCCAGATTTAAAAAAAAATATTTTAATCGTGCATTGCAAGGAAGGAAGCTGTTTAAATTGTAAAAAAAATTAAGGACATTTAAAGTAATGTTAGAAATGAAAAATAAATAAATAAATAAATCTACACTTTTAGAAGAGGTACAACTTCAATTTCGCGAGCTATCTTGGCCAGATCTTTAGAAATTTTAACATAAGGTACTGAGAACACTTAAGAGCTTATAGCTTAAAACAACCAGATAAGTCACATTACGCAAAACACCTCACTGACACCAAACACAAACTTACACTTAATAACACAATGGAAACTTGTTTGTTTGGAGGAATATGAAATAAAGTAACACCAAAAATATCCTCAATATATAGTATTGAATGAACAATTAATTAAACCTGGGTAGTTCAATTTTCTTAGATGACCTATTGGACTAAATACCTACATAATACTAAACAAAAATAGTTTTATATATTGCTTAATAATGATTGGTTAAAATGTGTAGACATGAAATTATTTACGCTTATAAAAAATCTCTCAAACTTCTACCAAATCTAGAAAATGATTTGTCAAAACATCGAAACCTAGGTCGATTAAATATAACTTTGAAGAGCTTTGGAATACTGTGGAAATTCAGATAAGAATCATTTATCTTTTAGTGTTTATTATGGATAGTCTCCACAAAGTAAGAGTTGTAACATTTAATTTAATTTTAGAGGTTAATTGAAAGTAAGAACCCTGTTTAAATTGGAAAAAATGTTGCAGTTCTACTTAAAATAGTCAAATATTTTTTTATTAAGTATCTATTTAATCAAATTTAATAGACACGTTTCCAAAAATTTAACCTCCGAAATTCTTTTGAGACCATACCTACACATTTTGTTGAAGTGCCTGTCCAAAACGCATAATTTACTCTTATCAGAGAAGATAAAGAGCACATTTAGTTCTGTTGCGTGTAACACGTGCATATTTCAAGAAACTTAAGACAATTTTATTGATCATGAAGTTGGAGAATTTTTAAGATACTCGGATATATTAGAAATATATTCTTAGCCTTTATTAGCAAAGATTAATTAAACTAACCTTGTAAATATAAATAATTTTTTTGACTCACAGATCACACATAAACACAGGTATTTATGCAAAAGAAATAGGTAGGAGCCTATTGTTCTTTGTTATATGATTTCTTATTCCATTCAAGTTTACTAAAGAACACAAAAGGAAATTTGTATTCATAGTACTTCTAATTCTCGATAAATACCGAAAGAAGCCTTAACAAAGATGACAAATCTCGAGTGACTCAAACTGGTCATTTAAATCTCGTAAGTGATATTACACAGTGTGAACACGGCTTTTACCTGTCGGCGATACTTTTGAACTTTTCGAACTTTTTAATTTTAATTGCTCATTGTTCCAAAAACTCACAAACTTTTGTCATTCTACTAATCGGTGTAATTATTGAATTCTAAAATGATAAAACATGATTAAACTAAGGCACCTACCTGTTGTGAATTCACAACTACAAAAAATTGCACAAACAAACGGAAACATTTAATAACAACACAATCTCGAAGGTCTTTAGTAGTTTGTTTCACTTCACACACTACAAACTGGGAAAGTATGTACCTCTACATGATATAAAACACATGGAAACACGAAATTTTCAAATTTTCCTGAGTCTGCGTAAAACTTTTCACAAGGTGTGATTATGTCAACCACAAACCTCAGTTCGCGACTTTAGAAAACAAACGCAACGATGGAATGGAATGCTATCGCTGTCATGTCAAACTTCATTCCAATGCGCAGCTTTATGCGCACTGTCAAACAATAAACCACTTGCTGGCGCCATTGCCAAATTTAAAATTTATACACAGGTCTCTGTACTAATCCAGAGGAATCTAGTCTGCCGCTAATCTGAGCAATCTTTTATTTTTTATTATAATATTAAGATAATGCAATAAAAAACAAAATCAGAACTTTTAAAGTAATACAGTACTGATTTTCAATTAAAATTAATGAAAATATATTTTCAGTACAAATCAACTAAAGAACTTAAGTTTATGGTTTATGCAATTGAATCAAACAGATTTGAAGTGCTACCCTATTTCTATCTGTTCTTAGTACGTCTAAGTTTTCATTCATTCAATTTTCAAGCACAAGTTCGATTTTCTATACGACTATTGCTAATTAAGAAGCAAAACCTTTTTGTTATTCCTATTACAGTTTTTTCTATAATGAAAAGAAAGCTTAGAAGGTGTTGGATAAAGTCTTGGATAAGTCTATATTTAGGAATTTTAAACAGTAATTAAATATCTGCCAATTAAGGGAAATTTATAAAAAGATAAATTGGGATTGTTCCCTTTTCGGCCAATTCAATCAAATTGGCAACAATTTTGATTATAAGGAGTTAAGGTAAAGTAAGTACCAACAAATTTATACAATTAAAACATGACTCCATCATAATAAATAACACAACTATGATTTGTTTATTGTTTATGTTTTACTGCTCTGAAGGGTTCACTTTTTTTCACCAGAAGTAATCATATTCGAATTATTATCCGGCCAATTGATATATCCTATTACTTAATAGAATCGAAGAGTTAAATAGAGTAGAAAACATTATGTTTTAATATACTATGGCCTAAATTTCTGTGTGCGTATAGAGTTTCTACTGTAGATATAGGTCTACATTAGAATCCTACAAAGATATTCATCTCACTGCTAGCAACAACGTGGAGTTTAAAAAAAATCGTTTGTAGAATTACTGAGGTAGGTATCTATAGTAGAATTCTATGCAAGAGTGTTTCCCATTTACTTAAGTTGAAAAAAGTACGTTTGTTTTTATTTTTAACCCCAAAAATCCGAATGACTTTGACTTAGCTTAGCAAGTCAAATTATTTTCATTTTCTTAGCCGATCTTAGCATCAGTTACAAATGTAAGAAGGAAGAATCAACAATAATATATTTGACTTACAAATTCCACCAAAAATAAAACGTACAAAAAAGCATAGTCAATTTTAGCGTAGAATAGTTAGAAAAAAGGTGAGTGAGTACTTTATACAAACAATTTTTTTAAATAATTATTACACAACAATAATGTATCACATCACATAAACTTTGTTTTTAAATAGTCTCTAGATACTCTATATAAATGATATAAAATTATACTTTCCTGAAAGTTTTGTAAATTTATTTAGAGATGATACTGTTCTATCTGTAGCAGGAGCAAATTTTGCAGACGTAAATACTATAAATTCGGAGCTAAAAATCTTTTGGTACACGACAAGCGTGTTATAAATTTGGTGAAAATAATTTCAATATTATGATAGATGATGAAAAAATATAGCAAGTTTCTAAAACAAAATATCTAGGTATTCAATTAGACCCGCAGTTAACTTTATGTCAGCATGTTGAATATGTTTTTTAAAAATTGGATATTTTGGTAGACTAGCCTATAAGTTGTCTGATTGGTCAAAATGCATTATATATAACGCAGTAATTTATCCTCAATTTACGTATTGATTGTCTTTGTTTATATTTTGTAATAGGGAGGATATTTATAAAATGCAAGTGTTGCAAAATAGGGCAATGAAGATTCTGCTGGGATAATAAATATGTTAGAATAGAAGATGTGTTAAGTAGATTACGTTTCTTAAACATGGATCAGATGATTATTGAAGCAAATCTGATTCTAATGTATAAAATGAGCAATAAATTGGTACCGCCTTGTTTAAATAATTTTTTGATAAGGATAGCTGATTTGTTAGCATACAATGTTATACTGACAGTTTTAATGTTGAACATTTTAAAAATTCAGACATAGCAAAAAACGATACTGATTGAACGTTGGAAATTGTATAACGGTCTTCCTTTAATGGTTAAAAATTCACCAAATGTCAAAATATTTAAAAAAGGCTGCGAGAAATTTATTTCCAAATCTAGTATTGTGTTATTCTTCTCAATATGACATTTTTCTTTTAAGAAACTTAGAAAATCTGTGATGTATGCTTTGATTTTTAAATTTTTTTTTAAATTTTTGTATTTATGAAGAAATACCTATTACTAAATAAAGATATTATTATTAGTATTTTATTATTATTAGAACCTAAACTTAAATTATTAAATTTTAGTACTATCCTGATTCATGAAAAAATTCTTCATTTAAAACGTAGTTTACTAATAATAAGGAATTACCAATGGCCAAGTTATGAAAAAAAAATTTTGACAATACTTTGTTATGCAAAAACTAAACAACTACTCATATTTTTAATCGCTTTCTAGATATAAGCTAATATAAATTAAATTACAACAGAAAATAATTTTTGAAATATATATACTTTTTCCTCAAGTCCAAATCTGGCAACGCAGCTCCTTTTCCGCGCATATTTTTCAGTTACACCAACATAACCGATTCGAAAATACAAAAGCATAACAATCAGAAAAAAATATGTTTTAAGTTTCAAATGTTCCAAAGTTTTTAATTAAAACAAATTGTGTAAAAACTCGTGTCAAATTATTTTTACCAAACATAAATGAACATTTACTAATATATTGCTGTAAGAATATTTTAGCCTAAATTGTTTATGTTCACTTAGAATTTCTAATGGATGACAAAAAGGATAATTTAATCCAAGAAGATATTTACCAAGAATTTGAAGATTTTGATCTGGGAAAGACAGTCGAGAAGGTAGTTTTATATTTTACAATTTATAAATCTTTAACTAAATATAACCTCACTTTTAGCTTCAAACAGAAAACGCAGATCTTAAAAACCACATAAACTTGCAAGAATTAAATATTAAGAAACTAGTAGACGCTCTCGAAGATATACAGAAAGTTAATGAAAGTCTTACAAAAAACATTTCATCCTTATACAGAACAGCAAAATCCGAACTGGACAGAAAAAATAATACTATAGCTGATTTGAGAAATCAATTGGAAAATAAGGCGTGTTCAGGATTTAGAGCTCCAGAACATAAAGGAACTTACCAACAAACTCGGACAAATGTTAATAATATTAAGTGTGAATCACGTAAAGAAAGTATCCATCTGGCTCCAGATAAAATTAAAACTGAAAATTTAGATAAATCTGGTAATAATTTCACAAAAAATGTATACCAAGAGAGGCGTATTGGTACGACTCAGCATCATTATAAACAAGTCGCTACACATAATGAAGGAAAAAATAAGCAGGAAGACAAATCCTGTATATCCAGAAATCTATATAATGTAAGGGATCCAAGGTACAGGATACCAAAACTAAGTGAAAAAAGCGCTCACAGAAGAGATCATTCAAATTATAATGAGAAAAACATAAGTGAAGAAAATAAAGAGAAGTATGATTTTTTTGAAAAATATAGAATACAAAAATTCTTTTTAAATGTATTGTTTTAATAGTATTTATTTAGTCTTAATCTTTCTCTAGTATTATCCAATTTTCACGTTCGTAAAATATTATTAATATTGTTATCAAATTATGTATGTATTTTTATTTTTACTTCCATGTAAACAACTTTATGTCCCAATATAGACTTATTTCATGAATAATAATATTCATATGTAGTAACTCTTCCCAAAGTCTTGTGTTTACATTTATTTTCTTTGTTTTTTAATTATATTTAGTTTTATTCCATTTCTTTGGTCAAAATATTACTAATTATTGCATTTTATATTTGGAATTTGCTGTTAAGACCACATTAGCTGTATAAAACAATATGTTTTTATGTTTATTGCTTCTATATTTCAAAACCCTTTTATTCTACTTAGTAGTTTTCATTGCCTTTTAATATGGTTTTATTTTATTTTTTTCGTTTTGAATAGCTTGTTTTTATACTACAATTTTTATTTTGCTTTTATTATTTCATATGTACTTCTCCTACCATTTAGTCTATTATTATTGAGATTTTTTTTGTTTCATTTTACGATTTTTAAATTTTCTACAAAAATCCATACATGTTCTATTTCTAGTTATAGCTTCTTCACCATATATTTCCAAGTATCTTTCTCTTCTTTTCCTACTCTACTATTCCATTTTTCCATAATTATTAGTGTTTCATTTTCTCTTGCTTTAGTTTCTGATATAAATTTAAGCACTATTATGATTTTTGTGCGTCTGCTGCTGCTGCTCCTTCTACTCTCTGAAATGTATCTTTTTCATGTAATTACTATAGTTCTTGAGTTAACTGCCTAGGGATTTATACTTTTTGTTTATTTCTTTAATATTTATTCCTCTTCCTGTTCTTAAATAAAATAAATTTATTTTTCTATAGTTCGGTATCTCCTTTTAGTTACTATGTTATATTAAAACAACTAATTTTTTTTTATTTGTAGAACACTTGAGTTGGAGAAGTGTCGCTTCTGCTTACATACATCTTGTGATGGAAAACATTGTAGGAAAGATCTTGAGAGAAGAACAGGAGAAAAATTACAAAACACTAAAAAAGACACGCCACGTGAATATAAGAAATTACTTAAGATTGTAAATAAAATTGAAAAAGAAGTTTCAAACATAAATAACATTTCAGAAAAGAAATCAAATAATACAGACGAAAAAATAGTAGAAATTCCAGTAAATAAAAATTCCAAGCCAGTAAAAAATTTTTTTACTGATCATTTGGATAACATTTTAGAGTCCATCCAGAATAATGTAAAAGATGAAATTTCAAAATGTTCGACACAAGCTGAAGATGTTTTGATTGAAAAGTCCAATAAAAACAAAATGATCAAAAATACCGAAGAAAAAAGTATTATAGGCGTTCATTTAGATGAAGATATAAATCCGGTAAAAATCAATTCTAAGATAAATAAAAAGGAAAATAAGAAAAAATTAAAACAGAACAGTGAAAATGTAATGGATTTGGAATCAATAGGCTTAGAAGACATCTCACAAGGTTCTCTAATTTTAGAAAGTTTGGACAATTCATTAGATTCTTTAAAATCTAAAAGAACTACAATATCATCAGTCAAACACAAAGTAACTAAAATTAGTCCTAGTAAAACTTTAGATAGAGAACAAATTGAATTAATTGAAGGAAAGAAAATAGATTGCACAAAATCAGTCAAAGACAAAGTAACTAAAACTTGTCCTAGTAAAACTTTAGATAGAGAAAAAATTGAATTCATTGAAGGAAAGAAAATGGATTGCACAAATGAAATTGATAATGACATTTCTAAAATTTCTAAGAAAGAAAAAACGCCAAAGAATTTAAAAAAAAATGCAAAAGGTTTGTTTGAGGATACTAATGAAATAGACACAAAGAAAAACAAACAGTCCAAGAGTGAAGAGTCAGTTAATTCTAGCTTATCTGATATTTCTTTCGATAATATAGGGATTAAGAAAAAGAAGGAACATCGCAAATCAAAAGAAAAGCAAGCCAGTATAGATAATTGTCCAACACCAGATGTAGGATATACTTCCCCTATCAAAAAATTTATGAAAAAATGTCAAGAATTATCTGAAGAAAATAAAAACGACATACAGGAATGTGTTGAGCAAAATGAAATAGATGAATTACTTGTTATTTCAATCACCGATAGTTCTTTGAGCAGTAATGAGAATAAACGAAAAAAGAAACATAGATCAAAATGTACTACAGAAGTTAAGGGTGCTTCTCCAATTGAAGCAGAAACTAAAAGAAAACTGCAATTGGTGGAAACTGAGGATGAACTTGTAAAAAATTTTGAAAATCTAGAAGAAACTACTTTAAGAGCTTCCACTGATTCTGCATTAAAAAATACGGTTAAAAAAAAACGAAAAGTACCAGAAGACACACTTTTATCAAGTAAAACCCAAGAAGAAAATAGATGTAATGTAATTCCAGAAGAAATGCTTATAATTGATGAAATAGAGTACCAAGTACAGATCAAATCACCTGATAAAACTGGAAAACAAATATCACAAGAAAACATTGTGTTAGGTGAAGACGTAAATAACACTTTCCACGAGAAAAATACTCCAGAAACGTCTAATTCTTCAGAAAAACTTAGTCTTGACAATTCTCCATTCAAGAGTAAAATATTTACAATTAATATCAACAGCGTAGATAATAAAAAGTCATCTAGAAAAGACAAAAAGGAAAGTAGTACTTTAGAGACTTCTGCATATTCAGGAGAGAATGAAGTAGACAACGCATTAAAAGTACATTCTAACAAAATAGTTACTGTTAGTGACGGTATATTGGAAACTGAAAAGCGGAATGAACAAATGTACGATCAACATGTTATATCTCAAGACAGGATATTCAAACCGGATTTATCAATGAAAATAGGACAAGATACCAATAAAGTTCCCGTGGTAATCGAAAATGCATGTTTAGACTTTCAAGAAGTTTATCCAGTAATCCCAAAAGAAAATTTAATGAAATCAGAGGAAAATACAAAATCAAATATTTTTGACATCAAAAAAATAAAAACACCACCTTTAAAATCTATATCTAAGAAAAACAGACTCTTAGAAAGGTTTGCATCAGATGAATCTCAAAACAATCTTAAAACGAAATTTGGAACGTCTAATGCAGATCAACCTACTAGGGATGAATTCAAAGAGAGTGAAAAGAAAAATGAGATTAAGAATGTTACTTTTGTAAACTTAGGAAAATACCAAGATACTAATGTAAATGGAAAAAGGTGTTCCTCTGAAGAAATGTGTGACGAAATCTTGAAGTCGAACCCGCTAAAGAAGAGAAAAATTAACTTTAAAAACAATCAAAATGAAGAAATGTCCAAAGAAGCTGGTATTGAAGACAATGAATCTAAACAAAGTTCAGTAGCTGATGTCCCAGAAAAAACTGAAAAGGAAAAAGAAAATACAAAAACGAATACTTCTGGAAAGAAAAGAAACTCAACTAAAATGATAGAAAACAGTACAGTAGAAAGTAAACAATTATTAAGAAGAGGAAGAAGCCGTAGTGCATCTAATAATTCAATTATAAATGGTAAGAATATTGAGCAACCCCCAGAAATTAAAAAGAATGTGTACCAACTAAAGCCAAAAACTTCTGAAAAATCTGCTCACCAACTGATGTCAAAAAAGAAAACTACTAAAATTGCAGAAGAAGATGATTCAAATAGTACTAAAAATACAAATGAAATTCATAAACAAAAAACAACTACAAGTTTAGAAAATATCAAAGTA
This sequence comes from Hermaeophaga mercurialis, assembly GCA_951812935.1. Lineage (NCBI taxonomy): Eukaryota > Metazoa > Arthropoda > Insecta > Coleoptera > Chrysomelidae > Hermaeophaga > Hermaeophaga mercurialis. Next base: position 47,076,575 of record OX638360.1, read on the forward strand.
GCCACAACAAATCATCAAGAAAATGAACTGAACTCTAATTCTCCAAAAGTAATTGAAATTGACAATCAAGAGCATAAACTGATCCTTTCAACACAGACTAAAATAAACCTGTTCAATATAGCCTCAAGAGGAAAAAAACCACTACAAGGCAAAGGTATAGAAAATAGTTGTTCAGAAAATTCTTTAATCAACCAAAAAAATACACATACACATCATTTACCACCATCTTTAGGAGCTGTCCCTGTGAGTTCTTGTTCTTCACCGATACAGTTACCAAAGGTGCGCAAAAGAATAACACCTACACCTGTAAAAGATGTACCTGTGTGTTCTTTCAAAAACATTTTAGAAAAGAATACCGGCATAAAAATTTTCTCGAAAAATTTCGTCATGGAATCCTCTTTAAATCTTACTGATGAAGGGGAAATACCAATTCTTCACTTGGAAGAAAATCATTTTAATAATATGGAAGATGCATCGCAAAAAACATTTGATAGAAGTATTCTGAAACTTTTAGACTGTATGAACGTATCGAATTTAGATTGCGACATATCAAAATTGAATGAAAAAGCAGAAGTTACCATTCCTAGTGACAATTTGACATTTGAAAATGTCATAAAGAGCCAAAATGAGTCAAATTGTCATACAGACAATGTGGTTTCTAATACTAATGTTGAAAGAGTTGGCATCTATTTGACTCCAATAAAACAGCCAATTCAACCCCATGTTGTGACTTCAACCCCCAGGTTTGATAATACAAATAACGAACAGGCTAGCGTAGGAAATACAAATAAAGATTTCCTTGAAAAAGAAACTAGAACTGTTACAGCCGTCAAAGAAACTATGAACCCTTCTAAAACAGCCAGTAATAGCCAAAACACAATTGATAGTCATTTGAATACTCATTGCAACAGTCATGTTATTGTACAGAACAAACCTGCTGAATCAGTAAAGAGGTTTAGAAGAAGATGTAGAATAATTGCCGTAAGAAAATTATAAACGTTTGTAAATAATTTTAAAATTACTGAAAATACGTAGAATGTAAATACCTATAAAATTACTGAACATATTTTTATATTTAGATATTTATTTATTTTGACCTACAGGATAACTTTAGAATTAATGCTGGGATTTTGTAATTGGTAAGAGTTATTGGTTCTCTTAAATTAAACGGATGTTGCATGCTTAAGGGACATAATCATATTTTCGACCTTTATTATTCAATTCCTCAAACATTTTTGAAAGCAAAATATTCTTGTGAAAACTCCATAAAATTATCAATTTAAGAGAAATATGGAGTTTAATAATCTTTTTGATAATGTCGAGTTTTATTTACAATTTTTGCAGGATACTTTGCCAGGTTTATGTGTACAATTCAAATAACTTAGTAAAATGTTCAATATTTTTTTTTAGATGTTGAATTTTAATTTTACAGTTACAGATTGTGTAAAAAATTCGTAAATTGTGTACAAAAATTAAACAAGACCGTAATTTATACTTTATGTTAATAACGATCAAATTAAAATCAAAACGTTCTATAACCTATACTTATATTCTTCCAAAATATGCAACATTTGTTTAAATTAACCGATTTTGCAACTTTAACCCCAAAACGTATACCAGCCACCAAAGTCATCCTGTTGTGTTTTGTATAAAGTATACCAAAGAACATGTAAATATTTTATAGCGAAAAATATTTACTTTTAATTAAATTGTACAAAATATCCTAAATTTGGAAAAAATGTAATACTTTAAAAATTTTTATTGACCTACAAATGGAATCAGACAATGGAACTTTGTATACTATTATTATTTATTGTTATTCAACCAGTTTTTATTTCATAATTTTCTTAAAAATAGAATTTCAAACATTTGTATTAAATATATTTATTTTAAAACGATTTTATATAATACTTTGTGTATATATTAAACATTGTATAAAATTTCTGAGACACTAAGGCAATTGGCAGACAGAAAAATAAAAATTTCAATTTTTAGATTTAGATCTATATATTTGTGAGTATTTATATAAGGCATATGGTGCACATCCAGGAAACTAATTTCATAAAACGTTAATCTGAAGTTTCATATAAACATTGGAGGTCAACACTTTTCGGGGAGGGGCACAAGGGTTACTAAAGAGGAGAGAATTATTCATCTAACCATTTAATTTAAAAACGCAAGAACTTGCATACTGGTTTTCCGGCTTCAATAAACTAGGAATTTATAAAAGGGAAACTCAGAGTGCCAGTTTCTGCATATTTAAATAACGACATTTGGGTGAAACGAATTTTACAAAATCAGTTTCCTTAATGTATACCGTACCAAACTCTACATAATGAAACCAATTACAGACGCACTAGGGTTCATTTTAATTAAAATGTACATGATTTTATGAGTTTCTTTTTCCTATTTGTATTAAGGTCCTAAGTGTTTCCTAGGACATTAGTTTTGGCATATCATTATTTTGTTACTTTTACTAAGAATACTTATTTGGTTATATCATAAATTTGTTTATAATCCAAATTGTCAATAGATTTGGGATAACTGAACTATTTATTATGTACTCTTAGTAGAGACAACAGTTTTGTATTAATAATGTTTGTATATATAGAATTTGTTACAGAGTTTAAAAGGAATGTAAATAAATTGTTTTTAATTTTTTAATTATTTTTAATGTTTAAAATATTTTTGAGGTATTGCTCTATAAAAAAACATCAATTTGTTTTAAATAGTTTGGAAGATTTGCATATTTAATGATAAAATGTGTTATTTAGAATTCATCGTTCTGGAATGGATGGTGTGGATGGCCATAACCTCTGAAAAAAAAAGAGTTATATTGTTACAATTGAGTATCATACATCCACATAAAACATCAATACAACAGTCAAGACCAAATAATCTTCTCCTATAACTCTTGAACGGTTAAAGCTTTTGCGGCAATATTTATACATATTAAACTTATATTTCTTGACAAGAAAATCACAACATAAAGTTATTTTGTAAAATGTTTCTTACGGAAATGGCATCTTGTGTTAATTGTATTTGTATTTTAAATTAGCCCCCATTATGATGTAACTGACAATCTCGAAAATGTTATCAATCAAAACTATTATTACATTTGTTGAACATTTTCGTATAAAAAAATGTAATAGTTAAAATAACTAGCAGAAGTGAATTCTGAAATTGAAATTATAGCAAATATATGGAACTCTTTTAAAACAGTTAATCCTGGTAGTTTAGTTATTTTCTGTACTCATAAGCACTAATCAAGTTTCTGTCAGCAACGATTCCGAAACGTTTAATTACGAGTTTTACAATTCATTGGCCACTTCAATCATTTCATCTAGCTCCTAACGATTTTTATTTGTGGAGATTTTTAAAATAAATTAGTCATGAGCATAAATTTGAGAGAGCAGTTAAATTAAGGGAAAACATTATTTAATATTGTACTAATATTAGGCCAGATTAATTGAGTAGGATAAGATCATGACTATACAGTAGATTTGGACATTTAGCTCAATAAGGTGACATGGAGTTCTACTAAACTAACAACAAAATTTGAATCAGTAAGTGATCTCTACTTACGCTTCCAAATTTAGAAGCCTGCCATTACAGTCAAAACTGTCGATATAAGCCAGTTCTTCTTTGCTTAAACTAAAATTAAAAATCTCAAAATTCTGCTGAATTCTTGATTTGGTGACAGATTTTGGAATTACAATCAGTCCTCTTTCAACCTGATACCTCAGTACGATCTGGGCAGCACTTTTGTTGTGCTTAGCACCAAGCTCCTTAAGTTTAGGGTCATCAAGCAGCTGAGCATCACCAGGTTTGGCCCATGGACGGTCTGGAGAACCAAGTGGACTGTAAGCAGTAACAATGATGTTTTTAGACTTGCAGAACTCAATTAATCTCTTTTGGTTCAGATAAGGATGACATTCCACCTAAAGTCCAAAAAAAAAATAAAGTTCACTAGTAGAAAAAATAATAGAGCATTTCAGTTTCAAGGTTTTACCTGGTTGGTTACAGGTTTAACTTTTGCATTTGACAAAATCCTTTCAATTTGTTTCTTGTTAAAATTTGACAAACCAATAGATTTAGTTAGACCTTGTTGTTGAAGTTTTTCCATTTCTTTCCAAGTATCTAAGTAATCTACATCACTGAAAATTATTGAGCCATCTTCTCTTCTGGGGAAAGTTTCACCTTCTTCCTAGAGACAGCAAAAATGTATTTAAAATATTAGTCAAAGATACTTAAAAATAAAATGTGTTTCCTATGTTAAGTAAAATAAAAGTATAAAATGTAAGGAATGTTAAATTAAATAATAATAAAACATTGAACACATTTGCATACAAGGATAAACGTTTATCTTACTTTATAAGCCATAGGCCAGTGAATAAGGTACAAATCTAAATAATCTATTCCTAGGTTGGATAAAGTGTCTTTAATTGCTTTTGGAACCAAATCTGGCCTATGGAAAGTGTTCCAAAGCTTGCTGGTGATGTAGAGGTCTTCTCTTTTTACTGTCCCATCCCCAATTTTAGCTTTTATCCCTTCTCCCACTTCTTTTTCGTTGCCATAAATCCATGCACAATCAATGTGACGGTAGCCAATGTCGATAGCATCTTTAACTGCATGAGCAACCTCGCCAGGTTTTGACTAAAATCAAAATTATAATTTAGTAATCAATGCTTCATCTAGTTTCATTTAGATATACTGAGATTATTAAGAATGACTTTTTATTCTTGAAATAGTATACAAATTGTCTCCTTATCTATATATTAATTATAACTACATTTTAAAATCATTTATCTTGTTAATATTAATTCAATAGATGAATGTAAACAAAACAGATGTGTAGATATTAGGTAACAATCTCTAATCTCAACAATTTTTCCACTTAGAGGATAAGGCTAACAAAGAAAAAGTGTAATATAATGGAAATATATTGTGTTGGCAATTGATTGGATAATACTGTTAGAGATTGATCAAATCATAGTTACTGTTATTTAATGAGCTCAGATTCAGATTATATATCGTTTATGATGTAAAGTGCTTATATGTTTTATTAAAATAATGCATATAAGTATCAGTCATATATACAATTGACTGTATAAAACATAAACTAGGGAAAAATAGGAGTATAGTCTCTATGTTAAAATTTATATAATAGGTACCTTTTTTCAAATTCATTGTACATAACTGCATTTCATTGGTTAAAAAAGGTAAAATCAATGTGTTACACATCATACCAAAAATATAAGTATAAAAATGAATAAACAAACAGTATTCTTTTTCTTTTTCATGAGGTATAATAAATAAATTAATTAGTACTTACTTTCCAAGTTCCTAAACCAAAGGCAGGAAATTCTCTACCATTATTAAATTTAACAGTAGGTACTTTACCCATTTTAAAAAATATTTAACTGTTTTGCTGGCAACTGGTAAGCTTAACCCTGGGTAAGATAAAAGTGAACCGTTTATAAAAGTTACGTCGTTTTTATAGATAAATCATTCAATTATGTAGTGGTGGCAATGTACTTACTTTGCTATCAGTTGGTTGAGTATTTATTTAAATAATATATATTCGTATTGAAATAAGTGGCAATTAACTTGTGTACTGATAATTATTTTAGGTTAGGTTTTGTAATTATTTTGATGTAATTTGGTAACAGGTTCATTAAATCAAATTTGTAAAACACAGTAAACGTACCAAAATTTTACCCTAAATCCAGTCCTTGTTTTTAATCGACTAATCACAACTAAAAACTAAACTGTTAATTTATACTGCAAACTGCTAACAACAGAGCGCAATCCGGAACGCAAGAATATTAACGATAGATAATATAGACAGTTACAATATCATAATAGTGAGAAATTATAAATAGAAGAAACAAATATGTTTTCATTTTAAACTCCGCAAGGTAACGTAAGTGGGTTATGAAAAAGTTAATCCAGTTTGAATATTAATACTTGCGGATTTTACTTAATAAAGTACAATAGTACATTACGTCGATTATAAATTGGACTTAAGAGTAAGCGAACTTCAGTGTGATCAGACACAGGACCGTATTAAAAAAAAATATATTAGAATCTTAAACACAGGTAAAGCAATATTGACAATTAATGTCTTGTTAAAGAAAGTTGTTCAAAGAAGATTTATAAGCACAACTAACGACAGAAAATACATTTAAATAACATCCAACCACATTTTAAAATGTATAACAAAAATAGAAATCAGTATATTTAAATGCCATTGGCCCGTGTGTAAAGTATAAATCAAAATATGCCAATCTTAAGAAACTTTAATTATCTTTAATACAGTTTTAACCAAAGTTGAACATATTTTTTACTCTCTTTTTATTGTACATCAGCAAATTTGGCTTTTATTCTTTCACCTGCTTCGTTTTCCTTTTCGTAAATCCATGCACAATCAATATGAAAATAACCCATTGCAATGGCATTTTAACAACCTGAGCTAAAAAGTATTTTAAAATGAAATATTGTATCGTACTGCTAATATTAGTTTAATCATAAGTTAATAAAATACTTACTTTCTATGTTACTAAACCAATAGAAGGGATTTTTAATTTATTTGTTTCAATACAAACTCATTAAACTTGTAGGTATGATAATATACCGTCTTATTAATTTGCAACAACAATCTCGGCGAAAAAGTATAAAATAGTCTATTTAAAATTTATCCTCATTAAGTGAAAATACTTTTTATTTAAATGCTGGTTCCAGTTTTTTCAACTTATTGATAACATAAATTAAAAACCAGTATTGTACGTCTTCAAAATATTTCAAATGTTTAATTTCTGTAGAAAACACAAAAAAGTACTTGGCTGTGCTTGTTGGAAAAGTTATATATGTAGAAAATGCAAGAATTAACAGAAACGGAGTGGAGATTCTTTTAAAAAAGCGTGTAAAGTCGTAGTTATGTAAAAATGGCGAATAAGTAGTACTTCTCTAATACCTACAATGTTGAAGCAAATTCAGAAGCTTCAATAGGAAATTGTTGAACTGAAGAAAGTAGTTTCTGATGACAACAATAAATTTACAAATAATTTGATGAATGATTCAATTTATCCTGATGTTCGAGAGAGTTGTAGGAGGTTCAAAAACATCCTAATTATTAATGTGGATAAGTATAATAAGTCTAACAAAAATATACGCAACGTACGACAATGTCAAGTGCTGTAATATTTTTCCAATCTACTTATTCATCATTGAGACTTGAAGGTTTTTAAACATAATTCATTGAAACGTATTTAATAAATGAAATTTCGTCCAATAAAATTGACCTTCATGATTTCAACTTTTTAGAGAGTATACAATGATTTTCAGATGAGTGTTGTTAACTCTACTGAAAGATGCGTCTTAATTGCAGTTCGCAAACATTTGAATTCTGGTTTTATACTTACTTAATGTGCCCACTTGGAAGAACTGTTTATTTATTTTCAGCATATTACATATAACATGTTAATAATGTGTTAGAGGTATGTGAATCTCGTTTAGTTAGGAAGAAAACTTATTTGGTGATTTTAATATACCCAGCTCTACACTTGGGTGTTCAAAGCTGATTATCTTGAAATTTTCATACTGTTTTTGTGTGTTCTATATGAATCAGGGACTTTGTCTGTATATTCTGGGATGCCTTGTATATTAAAACTTTCAAGTTAAAAAACCAATATTGTCTATTTTACTTAATTTATTTAAATGTTTATTTAATTATAAGTTACCCTTAATTGGTTTTTAAGAACCTTAAAAAGTAAATTGCGTCAAAGTTTAATAAAACAAATATCCAAATTATAAATTTTTATTGAAATAATAAAAGATAACAATTTAAAATATGAATATTTATTGCACATTCACGTAAAGTTAACGATAATTGTTACCACACCAAATATATGTGGACATTATTTCCACTTCTTGTAAATCCTTTGTAAATTATTTGAAAACATAAATCGATATTTTCTTTTTCGAAATTTAAAAGTAAAATGTATGGTTATATAAATTCGTTTCTCTCTACATTATATTCAAAATATTTTTCATTCGCTCTTTTTTAAGAGCCGATATATCTATCACTTCTTTGGATAAGATTTCAGTTGTTTCAATTATCTCAGTGTTTTTTTCATTATTAGTTATTTTCAGATGTTAGTGCTAAAGAAGTCAAAGCACTACGTCGACCTGGTGTAACTCCTAGGTTTTCCCAATTTATCCAAGACAATCGAGCAGTCAAATCTGAAACAAAAAATACATTTTTTTATAAATTAGAAAAGTGGAATGTTTTTATTTGTAAAAAATACATTGTCTGAAATAAAATTATCTTGTTGATAGTTATTATTAAAGCAATATCCCTTCTGGCAGATTCTCACGTTATTTTATGATCAAATTACACTGACTTTGATTGTCAGGCATTTATTTATTAATTGTACGTGTTCTCTAATAATTATTATTTTAAAATAAAATACATGCGAGATAAACTTTTACCTATAATATCAAAGAACCAAAATATTGTAAAAATTGATATTTACTTATATATTTTTATATTTTTACCGTAAAAACTGTTAAAAATGAAAATTGTGTAACAAATAACCCTCTGAAACAACAATCCTAAATTAAAAAAAACCCAAATCAACTTTTAAAATATCCTATTAGATTTGTAAAATTTTGTTATATTCACATCATTTCGATTCACAATTATCAAAATTCCCTTTCACCAAAAGTGCGCAAGCACTAGATGAGTCGCTCGCATCAAGTACGGAATTAAATTCTTCGAAAAATATTACTTCCAAAAACTAAAAAAAGGCGAACACATAGAGGTACAAAGTGTATGTCAGCAAATGCATAGACCATATTTGATCCAACTATGATGGAAGTTAAAAATTCTTTAGGAAAAATTTCAAATAAACACAAGGAAGAACACGAATATAACTCGAACCTGTCGGGAGTGGACCGATGTGACTTTTTCCTATGTTGGACGTTTAAGTTTTAAAGAGTTTTTTGCTGTATCGAGAGATACAAAATCTTAAATAAGTTTACTTGGACTCTGGGACAGTATCATTAGAGGTCTAATTTGATTTCAGCTGAAAGAAGGAAGAAACAAATAAAGCGAATTGCAATGAATACACAAATCAATAATAATACAGTATAATCCCAAATCAAATATGTGTTAGAAAAAGAACCAGTCTCGGAAAACTCGAAACTCAAGAGTGATTTTCTATGATGTCGAGAATATTCTAAAAAAGGCAAGCGAGGACATTATGGTGATGTAAAATGTGCCAAATCCACCACTGTGTATTGGGCAGTGTGTTGAAAATTTCATTGCAATTTCAACTAAACTAGATTTTCAGCTCATATAGTGTATTGTTTTTTTTACATTATACAGTGTATTATTTTTTCACAAGATGATAATTTTTTTATTCTAAAATTTGTAATGGTTCTTTGCGCTATTATACTTTAATATAACATTTAAGTAAGTGTTCTTTAAGGGACACACATTTCTCACCTTTTGGGTCAGGACAGCAAAACTCATGGTTCTTTTTTATATAAAAAAAAAAACGTTTTTCGGAGAAATAAATGTATGCATAATAATTAGTAGTCTCAAAACATAACAATTTAAAAAATTGGTCACCCACGAAGTACCCCCAAAAATTTGATATATCAGCGAATGTATTAAGAGAAAAATTATTTTTCAATTTTTCCAATTAACTACGTTGTATGTGTTATTAACATACCACCATATATTACAAATATATCTTACCACTGGTATTCCAGTTTGCTCTGTCAGCTTTCATTTCCCCTCTGAGGCTCCTTTCCACGTAAGTTAAAGGATCACAGTCTGCAGTCAGGACTTCCCTCAGGAGCGCAATGTAAGCAATCGCCAATCGAAGTGTATCGATTTTACTCAATCTTTTCTCGTACGGGAAGGTTGGAACGTGCATACGAAGCTCGTCGAATGCAGAGTTTATACTGCTGCAAACCAAATTTAAATAGAACATTTGGCACATTCAAGGGATTTTTTATATGTACCAAATATCTAATCATTACAAATTTATTTTTCATTTAATGACAAAGTTATTTACAAGAAGTCATTTGTTAATTTGTATATAAAAAATAGTGGAAAATGGGGCTACTGCAAAATTATCTGCGACCTTAAATATCTATAAAACTACTTTACATTGTTGTTTTTAAAATTTGATACTTTTCGATGTTTTGTAAAAAATAAAGCTTGGAAAAAGTGTAACTTAATCCTAGATACTATATACTCGTACAATTACGGAAACATTTTCATTTACATGCAGTGAAAAAACCAAGTACAGACGATCTTGATAGACTTTATTTTATTTTTGACACTACAGAAAAGGACAAAAAAGAATCTTGTAATATACAATATGTCCCCCTAAGTTGGAATCATATGCAAAACTTTTTTATTATTAATTTTAGGAAAAAAAGTTATTCTTCATAAAAAGTTCTGCATTATCTAAAACCTAGAATACAGTCATCAAATATGAAATTTTTTCAGTGGTATACGAGGTTTGTCAAAAAATATGAGTTTTACTCAAGAGTAAAGTACCTTTAAATTTGACAATATCGAAAAATGTTACTAAAAAAAGTTGATCAGAATTAAAAATTACGTCGAAATTTGCAAGTACGTCCATTTACATTAATAAAATTATTTTTAAAACGTATGTCTACAATAATGCAAATTTAACTGTAGTGCACTTATTACGCGTTTTAATTGCAAAATTATTAGAAAACATCGAAAAACTAAAAGGTTATCATGTGTTTCGTAATCACAAGAGATAAATGTTCATTCAAAATAGAAATATTAGTAAAAAATAAAATAATCTCAAGTTTTAATTTAAATGGATGTACTTGCATATTTAAACGTAATTTTTAATTCTGATCAACTTTTCTTAGTAACATTTTTCGATATTGTCAAATTTAAAGGTACTTTACTCTTGAGTAAAACTCATATTTTTTGACAAACCTCGTATACCACTGACAAAATTTGATTTTTGATGACTGTATTCTAGGTTTTAGATAATGCACAACTTTTTATGAAGAATAACTTTTTTTCTTAAAATTAATAATAAAAAAGTTTTCTATATGATTCCAACTTAGGGGGACATATTGTATATCGATGAAATGAATATTTGTAATAAATTTTGAACAAAATAGATATAAATTGTACACGAAAAATTTCGAAATGATATTGCGATCCACCAAACTAACTAAAATAAGAAAATAAAATTTTCCCCATAAATGAAACTTATCTCTCAGATCCAAAAAAACTGCAAAATTTATTTTTTCTTGTTAGCAAGAGCAGTTAAAAACTTTGGATTGTAGAAAACGCCCGGTGCTGGGCGCGATTCAATTTTAGACTGTAAATGACCTAAAAATATTGGTTAATTGTATGTTGCCGAGTTATTTATGTACAAAAAAAAACAAAACTGAATCAATATAACGTATCAAGCAAATACCTAATATTATATAAACGGTGAATCACCATAGACGCGACGGTCCATAACTCCAGAACGGCGCATTTGATGAAATTTTGTAAGAGTACTTTTTTGTGTATATTCAAAAAAGTTATAGTTTGAAATTAGGTCCACTTATACAGATTTTTTCAAAAAAAAAACCTCTTGTCGAGTTGATTTCAACGATGTATCATACTTGATAACTGTTATGATTAATAAAAACATAAGCATAACTTTTATACATATATTTTTTTTGGAACAACCTGTATAAGTAGAACTAATTACAAATCATGGATTTTTTAAATATTCACAAAAAAGTACTATTAGAAAATTTTTATCAAATGCACCGTTTTGGAGTTATGGACCGTCGCGTCTACGGTGTCTCGCCCTGTATAGATGCGGAACTATTGACTTCTTTCTCCTAATCACACTAAGTATCAGATTTAATAATACCCTTTATTAAATAGAGGTACTTCATACTCAAATACGCAAAAAAGATAACTTTAAGACAAAAATAAAAAACATAAATCTACTAACATAGAGCATTCTCCATATTCAAAAAAGAAAAAAAAAACAACGAGCAATCAATCACATATCAAGACAGGTGTACCCGGTGGGTCCAATAGCAGACCTCAGCATCCTTTTTCGTTCTCGAATGTTCGCTGCGTGCCTCTGGACTCTATATGGGGACGAACCGTAGTAGTCTGCTGAACTAGACAAACCACCACACTGTCCATCTAAAAATATTCAAATAAAATGCAATTCGATAAGAAAAAAAAGTAACAAAAAAAAATATAATTCAATTCGACAATCAAAAAGTAGAGATTTCAACGAACAAAAAGCCCATCGAGTTTTTTAAAAAATCAGATATTTTGACACGAGAATTTTCGATTGAAAATTAGGGTGCTTTTTCGATATTAAGTCAAAATAAGGTGACAAAATAAATATTTTAAATCAAAAAAATTACAGTGTGTTTGGGACATAAAAAGGTAAGTTTTCACCAAATTTGGTGAAAAAAAATTTTTTTGTAAAAGATAAAAATAAAAAACCAAAAACTTGGTTATTTGAATTTTTCACATAAATTTTGTGGTTATGTGAAAAAAGTGTAAATACAAAAGTTGTAGATTTTTTTATTACCTACAACTTTGCCATTTAACTTGTTTCCATAGGAAATCTAGATAAACTGTTTTCTACCCTTAAAAACTCACCCCCTTCCACTTCCCGATCTCAGATCGCTCGTAAATTATTTTTCCTTTCGTTTTTGTTATATTCTCTTCCTTTTCCAATGGGTTTCATACTACTATTATTTTATTTCGTTTCAAAAATTATCGACCCTGGTCTATAAAGGGAATTTTAATCATAACATTTCCGTTTGAAGGGACATTGTAGAAAGCACGATTTAGAAAAAGAAGAAGAATAATTTCTGTAGTGCCCAAAATGTTTGTAAATTAAAGTGGGAAATATGAAGCCACCTCATATCTGAATTTTCTTAAACGTAATAAGATGCAAATAATTATAAGTACAGTGGAGATATTTCAAGTTAATTGAGAGCCAATATACAAAGGATCTGCTATAAATCAATAATGTTTTAAAGAATGAAATATTCCTACCTGTGTTATGATGAAGACTAGACAAATAGTGATGCTGTAGCCCAGAATTGGAAGAAGGTCTCGAAGCGAAGGCACAACTGGGCAGATCAGAAACTTCCTCTTCTGACATGTCTCCTGCACTATATCCAAATTGTAAGCTTAAAAATACAAGGAAGGAAAGTGCGTTACACAGAGGGACAACATCCAACGAGGTGGTGTGTAATAGTTAAACAATACAAACGTAATTTTTTCTACTGTGATGTGCATAGGTTTTATATAATCATTATAAATCAACATGCATATCATTTTATTGAAACATTAAAATACAATAAAAAATTACATATTTGAAATTTATTAAAATTTTAATTATTCTTGCTTTGTATAATATTCAGTTTTTAGTCCACTTTTTATATTTTTTTATTTCTACATTATATTTAAATTTGGTACTTCAAAGTTTTTAAGTTTGTGAACACTTGAGAAATAGGAGTAGTTTGGACAGCACAGAAATTAGCATATTTTCAATTTAAAACGTCTGCTATTGAGTAAAAAGTCAACATTTTGGAACACTTTGTATAGGTACAAATTTCTTTAACGTTAAAGGAAATTTCCGAAAAATTGACGGTACGTCTTCCCTCGCCTGGCGAATAAAATATAAAATAGGCGATTTTTTAATAATTTTGACTCCGTTGTCTAAACTACTCATCTTATAATAATAATAATAATAAATGTTTATTAGCCAAAGAACAATAGAAATTTTACAAACAACAAAATTTGCTAACAAACAAAATATATAATTAATCACAGAAGCGTCACCCCAGAAGAGGATCAGCTTGTATTGCGATATACTACTACTACAAAAACAGGAATAGTTCATAATTATATTAGTTGTCATAATCGGGTATATTGTCATATTCGGGTGTATTGTTATAATCAGGAATATTGTTTTAGTTATTGCATTAAACCATTTTTAATACGCTTCGTAAATTTTGTGACTACACACTGTAAAATGGGTAAAGATTTTAACAATCGGAAAAACTGACTAATTTCGGACATATTTGTACTTTAATGATGCGCAGCCGTTGCTGATTCACAAAATCAGGGTTGCCAAATTTCCGATTTATCCGAATGTCCATCGTATTAAGATGATTTTAAGACAAATGACTATAAACATGACTTTTACATAACTTTTAGATAGATACCAACTTTAAAAGAATTATTCAGTTTTTATATTTGATATATAATCAAACTTAGTTAGTTTATACTTTATTTTTAAAATCTCGTGAGAGCAGGGTTATCGACTGGGCTGCAAAATTGCTTATGGGGTATCTAAAAAGTGGAGTCTCTAAGTTAACAGTCATTAAGATATTCCAGTACTAGAAGATAGAATACACAACATATTGTCAAAGTAACTTAAGGGAACTGGAAGATATCTGTATATACACTTGGATTCTAGTGATTAGGTATATTGTTAAATAATTGTTATAGGTTTTTAAAGATTATAAATCAGTAGACTCAGCAAGAATAATATAAATTTAAATTTAAAGCAAAAAATAATATACATACATAAGGTTCATAATAGATAAACATGCATCATATATATATATATATATATATAATGAAATTACAAATTCTACATCTACTGTTATATACGGCACATTTGTGGGACAAATCATATTTATTTATCCATTCTATACTAAAAGGCCGAATTAGATGACTCTGACTTCATTAATTTAATTGGTGACGTCGTACTAATTTGGTGTAACTGATTTCTCATTCCACTAAATGACAACAACTGAGCGTATTAGGCATCAATGACGTCAGAGTCATCCAATTCGGCTAAAGGGTATAGACTAACAAATATGACTGTCACCATTTGTGACGGAACCACTAATGTGCCGTATTATGAGAAAAACAGAAAATATACAAAGTGTTTTACTAAGATGGTATATTAATTTAGTATACGATCCCAGTTGAAAGATTAATTTTTAAATTTGTGTTAAAATTTTTTTAATAAGAATTAAAATACCTTAATGTCTCTGGACATTTGTAAAGAATTAAAAAAAATGAGGTCACTATTTTTTTATAATAAAAAATTCTTAGAACTAAGTCCGTATACAAATAAATGGATTACACATAATTTACAAAAAAAGTGAATTACTTACGACGGTGGTGACGATGAAGAATCTGGTAATTGATGCCCGCGATTTGTCATTTTTTTATATCGCTTTTTTAAAATCACTGCTGGAGCAATATTGAAATCTTTTATCCAGATATCCTGTACCACAAAAATTGAGACAGTAATTTACTAATAAAAATTCATTGACTTCTACTACCGAGATATGTCGCAAATATACTGAAAATTAATCCCTAGGGATTCAATTTATATACAGACAGTTGAATATTAAGAACGTCATTCATTGTTCGTTAGGTTTACGTTTGTTAAGGGTGAGTTTTAATAATTTTGAAGTATTGATTCAGGGGTGTGACCACCTTTCTTATAACCAATGGGAATTTTTGTTCGAACTGAACTAGGGTTGATGCTCCGTGATTGGTGAGTTCTAAGTATGGTGGAGAAGTTAGGGAGAGGTTCTTTTAGTGAGTTATGCTTGTTTGAAGTGTTTTGGTTGTGACAGGTTGAAAATGAGCTATCAATTGCAGATACGTGTGTTTAATGGGTGCTTATGAAGTCTACAGAAAGAAAATATTTTAAATCACATCTTTAAGGCTACGCTCCCTTTAAAAATTGCTTAAAAATAATTGTATGTTTTGAAAATCTAAGAGATTTTCAGTTGATTTTATATTAATTTTAAAGAAAAGAAAAAAAAGTTTAGCTATAAGATCAAATTAAGTGTTGACAAAATATCTTAAAAAAGGTATTTAAAAACAAAGAACAATAATTATTTGACTGCTATTTTTTTAGAATTTTCTTATATTACAGTCATTTTAATATAATACATAGTAAACTTCATATTTTATGTAAAAACGTCCATAAAATGTGAACTTAGGACTCTTTGAAGTTTTGTATATTTTTGTAAAATTGCTTTTTGTCACTAGATTTATTTCCACTGTATTTTCGCTATTTAGCTTTACTCCTTTCAATGCCCTGAGCCCCAAAATTGAAATCGTCTTTGACTTGTATGAATAGTACTCGTATGTAACTAAAATTTTAGAACTAATAGCAAAGAATGAGTTTTAACACTTTTAAAAACAGGATTTTCTGCATCAAAATTTTCAAATCTCTTAACATATTTGGAAAAAATATAATATTATATATATAGTTCTAGTTAAAATTAATTTGTAACGTTTTACTTTTTGGCTTGCTCAGAGTCAGACTTGAAATAGTTATGGTATATCTACATTATTTTATTTTTAGATCATGACTGTAAAAATAATATAAACATGGAATGTATAAGTCTGGCCTTAGGAAATCTTAGGATCAAATATAAATAAATCAAATCCTCACCGTTACATCCCTTAAGAAGGTAAAAAGGAGCAATTGTATTCTTTTTATATTATATTATTCTTTAGAAAGACATACCACATTTTTGATGGTCATCCTCTTCCTCACTATCAAAAGAAACTATGACGGGATCTAAATAAAGATATTTATTCATTACAGAAAATACTAAGAATATCAATTCCACATTTTTCTCCAGAGTATGTGGAAAATCCCAATGTACAAATAGAAATTATACATTTGCAAAATAAAGGCAAACGACTAATTAATTTATTTCAACAATAATTTCCAAGATTGTGATCCTGATACATACACAACAGAACCTCCATCGTCCATGGTTTCAACAGAACCTTTGCACAAAAAGTAAAAAAGGAAAATAAACGAAACTCTTCTATTCTGTTTAGATATAATTTGTCAAGTTTACCAATTACATTAAATTGGCAAACAAACATTTTGTATCTGATACATCCTGGAACTCTCAGATTAAGGAAACTGGTCAATGTGGACTCACACAGTGCAATGAACACCAATTAACTAACAACAAACCAAAAATAATAAATAATCTGGAAGGTGTTGTATTTCTCTCAGTTTAGATGCAGTTATTGCGGTGATGCCAAGCATATATGAAATATTTAATCAAGTTTTCTGCGCAGGACAGGACTGGAATAAATTACAACAGGAAAGCAGGAAATTCTATGCCTCCAAATTGGCAACTACGTTGCTTGATCAGGTTTTTGGCATTTGTTTTATAAGAAATCTAATTGTGAAACGTTACAAATCAATTCTAATTAGAATTAAACTGCTTTTACCTCCTAAATAATAAAGTCATTAGTATAAGTAATTTTTTTGAACAGAATCCAAATGTGGGCTTATGATAATTTTTAATATTTCAACATACCTAAATGAAGTCTCTCCAAGAATGTATTAATAGTTATGTAAAGATGCAGTAAAATAAATTAATTTTACTTCCAAGTACGAATTAATTATTAATAATTAAGTATTAAAATCTACTGGCATTAAATATTTAAAAAATCTTTGTTCTCGCAAACTTGTAATTATTTTGTAGATAAAAAAGGTGAGGAAAAATTAACTATAATTTTTTTTTGGTTTCTTTATACTCTTCCAAATCTGATAAATGATTTCAAAATTTTGATCGGTATGCAAGGTATGTTATAAGTTATTAAAAATGCCTAAATCCCGACCTGCACTTTGATTTTCTGTTAGAGTGAATTTGGAGCTGTGAAGTCAGATTCTTTTACTCATCAAGTATGAACAATTATAAGGGATCGTTAAAAGATATCACTTTAAAAATCCATATTAGGATGAAATATTTCAGAAAAATGTGATTTTTGAAAAAATTTTAATGTTAATTTTAAAGTATTTGGAACAGTACCATGAGTTGATTATACGGGATGGCAAGGTTTTGGGTACTCTATTTCTCAAAATCTACTTAAACAAAATATTGAAATTTCGTAACTGTAAACAATAGAAAAAAGTATTACCTATTCTAATAATATTCTAATATGAGAGAATGTTCTTGAAAAGTCATAGTGTAGCTCACGTAAAAACATCTTCAAAATTTTCAATAGGACATGCTGTATATTTTTAGATTTTTGAAAGTGTCTGGTATGACTTCAACAATATAATATCTGTGGAGGCCTTCATTTAAAACACTTATAATTAGATCTATTAATATGGAACACATTATTCTTTAGCTTTTAATACAGACCATAAGTATCTGGAAAAGCAAAAATCGAAATATTAAGGTAGCTGCTCAAATTGATGCCCACCGTTAGTAATGTAATATTCAAATATTATTGAAATATTGGTATTATATGTTGCTTTAAGATCGGTTCATCGGTTCGCCGTATTTTTTCTATTCTTCAAAATTGACAAGCGTATCAATATACATATTACTCGTGAGTGGAAAGGAACTCCGGGTTCACACATTGGGCCAATATTGGCTCCAACAATATTCGCCCAATATTTGTATCGGTAAAATAACATTGGAGCCAACGTTTGATCATATCCGAAACGAGTCGGTTTTTTTTGCCAAAGATCAAAAATTGGCGACAACATTGGAGATCGGGGCCACACATTAACATTCTGTTTAGTCGATGTTTAGCAATAGCAGGTTGAGGATCTCTCAGCAATATCAGCGAAATTTAACGAAATTTACCAAAGTTTTTAGAACTCCATAATAAAGGCCGATAAAAATAAAAATGCAGTTGCTGATGTATGACCACGCATGTATCATTTCCCTATATCCCCGTCACATATGTTATTGGCTCTGCATGTAAGTACCTAACGTTGGTCACAATAAGTAGCCGCTTCAAGAAAGTGTTTTAAAAACTTTAGAACTCTCGATTCAATTTTGCCGAGACTGCTGAGAGGTCCTCAACCTGCTATTGTTAAACATCGACTAAACAGAATGTTAATGTGTGGCCGCGATCTCTAACGTTTGCGCCAATGTCTTTGAACTTTGGCGAAAAAACCGATATGTTTCGGGTATGATCCAACGTTGGTTTAATGCTATTTTATCTGTACACACATTGGGCGAACAATGTTGGAGCCAACGTTGATCCAATGTGTGGATCCGTGGTAAAGACATAATAATTATATGTAGGTTCTAATACTTTTAAAAACAAAAATATATTAAAACGTATTGTAGGCTGCTTATATATAATTGTTATAAACAGTTTATTGTTACTATGGGTACCGGCCTCATTACATTTAAAATTTTGTGCTGATGTTACGTTATCGGAAATGTGACCTTGTAACAATATCATTTTATACCTCAAGTACTTTCTACTGTTTACAATTACCAAATTTTGATATTATTCTTTAAATAGTTTTCGAGATGAAATGTCTCTTTACATTTCAAATACGTACGATCTAAATAATGATCAGCGCGTGTTAAGCGCATGCTAGCCTCGTGAATACAAATTCTCGTAACTCTATTGAGCGAGCGAACGAGAGACAAAATGTGTTACCGGGGTGGTATTCGGTTAGTTGGTTGCATACAGTTGAGACAATTGTAACAAAATATTTGTTGAAAATATTTTTTAGAGTAAACTTCTTTACTATTCTTGATTTTGGCTGTATAACTGTCACTTTTATTGCACAACGAATATGTTATTAATGTCATTGATTTCCTTTCGTTGGAGTATTTTATTTGAGCATAATTAGGCCGTGTTCTAATTAGGCGTTTTGGTACTTCAGTTAATATTATTCGTATTTGAAATGTGAATAGCTATTATATTGCCAAAAACCTCGTGAATCACTATGTAAAATAAAAAACAAATTAGAATATAACGAAGAGTAATATAACTATTAATGAAGGATGATTTTGGGCTGTTAAGGTACCCCTAATCACGGCTAAGTGCATTTAACTTTTAACCAACCTTTATAGGCACAAATATTAAAAAAACATTGCTTCTTTTCGTCGATGCTGAAACTTATTCCTAATTTAGATATGACATAAGCAAAAAGGATAAAATTAACTGGGTGAGCGCTTTTATTTCCCATCATAACCTGTTACATAATAGGATTTTTTTCACTATGCACATCTATCTCCCCTAATAAAAATTATCGGTGATAACTTCTTTCCGGAACTAAACACATAAAATGACAGTAATCTTCCACACTTGAATATGTCGGCAAACAACTAGTAACAATGCATAATAATAGTATTTCCGCAACTTTCCCAGGGGATGTCACCCCCTAGCCCTTTCCTAAACTAGGGCTATAATATTTTCTGACTGGGCCGCTCTAACCACTGACCCTTTGTCCTTAACATATTGCCTATGCTTATGGGAGCGTGGCTTTAATATTTAAGGGTCATTTAAAAATGTACAAGGGATGTGCAAAAATTAGAACATTTTAGATTGATAACTTTTTATTCATTTTTTATATTTTATATAAAAATAAAGAGCATAATAAAACCTCCTTAGTAATGTTAAATGCAATAGAGCTGAAAAAATAAATTCAATAAATCTGAAGTAAAACTTAGATAATTGTATCGTTGATTTGTAGAGTTTGATGTTCTATTCTGTAAAAAGTAAACGAAACAATAAATTTTCCTGCTGTTGCTTTCGTTACACGACGAAAATATTTTATGGATCTCAAGTACCGTCACCTCCAAAGAATAATGTAATTTCTTTCAATCAACAATAATTTTGTTACCTTACTTCTTTCACCTACAATTTTTTTTTTAATTTTTTAATATTTAATAAAACAAATGAACAGCTTTTATTCTATTTATCTGTTTACCTGTTTAATATAAAGATTCTTTAACAATATAATGTTGTTTAAATTTGTTAAATGTCCAAATATATTGAATTCTTTATTTTCTCTGCCCAATTTTTCTGTCCGTAATTGTTTTATAAGAATTTGTTTTCCGATTTTTTTTATAATAGCTATATTTTGTGCGCCCATGGTATCACCGAAGGTGAGATCACGTGCGTGTGAGTTGCCCGGGAAATGGGAGGAGGAACTCATTCATTCCAAGGAAGAGCAAACAGAAAATTTACCACCGATTTCACGGCTCCTTGAATTCTTTTTCTGGTGGTGATTTGTTAAAAGCCACACAAGTCACGGTTGCGTCAATTAATTTATTATCTGTCATTATTTATCGTTTCAATTGGATCAGGATCATCAAGGGGAACTAGGAATTCCCACAGTTCTAGCGAAAACAGTGAATTTTTAAAATAATTATAAAAGATCAAAAATAAAAATTGAAATAATTTTTTTTTTTTTTTATTAAAAGAAAATTAAGAAAAAGATACCCAGGACTAGTTATTAAACGAGAAGTCGAAGACGGGACAAACATAATATTTATTTTAAATATCCCACTAAACAAAAAACAATTAGATTGAGGATGCTGAGTTTGTTATACAGGGTGTTTAAAAAAAGGATCAAATATTTGAACAAGGTATAGTATGGATCAAAATAAGTCAAAAAGTCTTAATAAACAACGGTCCATAAATTGACGGTTTCGGAGATACAGAGAGTTATTTATTTTTGAAGCAATTTGCATTTACACATCATTTTTATTGTGTATTAGACGTATTTTTGTGTGATCATCTAAAAAATATTGTGTATAAAAGTAAACTCGACAACACAAATGATTTAACAGATAGAATAAGGCAAGAAATAAATAACATTTCGCAGGAAACCATTAATAAAGTTCAACAGGAATTTATTGATCGCTTAGGACACTGTCAAGCACAAGAAGGAAGACAATTTGAACATTTACTGTAATTTATTGTGTGGCAATTTATTGTTACTGTTGTATTATTTTGTTATTTTAATTTAATTAAAGGTCTTCAAAAATACAGATTTTAAAATTATTGTATCTTCAAAACTATTAATTACCGAACACAAGTATGATATATTTTTGGAATTGTCTTGAAATTTGCAATCTAAAAAAAGTAAAATACACGGGATGTGCCATTTAAAAAAAATATCGAAGACATTATTACTCACAAATGGTTTACCCTGTATATTTAATTGTTATGTAAAAATACATTAAATTAAAATCAAAAACCGCCCTGTCTCAGGATTTTTTCTCAAAATTGTTTGTTTAGCTTAAAATGAATTTATTCTATACTTTATAAATAAAAATTATACAATTTCGAAACAAAATAAATATAATCAAAAAAATAAATTTAGAAAACCTCAGGCTAATTACATATATTAAATCAACTGAACATTATCTTTCATCAAATTTCTAATTATAAATGACTGTCACTAAATGTTTTATTTATTTATTTATTTATTTATTCTCCACATCATTATTTCGTTGGGATATATGTAGTTTGAGACGTGACCAAACATGCTCGATTAGGTTCAGGTCAGGAGAATTTGCGGGCCAGTCCATTTGTTGAATATTGTCATTTCCTTTTAAAACCATTTTAGTCACTTGGATCATTTCAATTGTTGAGCAGTTTATATAAATATATTGGTTTCATATTCATAAATTATAAAAAAATGTACACGAGGGGTCCAAATTCTGCAGGATTCATTGAATAATTTTCAGAAATGTTCTATTCTTTTTTTATTTAATCTTATTTCTATTCCACAAATTCGGGGCGATCCAGATCCCAAAATACCACCTTGAGAAAATCAAATTGAGTGCTCACAAACCGCTAAGCCTAAATACCCACCTAAAATCTTATCAAAGGTCGGCTTAAAAATTAAATAAAGATCACACACACTCGCATAAACCAACAAACATACGAGCTAATAAATTTCATGGCAAAGAACAAACGAAAAGCTCAATACCGACCAGTTGGCTTATCTTTCCGAACAATTGAATCACGGCCGCCGGCCGAACCGGCTCGGAAAATTTGGAACACGGGGTCCCTGAGCCGTCAAACCATGTTTGACACATGTAAGTGGGGTCTCTCCTGTACGGCACGTGATTCGGACACGTGGCGCCGCAAATCACTAAACGTAAAGACGATTTGTCACCGGCAGGCATAAGTGTGTTTTGAAATTGACACACCCACAATGACACAAACTATTTTCGAGTGTGTCGATGGTAATTGTTATTCTCGAAAATTGGATAAGTACAAGAGGATAAGATATATCACACAAATCCCATCAATATTTGAAGAGTGATACAGGCTTTTGGAAATATTTTTCACAATTCCATTATCGGATGCAAAAAATAGTTCCTTTCAAATATTACAAAAGGAGAATCTAAAATACTGATGCCAATATTTTGCATATCAAATATAATTAATTCCGTTTTGTATAAACTTAGATGAATAAAATATACTGGTTGAGAAATAATATTTGTATACCTATAAGAATCAATGCGAGCATAAGAGAGAGTAGTAAAAAAAAAACGAGAAAGTAAACACACATACACCATTCACATTGTGCTGGGGTTCCTTACGGTACTAATGTAAATACAAAGGAACCTCTTTCCATCAACCCCGATCTCCAGATCGGTCCTCATCATTCACACACACAATCATTCCTCTCATTCATATTTTCTCCACAATCTACACAGCTCAGAAATACCGGACGATTTCTTCTTTGAAAAATTAAAAACAATTGGCAATACTTCTTCTCCTTTCAAATGTACAACGTGGGGGTAATCTAGGTCAAACTAACACCAGGATTAAGAGCACTCAAGTGTTGACCTCAAAATTGTGGAAATGTACAGATTTTAATTTAATATATCTGGACTCCAGAACTTGTAGTTCATTCTAAAACTCTCGGTTTTTGAAAATGATTCAAAATTTGTTCTAAAATTTGTTAAAATTTTTGTGAAACTCAATTGTAGCAATTGACTCACTACCTCTTTCCTTTTCAAATGTAGACCATGGTGGTAATCGCAGGTAAACCCAGGATTGTACATCCTCAAGTACGAGATAACCACGAGCACCATAGTCTATGATAATCTATATAGGTCAGTAAATTTCTGAACAAAGACTAATCAGGCAAAGGGCAGCTAAAAGCGAGCGTGTGCTATAGGAGCTAGATTAATAATAGCCCTTACGACAGCCCCAAAACTTCTGCTAAATTTTTAAACAATGTTTAGCGTCAATTGTAGTGAAGTTAGATCTGTATGAAGTAAACTACACTAAACTTCCAATGTCCAAACAATCACAAATAAAAATCGACTTTGATCAAAATATTTATTATTTTGTACATATTAACAAATGTAATAAATTGTCTCATGCAAATTACAAAAATCCATGAATACAAAAATATCAACTAATGAGTATATAGATAATCATAATGAAATAAATATCATGAAATAATTATGACAATATTGAAGTTTAGATGCAAAATATTGTTATTTTATGAATATTAAAACAATTAAAATCTTTTGACAAAGTATGAGTGACGTGTTGTCTCAAGTATTAAAATAAAAAATATGGAATATTTATGTTACAAATATTATACATTATGTACAATTAATAATGCATATAAAATGATAAAACGAATAAAATAACACCTGTAAATTTCCTTTTTTTTTGTCTTTTTTTTAAAGTCTGTATTATCAAAAAATTGTTATATTTAGTATCAAATATTAAATATGAACAATTCAAAACTATAAGAAAAGTTATAAAATAATGATTTACGCCACAATAAATTTTAAAAAACTTCAACACAGATTAAAAAAATATTTCAACAAAATACTCGCATTTAAAATATCGAGAAAAATCGTTTTCGTAATCAAGCCCACTGCATTGTTTAAACTATTGACAAGCCAATTCACTCGCTCGATTTTACCCCCACATAGAATACTCTTAAGAACCCTCCTTTACAAGTTCCACGTAAGTGGCAGGGAAAATTCCAACACTTCCATTGCATTCTCCAAGCCACCATCCGTCTTCTTGTTTGCGATATACAGTGATGATATCACCAATTCTTATTAGAAGCTCGTCGTGCATGTTTGGAGTGTAAGTGTAAATAGCACGGCAACTGGCTATTGGATGAATGGGGGTGTCTTCTGTCGAGCAAATATTTTCGCCTGTACTACTGCAATTCGATGAAAATTCATCTACAACAGAAGAAATAGACACAAATTTAAAAAACTAAGAAATCGAATAGATTGTCTATCTAAATAACAGAGACCTTTCAAATGAGGTGTGAGATGACCCTTGTTTTTATTTAAGAAAGTAAAGTACGGGTTTCCCACTGACTGCTGGAATTTTCTTCATCTATTAGTCCTGATACTTTTATTGAATATATCAATGGAAATGCTAAAATAAATGCTGCGGTAGGAGAAGTAGATTCTGTATTTTGGCAACCAGGAAGTACTTGCAATGTTACAGAAATGTCATTTGATTAATCAGAATTAGAATTAACAAGATTTAAATCTAATTTTTTACCAGAGACCATACAATAGACCACAAAATCGTTTTGTGATTCTTTAAGGGTATAAGAAACCGTATTTATACTATTTTGCATGAATATTTGTTCAAGAGAAAGCTTTGTTAATTAGAAAGATGTGTACATGATAAAGTTTTGTTCAAAATGGATGATTTGCAAAAATTATAGGAAACTTTAAGTTTTGTATTTATTAAAACACAATTAAAAATATTAAAAATTGTTTACCAAAATCAGAATCGGGCTGATTCGAGTTTCCATCGGCAGCTCCTCTGTCTAGCCAATCAGGATCGTCGACATCGTTATTATGTGGATCAGAGTTATCTGATTGATTCGATTTCGTAGATTTTTGACTAACAGGACTTCTGTCCGAGTCTCCCCATTCGTCTTTAAGCCATTGTGGTACCTAAAAATATAAAAAAATAACTTTTATCGTACTAAATTATAATCTAATAAATATAATAAATAATAATATAATAAATTATAATGAAATAAATATTCTGAAGACGAACTATTTTGAAAAATTACGTTAAAAGTCTTATTTCTTAACAATAATAAAATATTTTACCATCGTACACTAACCTTTAAAACGCTTTGTTGAAGTCCTGATTTATCTCTCGTGATAGTAATATGAGATGATATAGTATGGTTTATTCTTGGTCTACTGTCCAATTCAGCCAAAGCATTTTGTACTTTATATTTTGCTCCTTCCAAATATGTTAACATAGATTTCATCTAAAAATAAAACACATTGATTGTTAACTAGCTAAAGCAATATTTTTAGAAGACAAATATCTTCAATATCAAATAATTGTTAGGAGATTTATAATATATATGTACTTATTATATTAATTTTAATAATACATCAGTTGGTATTTCAAAATATTAAATGAGTACGCCAATCATTCGAATAAAATAGGTAGATAATTTTATTTTTAGTGTACTGACTAAGTGAGACCTGTAACCATGATTAATTTGCTGATTACCTACAATGATATTTTTTATAAAAGTAAATATAGCTTTTGCATAAAAACTTTGGATCTCATTGCTATCTATGCGGTTTTACATTACATACATGTTTAATTGGATTATTTTGGTCCACGTTAATAATAAACATCATAATTTTAACCATTCCAAATATTTTTGTGGTAAAGATTGCATAAGAAATCCAATTGACAAAGAATAAAATACCTTGAGGTTAATTTTTTCTTTTTAGGTCACATTAAAATAATTGTTGAATTTCGATTATTAAAGATGATTCAGAATAGCATTTATTTAACAACGGGACTATTTATATGTGCTTCGATTGAAAAGGTGACTTTCATCAATTTGCAACAAAAATATTTTTAAATGAATTAAGAATTTTATAAAAAATGTTTTTTTCCTTACGTGGTATAGCTTTTCTATGACACTTTGTTGAGAGTCTTCAGATCCAAAACTAGGTGTTTGTTTTATAGCCTTAGATAAATTTTCTAAACCAATTTTAGACTTCTTTTCTCTTTCCACATCTTGTCTGATCAATTGTAATAATTTTACTAGCGCCTAAAACAAAAATATATGAAAAAATATATTCGTAAACGATCAAAAGGTTGAAAATGTTTTGTTGAAAAAATTGAAGATAATTAACAAGAAGAAAATACAAATTTTTGAAACTATTTTTTGGCAATTTTCTATAAAGTTGATCTAGAAAACATTTTCAATATTTTTGAAGAACGCTAGTGGTGAAAGGAATTTTCTTGAAATTAAAAAAGCCAAATAAATATAAAATAGTTCAATAAAAATTACCTGTTTTCTCCTCTCCCTGTTCATAGCTAACGTAATGTGTTCGCAATAGAAGTCCGGTAACAACTGTTCTGATACTTGCTGAGAGCTCTGCCTCAAGTTTTGAATAGTTGTTAAATCTTTGGTGGGATCTGCTTGGTTTACAGGACCTTTTAATCTCTCTGAAGCCTTAATAACAAACGAAAATATTTTAGCTCTAGCTCAATACAAAAACAAGTAATGTTGTTTCATTAAAATATATATTTTAATATCTGGGCTACGTTTTTAATTTTTAATGAAAACCTTCAAATAATAAAGTACTAAAGTTCCATTATAAGTTTTAATAATTTTTAGAAATTAATTTTGCCATAAAGTTTTTTTAATATAGAATTTTTGCAAATTTTTGTTTATGTACTAACCTCAATTAGTCTAGGTCCTACGTAATTATTATGATGTAAGTAAGAAGTAAGAACTCCTTTAAGGTTATTTAAACGTTCTTCTTCTAAGGCTTGGAATGTGCTAGCGCCTCGTAATACTGCAGATTCCCATTCAAGTCTGAAATAATTAATATGGTACAAATATAGAAGTGGGGATGATATTTTAGTTTTACTCTACATATTTTTTTGAGTTACCTTGCTCTCTCGGCTCTCACACAAAGTGAATAATATTCAACATCAGCTTTTTTAACGGCATCCTCAGCTTTGCGTTTTTTCACTTCCAACTATAAAAGTTAAAAAAGTATTCATAAATGAAACCGATCAACCAAAGGAAATTTAAATTTGTGAAACAGAGCAACGTCCTTAAAATTGTGCCTAATTTAAATATTTAGAAATAGTTTACCTTTGTATTGTCCTTATCACTGGAATGCTGTTTCATTTGTGCTAATTGTATTAGACTAGAACTTTTTGAAATGCTGCAAAAATAAGTTTATATTAGCCCTTTCTATAGCGGTAATAGTTATTCAATATGTCCCCCTAAGTTAGAATCATATGGAAAACTTTTTTATTATTAATTTTAGGAAAAAAAGTTATTCTTCATAAAAAGTTCTGCATTATCTAAAACCTAGAATACAGTCATCAAATATCAAATTTTTTCAGTGGTATACGAGGTTTGTCAAAAAATATGAGTTTTACTCAAGAGTAAAGTACCTTTAAATTTGACAATATCGAAAAATGTTACTAAAAAAAGTTGATCAGAATTAAAAATTACGTTTAAATATGCAAGTACATCCTTTTAAATTAAAACTTCAGATTATTTTCTTTTTTACTAATTTTTCTATTTTGAATGAACATTTATCTCTTGTGATTACGAAACACATGATAACCTTTTAGTTTTTCGATGTTTTCTAATAATTTTGCAATTAAATCGCGTAATAAGTGCACTACAGTTAAATTTGCATTATTGTATTAACATTTTTTAGTAAAATTAATAATAAATATGTTTTCCATATGATTCCAACTTAGGGGGACATATTGTATATATAAATTTTATAGATTTCCGATACACTACGTAAAAAATATAAAATCTCGGCATAAAGAAAAGTAAATAATTAGTTCATTTAATTATTATTTATTTTATGAGTCAGTCTTAAGTTGTTTTTGAACGAAAACTCGCATAAATAATATACTACGAATGGCATATTCATTCTATTATTATATACCGCCGTTTATTTTAGTAACAAATATATAATATAAAGTTATAAGTAAAGAAACTTACGTTTGTTTTCCATATTTATTAGTATCTAAAATTGCAGCATCCTGAAGTTTTTCGTTTTCCCTTGCACAATTATGGCTGTGCTTCTTTCCTTTAGCTTCACTAGTTCGCCACTCGGACAATAATTTTGTTGCTTTATCCACCTGAGACTCTGATTGCTTCCTTATCCTAAAAATATTGAATATACGTTAATATTAACAAGTAACACGAATTTTAAACAATTTGAAATGCTAGATTTATGGAAATTATCCAAAGATGAGATGACGTTGAATACAGTGGAATCAACGTCTCGTAATTTTATTCCATCGATATTTCCCAGTGTACATCTTTCCAATTACGTAATATACTAAGTTAAAAACTAACCTATGTTGAGTTTCGGTGAGCGTTTTCAAAGGTTTGGCAGTTTCTTCTAGCAAGGCCACGCCTAGTAGCCTGTGAGCTTCGGCCTTGGTTTCTAGTTCTAGTGCTACAGCCTTCCATGCTTCATTTACGCCACCAACGTTTTCTCGACAGGCTCTTGAGAGTTTGGTGCTTAACTTTGACAGACTTTTGGCGTACTGCGTTTCAGCTTCGGCCCTACAAAATACCGCAAAATCGACCATTTTAAATTAATTTCTATGAAATTCTGAATAAAATTAACCCATTGAGAGAAAATGGAACTTCACATTTTTAATGAAAATACGAAAATATGTATTTTTCTAATTTACTAGACTATATTTCGAAAAATAATTGGAGGAATAGTTGGTGCCTACTACAACATACGATATTATAAATATTCATTAGATATTTTAATCCAAAGCGATTTTTCATAGGGAACTTTTTATGTTTGGTATATTTTCTATTATCGTTCCTTACCTTTCTTGAAGAATTTGTGACAACTCTTTGCAAAAATCTCCTCCTTGTTTGACGTATCTTCGCAAATCCTCGAAACCATTTTGACCCTGAAACCAAATTATAAAATTGTTATTTTAATGGTACAAAAAAGTAGTAAGTTATGATTCTTTCATTAAAATAATTATTATGACGTAATTATAATAATTTGCGGTTAATATTGTGCGCAAGCAATATTTGGTCAGTAAGTTAGACTAACACAATGAAATAAGGGAAATTAGACAACGGAAATACAGTATTTTACAACTTGCTATTTTTAACTTCTTACTTAATTCACAATTTGTGTAAAATATAAAACTAAATGGTTAAATAATACCAATGATATTAAATTAATTGTTGCAACTCTTACTTTCTGAAGGTTATTCATAATAAATACTGAAAGATAAATAATACTTATCTTGAATTTCCACAGTTTTCCAAAGCGTTTTAATATGTATTCAGGTCTACCTAGGTTTCGGTATCTGACAATACCATTTTCCAAGACAGATAATAATAATGATATTAGTTATTCAATTTTAAAAACCAAAATTATTTATGTATTTTGAATCACTGATGCAGTAATCTATCTAGTTTATTTCTCGATAGGTAATTTTCTGCCTCAATTTTTTATACTGTCTTTAAATAAATAATGTTTGCTTTAACAATCCTGAGTTGAATTAATTAGATACCAGAGAGCGAATAATTTTATATTGAAATATATTTCAAGTATTTTTATTTTGGAATTTTATGAGATACTTCATACTAACATTCTGTAACTCTAGACAAGCTTCAAAATTGCTTTGTTGTGTAAAATAAATTGGTATTTACGTTCCAGTAGCAAATAAAATAATTTTGTTAATTTAAGTCCAAATTGCTTCCGTATGGTGAAAATTAAAATCGGATATTTACAAACAAAATTGTCCGCATTGTAACGCCATCAATCTTGGCCAGACCCTCATAAACTTTTTACTGTGAACTCAAATCTACAATTAATAACGCAATTGAAACAACAGTGGAAATACTTAATATAGGTAACAAAAAAGAAGAACGGTTATAAAAAATCTCCTTTCAAATCTAGAAAATGCTTAAGTTCCTGTAGAGGCAAGTCAATTGTATATAGTCGATATTAAATAGGGTCGATTGCTTCTTAGAGAATTTCAGCTTTGACTGTATTAGTTAGCTCATAATCATATTCCAATGGGAATCAGGAAATGGTAAATGGCAAGAGGTTGTTTTAATATTGTACATAAGGCTAAAATATCCAAACGTTGTCGTCAATAAATGGCTGATAATCAAGAAACTTACTTAGTTCATTTATCACATTGATGACACTATGAATTTATTTTTTGAAACCAAACTAAGGATGTAGTATTAACTGGTAATTGGTTTTAGATAAAAATGCAATTATTTTCATTATGTATAATTTTATAACATTTTTTCTAAAACCGATCTAATTAAATACATTCAGAAGGTTTTTATAAATGGATCGTAAGCACTATGTAAATATTAAATAAATAAAATCCGCCTTCTGACGGCACTAAATTTTATACTTAGTAATATTTATTTTAGGTATTATATTTACAAATGATCAACGATATCGCTTGTCACAGTCACACCCACATTTATTGTATTTTATCTTGATAAGTATATTTATTGACTCCCATTATTTAGTTTGTTCAATTAATGATTTAAAGATTGGTCGGTTATTCAACCCGTTTAAATTTAAATAAGATATATGGATAGATGCCTAAGAAGAAATAAAGAAAAAATATAAACAATTATAAATAAATTAAATTTTTATATTATTTTATGGATGAGGTATTACGATTATGTTATTACACATTATTAATAAAATATTTGTATTTTTAAGTATTCGAAAAGTAAAATAGTTATAGATATTTTAATAACGGATAATCGTGGTAGTATTATATTTTTTTAATTTTTTGTATTAAATCTATATAGAAACAGGGATATTTAAATTATTTTATATTTATTATATTGTTAGAAATTAGATGAATGATACATGATGGTTTAAAAAAATAGTAAATTTATTAGTCTTCTTGCCACTTTTTTACTTTCAGTAGCGCAAGTTACAATCCGAACGAAATAATAAATCATTAGGGTTAAATAAATTGTGTAATGGGAATATGGCTTCATAGGGCATTTACTTTTAATATTTTTATTATTTTGTTCACTCTACCAAATCATTACTTATTATAACATATTAATATTGTATGTACATGAAAATTCCTTATTTATCGATTAACCTACAATAAAAGATTTTTTACTGTGTTTTATTACTAAATAGTAAATTATTATCATGTACATAAAAATGTCTTTTACGTTGGTATTGCTTAAAGGAAGCAAATAGTATACAAGACGTGTTTAGTTTTCTTGGTAGCATTTTTAAAGCGACGTTTCTTTGATCTATGGTTGCGAACTTTAGTATTTCAAAATAATAAGAATGTTGAGGAAAACACTCGTTGGTGATTTTAAGAATACTTAACTTATTAACATGTCATTATTCCACTTTGATAAAATACTAGTTTATTAAAACAAAAAATTATTTATTTATAATAGTAACTGTATCACATGTCCATAACACAACTTATTCCTGAGATAAGAGGTAACCTTTTGTAAGCATACGATTTATATGAATGAGATAAGTTTTTTAAATTTAAATACAAAATTTCATTTTTATAATTTATTATACAAGAAACCGATACTTCCAATTTTTTTAAACTTTTTTCTGATCATGTTTACCTCTGAGTGTTTATCACTTTTCAGTTAGGATTAACATGTACAATTAATGCGTCACTGTTATGAAATAATGGTAGTTCGAACCACAAACATTATCTCTTTCCAAACGCACATATAATATAATTTAAATCCAATCGACTTTACAATCATTAATATAGTAGTCAAAAAACCAGTAATCGCTCTAATCGCGCGCCCATTTAAAAGTAATTAGTAGGTGTAGGGCCATTTCAAATTCATAACATAACGAGCTTTCAACGAGTTAGTGACCGAAAAATAATGTACAGAAGACAAATATTTTATTTAGTGAATTTTATGGTAGTTTTTGTAGTGGCTTACTCGGCATCTCTTAGAACAACTCGACAGACTCATATGTATCCTCCAAGGCATGTATTTCACTACGGACCGTATCACAACCCATTTCCGGATTTTAGTTCACCATGGAATGACTTTCCAAGGTATGATATATATTCTAAATATTCCTCATATCCTTACCATGATGATAATACCAATTACTATGATTATAGAGAAAATTATAGAGAAAACTATAGAGAAAATTATAGAGAAAACTATAGAGAAAATTATAGAGAAAACTCAAGATCCGACACATGCGGAGTATCTTTAAAAATCAATCAGCTTATAGTAAATGGTGAAGATTTTGATGAAGGTACTTATCCTTGGATGGCAGCGTTGTTTGCTGTAAGAGCAAATGGACCATCGTTTATATGTGGTGGTACTTTGGTGTCCCAAAAACACATAATAACAGCCGCACACTGTGTCAACCAGAACACTAGTACAATTGATCCAAAGGATTTGCTAATAGTTTTAGGAAAATGCAACATACAACAGATATCTATAAATGACAGCAATGTTTTTAAAGTAGAAGCGATTCATTCACATCCTGATTACAAAATGCTCTCTGGTGATGGCGACATAGCAGTGGTGGAACTACAACAGGACTTAAATTTTAGCGATACTGTTAGACCAGCTTGTCTGTGGTCGCAGAGCTCCGATTTAGAAGACATTGTTAGACTAAGAGGTATTGTGGCTGGATGGGGCCGGAACGAAAACGGAACTCTTTCCCTTGAACGACCACGGGCTGCAAGAATGACCATAGTTTCTCAAGAAACCTGTTTAAGAAGCAACGCCCAATTTATATCGGTAACATCCGAGAGGACTTTCTGTGCAGGATCGAGGAAAGATTCCGGACCTTGTAATGGGGACAGTGGGGGCGGATTAGTGATGCCAGTTAGGAGGCAGTGGATGTTGAGAGGATTAGTTTCTTTATCCCTAAGTTCGGGTATTCCTGTTCTTGGTTGTGACTTAAGTTTTTATGTCGTTTACACTGATATAAGCAAGTTTTTGGATTGGCTGTACACTATTATCAAATAAAATTTTTATAATTGAATATATACTTTTTTACCTTTCCATGATAGTTGTTTACAATGTAGTAAATGCCTGGATTTTTTTGTTAAAATTAGGAAGATTAATTAACCCGATCCCATTACTTTTTTATTAATTTTTTAACGCTGTAATTAATAATATAAGTACGTTCGTTATCATCCTAATAAAGTAAATAACTTTAATTGTAGCACTAGGATCATAAAGAAAAAAAAATGCATCAATATCGACTATAACATTTTATGGTACAATTTCTGAATCTGTGATTAAATATTTTTCATTAATTTTATAAATAATTCCTGCCATATCTTTTGTACATAATTAATAAATAATAAAATGAAACTAAGCAACTTGTTGTTTAAAGTACAAAAAGGGATATCTAATGAAATTAAGGTGAAAGGTAAATGTATGTGTTTTTATTTTAAAATATATAATTATTTAACTAATGTAGATAATTCATTCTCATTAACGTAATGTCGTCGTAGAATTCATAACAATCAAACAGAAAATTTTTGTAGAAACTAATTTAACTAGTTTCATTAATTGTTTCAACTCTTACTTTTGTGGAGACTATCCATAATAAATATAAAAAGATAAATGCTAAATATCCGAATTTCTACACTATTACAAAGTTTTTTAAGTCATATTTTATCGACCTAGTTTTCGCTATTTATCTATAGCATTTTTTTATAAGCGTAAATAACTTCATATCATAAGTATTTTAACCAATCATTATCAAGCAATATGTACAACAATATTCTTCTTTTCCTAAAAATATTTTTGGTTATTATTATATAAGTATTTAGTCCAAAAGGTAATCTGATGAAATAAACCTGTAAAGTTCAATTATTTTAGAAGTCAAATCTTGAGAATGCTATAGATAAATAGCGAAAACTATGTCGATAAAAAAAAGTAATGTGATACTGTGGAAATTCAGATAAGTATAAACTATCTTTTCATATCTATTAACTAGTTTCATTGGTAAATATCTATTTTTAAAATTCAGAATCAATCCTCCTATTTACATTTTTGACAACTTTTCAAAATATGTCGTACTCATTTTTGAATCAAGTAGATGTGTTACTAATTATACTTTATAGATATTTCTATAAAAGATGAAGATTTTAATATGTATAAAAAGATACAAAAATGAATTAGTTACCTCATTCAGAAGAAAAGAGAAACAGTTTTATGAAAGATAATGTGATGATTGTTGAAATAATAGCAAAAAATATGCGTACCCTAAAGCGAAATGTTAACGGTGAAAATTATAGTATTGCTTTTATTAGAAATTGATAAGTAAGTACCTGTCAGAGAAGAAATACCTAAGAAATAAATTTTATTCAACAGCAAATACGAAATTTCTCGTAAATAGTATTCCCACTCGATAGATTGATTGATATTTTTTCTATATCTAAATAAAATTCATGGAATAATAAATAATTTAATACGTTAAACTACTTGCGATCCATTATAACCGGCATCTTTATTGAAAAGATATTTTCTCTATCGAATGCCGAAAGTAAACAACTCATAGAATTTAAGACATCTAAATGTCTTTCCGGTTGCAGATAAAAATAAGAAAAGACATGCATATGAATACCTTGAGGGATACTTCAATAATAACAATTTGTTTCATATTAATGAATCTAGATTAAAGCGTAAACATTCATTTGAATCGCCAAAGGAAAAATGACTGAAGCACCTACAAAGACAAGAGATGCAGTGGACTAACCATTAAATACTAAATGTCTAATTGATTGTTAAGTTTTAAGTTTATCACATACTTGTTTTTAATATTCTAATAAATTTTCAGTTGTATTCGTTGAATTTTACTATTTAACTTCATGTGTTTACTTTGTATTGAATGATGTAATTTTGCTGTTTTCTAATTTTTTTGGTAAGTTTATGAATGTTTTGCTTAAATAACGGTTATTTGTATGACCTATATATGTTTTTTAGACCTGATGATGACTGTTCACAGCCGAAACTAGTCTTCCTGTTTTAAATTAAAGTATTTGTGGTAAAGATACCGAGTTTTTCTTTGATTTAATCGTACATACCACATTTGAAACCTATGGAGAACCTATAAAAATTACTTACTGGATTACTGAAAAGTTGTAATTGGTGTGTTTGTAGGGTAAAACCTGCATTTGTAATAATATAAATATAAAAAGTAAGTAGTAAATGTGAAAAAATGTGGAACTACATTACAAAATTATCTTAGGGGAAGAGGTCAGAACAAAGGATAGATGAAATATATTTAATCAAGTATGGAATCAAGTATGGAACTAAAAGACATTCTTAATAACTAACTAATGGCGAATATACTAGTTATGTGTAGTAAAGCTGATTGTACTAGATTTAGGGAGAAAAAAGTTGCATTAAACCCATTGGTTATCTTGGTAGAATAAATTAACAGTTATAATTCTACTGTAATGAAGAGATCACCGTTTCTAAAAAGTTTAAGAGTACATAAAGGACTACCATAGACTAAAGAAAGATGTACTTTAATAATTCTAGAATTTTTATATTTTATTAGAGTTTTAATTGTCTTCTTTTTCACCATCACCTTCTGATGACCTACAACATTTTTGCCGAGTATAGTACCAAGTTCAAAAATTGGTTAGAAATCGTGCTCAAGAACGGATGTAAGAAATTAATGACGGGGGATTAACGACGACATAATATATTGAACCTAAAAATCAAAAGCAAAAGTGTAATCTATTATTAATTATGCTCTTGTTGGATACCTAGACTAGTAGTAAGAATATTTAATATGTGATATTTTTAGTGGCTAATTGCTATATCTCTGATGTTATCATTTATAAGGGTTTTGTTCCTTTCTACTTAAAATATTAATGATAAATAATTAAAAAATAAGTTCGATTTATCTGCAATTGAATTATAAGAACCACGTTTCGGTATAGTTTTATCTTCGTCATGGTTAGAAAATCTAGGAGATTAACACAAACATGATTGGTATAATCACTTTCAGCACGACAAAAATTAAATGATTATGAATAACAAGAAATAAAATAACATAATTTTCCTGAACATAATTTCTAGGTAATGTCTCAGATCTGTTGTGAAGGAATGTTACGTATAAGTTAAAATTTAATAAAATAGAAATTTAATTATGGGTTTGAAACGATGTATTAACCGAATACAGGGGTTAAGATGTTAAAAGGTTAAAAGCTGTGTCAGTTTGTTAACCTTTCATCGCACGGCTTATTTCGTCTATGAAATACCGCATCATCGTTTAAATTTATTGGTACTACTTGTGTTGATGATGATTGAGGATTAACAAGTAGTGAAATATATAGTTCATGAATTATATACTTACTTTTGTTTGAATTTCTAGTAAATAAAAACGAAATGAAAAGAATGTGAAATAATCACTAACTAATAATAATACAATAATTTGTTAAAATCTTCTTTACTATCAAAAAATTTTGTTTTGCTGAAATATAGAGTGAGTTCTAGATTCAGAACTATGTAATTTTATTACATGAAATATTAAGTACATAGAAATATAAGAATATTAAAACCATTGTCGGTAGAATAGTCCTTTTGTAAAATTTCTGGTGGGCATAACGATCGCGACATCGAAATATCTAAACTCCTGTTCGAAATTAACGCACCGCTATAAATTTTGTAATTATGTCTTTGTTTTTGCACTCTTTATTTAATTTAGTGTTAATATAATATAAATAAAGATAATTAAACAATATTGCACCAGAAAACCTTTATTTTCAATTAAAGTTTAATAAAATCTTAATAATAATTCCTTAGGATGCTACGGTTTATGAAAAAACTATGCTTGAAAAACAAAAAATTCAGATGTTATAAGATTTTTGGTCTATTTTATAAATTAGTGCTTTCGATAAGAGATTTTATTACGCTAAATTTCTAGCGTTGTAAATATAGTATCTTAAATTCAAAATTGTCATTTCATATAAAAATGTTTTTTGAATGTAATTTCTAAGCAAATAATTTCTGCATATCCGACAGACTTAAAATAATAATGAAAATAAAAGCAATAACTATTTTAAACAATAATAAATAACTTAGTTTTGCTGAAATGTGAAATATAATTAAAATGTATTTTAAAAATATCTCAAGCAAGTCAAAAGAAGTTTTTGATATGAATTTTATTATCGATTTATTTACTTTATGTCAAAGCTTAGTAATTTCAAAACCCATTTGTTTGGCAAAAGGGAAGAATTATATATTACGAATAACGAATGAGTACTCTAACTAGATTAGAACCTAAATATTTGATAGATTTATTACCACTGTACCCATAAATTGTTTTCTATTCGATAGATACGAAAAAAAATCGATTTATCAGACTTTTAATAGTTCAAATTTTGATAATTTGCTTACTAGTTCCTATACATTAGATTTGAATATGATACATCAACCTTCTCTGCTATTTTCTAGGTTAAGTGATAAGAATTTCCAGTTAGAATTGATCTATCAGTCTTAACGAGTATTCTAATTAGAACAGGTTTTTTACTTAGCACATCAAGCAAAAATAAATTGGTAATTGTGTTTAACAGCGGTAAAAAAATATTAATATAGTTCTCTATGTATACTCCTAAATTACTAATCATCAAAGAATGAATGATAATAAAATTATGAAACTTATAAATTTACTGTACATAAAATATGTATATAGGTCATTTATAAAAAGTAACGGAACTTATTTCTTTAACAGTCAAATTATTATATAAAATGTAACTTATAATGGAACTATTTTTTTTACTGTACTATTTTTGGATCATCCTGCACTAATGAGACAATAAGTATTGTATTACTTTTAATAATTAAACTTCTTCCTTGAACCGAAACTTCTATATCGAAACAACGGAGAAATTGGCTAGATACTAAAATTTGAGGCTACCTGTATATACCTTTCTTGTACGTTTAAAAAAAATAAAAACATACAAAGCTAAATTATGGTCATTTTTTTTCAGAAATGCACACACAAAACTCACCTCGTGTGAATGCAACCTCTTCTTAAAAGCATTTTTAATGGCACTAAAATCAAAATCATCCCTTCTGCTATCATCTGCAGAAAGTTTACTATCATTAGAAAAGCTGCTATCGTTCGCGAAATTATCAGAACTTTTACTTTCCACCGACTCCCTAGTGTTATTCAAATCAACCTCACTAAAACTTTCATCATTCTTACTGTTATCAACACCGTTGCTGTTAATACTGTCATTTTTTACAACATTATTAGTAATATCATTGTTATCCCCGTTTTCACTATAATTGAGTTTATATTCGATATCACTGGCTTTAACTTTTCTAACTACGGGTTCTGGATGAGCTTCCGTATGTTCTTTTTTCTTAAATATTTTACTAGTATTTTCCAAAACCTTTTTACATTTACTTTTAGAATTTTTGTACATTTCTTCCAAGTTTATTGTAATTTTGTCTTTTTCATTGTAAGCTCCAACTCTTTGTTTGGACGCCTGTTCTTGCATTATGTTATTAAATTTCACTTTAAATGAATCCCATTTTTCTCTTTTCAATATACCTGGTTTCTTTATCTTAGGTAACTTAGAAGTAACCTTAGAACTATTTACGGAAACTCTACTGGGTGTTTCGTTTTCTCTGTTTGTTATAATTTGACTAGCAGAAATATGTTCAATGCTAGAATGATTGGAAGGTAATAAACTTGGAGTATCTATATTATTATCACTGTTGAGGTCTTTAAGAGATTGCGAAAGCCTCTTAGTTACTTTCAATTGTCTAGGTACTTGATAAAAGTTATCTTCATCGTCACTGTGGCTTCTTATCGTTATATTAGGGTCACTTCCAGCTGATTTTATAATAGCGATAGGGATGCTTTCCAAATTTTCTACATATATCTCTGTGTGAGATACGAATTTTTCACTTGGATGACTAGGAGGCAGTACATCATATTCTTCAGATTCTTCAACTCCACTAGGTGGTACTTCTTCTTTTATTGGAGATGAATGTGGAACTATCACAGTTGAAATATTTGTTTCTGGGTTTGTCAGTATAATTTTAACATCACTTTTAACAGCTTCATCGTTTTCATAAATCGTTTCATCACCTTCTTTGAGTTTTTCGTCTCCAAAAAATTTGAAACTTATTCTTGGAACATCATAATGACCGTTATTCTCATCAATATTTTTTGACGCTACTTTCG
This sequence comes from Hermaeophaga mercurialis, assembly GCA_951812935.1. Lineage (NCBI taxonomy): Eukaryota > Metazoa > Arthropoda > Insecta > Coleoptera > Chrysomelidae > Hermaeophaga > Hermaeophaga mercurialis. The sequence goes on from OX638360.1 coordinate 47,116,652, forward strand.
TACCAAGCGGTTCAACATCGTGAAAGGCTTCTAAATCAGTATCACTTCCCTTGTGCTTGCTACTTCTGTCTGACATAGCTCTTGCATCTTCAAACACATCTGAAGAAGTTGAAGAAGATGATGATGTTGATTCCACGTATACACTATTGGGAAGACTTAGGGTTTGATCAAACTCCTGCTGGGCTTCCGTAAAGTCGTAAAATCCTGAAGATCTTTTAGCTGTTTTATCGTCTTCCTTGGAAGGTGATTTTCGAAATAAATTTGAATTTATATTCGGCACTGTGATTCTCCATTGCTGCTTGTTAATTTTTGTCGTAATGAACTTTTTCATATTGATGATTTTTTGATTTAATCACTTCGTTTGGCCATTTCATTCTGAAATGTGAATACGTTATCAGTTGAAATAAAATGATGAGATTGTGTAAAAAGTTGTTTAACATGTGACGTTCACCGCGTGTTTGTAAAAAGGAGTACGAAGTATAATAAAATAAACAATATAATTGATAGCATACAGGTAACTCGTCAGCCGCGGAGGCATGAGCGTAGATGTAAACTATTTTTTAATTTATTAACAAGCCAATTTAGATTAACATAAGTCGTTTTAAATAATTATGGTGCTTAAAGGGAAACAGGAAATTATTACATGTGTTAACATTTTAGTTTTTTGTACATTAATGCTAATTTTAATAAGAATTAACGAAAAAAGAAGATCGTAATTTTACCTTATAAATCATAGACTTAAATATGTCACGCACAATTTTTAATTAAATTTTGGAGGATAAGTTAAATTTGCAATTAGACAAAAACCAGGAGAATGAAGCCAAATGAATGCAAATTAAAAAATGTAAATTTTATAAACAAAGTCATCCTAATAGATACCGGTCAGTATAAATAAGTATGATATTTTATTACACTTGATTCAATTCTTTGGAAAACTCATGTAAGGAAAAAAAGAGTATAATACCCGACAGTAAGTAAATAGGAACATAACAAAATAGAACTAAAGACAATAGAAAAAATAATAGAATAATAACCAGTTTCGAATAACATAAAAATAGATGATGGAAAATATATTTTTATGAATATTTTTGAAAACTTCATAATAATTTGAACTATTTTTGCAACACGTTCCGCCTATGTATTATTCGCTAATATGGTACAAAACCATTGGGAAGGTCATCCAAGTTATTGTTATCACTGTTAAACATTATTAGCTGTTACGTTAGGTATAATATTGTTACCATTCACCATTAGTTTGACAGAACGAAGTTCAGGGTTTATTATTTAATCGTTCGTACATAAATCATAATAGAATGCATGATTTTAATTTAATGTGTCAAATTAAGGTCGTTTATGTAATGTGTTCCAATGAAAAATACAAACAGATCGAATAAAATGAAATAAATAATTTATGTTAATATTTCCTTAAAAATAACTTGCTTAGAGTTATTTGAAACTTTAAACCAAGGTTCATTTATGTATTCTTGACATTTTTTTAATCTTGAATAGACTAACAAAAGATACACAAGGGATTTGATCCTCTTGAGACATTTTAATAAATTGATGTTATTGAGCAGCTAGGTTGCTTTGATTTTCATGTGTTTTTAGAGGTGATCTGGTTAACTGTTTCTATTATTAAATATGGAAGTACCAAAATACATAGAGCAGAAAATTAATTTGAATTATTATTTTTATTTAGTTCAGTCAAATACGTCAATTTGTAGTTCATTCAATCAATGAAGGTTTGAAACTTGTCCAAATCTTTTTACTTATTCTTTTGCATCAATATTCGCAATATCATCTAAGCTGGGGGCACCTCTGGTTTAGTCCTATTAATCCAGAATAAACCTCATTTACCTTAATTTTAAAGTATTGGTGTGAGATTTAAACTTTTTGATGATGAGTCTTTTTTGAGTCGCTGGTAACAGGGAACTATACCTAGCAAAGACGTAACTTCATGAAGTTGCTTTAAAAGAGATGATAATAATTTTGATCAAATTGTTTGCGAAAGCCAAGATTTCAGCTGTGTTTAGGGTTAATCTGGATCCTTATTCAGATATACATTTGTTTTGATTTCATCAGAAACTCAATCCGCTCTTGGTGCTCTTGGTTGGAAGGTTGTTTTTAGAACATTTCAGCTTTCATTTCATTCAGGAGCAACTTAATGTAATTTATATGATTGGTACGTATACATGCTGTATCAAATTTTTTTTACAAGCTATACACAATTCATGTTTATTTATATGGTATGTGTAACTCGATTTTTGAGATGAGTCGTAAAATTTTGAGAAAATTGATTTAAGTTATTATAATTACAGTAACTAATACGATAAGAGGTTTCCAAATTGTAAATAAAATATAATATTTTCAAATTGTAATCAAAATTTGAAAATTTAAAGTTTGATTCGAGGGATGAATTGTTTCGAACGAACAAGTCCAACAGATTGAAAAGTGATTTATTTGTATTATTTATCTCAGATAATGCATTAAGTTTTTGGCATATCATAGAAATTTATTGAATAATATGAAAATAAATATAAAATTGAAAATTTAGTATGATGTCACAAGAGATTATTAAAATTTGTAAAATTATTTTGGATCAAACGCTTAAATGCTAAATGTAGTGAAAGTAGAAAATATATTACAAAACTGTACGACATGCATCTCTTAATTTGAAGAAATTGTGAATAATGTAAATTAAGAGAAAAATTTGATGTATGCAGACTTGAAAATTTCATAATAGATATGTAGTTATTTTCAGTAGAAACTTATTTTTGTACCTAAATTAAGATTATCACAATTTGATATTATAAGGAAATTTCATAAGAGTAGCTGTCAACTTATTAATAATTATGTCTAAGACGGATATTAAATGTAAAAATTAAATTATAAGAGGCGTGGAAAAATTTAAAAGCTCCCTTATTGAATATTTATTGCTAATTGTGCATAAGTTCATTTGTTTGTATATACAATATAACCTCAATTTTTTTAACATAATAGTGATTAAAACCTAAATCTTTGTCTACACTTTCAAGTGAGAATAATCAACATCTGTTTCACTCCGGCTTCATCCTCTCGATTTAAATTTTTTAGGGCAGGAAATTATAGTTGCCTGTTGCCTGCACTTTTTAAAACTCAAAAAGACTCAGTCACTGAATAAGTGCTAAACAGATTATTCGCATAAGAAAACCAATTAATTTTAAGAGAGTATAGACAAGTTTCAAGAAGACAATACAAAAATAATTAAAAAAACCGACCTTTTAAAATAGTATGATTAATATTTAAGGATCAAAATATTATTTCTATAAATTTATACATATGCATACAGTTTCAAAAACCAACAGCCCGTTTTTGGAGCTAAAAATGTTTCATGTATAGAAATTTGGATTAAAATGAATGATTTTTCCCTTTTTTTTTATAATCGTGGAGCAACTGATGAATTTAACTTATTATAATTGCTATCAGAATGTATTTATTATTAAACTATTATTATAACATGGCAGTTGGTATGTTTAGTTACATCGGGATTATTTTCAGGTGACATATTACATAAATTTATTTGAATGTTTAAACACATTAGATAAGATAGATATTTGAAATACTTTTATTGCAATACACTAACAAATAAAAATGTAAAGTGTGATTTTTTTGCTTCATGAACATTTATATTTGGATTTTGTTTTATCTAGGATGTTAACTTAAATCTAATTTATTTAATTAGTTTTAAGTTTTGCGTCTATCAAACATAAGAAAATACAGCTTTCAAAAATTTACTTCTAGGGTTATAATTTATAAAATTTTAAATAACTCAAATATTTTACATGTTCTTGACCTGTCCATATTTCGTGTCATAAATATTTTTTTTAATAATTACTAGATTAAAATTAAAAAAAAAATTATTTCTTTATATTAAGATTTGATTACCTACAATACAATATATAATTGACTGAAAGTAATTTTGTAATAATTTATTCTAATGAAAATAAATTAAAATTAAATATGATTTTTTTCTTCCGATATAATTATTTTTCTAAATATGAAGTAACATGTAATAATAATGTAATTTTAAATTTAATTTACGTGTTGACAAGTTCATTGAAGTTAAATTTGTAAAAATAACACCGCTGGTTTTTTCATTAACTTCTGCCAGCAGGGAAATGTATTTTTAGAATAATTGGCGCGTATTAAATTTATTTAGCCCACTCAATACTAGAATAATATTTCACAAAATTTTCAAAATGAAGGTAGAAGTTCTTTGTTAAACATTTACACGGCACTCAATTATAAAATTTAGTGGAATAATATATGGAAATGGATTTTGTTGTGAAAATGACATAGTTATTTAAAAACAAAAAAATATTAAAAATGTAAATTAAAATTATTTTATTGAAAATGTAACTAAATCTCGGGCTGCGCTAAGAATTTGATAAATTTTGCTTTAGGTTAGGTTAGGTTGGCGTTTGAAGAATACGCTTATCTGTATTAACACATTATGAGCGGGGCAGGTATTTGTACCCGTTGCGAGGACTGCCACTTATAAGCGGGGCAGGTATTTGTACCCGTTGCGAGTTAAGTTAATTATTGTGGTTTGTATATTAGCCTTATGATAATAGGTATATAATGTTTCGTCAGAATGTTTATTTTTCATTTACACAGGTCTTATAATATTTTGTTTCCGACTTTTCATTTAGTTTAAATTCATAAAGCCACAAGAGTTCGTTGAGTTTGCATTCTCAGAACAACTCTTATTTTTTTAATACTTTTTAAAGCGGTATAAATTTATTTAACTTTTGTTATTCAAAGACAATGGATTCTAATAGTGATAGTGATGTATATGCAGATGACTTGTCGCAGATTTCAAGTGACGCGGAATTTCCTGATTTAGATGGTGAAAGTGACGAGGAATTATTTCAACCTAGAAGAAATCGAGTTTTGCCAATACCATCATCTAGCGACTCCGAAGACAGTGATGACGAAGTGCTTGATTGGTCAACAACTGATAATGTACCAATTATTCAACAATTCCTAGGACAAGGTGGAGTTTTTGTAATGCCAGATAATTCAGAAAGTGTAATAGATGTGGTTAAGCTATTTATTGGAGATGACTTATTTGAATATATGGCAACGGAAACCAATCGGTATCGCGAACAAAACCCAGATGCATTTCGAGTCAGAGCAAAATCTGTGAAGTGGAAGGATGTGAATGTGGTAGATTTAAAAAAAATGCTAGGACTACTTCTAATGGGACAAGTTCGTAAAGATACAAGAGACGAATATTGGTCTACAGATAAAACTATCCAAACTCCAATTTTCGCGGAAGTAATGAGCAGGGATAGATTTAGACAGATATGGTATGCGTGGCATTTCTCCAATAATGATGACAGAGATGACAGAGATCGCCTGAAAAAAATCCGACCGATTATATCTTACTTCTTACCTAAATTTCAGGAGGTTTATAAGCCAGAGAGAGAGTTATCACTGGATGAGAGCATCATGCCATGGAGGGGCCGTTTGTCATTTAAAGTTTATAATGCATCAAAAATTATAAAGTATGGTTTACTTATAAGAATGGTGTGTTAAGCTAAAACGGGATACATTTGTAATTTTCGCATGTACTGTGGTGAAGGAAGTCGTTTGCAAGAAACAATTTTAAATCTGCTTGAACCCTATTCCAACTTATGGCATCACATATACATGGACAATTATTACAATAGTGTTGCCACTTGTGAATTACTTTTACAGAATAGTTTTCGGACTTGCGGCACTATTCGGGTAAACAGAGGCCTTCCCAGTTGTTTGAAAAATCCTGACCTAGCAAGGGGGGAATCTACATTTCGTCGCCGCCAAAATATTTTATTACAATGTTGGCAATCAAAAAGAACAGTCCGAATGATTTCAACTATATATTCAGCTGACATTGCGGAAAGCCATAATATTGACTGGGCAACAAAACAAAGAATTTGGAAGCCAATATGATTGATTATAATAAATACATGAAAGGTGTTGATCGCGCTGACCAATACTTATCGTATTACTCGATTGTGCGTCGTACCAAAAAATGGACGAAACGAGCTGTTATGTTTTTTATCAATTGTGCGTTATTTAATGCATTTAGAGTTTTTTAAGTATTAAATCCACATTCAAAAAAAAAGTATAAGGTGTTTTTACATGATGTGGCAAAGGAATGGATTAGCGAAGCTCTTCCTGGCAATACAGATGATCCTGTACCAGGTACATCGGCTACGTCCAGCAGAAGTGATCCTCCAGGGAGGTTATCAAAAGATCCCAAAAGGCATAAATTGGTTAAAATTACCACTGGTGGAACAAAATTGAAACCTCAAAGACAGTGTCGCGTATGTGCCGCACATAAAAAAAAAGTTTAACGTGTTATATGTGTGAATTTTGTAAAGTTTCGCTGCATCGGGGAGATTGTTTCTTCAAATATCACATTCAAGAAAAATATTAGGAACTAGCCTTGACTACACCAAACTTTATAAACTAGTATATTGTCCTGTATATATATATCCTATAAAATAAAACGTTAACGGCGATATATATATATATATATATACATATATATATATATATTGTATATACATTTGTAACTATTTTAGGATTTAACTAAACTGTATATTTGGTTTCATACTTTTTTTTACATATGTATATATTATCGGACTATTTTATTATGCGCCCGTTAAATTGGGAACAACGGCCTATAATTCTAATGGCTTTATATTTTTGAAATGTTTATTGTATTGTTTTTTTGTATAATTTTGTTCATAAGAAATTCGACAGTAATATTGTATTTTTATAAAACAAGTGAGTCCTGCATAATCTCACGAATTTCTGAAATATGCTTATCAAATATAAAAATATAAATTAATGTATATAAAATATAGTTCCACATAAGACCCATTACCAAATTTAGCAAAAATCTAACCATTACTTTTACGTCTATCAAGTTTATTTTCACACGCGTATATTTTGCTTAGCTGGCAAATTGGCCCGCTACGCAGCACTGTCCGATATCCTGAGCTAGCCGCTCATAATGTGTTAATAGAAATTAGGAGGAAACATTATTTTTATCTTACCTCATTATTAAAAATTCTTTTAAATTTTTTATTTCTTGCACTACTAAACAATAAAAATTTTTGAAGCTATATTAGTCTGGTGGACGTAGACTTTTGTCCAAACGTATATTGCTTAACTTAAGATCATAATTTCATTTACTATTGTCAAGAATAATATTTTTAAGTCATGTAAAGGGGGGGGGGGCTGATAATTAAGAATATACTATAAACAAAATGACTAAAATAATTTTGTCACATTTTTAAAACTGCTGTTTAGCTTGAGTGATTAATTAGAAATTATTGAATGAGTATTAGGCATTTAGAATTTTTTTAATAGTTCAAGCCAATGAGGCGGATATGACAATAGTCTAGGTATAAAGTTATATCTGTAATATTAATGTTTTAAAGAAAGTGTAATTTTATTTATACAAGGTGTTTATATTTAAAATAGATTGGGAATCCTTTTTTATGTACCTGTACATAATTAAGAAGTTATCTAATTAAGTAAATAAAAGATCTTTAAGAAGAAAATATATAAAATATATGGAACTAGTGTCCTCTACTAAAAAAGATTAATTATTTAAAATATAATATGTTTTAAATTAAATTAAATTTAAAAACCTTTCTTTTATCAATTTAAGCAAAGTATAATCAAAACCCTGATTTTCGATTAAAAATATACATATATACATATCGTTGAGCACAAGCAAACAACTTTTTACATATGAATTCCATACAAACTATTAAAAAGAAAAAAATGTTTAAAAACCTACCAATTTTTCTGTACAAGTAAAAAAAATCCCAAAAAAATTCGGACCACTTCACAAGAAACTGCCAATTGCCACTTGTACGAGTTTTCACTATACTTCACGTCACTTTTGTGAAAATTTCGGTGTAGTGGGCCATAACTGTGACAGGGGACACCAAGCCAACGCAGTGCTTATAGATTCTAAAATAAATGTGTGGAGTGCTATAATTATCTCACATGTGAATTTACAGTGTGTAGTATTCCTAAGCCTGCCCTCTTTCCACTCAGAGATGGGAACCATGTGTAAGCAGAGGCGTACACAGGTGTTTTTTAGTAAATAATTTACAGGGAAATCCTCAACGATGACATGTTAGATGTTTTTGTAAAAATAAATCCGCTGATCCGTTGATGTATTAAAAAACCGTTTTTTCAAATATGCTATGTAAAGTTCTCATTTCTTTTTTGGACTTACATATTCCACTACCAGATATTATCCAGAAAAACTAAAATACTAGATCTAAGTCCACCACTTATTAATAAATAGACGGATTTAAATTGCAAAAATGGGATTTGTTCCCACATTTATGTGGTCTAAATAATTTTTTGTGAATTCCTTTTGTTTATTTAAAGACAAGTGTAATGATATTCTTATCTATGACAATTTGTGTTGTTTTTACGAGTACTTAGTTATATATAATTAGAATAAATAACCTATTTTTTTTAAATTTATTATCAGTAACGAAACTTCTACTTTACTGTTTTACTTGTAAGTCTTCTATGGAAACCTTCCAAAACAAATACTTTGTCTGTACAGCAATTTCAATAAAAATCAGGGTTAACAGAATTTACATACGGATTGACCTAATATTAATTGATCGGTTTTATCCGTTCATTCTAGTTCTCAATCATCAATAAAAGTCATCAGTAAATGCATTTACGATTAAGGCTAAAAAGAAACGTAATAATCAACGATTAACTGAAATGGATTCATTAATGAAAAATTTATAGATTACATTTTTTGCGTTTATATACTTTGTAATACGCAACGTAGTTAAATTCAAATTCTATTTTAATATTAGTAATCTTAAGGTTCAATGTGAAGTAACAGAAAGAAAGTTTTAAATATATGTACAGGTGCCGAAAAATGAGCAAAGTTTTGCGAATAAAAATTATTAAAAACATGAATTTTTTCTTGCAAACGTTACTGTAATCGCAAGTTAAGATTTCGACGACTTTTATTTTTTAAACTGATACATAAAAATGTAATATAGGTATTTTTTTCGACGCCACTGGTATGAACGTAAATAAATACATAGTAAGTAGTTTTCAAGCGATGCATTATTTTTATAAATAATGGCAGTTTATAAACAATTTAAGTTCAAATATATTTTAAACCCGTATATATAGAAGTTAATTTTAACTTTATTTATATTTGTTTATATTTGGAAAAATGAGGACAGAAAAATATAAAACAGAAATAAGAAAAAAATAAATAGATAATATTAAAATGTAATATAAGCGTTGATTGAAAATTTAAGTCAGATCAAATAATGATAATATTTTTTCTAAACACATTATCATAAGATAATTCAGTACAGTGGTGCCAAAATCTTAATTAAAAAAATGTAAACCAACAAATATTTTTTTTAAAGGTATCTAATTAATGAAAAAAGATGACAAAAATTGGATAATAAATATGAAATGATAAATTATATTTACATGAATCTCCACCGTATTACAAAGCTTTTTAAATTATTTATCTGACCAAGATTTCACCAACAACTGTGGCATTTTCAAAGACTGAGGCTAGTTTGACGAATTTTGACAAGCTTAAACTTCACACTAATTACTTTAAATTATTCACTATGCATATTTTTTTGTCATTTTAGGTATATTTTTAACACACACACACCCAAACTTATATGGAATCACTTTGTATTTCTGACTAAACTTTTTGTAAGGAAAAAATTTGGTATCCAACTTTAAGGTTGTAAACTCTCTGACAATTAAATTTGAGGTACCACAATACATCATTTCTAAGCATTTGTCATTCTTGCCAAAATAAACTTAAATCAAGCTAAATGTAAATTTCGCAATGAAAAATAAATAATCATTGGTTAGTGTTCGGATTTATTGATAATGACCTTAAAAACATTTTGAAATGGATACATTTGTAATGTACGTAATAAAAGTGAAACCTTTCATTCAATTTCTGGTGAGAATGAAGAACACATTTTAAAACTAATGAAAGTCCTAGGTTAAGGATAATGATCGTCAAGAGCAACGTCAACCATATGTCCATTTCTATAAGAATAGTACATTCAGATAACAGATTACAGATTCCATGTTGCAGGAAGAAATATGGCAGAACAAAATTAGCCAATAACTATACCAAGTGCCAGGTTTATGGTACAATCAAATAAAATGAAACTAAGTAATTTTGGGCACACAATTATATTAATTCACGAAATTTGCAGCTAGTACCAGGCAATATACAGGGTTTCCCAAAAGTCTCGGGACGGAGCCAGAAGTTTCTAACGAGTGAAGAAAAAAATCTGAAAATTTGGAGATTACTAAAGGGCTATAAAACTACATTTTTAGATGGTTTAAAAGTTTCATACACTGGGGAGTTTTCGCAACTTTTATCTAGTTTCACCTTATTTTAAAGGTAATGAAAAAAGAAACACATCCCCAACACCAAAACCCGGAATCTTAGTTATTTTAAGAGTTATACCACCAAATGAGAAACAATTTTTATAATACATTTTCAAATTGTCGATCTTCTTTGATTTCGCAATGACCCAAACGCTCATAAATGGAATTTTGAACCGATTGGAGCATATCCCTAGTGATATTAGTGATTTAGTCAAGTATGTACAAATCATTATTGTTTCTGGATTTGTTGCATACACTCTACATTTTAGAAACCTCCAAAAGAAAAAATCGAGTGTTGTAAGGATCCGGAGATCGTGATTCTTGACAGCCACCCATCCAATACCCAACCGCGATTATGACTACTTCACTCTGATTATCGTTTCCATAACCATTATAGCCAAAGTTAACCGTCTCTATTTCAATAGATTTTAATCTAATTATTTTTCAACATGTGTAGAAATGAAAATTTCGTCACAATTGGTTGATTTCCAAAATGCAGGAAAATGTTTAGTTTCTGTGTTGGCGCATAGTTTACAAACATCGGTGAGATCAGATAATGAAGTAATATATCAAATTATATTAATCAGTTGAAGCCATGTCGGCTGACAGGAATGTTAATTTCTGACGTTCGCCAGACACGAAGAGAAGCAACAACTCTTAGATTAATGTTAGAAATTCTTTGGGAAGTAAACCGCAAAATATAAACATTGGAAGAACATAATTATAATGCTAACTAAGTATTAAAAGAGCCTTAAAAATTTTAATAATATTAATCATGGATAACATTTGGCAAGCTAACAAATTCAAAAGTTAGAATAATAACTAAATATTAAATTATGGCTAAATGTTTTACTTTTTACAGCAGAAGATATTTAATTAGTATAAGCAATCCTCCACCATTTATTTTATTATTATTATAATCTAAGATTAGTTTTGTATCATTTTATTTTCTTCTTTGTTATAGTTATAATACATATTTACACTGTTAGACAAGCCCATATACTTTACCACAGGTGGACTAGAGATAAACACATAATTTTTTGGTAATTCCACAACCGTGTTTTGTGTTTGACCCGCCACCGTGCACGCTAAAGCATTTTTCGATTTCTTCTTCACACCACCACCTACCACTTCATCTTTTGATAGATTAATCTGAAAACAGTTGTTTTTAGAAAAATTATACAGTACATTCCACTTGTATTAATACTTGTATTAATGTCAATATTTATGGTGGTAAGTATCTACTACTGAGCAACTGTTTAGACATCGAAACTTTTTCTAATTTAAAAATTCCTCTCCGAAAGGCTAATCGTAGGATTATATCTATTAAATTATTTTAAACTTTGTGAACCTTTAATAACAGTTGTATAAGGATTACATTTGATTATAATTATATGAAAAATAGATTAAATGAGCAAACAGATTATTTTGCAGTGAAACGAAAAATCTACTGTTAGTTTTATTAAATGCTTAGTTGTCATTATTCTAATTGGTTTGTAATATAATCTTTATTTCAAACTAACAATTTATGTTCTAAATACATTTTTAAAGCCATTCATTCGTTGTTGTTTACGGCCACCAGATATTACAAAATATTTTTCATTTTCAGATAAAAATGTCAGATTTTATCTAAAATATCTTGTAGGGTATAATACTCAACTAAATTTCTAAATTTCACTCCAAACTACTGAGACAAAGGGAATAATTTATTAAAAGTGAAGTACACACAATACAATTGTTCCAATAGGAACTTCGGGTATACGAAAAAGGACTTTATTAAATTTAAAATAAAATTAGTTACAATTTAGAAAATACATATCTATATACAACAGTAAGTAAAGTTATCTAAATCAAAATTATTTTCAGAATTTGGTGCATACTTAAAACAGATAAATTCGACAAAAGAGACCTCTTTAAAATGTAAATTGATACAATTTGTGTTAGGTTAGGATAGGTTTTATTTAAATAAAATATTTCAAGATAAGAAAAGGTTGAATTCAGAAGTGTACTAATGAACACATAGTTTATACTTTGTTTATAATATAATTACAAAATTCATTTACTTCAAATTTTCCTAGAAAAATCTTCATCCTCAATTTTTTATATATTTATGTAAATTCCAAATTTCTAATAGAAAATTATTGCGGTAGAGTTAACTCCAATTTTTGACCCTAAATTTTAACTTTTGTTTGATACGCAGAACCCGGGGTGGAGTTGACATTGAAAATTATATTAAAAATTAAATAAAAAGCTTAAAACAAACAAAGCTCTGTAAAAAAATTATTAAAAATCTCTCTAGGACAAAAAATTTTCAACCCATCCATTTAGAAACTAAATTTAGATAAATATAGCTATAAAAAGTGAGCCCCAATAGGTTAGAGTTTTCAAAGCAATTTTCATTTAACATTTTGAAATTTTTCATACTTTTTTTTTGAGTTTTCGCAAAATAATATTAATTAATACCTACTTCTATGCTTCTGTCAACCCATGAATTGTTCATAGCATAATCTTTTTTTGAAAAGATTGCAGAACATTTAAAATATGTCTTTGAAAATAACACCCATACACTGTTTTAATCACATAAAATTAGCTGAAAATCATCACCAAAGTTTGTTTTTTCGTAGAATGCAACTGACGTACTCACTAAAATTTGCTTGAAGACTAATATTATTTCACGTTGTGACTACTCTGCCGATTCAAATATTTATTGTTTACTAATTTTGTGTTTGTAATTGGAATATTTATCTACATATAACTTACATATAATCATCAAATACTGAAAAGTCGTAATCAGAAGTATTAGATCTATATCAGAATTAAATTTGTAAAGCCCCCGTAATATTTCACATATAATAAATATAATTCAAATAAATTGAAGCTAAACTGGAGGAGAGATAATCCCCCTTTTTTTTTGTATTGTTAAAGTAGCATAAGAAAGCATATTCCTGTCTTTTATTTTTGTTATCCGCTATCTCCTGCATAATTTATATTATAATCGTAACCGAGTCACTAGTCACAGGATGTTAGAATATTTCTTTTATTATATTAAAATTTTATTGAACATTATTTATTGAATTTAATTTGAAGATTATTTGACTGATGATCACATCGTAAATGAATTTCAGTTCTGGATAAAACGAAAGTAATTATTCAGATATTTAGTAATTAATAGTGAGTGACTGCAAATAGACATAAATAGCAAACAGCAAATACATTTTTAAAATAACTTTAATTGTTTACAAATGATTTTAGAACGTCTTGGTACAATAATAGGTATACATTTTTTTATGTCATGTTGTTAAATGAATGCACTGTTTCCGATAACATCCTGTATAGGTCTTATCATAATAAATTTATTGTAGAATTAAAAATTTTAAATGACTTAAATATGTATAATGAATGCACACGGTCTAGCTTTTGCTATTCTTCGATTTATATGCAGTGTCCAATACCGTTATGCTATTTCAATAAAATGAGCGTTATTTTAAAAAAAATATATGCCACGATCTGTAGCGCATAAATATATAGAAACTATGGTTGGTGATTAAATCATTTTTACATACCTAAGTCATTGTTCTAGTCAATTCGCCAATTACTTGGCTATTTTCCAACCCAACAGACACAGTTATAAATGCTAGTGCCGGACTTGAAAGTCTTTTATTTTAATATATTCTTCAATTTGAAATTTAAAATGAATCCTGAAAAAATAGCATATAAAATTCCATATTTTTTTATCGTAAAACATACGAAAGTGATAAGCCGAGTATTTTCCAAAGTCGGATACTGTTTTAATCCAAGTTGTGAAAATATTGAATACCTTAAAGTTCAATAGTGCTATTTTGTCCATTTTTATGAATTTTGATATTTTTGTTATTTAGATTTGTCATATTGTTATTACAATCCTCATCGACAGGATAAATGCTATAATCAATTTTAATAAGAAAAACATGATAAAATTAAATATTTTAAAAACAACTATGTTGTTTAAAATTCCTTTATTTTAATCAAGTTAAAACAATATTCAAATCTCTTTGGTACACCATGTACATGTTCGAAGATTTTGTGTACAAGGCATTTGTCACGTAGGTAATTTTTATTTCAACCAATTTAAAATAAAAATATTTTCAGGTGGCTGTAGATCCTTTATTAAACATAATAAACATCAAGTATGAATACCCTTTATATTTGGGACTAATTTTAAAATGTGAATCTTAAGACTGCCTGCACTTTTTGTAAAAACTTTTTTTTCGTAACATAAATCAATTTACACCCCTAATAAGTAGAATATTTTCATTGAAATGTCTATAAAAAATCTATGGCCTTATACAGTGTACCAACAAAATTACAGCAGCGTGTATAAATTAAAACAGTTGAATAAAAAAAATTCTTAAAAGAAAATGGTTAAAATTTGAACATTCTTCCACTGTCCTGTTCAAATATGGTGTTACAGATGAGTTCAAAAACCTTATTGTTATTCCACAGGTTTATTGATTGGACCAAATTGTTTTCAACTAAAATATATTCCAAGCAACTGCAGATTTCAATTAAAAAACACGAAATTTCTTAGATCTACCTAAGAAAGGGATTAATGCCAACTTATTAATACTTTGCCTAGTAGCAAAATACAAACGATGTAGTTGTATTATTAGTGGAAGAACAAGATAAGTGACAACTCAAAAAAATATTAAATTGAAAATATATTTTATTAAAAAATTATTTTTTTTTGAGAAATATTATGTATTCTTTTAATAGTGAATTTTTCCTATTACGTATGATAATTCAAATATTGAATTCAATAATAAATACAGCGCCGCCTATGGCAAATTTGACAAAAGTAGACCAGTTTATTATTAATTTCTAAGTTTATTTATACACCTTACAAAATAGAGTTGTACTATGAAGATTTTTCAAATATCAAGAGATCGGTATTAAGAAATTATTATGTCTGTAAAAAAAAAGGAAACATTTTGCAATATTTAAAATTACTGTATTATTACAGCTATCCTTAATTTATTAAAATTCTTTACTAATAAAAATGATTAAAGTATATAATAACTGCATTATCATAATAATTTTTGAGTTATTACGGCACTGTATGATTTTAAAAGAATATTCCGTTATACTTTATGATTAATTATGATTTGTGAAGGATTAAATATTCAATTAAAACCATTTAATTAGAGAAGCTTATAGGTTTAATCAATTTCGCAACAGGAAATAAAAGCATTCATTAAAATTGGTATTTGTCAATAGTTGGACATACTTATCGAATTACACATTTCTGCTTTTCCAGTGTTTAATTAGATATTTAAAATATGTCAACATTAACAAGTAGGTACTTTGCTGAAAGAACTAATTTAAAGATTTACGGGAACAGGAAATACCTTCTAATAGTATTATTAACAAATAGTATGGGTACAAAAAATATTTAATGACGTTTTTTTTTTCAACTTAAAAAAATAAATTGTTTAATTATTACTTCACTGTTTTATATTATTATTTTTCGCCGCATATTTTTTTAATATCCGTTCGCAACTTAAATCCATTACTTTAATATGTATTTTTAAGAAAAAATCTCGAGTTTTTCATTTTTAAATTATCATATTTTCTGCATAAAGCATCGAACTCTTAAATATAAAGTAAAAAATGTTGCAATATGATACCCACATCAAACCTAAGAAGCAGAAAAGATGTATACGACACAAAAGGCTCTACTGACGCGTAAGATGATATAAAGTTTCTTGAACGTATGTTTACCAGAAGTTACTCTAGAGGAAAGGAATATTGATGTCATATAAAACAAAAACAAAGAACAAACCATGTATGTAACAGTTGTTTTACTAACAGCAAAGTTGTATTTTAAAAAAAAATATATTTGATTGATTTGAAGGATAACGTGGTTTAATACCGAATTTAATGGCTTGTATTTTATAAAACTATGTAAACTTAAAAAAATACATAGGTTTGCCCCAGGACTTAAAAAGTCAATGACGGTGTCAATCCAGGATTTTTATAAGGATCAATATAAAATGAAATCTATAAAATTTTTTCTTTTTATTTTGCCAGTTAAATATAAAAAACTATAAATATGAAGTTGGACATACCAAGGGTTGAAAATTTTTTATGTTTCCATAGCAGAAAATTACAATGCCACTGAAAACTTTTTTATTTTAAATATATAAAGGGTGCGCGATATTAGTTCGTCGAAGTAAGATATATTCCTTATTAAAGGAGATATCAAAAAAAGTTATTTACAAAAAGTGTAATCAGTCTTGAGATTCACATTTTAAAATTAGTTCCAAATATACAGTGTGTTCAGGAACGCCGTGCCGGATAAAAAAAATTTTTAATGGAACTTTTTGTAAACAACTTTTTATGATATCTCTTAATAACGGATATGTCGTACTTCGACGCACTAATGCCGCACCCTGTATATGATTTCAAATGTTAAAACTTGAATATTGCACTAATATAATAACTAAAAGAACTGATGTTAGAAATCAAAGAAAAAACAAAATACAGGGAGTTACAGAATCAAAAGAAAAAATATCAGAAAGGAAAACCTGAAAATACTGACATAAAATCTGGGAAAATGCTGAAAATAAAAATAAATAATGATATGTATTTAGAGAAGAGAAACTAGATGCAGAAAGAGTACTCAAGAGAATAGCATAGAAAACGCCTGAAGGATACAAGAAAAAAGGACGGCTAAGAAGGAAATGGAAAGAAGTGGTTGAAGAAGATTTGAGAAAGATGAACATAATTAATTAACTGAAAATCAGTACCACGAAAATGAATATAGTTGAAAAAAATTACTAAGATGTGAGCATGTTGTAAGCTTAAATATATTTATTTTATAGAAGAAAATATTCAAAACTATAAATTTGGATAATTAGTCTAAACCATGAAAAAATAATCAAAATTATTATATAAAAAAATCATTTTAATTTTAGTCTGGATTTTAATACAGATACAAATGGAAAATTATTTTCCTCTTTATAAAGTATTTTAATAATACATCAAATTTAAAGTAAATTAGATGTATGAATTATTTTGAACAGTAAAAGAGTAAAAGTAACGGTATTTAATGACATTACAATATTATCATTATTTAAATATTTGTAATTGGAAAGTAATTAAGTTTAAATTGTTTTTAAATATTCCTATATAGTTATTTCTTTTGAAACGGTATCAGTCTGTAACATATTTAAAAAAAATGGGCAAATAATTTCAAACATACCAGCGTGTTTAGACAACCACAAATACCTGATTTGTCAATTAGGTACTTACCAAACACCCAAAGAATATTTGTTGTTACTTACCTAGAACAAAAAATAAAAAAAATAAAAATACATGATATATTTGATAATTGATAAAATGTAACAAGAAAAATATGACTAAATTATTGTTAAACAGGAAATCATTATTTGTATATTTTTCTTAAATGTTTTTAGTAATGCCATATTCAGGTAGTATTACACATTTCTCATAAAAGCTCAATTAGGGGGTACCTCAAAAACCCCAAGTCACCCATCATTATTTGGTCTGCCCTTTTGCAGGTGAAAAACGTCACAACTTTTTTGAATGCAGATTTTGCTAATATTAATAAAAATAACATTTGCAGTTTTTAAAATGTTAAATTGTTAGTTTCGGTACTTTGTAATGGTATATTTTAATTCAAGTCATTATATTTTAGTATCTTTTTAAATGCACCCGTCTCTTAAAAGTACATTGTTTCATGAAAATTATTAAAAAATTAGATGTTTCTGCTGAAATAATAATAATTTTCCATATTAGAAATTTGCGTTTCACTGCTAAGCTGTTGAAATGAAAATTATCCCAATCAGTTTTCGAAATATTTGGAATTTGGAATTTGTAATTCCAGAAATTATAACTCCTTTAATTCTTAAAAATGTCTTTCAATAAATACACTTTATAAACCTTAATTGAAAATAAAATATGTATATACAGAAAACTGGAAACTCATTAAAACTAACAGGTTTAAAAAAACATTTAGTAACAATAACAAATATAAATGGGCTTGTCCTTTTTTTGGCTTCCCAAATAATGTGAAACGACTTAATTTCATCACAGAATAAATCTGAATACAATTTGCTAGATCATTTAAATATTTCACACAACATTTGAAATGTATAAATTAATTAAATAATGGCTAATTAAATCAAAGCGACAGACATGTGACAAATGAAAGCCCGCTACTTTTTCCAATTGTTATTCTTATTCGAGTGGATTCAGTGAAATTAAATACATTCGCATCAATCCGACGTTCAGCTAATTCTAATTATTCTTTTGAGCAAGTGAAAGGGAGGAGATGAGAAGAAAGTAAATCGCCTGTCATATTAGTCTTCTCTATTTTTTCGTTACGTAAATCGATATAACGAAAATCACAATGAGTTAATTCCACGGAAAAGTAATATAACGCTATTTATTCACCTGTTTTATTCCGGGCAAGTGGCGCACGACCTGAACATTCAAATCGTGATATGGTAGAAATATCCAATTTAACATGTAATATATTCTTACTAAATGCATACTCTATACAACAAATACAAATAGGAACAGACGTATATGTCTTCATTGACAAAGGATTATAGTATACCACTAAGAAAATAATTTTAATGGCTTTTATGTCAACGAAAAAATTATAAAAATACATTATTTAAGAAATGTATGTATATTTATTAAAAGCGACTGTTAAAATTAAATGCTTAATACAGTATGTCCCCCTAAGTTGGAATCATATGGAAAACTTTTTTATTATTAATTTTAGGAAAATAAGTTATTCTTCATAAAAAGTTCTGCATTATCTAAAACCTAGAATACAGTCATCAAATATCACATTTTTTCAGTGGTATACGAGGTTTGTCAAAAAATATGAGTTTTACTCAAGAGTAAAGTACCTTTAAATTTGACAATATCGAAAAATGTTACTAAAAAAGTTGGTCAGAATTAAAAATTACGTTTAAATATGCAAATTTTATTATTTGCAAAATAAATGAATATGCACTTATTACGCGTTTTAATTGCAAAATTATTAGAAAACATCGAAAAACTAAAAGGTTATCATGTGTTTCGTAATCACAAGAGGTAAATGTTCATTCAAAATAGAAATATTAGTAAAAAATAAAATAATCTGAAGTTTTAATTTAAATGGATGTACTTGCATATTTAAACGTAATTTTTAATTCTGATCAACTTTTTTTAGTAACATTTTTCGATATTGTCAAATTTAAAGGTACTTTACTCTTGAGTAAAACTCATATTTTTTGACAAACCTCGTATACCACTGAAAAAATTTGATATTTGATGACTGTATTCTAGGTTTTAGATAATGCAGAACTTTTTATGGAGAATAACTTTTTTTCCCAAAATTAATAATAAAAAAGTTTCCCTTATGATTCCAACATACTGTATAACATGTGGTTAACACGATAACTAAATCAATAAAAATATGAGGGGCTTAGAAGCAGAGGGGTACAACAAACATTTTCTTTAAGTATTTGAAAATAATTAGAAGCAAAGGGGATCAAGTGTATTTTTACCCCCTTGTTTTTAAGTAGTGTTGAATAATTTGTTTTGGCATGTACTTACTGTATTTGTTTAATTTGTGTTCTACAAATAGTGCGACATAATAAAATATATTTTAAGAAAGTCGTATTTATTATATTGAGTTGTTTGTTGATTTCTAATGAGTTTGTTATGAAAATATTTCTCGTGTTATTTATTATATGTAAACGAAAAAATCGTATAAATACAGGTTACTCGCGCTTAACATTTTTATTAAAAAAAATAATAATAGAGGAAAGCATCACTAGTGAATATTTCTATTATCGGTGTTGAATAATAATTCGACACTCAATGAGTGAAACCAAGAAGTTGAAGATGAGCAGTTTTTAATATTTGACTATGGTGAATGGTTTTAATTCTAGAAAATAATACAATAATTACTAATTGAACACACCATCCAATAACTGAAAATCTTACCTTTCTGTGAATAGTTATTGGACACTAACAAAAAGTATTATAGGTAAACTTATCCAAATAAATCACTAAATACAGATTAGTTCACAAATCTAGCTTTAATATAACACTAATACAGTTACTACTTTTTCAAAAAAAATTATATTATTACCCGACATAAATTTCTTAATTCTAATCTAAACTACTACGAATAATCACAAAGGTCTGCACACCACCAGTAAAATTAATTTTACTGACAAATTGTCAAGATTTGGTCGGAAATCAAGCACATTATTGATGATAGGCAAAATTATTATAGTGTTTGTTCTTACTACACAGATTTCTTTTCAAAATGTCCAATAACTGTGGGGTGTCCAATTACTGGGTGTTTTACCCTATATAACACTACACTTAAGAAATGTAAAAAAGTACAAGATTGTGGGTATTAGTGGGTAACTTACAGTTCATAATATTATTTCTAATAAATTATTCAATTTTAACCCAGACTAAATAAATAAATAAATCAAATATTTTTGTTATAATTTATTTGATGTCAAAATATTTCAATAAATTTTTGCAGGTTCAAACCGAATTTCACAAGACATTAATTTCTTAATACGGAGAGTACCAGTTTTCAATATTGTTTCTACATTTTTATTTATTTAGAAGAGAGTAATGTCATAGACGTACCTAGAGGATAGAAAATGAGTATCATTTAACTTAAAACATTTCTTGTATCAATACACAAGAAAATATGACAACTAAAAAAAAATGCAATTTAGGAATAAGAAATAAGACAATCAAATCCTAGAGAGAACTAAAGTGTGAAAGTGATAGTTTAGCATTTAGCATAAAAAATAATCTGGTTTTCATTTTAAGTATACTAGTTTGACATATCGTGTATTACGTAAATTAAACGCTCCACTTTTACATATACATATTGACTATACTCTCATAATAAACTGTTTTTCTATATTGGCTTATTTTTTGTGTTACTTAAATAACAATCAAATTACAAATAATTATGACGATAATCTTTTTATAGATGAGGTGCTGGCTGCCGGCCGCCGCCCGTGTTGGTCAGACCTTTTAAAAATGTTTGTAATAAATAATCATTCAATATTATGTAATCTCGCCTCTGCAAATTGCTGGCACAACCTGTTTATGTTTGTCGATTTTTGTATCGTCCAAGATGGATCGTTGGATTACAAATATATGATTGATTGCGGCATTTACACTGTTAAATAGCACAAATAAACGATACATCAACCCACATTTTAATCATTTCTTTTTTGAAAACATCTTTTTATTTAATAGTTAAAGTAAAGCAGTGTTTTTACAAATAAAGTATGGTCCAAATGAAAGTAATAAATTCATGTCATCAATAAAATTTTTAAATAGAAAAGTAGGTCTTGCAATACATCAATTGAAAGGTCTTTTAAAAATCTATTCATCCATATCAATTATGTCTAAGTATTTTTGTCCCTAAAGGTAGTAGAAAACAATTATCTGTAAACAAGAATTAGATGTTTTGCTAGCCTTTAAAGATAATCCCGATACTAGTTTATGGCAAGTAGCGACAGGCAATGAGGTTGTCCAACAAAGGTCGAAGAGGAGCAAATCAGTGGCCACCGAGGTCACCTGATTTAACTCCTCTCGATTTATTTTTATGGGGATACTTGAAAAGTAAAGTCTACATAAATAGACCACAAACTATTAATGAATTCAAAGAACGGATACGCATTGAGATTGCAAAAATAACTCCGGAATTTATAGCGAAAGCTAGAAAAGAATTCCCTCGTCTTTCGCATTGTATTTTAGGTGACGGTAAACAATTTGAGCAATTGCTTTAAATTTGCTTGTACTTAATTATAATATTTATTGTAACATTAAAAATTTAACAAAATCATTTTTTTTGACAACATACAAAAATTAATTACTTAGATATATTGATATGGGTGAATAGATATTTAAAAGACCTTTAAATTGATGTATTACAAGACCCACTTTTCTATTTAAAAATTTGATTGTTGACGTCATCACTTTTACAAAGATGATTTAAGAATAAAAATCGAAGGGTTTCAGGACATTCCCCTGAAATCGCCGATTTACGAAATAATGAATTTATTCCTTTTATTTGAACCATACTGTATAAGAACATATTATGTTTTTTATTTCATTTATTTTTATTAGTTAATTATGTTTCTGTTCTTAGGTGAAGGAATTTTTATTGGGCTATACTTATATTATTACAAAATATATATCTAACATTTAAATACTAACTTGTTCTAATATTTCAATATTACTTTCATGATGTGAGTGTTTGTTGACATTTAAACACGATAAGTTCATATTGTCACAAAAACTAATGATTTTTCATGTGTCAAATTAAAATGTCTGTTGTCAAATTAGGAAGCACTAATTCCACTATCGTAACTGTTTTTTCTTTACTTTTAAAACGATAATTTTCTTGACATAAATGACCACCTCGAGTTTTTCTTGACAATTAAGAACTGGCTATTCTTCACTTGGTTTACACTGCTGAAGCAAATAAATGGGATTGAATAAATAAAAAAATAAAAATCATTATTGTGGGTTTACTTATATGAATATTTAACTTCCGTATCGAGGTTACTAGTAGGTGGGTTTCAAAAGAAGAAGAAAATCAATTAAGTAATTGATTAAAACTTTGATATACTGAGAGCAAAAAACGAAGAAGGAATGAATTATTAAACGATAAACTTTTATACTTATGTAAAATTATAAATAACACTAATAAGTTGTTTTATCATAATTACCACCATATGAGACAAGTAAGGAAGGTTAGATACAAACATGAAATATAACACACCTGTTAATATAAATAAAGTTTATTACAATAAGACATTTAATTTTTTAGTTAAATTAAAATTAGCAGCTAAAGAAAATCAGAGATACTCTGTTACGTTTAGCCTGCCAATATTGGTTATACCTACATTAAATAAAAATAGCTACATAAATAGACATTTCAGTAATTAATTAATGGAACTTTTAAGGCTATTTATTGTACACCGTTTCTCTAATCAGTTTTTTCTTTCCTGGTTGTAAATAGCACCGTTTTATTCTGCACTTTAGACATGAACTTGTCGGTAATACTCAGTCTTCCAATTAAGTCAAAAGAATTAAAAAACTTTCTAACCTCTACAGTGTTCACGGACGTGTGAAAATATGTTAATATCGTATGATATTGCATTTGTTTTTATTTCATTTTCAATATTATTACTCTTCCTTTCAACAAAAATATTATACAAAGATTCCGAGATAAAGAATAAAAGTGAAATTTTGCAATATTACATTAATAATGTGTTAAAACAGATTAATGAACGGCTTTAAAGTGTAATTTATATCGGAAACGGATAATTATTTAAGTTGCCCATAATTCATTATAAAATCTATTTGTAGTATAGTTGACCATGAAGCAATTGTTCTCAGTTTTCCTTTAGCCAAATTGGTGCCTGTGGCCATGGTGAAAACTGCCATTTATTGTGACAATTAAAATAAAATTAAACGGTTTACGATGATATTAAGTTAATATACGTGGTGTGTAATTATATTGTGATCAATTTTGTGAACTTTTAATTTATAAACTAAATAAGATATTTAAACACCAACCGTCAGGTTTTCAATCAATATGGGTACGTTATTTTTTGCCTCTACCTAAATTTCAGAATTCCGGTTAGAATAGAAATAAAATCGCATCATTTTTACTTATGGTTAAATATATTGAAATAAAACACTTCGAATAACTTTGAATTTACTAGAAAAACATTTTTTGGTTTTCCATTAAACCATTTTTTGTTAAATAGATCTTTTTTCAGGGAATTAAAAAAGGCAGGATGTTTTAACATTAAATGAATGCTAAAATTTTGATAAATAGGTATAAAAAAACTTAATTAATTTGTGAATATTTATTTAAATATATGAAAAATTAAACATTTATTTTCGAGATTAAGAGAAATGAAAATTCATTTAATTCCAACCGGAAATAGTTTTATAGCTAAGACGTGATTCCTACATAATTTTAAATTTTAAGTTCCTGCTTTTATGTCGCCACCTATTATGCAACATTTATCACATGATTTAAATTTGATCAAATTATTTATTAATGGAAATGGTAAAATTTTTAACAAAAGATAGTTCATCTTCTTTAACAATAATAATCCATTTTTATTAAAGCATGAATTACAAATAATGTCATATTTCTTTGAAGTAAATCAATTATGATTGGGTACCAAAAATTGGAAATAATGATTTTTAATTACATTTGTTTTCAGTCAAGAATAAAGATATATATTCTAAACGTTGTAAATTCTCAAGAAATCTACAGGAACCTCGTTCTGAAATAAATTCTAAAATATTTCGGCATTAATCTTTCTTCAAATATGTTTTGGCTGCAAAATCTTCGTTATCTCACGTAAATATCAAATAGCGAGTGCATTTCCGTAAAAAAACTTTAAATAATTGAATTCTTTACTCAATCATGGAAGAGAGGTATCTATCTCTTCATTCTCAAAAAATCGTAGTCAAGCCACATTTTCTTGTAACACGTTTTTCACTCTCCAAAATCCCAAAAATGTTCCTTCATATTTTAATAATATTATCATTCTGATAATCTTGCAATAATATCGATTTTTTAATACAGTTGCGACACGGTTTTAACCAAAGTAAAGTCAAAAATTAATCTACTTCCATAATGCTGATTAAGACAAAATGTATTTAATTTTAAAAATCACTTTTGTTATCTGAAAAAATATGTTTATTGTTAATTAATCATACAAACTGAGTAATGCGACAGAAATTACAAATAAAAATATGATATATCTCAGAAGAAAAAATTGACCTTTTCGAAGGCGTAATTTTTCATTTTTATTTGAAAGGAATGGAAAACACAAACCGCAAATCCGCTTAAGTTTAAAGGTAACTACATGCATTATTTATATGTAATCATTTATTACAAAACCATTTTTTTTTCAAGAGGTAAATCTCTGATCATGCTGCGATGGTGGGCAATTATTCTAGTGCGAGATTTTGCAGAATCGTGATGATTTTTTTTTCGATTCCATGGTCGGTTAACTCTTTAAACAAATGATTAATTGAATGGAATTACTCCACTACTATGAGATACTTTCCTTTTTCATAATTTGGTCGTCTTGAGGATCAGTGCATTTACCTACCTGAATGTCACTTTATTTATTTGGTCATAAACATATAGTTAAACTCAAAATGAATAGAATATTCCAAAAATGACTGAATATACAGAGTGATGTATTTAAAAAGCCAAAGTGACTAATAATATCAGAGAAATGGCAAATCTAACAACATTGCGAATGACAAATCTGGAATCTGGAATTTTGTAGAATTCGGACAAGCAATTTATGAGATAATTGGTCGTTACCAGACTTTCGGTTCACTCTGTATAAATTTGTTGCAAGAATAACTATTATTGTTTAAATGAAAAAGAAACTGTTATTAGCAATTAGAAATTGAAAAGGCGGTCGATAAGGTTCTAAGACCAGAATAATAGATAGTATAAAACACAGAAAATTACAAAGATCAATATAACAAATACTCATTTTTCTAATATATCCTCAACTGTCATACGTCATTCTCCTCCCCTCAATCACATTAATCAATATAATTTAAGTAGAGAATGTACCAAGTGTGATATTAATTACAGAAATAATTCACTAAGTAGCATAAATCTGTTATTTCAGTAGATTGCGATCAAAAATAAATTGATTTCATCTTAACTTAATGCTATCCAGCAAGCTTATGATACGCCTATGCTTATTTACTTAAATTATGTTTTCAAATGAAATGTCACACTGGAATACGTAACAATTTAGTTCCAGGAAGAGAGCACTAAAATCAAAAATAAAGCAAAGAACAATTACATTGGTAAATTACCAATAAATTAACCTTTTTAGAGATGTATCATACTTAGTACTTTCCTTATTTAAATTGTATTGGTTAAATTTGTTTGAGAATTGGGGTATGAGGTATATATGATAAAAAATGTCCGTTGATATAAAATTTCACGTATTTTTGTTTTCCTTAAATATACGTTTTGGGATGAAAGTAATGTATAAGAAAACATATTTTTTGAATGCATTTTGGTGTGTTCCAAACCGGATCCATTATCTTTTTACGCAATATTAATTGGTGCTTTCAAGCTAAATTAAAGACCAAAATGAACGTGTTGTAATTCAAATCGACATTCTAGTATGGATTGACTTCCTAATGTATAATATAAAGGTGAACCTGCCATTTTGTTTTAGTTGTTCTAGACGTCCTTCGCACCTCTTTGACTATAATTAGCGAGACAAGAAGTCTAGAATTTACACAATCAAAGTTGTTTTCTTTTAATTATAACAATCATAATAAAAACTGGTACCAGTTACAAGGAAGGAAAACAACGGGTCTGACGTTAATTCAGTTGCACAATCACGTTTGGTAACAGAAACTTTTTTTTGGATCTGGTGAAAAATAGTTCCTGGATTAAATTTCAAAATTAATAAAAACTTAACATCAAATAAAATAATAATTTCGTGTATATTTGTTAAAAGTAACCGACGTGTTTAGTAAATCTTTTTTGAACAAATCTAAATTCGGGAATAATTTTTAATTGATACCAATATTTTGTTCTGCATTTAGAATTAAACATATTCATTCTTCATTATTGTTACAATAAGATCTAATATTTTGTCAATTGTAGATCATGCATATAAAGATTTATGGCAAATTAACTACTCAATTTGTTATTAACATTTTAAAGCGCTTATTCATATTTGTGGTGAATATGAATCATAATCAAACAATCTTTTATTTGACCCTATTAGTTCAAATTAACACTTCTATTAATTGTTATATTGATATCGGACAATCTTAGATAAACATTGGATGATTTAAAAATGAAAGTTTAGAATTCGATACAAAAAATTTGCATTCTGAACCATCAGTGTTTCTCTAATTTAAATTCCAAAAATGTGTAAATTATGAAATACACTAAATTTGCAAGCCTTCCTTTTTCTAATAAGAAATTCTTCTTTATTAAATATTATTTTTGCTTAAACTGGACTTAAGGAAATATAAACAATATTGAAAAAAATTTGGTCAAGCATTATTCAGTCCATAATTCAATAAGGACATTACCAAGAAAAATTCGACAAGGCGGTGACAAAAAGAAAGTAAAATTTTTATTAAAGTTAATATCAGGACAGTGGGTCAGTCTTGTAAATTGGAATACAGAGACCTGGTTCATAAAAAATCTTGGAAGATTAAATAACTGGCCGGAAAGAAATGAAGGTCATGGTCTGGTAATTAAAGACTTTTACCATTTTTTTTGTAGTTGAATGGATGGTTGAAGACTTACTGACAACTGAAATTAATAGCTATATTGTACATAGTGTCTGGTTTCTTTTAGAGTCCTTCTTTACCATTAATTGTTATTCAATGAAGACGCTAAAAATTAATTGAATGTAATATATTGTAACGGTCAAAAAAAGAGGAATTAAATAATTTAACTTTGGATTCAACAAAAATTAATAACTTAGGGGTAATATAATGTAAACACATAAAATAAAAAGTGGTTAGAACAATGTATAAGAACAATTTCAATGATTATAAAAGAATTCTGAATAGAGATAATAATATTTCTATAATTTATGATATTTGTACTGTATATGTAACTAAATAAATGTAAAAAAGTAAATGTTTTTTATGTAACGAAAAGTAAGTGATATTACCTGATATTAACTAATTGAACGTATTCAGTTAGCGTTGTTTATTATTATTAAGACAATTGTATACATATAAATTGAATTGTATGTTCCTAAAAAAGGAAAGATATAAGAAAAAGACAAAAGTGCTATCAATAAAAGTGAATTAAACTTACCTGCTGTGGATTGACTCCAATAAGAGGGTAAACTTTGGAATGTTTAGAAATTTGGGACAATTGAAGTGTTGATAAACTTTATTGGGTCAACGGCTCGAGATTTGATAGAAAATTTTGAACTGTCAAGCAAGAAGAATTGGAGTTTTACTTATTGCACAAGACACAACTAATTTGTAACTGTTAATGATTTATTTTTTCATGTTTAAAAATAAAATTAGATTATTATACTGTATTTTCTTTTGAATTTACCCAGAGGTTATTATTCAATTGCGTCTAATATAATACATTCAAATTATACCGCGCATAATTATAAATAAAACATTTCTATAATTAAATTTAAGGAGCACAATCTATTCATCTTTATTTTCGAGTAAAATTTATTTTTTCAAATGCAATAAAAAAAATTAGCTGTAGTGAAATTGTGTAATATTTATAGAACATGATAAAACTAGAAAGCTCTTTTATATTATTATAATTATTTTCGGTTCACTGAATTTAATCTATCTAATATACATCAGAGTATGTGTCACAAAATACCACTAGTTTTACGTAAATAGATTGGATGAAATTTGTCAGCATTTCCTGGTTCTTATCGTTGGCGAATTTCAAAACTTTCAAATTTTAAATGCGGTGTTGTGTCGCCTCTAGATCCTCATTGGTACCCGAAAAGTTTTCAGTTTTGAATTCATGTACAAATAATAAGTGGAAACAATATTTAAGAATTAAAGTAAAAATTAATTAAATCCTTTTTACCTTAAAGTTGTTATCGTTTTCTGTTGCAATACCAATTATTTTAAAAAAGACATGTTGAAAATAGGTCCATAATTCCATATTTTTTTACCATTATGCAACTTTATGAGGGTCAGTACCGATTCAATTGTTATACTTACAACAGCATTTTGACAAAATATCTCGTAATTAGTAGAATAAAATAATTGCGGTAGTAAGTATTGATAACGATACTTTCAAACAAACATCATAATTATAATGGTAACCATTATATGTGTAGTTGATACTACAAATAACAAGGCAAATGTTACATTTTTGACATTACAATTTATTTATTGCATTTTAATTGCACAGGTCTTTAATTTTTACATTTACGTATGGCCCTAATAGGGTGAAATTAGTTGTCTCCTTAATATTTTTAATATATAGTGTACATAAAGTATGGAATAAATTCATTTTAAGTTAAATAAACAATTTTGAGGCAAAATCCTGAGACAAGTCAATTTTTGATTTTAATTTAATGCATTTTTACATAACGATGAAATATAGAGAGTAAACCGTTTATGAATAACGATGACATCGACAAAAATTTTAAATGGCACACCCTGTATATATTTTATTTTAGATTGCAAATTTCAAGACGGTTCCAAAAATATATCATACTTGTGTACGATAATTAAAAGTTTAAAAAATGTCGTTGACATCGTTACTCACAAATGGTTTACCCTGTATATTTAATTGTTATGTAAAAAAGATTAAATTAAAATCAAAAACCGACCTGTCTTAGGATTTTTCCTCAAAATTGTTTGTTTAGCTTAAAATGAATTTATTCAATACTTTGTGTACACTCTGTATATCGTGTGTGATATCGATTTATTATTTATTTCTTGATTTATTATGTTAAAGAATATAGTAGAACTAGCTTGAGAAAGAGTCTTAAAAAATGGTTTATCTAACTTTGAATATATTTTAAAATCTCACTTTAAATCATTCATACATAAATAGTCATTTAAACAAAGACAACGCAAAAAATATTAGATGGAATTGGTATCTCACACTTCTTCTTAGACAATAAGATATTAGAAAGCTAATTATAAAGTTCTCACAAAATGTTTACCATTGACAATGACAATGGGCCATTTGAATTTTTAGTAATTTATCTTTTAAAACAAAGGCGTAGAAACTAATATTAAAGCACTTTTTACTATTACCAAATAAATAATTATATCTCATTTATTCATATTATTAATATACATTTTTTTTATTTCAAATGAATTTTTTATTTCAAATTTGGGTTAGTTTTTAAAATAAATTTCATTCATTGAGAATTAGGGATATGATATGATATGATTACAAAAATCATTTCAACTTTTCTAGGAGTGTAAACTGAATTTCAGTGTTTCTGTTGTACATATAATTTCAATTTCATTTTCTTCTACTACTATTCTTATGTCATTTTCTCATATTTTTTTAGTCCTTTCATTGTTTTTCTGTTTTGTTTATCTTTCTTCGAATATCTTATCTCACAAGTCTTTCTTCTTTCGTGCTTTTAAATAATTTTTAAATAATTTTAAATAATTGACTTCTTTCAATATTATCCCTTATATTTGAATTCTTTGGTGTAGTCTTTACCATTACCATTACCATTCTATTAGTATTTTCAATGTTGATTTTTATTTCTTTAATATTTGTATTGAAATTTTCTTTACAATTTTTTTGGATTCTCTTAAAATATCAATTCAATTCAATTACTTATTTTGCTCCTAAAACTACGCCTAGTAAACTAAGTGGAGCGTAACTTATGTGTTTTTTTAGATAGTTTATTATTGTTTTACCGGAAGTTAGATACCAGATGAGATAGAAAATTGAACAGTAGTTAACCTTTGCTACTCCTATAAAATTAACATAAAATTGTATAGTAGTGTAAATTTTTAGAGTTTGGCTTTTATAATTTGTTTAGAGAAAGTCTTTCTTCGATACTTGTTTCAGCCTTCTTTAGTAGACAGTGTTTATTTGCGTTTAAAAATAATTTTATTGAGCATTTTCAAGAGGCATTTAATGATATTTTCTGATTTTATAATCAATATAATGAATAAAATTTATTTTTAAAATAACCGTAAATAAATTATCATTATTGGTTAAGTTTTATTGCCAATTAATTATAATTTATTTTAACTTTTTGTTATTAATCTATTTTCCCATTATTTTTTATGTTAGCACGTTTTTAGCATAGTTTTTACACAAAACATGACAAATTAAAAATATTCATTTTTATTTTAAACTGAAAACTTTTACAGTTTCCGGCAATAATAATTTAATTTACAGAATATTTATGTCTAACTATGCTTTTTTTCTTAATTTTATAAAAGAACGTTGCAATAAAGTAGGTTTTTATAGGTTATTTACTTTTAAAACGAGAATTCAGATATGAGAGTGTACTTGGTTTCTTTCGAGACAAACTACAAAAAACTTTGTACAGCAAAGCAAAGATTAGGCTTCCAATAATGTGCAAGTAAAAAATCAACTTTTGTACACCAATAACAAAGTTGAATTTTAAAACATTTTCAGTTAAAAAATATTTTCTATTAAAATTGTAGTGCTAAAATGTAATAAAAAACAGTAGGTACTATTTTAATTAACGTTTTTTAGAAAATCAATTGGTTTGGTGTGTGTAAATGAAAAATGTTTTAGAATATAGATTTAAGAGAATTTAGGGTATACTAGAGTATACAAATTAGATCTAAATATTTGAGGTCATACACGAATCCATGAGAGCGATAAAGAACGCGTTATGCAAGAAAGATAAATTATTACTAATATCTTGAAGTAGGGATACATCGAGGTGGGAACACCGTTCCAGTCAACTAGAGAAATTTTGCCTATATCCTTTTAGATACTTTCTAAACATGTATATTATATTTTAGTATTAAGAACTTTATCTATAGTTAATTTAAGTTATATTCATTTTTTTTACTGCTGCTTCTAATTTCAAAAATCAGTTGAAGACATTCTACGTCATTTTCCAAATAAATACTGAAACTTATGGTGGTAAAATAGACAGTGTTTTCAATGTATGATATAAATTATTGAATTAAAATTAATAGATTTATAAGCCGCACATTCAAAATTGCATAAGAGGTCCAGTTCGTTAAGTTTATAACCAATGAATTTGTTATTTTTTAATTTGATGTAATCGACACTAGGCAAAATCAAAATTTATTTGTTGCTATAACCTTGAGATAATTTTGTAAGAACCAGTTAATGAGATTGCCTTTCTGTTTTAAGTGCCGATTGACTTTAACTGTTTTTTGATGGATACTGAAGGTCGCCTTGAAGGTGCTAAACCTCATATTGCACTATTAATGAGATCATTATCGAAGATCATAACGCCGTGACAAGTGTGTTAGATTACAAAATGTAGCAGGTTACTTTTCTTTCCTCTTAGTTTAATTCAGGTCAAGTCTTGGAAAAGCTGTTGAACTAGTAGGTTACTTTTTACAATGATTTTTTCAATTTAACAGCAATGTGGATTCTTTAGAATTGCCAATTTTTCTGACAAGCTTCTTTAAAGCAAAATGTATGGTCTTAACTTCCATTGTTTGGCCAAAATAATTACATTATATCAATTGGTCGACTAGTAAACTATTTTGTCTCCTCGGAAATATGATTTGATGTTTCGGTTACTACTTTCATAGACGTTGTTAATGTATTTTAATTAAAGTTCTTACTGTAGAGGTCTGCCCAAAATATTTTAATTTATTTACTTAGTTTGTTATTTGAAATGACAACCTTCAGAGCGCTTTTAGACCAACATTAATTTTTTGAGCCGTTTGATTCTCCTCTTGCTGATAGGGCCGGCCCTGTATTTTATAATAGTAACAATCAATATAGAAATTAAACCTGAAGGCCGATTACTCAACCTCCGCAATCCCCAAAGTTTCATTATTTTAATAATACCGACGTAATACTGCTATTACAATCATTATTATTAATTCTGCATCTCAACATAGACAGGAAAATTAATAGGTTTTACCTCGCACTGCATTCGTACTTCTAATCCACATTACTATTTACGCAGGTACAACTTTTATCTTTAAACTTTATAATATAACGACATGCATGACATTTACCCACTGCAATGAGTAGAAATCGTTTAATCATACATATGTGTTTATTTCGAAATTGGTATTGCTTTTGCTTTTAGGGTCCCCCCGATTTGCACTATTTCACAAAGTTGGGAAATTGGCATTTTATGGCTAGAGATAAAACTAAAACTATAGAGAGAACACAAAAAGTAACAAATACCCTCATTTAAGAATAGAAAAAATACCTAAATCTCTCCAAATATAAAGAGTTTGGTATTTTTAATATGCTTATAAATTTTGCTAGATATTGCAAAAAGTTGTATAATTTTTTTTGAATCGAAGAACCTCGGTCGATATCCCTCGACAAATTTTTTCTTACAGATATAACATAAAAACCAATCTTTTTTAATCTGATTTCTCAAATATTTTAACGATTTTTGTTTTAAAAAAGTGTAAACAAATAAACCACATTTATTACAAGTTAATTAAAAGATTTTCAAAATGTACAAATATCAATTTGCCGTACCGTTATGGCATTGTTGGTGTCTCTTTAAGTAATAAATCTTGGCTTCTCTCTAGCTTCTAAATGTTTCAAGTGTACTAAAAGGTGTGACTGCATACTTGCAAATTATCCATTACTTGATAATTGATTCTAAAAACGTAAAGTCGGTACCGATAAGCAAAGTTACAGTTATTATTAAAAACATTAAATAGGTTAGAAGGTATTGGTACCACCAGAGTTCAAATAATAAATTACTGCAATGTAACCGATAAGAATTACGAGCATGACATATGGTGGACATATTTTTTAGTTCAGTAGAATAAGTTTATTTCGTATATAAATTACATATTTATTATATAGTACTATTAAAAAATATTATAAGGAGGACATTTTTTACATTATTGAGAAAAGAAACAAATAATTTAGGAACATATGCAAAATTATTAGAGATACTATTATTATTAAATAAAATAAGGATTTCCTTTTGTTATATTTTTTCCAATTTTAATTGAAGCTACAATAGTGAAAATTTAAAGAAATTTTTCAGAAAAAATAATTGAAAATATGGCTTTTTTATTTTTTTGAAAAATTCGCTTTTTTTTGTTTTAATCAATTTCTCAGAATTTCGTTTTCGTTTAAAGAAAATTTAATGAAATTTTTCAGAAATTAAAAAGGCGAAAAACAAAATAAAAATGTTTTCCATAATTTCTCAAGAAATCAAATTTTTTATGATTTTTCCATAATTTTCCAGAAAATCAAAACAAAATCATTAAATAGTGCCACCAACTCATTTTAAATTAAAGTTACCAACATTGAAATACTAAAAACTCCACGTCATTAAACAGTGCGACCAACTCATTTTAAATTATTGTTTTTTGTTTCAAATTATTTTTTTAACCTGATTTTTGATAAAAACATGGTTTTTGACGTGGAATTTTGTAAAGGTCTGTTTTTAAGCAAAAATTTTCCAATATTTTGTATTAATTTTGGGAAATTTATAACTTTTTCGATCGAAATTTAAAGAATTTTCGATTTTTTAGGTCGAAATTTTAAGGAATTTTTACGTTTTTACGTCAAAATTTGGAAGACATTTTTTTTATGGAAAATTAAAAGAAATTTAAACTTTTGTTAAATTTATTTCAAATTAAAAACGTTTCAAAAAATCTATTACTTTTTTTTGGGGGAATTAAAGAATTTCTTCTGTTGTATATATATATTGGAAATAAAATGTTATATGAAAATTACTTCACACGTTAACTATATATTTAATACGCTTTAAAGGCCAACGGCAACTACATTAGCAGAACCACGAACCGACCGTTGGGTGTAAAAAACAATTCCAAACTAATACTAATTTTTATATTACATAACTCCGCTCGTGTTAAATAAATATGGAAATGTATGCCAATTAGTACTTCATAAATATCTTATTCCATGTAATTGTCAACAATCTAAAATAATTATTCCACCTATCGAGAAAGACTAATGCAGCCTCAAAGAATAATAATAGTAAATAAAAATTATAGGAATACAAATTGTGCTTGAAAGAGTATTAAGAGCATTTAGTTTGGGAGATTAAATAAAAAATTGCAATTGATGGTTTTTCGACATTAGATTACTCTAAACAGTAGCTTTAGTGTTTTATTTTATTTTTTGGCAATTTGGCAATATTCCCTGTGGATTGTATGAATATTTATATTTATCTTTGCTATCACTTTTGAATGTTTAAAGCTATTACCGTATAATTTGAGATGTTTGTACTATTTTTTTAACACGAAAATGATCTACGAAAGGTTCACAATGACATTTCAGTGTCATTTTAAAGATTATTTTCTATAGAAATGTGAGTCGAGTAGCAAATCGTTTTAGTTATTGTATTTTTATTCGTAAATCAACTCCTTATTCTGAAAATAATTGAAAGTATTCGAATATCCTCAAAATCAACCCAATATCAGACTTACACCAACAATAAATTTTACATTTTTAACCCATTTCTTATCAAAATTTAGTAAAGATGAATACCCAATTTAGGTGATAAAGTTATCCATTCAAAAGTAAAACCAATCAAAAATAAAATAGTGAATACTTGTATTTTTACTCATCACATGGTCTAAAAGATATTGGTTGATTGAGAATTACTGCCCACTAACTATTACCCTACTTTTGAACAAAGCTGATTGTAGGTTTGAATATTTACTACATACACACTGCATATTTGATATAAATACTGTAATGAAAAATACCTCAAAAACTTGCTATTTAGGATTGTTGTGGGAAATTGTGCAATAATCTAAAGAACAGACTATGCTTGACTGAATAAAATACATAGGGTTTAAAAAAGTTGCCTAACATCCGTCAAAACCTAAACGGTAATAATATATATGCTGGAATTTTAGAAAAAGATAGTAGGTAATAAAAGTTTAAGTGTAAGAAATCCGGATATTACAATGCACTTGTAATAAATGCAATTTGAATTAACATTAAATTTATTTAGAACTTGGTATGGCATATGTATTGAATATATTTTATTACATGAATAGTAAAGGGCCTACTTAAAAAAATCCTTTTTTCTTCAGCGACATCCAAAATTAGCTTTATTATCTAATATCTAATTTTTGGGTACGTCCGAAGGTCAGGATGGAAAAAATCAGAATTTTTGTTCGGGGTTTCTCTGTAAAGACTTTTTCTTACCCGGTATTGTAACCATGTTAAATTCTTCAGATCTAAGGATATTGTAAAAAACCTAAGTTCTTTAATAATTCGAATGTCATAAAATCAGTAACAGTATATTTAGTGCTAAAAGTTGAGATGGAATAAATAGACATATTTCTAAAACAGTTAGAAAAATTGCCACTCTGGACAAAAATAAAAAGTATCGTAAGATTCCCATTTCACATAATAGACCATTAAAATAAGTGTATCATATGACTGATTTTTCTTTTTACAGCACCATAAATTATAATCCAAACTTCACATTTAGATTATCCCATTTAATATAAAATTGTCCAGAATCGATATCTTATTTCTTGTAGAAGGTACTATCTATAAAAACTTATTTTAATAAATAGTTTTACTTTTTGATTCACTCTGTAAACAAATATGCATTTTAAACGGATTCACTTTCTCTCTCAAGACGAATTAAATACACAATTCGATAAACCATAAATACCGGCGTGGTTCTAGCTGCAACTTTTCTAGCAAATAAAGAACGACTATGACCCGAGGGTATAGAACACACCGTACATACAAATACAAAGTAAATTGTTAACGGCCAGTTATGCAATTGCAGGAGACGGCAGTTTTGTAATAATATTGATTAGTTTTTATACGGAATATTATGACAGTGCTTGATTGGGTATTTGAAACAATAGGCAATCTTTAATAGATCAACAAATACCACTAAAGTGCAAGACTGATTTAAGGTAGTATGAAAAACTAATACATATATTCCGTTGAAAAGAAGGGTATACCTAGTATTATTTGTGCACTTTAAATTTTATTTTACTCACTAGCACATAAATTGAAATACGGATGTTTTAGGACGGACTCTTTTTAATAAATAGTTTTATTTTTATTTTTAAGGGTCTCTAACAATACATTTTTTGTTTGTACCTTTTAAGTCTAGTACCTTTATTTATACGTAGGTACATTAAAAGAAATTTTTCTATTCAAATAAAATTCGGATATCAATATATTTTCAAGTTTTTCTTAAAAACATACTAGGTATTTCTTCTATTTTCAATATTTTTTATATATTAATAACCAATATTAGAAACTGCTTTTATTAGTGAAAAAGATATAAATCTATGAATGACAATAGTATTAAAAGGAAAGAAGGAGATCAAAGAAAGAATCCAAAATGGAAACCAAGCTTTCGGAATAAATAATAAAATCCTAAAAAAGGAAAAAATAGTAAACAAAAAGAAGAAGACCTAAAAATAATAGAGAGATGAATATTGCGAACAATAATAACGGCAGAAGGAGAATAGTGGACGAAAAAGGAATACAGAAATATAAAGAGAACTAGGAGGTAAAACTTAATAAGTTATATTAAAGCACTTAGATTAGAATGGCTGAGTTATACAGTGTGTCCAATTAAGTCGGCACCATATAGGAAACTTTTATTATCGATGTTTTCTAATAATTTTGCAATTAAAACGCGTAATAAGTGCATATTCATTTATTTTGTGAATAATAAAATTTGCATATTTAAACGTAATTTTTAATTCTGATCAACTTTTTTTAGTAACACTTTTCGATATTTTCAAAAATAAAGGTACTTTACTCTTGAGCAAAATTTATATTTTTCGACAAACCTTGTATGCGGCTCAACAAATTTTAAATCCGATGGTTGTATTTCAGGTTTTAGACCATTCAGAACTTTTTATAAAGAATAACTTTTTTTCATAAAACTAATAATAAAAATGTTTCCCATATGGTGCCGACTTAATTGGACACACTGTATAATGAGAAGAACACCTACGGGTGTGATCAAAAGAATCACAAAATAAACTCCTTGGGCGAGATAAAAGAAGACATCAAAAAATGAAAAATAAAGGACTCGAATTCTGAGTTTTATTCTAGCAGTTTCATAATACAAATATAAAATAATTTTCTTCAGTACCTTATCATAAAAATAATATAGTCCTATTATAAACCAAATGAAATAGCTTATCTTAAGAAAAAGTGTCTCATTTATTATTACTTAAGTTCATTACCTCTTTGACCGTTAAATGAATAAATCAATAAAATAGAAAGTACTTTATTCTAGAGAAAATAATATTTAACCAACAAATCTGTCTCATCCTATTGTTTTTTATCGTTTAGAAGTCCTTATG
Source organism: Hermaeophaga mercurialis (assembly GCA_951812935.1). NCBI lineage: Eukaryota > Metazoa > Arthropoda > Insecta > Coleoptera > Chrysomelidae > Hermaeophaga > Hermaeophaga mercurialis. The sequence continues at coordinate 47,155,193 of OX638360.1, forward strand.
GGTGGGTACATGATGGGTGCATTAAAGATTTCAAACAATTGGACTTATAGCTGGTGGGTAGAAACAATTACATCCATTAATCTTTACCATTTAATAGGTTTTAATTCGTGACAATCAACAATCGGGACGTACAAAAGTTACGTAGGTTTGTTACAGTTTCTTGGACAACACTTGGTTAGGAGAGGCCAGTGTTACGTAAATTAGGGTCAAAATAGAAAATTGTATTAGGTCAAAACAACAACAATAAAAATCTAGGTCAGATAGTTAAGGAAACTTTCCGGTAACAACCACATTTAGAATAAAAACATAACTCAATGAAAAAAAAATTGACTGGTCGATTTTTAAAATAATATTTTGAGCCTTGCATGAGCCCTTTCAGGTGCCAATCATGTCTGAATTTTTTTTAAATGGTAAAGAACATCAGTATTCTAAAAAGCTAAAAAAAGGCAAGGGACTAAACTTTACGTCATTGAACGTTATGATAATTGTAAAAATCGACCTAAATCGACGATATATTTTATGTAAAATTAGAAAAGTATAACTTGAATATACAAGGGCAATTTGACAGACGAGTAACTTTTCAATAAAATTGCTATTTCACTCCATAAATATATTATATTTTTCAACATAATCTCCTTTTCATTCTATAAACTTAGTCCAAAGGGTTTTCAATTTTTTTAAACCATCCAAAAAGCAATTCTTCAAAAAGGCTTTAAATACTCATTTGTCTTTGCTACTCCCTCTTCATTTGTTTGATATCCCTTTTCACCGAGCCATTTTTTAAATTTGAAAGCAGAAAGAAATCACAGGGAGCCAGATCTAGCGAATACGGTGGATGAGGCAGCAACACACGTTTTTGAACAAATGTTATCTTTTATTTCAGAAGCATAATGGTGAATCCAAGTATCATCTACAGTGACATACCGAGGGCAAAATTCACTTTAATTATGTTTAAAGATGACCAAACATTCTTCTGAATTTGTAATCCGAGCTCATATGGTCACTTTTAAAATAAAATACCACTTACAAATAATTCGATGTGAGTTAGCACATTCATGATACTATTGTCTAGTTATTCCTCGGTTTTAATTGTCTTTCTACGTAATTTCTTTTTCCACCACCTTCACACAAAATTTTCTCTGATTCATTTTTTACAATTATTAGAAAAATAACAGCTATATACATCATTTTAATTTTTAAATCGACTATTAAATAGTACTACTATACGTGTGATTTAATCTTAACCAGTTATAGCAAACATTAGGAAGTTAATGACGTGGTTGTGCTACCGTTTATCAGAACAATGACCGTGTATGTTGTCTTCATAAGGTCAAGAACATATAATATGACGTTAAACTTAACTGTCCTGCTCCACATATGTGTTAACCATTAAAGATACCCAACTCTTTCATGTCTGCGACGTTAGAGAAAGTTTCAATTTTGGTTATTAGATTTTATGCTTTTTTTTTCATAAAAGAGATTCTCATATTTGAAATATAATGACAGTATAACGATGATGGTTAAAATTATAAAGTATTTTTAAAATAATAGTAAAAGTTGGGCTTACTATTTTTTTTTCATTCCGTAACACTTTAGTTAGGTGTTAGATGTGGTATGAGTAACCATATTAATATGGGTTTTGGTAAACATGCAGTTTCACACACAATATCCGCCTTTTACATTTTTAAAATAGGTAACAAATAAACGAGATACTTTTTGTAAAAGGCTCCGAAAATCTATTTGACAATTACATTTAAATTTTAACTTTTTTAGTATGTATATGAAAATTATTGTTACAACAAAAATCCAAAGTTGATTTAAGGTAAACTTGGAAAATTTAACTAAATGGAAGTTTTCCAACAAACCATTTTGAACACCGTGAACGATATAATACGCAGCTTATCTTTTGTTATCGATTGAGAGTTAGAGTACTTTAAAATTATCATATGCTTCTGTATAAACAAATAAACTTTACAACCTTACATATTTAATATTTTATATATTTATATATTTTGAAGCGGCTGATTTACAAATTAATGTTTTTGTTCAATAATTTTTTTCTATATCAATAAACATAATACAAATCGTTGACCATAATAAAAGATTACCATTAATGCCAATAACCTTCCTGAATATAATTAATTAATTAATTAAAAGGAAGAGTTATGCTTCTTTTCAAGTATATCATGTGCTTATTATGTAAATCAAAGGAAAGTAAAATGAAAGATTATAAGTAATTTGAAGTTAGTTATTTCATTTTAATTATACTTATTTAAACAATGCAGCATTGTTTTTAATTTGAATGCCCAATGTTATGTGAAGGAAAACAAGGAAATCCAAGGTAAAACTATATTTACGAAATAAATAAAATGAGTAAGTAAAATTAGAAGAGAACAATTTTTATTATGGGATAATATCACTAAGTACGGTAAGTAGAATTAGAATTGTATAACTAAATAAATTAAATGTTAACATGTTAACTTTTAGAATTCGCACATAAGATCGACAAAGGAAATAAAATTAAGGGCATTTTTTCTCTAGCTAAAATTTTACTGTAAAACACTGTTTCAATATATTGCAAAATACATAGAATATGATTATATTATATTAAATTAAAACAGAATTATACGATAACATTATATCAATATATATTTTACTAGTATTTTGTTTTTAATTTTACTTATTCATATCATTTTCTAAAGATATTAAGTTTATTGCTATTAGAAAATTGTATTAATTTCGAATATCTATGTGCTGTTGTTGTATTTACACATTTATCAAAAACTATATTATTTTATTCATTATAATTTCATAAAATTGAATATTTATAAGAATTTGTATTTTCTTTATATTTCGTAATTTTTTTAATTAATTACATATTAATAAATTCTAATTATTACATTGAAAGTATTTCTACGAGAACTATGTTGACTTTATATAACAAATTGTTGTCCACTTTATAGGAATCTGAATAAATTGGATACACCTATAGATAAATGTGAAAACCATATATCTGTAAAGCAATAATTACTAGTTTCCATATTTGTATATTTTTAAAATAATTATGTAATAACAAATCCCACTGGCCAACAGCTGTATGAAATCGTAACCACTCTAAACATAACAATATTTATTTATTATATATTGGTATAACACACTTTGACAACTTAATATGCTTTGATTTGCTTAAATACATTTAGTTACTTAATTTTATAACATAGTTATTTTAAATAAATTAGAATATTAATATTTTATGAAACAAGTGCTTTTTTCAGGATTAACAAAATTTATATTTGATCAGTACCTAATCGGAGACGTACATTAATTTCCTGCTGGTATTTCATAATATCAATATTTTGATAATACCATAAGCAACATTTGACTTTAACACTTATATAATATACATTGTACATAATGTCTCCTAAAACTCGTTTTATAAAATTACTAACGTGCATACAAATAGAAAGCCAGAAATTTAATCGATTCTATGAAGATTATTTACACAGAAAAACATTACATTCCAAAGAATGTAATTTTATATAAGACAATTATTTCTTTAACCTTACCATTATATTTCCGTATCATTTCGTGTTTATTAACCTTTGACTAGTTAAGAGTGTTACAGTATTTCGTTTTAGACAGGTGTTAATTTATTTTAACAATGTTGTAGATCGAATTCACATGTATTTGTAAAATCGTGAGCTACATTTATTGAATAACAGAACTGTTATACAACAAACAGTACACATACTAAAACTTCGAATAAAAAATTAAAGACCCCCGGCTCTAAGTAAATAATTTCATCTTACATGCAGAGGCGTACTGGATCAATTTTATACAAAATATTTCTAAAGTAGAGAAATAAACTTATACAGTTAACCCCAAATTATATCCAGTAATAAGGAAGTTCTGTATTTTTGAATATTTTTTCCAGAATTTGTCCACATGGTACCATTTAACTTGGGTAGTAGGTACATCAGAGTAGAGAATTTTTTATGCCCAAACTAAATTTTTTATTTCTATAAAATGTTTATATCAGTTTTAAATCAATGATTTCATGAAAAAAACTGTTTGAATCGGTCCAATTAACACCAAATCAAAACACTCAAAACACATAATTTGTTTTGGTGACAAACAAAAATAATTTAGTTTAGATATATTTGACCAACAAAAATAGTTTTCTGAAATGAACTCTAAAAGTTTGTCCACCCAATTTAGAAACTCCATGTTTGCCTAATGGTACTAATAATGTGATTAATGCAACATTTTTGTAACATTATTTAATGAATATTTGTTATTTAATAGAATATGAAATAAATGATGTAAATACAATTTTGTCCAGTTTATTATATTCAAGGATTAACTTTATTATTCCGCAAGATTATTATACACCGATAAAAAATGTAAATTATAATGTAAGAATGGAGATAAAGAACATACATAAACATATAAAACAGAAGTTAAATACTGTGGTTATTTAAAAACATAAAAATGAAATCATATTAACTTTTAACAGAAATAAAGTACAAAAAAATACAGGACGGCCAGAAGAGAACAAATATATTTGTTTGATTATAATAATAAGTTTTTTTAGAAAATGCCAATTATTATAAGTGTCAAGACTATATTTTAAACCGACAAATTTTATTTTCAACGAAAATTCCTTTATTCAAAATGTACTTTTTTGCAACTTCGAAGTATAAGTAATTTCTTTTTTAATCAATTATTAATGAAACTAAATATATAAACATTTGGATAATAATCAAGATTGTTATCTGTTAGTTAAAGAAAGAAAATCAACTTTTATTATATAACTAAGATTAATCGTAGTATAAAGTTACATAAAAACTCTTAAGAATAAATTAACATTTATCTTTTAATAAAGATCCAATCAAATAGTTTCATAACAGAATGAAATAATTAGCTATCGGCATTTTATAGCACATTTTATTATTACCTACCTGAATTCATTATGCAGTGGTACTCCATACAATTACTATAACATTACATAACTTATTAGTACCAACAGTATACTATTAACCTGAAAATACATGTAAGGATATGCTTTAGGGCTCCACAAAAACCGTTTAAGGAAACAACAGACAGATTTGTTAAATTCCTTTGTAAAATGCTTAAAACTCTATGAAGTATAAAATATTGTGCGTTCCTTGTAAATTTAGCTCATTTTTGCCTGAAAACATATTTTCATAATTTTAGTGTTACCTAATTATTTTTTGTTAAAGAATTACAATAAATTGGGTTTTTTTTATGTTATATACTTATGAGTTTACAATATCGATAAAGATATTCACGAAATAACGAGAACATTTCAGTGTATTTGGAGATTATTGTACATATATACAGAGTGAACGAAATAAAGCCGATATCAGAAACTGCGTCAACATTTTACAAAAATGCAGAGAACCGTCAATTTTTAATTAAAGGGGAACACTCTTTTCTGGTATTTTTGACTCTGCCGTTTTTACCCCCAAGAGAGGGTGATATCGGCTCCGTTTCGTTTTTAATTAGTCACCCTGTATTTGAAATATAACATGTATATTAGAAGCAAACAAAAAAAAGAAGGTTAGAAGGTTCATAATAGTACATAATCCATTAAAGCTCCTTTGCCTCAAAGATCCAAATAAGATTTTAAAGAAAAAAATTTAGTCACGAAATAAATTAGTATGTGCGGTAGTTGAACTAATTAACTATTTTATAAAGGATCCACTTTTAAAATAAAGATAAAATATTTAACGTGTTAAAAATAAATGTACATTGTTTACCTACTAGTAAAATATATAAAGCACATACTATTTATTATTAAAAGTACCAATATAATTATAAATTAAGGTACTTTCTTATTTTAGGGAAGAAAAGTAACTTTCTGAACTGTTATTTTTATTTTGAATATTGACCTATATTTATAAAGGTGTATTTATCATTTTTTGTCTTTTATTTCTTTATTGACAACTTTTTATACTTAAAACATTATCTTTTGAAAAATGTGTACAAAAAACTTACTATTTTCATATGTTTGGAAATTTAACAATTTTAGAGGTTCTGTTTAAAATAAGGAATGCAAATTAAAAATAAAATGAATTTATCTAGTTTTCACAAGCTATTTCAATCTAAATATTTAATTCCATTTTAGCGTAATCCTAAATAAAATAATTTTATATATAAAATACCTTAGTGTCTCATATCTACTCATTTCAAAATTATGTTTAAAAAAAATATCATTAATCCTCATCTAGGACCTGCAGATGCCTTTGGTACAGGTTTATTAAAACAAATATATTTATTTTTTGAGGCTCTAACTTTTTTGTTTAGATTGAAACGCAGACACAACAATTAAGAGTTGCTTTAAAAATTGTAATTCGACTAGAATCGAAATTCTTACGAAATAATTAATGAGAATTCACAACAAAATGTTAAAGCCCAACAGGAAATAGAAATAAGAGCGACAAATGAAAAGCTTAGACTAACACTAAAGAAAAATTTGTTTAAATGAAAAAAGAGATTTTAGCTAGAAGTAGAAAATTAAAATTAAGCTAAATAATTCTCATTTTTGACAATGGTTTGTTTTAAAATTTTCAATGATTTCTACTTAGCATTAACATACAAACAATATCAAATTATTTTAAGGAAATAAATGTTGTTGTTCACATTAATATTTGCATATAAGCATGATTTACTAAATATTCAAAATGTATGTTTATTTTTTTTGTTTATTTTATTTTTATAATTTTATTAAATAGGTACCTATACAAATACATTGTTATTCGTATATTGTATTTAAACGTGATATCTAAAATATTTAAAATTGTTTAAATAATATCATTGTACTTACACATATGCGATGATTCTTTTCACGAGACCAAAATAAAAACAAAGTTGATTCAAAAAATGTTCTATTTTCATATATCATCATTTATCACTAGTTTAATTTATTCTTATATTTAACTATATAAAAATCCCTATTATATGATATCCTTAAAACATATATCACTTTTTCACGTTTAAACATACGGTAAATAAGATCAAAACAACAATAAACCGAAGATTCGAAATATTTTTTTTCCAGAATACAAAAGACGGAGAAATTTCTATATCTCCGATTATCATAAACATGGGAGTAACTACTTCTAATTGGCATTGATACGTGTATTGATATCTACATATGGCGTGCTAATTGCAAAAATTAATTATAAAAAAAAATCTTTATTTATTATTCAGATTCCATATATCTACATCTAGATAAACACGCATTGCAAATTATTTCTGTTTACCAAGAAAGAGTAAAATTTCCAATACAAAGAAAAAACACATAGGTTATAGAATAAAAAATTTTGGTTCAGGTATTTTTTTTTGCACCACGTAAAATATTAAAGATTAAGTTCATTAATATAGAATTCTTCCTGGAGCATTTTCATTCCACTTAGACTCTAATTTGTGCGTCTTTAAGTTATTTTTTCGATGTTTAGGTATCAATCAAATGGGTGTTTGATTAAGTATTTTTCCAAGTAGAAAAATGGGTATATTATCTTAGAATAAAATAAATTTATGGATCTATATGTAAATTCTATTGATCCAAAAATACATTTTTTATTATGTTTACCAAACTTCGGTAAAATACTAAAGCTATAATTAGACGTACTCGAAATGCCTCTCGAAGTATGAGATCAAGGTTAACGTCAAAACCGGACTCTACTATATTATTCCTAAACAAAAAATGATGGCCACTTTCTAAAGGTGAATATACTGATCCATCGACCAGTATGCATTTAAGGCTAAATACTGTCCAGCGACATATGCAATCCTTACTAAGCTTTATATACGTAGATTTACAGGGTGTGCCAACGATAAAAATGAAATCAATTTTTTTATTATGAGTTTTAGATTTCATTGAATAGAACAAATTATAAAAAAATTAGGAATAGTAATGCAAAGAGAGCATATTTTTGTAAAAGTTTCTTTTTTCTTAGGATACACCCATTAATGTCTATTTCTTTTTTATATTTGTATATATGTTATATATCTATGTATTTCTTATGTTGTCTCGGTACAAGTATTGTATTACCTTATCCCTATAATTGGGGCAAACCCGATTGAATATTGTAAGTAAGTAAATAAATAAATATTGATGCATATTATTAACGAGCCATTATGCACCAGTAGAATTCCATATTCTATCCATAACTACGATTATTAGATTATTATTTAAGACAATTTTTTGTTTATTTGTCATTTTATTATTCCACCAATAGATTGAAAAAAATTGATATCATTCTATACATTATTAAATAGTAAATCATCAGTTAGGTCTTTTCGAGCTAAAAATTTATGCCCGAGTTAATTCCGCATGCATATTCGACGTCGGGTAATTAATTTTTTAGTACTAATAAATATCAACTTCAATGAAATCGTTAACTTTTTTATTTGAATTGTTTTAAATATTGAGTTTGGTGATAAAATATTTTATAGTTAACAATTAAAACAATAATAAAATAACGTATGTATCCGTTGTTTGTAGTGCCCTGAAGATGGCCCAATAGAGGACCGAAACGTCGGCAATGAAATAAAAGACAGAGTTCTTGTTTTAATTTTCTGGAACCCATTCAACAACCTCAATCTTCCATATCCGTCTGGATCGCAAAGCACACAAGAAAGAAGAAAATAATTCCGTTTTAATACTAAAAAATGTTGTTAGAATAATAGGGAAATTCGAATTGAAATACAATAATTATTCTGCAAAATAAAATAGTTTCTACTTTGACAATAAATAATTAATTAATCAAACATCAAAAATCTCCAAAAAAATATGTACAAAATGTTCCTTTTTTCGTAACAAATGTACTTACAAATATATTTTAATTATGAAAAAATTACATTTATGTGATAACACATTTTACAAAATCTACTCTAGTCATTTGTCCTGAATGAAACCTTTATGCAGCATTTTCTATGAATTTTAATGTTAGTTTTACTACTTTATTTTTCATTTTTACTGGTACATGTAAGCTTTCAATTTCATGTATCTACTTAAATTTCTTTAAGCTTTTCTATAAAAATATTTATATGAAAAGGATGAGTCGAATAAAATTTGGAATGAAATGAGATTAAATTTTTCTACCATGTAAACATGAACAATTGTAATATAAATTGCTTTTTCGAAATCAACAAACATTTTGTTGAGTTCAAAAAATTCACTAAATATTTCCAAATTTTTTTATTTTAATAAAGAAAATAGATTAATATATGTTATAAGATTGGTTTGGCAACAAACCGAATACCAGTGGCACATATCCATTTTTTAGGCCTGAAATGTAAATAGTTGCTAAATATATTTTGCATAATAAGAAAATGTTCCATCCTGAAATAAAACATTCATTTTTTATAAACTGCGAATATTGGTTTCACATGTAAACACAATAATATTGTACTGTAGACTGTTTATGAACATAAAATTTTCTCTTTTAGTGACTTGAATATTATGAGAGTATATTGTTCAAAAGTTTTTTAATTCTGTAAAGAAGTTTAGTTAAATTTTTAAAAGTTCAGGACCATTTAGTCTGTGCAAATTCCTTCTTCATTTAGTTCTGATGCACCACTATCATTTTTCTTTAATTTCTTATTCTTGGTTGTAGACTTCTGGTCTGTTTATTTTTGTAATCTTTTTCCGTTTGCAGTAGCACGTTTTCCTTCTAGCGAAAAAGTACTTGATTTACGAATGAAACTTTTTTTACAATTTGGATAATCAGGTTATAAAATTTATATTATTTGACCTGTAAGCTTTCAAGTTTCAAAAAATATGTATTTGTCATTAAGAAGAGTTAAACTTTTATTAAAGTCAATTAAAATAATAAATCGCGTGTTCTGGTAATTTCAACAATTACTGTATGTATTTTTGACATAATTACATCTAAACAAAACAAAAAATTATGCTTTTGGCTTTTTTCGTCCATCAGCACTTTTTTATCCATCCGCTTTTTTGCCTGCACACTTTTTATTATTTTTTTCTTCGGGATTTATATTTCGTTCCTTTATTCCTTCTTATGCTCTTTCTTAATACAACATTGTGATTACTTCATCTTTTGCATTATTGTGCATTGTAGATACGTTAGTGCATTTCTCCATTTTATGAATTTCTAGAAGGATATAGACTTTTCTAATAGTAATTGTTTTTATTTTCAAACGCACTTAAACGATCGTAAATAAATTAAGTTATATGAGTACATAATAAATATTTCGGACGACTTCTTCAAAAATAAAATGATTATAGGATCACCCTGTATGGAAGTACTGACTATCAGTGTTGTCAACACTAATTTGACTTCCGTTAAATGTTCCACAAACAACGGATACGTTTAATAATAGATAACTGTAGGTCGTTGCTTTTACCTTCAGTGTATATAGTATATGTATACCAAGTGATCAAGTGATGACGACCAGACTGAAGACCATAAGTAAACCGGTAATTACAGAGAACCGAAGATGTAATATTACGAAAGACAGGATATTGTGAAAGAATTTATAAAAATTCGTCTGCTCAAAAAAACAAACTATCAAACTAGGTGTGGTATAAAAGAGGTACCTTAAAATGAGATATTTAGATTTAATTCACGAATAATAGTTTGTTGGTAAATATCTAAAAAATTATTAACTATTAACTATTCGACAAAAAATTTCTAGCCGAGATAATTTGCTACAAAAAAGGTTTAAATAGTTATTCATGAGGTTTAACTAGTCACCATTTCTTATTACGTTTAATTATTATTTAATCTAAGAGTCAATGTTGAATGGATGAATATCTTTATCTTTCAAATGTGATTCCTTCTCCAGAAATTGAACCAGGAAAGAAGGATTCATGTCAATCTTGTCACCATAGATTATGATATTAATATTGGTCTAATATGGAACAATTTAATCCTGCTTTTTGTAATCTACAATTAGAAGCATAAACTTCAATGATGTTGCAAAATATTATATTCATGAGGTGTTGAAACAAAGTTATAATTGGTTCCAAGAGTTTAATTTTTAATCTGCATCCTCAGTTTTCAGGAGAATTTCCAAGATATGTTTAAAGTTGGTAATAGACTCTGCAAAAGTTTGTTCAATAACAATAATTGTTAGAGAAAGTGAACACGATCTTGTGAAAGATTCTCTAAATGATTAAATTTATTCGACTTTTTTGGAGGAAATTGGTTCGGTTACAAATTTGGTAATAAATGTTTTTTTGGATATACGTTTCAGAATTGAACGGACCAACAGATAAAACCTTAAAAGAAAATATTGAATTGAAAAGCAGCATTTTATAATAAAACGATTTCATAAACTGCTTCTTTAGAAGTTACTACAGAAAAAAATATTAATTTAGGTTGATTCGATATCATAGTTTCTCCATCTTTTTTATGATTCATTGAATTCATTGTCAACGAGAAAGTGCTTTAATGTCCTGAAGCTAGCAATAAATTTATAACTTATTGATAGGAATGTACTTCAATTTATATTAAACCGACAAATCTACACGGTTATTAGTGATATTAAAGTAGGTTCGAAGAGGAAAAATAGAATTATGGAATGTTTATTCGCATTTTGTAGATATTTCAAATCATATATATGTATAAAGAATTATTTTGAAAAGGATAATTTATTCTGGTTTTATTTTTACGACTAATATAATTTGTCAAAAGACGGTGAAGTTAGTGAAAGTATTTTTCACACACTTTACTGCAATAACTATATAACATAATTAATTAAAAAAAAAGATTTTCTAAAAAATATACTAGGTATTCACTTCCATCTAATTAACATTTTAATAATGTAAGAAGGAACTAAAGTTCATTTCCAAATGAGAGAGAAATCATTTAAATTTAGCTAAACGGATGCAACCCAAAAAAGTATACTACTGGATTACAAACAATACATGCACGTAAAAAAACATATTTAAAAATTACTGAAAATTCCAATTCCTTTATAAAGCAAAATCAAATCTAGAAAGCTAGTAGTTTTTACTTTTTCTATGAATATTTCAATAAATATACTTAAAGTTTTATTATTGTAATTTCGAAATAATGTGCATAGTTCAACTGAATGGTTTTGGGATTTTTTTCCTTTTGTAAAGAAAGTTGTATTTCAGAATTGTTATCCCTTTTAATGACTCTCAGAACTGAGGATGATGGTTAGTTTTGTAAAACCGAATTCCTTAATAAACCAAAACTTTAGAAAACTGGACAAATTCGAAGATCAGTTCTAGTTTAACGTCCGTCTCGAAAAGAATTCTCGTGATAAAGTGTGTGCAGTTTTGTTAAACCTTGTAAGTTTCCATTTACCAGTACGTTAAACGATTTATTAAAGATCGCGGCGAGTTTTAATAATTACTCAAAGCATTAATTGCATTATGTTGTATTGTAAACTCACTCGTTGTTCTTCATGTAATTTTTATTTGTAATTTTCACCGTTTCCTTGCCCAATAAATAAGTTAGAAAAACTTCAGTTAGTTTCTTTATGATTTGAATGACCTATAAGTATAAGTATAGTAATGGGCGTGCTTCAGAAGACTGAAGGCCTAAGAAGCTGGTAATTGCCAATTGCCAATTTTCTTATTACTATAGTACGACTAACGATTAATTAATCCAACCTGTTACATTAACGAATCTATTATAAGAACCCGCTCGGCAAACTTTAAAATATCACGTGTGGTGACGTATATATATTATATTAGCACCACCCACGTCGATTATAATAACAGTAGAAAAAATGTGTAAATTTTACAATATTATCTATGATATACAAAAAAATGGTAAACATTTTTCAGAATAGTGTCTTAATATAATATTACCAATACAAATTATAGAAAGTTTCTCGTAGTCTTGTAGTCACATTTATTATTAATATTATTTTACGTATATTTTGTTTAAAATCATACTTTTTAAATCAATTTAACCCAGTTTTTCATAGGATTATTTTAAACTACTTCTTAATATTGAATTAAACTTTGGCACAGATAAACCCGAAGTTAAATCTCTTGACAGAAAATATGTTTTGATTAGTGTTTACAGAGTAAGATAGAGAAATAATGCTAATTTTGGAAATATATGCTTCTTGGAAATAAAAACTAAATGGTCCAAGTAAGTATGAATTACTTAATATTTTTTTAATATATCATTTCGAATTACAGTATAATTCAATTCTAATACTAGTAATATTAATAATTGTATGTGATAATAAAACAAATCTTTTAAAGAATGTATTTTTGTAAAAATTGACTCTAAATATGATTTGAAAATTGATTTAGAAACCAAACAAATAACAATTTTGGTCCAAATTGCTTATATATAGTATTGTTGCTACGAAACTGAGAGTTAAAATTAAATAAGAAGAAAAATACTTCAATCAGTAAAAAAGTGGAATTTTACTTAAAAATGAAGGTTATTCAAGATTTTAATAAAAAAAAAAGAAAATTTTTGGATTTAAGAAAAAACAATTACAAACTCAATTATTAAATTCCATCTTATTTAAATATTTTAATTACAATAAATGAATTCATTGTAAATATTCCTATACTTCGCATATTTATACCCGTCATAGGAAAATTGACAATTACTTTTTAATAAGTCAAGTGTAAGGCTGTTTTGTATATTTTTCATATTTTTTTCTGTGGTTCTCTTTTTTCAATTTCTTCCTTAGTATTACAAAATATCTCTTCCTTGATCTTTTTTTTTGTTCATTCCCTACTACTTTCGTATTCTTTTGGCGACCGAAACACCTTAATTCTGTTATTTTGCCTTTAATTTTATATTTACCTTTTGGTTGAACCATTAATTTCTAATTCTATTTTATATTCTTCTTATTAGCCAATACTCACTGCATTTATTATCGTTCTATATTTTTCTGATAATGTCCAAGTTTCACTGATATATGTTATTGCTGTTCTATTATTTACTTTTTAAAGTTAAACTTCTTAAAACGTCTCCTATGTATTAAGTATTCCACCGGATTTTCTGATTCTGTTACAAATTTCTTCTTTATCTATTTGCACAATTTGCTTTCAATACATTCTTCTTGTTCATATTATATTTTTCCCTTCCATTTTTGTCTTGTTCAATTTTTTAGATACGATTACTAATTCGTTTTCCAACTCTTTTAGTACTGATTTATCCAATATTTTGATAATAAAAATGCAAATTTACTAATAATGACATTACATTGGTTCTATTCCAAGTAGTTATGACAATATCCTATATATGGGAGACCGAGATACATTATCTAAGCAGGATATTAATCGTGTAACTCTATGTCGCCGATAGCAAGGTTGATGTCGATAATAGTAACAATACAAGCGATATTTATTATCATAAATACACTTGTCTCTAAGCATTTTTTATGAAAAAGTTAAATGGATTAACCTTTTTAAACTACGAGTTTGGAATTTATGTAATTATTACGTTGAATTCACTAGTTTACTACATTCAAGAGTGGATAGTAGTGATGTATGAGCTAAGGAATTTTCAGAAATGATCTACTTAAATAAAATGTTTATCTAATTCCACCTTAGAAATATTTATTTTATATGAGATCCTCGTTAAAATTTATTCAGAAACGAAAAAATTTAGTCAGTTTCAAATATAACTCAAAGTAACGAAACTTAATGCTTGAGAGTAAAATATTTATATTTGTGAAATAGATAGTGAAAAAAGATACTTTGTTAACTTTTTGATTTCTTAATATTATTTAACAAAATTTTGTATTAAACGAAAGGACTTCTAATTATAAAAAAAATAGACTTTACATTTGTTAGTGGGACGTGACAGATAACGGCCAAATTTAACCCCCAATAAATTTTATGCCATTGTCCAATAATTAATTTTAACAACAATTTTGAATGTAAGGAGTCTACATGTAACTTAAAATTTTTGATTTCATTTGAACCAAACATATTTAAGTAAATAAATATTTTTGGTCACATTTTGACATTAATTGCTCAATGTTCCTTTAGAAATGAGAAAAGCGCATTTTCCATTTTAGTCCAATATTTACTACCATCAAGAATTACATTAAAGGATTTTTACTTATATCCAAGTATATTCAGAGAGAAATAAGTGTTTAATATGTTTACACATTTGCAATGCTTTTAAATCGCTTGTAATTAAAATTTATAAAACTTACCCAGTTGTTATCTTTAAAAATGGACATGTCTGTTGCTGAAAGTGCACCAATAAAAATATGCATCAATCGTCACATATCACAAAAACTGAAAAAGTTAAAAACAACATAAAATCCGCACAAACTTCAAACCACGTTTTTAATCCAGAACCTGTTTCCTCAGCATTCAAAGGTAAGTTTCCTCGCACTGAAGCCGCAAAACTAATTTCAAAAAGTTCGCACAAAATAACCGCAATCGAGAAAATATCTATTCCATCTTTGAAAAAGATTAACAGAGCATACGATACTTAAATAATAATTTTATGGTAAAATTATAGCTTTTAACGTTATTCGCGCATGTTTGTATTTTGAATATAAATAAACAATCACGATGAGCGACAGTTGTCAACCTTTGAACTCGAAATTAGATTATTTCGACGGTCGGAAGCGACGCCAAAACTTTAACTAAGCACACGTAGTGTTATTTCCATGATACCGAAACTTGAAACACTTTCTAAAGTAACCGAGGAGGTGCACCAGCACGTGGTGGGCCCCTCACTATGGCTATTTACTGTATATCTACTGTACCGTACATATTGTTATAAACAAATTGAAATCGTGAGTCTAGGTAGAGGTATCTGGTTGAGGTAAACGTATTTCCGTTTTATGTTTAATTTGTTATGTATTTATTCAATTGTTTTCAAAAGTGGTGACCATCGAGGAAATAATGAGATTGTTGTTACTTTTCATTTTTCGCTCGAATGAAGATCTGCCATCGCGGTGACCTATTTTTTATATTTAGATTATATTCACAGGATTAGAGCATCGCTGAACGACCTCGAAATAGAATCTCCACAAACAATGCTTGAAATAGTAAATTGATAACTAATTAATTAATATACAATATGTCCCCCTAAGTTGGAATCATATGGAAAACTTTTTTATTATTAATTTTAGGAAAAAAAGTTATTCTTCATAAAAAGTTCTGCATTATCTAAAACCTAGAATACAGTCATCAAATATCAATTTTTTTCAGTGGTATACGAGGTTTGTCAAAAAATATGAGTTTTACTCAAGAGTAAAGTATATACCTTTTAATTTGACAATATCGAAAAATATTACTAAAAAAAGTTGATCAGAATTAAAAATTACGTTTAAATATGCAAGTACATCCATTAAAGTTAAAACTTCAGATTATATTATTTTTTACTAATATTTCTATTTTGAATGAACATTTGTCTCTTGTGATTACGAAACACATGATAACCTTTTAGTTTTTCGATGTTTTCTAATAATTTTGCAATTAAAACGCGTAATAAGTGCACTACAGTTAAATTTGCATTATTGTAGACATACGTTTTAAAAATAATTTTATTAATGTAAATGGATGTACTTGCATATTTAAACGTAATTTTTAATTCTGATCAACTTTTTTTAGTAACGTTTTTCGATATTGTCAAATTTAAAGGTACTTTACTCTTGAGTAAAACTCATATTTTTTGACAAACCTCGTATACCACTGAAAAAATTTGTTATTTGATGACTGTATTCTAGGTTTTAGATAATGCAGAACTTTTTATGAAGAATAACTTTTTTTCCTAAAATTAATAATAAAAAAGTTTTCCATATGATTCCAACTTAGGGGGACATATTGTATATGTAAATGTTTTTTAAAAACAAAAACAAAAGCGACGTGTTTGGGAAGCAATCATTACAAAATTATTTATAGTTGTTTGATATTAAAATAAAGTTAACGGATTGTGATGGAAAGAAGTGCCAGTAACCCCATTTCAAATAAAGCCGATATAATTTGAAAATGTGTTTCTTTAATGGCACTTAGAGTTTCCATTCCGCCGTCTCTATCTTTGTAATTTCTATATTTTTACACACTTTACATATTCATATATAGGACATTCACACACATGCATTCCACATTTATGCCCACTCTGGGACTCTAAAATGTAGTTAAAGCTTATAGTATATTCATAAATAATGGTACTTTTTTATATTTACTGTTTTTCAAAACTTTATAATAATAATAAAAAGGGGAAATGAAGACCTTTATCAAGTATCTCTCAGATACTTTTGAATAAAAAGCTCATTTTTACAAGTGATTTTAAGATATTAGGATAACTAAATTTACCATCTATTTCATCCCTTATGAATAAAGGGTAGTTTGGGGTACTAAGTGTGGGTTATTTCGTAATATATTTTTCATTTTTTTATTTTTTCTTTTTTTATTTTTTTATTTTTTCTTTTGTTGAGATTATTATTTATAATACAAGGTATATTAATCTATTCGCCAGTAGAAATTTCGTATTGAGCGAATTATTGCTTCAAATCTCCTCTTGTGGTGATTGATCATCTATGTGGGATTTGATGGGGGTTTTAAGTTTTTTTATTTGAATTTCAATTTAAGTTGTGAGAAAGACGAAGATCTAAAATACTAGAGAAATGATAATAATCTTCAACTATCCTAGGTAAAGAGTTAGAATCAGAATTCCGAACCACAAATAACTATTTCTGAACGCCACAAAATTAAAAGAAGAAATATTCCACCATGTATATCTGAGACAGGTATTATAAAAATTAATATTAACTAGATATTCAGGAGCTAATATGTATTGACATATCACTCTTATCAACCTCGTGGGCAGCAACAAATATGATTTCAGGTAAAACTCTTATTGTTTTGCCAATATTAAACGAAGCAGGAAGAATTTTCAATAAGACAGCGAAATACATTGCAGAGACATCTCTTTATTTGCAAGTATTTACTACTTGTAATCAACTGGATATGTACCCCATTTTCAGATAAAGGAGAGACCTGCCCCGCTACAAACAAAGAATTCAATGAGAACAATAAGGGCTGACCCATCGGGATGAAGGTGCAAATAGCAAAGCCAGGACCAAAAGGTAAGTTAGGTCAGAGTTTTCAGAAATGGAAGAGGTTCAGAAAATGCCATCAAAGTGATTTCTATAACGACATTAGGACAACTATTAAGGAATTATTGAAAGCAAAATTAATTTTACGCATAAAATATCAATTTTTGAATTTCTATCAGTTCTATTAAATAATATCGTTTTTCGGCAAAATGAAGCATTTAGAAATCGTCTGTAAAATTAAAATTATGGTTAGTTCCAAGTAGGTGACTGGCAAACTGCGAAAAATCTGATGATTTTGGATTCAATGGGTTCAATGCATTCTCGCTCCTTCATAATTCCTATAGGGTATCAAAATATTATTTCTGAATTTCTATAAGAAAATAAATGAAAGTTGTTTAATTTGGTTTATGTTGGAGAATATTAAAACTGAATATGTGAAAAATAAAGGAAATACCTGGGTCTCACTAAAGCAGTGCCTACCTAAATAATCCCATTATAATTATAAAAAATGTGGATGGAGTAAAGACAAAGAATGGAAATACACTGTATGAATCAAAATCAGCATTAAAATCAGTTTTTTATAAAAGATTGTTGTTTTTAGTTTAGAATTTGTTTCTTTTTTTTTTGTAACTTCAATTTTGTCATTCGTTACAATGGGAGATGTTATTTTGATCACGAACGTGACTTCTGGTATGCAACCTAAAATGCAGCTGGGTATATAACTGGTGGTCTATCTTTTTCATATAGTAACCATGTTTATTCTCTATCAATAATTAAAATTTTGAATTAATAATTTTATACTGTTTAATTAATCCAAAATTCAATAACCTGAAAAAAAATATTTAGGAATAAAAGTTTCGAAACTTGGTTCAGAGGAAGGTAGAGAGGAAATATTGATTATAGGTAACAGATACCGAAATTAGCATAAAAGGACATTACATTTAAGAATTTTTACACCAACCTCGAGATTTAATTCGTTTTATGTCCTAAAAAAACGAATTTGAATGATATCAAATATAGAAATAATACCGAATATCTAATCAATAGAATTATTTAAACCTGAGAATTATGTAGAGAAACTATGTCTGCGATGAAACGAATCGTTCACCTATTGCACCACAAAACGGTACAATTATCGGCTATATGTTAATTTTCAAATGAATAGTTATTATTATTACAATTTATTATTAAAAATTTCTTCAGAAAATTAAATAAAACCATGTTTACTATAATCAATTATTTTATGATACGTCTATGTGTTTAAAAGATACACCGATCGTGATATACAAAAAAAGGTCTTTTTTACTCATACTTATATAAGGGGCGATTAGTTTATGAATGTATCGAAATAAATCCATTATTCGTGAATAATTTGTCAACGCGGAAGGTCGAAACAACTAAAATTATTGTGTTTAATTCATTTTTAATTCAAAAGTTGGTGGTTTATTAGTTTAAAAAATAAAACCGCTTTCATTTTTCATTTTCTATTTCTCGATTCGATGGATCTAGTGCGGGTTTTGATCCCTTTATTTTCGCGTGCGCCAAATGCCCTTTTGGATTGGTTCCATTTCTAGAAAGAGAAGCCAAGGTAAATATTTTTTTTATTTTCGAAATGAAAAATTAGAAAAAAAATAATTGGCTAATTTTTCAAAATTTTAAGCACTCTTAGCAATTTTACTTAATATTCTTTAGTTTATTATTGTAGTTTAAATAAAGTAATAGATTGTTGCAGTAACAAATAGAACTTTTAATTTTTTATCTAATAGGTATTTTTTTTGTTTAATTATTATTTTTTTTAATTTATAATTACCTTATTTATACCGATATATTTACAGTAGTACTAATCGATTTTCCTTAATTTTACATATTTTTAGTTTTTGTTAAAAGGATTTTCTATTATTTTTCAACTTGGTGAATTTCTTTTAAAATTCTGGTTTTTTTTTTCTTTAAAAACGAACACGTAAACACCAATACAAAAAACTCCGTGAAAAAACTAGAATAACAAGACCAGATTCTTTGTTCTACACTTCTTTATACAATGATTCATTTAAATTTAAAAATGAATTAATTATCGAATGCACGAAATTTTTTTTTTGTTTCCAGAATTTCTTCAATTTCGATTTCGCCAGAAAAGGTAGGAAAATTGGGTTTTACAATGTCTTTTGATTTTTTCTTTAATTAAATTTATTTTATCTGAAAATAGTTCGATCTTCACTAAATATTAATACAACAGATCTAATATAGAGGGTGATAAATAATTATTATATTCTTAATCTCTTCGTATATGAAATCATTAAGGATTGTTCTGTTTTTACATTTTTTATTCTGTCGCATATTCGTACACGGTTTCTAAAAAGTGAGTGATACATAGTTTTGTGAAAAGTGAGTGATATACAGTGTGTTCGACGACAGAAAGTCTTCAAAAGGTAAGCGAACTTTTTACATTCTGTGCATATATTTTATACACAGTTTGTGAAAGGTGAATTATATACAGTGTATTCAATTATAGAGAATCATTGAAACGTTGAATATTTGAATATTTTGTAAAAATACAATGATATTCACTGTGTTCAATGGCAGAGAGTCTACGAAAGAAAATGAACATATTTAAATTTTTTACATTTTGTGAGTATATTTTACACACAGATTGTAAAAAGTTAGTGATATTCACTGTGTTCAATGGAAAGATAAGTGAACGTTTTAAAATTCATACTAAAATTTAACTAATGGGGACTTATTTATTTTGAAATTTAGCGCGATCACCCTCTATGAGTAAAAGAAATCAAAAGACAGAAAATTATTACTAACAACTCTGTAAATTTTGTCTAATTGTCTTATATTATTCATAGTTTCGTTTATATCATACATATAAAAATAATTTTATTTCAATGTGCGTCAAAGTTATCAAAATTTTTCAAAATTTTACGATATTAAATTTTTTATTAAATTCTAAATATAGACAAAATGTACAGGGCGATATAATTAACGAGGTACTTCATTTTCAACTGGAATTAACGAAGAAAGATCTACAGGATGTTGCAGAACGAAGGAAGCGTCGAAAAATAAATTCCAATATTTATTGCGTTTAATGATTATTTTAAAGAAAATGTCATTCTTTTATTTTTAAACGAAGTAGTTTCAGTTAAAAGATATAAGCAAATAATATTTTCATTCCATATAGAGAATCTTTAAAAAAAATATAATGATTTTTTGATTAACTACATTTCCACATTTTTATTTAATATTAGGAATTAAAAAAGACGGGTATTTAATTTTTCAATATTTATATGAAAATAAACGTGCCATAAAAGTTTTTCATTTTATAATAAAAAAAAAATTGAAAGCGCATGAAAAGTTTTTTCAAAAGGAAAAGAAATAATTGAGATATATAGAGGGTTCTCAAATCATTAAATTTATAAACAAAAATATAGAAAAGCATTTAAAACATCTGATTTTTTAATTATTTTTTCATGTGCTATTGAAATATATAAAGAAATTTTGTAATGAAAAAATGTACTTTCAGGGAACTTATCCGTCCAGGTAATAACTGAGTATTTAGCTGAATTTGAAAAAGATATCAAATTTTTAATTAGTGTGACAGGTGAAGGGTCTATTTTTTTATACGTAAAGTTGACATAGACAGACTTTGTCTGTTTTTCGTTATTTGTTTTTGGAGGGACTTTTCTTCTATTTCCTCGAGTTTAATTGAAATTGTTTTGTCTGTATGAAAGGATTTTTTTCCCGGGTTTTGATTGAAGTTATAGTTGGAGTCATAGAATGGGAGGAAAAAACAAGACAGAACATTCTGCAGGAAAATGGCCACCAACACCATGGACCGACTAGGTTTGGAGTGCTAATATATATATGGAGGGACTTTTCATTTTCATCGTTTTCGTTTAAGCTCTTTTTTCGGTTTCCAGAGGGACTTTATATTTTTTTTATTGAAATTATTTTGTCTGGTTTTGGAGGGACTTTTATGTTTCGCTGTTTTTGCTCAAAGTTAGTTTCTCTGTTTCTGAAGGTACCTTCTTCTATTTCCCTGTTTTTGATTGAAATTATTTTATCTGTTTATGGAGAACTTTTCTGTTTAGCTTCTTTTGATCGAAGTTATTTCCTATGTAGCGATTAATCTGCCACTACCTCCAGGTGCAAAAGTTTGTCATGTTAGGCCAAGAATGAAAAGAACAGTTCACTTTCAAAAATAAACGAGAGTGGGAGAGACCACAACCAAAGATATTTAATAGAAAAAATTTTCTTCACTTTTTGAGGACTATACCGACTTATAGCCAGGATACACACAGATGATGACGTCATTCCTAAAGCATTTCGTACACTCTTTTGAAGTGAAAATTTGTTTTTGATTGAAATTATTTTGTCTGTTTATGGATAGATTTTTTCGTTGAAGCTTTTTTTTCGATTTCTGGAAGGATTTTTTTATATTTTTCTTTGTCTATTTATGAAGGGAATTTTTAGTTGGAAGTTATTTTCTCTGTTCCTGGTCTTTTATTTACCTCTTGTTCCTCGGAGTTGTGTTCTATGTTCTTGGAAAGGATATTCTTCTATACGATTTGTGTTCGTTGAGGGGCACTCCTTCTTTTTCCTTGATTTTCGTTGAACAGTGGTGCACCTCTAGCTGGGGTCTCTGCCGAACCTGCATTGATCAGACTTGTGTCCAAAGCAAGCGGATGCGTTAAAGGGGGAGGTAGTCGAATTTGTTCCGAAAACTCGGAAACTGAAGTTTGATAGTTTGGTCATCATCAATAATAATATGTCTTGGTTCGTTTATGATTTATGGCTTATATTTTCCGATATTGAGCATTGTTCTTTTTTATTAAATCTCTTTTTTGGTCAGTCGTACCTATATATAAATTTTTACCGATTTCTTTATTTCTCATTGTTTTAAGTGGTTTATTTGGTTTTTATTTCTTTGGAAAGGTTGTTCTACTTTCCTCATTTTCGTTGCAGATTTTTTCTCATTTCCTTGACTGGCTACTTTTTTTATATTTCCCTGTTTCTGGTTGGAATTATTTTCTCTATTTATGAAGGGTCTTTTCCATGTCCCTGTTTTTGGTTGAAGGTATTTTCTTTGTTTCTGGAGGAACTTTTACATTTCCTTGTTTTTGATTGAAGGTATTTTTCTTTGTTTATGAATACATTTTTCCATATCTCTGTTTTTGTTTGATGGTATTTTCTTTGTTTAAGAAGCGACTTTTTCATGTCCCTGTTTTTGGTTGAACGTATTTTCTTTGTTTCTGGAGGAACTTTTACATTTCTGTGTTTCGATTGAAGGTATTTTCTCTGTGTATAGAGAGACTTTTCCATTTCCATGTTTTTCGTTCCAAGTTACGATCTATGTTCCTGATAAGACTGATCTTCTATTTTCGTTGTTCATTGAGGGGCACTCCTTCTTTTTCCTTGATTTCCGTTGAACACTAGTGCACCTCTAGCTGGGGTCTCTGTCCAACCCGCATTGATCAGACTTGTGTCCAAAGCAAGCAAATGCAATAAAGGGGGAAGACAGTCGGATTTGTTCTGGAAACTCGGAAACTGAAGTTTGGTATTTGTGATATTTATTGAGATTTCTTCGAGGGATCTTCTCCTGTTTCTGCGTTTTTGATTAAAGTTATTTTCTCTATTTGGAAGGATTTTTCTATTTACCTGATTTTTCGTTCCAAGTTTTTTTCTATTTTAGTGAAGGGGTTCTTCTTCTTTGCCTGTTTGTTATTTTTCTCTTTTCCTGTTGTTATATTTCCGTTTTTGATTGAAGATATTTTCTAAGTTTCTGAGATTACTTTTTTAGTAAAAAAATTTGATATTTTTTTAATTTTGTAAATTATTCACTTTTAATATGTTTCATTACTTGTAAATTTCGTGTATGGGGTTATATGGCTACAGGCGAACCATCCCCTTAAAAATGGTAACGCGCCAAGGTAATACCTCAGGGGTGGTGTGGAAATTTACCATTATATTATTTTTATTTGAAGTTGCCCTGCAGTAATGGATGACATTTATTTCGAAATTTTGTTACTTTCGAATGCCAAAATTGGGATTTCGTCTTGCCTCTAGATTTGAAGAGTAAATCCTTCTTCAAATGGAAATGTACTAGGTGAGTACTACTGTGTATTTTTTTATATTCGTATCGTTAAAAAAATAAAGATCTCTCTGCTCAACAATTAAGTTGCAGACCGGAAACTTTGGTTTGTTGTAAGAACATTAGTCTTGAACTTCTTAAACACCAAATTAAAATATTCCACTCGACGCGCGTTTCGGTAATTATTTAGCATCATCTTAAACTAATTTTAGTTTTGTGTTGGTGATGCTAATATAGTTAGCAAAACGCGCGTGGAATTCAGTATTTTGTTTAGTGTTTAATTAATTCAAGACTCAAAGATATGACAATAATATTATTATATATTTTTCTCTATTTTATTTATTAGTTCTCTACTAATTTATTAATTCTCATTTAATTTTCTTTTCCATATAGATAATATTTTCCGTGTTTTAGTATCTGTTGAGAAAATAGAGATGGAAAGAATAAATATAGATGTAGAAATGTAGACATCGAAAAATTATACAGGGTGTTGCTGGAGTTCGCACCCAAAATTTGGGAGATGATAGAGGGCCTAAAAATAGTGATAATATTTTAAAAAAAATTTGACCATTATGCCCTTCGTTAATGGACTATAGGGATATAAAATTATAAATTAAAAGTGTTTTTTTATAATTATTAAACTACTTATTTGAAATGAATGAAAAATTAATCATTTATAGATACCATAAATATGCACTTGCTGGCGTTATAAACAAATCTGCAGTATCCTTATGAACACAGGTGCGGACTAAGTTCAATGGTTAATGAGGCAAATGTTTTTCATCTAAGATTTTTTTCATTTATAAACATGATACCTCAAACATTTTTAAAAGAAAAACTCATCTTGAAGACACTTAGAGATGTTGTATATTTGAGCATTTCGTGTTATCCAAATAAAATATTATATTATTCATATTAATCAACAAGGTGAATTTACAAGATTTATTTGGGTAGTTTGTATCAGTAGTATAGTATTATTGCATAATAAATCATTCGTGGGTATTTTTTATAAACAAATTTAACATCTACGTCACTTCTAGATGATGCCCGTTTTTTCCGCAACTCAATTAGACCAATAATAACGAAGTTAAGCGCTAATGCCCTTACGGCAACGTTCATTGCGCATGCAATTATTATAAAAAATGCATAAAATATAGATAATATATTCATCATATGCAACTTAGATAAAAATGTAAGTAATTTTGCGTTTCATTTAAACGAGCCATTAAAATTCAATATAAGTAATTTGCAAGTTAATTATAATAAAAAATGCATTAGTGCTCCGATACACTCTGACCGACCTTGAAAAAACCGGTTTGCTCCCGTAGCTCTCTCCAATCCTAACTACTGAGGCATTTTCCACAAGAGTATTCCTGTTTTTATGTAACTATGTTTATTTCTTTTTTATAAAGAGCTCAAATCAAATTTTCTGGGTATGTTTTTATAATTAGATCTTTATTTATATACAAAGTGATTCGTATAAGAACCGACACAGAGTAGGGGCATGAAGGGAACCTAAAATATGGTGATTTAACGCAACTATCTTTATATTAGATGCACCCCTTAGAAATTAAAGGACTTCAACAAGTAGGGTTTCAAATTTCGAAAAAAATCAATATCTCAGTTATACTTGAACTTGGAAAAACCAAATTTGGTATACACTTTTTGAGTAAATCAAGAGTATTAATCGAAACTAAGTAGGGTTTAGTTGTACCATTCTAAACGATTGATGATGCACAATTAAAATGTGATGAGAATTTTTTAACCCGTTGGCGGACCTAAAAAGTTATTACTTTTGTTAATGGGGAATTTAATTCTAATTCTTATTTTTCAAAAAACTGTCGTTTTCAGCAAAAATTCCAATAACTAAAAATACGTATTGCAGCTGTGTTATTTAAAATAATCGAAATGTCAAAAGCTGACTATGGAATTAAACGTCAAACTTGACGATCAGGAAAAAAGTCATTTAATTTTAGTAATTACTTGCTAAGTGATTTGAAAATAGACGGGAAGTTTTCATCTAGCGAACAAGTTGACATACTATTAGTGTTAGGTTTCTATGAAGAAAATTGCAGAAGAAGGGTTGAAGAATAAATAAGTGCGTTTAGAATGATATGGAAAGTGAAACTTTATAAAAACACATTTTAAGTCTTTGTTCACAATCTTATTTTAATCAGATTTTCTACAGAAATAGCATTTTATTCTTAAGCGACTGGATTGGAACAAATATTAACTTATTTGAATAGGAATTAAAGAAAAATCCCTTAATTAATAGTAAAGACCTTATTTTATTTTTACGATTTCCAAATAAATTGATAGAAATCGTTAGAATTTGACTTATTTTTAGTATCTGCTAGATAACAATTTTTAAAAGTACAAAATAGTAGTAATAATATATTCAGCTTTTTAACTAATGACAGTATTTACATTTATGACTATTATTAAATTTTTCAAGTTGTTATATTTTATCGTGCTGCATGAATTTTTTACGAAATAATTAATCCAGTGAAGCAAGCTCTAGTTTAAAAAGAATATATTATTTGATTTATAATATATTTAAAAAAATATAGACTCAGTTGACAATAACCGTTATTCAAATTCAAGTCTCTACTGTTACTTTTTTTTCAAGCCAGTTTAGTAATTTTTTGCAATTAATTGTACCTGGTTAAGTATTTACAAAAAAAAAAAAATTATAAGTTGATCATATTCAAGTACCTGTATTTAAAAAGAGTAAACAGTGGATTAAACGAACATTTTTACCTAAAAAAACTATTTTAAAATGGAACCTACTTATATTTATTTTTTTAACAATATCGTTTTATTCATATTTTATAGTGAATAGAAAATTAATCTCCGGTCACTGGATTACAAGAAACATTGATTAGTTAATTAAAAATTAAAGAAAAAATATTCTATTTAACACTCAAGTTTTATATTTCACGATTAAAAAAGTTAAAATGGTGTTGCTATATAGTAAGTTTGAAAGTATTCTTAATATATTAGTAGGTATCAATTTTTCTCTATATTTTTAATTATAATAAAATGCGATTTTAATGTTAAAATTTCAGATAAGGCTTCAAAAGTTTTAAAAACTAAGGATTATTCAAAATTATTTTTATGGAGTGCCAAATACTTCTTGGATCTTGGCGTATTATGGCCCAATCAAAAGAACCAAATAAAGAAGATAATTGCTTTCTCAATTCATATTTCGGTGCTAATTTTTGTATGTACTGGTTTAATTTTGTATGCATACAAAAATTCGCATGATTTTAATAAAGCTACATATGCATTATGCATTTTATGTTTGCCTGTTTCGGTAAGTGATAAAAAGAAATATTGTAATGGAAACGTTGACTACATACAAACAAAATTTTACCGCAGAAATGACAACTAATTTTTGTATATTTGGCTCATGTTTCGTTACCTACGATAGAATATTTAGGGAAATTTTCAAATAAAGTAGCTACTTTTTGACGGGAACAGTTTCTTTGCATAAATAGTAAAAATCAGTAAAAAGTTATATAGAAGATAATGCAATTTAAAAGAATTAACCAGTATTAAAATATACCAATTGTTTCCAAAATTAAACGACAAAATCTGAATTAATGGTTCTTTATCATAGAGCTATTATTATTATCTTTTTGAAAACAATATCCAGAAGGTTAGTTGTAATCTAACTTTGCTAGATGCCGTTTTTCTTAAATTTATTTTCTTCCCAACCATCAGCAACTCATTTTTTTTAAATATTAAGTTGTATTGATTAATATTTAAGAAATGTACCTAAAAAGTTTTAGCAATCAAAAAAGAATTAGAATGGTGCAAATTCAATGTAACTCAATCGCTATTAGTCAGTTTCTAAATCCGTATTGCCAGGCTATACACGCCACTCCAAAAAAAAAAATAGATGGGAAAACAAATACGAAGAGATACCAAAACAATTTAAAATCCAATTTTTTCTATTAAAACAAACTGCCAAAAAATTTTGCAATCCTACATTACTTAAGATTCAATCATGGAGTTTTTCTTTCGAACTTTCCAAAATGAAAATAGATGACACTGCTTTTCCGAAAGTAACAATTTTTTGATAAAGGATTTGAACCACTTATTTTTCGAATGTATAAAATAAAAATTACGAACATCACAAATTTACAATTCTCCTATTTTTCATAAATTTCTTCTATCGTATAGCGACTATTCTAGCTTCTACGGATAAAGCTATTCTAGACATCGTGGCTAAGTTCACATTAATGATACCAAATTAGACATTATTCTCTGAATTTGTTTATTATTATTTTATTAAATAAATCTCTATGTGGGTACTAAACTATGCCTGAGATAATTTCCCTCACACACAAACACACATATTTATGTTTCTTGAAAATAATAGCAATATGCTACTAAATAAATATGAAAAGATAAATGATACTCTTATCTTGAATTTCCACAGTTTTCCAAAGCGTCTACCCAGGTTTTGGTATCTGACAATACCATTTTCCAAGACAGAAAAAAGTTTGACAGATCTTTTTAAAAATGTAAATAAACTTCATGTCATAAACTTGACAACCAATCATTATTATATATATTATATATATTTTCTAAAAATATATTCTGTTAATATTATTTAGTTCAAAAGGTGTTCTAAGATATTTGAACTTCCCAGGTTTAGTTGTTCATTCAATACTGTATATTGGGGATATTTTAGGTGTTTCTTTATTTCATATTCCTCCAAAAAATCAAGTTCTTTTTTGTCATTTATATGAAATACTTCCACTGTTCTTTCCATTGTGTTATTAAGTGTAGATTTGTGTTTGGTGTCGATGTGGTGATTTGTATAAAGTGACTTATCTGGTTCTTTTAATCTATAATCTCTTAAGTGCTCTCAGTAGCGTATGTTAAAATTTCTTAATATCTGTCCAAGATAGATGGCGTTACAACAACTCAATTTGTAAATACCTCATTTTGAAAATTTATTAAATTTAGGTTTTACATTTAACAAAAATGAACCTACATTATTTCTTACTTTAAAAGATATTGTAGAACGAGTTAAAATTTTTGATATTTTGTTTGAAATATCTCCAAAACATGTAATCGTTCCGTACGGCCCGTCATCTTTAGATTGTTTCGAAAAAATCAGATTAACGACAACTTTTCTTCCTTTTTATTGATCAACCTATTTATTAGATGTAATGGATAATTCTCTATTACAGTGAGAATGAAAGCTTCCTTTAAAATAAAGTTTTTCTCAATTCTAATCGCTTTGTCAACATTTTTTTTTCATTTGTTTCACTGGAAACTTGCAAAAAAATTGAGCACTAATTCTTTTAATTGTGGAAAACGTAATGTACTTTTTGTAAATCTATCGTCAATATTCCACTTTCTGCCTCCTTCTAGGTAAATTTTAAACGAAATATGTATTATTAATCGCGCTTGTGAATCAAAAGTTTATTTTTTCCTTTGTAAATTTGTCCACAACGTACTAATTTTCAGGAATTTCAACCCTAAAATTTGTTACGATGGAAATGGCTCGAAGGGTATCAATCAAATGACCTATGTCACCATTTATTTTGATCTCGGTTATTGCAAACACTCAAGTTATATTTGTCAAGTAGTTCCTAATTCAATAATATTCATTCAATTCAAGACTACTGAAAACATGTCACTAAAAAGTGCTTCTTTTTCTTGTTCTTAATCTAAAGTCTTTCTACCTTTCGGTATAAGGTTGGTGGCTTAGTTGGGTTTTCTTTTGATTAGTTCGCTTCTTGTATAATTTATTCCATTTCTTTCTATCTTTGTTTTTTTCTTTTAAACCATTCCATTGTATGCCTCTTTTTTTACCGCCTCTGTTACTCCCTCATATTTTTCTTGGTCCTCCTCTTGGATTCTAGCGTTTCATAATTTTTTTGATGGATATAATGGACTAGTTTAGGTTGGGGTTCATCTTAATTGCAAGCACTTCAGAAAGAAATAAAACTTATTTATTTAATGATTTTGAATTTTCTACAATTTTGCACAAATTTTCACTTTACTAATATGATTAGTTAGCATTTACCGGTAGTTGTTGCTACTTTAATTGGTTTAAAATTATTTTGAGTTGAATACAGAGTTCTTTTTGTGGATTTTAATGCAAACTTTTATGATGATATTTCGTTAATAACATGTTGTGGTTTATCTGGTTGATAAAACAATAACTGTGCCTTGGATACGGGATCTCTGTCCGCGAATAAAATGCAGAAAAAAAAATGTAATAAATAAGGTACATGATAAAGTGGGCAATTAAATGAGCAGAAGAGAAATGGATAGATGAAGTGTTCAATTTTCGTGTTCTATTAATGCGTCACATGTTCAAAGCTAACACCATGAATTTTAATAACAGGAATTTGTAATGTTGTTAATACTGTTAATAATAAATCGAGCTATTAGGGAATTTAGTACTTATTATTTTTGTTGAATAGGTAAATATGAAAAAGATATAAATATGTGAAATAAAGTTTGTACTTACAATATGGTGAGATTAAGAAAAATAAGTTGTTAAAATACTGCAAACAAATATAACATCAAATTGGTGAAACAAATATATATACCAATGTAGAAAGTATAAAATGTTTTAAATTTACATAAATCAAAATATAAACATATGATTAAAATATACCATAGTAACAGGTAGAAATTTTCAAAAAAGTATTAATTCTTTCATTTATTAATTTTTTAAATTGTATTAAATAGTTAATTAAAAACTTGGATTATCAAGTTTGTTATTGTTTTGAAATTGCTTAGCATCATTAAGTGACAATAAATAAGAATTTTACTGAGGTGTCCTTGACATAAGACATTTCTAGGAAAACCCTTTCAGTGATGATTTTCTTTTGATACATCTTCCGGTAAAGCACATTTTCTTGGATATAGTCTAGAGTCACTTTTATAAAAATATTGCACTGTAATGAGATTCCCAATTACAAACACCATGTTCATTAATTTAAAATTTTTTTTATTTAGAAATAAAGCCCCAGCCATTCATAATTAACATGCAAAAAATACGTTGATTAATATTTCAGAAATCTAAAACTAACATTAGTTTTAAATATATAAATTTTTATTGCTATTCTAATTCGGGATATCTGGCATATATTTAACACATTTTAAATTGTATCTGCTACAGATCTACATTCACCCGCAGCGCGCCGAATAAATTTTTAATATCAGTGGCGGTTTACCAGTTGTACCATATATTTGTATATCAATTTAAAATTTAATCATATTAATTTGGAAGTTATTTGAGTTAGTTTATATACTTAATTTTTAGGCTCTCTATAAAATACTTTTTATTTGGTATAAATCTAAGGATCTTACGCTTCTCTTCAACAGCGTATTTGTAGATTTTTGGCCGTATGATATAATCGAAGCAGAAAACATAGATTTAGCCTTGAAATCCTTTAAGTATCAATCAATATTTGTAATAGTATTTTATTCAACAGGTACTAGTTATATTAATGTAAATCATTTTAAATTTTGTATTATAATAAAATTTCTTCCAGGTATTTTTTATGTATTAGCTGGCTGTGCCATCCCTCTGTTCCAAAAGGAAAAAACTCTAATAATTTTATGTGATTATCCTTTTGACTGGACAGTTTTTCCAATTTACGAATGCATTTACTTCGCCCAGGCATTTGCTCTGGGTGTTTCAATGCTAATGTCTATGGGAGGAGTGGATTTATTTGTCTTGGGAATTTTATTAGGTAAGAATTTCAAGCCCCATAGACTCAAAAAATCAGCCACTTATGGGTCTACATACCATTATTATTCTCCTAGAACGTTATCTGCTGGCAGCGATATGAAACACACTGTCTAATCTTTAAGGTTCCTTACTAACACTTTCTTCTCTTTATTGTTGTTCTGGGATAATTGTGTTAATTGATTCATTCAAATCAAATATTAAGTTTAGGTATCTGTAAACTAAATGATTTTGTTTAATCGTTAAGGACAACCCCGAGGGAGTTTCTCCAACCGTCAATTGTCAGGCAAAGTTCAGCGGTAGAAATATAAGAAGAAAAACACATTCAGAGATAAATTTTACCCCCTTTAGGCAGAAATCTTATGGGTAAAAGAATACGAATAATAATTAATATATGACCAGAAAACTGAGAGAGAAAACGCTATGATGTATCCCCTCCGTTAATCCCACTCTCTCAAACTCCGCTGTACTAGAAGTACAATTACGACTACTGATATGTTACTATCGAATTGACTGAAACGATGTTTCCACTTCCAATATGTCCACTTCAAGGTATTAGAGGGGAAATTGTAATATTTTAATACATCCTCTCTTCTTCATAATACGTTCTCTTACGCTCGCATGGATTCATATATGGATCAAATATTTTCTCTCAATCTGTATAAGTAAGAATTCATTTTAATCAAAAAAGTGTACTTGCTTCATCTTCAGATTATGTTGTGTTTTCTAAATATTTCAATTTTTCTATATCACTTCATAGACTTTTAGGTTCCCATAACAAAATTTATATCAGTTATGAAAGGTCAATAACACATTTTCTCTTTCTGTTTATTAAGAAAATATTAGACTTTGTTTTGCATTGAAGAACATATGAATGCTGTGCAGTAAGTAAAACACAATAATGCAAATTTCTGGAAAACCGCTATATATTAAAGTATTAGAAATACTTTTAAACACAAAATCAATAAATTATCTTTATGCTTTAGGTTCATCTTATCAATATTGTATTCTTGAACATTGTTTCTCTGCTTTTAATACTAATAAGATGGATGCCTTAAACCAAAAAATGAGAAAAGTCTTGTGCGATCGGTTAGAAAAGAAATATGAGGAAAAAAAAGAGTTTTTCGTTAGACTTGTTCTACACCATCAGAAGCTTTTAAGGTAACATTAAATTAAATGAATTAAATAGCTTATTATTTGAAGTATAACAGTATTTTTTTTCTCTTGCAGATGCACAGATCTTATTAGTAAAATATTTAGTCCGATGGAACTCGGTCAGCTTCTTTTCACCGTTTATGCAATTTGCTTTGGAATTTTCCGAATTACTACTGCGGTCAGTTTAATATTTTCTACAGAATTATATCAAAATAAAAGCCCTATACATTTTTTATTTTTTACAGGAAAATGCTTCTCTTTTGGATATGATTATATTCCCATTGTGGATCATTGGATATTTATTGCAATTATCAATAGATTGTTTTTTAGGTACATTTTTGTATAATCAGGTAAATATACATTAAAGTCTAGAAGATCTTAAATAAATGGAAAAATGTGGTAGACGCATTTTACCATTGATTAGGTAGGGTCAACTCAAAAATGGAGCACATTTTGAATACTTGATTAAGTAACCATTATTTTAAAAATGTTGTAATCTTTCAATTGTTACGTTTTAATGTAGTTGAAAATACTTACAATTAGGCGTTTCCAGATTTCTGTTTTATTTATTTAAGAGCTTCTAGACTACACAAAATGATTGAATATACAGGGTGATGTACCTAAAAAACCTAAGTGACTAATAATATCAGAGAAACGGCAAATCTAGCAACATTGCAAATGTCAAATCTAGAATCTTCGTATTCCAAAACAGGCTTATCCAAAATTTTGTAGAATTCGGGCAATTTACGACATAATTGGCCGTTTCCAGACTTTTGGTCCACTCTGTATATTATTT
This sequence comes from Hermaeophaga mercurialis, assembly GCA_951812935.1. Lineage (NCBI taxonomy): Eukaryota > Metazoa > Arthropoda > Insecta > Coleoptera > Chrysomelidae > Hermaeophaga > Hermaeophaga mercurialis. The sequence continues at coordinate 47,188,994 of OX638360.1, forward strand.
TCATGACTTTTCCATTCATAGAAGCTTTATGGTTTTTTCATAATAAAAGAATGAGTTTAACATTTAGTGTTATAGTTCTAAAAGATATTTTGTAATGAGCGAATAAATGCTATCTTATATTTTAGGCAAGTTTATTACCGACAACCATCTTTGAAAGTAACTGGGTCAATTTAGAAAATAAAGAATTTAAAAAGGACATTATGTTTATGATTCAACATACTCAAAGGATACCACAATTTAGCACATATAATTTATATGATTTAAATATTTTATCATTTGGAAAGGTAATAAATATTTACATTTGTAAATAAATTATGGTTGACGATTATATTTCAACTTAAAAATTTATATTGAAATATATATATTTGTTGTAGGTTCTTAAGCTGTCATTTTCAATGTATACAGTATTATCTTCACTAGGAAAGTAATAGAAGATTTTTTATTAATAATACAATAATTTACAGAATATTATCAACTCTGTAGACATTTTAAATATACGTTCTAAGCACATCAAAATGTTTTGTTTTTCTCTTTATTATACGTTAAAATAAATTGATCATCAATCAATGCCTTATAATCTTAAAAAAATTCTAATTTTAGATTTAAAATGATTTTTAATTTTTAGGATCTAAAGGACTTTTCTAAAGATCAGAGTACATAATGTTCTTAATAATAAAAATAAAAATGTGGACTCTTATTTATATATTTAAGCTTTCGGTGAGTTTTTGCTTCGATCTAAACCTCTAAGTGGCGTCAAAAATCGAGCAAAATCATTTACATCTGAGGGTTATTTATGCTGCTGAAAAGTATTAAAAACAATTAACCAGCTAATTAATGACTGCTAATACTATAAAATTACATCATACCAGATCTATCCATTTTCAACAAGTGGTAGTAGGAATATTTAGATTCGACAAATGATTATCTCACCATATAAGGGTCAATTATATCTTTTATATTTAGTTTTCTACAAACTTAGATTAGAGATTTCTCATAAACAGTAGCCGCGTAGATAAAATCCACAATTTCCGCCGCCACCAGACAGATGTCTACAGTAGTATCAATATTTCGAAAAAATATCGACGCTATGGGACGTCATGCGCCTGAAAGTACATTCCCTATAAAAATGATTTCGCACACAGTTCCAAGAATTTTATATATATAACAGTTAAAATATGTAATCAAGGCTGTCATTCTTTTAATACAAGAGGGCGAATAATTTCTCTGTTGGCCCTGAGACAAATTACTGAATATTAGCAAGATGCTTTCCTTTATTTTTCGTCATTTTTATTCAGTTGACGATACATATAAAGTTCTTCGAAATTCTTCATTGTAGAGATATAAAGTAAATGGCCAAAGCAATCAATCTATGAGCGTTTTTTAATCAAAACGGAAGTTAAAATAAGATTAATTGGAAAAAAGTTATGAAACCAGTATTAAAAACCTAGGGAAGTTGTATTGGGTACCGATAATATACAATATGTCCCCCTAAGTTGGAATCATATGGAAAACTTTTTTATTATTAATTTTAGGAAAAAAAGTTATTCTTCATAAAAAGTTCTGCATTATCTAAAACCTAGAATACAGTCATCAAATATCAAATTTTTTCAGTGGTATACGAGGTTTGTCAAAAAATATGAGTTTTACTCAAGAGTAAAGTACCTTTAAATTTGACAATATCGAAAAACATTACTAAAAAAAGTTGATCAGAATAAAAAATTTAGTTTAAATATGCAAGTACATCCATTTACATTAATAAAATTATTTTTAAAACGTGTGTCTACAATAATGCAAATTTAACTGTAGTGCACTTATTACGCGTTTTAATTGCAAAATTATTAGAAAACATCGAAAAACTAAAAGGTTATCATGTGTTTCGTAATCACAAGAGATAAATGTTCATTCAAAATAGAAATATTAGTAAAAAATAAAATAATCTGAAGAATTAATTTAAATGGATGTACTTGCATATTTAAACGTAATTTTTAATTCTGATCAACTTTTTTTAGTAACATTTTTCGATATTGTCAAATTTAAAGGTACTTTACTCTTGAGTAAAACTCATATTTTGTGACAAACCTCGTATACCACTGAAAAAATTTGATATTTGATGACTGTATTCTAGGTTTTAGATAATGCAGAACTTTTTATGAAGAATAACTTTTTTTCCTAAAATTAATAATAAAAAAGTTTTCCATATGATTCCAACTTAGGGGGACATATTGTATAAAGGATGATGATTAGCCTCACTAGTTCACTCAGAATGATCTCTAAAACATGGCTTTAAATTTTATTAGGACCCAGTGAAGAACTTGGGTATTCATTTCTTGCCGCATTTTTTTCTATGCCTTTGTTTTCCTTCCATTCATTTTAGTAGAAACATGCTCAAGCTAAGAAGACTTTAGCATATCAGGGGTCACCTTATAACTAGTAGTTTATCTACATTCATGCAGTGGGACCAAAATCGTGAAAGATATTTTACCCTCTTTTCATTGAATTATTTCATGAAGATTTACGTAATATACAAAAATAAAAACAACCTCTCTAACTTAACAACAAGTGCTTCCAAAAAGCGAATGTTCTTCCATTTGACGATTAGCTCGGCTAGAGGACCATCGTAATGGACAAACCTAAATAGGGTTTATGGTTTTTTTTATTTGTAGTAAACCTGATGTAACTTTTCCGAAGTTTACATTGCAAGAAAAAGTTATTGGAAAAACAACTTATTATTCGTACCAGAAAATGTATGTTTTTTCTTTGTAAAAATTGAGTGATGGATTCTATTTATTATTTGTATCCTATTTCCTGTGTGCATTTATAAATAATGTCTTATCAAATATGTATCTATTTTTAGTCCACCTACCTGTTCAAGGTTATTAAATATTTAAACCGTGCGCCAATGGAATCAAACTTTTGATTAGAATGTGTAATTACCCGCTTTTAAAATGAACATGTTCGTTTTATTTTTCTTTAATTTCACTTTAGTACTTCATTTTGTTGAATCGTGCATTAATACTTGTATTTGTTACTAGCATGGTGTTCCGGATACAAACTATGTATCACAATAGTGTAAGTTACCAATAAATTTAAGAATTCGCCAACTTAAAAGCAAACTTACGATATAAAGATCATTAAAAAATAGATATATTCCTATATTTAAATGACTAGTCAAAAATGTTTAATAACTTTTAGTAACATTTCTAGTAAGAAAAATTAATTACATATAATTAATGTATAATCTAAAAAACCTATTTCCCGGAAGTGTAAAGATACTCTTATTACCATTCTTCTCCATAGACACACTTTTTACATCTTGTTTGCTTTTTTCTTATCTGATTTAATATTGTCATTGTCTAAACTAGCCTCACCTTGCTCATGTTGTTAACGTGACCAAACCATATTATGTGATTTTGTCTCTTATTACTGGTTGTGTTCTTCATGTTTGTCTGATGATATCATTACTTATTATTTATCTTTTTTGGTAACTCCTAGTTTTCTCTGTAAATATTTCATCTCTATCGCCTGTTTGTTACTTCTTAAATTTGTCGTCAGTACTCAGCTTTCTAAGGCGAAAGTGAGGAAGAGAGCATGCATCTTAATTTTGACATTCAGTTTAGTGCTTCTCGAAATTTCTTGTTTTTTATTACTGCAATTTCTTGTTTTTAGTTTTCTTTCCCACATCCTCAGATTATTTTTTGACTTGGTTTCATGATTGGCAAAGATCCTCTGCATAAGAGAATTCAGTTAACCATACTGGTTCTAATTTTTTATGCACACAAATAATTTTAGTGTTTCTTTTCTGGTGTCCTTCATAACATCGTCTATGATGATTTTAAATAATGTTGGACTTAGTACTCCACAATGTCTTAAGCCTAATTTTATGTTTATACTCATAATTGCATTTCTCAATTTGGTTGTTACTTATTCCACTATTTTTCGAGGTACTTTGTCAATAGCCTTATCTAGATCTATAAATGCTAGATAAAGTTCTGATTTTGCATCTCTCGGTATTTCTATCATTGTTTTATGGTGAAAATATGATCTCCTATATGTAATTCGTAATTAATGAACTGTTATCTATTCTCCTTTATTATTATTATACAATCTCAGTCTATTGAGTTATATTAACAAAGGCTTGTTGCACTTGAACAGCAGCTTCGAACTGATTGAAGAACTAAGAGCAACAGTAACGATTTCATTCTCTGGAATACCAAAAATGTACAATAGATAGAGCGCTGGTCCTAACGCAGTTGCTAATGATACACCGAATAAATATTTCGAGCTTGGATGCTTCTTTTCTTCAAGCATAATGTGCGGTCATGTTTATTTTAATACATCGGAATGTTCATTTTAATCTTGAAAAATGCTTCCTATGAGATCCAGACAAACGGCTAGGTCACATCTTAAAAAAGTTGAACATATTTGTTCTTCCTCAAAGGCATGGTTGTTTTATTACTTCAATTTATATATTAATAGATTTGTTCCCTTTATTTGCTTTTTATTACTGCCATTTTCGTTATTTCGTTATATTCTAAGTTTCTAATCCAAATGTGATTATCGGACTAAAACCTTTGTTAAAGATTTATACTCCATCTCTTTTGGAATATCCTTGGTCCTAGTTTGGAATAACCTCAGTGAAAATTATAGTATAACTAAAATCTGCGTGTACAGATACAATGAAAGTAGAGTTTGTTTTTACAATATCTCATATACCTGTTACTCATAATATTTATTGAAAATCTTAGAAAAGTAATTACAGCTTATTCAATATAAACTTTATACTCGTACAATATAAAAACACTAGTAATTGGGAAATAATTTCATCTAATAAAAGCATACGACATATTTTTATTATAAAATATTCCCGCAAAAAGTGGTCTGCCACCCACCGTATGTACGATATCGATCGATCCTTCAGGATAATTTTCTCAGGGAGTGTACCTCTCCCAGCTGATCGATCCCTCCTAGTTGCGTGGAAAGCTCGGAAGCCTATCCTGGTTCCAAAGACCCACAAAGCTCAAAAGCCCACAATTTTTGTATATAGTGAAGTGTAGATATAGTAGTTTTGAGTGCGTCAATATATACAGGGAGTAGCGTTAAATTGTTTATTAGTGGTGAGTTTTTTCATTCGATTTTTCTGTTTGATACGAAAATTACGAGTTGTTAACGGGATTTAACGAATTTTAGAAAGATTTTTTGCACTGATTGTGGCTGCTCTCTCATGAGTATTAATATGTGATATTAATATTTTAACAAACATGGGAATAAGGAAATATATTTTCAATTTGTGAAAAACAAGAGATGATATATGTTACTAATTTAAAAATCAGGATCTACTAACATATTTGGGTACTAATATTGATTGTACACTTTCATTATTCTCTTCTTATCTTTTTAAATATTAAAATTATATATATATTTAATTAGAAACTCTTTACGCAGTTAAATGTTTGTTAAAAACAACATCTTTTGTCTATAAAACGCTATCTTTAAACAGCCAAATCACATGGTTTTTTTTTATTATTCGCCTGGTACCGCAATTTTTGTTCTTGTTGTTCCATAAACATCTGGCGGCAATTGACATCTCATTGGAAGTTCATTTTTTTAAATAATGTATTGATAATATTATAAGTAAGATGTCTTCAAACAACTGTGAAAGAGTTCTTTCATCAATCTATTTTTATTGATTCTAACTCATACTTTAAAAACAAAACTTGTATGTATGTAAAGAGGTTGAAATGACCTTTAAGTTGTTGGCTAATCTTAAAGTAGTTGGTGATTGGTCTTAATATCACATACAAATAATTGCATCTATATTTATAACCTTTAGTAATAAAGTAAATTATTGTCAATAATGTAACGCATTTAAAAGATTATAACTACGGATACCAGTCATTATTTTATTAATATTTTGGTTAATAATCTTTTCTTAGTAATGCAGTAAAACCACTTAATAATAATGTAATGAATTTATAACCGAGATAATATTTTCATTAATATGCAGAAAAAGATTATATCTATCTCCAAGAGACGTTTAATATATGTAATGTCAGTCACTACTACCCTTTGTATTAACGTACTCCCTAATTACTGTACAAATATATACAGCGTGTCCAATTAAGTCGGCACCATAAGGGAAACTTTTTTATTATTAGTTTTATGAAAAAAAGTTTTACAAAAAGTTCCGCATTGTCTAAAACCTAGAATACAGTCATCAAATATAAAATTTTTTCAGTGGTATACGAGGTTTGTCAAAAAATATGAGTTTTACTCAAGAGTAAAGTACCTTTAAATTTGACAATATCGAAAAATGTTACTAAAAAAAGTTGATCAGAATTAAAAATTACGTTTAAATATGCAAATTTTATTATTTGCAAAATAAATGAATACGCACTTATTACGCGTTTTAATTGCAAAATTATTAGAAAACATCGAAAAACTAAAAGGTTATCATGTATCAGATCTTTATTTTACCATTTATACAGTTTTAAGACTTTTCTAGCTAGAAGTCAAGGTATAAATGAAACATTTCGTAATCACGAGAGATAAATGTTCATTCAAAATAGAAATATTAGTAAAAAATAAAATAATCTGAAGTTTTAATTTAAATGGAGGTACTTGCATATTTAAACGTAATTTTTAATTCTGATCAACTTTTTTTAGTAACATTTTTCGATATTGTCAAATTTCAAGGTACTTTACTCTTGAGCAAAATTTATATTTTTCGACAAACCTTGTATACGGCTCAATAAATTTTATATTCGATGGTTGTATTTCAGGTTTTAGACCATGCAGAACTTTTTATAAAGAATAACTTTTTTTCATAAAGCTAATAATAAAAAAGTTTCCCATATGATGCCGACTTAATTGGACACACTGTATATTATTACAATAAAAGATAATTCTATGAACCAAACACGACAACTAATTCCAGAAGTTATTAATTAAATAACTATAAAAGTTCATTACTCATTGCCCTAATATCTTGCCAAGGTCATAATCAATTGTGACAACTCAGCTACATCCCTATTTTTCATAAGGGGACCGTGTAATAGAATATCAACAAGAGGCACTTGTTATTTTCAGTGTTTTGGGAGATTTAAGATTTAGTTTAACTCATTATATACAGTGTGGCACAGCAAAATGGAATAAGCTCAATAATTCTATATTTTGACGTTTTTCACCGATTTGCCAAAACACTTTAATCGATTTTGATTGTAGCAAACATTTACACCCTATCAGTTGTTTTACTGTCTCATGTGGCTTCTTTCGGTGACGTGAACGAGATTTTTTTTTTAAATGAGACGGAATGTGAAAGTGGGCAATCAAAGAGGAATTCTGCGCTGTATTTGTTTTATAAATCACATTCGAAATTACCGAGAAAATCCGAAAATATTATTTTTAGTGTAACCAAGAAATTACAATTACAGTTACAGGGTATATATTTTCATAATTGCTTCTATATTTATATTTAAATTTTTTTGTTAATAATCTTGTTCGTTGTGGTCACTTTGTACTAACAACTCAAGCAATAAAAAAATGAAACCAGGAAACTACAAAATTGATAACGCAGCGCCTGCAATAATGACTTTTTTTTATTGTAAAATCTGTATAACAAGAAGATTATGATGAAGTTTTTAATTGAAAAATATGTGTAACCATTTATTATATGTCTTAGAGACTGTTTTTTTCATAAACCCGACCTACTATAACTACATTTAAAACATCGTATTCATACATTTTGATTGGAGCTGATCCAAGAAATAAATATACAGAATGATATCATTTAACAGAAATTAATTTTGAAGTTAATTGAGTTAAACCATTTTAGAGCCATCTATAAAAAGATCGAGCTCCTTTAGGAAGCATTTTTGAATAAGGCGATTTATGTTAATTTAACAAAAAATGACACTTAAAATTTAAGGTTTTTTAATTGATGAGCATTTCTTGACATGTATGTCCATTGCACTGATGAAAACTATTATCAACTCGGTTAAATTAATAAATATCTTAACACTATTATGACCACTTTTGTTTACAGTTTCGTCATATTTTTGTTGGGTGTATATTTTATTTATGGTTTTTCGGCAGTATTTTTGAGTAATGGCGTACCAAAAGAAATTTCTTTCGTACTAACTAAATTTTTCTTTTTATTATTGTCGTTGTTAGTAACATTTTTATATACCTGTATATACGAAGATGATTGAGGACTTATTTTTTATTGAAAAAATAATTGGTTTTCCTTGTTTTTGTTTTTTGTTATTTCTTTCATTCGCCATGTAAATTCGTTCTTCTGTTCCCGAGAAAATTTAAAACAAACCTTTTATTTTACAACATTATTTTTTTTAAATACATGATTATTAATACAATCGATTTTAAATGAATAATCATTAAAAATTTCAAAGAACGCTCGCAGTGTGTCAAAATTTGATGCAGGTCAATTGATTCTTTAGGAATATACCATCAATAGAATTTAAAATAGTTTTTTGAGCTTTGAATGCAATAGAAGAAACATCGGTTATGAAATAGAGATGATATTTTATTTTTTAAGAAACTTGTAAAGTCAACTTTTTATATATTTATACAGCAGGTTTTCGTAACCTTTTAAAACAAAAAAAATACCAAAATACCTAAATTATTCAAAAAAAGCTCATTCCTATAAAATTCCGATTTATGAAAGTGACTGATAGCTTAATTAACCGCGGCCACAACTGATTGAATGTATAGGTAGGGTATATTACAAATATACAGAGGAACATAAAAACCGATAAGTTAATAAATTATCAAATCGTATTTCACTGTGGTCGCATTTTCGTTATCAGTTACTTCCATGTCAACCTAGTGTGGTGTTGTTAATTTTGAATATATATATTTTAATTTAATGCAAGTACTCTATTATGCCAGGTACATTGATAAAGTTATATTAGTCTGGTACTAGTCAAATAAAGGTTAATTTGGTGCAATAGAATTAATGAAAATAAAAAATGTTTATGTTTCGAGAAAATAAATTCTTGTGAAATGTGTTCTACTAATTAGCGTTGGTATTTTGTTCATATTATTTTAAGTTTTATCAGTGATAGTGTTTGAATACTAAGTAGGTACAACATAACTGTAATTTTCATACAATATCGTTCAGTAGGTCTATTCTTTATATCGATTTATCACATTTCTCTCAAAAATACATATTCTTTCAAAGTGATCCACGTTGCAATACACATTTTTTTTTAATCGAATACCCGTTTTGTTTTCTAATCTCTAAATTCACGAGAGATGAATAGAAATATACCGGATAATCCAACCGGTCAAATCAAACTTATTTTGAAAATCACAGATTTTCAAATAAAAAAAAAAACTAAATAGCATTGTTTTAACGATTATTAATATTGATAAAAAAACTATGCTCCAAAAATTTACGATTTAGGTACATTTGGAGTTAATTTTTTTGCAGAAATTATTATGCCCAAAAATGATATTGTAATGTTATATTTATCTTTGAAATCTTATAGTTAAATATATTTTTATAATATTAAATTCTTTATTTTACACTAATTGCTACACTTAGGTATTTTGAATTGCAATGTCGTATTTTGTCAATGAGTTTCCTCTAGCTTTATCTTTACACATTTTTTTGTTTACTACAAACATATCAAAAAACTTTATATAATAATGTCTCTTTTTACTATCGGGCGAAAAATATGTTGAAAGACTTAAAAATTAAACAAAGAACCCCTATAATTTCCATGATTATTTATAATGCTTTTAGAAAACTATTTGAGGTAATTGTTGACCTTATTAAGTCAAATGTGTCGAAACAGTTATCTATTATTTATTTTCTAAATAAAAATGAATATCACTTCTTTTAAATGATTTTCTTTTTCCAACTTTGCACGTTTCGACACGACAAACCTATTGAGCTGTTCTTAGGGACGATTCCGTCGAAATGTATTTTTTTAATTCAAATATTCAAATGAAAAGAATGTAAAGGACTTCATGACGAAAATATAAAGCATATTAAAGGACTTGGCATGAATAGAAATTGTACGTCCTTCATAAGTAGGTCAGTAGATTAAAATATAGAACAGACGATAAAAGTTTATGTGATATTGTTAATGTTGCCTTTATAGACATAATTTAATTTTATTTAACAAAATAATATATTGAAAAACTATAAGAAAAATATAAAAATATAATATTTGAAATTAAATATATAACAAATATAGAAGTATTAAATCCGAAGCTATTCCTCATGCATCATATGTAGACTCTTAAATTTGGCATAATTATAATTTTATCTAAGACATTAAAATAAAGAACTGCTTATAGTCTCTTGTATATCAGAAAATTTTTCTTGCTTTTTATTATTCGAAATTATTTTCTAATGATTGCACATTTTATCTTAATATTTAGTTTTCTTAAATTATTTATTCCTATTCATTTTTTACCTCTATTTATCTTTTTCCATAAGTTCTTTGAGGCATTTTTATTATCTTAACATATCTTTTCTATTATTTACATATATATTGTTACTTTATGATTTCTCTTTAATTATCTACTTTTATCATTTTTCTTTTATTCCTGGGTTTTTAATTTATTACAATAGGTTGCGTTTTTTAATTCAGTAACACTTTTTACTTGAGTTTTTTCTTGTTCATTGTTAACTGTATATTTCACGTTTTCTTTTTTGAGTCATTATTTTTACTACTTCTCAATTTTGTTGTATTTTGTTATAAAAGTTAATATATATTTTTAATTATAATTGAGTAAATGAATTCGTCTGATTGTTGTTTTTTCAAATAGATACGACTTCCGATAATAAATGTGTACCTGCATACGTGGTAACATTGATTTTACCTTCATAATTGTTACAATAAAATTATGATAATATTTTAAGCACCAGATTAGCTTTGGTTAGATAAAGGGTATTTTTTTTAATAACTATTAAGTAAAACACGTACAATTGAACGGAGTTGTGGTTTATAGATAACTGTGACTATTATATCATTAACGTATTTTACGTGATGGGGTCAGTGTCTATTTATAAAATTATATCTGCAGGAAGTGTCAGGAGGTGCTTTACCTGCTATGATATATACTTGCTTATTGAGAAGATGAAATGATTATTAAAAATTGTCCGTTCTTCTTTATTAATAATATGTACAGGGCTAATTAATAGATTTAAATATGATTACGAGCTGCTTGAAAGTGGTTCAGCGCTTTGGCGCAGCATTAAACCGGTATGTCCAAAACTCAGAAAAAAAAAGAAGTTTCTCTCTAGATTTTTTTATTTGTAGTATGAACTTTTAAACTAAATAATACAGTAAAAGTGTGAAGACAACTTGAAACAGGTCAATTTTTAATTTTATTTGGTCGTTATTGTTATTCCTCAAGTGTGACTCTGTACCTCAATTTAAAAAGAATTAAAAAATATCCTAACATACGGAGTATTCTATTTTCAATTACATCGTAACTTATACATGGATGATCCTAGATAGTAAAAAAAAATATACATAACTATATTGAAAACAAAAACTAAAAACTCAAGTTTAGTCATGATAGAAATCAATGTTGTACCACATGCATTATTTAAATTTATTTAAATTTGTTTTAATTCATGTTCAAATTGGAACGGATTATGAGAGTCTCATTTTGTTTTGAATTTAACATTGTTGTTTTACTATATTTACTTGACCTGATGATGACCTTAAGCGGTCGAAACTAGTTGTCGTTTTAATAAAATTGTATGTGGCTTAATTTTGAATTTTATCGGATTTGAACCTTTGTACAACATTTGTGTGTTATGGATAACCTTTTGTTCCAAATTTTTTAGTTTAGGAAAAATGAATGTATTTTACATTTTATGGATACGACTTATAGTTTAATAAGTCAAATTCATTAAAAAAAAATTGTATAGAATCAACTTTTTTAGAAACCATTACATTTTTAAATGGAGGTTCTGAAATTTCTGAATTTTAGACATATCGTTTTAATGCAAGGCTATAGATGTCTTTAAAAAATTAAACATGTATAAGAATTATAGAAACGAAGTTTTGATCCAAATTTGTAAATATTTTAAAGGATATTTCATTTCAGTACGCATAGAAAATCTATTTGATAAAATTATATAGTGTTACATTATGAAAGCATTATAAAAGCACTATAATTTCCTAATATTCCTAATAATCCTAATATTCATAGTTCAAGTCAAATAAATATAAATTTAATTATTTTAATTAAGACTAATTTCGCTACCTGTATGTTCTATCGTCTACAGAGATTTAAAAGAAAAATGCATTATGCATTCTGCTGTTATAATTTTTTTGAAAGTTGGCTAATTAAAGTCATAACTAGTAGTTATCACAGCAACAATTTTATTTTTGAATTTTTGTCTGGCTGTTTATGGTGCATTCTATACGTACTTTTATTACAAGCACTATGTTCGAGAACACCCTGTATATTGATTTTTTAATAAGTAAGTATTTTTTTTTTGTTGCTTGCTCTCCATCAAAATAGTCTATAAAAAATGCCGAAGTTTTTTTTTACATTGGATTTTTTCTACCGTTTCTATCGGAGGTCGAATAGTTATAAATGTAATTAATGCAAAGTGAGACTTCACGAAACATAAGGCTAGATGGTGCATTTTGTATTGAAGAAACTGCCTTGGAGATTTTCTGTACGTCGAAATAAATTAAAAACGGTTTCCAGATAAATTGAAAAAACCGAAATCTTCTCAAAATCTTCTAATTTTTAATAAATTTAGATTTAAAAATCTAACAATATTTGTCCGCCGTCTTTACTTAACATATCACATAATAAATTTAAAATTTGATGTCAATTCTTATCTTAAGAAAATGTTATTCTAAATTTAGGTACATTTCATTTTTTAATGTATTATCATCAGGTCCAAACATATTATAAACCCTGCCAGAATAATATGTCAAAATTATAAATAAATCAGAAATAATAATATATTTTTTAATAATAATATGTTCATAAATAGAGAAAGTGTAAGAAATTGGGTACATTACTTAGAAAAATAAACTATTTTATACTAACAAAACTTATTGATGTAATTAAAAATATTTCAACGGAATCCTTTTTATCTTAAACCGTTCAAAAGCTGTTAGAAATTGGAAAAATGTACTGGGGCTTCCTGTATTATAAATATTATTTTTACAGAATTTTTTAATCAACAGGTGACCATGCGTTTGAATTAAAAAAAAGACGATCTCACCGGCTGATCTCTTGGGTTGAAATACCCTTAGGTTTATTTTCGGACAGTGTAAGTTATTATATTTTTATTTTATTTTAATTTTTATACTTATAATCTGTTATTATATTTTAAAAAATTATAACTTTACAAATATTTATGGCATTACATTCATGTACAGTAATATTTAAATAACATTAAAAATTAATTGAATGATTTTTTTGTCGTAATAATTTTTAATTGAAGTTACCATTGTTTCAATTGAAAAATTAATTTTGTGCATCGAATATATTTATTTTTATTAATAATAAATATCTAATATTCAATATTATAATAACAAAAACACGTGATTTTTAAAAGCTAGATATTTTATTATGAAATGAAGTTTTCATAAATATTTTTAATATTATTGTGTTAATCAATGTGCTTTGTTTACTTTATTACGTTGGATTTTAAAGTGTATTTTATTTTGTTAAAACTTAAATTTGCCTTTTTATCGTATAAAATTTAATTTTGACATCTGATCCATCGTGACGTAAAACTAAGCATTCAAATTTTAGATTAAAATCAAAAGTCTCCTGAAAAACCTTGTTATTGAACAAAGCTATTATTTTTTAAATAAATTCTTTAAATTCTTGCCTTGATAAAATGTTAACTTAGACAAATATTAATATTTCATATACGTGCAAACCATACGGGAAATAATTACATAGTAAAAGATTGAAATAAGTGGATTTTAAAAATATTAAATTTCAATTTTGAGGTTACTTTTACTTGGATCGAACGGTTATCATATATTATTCTTGAATTTTAGATCGAAGTAAAATTCGATAAAAACTAAACGAAGTCAAAATAACGAGGTTTGGTATTTGATAGGTAAGTATTTTTTTTGCAAAATTTTGCAATAAAATCGAGGATCTTATAACTACCACACTAAGAAAGTAATAATGTTTCAAAAGCTAGTTCGTAAGATGCTCAAGATGAGGAAAACCACCAGCAAAAAAAAATAATTAAAAATACTTAAAGAGCCAATTTCATAACTGCCTGTTTTTTTGATAAGAAAGCAAATAACCAATAACACTTTTATCTGCTTTTCAGATGGCAGGAGCAGATCCGAAATGGCAAAAGGACGCAGCAGACCAAAATTTCGACTACATGTTCAAATTGCTGATCATAGGAAACAGTTCAGTCGGTAAAACATCATTTCTTTTTCGTTACGCAGACGATAGTTTCACTTCGGCGTTCGTCAGCACAGTGGGTATAGACTTCAAAGTTAAAACTGTTTTTAGACACGATAAAAGGGTCAAACTACAAATATGGGTGAGTTATTTATACACAAGCCTTATGCTATCGATTGTCTATCGGAATAAGAGTAAATATTGGCGTCAATATTTACCAAATATATTAGTGACCGTCAGCAGTAAACTAAAGAAATATACAATATGTCCCCCTAAGTTGGAATCAAATGGAAAACATATTTATTATTAATTTTAGGGAAAAAAGTTATTCTTCATAAAAAGTTCTGCATTATCTAAAACCTAGAATACTGTCATCAAATATCAAATTTTTTCAGAGGTATACTAGGTTTGTCAAAAAATATGAGTTTTACTCAAGAGTAAAGTACCTTTAAATTTGACAATATCGAAAAATGTTACTAAAAAAAGTTGATCAGAATTAAAAATTACGTTTAAATATGCAAGTACATCCATTTACATTAATAAAATTATTTTTAAAACGTATGTCTACAATAATGCAAATTTAACTGTAGTGCACTTATTACGCGTTTTAATTGCAAAATTATTACAAAACATCGAAAACCTAAAAGGTTATCATGTGTTTCGTAATCACAAGAGATAAATGTTCATTCAAAATAGAAATATTAGTAAAAAATAAAATAATCTCAAGTTTTAGTTTAAATGGATGTACTTGCATATTTAAACGTAATTTTTAATTCTGATCAACTTTTTTTAGTAACATTTTTCGATATTGTCAAATTTAAATGTACTTTACTCTTGAGTAAAACTCATATTTTTTGACAAACCTCGTATACCACTGAAAAAATTTGATATTTGATGACTGTATTCTAGGTTTTAGATAATGCAGAACTTTTTATGAAGAATAATTTTTTTCCTAAAATTAATAATAAAAAAGTTTTCCATATGATTCCAACTTAGGGGGACATATTGTATATATTTTTAATCTCTTTAACTACTAAATATTTGTCTTTTACTTCCTGTTACTGACATTAATTGCAAATTGAAAAACGAAAAAATCGCCATCCACTATAGATCAATACTTAATCAAGCTACACGATCCTTTTTTCTTTTCTCTAATAAATCCTGTTACTGGTTTTATCAGATAATTTATGTAGTCAATACGAACTCATCAGCAGATTGCTACTAACCTGACACCAATTATAATTCCATACAGTCAATATTAATTTCATGCAGGATTTTTTGAACCGAACGTATTTTTCCTACAGCAAACGACTAAAACGGAATTTTGGAAAGTCATAGGAATTAATTTAATTCTAAATAATTTCATATTTTTGCAGGATACAGCAGGTCAGGAAAGGTACAGAACTATCACTACAGCGTACTATAGAGGAGCTATGGGTTTTATTTTAATGTACGACATAACAAATGAGGAATCGTTCAATAGTGTACAAGATTGGTAAGAATCTGGAACTATGTATTCATTTTAAAGATTACTTAAAAAATATAAAACCATCGATAATATCAGACTTTTTTTTCTATACTTACATAATTTAAATGTGCCAATCTTTAACTGTAATAGTATTAGTACATCATTATTTTTTTAATTTAAGGGTTACTCAAATTAAAACGTACTCATGGGATAATGCCCAAGTTATTTTGGTCGGCAACAAATGCGATATGGAGGACGAAAGAGTTATTAGCTTTGAAAGAGGACGTCAACTAGCTGAACAACTTGGAGTCGAATTTTTTGAAACAAGTGCAAAAGAAAATGTTAATGTTAAGGTACAAATAATTTAACTTTACTCTAATAACCACTTTGTTCTTCAGTTAAGTTATTCATCTTTTTTTGTGTTAGATAGTTTGCCCTTCCTAATTTTTTCCCTTCGAAACTCACCTCAGGGTTCTTCAAGTTTAAAAGAACTTAATATTGATCTAATTTCAATAATTTATTAGAGAAATAAATATTTTATATTTCTTTGTGAATTTAAGCCGCTGCGTCGATTTAAGTATACTGGAAACTTAAATATATATAAGTAATTTTTGGCTAATCTTTTAAGATTGAAGACATTTGTCTTTCCTACCATAAAAAAATCTTATTTACTTCAAGACTAACTTTGAAGTCTTCTTCTACCTGCGCATATTTCCTGGCTCATCAAATTTTTGTCATTTACCAAACCTGGTAACTGATTCTATGTCTTCAAGTGGATCTTCATGTTTAATCTCTTATCAAAATGTTTGTTTTAGGGCGTTTTTGAGCGTTTGGTAGACATAATTTGCGATAAGATGTCTGACAGTTTAGATACGGACCCAACCTTAATGAGTGGCGGGGCCAAGGGCCAACGCTTGACAGATGCTCCACAAGGACCTCAAGCTGCCAATTGTAACTGTTAATATACCTAATTATTAATCCGATTAAATACTAAGAAATATGTTGATAATTCGACCAGGATTTACGAAACTTTTTTCATTTCTATTTCTCATTGAGACTGACAATACGCATGAGTACAGTCGAAGTCAACAGATTTATCTAGAACTAAAACATATTTAGCTGTTTATTCTAAATTAATTTTATTAATAATACAATCCGATTATTGCATATTTAATAAAGTTACTAAACTTTTGTCGGTTTGGAAGGTTAAAGACAATATTTTGGAATAAGACTGACTTCTTGCTTTTTCTAAATATTGAGGAAAATTTACATGGTTATGCAAATTAAAATTAAAAGTTACTGATCGATGGTGTTTTATTTGGGAAAGGGCCTAACTTAAACTTTAGATGGACGTCATTTTGCTGGTTCTAAAAAACCTGTATCTAATGGGTATTCCACCATTTATAACTTAGATACAGGGAACTTTATCTATTTTTCCTATTTTTTTCGGAGCTCGTAACTTCCGAATTATACATTATATATATTATTTTGATATTTGGTATGCGTAAAAACTATTATCTAGAAAATCTATTCTAGTATTACCAAAAAGAAAATCCAGGACCTGCTTAATATAAAATTATAAATTCGTCTTTCCAAAAAACAACGGAAGACAGTAAAAAACTGTATTTCTACATATTACAAATAAATAAATAAATAAACACATATACTCCACTAACCCGCTCATTAGGGTTGTTGGGATACTACTTCCAAAAAAAAACAATATGTAATAATAATAATAAAATAACCGATAATTAAAATTAAAATATAAGAAAAGGCAAATATATGCAGTTGCAACACACAATTAAATATAGTAATAAAAGTTTTTACTACTCTTTTACGAACAATATTGAACAATAGACAGGATGTTGTTTTTTGTAAAGACGAATTTTTAAATGTTTTTTTAATGGTTATTAACGAGTTCCAAATATCAAAATAATATACAAAGTAATTCAGAAGTTATGAGCTGCAATAGAAATGGGCCAAATTTATAAAACATCCTGTATCTAAGTTATAAAGGGTGGAAGACCCATTAAATATGGGTTATTTGGAACAAACAAATTGACGTCCATTTACAGTTAAAATTAGGCCCTTTCCCAATGAAACACACTGTATGAACATTAAGATAGAGCTTTGAAAATTCAAAATAATCTTAATACAATTAAATTTATTGAAATATTATTCTTATCTATGAAATATTACGAAATTTAATTTATTTTTAAACATTTCTAGATTCTTCTCTTGGCTAAAACCAATCATATTTTCAATGCATGCGTCTGTATAAAAACGTTTAATTGAATATGGTCCCACTTCTATCAAAAAACAACATTTCAGATAAAA
This sequence comes from Hermaeophaga mercurialis, assembly GCA_951812935.1. NCBI lineage: Eukaryota > Metazoa > Arthropoda > Insecta > Coleoptera > Chrysomelidae > Hermaeophaga > Hermaeophaga mercurialis. The sequence continues at coordinate 47,207,184 of OX638360.1, forward strand.
ACCCTTGTTTTTTTAGAGAAGTCGACCTTTTAAACAGAAATTATGAAATTTTGTCCCTCAACAAGTTTTTTTTAATTGAATAAGGAGGTTCCTCGAGTATGTCATTTGAAAGAGCTGAAAACTGAGATATCACGTTCGTAAAAATGAAAATGAAATCAAAAATAAAATGAAAGATATGGAACCTAAGATAGTAGAAATAAACGAGAGAACAAATATAAAAACGGATTAATACCAGGTATTCATTTTTATAAGAAAAAAAAGTGGTCAACATAATTGAAAAATATAACTCAATCCTACTCTTTAATGAAATTTTTTATGATGTATCTAATATAATTAATGAGAAATTTTTTAAACAAAATTTCATAATTTCTCTGCCTTATGTCATTTTAAAGAGTTTACGCATTTGATAATTTTAAAATCCAACAAAAACGATGTCAATATACAAACAAATGTAGCATAGATTGAAGGATTGTAGAAAAAATGATGGCATATTATTAGAGGAAGTCATATTCTACTATTGATAAGATTCGTTTAAGTAAAAAATATAAATGAGACACTTTAAGATTTAAGAATTAAAAATTGCCGTACCAAAATGACAATATACCACTTTATTTATTTATATCTGTAGTGTCCAATAATTTTCTCTATAAAATTTGTCTCTTTGTTGGACACATTGTACGAACGAATCTCTTTTATAGTACAATATGCAGAAAAAATTTAAACTTGTTAACGAATTTTTGTAAATGTTGCCATATATAGTTATACCTTAGTTATATAAAAATGTTAGGCCAACACTACGGTAATATTTTTTTAAAAACTACACCAAAAAGTTAAATCTTGGCGTTGCAAGGATATACTCGTATATATTTTACAATACTGGGCTTTTACCTACCTAATATAAATTCATCAGCAGTTTGAATAGTTTTTCCAAAAGTAAAATAAAACTCAATAAAATATATTTATTTACTATTAATTAAGCGGTCTCTTAATACCTTGAAATTAAGCAAAAAATCTATATAATAAAAAAATATAATTAGCCTTCAACTGAAAACAGTATCTAATTTAGGACACTCTGTATATTTAAAAAAAGAAGGTCCTTTTGTATGTTTTAAAAGCTGTTATGGCAATTTTGTGGTGATTTTGTGCAATTTTTGACGATTTCGTGTAACTCTACGAAATATTTTGAATTGATTTTAACCAACACCTAATTGGCCATTAAACTAAAAAAATATAACATTAAAAGTATACAGATTATCCGATTGAGTAACTAAACCTATTAAAAAAAAATAATTTCTACTGAACCAAAAATGGACGATATTGAATTTGTACCAAATCAAGTCAGAACTTGCATATAAACCTATACCAAAATTCATTTTTAATATATAAAGATGATCCACAAGTTTGTTCATCTAGGCAAGTATATCTAGTTTTTGAGTTTATCCAAAATTTTTTGGATTACGGTAGGTCGCCTGATAAATATACAGGGTTTTGCTGTTTTTTCGAAATTTGAGTTCGAAATACATATCGCTGGCCTAAAAGGCTTTTTGGTTGGTCAATGTGTAAATTTAGAATTACCGAGGGATGTAGCAAATCTTGGAAAAAAATGCGATGTAGTGAAGATAGTTTTGATTCAAAACTAAATGTAAAATTGTAAATATATGCTTTCATTTAGTTGATACTGCAAATCACTGTACAGGATAGGTCCATTTTTTAACATTGCTTATAGTTTTTATTTAGTGGAAGAAATAAAACTGCAGATTATAGTGTAGTTAGTAAAAAAACATTTTATAGTTTTCGTTTATACAGCAAACCAAATTTTATTCGAAATTGTTTAAGACAAATATTTAAATCAATTAATTTTTGTAAGAATAAAGTTCCTTGGAAATATGTGTTTACAATTTCGACATACTGTATAATGTTAAATGTTACGTTGAGTTAAGACATTTATTTTTTTATTAAATGTTGATTAGTTGTAACTATTTTACTTAATAAGCTCACCAAAAAAGAGAAGCATCAATCTTAATTTATAAATCTTTTCAATATTCATAAAAAGTTATTTAAAAATGGTTTAAATAATTCTTTAGCCAGTGAAGTTATAAAGGTTAGTATAATTTACTGAAACATAATAAAAACTAGTTTGTGAAAGCTGTTGGATAAAACAAAATTAGTCCAAAGGAATGAAATTAGGAGGAGGGACTGGTTAATTGATTGGTCTTCGGCTTCCAATAAGGTTTTTTTGAAATATTTTATAGGAGAGTTTCTTAAGATACATTTTCTTAAAATTTTCTTTTTAAATAAGTTACAGCTTTTATGACCTCACCATATGATTTAAATATAAGAAAAATATTAGCATTGCATGTAGATTTAAATTAATATCATAATGTTTAAAATTCATGTCAATATACATTTTGCGCTCTACTTTGAAAAAGAAAAACGTGTTTATGTACAATTTTTGGTTACGTATAGATGTTTGTCGTGTTAAAGGTAACAAATCAGAAAATTACCTCAATGGCTGTTAGCAATTTTAGATAGAAACGTTGCTTTTTCTACTTCTACCATCAAATCAACGAAATTTTTGGGTTTCAATTCATATTATTTTCTGTTATGCTATTTTCGTTGCACTATTCTAAAAATTTGGTCAATTTTCTGCTGTATGGCATATTTTCAACTTACAACCTGAAACTCTGTGCCTCATTGAACGAAGGGATTTTCATCCTGGATGGATCGCACACTAAACTGAACATGTTTTAACATGTTTTATACACTTTGCTGATTAAAATGTTGTGTATAGAAATCTTATTGTTAAGTTATTACATGGAATGTATATTATTTTGTGAATTAGTGTAAAATAAAAAATAGTGTAAATGCCTATATTTTTATTTTTTCTTTAAACTTTCCGTACTCAATCCAACTCTCTTTTTCGTAAATTAATCACCAAGAAATTCATCATCGTATTTGAAAATAAAATGCTACCAAATTTTTTGAATGGAAATGGAAATCACATATAAAAAACTATGACTTATGATATGAGAGACGAAAGTTGAACTTTTCTTCCATGCTCAATTCCTTATTTGTAGTTAAGGAAAGGTTCGGAAAAATTATAAATTTCTCTTCTAAGATAAGGCTTAAATATTGATTCGGAAATAATATCACTTGGAATATTAGAAGTAGTAGGATAAGTTGCAAATGTGTCTACATTTTCGGGCAGTATAGAGGTTTTTCTAAATGCATTTTCTACATAGTTATTAGACGCTTTAGTGGCAATCTGAGAATTATCTTTACTCGATTTTGCAGTAGATGAAGTATCAATATGTGTTATTATTACATCTTTATACTGAGTCTTCACCTCATCGTTAACCTTTTCTGTATCTAAATGTTGTTTGGTCTCAGTTACACTTGTTAACTGGGAATCGGTTCCACTTGAAAATATTTTAGAGCCAGTCACTTTTGAAATAGTTGCTTTAAGAGTAGTTTCTGTTACAGTTCTTGTAGACGGTATTTCAGCCGTTCTATTTTTATTAGTAGACAACTGTGAGGTTGTTTTATTCATAACTTGAATTTCTGAAAATGATTTTTTGTCACATCTTTTGAAAGTAACATAATTTCCATTGTCAATTTTGAGGAACTTATCGTTTGGACAAAAAGTTATTTCTTCGCTAAAAAAGAAAATATATAAAATATTTCCTGTAATTAATATTTCCAATTATTGATTCACCCTGCATCATCTTCTCCTGTACCCAAAAACGAAATCATAATTTTATCTACGGTTATAGTTTGGGCACAAAAAAACAAACAGTATATTTTCCTTTCTTCATTCCATCTAGCTTTTATTTCCTGAATATTGCGAAGTTTCGGTTGATTTCCGAAATACACAAAATTATTTCCGGTTGCTCCATTTTCAGTTGTTGCTGTTAGAACTCTATAATTGTATCTAAAATTAAGTTGTTATTTTCTTAGAAACACTAATTTAAAATTTGACTATTACTGGTTTTCAGATGATAAATAGGCTTCAGCAATATTTGCATTTTCATCTACGAATATAAAGTCAAAATATCCATATTTTTCCTTATCTCTGATAATAATTATTACTTTATATTCTAACACTAAAAAATAATGTTTTGATTCCATCGTTATAACCTAAAAAGAACACTTACTGCAAAAAGGGTACTTAGTTGCTGTGTTTAAAAAAAACATATTATTTTCAGAAGTTTCTAAGTAAGTTTTTAAACCAAACTTTCTACAATCGCGGTTTGGTAAATTACAGGAAGTACATTGTCCCTAAAAATTGAAATTTGTTATAACTTATTACAAAATTTTTCACAAACTTACTAACATTCTCGAAATCATTCAAACTACCACATCTTATGCCTTGAAATGTGCAGTTTTTGTTCCCTATTGATTCAACGAAATATTTAAATGCTCTTTTATGGCTGCATCCTGGCAAAATATCTTTATTTCTTAAGTTACCTTTTTGAATTGATAAAATATTAGCAGCAGTTTTATTTTCAGTACACCCTGGTTGTTTTTTTCCACCATTTACAAAAAAATCACTGTGGCCTAATGTTTCATTTATACCTTGACTTCTAGCTAGAAAAGTCTTAAAACTGTATAAATGGTAAAATAAAGATCTGATTGTTTTACAATTTTTTCAATATTGTGTGTTATTCTTTGAAAAATATACCAAATGAAAGTTTACTTCGAAAATAATCAGTATGAATCACTTCAACGTATTTGGCACATCTTGGATTTAATTTTACATTAAAAGGCATTCCTTGAAAACGTAGTCCACTGGGATCTAAGCCTAAAATGATGTAAAAACCAAATTACAAGAGGTAGAATACTATTAATGAAGCAATAACTAAAGATGAGATTAAATAGACAGCTATAAGTCCCGCATTAATATTTGTAGGTAAAGGTGAAACTTGCGTAAAAATGATCAACCAAGCCTAGAAGTTTTCTAAAACAATTATATTAGAACTTCAGGCAATGTGAGCTCTTATTTTTTACTTCATTGGCAATTATTCTCCATCTCTTCCCTTTCAACCCCTAATATTCCGTTAACCCTCTTTAACTCCATCAATACATAAACAGGGTGCGGCGAACCTCTGTCGTTTTTCTGCAACTCCTACTATGCAAGATTTAACGATTTATTTAAAGAATATATATCAAACCAAATATTCTAAAATTATTTTCATGTATACAGGGTGGTCCAATAACAAAATAGGCACATCACTTAATTTTTTTTTAATGGAATGACTATTTTTTTTACATTTTTAGATACCTTATAGTGACTAGTATATACCTACAAAATATTATTTTTAACATCCCACCCTTTTCGTAGAAAAAAAAAATTGCATTATCATACTACTATTTAAAAATGCTGTACTCGCTCAGCTTTAACGTTCGTTGGAATTTAAGAAACTACCAATTTAGAAAACCAATAGACCAAAGATTTTTTAGACCAAGTTTTGTTGACCAATTCAAAAATTAATTTCATTTTTCAAAAATTTACAGGACACTTTTCTCAAATTTTCTATACCTATCTAGCGTCGTTGAAAAGTAAATTCAAAAAAGGCATTTTTCTGCGAAATCTCTAATTTTTTTCTTGTTTAGTAGTAGATTATCCTTACCAGGAAGTATTTATATATGTTTCTAATGTACCTGTAATTTTTTTAATTTTATTGTACGTCATTCCAACATAACCAGCTATATGCGCTCCTACACCATGTCCAACAATGTGAATATCATCTAAATTGTATTTTAGTTTTTCCTAAAAGATAAATCTTTTTGTAATATGTATTTTCCTTATCATCAGTACCAAACCTTTAATTCCTTAATTAAAGCTGTTATTTCTAGAGCTACGAATCTGGCGTTAGCTATTGCTTGGTCGTATGGAGGCTCTGCACCTTTCTGCCAATCCACAGACACTAAGTTATAATCCATTGATTTTGAGAAAATTTTGTAAGATAAATGCTAAAAATAGAAATAAATTTAATAATATAGCTTTACGTACTTCCATATTGTCTGAAATAATAATAATAAATAAAAACCTTGATCCATCCGGTGTATCCATTACTAGTAAAATCGTGTATTAAAATCATTAGTTCCGACTCAATATTAAATTTGGATTTTTTTATTGAATCAATTTTTGGCAGAAAAGTAGTATACACTAATTTTTGTTCATGTTTTTCGGTGGGTTTTATAAGAATAAATTCAGTTTTAATTAAATTTCTGCCTAAGGGTCTTAAATTGATTGGTCTAAATTCTTTATGATACCATGTTTGATCGGTTTCTATACAGCCCAGACCTTCTTCACATATCCTGAAAATATCTAAGAGTATCAAAGGATAGTTAGAAAAGAGTTTCTATGAATTTTATTTACTTACCTACATTTTCCTCAACTTTTTCTGTTACTAACTTTTGATCTATGGAATCAGGAGGAAATATTACTTCTTCATCGAGTTCATTACACTGAATGTTCATAATAACAAAATATGTAGATAGAATTACATTTATAAAATACATAATATTATCAAAAGAACATCTGGTGTCTGACATATTTAAAACAATCAAACGTAATCAGACAAACAGAAGTCTCGACCAATGAGGAAGGGCAAATTGTACATTTTTTAGTACTTTAACGTCCCGATTATATATATTCACGTACACCAAAATATCCTATGACAAGTCTTGACATACAGGATGTTAAACTTGACAATTCTTATCATTTTTGTTAAATACCATTAGATTTTTAAATTTGAATATTTGAAATACAGTTATAGAGACTGAACATTTTTTTGAGAAATTACATATAAAAAATCTTGAAATATTAATAAGAAGAATAAAAATAACAATAATAATAATAATAATAATAATAATAAGGGGGGTCGGTGGCTTAGTAGTAGAGCTTCGAGCTGGTGGTTCGAATCCCGACAGGGGCGAGAATTTTTATGATTTGACAAATCAGAAATTGATTTCCTAATTTGACTACAAGTTAGGAAGTCGGTTCTCGCCCCTAAAGGTGATTCCCACCCCAACATAAAAAATTCCTTGGCAATGAAACAGTTTCTACAAGTTATTGAGGTGCTTCAGCAAAGTTTGAAGATTTCTTTGGTATGTTCTTCGGATTTGTGCAAAATAAGATTATTTCATTTATCAGATTCAACCTTTTATATATAAAAACCAACTGTATTTTCAGTTACTTTTTTTCTTTCAGGTTCTTGTCATTTTGATTTTTTATACTCTTTTAGCAGTAAGGGCTTACTACCATACCGTTTAAAAAAGTCGGATTTTTCAGAATTTGGAACCTGAAATATAGATTGCAACAAATGAAGACATATACGTTCTACCAGGAATGTTTTTTTCAAGATCTGATTTGTAGTAGCACTTCGCACTAGTCATGTTTATGTGCTCACAGCTTTCTCAAAATTGGGTATTCACTGTGGTTTTAATTTCGCGGAACTTGAAAAAAAATAACCCTCCTCTTACTTTTTAAGTTTCTGTTATTTAAAACACGAAACATCTTTTTAGATAAGAAAGTAAAAACAGTTTTAATCTAGGATCATATATTTATTCATCAACAATAATGTGTTTTAGTTAATTAGCTATAATTTACAAATTTGTGTTTTTTATTATCCTAAATATTATGTAGATATATACAATATTTACATATACTGTTTAAAATATTTTCATAAATTTTCTAAAATCGTTAAAATTTATTTGATTTTTATGATTAACAAGACACAAACATTTTTTTATTATTTGAATGTTTACATATATTTATTTAAGGTCTACTTGGAAGTCAAAAAGTTAAAAATGATTTCGAAATAAATAAAAAAATAAATCAAATCAATGTTTGTGTTTTGCAATTTAAAAAACACTATATTTACGTGCCTTTTTTAAAACGTGGTGTTAAAATCCTATATTAAATTGTACTTCCTAGATAAAGTTATAAAGTTAAAAATTCAATATTCTTATTTAATTGAATTTAATAGTATATTTTATTTAAAGTAAAAGAAAATATTTTAAACATTCTGTTTAATAAAACATCACATTTCATATGTTTTGCTCTTTTATATAATATACGGGATACTTCAAAACTGTGCCCACAATTAACAAATAGATAACCTGCTCTCAGATACTTTTTAATAATAATTTTTAGAATTACAAATTTCAATTTTTGGTTATTTAAAATAAAAAACAAATTATATATAACAAACAAAAAATTATGTTCAATTATAAAACCAATAATGGTTCGATTAAAACACCTTTCTATTTTTTATTATTAAAAGCATCGATACATTGCTAAGCAATGACAAAATGTTTTGTTAGCTAATCTCTTTTTAGGCACTTGGCACGGAGTATGAGTATCCATTGATTTGAAAATTATCGATCGATTCCGATAAACTTTAAAATATCAACAAGAGAATAGAGACATTACTTAGACCTAATAAATAGACGGAAATATTTGTTATAAATTGACCCAAAATTTTAACAGTATCACAATAAATAATATACTAAGTTTTTATCAAATTTAAAGTACTTTTTAAAAAATTATTATTATACGAAAATTGCATAGATATAGATGTCAAGTAGTAAAAAATTTATGAGTAAAAACAGATATTTTAGTTACATAAGATGACTCAAAAATGACTGAAGTAAATTAGGTAAAGGATAAATAATGTTTAATCTATTCATTTAATAAATTAAACATAGCTGGGTAGAAAAATTAAACTAAGGATTAAATTGACTATATTTCTGTCAAATATTTGTATCTTTTTTTTTATATGACATAAAAAATGTATCACTGTGTATAACCATTGTTTTTACCTCACATAAAGCATTGATTTTAATAAACTTTTGATGTAGTTAGCATTTCTTTTACATAAAATAGAGATAAACATTGTGTTTGAACCGATTAATACTGACACTGGAAAAGTTCTAATTATAAATTAGATACAAATATAAAAGTCGGTCGATAAATATGTCTATCAATATTTCAATTAATAAAGAACTTTTCTCCATGAAACACATTCTAGGTATATAAAATAACATTTTGGATATTTTTCTAAATTATTATTCCTTTACATAATCAACAAAATTGATTTAATGTGATACTGTCATTCCATAACAAGAAATTCTAAAAAGTTTTCTCTATGCTATGCCCATAAAGGCTCCAATTAAATCTTCTTAAATCTGTTTTTTTTTGCATAAGACTTTAGTATCACCAATCTAATCGAAAAATGTCTAAATATAATTGGCAGTATATAGTATATATATATATATATATATATTCTCTTTAAAATTTAAATTGTAATAACATAAATGCAAGTGAATAGTTTAGTAAATTTATGTGGAAATGCCATATTTTGTAAAATATTTTCTTCTATATTTTGTGTAAAAGTGGAAATAAAATCCTTCTTTTTCAAATTATTTATAAATTTTGTTCATTTGGAAATTTAAGCCATAAATCGATAAAAATTTTAAAGGTTTAACACAGAAATATTCTTAAAGCTTGTATTTTACAAAATATAAAATTTAGCCATTTACATTACATTACAGTTAATATGAAATTTCAAAAAATGTAATGAAAAAATGTCTGAATGAATCTCTAGAACCAGTCCTAGTTTAAAGGCGATGAGGCTTGCAGCCTACAAAGATATATAGTCTAAGCCCTTATAATCAATTTATACAAAAGTCCAGATTTAAAAAAAACAAATACTTTCTACTCAATTTTAGTCAATTAGTTGTACGATCAATATGATTACTTTCTTCATATTTTTTTAGATACTTTCTGCAGAATAACTTGATCATTATTATGCCAGGCCTGTATAAGTTTCTACGTGCGAATTAAACTTAAAGAGAAGCTGGAAATTTCATTTGTAATATACAAAACTGTTAGGAAAATGGAAAAAAGTCAAATCTAAAACAGTTATCCAAAAAAATCAAGGTCGAATAATTCGGAATACTATTGTATTTGAAATAGTGTTTACAGAAAAATACGTTTTGTTAACAGCCTTTTTAGCGTAGCTCTGAAAAGATTCACACGAAAATGTTGTTTGGAAAGTAAACAACACACGGTGGAATGCTTATGCAGAAGTATTAAAATGTGACATCCCCAATAAATTCTTTTGAATTAAAGTAAAGGAAGAATACTCAAACTTAAATGAAATCAGAGTAGAAGTTCCACGAGAAAGTATTCTTGAGTTAATTCTTTATTTTCAAGACTTAGGATTAAGGAAATACTGTTAAATATTATAATTCAAAATAAAACGAACAAAATAATGAGTTAGGTCTAAAATAAAAAAAAAATATATTGACTGTTAGAATATAAGTTCCCATCGATATAAAAGAAATGCGCTAGTATAAAAAAAATTAATTGTATTACGAACAAATATTCGATAGACTTCTGAAACACACCCATTTTATAATTTTTATTTCTGACGAAACACATATTTAATAATAAATAGTTTATTCCTTATCTTAATAATTTTAAATAGCAACTGCGATCAACTGTTAACTCGATTGAAAGGAGTTTTAATTATCTTGTAGACAACTTAAATATTTTTCACTTCATTAGTTTGTGAGTTTTCAATTAAAATTTGAAGTAAATTAATAAAGATACTGGTTTATTATTGATAGAAAAGGTCAGGTAAAAACTGTAGAAAAGTAATCTTGCTATTTAAAAAAATATATTTTAAATTTACGATAACTTTGTTCTCAAAATTGTGGTTAGTGTTAAGTTAAAATACCTGACTTATCCCCCTTTCCCAGACCAATTTAAAAGAAACTGAAATTAGAAAAAATATTGTTTATGAGTTTCGAGAAACTATAGAATGACTTCCAAGACCACCAGATCTAACATATCTAGATTTAATGTTTTTATAATTCTAATTCTCTGTTCAGCTCATTTCAAATTACAAAAAGGGCTTTTTTGCAATAAATTAGATTGTGAAGGTCTGTCAATTTTTTATAAATTTCAATATGTTATTAAATGTGACAATAAAAGCAGATTTCTTATGGACCTAAAATTAGCAGCTTTGCAGGAGTGAGTAGTAGAAGACGAGTTGTTCAAAAGGTAAATCGGAATTTATTTCTAAACTTTGTTTATCCTCAATTAATTCTTGTCAGTTGTGTTGTATGTACAGACAGGTCCGTCTGTCTTTTTAAAATTCCTAAAACCATACGTAAACGCATAATAAAAACAACAAACAATTCAAAGAAAATGTTTCCGGTTTGGGTGCTACTTCTCTGCCAGGAAAAACTGTGGAGCAATATTTTCATGAACTGGAAAGTTTTATCTAAAAACTTGTTTGACATAACTGTAATATTTTCAACTCCGACGAAACATGACTTTAACTAAATATAAGTTCTAACCGAAAAGGGTCCATAGTGAGTAACTGTTTGAAATTCACTCATTTTAACCAAGTTTCTTCGTTAACATTAAAACATCGCAAGAGTCTCCAACCACTAAATGTTAAGATACAAACTATACGCTCTCAAGACGTTATTGCTCATTATGCTAAAGTAAAAATATTAGCCCAATTTCAAGATTTTAAATTTAACGACTCTTCAGTAATCGAGATAAAAGCTCTGTAATTTAGTTTAAGTTGTAAAAAAGTGAACAATTGTGCAAGTGAAAATGAAATCCACGCAGGAAACTCTACTAAACTTTTATTAATGAGTTGTAAATGTTTTTAGTTATGTCATTTTCATTCAAGGTATTTTAAAATACTCCGTTCAACATGATTTTTAGTATAACTGGGATTGAGTATTTGTAGAAAATTGTACTCAAAATATATATGAAGGTAACATTGAAGTACTCTGCTCTCATTTCATTCAAAAGATAATAAAATGTGGCGTGCATAAAATCTTTCAGTTACTAATATTAGCACGGGAGAGGAAGGGGAAGTGGAATGTATTAATTCCAAAATAATTTTTAATAATGGAATGTAAACATTGTCACTCTTGAGATAGAATATTTATTCTAAAGCACTTTCTTCTTATTCATTCTATAATATGTAATGGAATGAATATACCGTAATTGTTCTAAACAATATCGATAGACATGGATGTCAAAACTGTCTCTTTCAGATGTAAATGACGGCATCGTAATAACAAATTTTTAAGTTAAATAAAATAATGAGTGAAAAATCGAGTAAATTTCTGATCGTCGAGAACATATAGTCTGTTACTCGGTTAGAAAAATAAAATTCGAATTTTTTGCCTTCCAACCTTGTTACAGAATTATAGTATTCCTTACCAACCTAATCTTTATCATTCTAAGGTCATCATGGATTCGCACCGGCTAAAAATAAGTTTAGTTTGATAGATATATTATTTGTATTTTTAAAACCTTGTTTTTTGAGTCAAGAGCTTAGGCTAAAAGGCTTCTAATAACACTTAGTGGTCAATTTTTATATCACTCTACGAAACTAGAATACTATATTTATATCTGACAATTATTTTTATTGCTTTAAAAATGTAATAGTTCATAATTAAAAATGCAGAGAGTCCTATAGTGTATTTGAGAATTAATAAGATATCAAAATCATAACTTTCTGTTTAGTAATGTGTTACAAAACGATACTAATTCAAGCAATTTTTTTATTGTAATTTTATAAGAATTTAACAAGGAGACCCAAAAACTTCTCATTGGAACTCTGTGAAAATATAAGAGGCCTTAAGATATAATTGTCAGATGTAAAGTTAACTTAAGGCCGTCTGAAATTGCACGCTAGGCACTTTCTTATGGCGCCCAAATGCTTGCAAAACGACCCACATTTTATTATAATTCTTTAATTATTTTATTATGACCCGTTTGTAAATTGATGCAGTGATGATGGTCGATAAAAAACGCGGTGCGCCGAACAAAATGGCTCCAAATGTCAAACGTATGAAATGTCAAATGGGACACATCAACCATTTTAAATGTCGTAGAGAGCAGATTTCCTCTTACTCTCCTCAAGGAGGGTCCGTGGTGTCCTCTTTTTCCCGCAGCGCTTTCAGGAGATGGCTCCTGAGCTCCGACTCTGAGCTCCTCCAAAGAAGGACCAGTTCGTCTTTGGAGAGCCTTTCTAAAGGGGAACGGCCGTCCGAATTTCGCGGGGAGCAGTTTGGAGGAGGCGGAGCTGGAGGCAGGTCTTCATCTCGTGATTTTGATCTTGAAGCACGCGATCTTCGACGGTCGGTCGAACTTGGATTGGTACTGTCTAATGATTTCGATTGCTCTGTTAACCTGCAAAAAATAGAATTAGCATATTTGTGAATTTACTTGAATCTCTAAAGAAAGAAATTTTGTTTACCTATTTCGTTTTTTAGATTCGGAAGACTCAGTAGCGTCTCCAAGGCTTTGATGTCTAGTTTTTGTTTTTTTGGAGAGAGGAGGATGGTGAACTTCATTTTCGGAAGTATCTTCAACTTGAATACGAATCTTTGGATTGGTGTTTGTTTTTGAATTATTGTCTTTAGTTCGTTTTAATGGTGGTTTTGGATTCCTAGCCATTACTCCCTGTTCAGAAATAAAAAAAAATCTAATAACTTATATTTACCCTAAAGAAAGGGAGTCAGAAATGATCAAAGAACTGACCTTAAGAACTTTTCAAGCAATAGTATTCCAGCATATTTTGAACAATATATTCTTACCTGCAACTGAGTAACAGTATCCTTATTCCTCCTGGCTATCTCATCATCAGACAAATTACATTTATCGTTAGCACAAGGATGTGAAATGTTATTAAAACTCCTAGCTTGTCCTACACCTTCAGGTCTAAGGCTCGAGCTCAAGATTTCGTCACTTTTCCCCAAAGTTAGGCTGTATTGCGGTTGCAGTAACTTATGCTTGTCGAAGGAGTCTTGTTGATACCTCGGAAGGGTCGCCAGTTTTTTACCAATGGACTCGGAATCTGATAGTTTACGCATAGGTTCGGAATACTTGCTACTGTCTGATAGATTTTCGATTGACAAGATTGGACTTTTACCTGCTAGCTTCGACCCCGAGCTAATTATGTCCAAATAACTAGATCTAAAAGAGAAAAAAATCTTAAGATAATTTTCATTTAACAAGACGGGATGTGTTCCTAACTTCAAACCCAATTCACTCTTATCCAAATTATTGAAAATTGTTCAGAAGTTGATAAAAAAGATTGTTAATCTTCTAATTGTAACGCCATCTATATTAAAATTAGCTTACGTTTCTGCATTTTCAGATTAATTGAACAAAGCAGGTTTGTTGGAAAATTGCTTTCTGAAATTTGACAAAAAAATGGACGAACTGATCAAAGATGACGTTTACAAAATCACCATAGAATATTGATAACAAGATTACAAGATTAAAGAAAATGGGAAATTTCATATCAGTGGCGTCAATAAATTCATTATGGATTTAGAGGAGAATTAGTGAATATGAAAAGTAGAAAGGAGAGTAATGGAATAAGTATTAGAAGAGGGAACGGAATAGTGATGTAAAAATGTTTTTGCACCTGTATGTACATAGTCAAATTGAACACTTCACTTCCTTAATTTTGTTTACAATTCCTTTCTTATTTTTATTTATTTTGTTAATAAACATTTGTAACTTTTATTATTTTTTTCCAGAAATATTGTTACCTACCTTCGGCTATTAATGTCTGGGGGTGAGCTTGACAAAAAAGCTGATGCGTCTTTACTCAATCGTCTTCCTACCACAGCACTGTGGACTTCTTTATTAATAGGCTGCGAATTAAACACAGATTCTGTACTAAATCTTCTTGCATTCAAAGTAGTTGAACTCTTAGTCTTATTTTTCGACCTAGGACTGAAAAGCTGCTTATTGAAGTACGTGGTAGGCGATCTAGCTTTGTTTCCATTATCCACTTTAGGGCTCGATCGCATGAAGGTTCTTCTGATGATGCTAGGACTTAACTTAGACTTTTTTTCATCAGGAGATACTTGATATTCACAGTCTACTTCTGTTACTGACTCTAACTGTGGTTCCCTCTCTTCTTGCTGTTGCCTACGGATGGTGCTTTAAATAAGGAAAACATCTATGTGAGGAACATACTACTTACTAATAATTATCCCAGCGGAAGATTTAAGGATCTGTTATTTTTAATTAGAGATATTATATATTTATATTATATTAGATATTTATATATATATATAAATGGAGACTAATGGAAGTTTTAAAAATATAGAAAGTCTTTCCGCTGGGATATTTAAACTATATAACTCTAGGAGAGCTTCTCAAAATTTGAAAATAAATAATAAAAGCACCTTACCTTCGAATTTCTTGGATCATTTCAAAAAATTGGGCTTTAGACTTTCTGCGCCTACGTTGTTCGTGTTCCTTCTGAAACAAGAATCATCAAGACAATTGTTTCGAATATTCCAAATCTTTAAACTGACCGTTTGATATTAAATGTGAATTGTATAAATTTATTGTGTGTTTATGTTGTGTATATATTTCGCTCTCCAACTGTTATTAAAAATTCATTGTTTTAATACATAAATAAATAGATCATAAGTTAATTACAAACAGACCCAAACATATTTTTCTGAGAGGAATGGAAAATATTTTTAATAAGTTTTGAAGACCCCTTCTACAATAAAAAAAATCACAAAACATTGTAAATAAATAATGTAGGAAGCAAATTTTTCCATTTTGCTTCATTCACAATATTAGTTTCATTTGAATTGTATTTTAATGAGTGTAGTTTCATAATTAAATTTTTTAACAGTGCTAGTAGCTGAGAGCCGTGTAATAAAAAGTTCAAGATGCAAATACAGACTAAAAGTGCGAATACAATAGTTATAAAAGTTCATCTTAACTTCATTTAGAACTTATGATATAATTAAGTGTTTAATTAAAGCGCTAGATCTTGAAAAGCTCTACTGATGGCATTTCGTTCACTAAAAACTACTATCTAGATTTAAAAAAAAGAGAGAGTGCGAGAGAAAATAAACAGAACAGAACTCACGAGAAATATCTAAGAATAATGTATTTATATACAAACGTATAGAAGGTTAAATAATTCTATATTCTATAGAAGAAAGTTATTGTAAATTTTATGGTTGTTTGTAATGCTTATAACCCTATACAAATTTATATTGCATTTTTGGATATCCATAAAATGTTCTTATTAATTCTGAATAAATATCATAGCTTTAAGACAATTTTCTTTATTGACGATATAGTTTATACCAGAAGAATGAAAGTATAGATACATTAATAATATTTGTTTTAAACTTGAAGCCCATAATGATATTATTATTTATTCACTTATAGTTTTTTGTTTTAGCTTATAAATATATTTTTTAAATTTAACATTAACTAAAATGATATTAACTTCTAATTCTATATTTATGAATCCTCTGTCTGTAGATATTTTGTTAATGTTCTTTAAGAAATTAGGGCCAGTCCTGTGCTAAACGAAATTGTGGTGAGGCATCAAAAGGCAGAAGTGTTTTTCTGTATAAGCAAAAAAGAAAGAAAACGATCCGATACGAACCCTTTTGATGCTTTTCTGGAACAGGCTGGTTATCTGTCCTTGTCTAATGGTGTGAACTAATTCCCTTGCGGCGTGATGGGGTGAAACTAATTCCACGCAGTTGATGAACCGGTACAGTTTCTGTAAACAAAAAGAACCGGCCATAGAAAAAGACCGACCGCTGTTTAACACTTAAGTGCATTATTGTATTGGATTACGCGGGTGTTATATTTCTTCATCTTACAATAGGAACGAAACGGAACAAAATAAATTTTCTTTTTTATTACTACGTTGCAGAGTGTTTTTTTTTCTAAAATACCATCGTTCTAAGCTCGTATAAGTAATTAACAACTGCCGTGTTGAAATATAAAATTTTATAAAACAAACTAGATTTATTTGATTTAACGTTTTCTAAAGGGTCTTAATAAAATATTGTCCATCCTGCATGATTACATCTCGTTTAATGTGTGATAAATGATAAAATATGAAGATAATTTATCTTTGTTTCTATGCATAAAACTGACCCGAATATGTCATTTGTATAATGTTTCTGTCTTGTATAGGATGTTCATCGATCGCACTAAGCTTCTGAATATTAAAGGACATACTAATGTTAATTCAAACCAATACCGTATTTATACTCGTATTGATAGCAGGTAGTGGACAATAGTATATTATATAACAATCATATACATGGTTGGTATAAAGTATGGAACCAAGTAAATAACTAAACGGACGATATTTATGAAATTTTGCAATAAGTGAAATGGGGCAAAATGCAGCTGATGTACATTTTTTTGTTAATAATGTACTTCCAGTTCAACCGCAAATAATTTTTTAATTCAAATGGGACGCCCTGTATATTTTTAGAGATAAAAGGTTAATGAGACTAAAAATCACTTCACGTCTTAATTCACTTCTTAATTTGTACTTTACTTGTATTCATTATGTGCCCTAGAGACGTTGCGAAATAATTTTATTTGCGAAAATTTGTGCTCGTGTTGTAAAATATAATTGTAATATCATAGACTTTCGTTTTATTCATTAACAATAAAATACGTATAATATTAACTGGTCAACTGGCTTTAATTTGTTAAGAGATCAGTTAAAAAATTGTTTTTTGACAATTGAAGAAAAAGTTGTTCCAAATCAGTTATTTTAGTATATTATTGGCCTATATGGGATTCAATAACTTTTATTTTATGGGAATGTGCTGGATATGATGCATGTATGTAATTCATTCTTGTCAGGGAGAATAATAATATGAATTATACGTCGCACATCTCGGTTCAATTAGAATACTGTTTTGTAGAAGTGTATACTGAGTTTTGTAAGTATTGCAATAAAAATCCCAGTGACAGGTCCACTTTTGAAATATGTTTTTTTTTAAACGTATTCATGCAATCTGCTAAGCATTGATTTTCATTTTGAATACTTTTTTTGCCAATTTTCTACACGTTCATTATATTTTATACCCACATTAGCCTTAACTCATAATAGTTGTGTATTAAATATTCTCTCTAGAATTTGACGAAGCACCAATTGAATTTTTTGTGTAGGTATAGGAATATGTTAACTAATTACAAGGATTCAATGATCTCTTGAAACATGTCAGTACAGATATAGAATCAGATAAGATTGTTATATATTTGTGTTGATTTTCTATTCAAGAGCTTTTAATATTCCCGGTGCCCCTCTTTTGAAAACTGAGCCTGATTCTTTGATAGTAAACATAAACGATAAAAGGAAGCTTAAATTAAATAAATTATTTTAGCTTAAATATATGTAATGAATAACTATGACAAAATTTTGTGCTATGATTGAAACATATTTTAATTTTAATTTGTCAATATCATCACTAAATACAGTAATACACTATGTACATCTTTGTTTATATTAAAAAACCCGAATATAAAAGTACTAATACACTAAGAGAAAATTTAATGAAAAGAAAATTATTTACAGTAAACTTACTTGACTGAAAAACATAATATTTCTACTCCTCCAGATACTTCCTTTGGGTTTATCCCTCAAAATAGGTAGAGTGTACCGAAAGAACAAGTGTTCTACAAGCAAAATTAATAAACCTAGAGCTACTCCAACTCCCAAAAGGATGAAGACTCCGGTGACAGCAGCGACCCCAAGAGGTCGAGGTTGAGCAATGTCGGTGGCGAGTTTGAAACACGGAAGGCCTCCGTACCATTTTTCTTGCAGGATATCCATGTATCCATTGTTGGAGTATTTGGCTATTACCGCGGATATGCTGTCCTAGAAGAAAGTATAAACATAAACATAAAATTAGCTAAAAGAAAACGTAGAAAAATAAGAATAGTAAAAAGGAGAATAGAAAATCAACTTGTAGGGAAAAGGTAAGAAGATAATTACTAAAAAGATGTGGAGAATATTATTGATATCAATAGAAACTATATTTTGAAACACTTATATTAACTACCTAATAGAACAATTCTGTGTGCTTACTTTAAGCGGAAACCCTTTTGTCATTCCAATTGCGTATGTATCTTCATTAATAGTATCTCCAATTTTTTGTAGTTTGCAACCATGGTCGGTTGCTCTGTAGTAGTCCAAAATGGGAGTATCTGCGATAAGAATATCCAAAGAACCGTTACGAAGTTTTTCCACGCCCTCTTCAATATTCCCAAGAGAATATTTGTGCATGTGTTGCCATAAGAGTTGGTTGGCTTTTTGGACATAGTACTCCGCAGCTGAGGACCTTGGAGCTCCCACTTTTTGACTTAATAACTATAAAAGAAGAAATTATTTTAGATATAAGAGGCGTTTTGGATATTTTTCCATATTTTAAATGTCAAAATTTTATCCATTTTAAATCTAGCCGATCAAAGTATAATAAAGCCAAAATTTTAACACTTTTACCGATCATTTTCATTTTCTCATTTTGAACATAATTCTCATTCTAGAAATGAAAATGTATTTTTAAATACCCTAACAGGAACCAGTGATTAGTTGTAATGCAATAATATAGTTAAGCAAAATTCTCCTTTAATTACACCATCATCGGCGAAGCGAATAGGGACAGACAGAAAGGCACTAATTAATTTCTATTTGAGACGCAAAAGTAAACAATAGAATTTTTGAGCACACAATGAACCGCTTGCTGTTGATGACTGCCAACTTTAATCAGGGTTACCGAGCGAAATATCTCTTTAGTACGGTACCAAAGGCTTGCTTTTAGTTAATTAAATAATAATAATTGGCTAATAGGATCGAAACAGACATTTATTAAAAAAACAGTATAAAAAATAGTGGAAAACAAAAAAAATTACAGAATTTTTATCAAAAGGAAGTTTAATAAACAAAACAGAAGATGCAATGCAAGAAAGACTCAGTAGGTTCAGAAAAAAATAGATATTCAGATTTAATATTAACTATCTGAAAAAGTGGTGGAAGGGGGTGCATAGTTGACTAAAATGTGGTCATGGAGAAAATATTAAATACAAAAAAAAGTTCAATAATATTGATAAACAGAATTTGTTAAAGGATCAAATGTTTTAAGAATAAGAGGCTGGAGGAATTCATTAGTACTAAAACAAGGAGTCCACTCAATAAAAATCGAAATAGAACGAAGAGAATAAGAAAGCCGATGTTTAAGACAAGAATATGGGCATGACAGAGGAGTTTGAGGTCAAAGAAAAAGAGGAAAATTTAGAGAAATATAAATTTGAAAATGGCATTTTGATTAATACCTGTCAGACTAATAAGACTCCTAAGTGAAAATCCTATAAGAGTAAAATGCAATTAGCAGGAATTAACTTAGTGAAAACTACCCGAATATAAATGTGATTAAAAAAACTTGATGATCAATTCAAGAAATGTCTCCAAAAGAAAATTTTGTGTCCAACATTTTATTCATTTAATTTGATTATTTGGCGTCAATAAAGTTTATACTGAAGAAATAAAGGTAGTAAGGATAATTTTAAACTTAATTGCATCACAATATACAAAAAAAATTATTGCTGCTTCATCAATATGCTTAACAAAAATTCTCCTTTAAATGAAAACCGTAAGTCCGAATATTCAAGGTGCACTGAAAAAGTTCTATAGAAAACATGAGATATATATATATATATATTATATATTCTTTGGAAATATAGAAATATTTTTAATTAACATACATTAAGGTACTTACACTCCGATCGTGATAATTGCTGACAGTATTGTGAAAAAACAATCCAGCAATTAAAGCTGCAATATTGGCGGTGTAGCTGGCTACAAAAATCACAGAAAACCCTCCCCATACGTTGATTAGGAACTTATTGGGCCAACTTTTGGGGGCCTTAAAAGCAACCAAATGACCGCATAGAAGGCCCCACATCACCCACAACGCTGAACTCATGCTGAAGTTCTTTGAGCGCTGCCTCCCCCAAGGATTTAACCCGAAGGGGCTCAACCATTCGTAAATTGCAACAGCTATGGCTGTTATATTCAGACCTAAAAAAAAACAAATTTCCTAAAATTATTTTGTTCGGACTTATGACACAATTGCTTGAACCGGTCCTGCAATAATCGCTTTGAGCTCTTTTGGTATCGAAATTGCCCAAGAAGGTCGGGTCACAAAAAATTATGTCATTTGGGGTTTTGGTTGATGATATCTTCGATATCTTTATATTAAAGTATCTAACATTTCCGTCGAGAATTTTAGCAGAGTTTACTACATATTTATGAAATATTGGAGCCAATCAGCGCGAAGTAAAAACAATGTTCGAAGCTTACTTGTGAAAATTGCAATCCATAGTTCCGGCGAAAAAGGTAACAGAAACGCCATTAGAGGTATTTCTGATTTTTGTTGCGGAGCTGCTAAAAAACTGACCCCGCTGAAAAAATACGGCACACTGAAATCGATAACTTCACTTCGTGTACTTGAGACACTCAATGCAGCGAAAGACATATGAGCTGCTCCTGAAACTAAATCTCCCACGATTCCGTTCCACGTTATGTCCACTTCGTCTTGATTGAGTTCTTTGATTCTGTCGGTTTTTATGTGATCGTTCTTAAATCTGAAAAAAAGAAATTACCAGGAGCATAAGAAGAGGTTGGATTAATTTAGCATGGAAAAATTATCTCTCAAATTGTAGACCAAGCTCATCAAGGGGCATTTAAAATGATGCTCAGAGTGTGATAAAGTAGAGTTACAATTCTGATAATGACAATTATCTTTTCTTAACGGTAATAGTAACGTGCAAAAGGTCGATCGCCAAAACCGTCGGGAATATAAGAATCCAACATAATTATTAAAGGAAACAGAAAAATGCCCTTTATAACTGTCTTATCAGTTTTATTAAAAAAATTCTATAATACAATTTTTTATACGTTGTATATGTTATTTAATTAGACTTTTATTTATGGATTGATGCATTTAAAATAAATGCCGACGGCTGTGTATCTCCAAAAATATTTAAACTTTGTCAAATAGTAATAAGTAAATTTTGAAGGTATTGAAGTAAACATGTTTTCTGAAAATTCCTACATATTACTAAAACTAAACTAAAATTAACTTAACAGTTAATTAAATTTGATTTAAATTTAAATGTGTGACAATACCACAAAGAAATATTTGTTTTTCAGAAAGAAAAAGAGATCTGGATTTTTTTGGTTGAAAACATTTGTCCATTTAGTTTCCATTCCGCTTAAGACGTCTTGTATTAACTTTTTGTTGCTGCCCAATATCAAGCTAAGTTTTTGGAGCAAGCGATTCTTTATATAAAAAAGACAATGGAACAGAGAAACGAAAAGAAGAAAATCAGAGGTATTATTTCTGAAATATTAAAGTCATCAGTTAGGGACCGAACAAAATATGAGAAAAAATTTTTATTGTAGTAGATTTTATTCCAAGTGTCATCATGTTTGATTAATGATGTAAAGTTCTAAAAATATATTTTTTATTTTTCCAGAAAGATTGTCTAGTCCGTGGTATTAAATTTTCACGATAAATCAATTTTGAATTTAGAATGATACGTACCTATAGCTCAAGAATTGCTTTCCAACGTCTCTTTCATTTCTTTTAGTCTTCTTTTTAACGGTCCTCGAGCCAAACAGGCCATCAGCTGCTATATATAACCTAAAGCAATGCATATATAAATAAAGAATAGGTTAGAAAATAGGTTTGTTTTACCTAAAATCGAATTCTAACTCTTGAGCAACGTTTTCTAACAGATCCATAGCTAAGCCATAGCAGCAATTTGTCTTGTATTTGAACTTTTGAAATGGAAAAAATCGTTCTTCGTCTTCTCCGTAATCACTGGTGAACTGTTTGTAATCTGTGTATTGTGTATTACTTTCAGCATCGTCTTCTTCATCTTCAAGTCGTTGCATTTCGTTAAAGACTAAAGTCAAGTTGTCTTTGTCAGATGTAAGTACTCTGTGACAATGTAGTCCTGAAAATTAAAAAAAATTCTGATACACCACTGAATAAAGATGAAAAATGTATCGAAAATTATCGAGGAAAGAATGTTCGCAAGAGGTACACAAGAAAAATGTATACAATCCTTTGAAATCAAGAGAGTTTCGTGTTCTCATTTTCTCTTTGAGTATAGAATTGATGAAGCCTATAAGTCTTTTCTTTGTTCGCGAATATTTCAATTCTATTTTTACTGTATTAAGTAAAGGAAGTCGGTTTGAACTATTTTTTGGTTCGAAATGTTTAAAGAAATTGTAAATGTTTAATATTGTGTTAATATTGTGATTGTGAGAAGAAACATTTTGAATAATTAAAATTTTTAATTAAAAAAATAATGTGGTATTTATTTGTTTTCACCTTACCTCGCAGACATTGTCCATCTTCGTCTAACTCGCTTTCCATAACGAAAGGAGGAGCCAGGGCCGTAACGACTCTGAAGACAGTTCGAGCACGAGACGAAACAGCGGCCACAGAAAGATCTCCTCCAGGCCATATAATTGTGTCTAACCGTACCGAACGGCCGGACACCATTCCCACTCGTTTCCATCTGACACTTGTTGAGGAAGACGGGTTAAAATTTTCTGGAATCAAAAATACTCAATAAATAAAACTGTTTATTTCTCTTAAAAAAAACCAAATTAAGAAAAACCTATAAAATAATTATGGAATGAACTAACGGTGGGATAATGGTTAATAATTTTATTAACAGTATAAGAGCATTATTAATATATTAACACTTTGTTACAAACAACGTTAAATACTTTTGATTTCTCTTAATTTCTAGGTAATATGAATAAGTCTGAATCTGAAAGTCTTGAGCCAGACATTCAAGAAAGCAATTTCGTTGCTAATTCCACAAAAATCGCGAATAAAATACGAAAAAGCTTATGAACGTTTTTGCAAATGGAATGAGACAAAAAAAGTGAAAATTGTAACGAATCAGAAGGTGTTACTAGCTTATTTCGAGAATATATCTAAAAGTTATAAATCTTTAAGCCTTCGAGTATATTATTCAATGATATGTCAGATGATATTCACAAAGAAAAATGTGGATAATGATAAATACATATATTCAGTTGATTGTATTTCTCAAACGAAAATCCGAAGAACATATTAACTAAGCAAAATGTAAGTTTTTGGAACAAATGGACAATGAAGAGTATTTATTAATAAAGGTTTGTATATAGAATATTACCAGAAATTTTTAGTTTACTTTCATAAATAACAATTTGCTGGTAGTTCTGGTTTTTGGTCATTTTAGAGCCTGCAGGAAGGAGAAACTCACTGACATGCAAGTGGAAGACGTAAAATATGAAGGATGAAGTGTTATTTGTTATAATACTGAACACAAAAGGTTCTTTGTTGGTTACAGGAATAGCAATAGCATAAAATTGCCAGTTGGTATTAACACAATTGG
The DNA here is from genome assembly GCA_951812935.1 of Hermaeophaga mercurialis. Classification (NCBI taxonomy): domain Eukaryota; kingdom Metazoa; phylum Arthropoda; class Insecta; order Coleoptera; family Chrysomelidae; genus Hermaeophaga; species Hermaeophaga mercurialis. The sequence goes on from OX638360.1 coordinate 47,231,500, forward strand.
TAGAATGCCAAAAAAATTGCTTCTTTTTCGATGAGATTAACAAATGAAAAAATCTATGCTTGTTTTGTTTGAGAAGGTCATCAACTTCACTATTTGCAAACTCAGGAGGAGATTTATTAGCAGATGAAAGATACGAAGGCTGGAAAAGCAATTCGGTAGCTGAGGGATACAATGAAACATCCGTAGAAAATAAAAGCAAATAGCGACAAAAATTATGAGAGTTAAGAATTTGTGAATGGAGCTATCAAATATTAACCACAGAGTTTTTTGGAACAGAACAGTCTTTGTCTAGAAAGAATTTGTTTAAAATCAAAAATGTCATCGATAGTCATAAATAATTGTTTATTAATAAATAATTAAATTTTGGTTCTGATTTCAGTAACTAACTCATTTAGATAATGGCACCTAACACAAATGAATTTGATAATAGATTTTTTCCAAGCTGTCATAAACAGATAAAATATCCGTGTTTGGAATAAAAATACAAAAATATTCTAATTTTTTTTTATTTTTTAACGTAATCTTTTAAGTCGATACACTTTTCTTAACATTTCTACCATTTCTTTAACAGCTCTTTTTTAATAAAATAGCCGCTTCAATATTTAACTAAAGGAGTAGCCCATGCTCGTCTTCTTCTCTGTAAAAAATCCATGAGGATTATTCCCTTCGACTCTTTTTGCTGTAGTTGGAGCAGTTTTACAGAGAAAATTCATATTTGACCGTCGCCTGGTCTTTGGTGTTTAATAATGTATTCAGGTTTCATCAATGGTGATGAAATACTGCTTGGAGATGATTGAAAGCCGTGTTCGCTTGTTGACTACCATGATCAACTTTCTCAGACTTAGATGTAGAATACTGATTACCATTCCGTACTACAATCGTTCTGCTTCTGCTGCTTCGTGCGTATTAATTCGGCGATTAGAGAGAATCATGTTGTGGACATTTGCAACGATTTCCTCGGTACTTCTAATTTTCCGCTCCTTATCAAAAACAAATATACAAATATATCTCTCAACTATCATAGTTAGAGAAAGTTTCCTAGAACGTATCCAACATCGTTTTTATTTTCTTTTTACAAAAATAAAAAATAAATTATGGAATATTGCTCTTTTTGTCATCTGATAGATGACAGTACATAACGGCAATGCGTACTTCCCTCAGTAACGTTACTTATCTCTAAATACTGAACACTCGTATGTGTCGTTCGAGAAAAACTAATCACACTAATTTCTCTGTTATTTTTTGCCACCTAATCTAAGAAAATGTTTGTCAGGCTTCCTCCAAACATTCCGCTGATAAACCCTTGTCTGTTGCCATAACAAAATCAATTTACCTTGTTTAATGTTAGTTCCCGAATAAAAACAAGAAAAATGCTGGCGGGATTTCACGAAGAAGATGAGACATACACAAAAACAAGTTCCGTACTTAGTCTGCTAACGTCTCAAGGGTGGAAAACGTTTACTAAACGAAGTATGTTAGAGGACTGATAAAGACAAGGAAGTTTATGACACAGATGGCTTTATTGATTTTTATTATTTATATTTTTAGGTAGAATTATTCTGATTGTAAGGTAAATAAATGAATTTTTTATCTTGGGGTGTTTTTTGAAATTTTTTCACATTGTTAGTAATCATACAGAAAATTAATTTTTATACTACGTCGATTTAAGATAGATATTTCAGCAGATACACCATTGGAGTAGTAGTAGTATCACTTTCTAGTTAAAACTTAACTTTTTAAATAGAAGTGGGTCAAACATCCACAACAAGTACCAAAACGAAGTTAAGCTTAAGCGACATTTTTCGTTTTTCAAGCTATTATTATTGCTTTTTTTTAATATACGCAGAAGGAGGGATTTTAAATAAATAGCCAACATGTAACAGAAAGTATGTTTAATAAAGCATCATTAAAGTACTATTTTAAAGTAGGTACCGAATTAAATAATTATTCCGTTTAAAAAATATTTTTCGTTCAGAAAATAATATAATGTTGCCACAATTTAAACGTTGGATAACATAGTAAGGAAGCAAGAATAAAAAATATTAATAAGAACTATATAATTCACATCCAGAATCATTTAGGAAATAAAATATTACTATATTAAAAAATAAACTATAATCGGTACTCCTAAATAATCCTTTGCACAGTCCAGATGAATTTTACGTCTTTTTGTGAGAAAATGTTGACATTTTTAGTTTTACATATAGCAGACACAGAAAAATTGGAATGACACGTCAATATTATTTTCAAGGGGGTCATTTTCAATGAATGTTTGTAATCCTCGTAGTTTAGCACTCTAGAAGGGCTAGATGTTACCCTTATATGAAAAAGTGGATCAAATACATATAATTTTAAAAAAAATGTATTTCTCTTTCCAATGGAACCCTAATATATTATTTTTTGACCACTAGTTTCCGAAAAATTCCGTATGATTCATGGTTCATGATGTATCCTATATGATTTTTTCTAAGATATGTACACTATTAATTAAATTGTTTTGTATTTTTCCACACACACACAAAATTTTATACTATCTGTTACTAAATAAAAAATTTTGAACTTCAATTTATAAAAAATTAAAGTCCCTAACCTACTGCGCCATCTGTTACATGTACTTCACCTTCTTCTTCAAAAAATATTGACGTTTATTTTTGCGGACACTGAACTTTAGATGTAAACAAAAAATAAAATAAAATATGTTACCTGACGTCTCAGATTTGTTCTGGTAGATATTGGGTTCCGGTACTAAATTGAGGATTTCGAAGTTTGCAACTAATGATTTGTCCACTTTGTCAACGCCAATTTCTTGTGTGAATTTTTTTTCAGCTAAGGCATTTGTACAAGCTAATTTCAATTCTCTGTAACAAAAAGATACACTTGTATAAACAGTATATATAGCAAATTTATTAAATTAAAGTTTCAGTTCTTTTTATTGGGCCCCTAAGTAACTTATTTGCAAATGTGTTTAACTGAGAGGCGGAAGTTTATTATATTGCCAAGGCAGGATATTCGCCAATATATTATACACTCAGTTTATTAGGTCTTGAATGTTTTCTTCTTATATATATTAAAGTAATAAAATAAGCCAAATAAAGTCATAAACTGATAGAAACCAGTATCGATTGGCTCATAAAATAAGAATAAAATTTAATATCTGAAAAAGTCTGCATTATTATCCATTTTGCCGTTTCGCAACTTTTTCAGACTTACTTATAGGTTACTTGTATGTTTTCAGTTTGTAATTCAAATCTCCAATTTGTAATCTACCATTCAGCTACTTCTGCGCGTAAGATGAATAAAAGGAAAGAACATTTAAAGGTTCAGAACTTTTGGTTAGGTTTCTAATTACCTACCTTAGAACTGTTAGTTTTTTTTCATTAATGAATATTATTTTCTTTCCACAACATTAAACTTTTCCATAATTACTGTTTTCAGCAACCAAAATTAATATCTACATAAATGCCACAAAAAAGGTATTTCCTGTCTTCAACAACATTAGAAAGTTTCGGAATTTCCTCGTGTTTCATTAATTTCAAATTTAAATTTACATCTTTGCAATACCGCTAGACCACATCTCAACTGAGAGAGAGAATAACACCTTTCGGATTATTTGTTATTTTTCATTGGCTGTTAATTAAATCCTATTGGTAATAATTGCACTCTCTGAGTCCACGTTGATTTGTTTTGTTATTTGGAGAATTCCAGGATTATATGAAAACAAATTGTTTGTTTCCCAATTTAACTTCATTTTAACACCTGACAAATGATATCTGATCAGATCATAAGTTTTCCTTTATTTTACTTTTTAACTTTTTATGCAATAGCTTTGTATAGACTACGGAATGGTAGGAGTTCTGTTGTGCCAGAGAATATGTATTAGGATCACAATTTTAGAGTTTATTGTTGAATCATATTATTTACTAAATTGCCTTTATTTCACAAATTTATTATTTCCATTTGTTCACTGGACCTTTCCACATATTCCTGAGAATAATATGGAAATGATATTCATAGTATTTTCTGTAATGAATATTTAAATTTCGTCATAGTTGAATGATTAACAAAAAATTTGTAGGTGGATAGCGAACTTAGTTTAAGATAGAAAAAAAGTGTAACTATGGAGTGGTAGACAAAATTCATGTTTTAACTACAATATCGAAAACCTTTATTATAAAAGTGATCTCTAACAAAGAAACATGCAGTAGAAAAAAAAACAATCATAAATCGTTGACTCGTATGGATAACGCAAAGCGAACAATATTAAGAGAAAAATGAATATTTTTTTGTCTATTAATATTGTGCCATCATTTAAAATGAATAAGAAAACAAATTAAACAGATGTTAGATTTACAAAATGTGATAATAGGCAAACAATTATGCAATCTCAGAGAATTATTATTTTAGGGTATAAATATTTAAATGGATGAGTGATTTTTTGAAATACATCGAAAATGAAGAATAAGAGAAAATTTAGAAAACTTTCAAACCAAATATATTATTAACAATATAACACTATCAAAAAGCATTCATCATCAAACGCTAGATCCGTTATTGGTAAAACCGCAACTGTGCCAAGAATTCTTTCAGTTTGATGTTTGATAATATCTCGTTTTAAACGATAATATCTCATTTCATTTATTTTAAGGTTACTTCTTCATAAAAGTAATATTTTAAAAATATTGATGCAACAAATTTCATCAGAGTAAATGTGAGAATGATATCCCAAGCTTAAGTATTTCTCTTATTAAAATAAATTTAACTTGTACGAAAGTAATCTGAAAAGAAAACATATTAACTCAGGCAAACAAATTATACCAATTATCGGATCGTTCCTTTTTATTTATGTGATTTTTTTATATTCGTCTTCAATAAATCTCGTATTGAATCTACGTCAGTTCGAACAAGAGTAGGTCTATAAATAAGAAAAATAACTTTTTGATGCGGTATTTTTTTTATAACCAACAGAAAAATTTCTTTAATTATGTAATAAACCTCTCTATAAGTTTATTTTGTATTTTTTTTTGCTTGGACTAGTTTTGGGGCTTGAATATATTTATTATGTTAATCAACCTTAAATATGAAATAATAAGACCTGAACTGATATGCTGTACAATTTTAATCCACTGCTTTATTGAATCCTGACATAGATAAATCGGGGTAAATTTCGCGATTACATTGTAATCTACATTACGTATACAATAGAGACAATTGAATCGGTTGGTTTTCCTAATTACACTTAAATCCCTTAACAGTGATAATAACCGTTCCATTTGCCTTTTTGTGTTGTTCTAAGTCTTATACACTATTCAAACAATTCAATTATCAGCATCTGATTTCTACCAAAGAATCGATTTTTGTTTTATACCAGAACTTAGTTAAAGTAAGTGAGGAATATTTCTTCTGGGGAACCGCATCATTTTTGATATGTTTCTTAACAATTCTCTAGGTGGTGAAATGTACACGATAACTCAACTACTTAACGTAACCGAAGGCCAAACCCATTGGAAAATTATTATTTAACAATCAATTTATTGACAATTAATAATGAAAACTCTCTTTTATATTAATGATTTTCCTAGTCTAAATGTAGTTGCCAACATCTACTTTTAGTGTCAAGTGTAGAAAAATATTTAAGATTCCCAATATTATTCGAGATAGTCTCCCAAGAATATTTAAATGGATGCACTGGTCTATTTATAATTGAATTTAATTTTGTAAAATTCACACATGTGCATATTTTCCTTTTGGACTAACGGACTAACAAAGAGAGTAGGGGAATTATCAATAGGTGCATTTATACTTTTTTTTTCTCTTAATCTAGATTCCTTTTTACCTTATCTTTACAAGAAAATGGAATTCTTTGTGGACAACTAATTTTGTACGAAATTCGTTTTTCTTTAAATAAATTTCTAACAGACGCTGTTTTAATTTTTTGCTATTTGCTTCTGTTGGATTTTCTGGTATATTAAAGTTAAATTGATTGCATCTCATAAGTAATTTCACATTCTAAGTAACCTAAAACTCAAGGTTTACACTGATCTGCTGATTCCAAAGCTATTTTTAATTCATGTACTAATTTAATGATTTCCTAAAATATTCTCCTGTTACGCATGTTTCTGCATCACTATCATGAGTACCAGTATAATTTATTATAATATTTGGATTTAAATCAGATTTTACTTGTAGCTGAATTTGGCTACGTTTTAGGATTATTTCTTTTATTTCTAATGAAGACATTTACATTTTCGTTATCTTCGGTATCTCTTACAATTATTTTGTTTTTGAACACCACCTTGTAAAATGACCTTCATTTTTACATTTTCTGCATATATATTTGCTTGGCGAATATTCTTTCAAGTTGCATTGCCAATTGTTTCCACATCTACATTTATTATTATTGACATTATTTCTCTCATATGCTTTAACTTGTAAAATATTTTCTTCATTTACAGCAGTTTCCACTGATTATTCTAATTTAACGATGACTTTTACGATTGCCATTTCTGGTAGTTTTCTACATTTTTTAACGATGAAGTAGTTAAAAGTCTGTACAAGAGACAGTTATAGTTTAAACCAAACCTCAAAGTCAGATTCATTGTTTTTGAAAAATTTAAAATTGGTAAAGGAAGCTAAAATTTAGATTCACGTAATAGTTGCTCACACAAAAATATTTAATAATCATTTAATTGTATGGTGCCACCCATACTGAAAATCTAAATACTCTATTACTACCGTTGTTTCGGAATTTAGCAGCTGTAGATAACATTGTATAATTACAGATACATTTTTATTATTTCCTACGTCAACCGGTACACGCAACTTTAATATGGTAGTTTTTACAAAAAATGATATAGCAATGTCTGATGGAATTTTTCTTTAAGTATGAAAAATTATACCATCCCTTTATATTATTCAGATACTAGACCAAATAAGTGGTACTAATATAATATTGATTTTAAGTGGAAAATCCCAACAGAATGCTTATTATCCTATCCAACTGTGACTACATGTCAGATATGATTGTAGTCGGACTCATTGTCCCCATTTATCTGGCTAAGAATGTGAAAAGGCCAATTTGTGATGTCAGCAAATTGCGAAGTATCTCTTCGTTCGGTTTTCTGACTCAATTATGGCAAGTAAAGGGTCGTAATTTAATATGAAAGGGAAACTCCTCGATCTATATTCAATTCCTTACGTATTCTCTACGCAATTCATGGTGTAGGTCTAATGTGGAAGTTTATTAAGTACGTCAAATTAATTGAGGTGTTTTAGTTGAAAATATGGGTTGTTCGGTTTATGTAGATGCTGAAAGTAATCAGCAGAATAAATAAAAACAAATAATTTACGCTTTGATTCGATTATATTCTGAGCTAATTAATTGAAGAAACTTTAATTAGTTGAGCGGATACATTTCTAGTAATTTTCAATTTCATTATAATTCCATCAAAAGCAAACGAAGGGGTAAAGTGAAATATAAGGAAATTTCGAAAGCTACCACAACTTTCGAAACGTAAATAAAATTAGAAAAGTTTTCGTTGTCTCAGAAGTCGGTATAAAAACCAGCAAACTTTGGTAGTTTACAGCCAGGTGTAATAGATACAGGCTAATGTTAAAATAAAAATCGCTAGTTAGTTTTATGAGACATTAGATCAGTTATAAGTTGACGAAGATTATATTAAGTAATTTAAGTAAAAAAGTTTCGACTATGATCAGTCATCATCACGTCTAATTACAATTAAAAATAGCAAAAATAAAATAATTAAAATGTGATATTAAAATTTTACTTCATTTTCACCTTTTAATATCACATGTCAATTTTAATTATTTAATGTTTTCTGTTTTAATAATTGTAATTAGACCTGATGATGACTGATCATAGTCGAAACTGTTCGATCTTTTATTTTTATACATTAAATGATTATGTGGTAATAATTTCAAGTTTTTTTGGATAATCCTCTATACCACATTTGAACCCAATTGAGAACTTTCTCTATATAATAATTTATTTAAGTTAAATTGAACTACATTAGAAAAAGTTTTCAAACACTTCAGAATAACCACCTATTGTAATATAATCATAGAAAATAAAATAAAACACACCAAATTAAAAAATAATAGAATTTATTTAAAATTCATGTTGATAATTAAACAATTATTTCCTTTTGTGAAATGTAAGCATTAAAAATGGAGAAATTTTACAATATTTAAACTTTCTACGGTTATTATTCTTAGCATTAGTACAAGTTTTTGGGAGATTTAATATTCCAAGAGGATTTGTACGTTACTGGACTTGAAAAAAGATAAATGTGACCCTAAAGAAATAAGCAACTTTTTAGTCATAAATTATACTCTTTGGGTAGGAGAAAACTGTTTCTTTCCGTGTTAAAAAAAAGCAGAGGTAGAAGGCAGTTTTACTGTAATTTACATAAGGATTTTTTCATGTTAAAGCGATGTGTAGATGTAAATTTATTTCTTTAAACTTATATTTATAGATTGATACTTCAGTGATTAGTAGTTTTTATATTATTACGTTTTTAAGTTATTTTACGAAAATTTAATTTGGCGAGAAAAATATTTTTTTACTTATAAATAAATAATTTAAATTTTGCATAAAAATAGAAAGAACCCACCGAACTGTTGACCAATTAAAGCTGTTGTTTTTATAACTGTTAAAATAAACTAAAGTACCCGAGATGAAAATAACAAAGTTATTGTTCCTATTTCACCTTTTATTTTAGATTATAAAAAGTTCGCTATAACTCAATTCCAGATATCTTTATTCTCACTTTGTCTCTAATAAAAATTCAGAAAGAATGCCGAGTCATTTAAGATTTTCCAAAGTTTCACAAGTTCCACATTTCTTGAGGCATTATCAAACTTAACCGTGCACCAACTTTTTGAAAGTTTAAAGCATCTTTAGTTCCGCCGCTTAATGGTTATTTTTACAAATTAACGCATGAATTAAATGTTCCATAAACTTAGGGAATATTTTCAAGCGACTTATTTTATGTCTCTAAAAAAAATTCAATCTAAAGCTTTTTTGAGGGTAATATATTTCTAAACATAATATTAACGGGTTAAAGTTGATGTTTTTCGAAAGAAAAGATTTACGAGCTTTACTAGTATAGGATAAATGGCTCTTTTAAGAAAATATACGCAATTTTTCAACCTATATTTCTCTACCAAATTGAGGCAATTTTTCAGTGACCTTTATACGTGCAAATACTACAGAAGAAACTTTAAATATACAGAGTATGCTTTCTCTTTTTAAAAATAAACATTGTTTAAGTAAATTCCTTAAAACTACCTACGTATAGGGTATATATAGTTAGTAATTTATTTATATCTAAGAGAGAAATATGATGAGAAATTTGGAAACTGAAACTAGGTAGGTAGGGACAACAACCCATGACGAAATTTTTAAATGAAGAATCCATAAAGAATTAAGGAGTATAAGAAACTAATACCAAATTATTATTTGTCTATTGATTATTTTGTATATTAACAAAAGCGCTTATTACGGTAAATAAGGTTGTTAAAAGCAATGTAAAGAAATATTACATTATAGTAAAAAAAAAAAACAATTTATTTATTTAGCGTATTGCTACACACTTTATATAAATATGAAATATATTAAAAATGAGCAACTTAACACGAGGATGTTTGAAAATGGTGTAATTATAAATCAATAAATTGATGATGCTCTTATCAGTTAAAACTGAAAAAAAACAACCAAATACCAATAAAGTAGAATCAGGGGATTAATGATAAAAAACCCATTTATAGAGGGGCAATACTAGTATCAGAACATTATTTTTTGTAGCGTCACATTTTTTTTCAGTCGCTCCGTTCTGATTACACTGGTTCGTAAAAATAATAAAAGTTTTGGGCATTTCTCCCGAGATTTCAACTTTATGGCGCATCTTTCTGACTTGTAATCAGATTGAATCAGAACTTACACGTGATAGAAGAAATTCAAACTGAAAAGCGGTCTAAAATAAAAATAACACAAAAAACTTCTAAATTTTATTATTGGGTATAAAAAATTACTTTTTTATTTAAAGAGATGAGCGATATACAGATATAATACTATTAAATATATTTAAATTGTTCTGCTACATTAAAATGAATTGTATTAGAAACAAAATACAAATTTAAAGGAGTTATCTACTAAAAAATTGTTTTTATAAATATTACATGTGTTGAATTTCATATCTTGTATAATATTTGATACCTGAGCCATCTGACCTCGTCGTAAAATTCTAGTGTACAATCTCGTCTTGAAACAGAAACCTTATATGGGATTATTTTAGGATCGGTCCCGCATAAGGGATGTGACAGTCCTGTTTGAAGTCACTTAGTTTGTTCCTCTAGGTGTAATTCAAGCTATTCAATTTATAAGACTTTGAGGTGCCCGATTCGTAAAACATTAGTATACTTTAGATCAAAATTGGCATTCAAACTGGAAAAATATATACAGGTAATAAACATTCATTTTTTTATAAAATTTATTTTGGTTAATAGTAAATGGTCCCTTAAAAAGGAAATAAATTCTGCTTTATGTTAACTACCCATACTTCTGCTGGAGCAGTAGCCACTCCGATGATTTAACAGAAACTTATTTCGTATGAATACAATCAATGATTTATGGATAAACTTACGAAAACCGATCTGTACATTACAAATTTTTAACTGAGCTCTATTTAAAACATGTTTAACAAGATAATTATACATGAAACGATCTCAAAATAACGTTTATCTAGAAAACAAGTGACCTTAATGTGGTTTTCATGAATCTATTCGTCAGATAATTGTGCTTCCGTAAATCGATATGTAGTGCAATCTGCACAGCAATGGCAATAACGGTTTTCATTTTGAAATTTACATTTATGAACCATAATTTGTGATTAGCAACGGCCGTGAAATTCCCCGCTCGATAGTTATATATATCGAGATCCTGTGCATAATCTACAAGTCCGAACAGATATAATAGATGTTCGTAAAAATGATCAAACATTTGAATGTTGAATATATTATTTGCAAGATGAGAGTTTGTATATAGATTGGTATATAAACGGTTATTTTTAATGTAAGATTAAGAGATTTTTATTTTTTATGTTGACTGTTATTTTTAGAATTTTATTTTATTTATGTAGTTGATATTGGCTATTTTAGTATTTAGTACCTTAGTTTTATTAATATAGTATTAATTAGTTAAATAGGATATAATTTAAGAAAAAACTTACCGATGTTGTAAAATTGACTAATTAGTCTTAGACCAAACTGTTTGATTTAATCACAAAGAATACATGTATGAAAATATAAAATTGGATAATAAAATTCATCATTCATGATCTACAAATCTATACACAAACTAAATATTTTACACCAAACTATTTGTCATTTTTATTTTTAATTACAATAATTTGTATTGTAAACCTGAAAATGTGCCCCATTTAGCCACGAAACCAGTAGTTCTATCTTTTTTTTTTCTATGAAGAAATAAAAGCTGAGACTATGTCTAAAAGGACTTATTTCTCCCAATTTTCCTTTCATTATATTTTAACGGTCTAAAAAGAGGAATAATTTAACTTTGTATTAAAAAAAAATTGATATGTACTTTAAGATATCATATGGGGTAGTACAATGTAAACACATAAATAAAATAAACATTGGTTAAAACAATTTCAATGATTATGAGAATTCTCAAAATAGATAATAACTATTACTATAATTTACCATGATTGTGCTGTATGTGTAACTATGCAAATATGAAACCTAAATTAATGATTTTTATATGTAATGCTTATCAGTCTTAATCTAATCAAAATTGTGTCAAATTATTAGAAAATTGTTAATAAAACTTTGTTCACTATTAAGAAATATGTGAGAAACTAAAATTTTTCAATTATAATAAAATGAAAGCAATTTATTATAAGTAAATGGGCTTTGTTGTATCTGAATAATAAGCTAAATTTTAATGTAGAAATGAAAATTATAATATCAAGATGCAAGTAAAAACATCATATTTTAAATATAAATAGTTAAATCTATACAAACAAAAATAAGTAAAATTCATAATCATCATTTATTTGAAATTCAAAATTATTAAGTGTCAAAACTAAAAAAAAATAAACATAAAAAATGCCATGATTTCGAAAAAAAAAACTATTGAAGCTCCGTCAGAAATTGACAGAGCTCTGTTCAGTTCGAAGAAAAATACTAGTGTGTTTTTTGCGTCTACTGAATTTTATGTATTAATATTTTTTTATACTTACATATTAAATCAGCAACTCCGTCTTTTAAATTTTGTAAATAATTTATTTTTCTAATGTATCCTTCCATCTGTGCAAATTTAAAAACATTAAAAATAATTTTACAAACTTGTGAACTTGAAATTTGATTCGTCAATTTTGTCTTCATATCTAACAACACCGCACTAGTTCTTATAAAGCAAATTTGAAGAATTTAGTTATAATATACAAATTTCGCCGCTTATCAATAACAACTCATTATTTTTTATTTTAAAATCTAAGTTAAAAGATCCACATACAGCATTCATGAGAACAATTTATCCGACAGTCTTAAAGATAATTTAGTCGTACTATCTACCACGAGAGAATAAATTGTTTCCTTTACAAAGAAGGAATTTATTTCCGGTATTTAGATAGATATCTTGCGAAATGTGTATTTTATATATTACAATGTATTTAGGGCGCTAAATACCTACAATTTCATTTCCGTGTCGCCCTCCATAGTCAGATTATCTGCTTTGTTTTCTCTCTATATTAATTTCAGTAACTTGCTTACACACAAATTTAAAGTTAAACAACGTTTTGATAGAACAATAAAATTTACTTAGAGTCAGTTTTAAAAATACAAATTTGTAAGGGAAATATAAGGTTGTAATGACTTAGAAACTTAAATGGGTATTTTGCAGTTTTTAAGAATAAATTTCCTGATACATCAGTAATAAAAAAACAAAGACACCAAATATATGCACTAGAGATTTTTTTAGCTCACCCTGTATACAGATTTTTGCTATAGTTATTTCTATCTATCTAGAATATATTGTTTAACATAAAATAAATAACTATATATTTATTGCTTCTTTATAAACAGACTGTTTATTTCCGATATAAAAATGGTCCTAACTCTTTAAATATCATATACAGGGAGGCCCAACGAAAACTGGACATGGTGGTTTTGGCCAATATTATCGTAGGAAAAGAAAAACGCTCAACAGGTCGATTTTTGGGGACAATTTTTTAAGCTGCTCTCATCATCACTTTAACCCTAAACCAGTGAGGTGAACAACCCCTAGAATTTAAATATGGAATAGGGGTCGAGTCACATATCGTTTGAAAGTCCGTTGAATTCTCTAAACAACGATATGTAGTTTGTTAAATTTGGATGAATTTACGGTTCTTTAATATCTATACTTTTCATATGAGTTTTAACAAAATAACGATATTTTTAATATGAATAACAATGATTTGTACAAGTATGATTTTCATAATTGTTTTTAATTGTAGTTGATAATGGTATGAGATTACGAGTACTTCCGAAATATCCTAAATAAAGATTATGAAGAAATTAGTTGTTTTTTAACCGTCAGAAAACCCTATCTATAAAAACAGCTAAATATGTCAGAATAGAAAGGGAAGAAATATATATTTTTACACGTATTCTATGGTTTTTTTGCGTAATGGGGAAAAGTAGGTTTAGTGTACCATATTTTAAAACTGCTTTAAAACTTGGTCAGGATCAGAAAACGAAATGATATGTAGGGTGTTTCATTTAAACAACCGAATCAACCCATATAAACTGTAATAAACCCCTAAGATCATTTTATGGTAACCCAATAATATTTTTATTTCATTTCCCTTTTCCTGCTCGTAAAATAATGTGTATAAAAGCGTTTTATATTAAAAATATTCCTAGGAAAAGCGTTCTCCCTATAATCAGATCCAAACATGGGGTTGTTTAAATTCCGATTTGCCATTCATAGATCTATTCCAATTATATAGTATAGAGTTCATTAACTAGGTATAACGTTTTTACAGAATTTTATTTCTTTTGTTGGCACATTTATATAACCCCGTTGTAATTCCAGGTATTTAGAAGATTTTTCGGTTTACTTTGTTTTATGGCAGGCTTTGCTTAGGGGCTATCTTTGCCGGTTCTGATTTGATTTAGTCTAGAGGTGGAAGAATTTCCAAGAACTATAATGAGCCATAAAACCTTAGACATATTGATATTTTTTATGCAAAATCTAGTGGAAAAAGTTCGAAAATTTTGTCTATCAATATTAAGTAACAACCTTATTTTAACAGATAAAAATTATTTTTGATCTTTTTCGAAAAACTTGCCATCTCTATAAAGGGGATCATTGGAGCAGACTATCCCGATAAATGAACGTGCTTATCCGGGTTTTCTTAAGCGGATTTATTAGGAATCAGGAACTCAATATAATATAAATAATTTATAAGGTGACTCTAACATTTGGAATTTATATACCTGAATTCTTTATCCTTCTATTCCAAATTGTCATTTCTGAGAGAGTATGAAGGATGTAAGACATATTTATGGGGTTTTAGAAGATTGAGAAATTGAGGAATTATTAATGATAAATTTGGAATAGGTATTATTTGTTTAGAGAAATTCTACAGATTGGACAGGTTTTATTTTTGTTGGTATAGATGCTGGCATAGATTTAATATAATTTAATTTATAATTACAAAACTTCGATTATTATTGGAAATATAAAACCCACAACATGTGGTAAAGATTTTGTGTTTTATATTTCCAATTCCTAATAAGTTAGTTGAACTTCCTTTGATATGTTAAAAAATATCTACAAATATATTTCTATTGTCTACAAATATTTTTCTATTGTCGTCTTTTAAATGACCAGTAAATAAAATTGAGATAATTAGATGCCCCACATAATTATGCATCCAACTTTATCCACATAAAGCAACTTCATTTCCTTTTCCTTTCAGAAAAACCGTGTTTATATTCGCAGAAAACATCAACGTTTCCATCATTTCATTCTCCGCCCTATTTTCGGTGGTTTTATTATGTTAGCATAAATACAACTCGGCTTTTTTTACGTTTCGAATTATTTATGTACATCAAACCTAAGCCTGGTATTTTTGCATCATGTTAAGCTCCATCTAAAAAAGTACTGTTAGCCAAACAGGGAGAGTAATGAGTGTCAGAAATATATTTGCAATCTAATTTATTATACCATCTCTAATCGATTCCAAGCGATTTACTTAAGTGCTTATATTATCGGCGGTATTTACCATTTGTGTCCAAGAGGGATTAGTTATTGTAGCTTTATTGGTGTTTACTACTGATTTTCTTGCTTAAGAATAACCTAATTACTAATCAAATTTCAACCAGTATTTTTGGGAGTTTAGTTTTAATTTGGTTTAAGTTAAACATTAAATTTTACAACTTATTGATAATTATTCAAGGACTATGTAAAGAACTATGTTTGATCGATGCCTCTACTTTCCATTTTGTAGTTCCATCCTATTATAGTACTTTTCTAGCCACATTTCTTATTATTGCAATTATCACTGTTTAAGTTTATTTTCAAATTATTGAGTTTCATATTGCAGGGTATTTTTTTTTATTAGTTTTACTCATTTTTTTCTAATTAATGAACCAATTAACATATTTTTTTTTATCATTCGGTACAAATATTTATTTTAATTATAATTTTTAATTAAAGGATTGACAAAAATAGTAATAAATTTTAAAATATTGAAAAATGTATGAGTGAAGGAAATAATTTACTTTCAATAATTTGATCTTGTAAAATATATGTGTTAGTATACTTGTGCTAACATCTAATACAACTGTTTAAAAATTTGAAAAAAAATACCTGTATCTATAATGAAATTTTGAAACTTCTAAAAAAGTAATAAATATCTATTTTTGTGATACATACGTAATAAAAAAATATCGGGTTATTAAAATTCTCCTCTGCAATGAAGTTCTTATGTATTTGAAACTGGATATGCTTTTTATAGTTTTCGCTAAACAGTGCTATGAAGATTAACACTATTATTTTATTTTCTGTTCTTCTCCTTTTCTTTTATTGTACAAATAAATTACAAGAAGAAATCCAGGGCTCAAAAATTGTCAACTTATTTTCACAGATGGTGGTCTTTTTAGCCTACATGTCAACAATTACTGCTAGTTACATTTTCTTTTTATGACAATTTTTTCAACGAGAAATACGTAAATTAGCAGATAATTTGCTGATTTTCCGAAGGCATTTTAAATATTTGGTACTTCTCAAGACAACGGATATATCGAACTCTGCGACATTAGTTTATTACCTTGTATGTAATATCTTTTCCTTTTATAATAAGAACTTTCCAATTTTTTTTTATTAAGATACTCCATTTTCAAGGACTGTTTTTACAAGAAAATTGTGAACAAATAGGTTACCAGTAAAAAATCTTTGACTAAAGAAAAAAATTCATAATTTTCAATTTTTGTTTTCAATAAAAACACTAAAAGACATTCATAAATTCTATTTTTATGGAATAAAAATAAATTCATATCAACAAACCAGAAAATTTTTAATATATTTTTTCCAAAAATAAAGATTTCTTTAGCATACGTATACTGGCAATATTTTGTATGAGCCTCTGTGTTTTTTTAAGAATACTCTTCTGATGATTCAATTCAATTACAGTTACAAAAATATTGGGATTAAAGGTTAAAAGATGTGCTAATAACCTTTAGCTATACGAAAATATATCGATTCTTCATTTCATTAACATCTCGGAGTCCGGAGGATAAAGGAACATCACATATAAAATTTAGCTGATTCGAATTTAACTTTAATATTTCTGAAAGTAATTAATGGCTAGTTTATTACATCATTTTAATTATTAAACTTAATTTGGTGTTTATTGTTACCTCTTAATAACTTCTTTGATTACATTAATGACATTTAAATTTATAACAACTCTTTATATCTAAAATGGGTGATAATACACCGAAACGTTTATACTGTCATGTCGATCTGTGGAATCCAGAACTTGTTACCAAAACTATTAAAGTCTTATCAAATTTGAATATCGGATTCGCAATAACTTGTTTGGATTTCCAACAAGTTTACAAGTTTAGCCATCGGTTGTAATAGGAGATGTGTTGAGGGTACACAATTTATGAAAGTCCTATATCTTGAATATATGTATGAATCCTTGACACGAAGTCGAGATCCAAGCTCTTGTTCGCTTTACGTTTACATATTAACGGCCCAAAGCGACAATTTGTGCAAGATATGTCACAACAATTATAAAGTCCTGTTATATTCTAGGACAATTAGTTTCCTAAACAACGGGGATCATCTAATTACTATGTTGTTTTACGACTAGATTGCAATGAATACCTTTTATACATGGTAAAGTAACACTAACCCTTAGGATGTAGCATAGGCGCACCCATTTCACCGATCAGGTAAAACTTATTTGGTATCGTTGCTGTTTATCGATTAATCAATTTGTACGTCTTTAGAATATTGGCATATTCGGCATACGTGAAACATTCTTTTTTGAAAAATATATTTGGAACGTATTATCTAAACTACATCTTTAAATTTTTTCGAAACATTTTCAGTAGGCAAAAAAGATTTACTAGTATTTTTTTTGTCAAATGACGATATTGTCATCAATATTTTCATCGACTTTATGTCTCTTCTGAGATACCTTTAAAGAATAAAAAAAAACGAGTAAGACTTTTAGAATAATTTCTATTATTGTCATATAAAGGGTGTTTTTATATTCGACCCTAGAGAGCTCCCGTTAATTAAAGAATTTGGCTATAGGAATATGGACCTGAAATTAAAATGAAAAATTTGCGATAACTCAAGAACCACTTAAATTGTTAATATTTCTTAGACTAGTTGCTACAGGATAACATTAGGGTTTCGCATTCTTGATACTTTGTAAATGAAGTAGAAATCCAAAAGCAGGCGATATCGGAACATTAATTAAATTAATTATATAACTGTTATTACTCCTACTCTGTAGATGAATTCACTGGAGTCCAATAATAGGTAACAACCGTATTTTTTTTTTGTATCACTTACTTTTGGAAATATAGGTAGGATCACTTAATTTGCGAAGAAAACGTACTTAGATAAATTTTACTTATTATGCCCAATTTCTCATTTTTTGGTCCATTACGGATTTTTAAAGGTCAGATACTTATCCAAATGCTTCAAAATTAACAAACAACTTCTTATATCCCAATATCCAAGGCTTTTGAATAAAAAATGTAATTATTTTTCATATTTAGAAATATTCTCTATCACTCGTTCACGTAACTAAATAATTGTAAAAGGTAAAAATTTTAAAATTGTATGTCACAGATTCTTGATTTTGACCCTATACTGTATGTGCAATTAAATCCAATTATAGTATAATATAGAAGATAATTCTCTGTGCGATAGATATGGATCATGCAAGTCTCGTAGTCTGTATTTTGTTTTTAGTTTCAGGTTGGGATTAACATTTTGGGGCCAAAGCAAGAAGCTTTTCAACGAAAGGCGAAAATTTGAATTGCAAATAAGACATATAATGTGTGAGACTTGAGAGGGGCACCATGTCTAAATATCCCACGGAAATTTCTCTATGTCATCTCTTGTTTACTTCAATTTGTATTATTAAAACAAAACAGATATAAGAGACATTTTGTTATCATAATAACGAAGTTAAACGATTTAAAATAACAGTGATTTATTAAGAACTACATTTTTTTAGTTGTTTTTCTAACAAATTGGCGGGCAACACATTACAACAAAATGCAAACTTTAGGTATTTACCCAGTCCATGCAATCTTTGATGTTTGCTATTTTCTCCCTTTCTCCACATAACTGGATTACCGAAGTTAACGTTAACGGAAATTAACCACTGTTAGCATCAAACGGATAAAGCACCGCATACATCGAAAATCCTTTTACCAACAATACAACTATCGCTCACGCAATCCTTCTGTCAATCTAATTAATCACCCCGAATAAATCGGTATTTCGCCGGATTTTATTACATCTATAAAAGTTTTTGAAAGGATAGTAGTAATTAAAATTAAAATATGATATACAGAGGCGGCATTAGTGCGTCGAAGTACGATATATCCGTTATTATTGAAGTTACGAAAAAAAAGTTTTTATGAAAAGTGTAGGCAGTCTTTTAAAATTAGTCCCAAATATACAGTGTGTTCAAGAACGTAGCGGCAGACAAAAATGTTGTTTTTTAAATGGAACACCCCGTATATTTTTACATTTTTATAAACCTCTTGCCGAGATAATTTCAACGACGTATCATACTTTATGTCTTTTATATTTAATACAGAATCTACAGCCACCTGAAGAACACATTATTTTTGAGTTTAAATATCTGTAGCAGCCAAACCGTTGAAAATCAATAAAAACCTATTTTTCAATAATTAATTAAAAATAGTATGGCCAGGAATTTTTTAGCAAACCCATGCATTCTCGATATATTTTTTAACATGCTAAATTTCATATTAAATATCTTTCATCCACTAGTACCTATCACATGGCATTATCAAATTTTACATTGTATTTTAATTTTGGTGCAAATAATGTTTTGGCAATCAGTTTGATACTTAAAAAGGATACATTAATTTGAATCATATTAAAGTTATTTCTATTAGGATGTATAGTTAAATGTATTAAAATTAGACAAAATTGTGACAGGAGTTAATTTAAATTATGAAGGAAAACTATTTCGTTCAGATTAAAGAAGTGAGAACTTTTATATTATAACTATAACAATTTAATGAAGAAACAAGTTCTATCATTTAAATCCAGGGTACTTGAATTTGATTTTATATTTAATTCGAATTTACTAATTGTTAGAATTTTACATTTCTCCTCCATTTTAAGACTTTACAGTTCATCTCGATAAGTTGGAATCATTCTCGGCTTGCTATTATATTAAAAAAATTAAATGAATATTAACATTAAAATTAATGAAAACATAAATTATTTTTTCCATTCAAGATTTGACACAGTTTACATTTATAAGCTTCAATAATTTATGGCTTACTTGAAGAAAAAAAATTATAGTTAAGTTAGTTTTGTTCCATACAAACAAAACGTAACATTTCATAAAAATAAATAACGTGGTTAATAAAATTTTGTGTCTACTTATTGATATGCAACCGCAATATACCGGCGCGTAGTTTGTTCAAAGAAACAGCAATAGAGAGTCAATTTAAGTGGAACGATGTTGGGAATTTGTGGAGAATTCCCGGATTAATATGGGAAAAAGGAAATTGGAGATTATTGATGTAAATTTATAAAGGTATTCGGTGACGTCTCTACCACCGGATTCCAGCCACTTTAAAGTTACATGATGAATCTTATTTCATTTTGATAAGAATTTTTTTTTACCCTATTGTTTATAAATAAATTGTTGTTTATAAATGATACACATAATGTATTGAAATATTTTTGCTTTAATAAAAGTAAAGTATAAGTAAGTGCAAATGTTTAATAGCAAACTTTTTGGCAGGTATAATAACGTTTTATAGATACAATTTATATTTAAAACCAGTAAGATTATTGATAGTATTTTTAATTGTTTATTATTTTTTATAATTTTAGATTAAAAATAGAAGGAATTTCTGAGAAAACCTTTAAATAATGGGATGTTTCAAAACGTTGGTCGTTCACAAAATTAATTTTGAAATGAGCGATCTTAGACCCATTAATATTGAGTACTTCCTCATTATAATTAAAAGATCATCTTCATTAAATATCTAATTATACCAAACTTTTTGTTAAAAGATGAATCGTAAAATATCAACTTCTACTTGAATTAAAACCCCAAAAGTTTTTCTGCGTATATTTAACTGCCTCCAAAACTAAAATGTGTGCGCCACTTTATTTCCGAATTAGTTTCCGTCACTTACTTAATAACATAAATGTTAAACTTTCATAATTTGCTTTCAACCGTTCAAGGAGCTAAGAGCTAAGAAATGCCTACTAAAATCTCCTTCTATTTGCGTATCCTTCTGTAATTTGCATGTGTCACTCGTTGAAACTTTTAACAAAGTTTAGCCGAATCCCTCACTGCTTTCAGACTAACACCTCCTTTCAATTACATTACTCCTTTCATTAATACAGACAGTGAATATAATGTTGAGTTCGAAATGTAACTGTAAATTATTGGAAACTCATATGAGCAGAATGATAATGCAAGAAAAAACAAAATCAAAATTAGAAATTTAATTTTTGTAGTGAACTCTAAAAATACGTTCTGTTTGTTTACCTAATACACTGTGTTAAAATCTTGTTAAAATAAACAGAAAAGCCGAAAGATGTCAATTTCAAAATTGAGGGGGACATAATTCTAACAAATTCACAATTTATTAATTTCAACTCAAATACAAAAATATTTTCTGAAAATCTTACACTGTAAAGATCTTTAAAGAAATAAAAAAATAAAAGATAGACCAAACAAATCATTACCGCTACAATTTCTTGCCTTTGTCGTTATATGCTTTAAATTAAAATTAGATAAAAAATATTACACTCACGATGAACAACACAAAAAAAAATCTTTATACAATGCAAGGTATCGAATTCTGGACTTGGTATAGGGGTAAATGAACGGTTTTTTTTTTGTATCTCACACTTTTTGCAATTTGGAATTTAAATAATTTATATTTTGCTTTTAAATTTAAAATTTTTACTTTTGGACCTACCTGTTAAAATTTAAAACTCAATATTAATCAATGGTTTTAGTACTAACAAATTATAATTTCAACAATTTACTGGTGTACAATTTTAATGAATTCTTCTTTATCAGTTTCCTGATTCACATTGTTTAGTTGTTCGCCATTTTCCCATACAAATTTAGAACTATTAGAATACAACCATTTCTTTATACATAGGGTGTTATAAATATTTTAACTAGATCTAATTTATAACATATAAGTTCACGTTGTGTTTCTCTTCTAATTGTTCATAATATTTCTTAATCCTGTTAAATCTTTTCAATATCCATTATATGTTTCCTATTGAATTTGTGTGGGGTAATTAGAAGTTGTATTAGAGTACAAATTAAAGATTAGTTGTTTATAAGTAAAAAAATATTTTTGAACCTGATATTGTATTATAATAAGAATAAATAGCTGGAAATATTTCTTATTTTTGTTTTTAATATATATTTATGTAGGAAAATGTTTTTGATGCTAAAATGGCGGCGGAAAACAGTAACAAAGCCTACACATAACATGGTGGCTAATAACCCTTAGAGGTAGATCGCACATGGGCCCTCTTCTTCAGATATAGATTAGTTTCATTCAAAATGGGTCAAAAATGTAGTTTCTGACAGCTCTGTTTTAGTTATTGCAAAACTAAGTTGGGCTTAATAATATGCAAGTGTGAAATTGTAAACCCTCAAGAGATTTTCGTTTTAGACAAACATATGCAAAAAGAATACTAAATATTAAATAAATATTAGATTGAAACTGCTTTTTAAATAAAATAGAATAATATAATAATAATATATAATTTTGATAAAAAAAAATTTAATACACTTTTTTCTAAATAATTATGAGATGAGCAGTAACAGGATTTTCCCTTATTAATGAACGAAACTAAAAGTGATTCGTATTTTCAGGATATTCCCTTAAATTTTCAATTTGACACGTTTCAACCGAAGGTCTCATGTGGCCAATTTAAAATTTTCTCTTGAGCTGCTGCTATTTTAACCTGTCACTTGTATTTGTAGAAGAGATCGGAGAATTTGAACTACAGGTAATTCCGCTTGGATCTTTTGTTATTGCGAATATCCCGGCTTTTCTTTTATTCCTGAAAAGTATAAGCTATTCAGCTATTCATATAGATCTTGCGTTTAAAAGCAGAATAAGGATTCCTTTGAGGTTAAATGTACGTCCTTTATATTCGCAGTGAATTAACCTTTATATATTAAGTAAGCTTTTTGAATTTAAATCAAACCACATAAAATAATTTATTTACAGACAACTAGTTTCGACCCTTTAAGGTCATTTTCAGGTCAAATAAAACAACAGTGAAAACAACAATGTTCAAAATACAACGTAAAAAGGAGACTTACCTAATCTCTCACAAAATTAAACAAAATTACAAAACTAACTAAATTACATAATGCATGTGTTAAAAAATCAATAAATAACAGTTATAAAATATTTATATGTATGTTGGTTTGAAAATCAATGTAACAATAAACGAAAAACGAAAAAACAGGTAATGAACTCAAGTTTAGTAATAATAGGTATAAAAATTGGAACCAGGAACATGGAAACAAAAGAACAATAACCCAGCTTTGGGTAGGGAAAAATTATAGGTACAATTGACACAAGTCGTACAACCCCTAATAAGGGCAGAGATGAAAAGGGGGGAAGGAGAGCTTAACAGCAGTAACACGACCCTCTTAGATGTCTGGCATCCGGTAACACCAGAACAGATATCATTGAAGGGGACGAATTGAATTAGAAAACTTGTAAGAAACAAACTCTACGTACAAACGGGGTAACAAACTAGCACCATAAAAATAGTGCGAAATAAAAGCCCCCTAAAAATGTAGAAAGGACAGAAAATATAAAGTTGGAAATCTGTAAACTAGCCAAACTGGCAAACACCAAGAAATACCAAATAAGACCTAAAAATTAATTAATATTTCAGCTGAAGGGTCGAAACTAGTTGTCTCTAAATAAAATTTATGTGGTTTGATTTTGTATTTCATTGGATTTGAACCTCTGTACCACATTTGAGTATTATGGATAACCTTCTGTTATTTAATTTTATAATTAAAATTTCCGTAATTTAATTTGTTCCAAAGCGTTTCAATTGTGTAGCAATTGTAACAAAATAATTTATTAGCTCTCTGTTATTCGAAAATATTTCAATATCCGATTTCAGGCAATCAATATAGAGAGAAATGTTAATATTTTTTTGCCCGCCCGTGTGTAAAGTTCGTGTGTAAAGATACATAAATCCGGCGTAAAGTCGCCCTTTTTCACATACGTGTTTCTGAATTATCTATGAAAACAGTCGCGAATCATATTGGTTTTCTATAGGAACGCCGCGATTATTTTTGAGTCGAGGTTACACATATTTCGAAGAGTCGATTAGTGAATTGCTTGGGTAACTGAAAATGTCAAATTCTGGAGAAGAAAATGGAATTCCTGCCGAAATTTTGGCAGCGGCAGCTAGCGCCATGGGTGACTCTCTGCCAAAAAAGTCGAGCGCTAGATACAAGAAGGCTTATTCGGATTTTCTCGACTGGCAGAGATCGAAAAACACCACCTCATTTGAAGAACCGGTGCTGCTTGCATATTTCAGTGATCTGTCAAACAGTATGTTACCTTCGACACTACGGTCGAAATACTCTATGCTCAGAGCTATCCTGCAGGTAGAAAAGAATATCGGAATAGATAAGTATGCCGCCCTGAAA
Source organism: Hermaeophaga mercurialis (assembly GCA_951812935.1). Classification (NCBI taxonomy): domain Eukaryota; kingdom Metazoa; phylum Arthropoda; class Insecta; order Coleoptera; family Chrysomelidae; genus Hermaeophaga; species Hermaeophaga mercurialis. The sequence goes on from OX638360.1 coordinate 47,256,003, forward strand.
AATTTTCTGAAGTCAAAAAACAAGGGATTCAAATCAAAGAAATCAAAGATTTTAACTTCCTCAGAAGTGAAAAAATTCCTGAACGATGCACCTGATGAGAAGTTTCTAGACATAAAGGTAAGGCATTTTCAGTTTTAATTCCTTGCTGCAATTTTTCATTCCTGTTGTAAACTCTGAAAGTGGATAACCTCACTTTTTCTTTGTTTATTTCGTCTTGTGTAAAGGGCTAACCTCGATTTTGATTTTTCTGGTTCGTTTTCCAGGTTGCAACAATTCTTGGGATTTTGGGTGCCTGCCGGAGAGCAGAACTATATGAATTGAAAGTTGAGGACATCAAGATATTTGAGACATACCTAGAAATTTCCTTACCTGAAACAAAGACAGACCAAGCGCGGAAATTTACAGTAGAAAATCCTTTCTGTGGAACCGTCTTGAAATACATGAACCTGCGCCTTGCAAAAACAGATTCGACCAGTTTGCATGCCCAAAAAAATCGCCGAATTTTTAGGGCTTCCAAACTGTGCCTTATATACGGGTCACAGTTTCAGGAGGTCATCAGCGACGATTTTAGTGGATTCAGGGGCCTCAATGACCACATTGAAACGACACGGGGGCTGGAAGTCAGCTCAAGTGGCCGAGGGATACATTGAGGATTCAATCGCTAAGAAAAGACAAGTCGGCCAACAGATTACTGGATCAATCATGAATTTGGAGGAAGCTCAAGTTTCGAAGTCAGTTCCAATGGTAAGAAACGTGGTTCAAAATGACCAGGCAGGAAATTTTGAACTGAAAGGTCAGTGCTGTATTCAATAAACGCACAAACTTATTCGAGTGCGTTAAAAAAATGTATCTTCATGTATAATTTATTGTTGTTTTTGGTTGAATAAATGTTCTTGTTTCTAATTTACTACAGGACTTGTTTTTTTTATCCCTCCGCTCGCGCGCCTGCACTACCCGGTTCTACCTCATCCAAGATGTATGCACCAGGTCAACTTGTTCAGATGAGATGAGGGCGAGCTTTACACACGGGCGCGCAAAAAATAGCGTATGCAACTCCTGCGTACGATTTTTGCACTCTCGTGGTCCCGGGCAACTCGTCGCCTTCGGCGACTCGTGCCCGTGACCTCGCTCGTGTAAAAATGTCGCACCTTACGCTCTTGTTGCATAATATACTATTAACTATAACCTACAATTTTATTTCAAATTCCAGCTTAAATATCTTGTTATTTGATTAGACCACATCTCTTTACATTTATTTTTCAATTTTACTAAAAGAAATAACCTACGTATTAAATCAGGGGAGCAACAAGATTTTCTTGTTTAAAAAATCAGGACGTCCTTGCTTGTGAAAATCCTGGATAAGATTAATAAAAGCTTATTGTATTAAATAATTTAAGAGACAATTTATATCCAAATATATTTTCATGTTTTTTTTGTTTAAAAATTCCTTCAAAACTGATTAAACCAATCCAAGGGTTCTGATCAATACGTTTTGAAATTCAAAACACTTCGAGACAAGCAACTCTTGAAAGCTTAGGTATTTAAGGAGATTTATATTAAGATCGGTTTCTTTTTGAATAATTTTATGATAATGTATACAGTGTGCGGAATTAGTGCGTCCAAGTACGATATATCCGTTATTAAAGGAGATATCAAAAAAAGTTATTGCAATTATTCTTAATTTTAATATTACTTACTTTTCAAGGTTGGTTATATCAGACATATAAATAAGCATGGGCACTCTATTATTCTTCCAGTTTCGATCAATCTTGCAATTAATTTTTCCAAAACATTTTAGATCCGGGATACGTTTATCAGGATATCATTGATGATGAATTCTTTTTGCCAATAAAACAATTTTTTCTCTCAAAACAAAACCAATCTCAATTAATATATTTTTGGAAAATTAATTATTACATTATTAATAGAAACACTATGTCGATCAGTAAAAATAAGTTGGGAAAAGTTACTGTCAGAAAATAAATAATTTAGCACTTTATTAAGACCCACCCTAAGTGATTTGATAAAAGTAGAAGAAATTAGATATTCTGCAGATAAATGACTTTTTTTTAATTTACTTTTTAACGACTGCAGATAATGATAGATTCATGTCCATTTGAAAAATGTGAGCAAACTTCTTAGAACTTGGTTTGAAAGCATCTTTGGACTATTCGCTTTCTACATTTGCAGTTTTTTAAATCCCAACGATAAATTTGAGAGACAGTTTTAATAAATCAAGGTTACACAGATCTCTTTTCTTTAATCCGTTGCTATAGTGACTTTTTGGACCAGTAATAAAATGAATACTTTTAGGTACTAGTACAATAATAGGCTATTTCTGCAAAACATTGTAAAAAGAATATTAATAATATTGCAGCTTACCTCGCGAATTCGCTAATAAAACTAATCTCCCTTCCATTATTTTTCCAACAGCCATTGTTCTGCCCATTCAATAGATTATCCAGCATCCATTCGGGACTATGGTAGAGCACGTGTTTGAGAGTGTGGACCAGCAGCCTCACAGCACCTTTCACCAAATGTCTATCCACTTTGACCGGAAGTGGCCGTACACTAAGAAGTCCGGGAGGCAATTGATGCCCCAAAGAGCCCGACGAACTAACATTGAACGAGGATCGATACCTTAATTTAGAACTTTCTACGCCGTGGTTATTAAACATAAGTAACTGGTCGTTTTTTAAGAGATAATTTACATGAATATCACTTATATCCGGTTTGTCTACTAAGCTACGTTTTAAGCGTTTCTGAAAATCTTCTTCCAAAATCTTCTTCATCCAATTCTGTTGGTCCTCTACACCTCCGCTTTCATTACCGCTCCTCTTTCCTAATTTCTCTTCCTCTTTTTTATCTCGCCCCCGGTCATCTTCTAAGAAATTCGTTGCATTCTTCACTACAGTTGCTGTATCAATCCAGATCCATACGAAATGTCCGTCCATCATGTTCAACCGTTTGGCGTCTCCTAAAATCCTCATACAATTGATTCGATCACTAAGGAGAATCACCACTCCTCTGGTTGACCTGGAGATGTCAGCCAATTTTCTGAAAAGACAAAACAAAATCAATATTTTTCTTCAGATTTTTCCTTTACATCTATTAAGAACCTGATAGCTCTATCCTGTCTAGAGTGCGGCTGTTATTTTCCAGCAAACATACTTTCATAAATAAATATTGTGTGCAATACGCGAGAAGCTTTTCTCTTAACGCCGAGTTGAAGGGAAATATTGTAAAAATATTTACTAGGCTCTTATCCTTAGTTCGAAACGAGTTTTCGAGAAAATTTCAGTTGTTTGCAGAGTTCATGTCGTTCTAGAGTGTTTTAGCACGAGTTTGTTCGTTGAGTTTTGTTTATTTAATGTTATACGTATGTGCTAGAAAAATGTAATCGCGATGAAAATAAATACTTTTTTTTGATATAAAATACCTTACTACTTTCTTAAAATTGTGAAACAAAGTTCAAAAATTTGCTATAAGGTTTTGAAGTAATTATAATTATTATCTTTATTACTTCTTATAAATAATTTACATTCAAATAACAAGAACACAGTTATACAGGGTAGCGAAAAAGTCTGGCAACAAGGTATTTTCTTTGAAACGAATGAATGTATAATTAAGAAAATTTAGGGTGATGCATTTTTTAAAATTAGTCCTGAATATACAGGATGTTCAAAACCGCAGTGCCTGACCTAAGTTATGTTTTTTTAAATGGAATATCCCATATGTTATCACATTTATGTAAACCTATTGCCGAGCTGATTTCAACGATATATCACACTTGATATCTATTATGTTTAATAAAGAATCTACAGTCACCTAAAAATCACCTGATTTTTTATCATAAACATAAAAAGTTAGATAGTTAGAACGTAAGCCGTTTTTATTGATTTTCAACGTTTTAGCTGCTACAAACATCTAAATTCAAAAAAATTATTCAAATTATTTTTGATAGTTTAATATCATCAATTGATAGAATTTTAAAGGCCAATTCAAATATTATTTCAAAATCACATGCCTTAATTTAACTGACTAGAAAGCAAATCTAAAATCCCACAAAGACATTTTTGATTAAACTACGATAGACAGCACTTATACTCTGTTTTGCTTTTGACACTAATAACAACGTTTGATCCCTGAATATTATTGAACATATAAACTAAACTCCAATGTAGATGAATTTATTAACCGTGGCTATTTCGTGCTTATTTATTGATTTATTTATTTATTTCATTACATTGTTTCAACAGGTACAACCCAATTACAGAACATAAAAGATTTGTCTAATATACAGCACAATACACATTTATTAGCCTAAAAAATACATTTTTATGAACTTAACACTACAACTAATTATATCCACGTGACCAGCAATTTTATTGCAATTATTACACATAACATTAGTGGCGAGTACTTCAGAATGTTCTTATCTTATCACGAATATCATCTACAAATATAACAAACAAGAAGGGTCCCAAGTTTGATCCTTGAGGAACACCCGTCGTAGCTAAATATTTATTTGACATAAAACCATTTAGCTGGACATATTTAATTCTAGAATTAAGGTAAGAGCTAAATAATTCTATGAGTTTGTCTGAAATGCTAAAAGAAACAAGTTTTTCTAGTAAAATTCCGTGATCAAACCTATCAAATGCTTTTGTTTAAATTACATCAGTCTGTATAAGGATTGTCAATATCTTCTGCAATGTACTGTGTAACAACTGAGAGGTTTGTAACTGTTGAGCGACCCTTTATAAAACAATGCTGATTAACTGAAATGCTATTACATACATGTGAATAAATTTGTTGTTCTAACAGTATTTCAAACAATTTAAAACAATCACAAATTATCGATATCGGCCTAAAATTTTCAATGTAAGTTCGTTAATTTTTTTTTATAAATGTGACAAACCTTTGAACACTTCCATAAAAATGGAAAAGAACTAGATTTTAAACAAATATTAATTAAAGTACTAAGGGGATGTGCTAATACAGCAGCACAATTTCTCACAATAAATGCAGGTATATGGTCAGGACTGATTGTTCGCTTTGGTTTAATCGAATCGATTTCATTGCTTCTAGGACCTGATTTTCAATGAACCAATCAATATGTAAATAGGGAGACTTCATTTCTTCCGATTCAAGAACCGGGTTTCTAGGCGCTACATAGAAATTACTAAAAAGTCAGCAAATGGGTTTACTGTGTCCAATGGAGAATCTAATATTTGATTTTTTACATTACATAAGCCCAGATTTTATTTAGATTCACTGCAATTTCCGACTCAATATTACCAACATATTGCTTATTTGCATATTCAGTGTTCCTTATTATTTTTGTACTAAGGGGTTTAAACTTAGTTAAAATTTATATATCCTCATCTTTGATAATACTGCCGTCAAACCAAGGGGGAAATCTGTTTTTATATTTGACTTAGTATTTTGGTACACATAAGTCTAAAATACCGTATATTTTACCATAGAAATACGTGCATGCATCATCAACATTGCTAAAAAACATCCAATGAATATTTGACATCATCTCATATATGATTTGAAAAATGCAAGAAATGTCAAAGTATGTGATGAAACCTTGGTCAGACTAATAAATTAAAAAGTCTTGTAATACGGTGAAAATTCAGACAAGTACAATTTATCTTTTAGTTTTTAGATTACAGTGGAATTGATTCTAAGAAACGAGATCTGAGATATTTATTAGTAGTTTAATAACCAATCTAAATTCAGGTCATAAAAAACAAATGTAATAGCAATTCATCCGAAACTAATGAAAATTATAAACTAATATCATGAACAATGTTAATAAAGCAAGTAAATGTAAATAAGAAAAGAATGTAATTATGAAGTGAACTATTCATCTAAAAAAAACTAATATAATTGAATTATATTCTCCCCACAATAATTTTCTTTAGTTTATTCTTTTTGCTTATATACAATACTCTACCAAGTGACAATGTCCATGGGGTAGTTTAAATTGAACAAATACCTTATATCTGATGTTTTCATTGTAGTATTTTTTCAGATTATATTACTCCAAGGTATATTTAATAAGCTCTTTACCTATCTGCTGACAATTTTTTATCTTGTTACCTTACCTTATCCTGTAAATTGGGTTAATCCCGTTGGATATTGTATATAGAAATAAATAAATAAAATAAAAAATAAAGAAAAAGCTTGAGGAGACAAAAAATCGAAACCGGACTGACCCAGAATCTATGTTACTGTTCAATATGAACTTAGAAAAAGTTATTCGGGAATTGAACAGAGGGGAAATAGTCACCCAGTAGAGGGATATGCTAATGATCTATCAATAATAGCTCGAGCCAGAAAAAAAATAAAAGTTGATGAAAATTGGAGGAGCAACACAAAGCAAGTATTTTAATAAAAATGGTTGTCGGTGGAATATAGAAACACTCTATATACGAGTATATAAATCGCAGTGAAAAATATCGTTACTATCCGTCTCAGAAAGAGATTGATTTTTTCAAACTAAGATAGATACGAATTACGTATTAAACAATACAGATGCATAAATTAATGAATTTCGTAATATTTCTTGCTGAGTGTGTCTTCTCTCCGTGAAGAGAGCGCACACACTGAGACCGTTTATTAATATTAATATTTTATTCGACAAAAAACTCCATTTTAGTGATTAGCAAGTCTCATGTTCTCATGTTTTAGACATGAAATCGAAGAAAATGATTAAATAATATTTTGTGGCGAAATTATCATACTCTAGTAATGGATTATGTAATTACTATTTATAGAAAAAGTATTTCTGTCTTATATTCGAATTTATTTAAAATTTAAAATTTAGGGAACTTAGAAGATCGAATTAAAAAAACTTTAAAAACACGGGTAAAACTGTTATTTCCTATCTATACAGGAAATTTTAACTGCTTTTGCAGTATGTAGAAATGAGATTATACAGTTAGTAACTATAATATCATAAAAAATATATGTCACTTTTATAGAGTCTCATAGATTGTTTTAGATCTATCATTTATCGCAAAATAATAATCGATTGAGGATCTAGAAGAGTTGTAAAGATCAAACATTATAAAGGTGGTATAAATAATATTTTTTTTTGTAAGTACGGTAAAGATATAAATAATTCTACTGGAAATGAGGAAAGAAAAATATCATTAGCATTTTAAAGAAAGCGTATAAAGATATAACAATGATTTTAATTAAAACAAGTGGGGAAATATTTTTAAATATAATCTGAAAACCAAGGTGTACTCAGACATTTTATGTTTCAACATTTGTGAAAAATGAAGACCTTTCTTGTAAGTACAAAAATATCTGTTTTTTAATCTATTTAGATGGAGAATTATACTTTTAATTGAACAAGAATCTATTTTTATTTTAGTTTAATGAGGTATCGTAATTAAAAATTAAGGTATTTTTATTTAAAAAAATGCACCTACGAAAATGATACACATCTAAACTGACAGAATCTTTATTTTAAAACGCATAACTTAGAGTTATAGATAGAAACTCCTGTATTTTTTTTAAATCAGATAACCCCCATTTTCTTGATTATTTTAATACAAAATTCTTAACTACAATATATAGGGTAAAAGATGATCATTAAAATCGTTTGTATGCACTATAAATGTAACCGAACGATCGTCGGAATAAGCGATCCACCTCCAGCTTGTCATCGGCTACGGGCGGATGAACAAGTGGAGGAAAGGGCACTCTTTTGTCCTGAGGCTGAGAAATCAGTCTTAAAGGCGGAGGAATTACTACAGTAATCAACGGCATAAGGATACCGAAGGCAACGGGAAACCACGGTATTAAAGATCGTTATGATATCCCCAGGACATTCTCCTGAAAAATATATCTGTCATGTTGAAGGAACAAAAACAAATGGCCTCCAGTCCCGGGCAGACCTTAAGTGGTCAGGAGGTGCGAAGAATCTCCCGGCTTCGATATGATAGAAGTATAAAGAAAATTGCCACCTGGAATGTAAAAACGTTATATGCAGCCGGAAAATTACAAAACCTCATCCAAGAGATGAACAGGTTAGAAATAGACGTTCTTGGAGTGAGTGAAGTGCGCTGGACTGGTACAGGAATGATTCAATCAAACGGTAAAATCTTTTACTATTCATGTAACATGAACCCGAACCATATGGGTGGAGTGGGAATTTTGATGGACGAGAGGTTACAACCATCAATTAAATCTGTTGTTCCAATTTCTGAGCGTGTTATTCTTATCCAACTGTATGGCCAGCCAATCGACATTAATGTAATTCAGGTTTACGCACCCACTGCCGAAAAGCCAGACGTAGACCTGGACCTATTCTACCAGCACGTGGACGAGGCACTGAAAGTGACAAAGTCCAATGAGATAAATATCTTTATGGGTGACCTCAACGCTAAGGTCGGAAGAGGTTCTGTGGGAAATATAGTCGGGACATATGTGCTGGGTGAGAGAAATGACAGAGGGGACAGACTAGTCGAGTACTGTCAAGAGAAAGAATTAGTAATAACGAACACATGGTACAAGCTACCTCCGCGGCGCCTTTACACATGGCGATCACCTCAAGATAACAAACAGCATATCGTACGCAATCAAATTGATTACATAATGATCAACAAACGTTTCAGAAATAGCATCATAAAAGTTACCACCCTACCTGGAGCGGATATGGAATCAGACCATAACCCGGTGTGTTCAACAATACGTCTAAAGCTGGCGAGCATTAAAAAGAAGTCCAATAAAACCCTACCAAACATAAAAGCACTCGATAATCCGGAAGTCAATCTAGAATACCAAGAACAAATTAACACCATTATCAAAAATATTGTAATGGAGGAAGACGTAGAAAAAGATTGGACCAAAATAAAAAGTGCCTTCTGGACAGTCAACGACACTTACCTACCGAAACCCAAATTAACGCCCAAAAAACAGTGGATGACAAGCGCAATCCTAGAAATGATGGAAAAACGAAGGAAATGCAAGGTTCGAGGAGATAATGATGGATACCGGGCCTGGCAAAGAAGAATCCAACAGGAAATCAGAGCGGCCAAAGAAAAGTGGATGTCCGAACTTTGTGATGAAGCGGAACGATTCTCCCACCTTGGAGACGGTTTTCACCTCCATAAGAAAATCAAAGAAATTGCAGGAGTGTACAAACAAAAAACCATTATGACCATAAAGAACAACAGAGGAGAATTAGTAACAAACCGTGAAGATCTCCTAAAAATATGGGAGTCATATGGTGCCGACTTGTTTGAAGATAACAGACCTCCAACGTTAGCAGAAATAGGAGATAACCCGGTAGGACCGAGCATTCTGAAATCGGAAGTAGTTCACGCCATCGGAATGATGAAAAAGGGAAAAGCTCCGGGTCCAGACGAAATGTACTCCGAGACTATAAAACTTTTAAACGAAGAGAGTCTGGATGTAGTTGTCAGTCTATTCAATAACATATATGACACTGGGGAGATACCCGTTGACTGGCGGCGCTCAACTTTTATACCGTTACCAAAAAAGCAAAACGCTCAACTTTGTAAGGACTACCGTCTCATAAGCCTTATGAGCCACTTTTTGAAACTGTTCCTACGGGTTCTGCATACAAGACTATATAGAAGATGTGAGGAAGTTAGTGGGGAAAGTCAATTTGGGTTTAAAAGCGGATTTGGTACCAGGGAGGCTATTTTCAGCCTTCAAATGCTTATTCAGAACTGCCTAGATCAACGTAAAGATGTCTATATATGCTTTATAGATTACGAGAAAGCATTTGATCATGTAAGGCATAATCTATTACTGCAGTATCTGGATGATTTAGGTCTGGACGACAAAGATGTAAGAATCATACGCAACCTCTACTGGAACCAGACCGCCGAAATACGGCTACAAGATGGCAATGTGTCTGAAGAATTCCCAATAAAAAAAGGAGTAAGACAGGGCTGCATACTGTCACCAATGCTTTTTAACCTGTATGTAGAAAGAGCGTTTCAGGAGGCACTCACGGAAAGCAGCTTAGGAATTAAAGTAAACGGCATCCACATCAACAACATCAGATACGCGGATGACACGGTAATCTTAGCTGACTCAGAAGATGATTTACAAGCAATATTGAAAGCCGTAAATGATGCAAGCTGTGCTCGGGGTCTGAAAATAAATGCTGCCAAAACCAAAATTATGACAATTTCTAAAAACATCCTGCCAAAGTGCAAAATAACCATCGATGGCATGCACATAGAACAGGTACAGAAATTCAAATATCTGGGCTGCTACCTGAATGAGAAATGGGACCCGGAGATAGAGATCAAATGCCACATAGAACAGGCGAGAACCGTATTTATATCCCTACGTACGTTCTTAGTCGACCACAGACTAGATATTAAATTAAGATTCAGGATGATAAAATGTTATGTGTGGTCTGTTCTCCTATATGGTACCGAAACGTGGACTCTGAAGGCTGCTTCGATGAACAGACTCGAGGCATTTGAAATGTGGACCCTTCGCCGTATGCTTAAAATATCATGGGTAGAGAGAGTCAGTAACGAAGAGGTCATAAGAAGAGCAAAACTAAAAGATAGGGAACTGCTCGAGATCATCAAGAAGAGAAAGATCTCGTATTTTGGACACATCATGAGAGGTGACCGGTATGAGTTTCAGCGTCTGATATTGGAGGGAAAAGTGGAAGGTAAAAGAGGCATTGGCCGTAAGAGATTATCTTGGTTACGCAACATCCGGCAATGGACTGGAATTCACGACTTTGGTGCGCTTAGAGACGCTGCGAATAACAGATATATATAAAGTTTGGAGGACGCCTACGCAGTAAACTGCACGGCACTCAAAGAAGAAGAAGAGATAAATGTAAAAGATAAATTATGCTTATCTTTTATATATTTTATAACTAATAATTATTTTTCATTTTCTAAAAAATATTAAAATTAATCTAAAATATATAGTAATGATTCGTATCAGAAAAAAAATTATGGGTGGAATTCGTGGAGGCGGATAAAAAAAGGGGGCTAAGTTAAATTCTTTTATTTATTTAATGCCGACGTTTCGGTGATTATTGTCACCTTCTTCAGGTCTCAAATTACAATTTTGAAAATAATTAAAAAAATAGTTAAAATAAATGGAGACATAATAATAACAAAACATAAACAAATTCGGAATTTAAAAAGGAATTTAAAATGCGGAGTTGTTACAATTAAATTTAATTATTAGATAATAATGAAACTACACAGAAAAAATTCACCTAAACATATGAATTTAACAGAGTGATAGGGTGGTATATAAAACATTGGTTAAAAAAATAATTAAGTATTTATATAAAAGAACAAAACCAAACAAACACAAGTAAACTTTTACCTGTTATATTTTTGAAATTTACCATTCCCTAACTTTTTCATTAATAAACATATTTTAATAAAAGTTGGACCACATCTAGTTGGGCCAAGTAAATTCAGTGGCGTTACTAACATTAAAGGATTTAATTTTTGATATAAACTACTGGGTGTTCAATTTACAATGAGAAAGAAAATAAAAGATACGAGTTTAGAATTGCATTGCAGATAAACCACAAGATAATAAATCAATAACGAAAAAGAATGACACCTAGTTGTATTCTAACACTTAAACTCAATAATTTCTTTTTTTCTATAATGTGTATTGATCTACAAATCGTTGATATACATGACTTTAATACAAAAAAAATCCAGATCTTTTGAAATGCACTGTATAATGTAGTAAAACTTTATAACAAAAAAATCAGGAAAATGTGCATTCTTGAAATTTGAAATAAAATACAGGCGTACCTATATGAAAAAACATATGTTGGATTCGTCCCGGAATTGCGAAACACCCTGTCTAACTTAAAATACACCCTCTATATTTATACATAAATCCCGTTCATTTTTTTAACTTATTAATGGTTAGCTTTTAAAAAAAATCAAACAAGAAAAAATATTACATTTTTATACCCCTGCAAATCGATTTCAGTTTGAGTCTGACTAAAAGCGTTATTGCTCTCTTGAATGTAGACATTTTTATGTAAATTGGTTGGCAGTCAAATTTTCAAATATCGAGTAAAATATGTAAACATCTTTTGAATGTATGTTATTTCCAAAGATTACTCTTGTCAAAAAATATAGTGTATAGTCTCCTATGCAATCACATACTTATGCTATGATTTAGTTATTAAAAAAATACATTTAGACATTGTCTTTGTACAAAAAAAAATCCCTCGATTAATTGAACCACTACTAACTTTTCTAATAATTTACAGGCGCGAGGAGTGAATTTTTTTATAAATTTAAAATTATTTATTTTTTTATAGATTATATCTTTCCTGAGTAGCCTCAGTAGACCCCCAGTCTCAGTTTCAGGAGAATTTCCGTATGGGGGGCATATCGGAGGAGGTCACTTTGCTGGTAATTTAATCTATCACCCTCTCAAAGGCGAAGGGCTAGGGCTACACCCACTGACTAATGAAGGAGGAGGAGGAGGAGGTAATACCAAACAATGTTAAGCTCTTTAAAAGTAGAGTTTAGAAACCTTCTATTAATATTTATCAATAAACCACATTAATCGAATTTGATGGCAGGTATTTCAAAATCTGATTTTTTAGGAGCAAACCAATTACAAACGATACCACACCCTGTACCGGTGCCGCAACCTTACCCTGTAGACAAACTAGTACCTGTTCCAGTACCTCAGCCCTATCCAGTTGTTGTAGACAAACCAGTACAAGTACCAGTACCACATCCTTATCCAGTTGAGGTGCCCAAACCCATTCCAATACAAGTTACACGTAATGTACCAATTCCAGTACCACAGCCCTACAGGGTTCCTGTACATGTTCCTGTACAAGTAAGCAACGCAGCCTTAAATGTGCTCTTTTAAAAACCGTCAATCAATCTAAAAGTTATTTTACTGAAGAAAAAAATTATTCATTTTGAAAATTTTGAATACATTTCTTCTTATAATAAAAAGAACCGACAAAGAGCAAGGGTATGTAAGAACACCTAAAATATGGTGATTTAACGCAACTTACTTCTATTTTAATTGGCACCCCTGAGAAGTTATAGGCCTTGAAAGTGGAATTTCAAATTTCAAAAAAAAAACAATATCTGAGTTCTACTGGAACTTAGAAAATGTCAACTTTGGTTCACATTGTGAGTGTATGAGAGCATTAATAGATAGTCAGTATAGTTCAATGACAGCATTCTAAAGGGTTGGTAAGGGATGATGCACCATTAAAATGTGACAGAATTTTTTTACCCTAACCATTGTCGAACCTAAAACGTTATTACTTCATTTAAGGGAAAATTAATTTTAAAACTTTTCTTACTCTTGTTACTTTCCAAAAAACTTTTTCAACAAAAACCCGAATAACTAGTAACACGTATAGCAGTTCAAAAGTTGGCTAAAATTAAACGTCAAACTTGACGATCAGAAAAAAGTTAAAATAATAATAATTTAATAAAAAAACAAATAACTTGAACAACATAAATAACAGACAATTTGCACTGGTAAAGAGTAATGAAAGTATTAACCGCTAGCGGGTTAAAAAATTTTGTCACATTTTAATGGTGCGCCATCCCTTATGAACCCCTCATAATGCTAGAATTTAACTCTAGTTACTATGGATTAACGCTTTTGTTACACTAACAACGCGTACAAAATTTGGTTACTCTAGGTTCAAGTATAACTGAGATATTGATTTTTTTGGAAATTTAAAACCCTACTTTTAAGGCCTATAATTTCTCAGAAATGCAACTTAATAGAGAGGTAAGTTTCGTTAGATCACCATATTTTAGGTTCCCCTGCTCTGTGTAGGTTCATATTCGAATCACCCTGTATAAATACTCTATATTTTAGGTACCTATTCCTCAGCCATATCCCGTATCAGTCCCCCAGCCTTACCCTGTGCGAATTCCCCAAACGATTCTGATTCCTGTTCCTCAACCAATTGATGTTGGAGGAAGTACAGGACCAGGTTTTGGAGGAATTTCGGGGGGAAATTTCGGAAATTTTGGTAATTATGGAGTGTTGGACGGCGTGACTCAAGTATTTGGTAGACATTTGGGTCAATATGGGGGAGTTAATTATGGAAGGAGTTTTGGAGGGAACCTGAAAAATGAAGGCCAGGAAGGGTCTGGGAAAAATAGTGGAGGAAAAGGAACAAGTTATAGTTATACTACGGTTCAAGTTGGAAAGCATTAAAGAAGCAGTTTCAACCAAAAACCTTAGTTTAGAAAGATTATAAACAATATTTTTGATTTCAAAAATATGTATACTTAGTTCGATTATTGAAGATTTAGAACGAAGTACAAGTTTTATGCTTGTTTAGTAAATATATTCAATAAATATATCTTCTTTGTTTTATGTTTCTTTAATAAAATAAGAAAAACTGCTTGTTTAAAACTTCAGGAAATCAAAATAAAAATCTATTTCTGTACCTATAACAATCCTTCGTCACTCTTTGAAAATGCGATTTAGCGAAACCTGGTCGGAGAAAAATATTTAAAAACGGCTTTGAAATACTATGGAAATTAAAGATAAGTATAATGTATATTTTATATTTACTACGCCTAAGACGAAAACCATTTTGAAATACCATTTATTATATACAATATGTCCCCCTAAGTTGGAATCATATGGAAAACTTTTTTATTATTAATTTTAGGAAAAAAAGTTATTCTTCATAAAAAGTTCTGCATTATCTAAAACCTAGAATACAGTCATCAAATATCACATTTTTTCAGTGGTATACCAGGTTTGTCAAAAAATATGAGTTTTACTCAAGAGTAAAGTACCTTTAAATTTGACAATATCGAAAAATGTTACTAAAAAAAGTTGATCAGAATTAAAAATTACGTTTAAATATGCAAGTACATCCATTTAAATTAATTCTTCAGATTATTTTATTTTTTACTAATATTTCTATTTTGAATGAACATTTATCTCTTGTGATTACGAAACACATGATAACCTTTTAGTTTTTCGATGTTGTCTAATAATTTTGCAATTAAAACGCGTAATAAGTGCACTACAGTTAAATTTGCATTATTCTAGACATATGTTTTAAAAATAATTTTATTACTTATTACACATTGTATATACATTTATTATCTTAAAAAATTACCGAACGAAAGAAAACACTTATTAAAATATTCATGTTGAAAAGTTAATGATACCGTTTTAAAATGGGACACATTCATATACTCTATAGAGACCAGAAGCCCGGAAGCACAGTCGTTTAATATGTTTCACATTATTACAAAATTTAATAGTTTAAATAGGTACTGTGCACAAAATTGAATTCTAAAGTAGGGCACAGAGCACAAACCGAATTGAATTTCCATTAGGAAGCGATTAAGTTAAGAGAAAATGAAAACGATAGGCCAATAATAAGAGGCAATCAACTGTGCTCACGTTCATTATAAAATGCATTATACTGCTGTCAACATTTTCTTCCATATATCATATTCTGTTTTCGCATCAATCACTAAACAACAACAGCGCCGACTCGCTGTAACCAACAACAAAAATTTTATTGAGTTACCAGAATTATGTCCGTTTTTAAAATATTCACTAATAATAACCATAACTTAAAAACTCCCTAAACTCTAATATAATGTAAGATATAAATTATAGGAAGGTCATAAATATTCATGATATGGAAAACACCTCTTGTAAAAATAAAATGAAAAAATTCGAAACATTAAAATCGTTGGATTAAGAAAAAACTTGCCAAAATTTACTACATAAGAAATACTATATAGAAAGTGTTTCATACGTATAGGGAAATATTTTTTAAGGGCAGATAAACGTAATATAAGTGGTTCTAAATAACCATATATCAAAAATATTAAGTTTGCCCTAAAAATGAACTCCGACGTCTTCACGGTGGGGTCGTTACGCCTACTAAGGGTATATTTAATCTAGCCAATATTTTTGTATAAAAATTTTTATAATACTTAGAAAAATAAAATAAAATAAAAATTCAACTCTCGTAACTATTGTGTTAATCATCCAAATTGAAAAACAAAACAAAACCTAGATGTAAAAAGAAATAATATTATTTATAAATTTTCACCCTGATTTGCGATAGCCGACTCTAGTCGAAAAATAGAAGGTGACTTTAAAACGCATTGTATAATTTATGAGTAGAGTTACAAAATTATTTTGGTCCAATCTTATTGAATATTAGTGAGTAAGAGACAATCAATAAAAGAGATTTTTGAAACGAAAGAAAATAATAGTAGAATGAAACACATTGGAAAAGAAAGAGAATATAACAAAAATTAAAGGAAAAATACTTTACGGGCGATCTGAGGTCGGGAAGTGGAAGGGGGTGAGATTTTAAGGGTAGAAAACCATTTATCTCGATTTCCTATGGAAAAAAGTTAAATGGCAAAGTTCTAGGTAATAAAAAGATCTACAACTTTTGTATTCACTTTTTTCACATAACCACAAAATTTATGTGAAAAATTCAAATAACCAAGTTTTTGGTTTATTATTTTTATCTTTTACAAAAAAAATTATTTTTCACGAAATTTGGTGAAAACTTACCTTTTTATGTTCCAAACACACTATAATTTTTTTGATTTAAAATATTTATTTTTTCACCTTATTTTGACTTAATATCTAAAAAGCACACTAATTTTCAATCGAAAATTCTCGCGTCAAAATATCTGATTTTTTAAAAAACTCGTTGGGCTTTTTGTTCGTTGAAATCTCTACTTTTTGATGGTATAAAAAAATATACATTACTATGGTAAATGTTCTCAAAAAATGCAAAGAAACGATACTTTTCTTTCCTTTTCCGGAAAATCCAGATGTTGTATCGCAACTAGAAAAACAATGCAGAAATGCAACGATTTTTTTGAAGGATTCATATTTGAAACTATTAGACGTGAAAAACATATCTTTTACATTGCCAGAACCTGGCTTGAGAAAATAAATGTCATGATTATTTGAATTTAATTGATTCAAAAGGACCAAAAGATCAATATCTTGACCCACAACAATGACAATTTTATTAGTATCTCTGGCAATTTCTATCGAGGTCTTTGCATTTTTTGAGATCATTTACCATAGTAATGTATATTTTTTTACACCATCAAAAAGTAGAGATTTCAACGAACAAAAAGCCCAGCGAGTTTTTTAAAAAATCAGATACTTTGACGCGAGAAATTTCGATTGAAAATTAGGGTGCTTTTTCGATATTAAGTCAAAATAAGGTGAAAAAATAAATATTTTAAATCAAAAAAATTACAGTGTGTCTGGGACATAAAAAGGTAAGTTTTCACCAAATTTCATGAAAAAAATTCTTTTTTGTAAAAGATAAAAGTAAAAAGCCAAAAACTTGGTTATTTGAATTTATCACATAAATTTTGAAGTTATGTGAAAAAAGTGTAAATATAAAAGTTGTCGATCTTTTTATTACCTACAACTTTGTCATTTAACTTTTTTCAATAGTACTTGTAGTTTTGCCGGAAATCGAGAAAAACAGTTTTTTCCCTTAATAACTCACCCCCTTCCACTTCCCGACCTCAGATCGCCCGTAAATTATTTTTCCTTTCATTTTTGTTATATTCTCTTCCTTTTCCAATGGGTTTCATCCTACTATTTTTTTCCACTTTTTACCATTTTCAAAGGCTTCAACCCTGGTCTAAGAGAGACTATTTCCATATCGATTAGACCACCCATCCCAATAATAAACCAATTCTTTCCTGTTTTTCTACCTAAAGACAAATACGTCAGTGACGCACGCAAATTTATTCAAAAGTAAATAAAACCAGATCATTCGAGGTTATCCTACGGGACTCGCTAGAATTCTAACGATTAAAACCAAAAGTAAGAAGGAGACGAACCTGAAGAGCGTCTGAGGCCTGATCGGCGACGGCAAGACGACGAGCGTCGGATGCAGGGGCGTCGAATCGAGCGTTTGCCAGAGCTCGGGGCGGCGTAGGGCCGTCGCGGCGTCCTGGTCCGCCGCCAAAATGGTGAAAGTGTGCCAGTGGGCCTGCAGCAGAAGGCCGCGGACCGCTTGCACCAGCTCGCGACCAGTCGCAGCCAAATGGATCTCCAAAGGGCTCGACTCCTGAAACAACAATTATTAGATCAGTTTTTCTACTATAAGTCATTTGAACAATAAGCTAGAATAAAATATCCAGAAATCTGTTCCGTCACTCTGTACCAAAAATCAATTAACTATAGACGGGCGTTTTAAAATTAGAGAAAAATTGAAGAACACGGTATTTTCTAATTTATTTAATAATATGTGAAAACACCTATATTTTATTTTTATTCACTAAGATTCTGATTTCAGATAAATTATAGCAGGTTCTGTAAATATATCTATTATATTATCAAGCTCCTGAAGTGTTTTCTCCATTCCTCTAATGTTAATACTTTTTTGCCAATTTTTACAACTTTCTTCAGATTTTGAATTTTAATAACTGGTAAATTAATTTAATTTTAGCAACGTAACCTTTAACTTGAGCCTATATTAATTATATTGGTTCAAGTTCGCAATGGTAGTGTGGTAAGTGAAGAATTTCAATTCCTCAGTTTTTGGCAATTTCCTCAATAAAGTACTTTTTCTAATTTTGCTTATATCTATTGACAATTCTGCTATTCTGCTTTCAGCCTTATAATGTCGAAGGGTATATTTTTAGAACTTAACCATGTTGCAATTTCACCTTTCTGGCATATAATGATTGGTACAGTTTCAAGTAACTTTCATCGTCTATTGCAGTAACCGAATCTTTAGGTATTAGTTCAATCAATTGTTGGAAATGTTTTTCACAAACGTATTCATTTCTTTCTTTCTTTTTGAGTAAAATAAAATTAAACTTCAAGAAACTGTTTACACTTTCTACATGACAAACAATTATTCTTGCATCTATACCGGAAGGTTTCTTAATACCATTACTAAGTCCTTGTTAAAAAAGTTTTTGAGATGAGTTTATATATTTGTCTTGCCAAACGTTTCCTACACAATGTCTTGTATTAACACAGGTTTTATTTAAATAGAAAATGTTTTTGTTAAATATCCTAATTTGTTTCATTATTCTATTCTAAGTTTCATCTAAGTTGTCAACAGCATTTAAAGTATTATATTGTCTAAAATAGTTGTAGACATTCAATATAACACTTTTTTCACTGAGTGACAAACGGTCTAGTTTTAATTTTTTAACTGGTGAATAGTTACTTCCACTTTCAGTCACGACTATTTATTCCGTTTATCGAAGATCTAATTAACTAAATTTTATCTAAATAAAATTTCAATTACTTGTGGGCGCTGTGTGGCCATTAAGATTTTTATCTTAATCTTTGACAAATTTTCAAAACACCAATTTTACGAAATTATTTAAATTCAATTAAAACAATTAATAATAAATATTCTCTTATATCAAACGTAATCTTTATACCTTAATACCCAGAGTACATTATGTTTCTAAATTCTTGCGAAAAAAATTAGGAGAGTTTTACTCGTTAAAAATAATGAGTCGTCCATTCAATACAAATTTTTTCCTAGTCCAACTCCCAAAAGGGCGTAATTAAAATAGATTTCTTATTTTTTTATTCTTAAGCCAGAATTATAATTTAAAAACAGTATATACACTGTGTAAAACACTTATAATTATTTTTTGCCATATATTAAAGAACACGTCAACTTTTAAATTTAATTGTACGTCATCCGAACCAAAATATAAATATTCGGGGTGATTCACGTAAGTCTAGCACTGTCAGTACTCTTTTTTTTTCAGAGAAACACCCTGTACTACTTCAAGAGCGGTTTTCTTTTTAATGGTATGTCGTATCCAAGTTCTCAGAATTAATGATATATTTTAGACACAATAAATACCTTGTGTAATATTAGACAATTGAGGATATTTATGATTAAGTAAGTTTGCCACTTTCACTTTACTTCTGCAGTTATTCCCGTAACCGATCATCATTTAAATTTCAATTCGATGACTCTCATTTTAATATTTTATCATTGATTCACTACAAACTAAATTTTAAATTAAGAATTTAATATTTCAATGTAAAATGCCAACGTATTAACAATTTTACAAGTAATAGAATTGACAAATAACAATAATACAGATTATTTACACATTTTCTTTAATGGTTGTCGTTGTCTGAGTGGTTCTTAATTTCTTGCAAAAAATGTATCGGATTTTATTTTTTTGAAATTTAGTCAAATTTATGAATATTTACTTTATACAATAATAGATACTTTTAGTTGATTAAAATAATTAACAATATTTGAGGCATGATAATATTTTTAATAATTTTATTATTACATTATAAAATTACAGTTCTTGGAAGTCAGCTATTTAGAAGCTTTCAAAAATATGAAATTATACAGAGTGTGCCATTGAAAAAAAAAGAAGACTAAACTTGAATCACTTATACATCGGAGAGTGTAAAATTAAGTTCAAAAGTCACAGCGATTGTTGTAATTCTCTAAAATAAGGGCAATAAATGGTTTCCACCTGTTAAAATATTTATAACTTATATTATATAAGTTTATGTTATTTATATAATTTAACTCAATAGGTAAACTTGCTCTTGTATTTTATTTTTCTATTCGAAAACTATGAATTCTGTCGAAAATCCCCAAAATTCTAAGTTCCTACTTTAAATCGGATTTGAGAAAAAAATTAAAATTTAACTTTTAATTCCGGCTGGAGGTAATTTCTAACTAGGAAACACCCGCTAATTTTTTTCATTTATTACAGTTAAAAAAAATACACTTAGAAAAAGAAAAATAGTTTCTATAATTAAATATAAGACAAAATAGTGAAATGTAGAACTAAAGTCCAAAAAAGGAGCAATAACACTGGAAAAAATATTTAAGAGAGAAATAAATAGTGAAATGTCTAAATCAACATAAAAATGCGAATCAAATTGGAAGGTTTAGGAGTGTCTTGTTTCAGTATTTGGGACACGGTATACATTTCAAGTTCGATCGTTATGCTATCGCGTCCAATCTATAATTCACAGCGGATTTTTATAAAAGAAAAATAAAAACTGTAGTTTTATTTGTTCGAACCAAATCAATAATTTGAAACAAACTGCATCAGAATTAGCGTTTTTGATTAATTGTAACTGGAACTTGTTTATTCGGAATTTGTGCGTGCAAACTACATATTTCATCGTTATTTGTAGCTGCCGTATTTTTAGAGCTCATAATAATGATTTCTACCGAGTGTCCAAATAAGAAAGAATCATCAATATAAAACCATATGCCAATTTATTAGTTTTGATATTAAAATTTACTTACATATGTACCGAATACTTCATCGATAATGCTTGAGAACTAGAGTTATCATAAATTGATGAAAACCATCTAAGTGCTAAATTTTCGAAATACAGAATGTTAAAATTTCAAAATAAAAATTGATCTTGTTCAACAAAATAATAATAACAGAAAATAAAAAGAATGTTTATTTTTAAACTTTAAGACGCTATATCTTGAAAATATTTGCATAGATTTGTAAATTCTATTGTATAATGTAAGACGATTTTTCAACAGTCGTTATCGTTAAATGCTAAATAAGCTTGAAGAAGAAATAATAATTTTATTTATTTGAAAAAAATTTCAGTTCAATATTTATGGCAAGGACCAATTTTTTTTTCAAACAAACAAACAAGTTCATTTACGTCGCTCAACCGCCTTCAAATTGCACCTTATTGTTTTCTTTTTCTGCTAAAAGTGTTGTTTTCTATGTTGCGATTGCCCTAGGGAAATCTCTTCATAAAATATCCGCCTGCAGGTATACGTAGAAAAGGAAAACTCCGTAATAAAAAAGAAATGATTTAGGAGTTATAGCCTTTTGATTTTTTGAAAATGGAATTATATAATTGGGATTCTTCAGACTGCCTGCAGGATTTTTGTTAACGAGAAATGCAATGGAATATAGTACTTTTTGTCTATTTTATATACATTACAAAAATATTTAACATAAACATATTCAATGAAATACAAAATTCAATTAACAACATATTTTATTAGCAATGAAATAATGAATAGAAATTTTAGTCAATCCTAAGTTAAAATAGTTAAATTTACTCACCCGGTAAATTACTTTAAAGTTAAAATTAATTAGTCTATTGCAAATCGCCAATTCAAAAAGTTTTGAGAAGGAAGGAAGGAAATACACTAATTGGCCTGAGACTCTCAATAAACTCACGGTTCTCTTTCTTTTGTATAGGAGTAATCAATGAAATTTTAGGTGCTCTGGATATATTCCGTACTTAAATGCATTATTTATTTTATTACATAACAGATTACATCAGCAAGATATTCCATACATTCTATACAAACTCGTAGGTAAGTTATTGTCTCCGCAAGAATGATTAGTGTTATTTTTCTTTTTATCAACAATTTTAATGTGCAGATGTGACTTCATCTTCATTTTATTATCTGATCTTATCATTTGCATTTCATACTGCTCTTTCCATTTCCTCACTAGCAGTTCATTATAATCTCTTTACATTTTATTAAATTGACCCTAAAAATTTGGCATACATGTAGACATTTTCAGGAAATCATTCCTAGTGTTCCTGTATTGCTCCAACTTACAATCACGTTTAACAAAATTTGATTTTTTTTGTTTAACATATCTTAAAGGAAAACACTGGTTGAAAACCTCTATGAATCTATTCATAAAAAATCCCATTATTTATTTATATGTGTGGTCTCAATAATATGATTGATTTATAAAAAAAGTCACTCAACCCTCTGATGTTGGTGTTATTCTAGTGTAATCATTTATCGTAAAGAAAAATGAATGAGAGTTCAGTAAAAAAATAATTCTATTAATATTTCCTCATTGTCTTTAAGTACAATATTAAAATCACCTGCAATATAAATGATTGGATTTTGCTGATCCATATTCTCATCGATATTTCTTCTATACACGCAAATAATGATGATGTTCAAATGGTATAAATATTGCACTTAACTGCTGAACATTCGAAAGCCTCAATTTGGAATATTTTTCGACGTTGGTGTTAGTTAATAAATAATTCAAAGAGTTTATATTGTTCCCAATGAGCTGGAGGTTTTGATGTATTCAACTTTCCTTAGTTGAAGTAGTTTCTTCCTATAATTCACGTATAGATGAGTATATTCCTAAAAATTCTTTGGAGGTTGATCATATTGACTGTATCTTTGAAAATCAAACCTATTATATACCATTGATTTGGGCCCAGTAGATGATTTATATATTTCATCCTTCAATTCATATTCTACACCACACATAAAACATTTGTTCTTATGTTCTTTGGTCGGCAGTTCCTTTAATATGATTTCCATATATTTGAAAGCATCTTGATTTTCAAGTAATTCAATTATTTGTTCTGATGTGACATAACACTTTATGCGAGACAAATAGAGGCACTCTATTTTTTGAGCACCAGGTTCATCATTTTCCCCTTATTATTTTTCTGTCTGTTTCTCCCATATACAACCTTTCTTAAATCATCATTAGGAATACTATCAAGATCTTTATTGAGTTCTATTAATTCATCATCAATGGGTTTTGTTCTCTCTTTGTCTACATGCGTTAATTTCAGATATTCATATATTATTAAATAAACAGTTATATAATCAAAGTTGCTCATTTTAAAATCTATGAAATAACATATAAGATGCAACATTATTGGTTGTTGCACTGCTCCCTTGCCGATATTTTTGCAAATCATAAAATAAGAACCTTTGAATTTTTTTGAAAAGAACTATATCCATCTGGCATTCTTTGTAGGTGTTTCGTTTCTCCTAAAAATTATGATATAAAAATTTAACAGCAATTCTCTCGAAAATCCCATTTCTTAATGCTGTTTATGATCAGTTCCTGAATAATTTAAAAATCTAGATAAAGATAGTGTATTTCAGTAATTTTACGATGAAACTTTTCTGTCAAAAACGATTATTTAAAGGATAATTAATGTCCACTTAACAAAATTGGTCGTAGACACATTAGTTAATGTGAGAAAGCTGTTGATTATTCAATTAAGCGTGCTTTGTCTTGAATTTTAACTCTCGCTCATTTAATTGATTAACAGATGACGATTAATTGCACTGAGGACGGGACAGAACGATCAATACGTATAGGACAATATGTGAGTAATTAGGCTTCACGATAGGTCTCTCAATCTCTAGATTTGATTCAGAACAAGATCGATTTGGTGCAAAAACACTATTTTTGAATGAAATTCTACTTTAAGCAAATTGTGTTAGATTTACCAACGTTGCATTTTTAAATTCAGTCTTTTTACACTTTATTCAAGTAAAATTTATGAGAAACAACTTAGTATCACTGAAAACGTACAAATTAGAGCAATTAGCGATAGCTAACACTGAACGACTTAAATATCTGATGGGTCCAAAATAGCCGATACAATCGATTCTAGATAATTATGCCTTATTCTCATAAACAAGAACAATGATGTAAAAGCCCACAAGAATATATAAATAGAAAACCAATCTCATATTGTTGTTTGAAACCATAAGAAGCACGGAAGTAAAGTTAATAATGATGGCGTAAACAAATAATAAAGATTTAAAATGGATTCTCGTTTATTTTTTAACTTTTCAACTTGAACATAAAAACCTATGTGTTTTTTTCTTTTCTTTTAACTTTATAACCTTAAAATAAGAATATTTAAGGAAAATTTTCTACTGATGGAAAATCATGTACTCTAAATTAAATTTTTAAACCATTGCTTTGTAGAATTTTTTTATAATATATATATATAAAAAAGATAAATTATACTTAGCTTCAAAATCCACGGATTTTCAAAGCTAT
Source organism: Hermaeophaga mercurialis (assembly GCA_951812935.1). Taxonomy (NCBI): domain Eukaryota; kingdom Metazoa; phylum Arthropoda; class Insecta; order Coleoptera; family Chrysomelidae; genus Hermaeophaga; species Hermaeophaga mercurialis. The sequence goes on from OX638360.1 coordinate 47,280,839, forward strand.
TTTTAAATATGTGTCTCTAACAAGTTTTGGCTGAAATTGCATTATCAAAGAGTGACATAAGATTCACAAATTTCTTATAAGCGTTTTTGACTATAAATATTTCAACATAATTCTAATCATTTTCCATTATATCATATAAATAGGTTAATTAATACAAAAGGAAGAAAAGGTTGCCATTAACATTATATTTACCAAACAACCTAAAGATGACAAAAGAATTATTACATATTTTGAAGATATTTCAAACAAAATATCAAAAATTATATCCCGTGCAACATCTTCTACAATATATTTTAAATTAAGAACTAATGTAGGATTACTTTTGTTGAAGGTAAAACGTAAAAATAATAAATTAGAAAATCAGGTATCAGGTATTTTATAAACTAAATTGTCGGGATTGTAACGCAATCTATCTTGGCCAGACCCTTAGAAATTTTGAAATAAGGTACAGTGAACACTTGCGATATTATAAATTATAACAACCAGATAATTATATCGCAAAGCACCTCATTGATCCTAAATATAATCCTACACTTACAATACAACTAAAACAAGGGTGGAGGTGTTTCATATAAGTGACAAGAAAGAAGAACTTTATTTTTTGAAGGAATATGAAACCGTACTTTACTAATTTGAAAAAATTGCAATAAAAGATAAGTTCGATGTATTTAATTAAACCCCAGTACATGCTATTGTAACATGTGCCTTCCTTTTCGAATAGGGCAGCTCTCAGGCTTGATAAAACTTAATTTAAAAAAATAATAAGTACTATTCTATTAACTCTATATAACACTAAAAAAAATCTATCTTCTCTGGTAAGTCCGGCCCTGCTGTTCCTATTTTGGGGCGTCGTGTCTTGATTTTCCAATTTCGTTGGTTCTATTTTTCTCTCTCTATCTCTATAACAACTATTAGCATTTTTATAGATATATAAGAATTTAGTTTACCTCGTTATAATGCCCTTGCAAGACGCTGGTATTTTGTAACCCTCATTTCCATCGTCCTTAAAGATTTTTCTTCCCTAATGTTTCTACATAACCACAGTACAGGAACCTCTATTTAGAATTTGAAGGTGGTACAGCTTACGATGAATCAATTGGTATTCATGGTAAGTACCACTAGATATCATATAGCGGCTTTCTGGTATTCCAGAAAATACTCATTAGTGCCATACATAAACCAGAAAAATTATTGGTAGAACTTCTTAATTAAATCAAAATTATACAAACAAAAGTGAAATAAAATAATTATGAAATTATTCCTAGTACTATTTTGAATTTACTTCTACTTTCTTACGTAACTACTAATTTTTTCAGTTTCAGTTTCAGTGTGTTGCAAAAAAACTATTACTGAAATTAAAATAGTTGATTTGCATAAATATTTGAAATAAAAAACAGTGTTTTAAAAATCTCGACAGAAATATTGAGTAATTAAAACCAAAAGTCAACATGCCACTGAAAGTTTGCGTCAGAAAAATTTTGTGAATGATTAATGAATATTTCAATTTTTTGGAATTATTATATCGATCTCAATATTTAACCTAGTAGATATTGACGCACTTCCAAACTAAGGGTAAATATTTGGGACCTTATAATAAAAAAAATACAGTTTAGTTCCCAAGTTGGAAAACAAAAATTCCTAAAATTTTATAAAATGTTTTGCATGTCATGAAGATGGATAAAAGAAATAATATAAGTAAAGTATACATATGAAACCACCACGTGTATTCAATTTAACTTGATTATAAATGGACGACATAAAAAAATATATACAGGTAGGTGAACAAACAATCGTATAGACATACATATTAGTTTTTATGAAGTTTTGAATATTTTTAACTATTTTTTGTAGGTGAATTAGAAAGAAAGAAAGAAAGAAGATGTTACATTAAACCAAAGGAGATATTTTTCGTGCATTTTTTTTGTAGAAAATAAATGCTACTTCCGCTTCATGCAAACTAAACTTATTTACTCTGTGTTCTCTTAAAATTCAAAACATATTGTTATTCTTACCATGGACGCTCCGTAAAGATTTTTAATATAAAATACTTTCTTTTTACTACGTGATGTGAAATGCAAGTCTGTACGAACTGCTGGTCGAAATGCGCTTAATTTTTATAGGTTGTCTTTTTTAGAGGTGAGAATAATGTATACAGAGAAAGAACAATTTTTTGTAAATATTACTATGTGTTGCATTTTCCATGTCATTCAGTATACAGAGTGGGCCACCCCGATATTTGGCAGTATTCATTAGATTTTAAGGAAATGCTGAAACACGTCGATTTTTGTTCTAAGAGGGACACATTTTTACGATACAGACATCTGCCATATGTGAATCCCCTCCTTTCCACATCCCCAACCCCTTAATTTTAAATAGAGAATATACCATGTGTGGCATATCATTAGAAAGGCATGTACATGGATAATATACTGTTGTGTAGTCAAAAAAAGTAGAATTAGTAATTTTGTTTTTATAGTGAAATTCCTAATACTGAAAGATTATAAAAATCGCAATTATTTCTGCATTAAATATTTACCTCTTAATATTAAAGAATGACACAAGACAAAAGTATCTCGTAAATATATTCCAGTGGGAGTTTTTCATGATTATATATTTCAAGTTATATGGATTTCTAATTAAGTCCCTTTTGCTCGATCAAATCCTGTACATTTTTGTGTTTGTGGTTATAATAAAAACAAAGTTTCCAATTTTTTAATCTGAACCAATAATTATTATTCAGGAAAATGTACTTGTAGAGAATACAAAAATGTCTAGGGGTTAATGGAGAAAACTTTTAATTTTTATGAAAATATAGTATATAATTTTAGTATTTGTTGAAAATAAAAATTATAGAATAAAATTATTTAACTTTGTAATTTTAAATTCATCTTGCAAATAGTTATTTCAACAATGACAAAAAATCTTCATTAAGTAAAGGGGTTAGATATTCTCCTTAAAATGAATTTTTTTGTATTGTATAGTATGCAGGATATATTATTCAATAAATAACATTTTATACCTTAAATATCTACCAAATGAGATCTAACAATAAATGTCTTTTATAACATTTATATGTAAAAAACGATATTTAGGGAATTGTAAATAGATCCATTAACAATAAACCGATATCAATAAATTTTCAAAAACGTCTTTGTCTATTTCGGCAATAATTTTTTGATAAGAGTATTTTATCCTCACAATTTATCGGTGAAAGGGACAAGAGACTATCCTAAAGTTAAATATAAAAGATTCTAATCCATTCTATTTAAAATAACGAAATTCTAGTCACTTTTGGTATAATTGAAAGTAGGTTTGAGTTAAAAATATTTTACGTTAGAAAGTATATGACACATACTAAAAGCCCGTATTTTTTACTAACAATACCACTGTGAAATATATTCACTTAAAATATTTACTTACTATGCAGTTTCTAAAGGAAATTGTTATTTTTACTGGCCCAAAAATACACTTTACTATCCCTATCTCCATTCTTTGCTGTTTTAATTCCGTATTCCAGGCTTCCTTAGAGAAATATCACGACGATGTGTGTGATACGCTAGTATAAATCCCTGGAAGCAATTTTAAAGGCAACTACCTAAATATTCCATTATCTGGAAAACTTTTCCTCAGATAGTTTATGCCGTCTACAAGTTGGTCCGAAATACGCCTTAACAAACTGTGATTAAATCCTATTAGGTATTCTGTGTTTCAGGCAGTAACATAAAATAATAATTATAATTCCGAATTGCCAAAATGCTTTCTATTTTCCGTTACTTAATTTCAAAAGTTTTAATGTATAGTTGGGATAATTCTTATATCAGAATTTTCCCACAAGAACATCCATATAATAGAGGTCATATCAAATCAAAAATTTGTCAATTACTTTTAAAATCAAGTATAATGTCATGTAATTTTAGAATATCTAGTGCATAGGTTCTCTAAATTTATCAATTTAAAGAAAGGTGCCAAAAACCTGCACTTTCTTTTTTTTAATCGTCTTACTAACTAGTAAATATGTAAAGATAAGTATTATATATCTTTCCATATTTATTATGAAAAATTTCCATAAAGTAAGAGTTGAAACAATTTAATTTTACACTTGAGTCTCGCTAAGTGAATCAGTTGTGTTTAATGCCATATAAATTCAATAAACACAATTTAATATAATTTTAAGTAAATGGAAAAATGTTATTGAGTAAATGAGTTATTATTATATTTTTGTCATATTTATTGAAAACATTAAAAATATAATGACATACTCGTATCTAGCTTACTAATGAAATATTGGTAAAAATTTACTCAAAATTGAAATCTGAAAAAAAGCATATTAAAATAATAAATAAAGATGTAATACAAAGAAACTCGCCTAAAAATATGAGCTAAACCAACTCACAAACGTATCACAATGTACATAATTCATAAGTTAAAAATTGAAAAACCGTAAACAAATAGCACGCAACCAACAGACTAACAGGCAAATCTAGCAAAACAGTTTTGCTGTTAACTATTACATAACTTTTGGTACTTTCAATAAAGAACTTAAAAATCTAAGTTCGTGATCTCTTTTGTTAACATTTAGTTTGGAATAGAGTACAATTCCAATCAATAATTGTCCTTTTTTTTTCTTTTAGTTTTCCATATTGAATTTAAATGAAATTGTGCTGAAACTGTAATAAAATACAAAATGTTATTCAAGCGCTCCAAAGAAACGAAGAAACTATATTAGAATCAGCAACTACAAATCCAATTAGCACAGAAAATCTGCCTTGGAATTTGCCAGCAGTAATAAATATGAATAAAATAATTAACAATACAAAACTATTGAGCGCGTTTTATGTTTGAAAAATAAAGCAATATTTATTGTTTTCTTAGAAAGATAATTTATACAAGATTTACATTACAAAATTTTAAACAATAAATATCTACTACCGTTCATGAAAGCCAATCGATTATAACTGTTCAGAAACGTTTTTATTTAAAATACTTGAATTGTCGTTTGCCAATTAACGACACAATTAAACGTGTAATTAAAGTTATATAGTATTTATATTTGTTTTTAGTTTTAAATTATATGATAAAACGATTTTTTTTAATTAATATTTAAATATTCTACTGTTAAAGTTTCTTAGTATTTATCTTAGCCGTTTTAAATTGAAATAATTAATTGTTTCAACTCTTATTTTGTGGAATTATTCAATAGTGTATAACAACTAAACCTGGGAAATGCAATTATCTTATATCACCTTTTGAACTAAATACCTATATAATACTAACTAAATATATTGCTTAATAATTATTGGTGTTTATGACATGAAATTATTTACGTTTTTAAAAAAATCTGTCAAAATTGTTACTTGTTATTTTAATTAATTATATTTATTGCTCCGGGTTCATGACAAATATTAACAATGTGTATATATAAGTAGTTTTAACAATTGTTTTCTTGACAGGATATAAAAAATCCTTTTTTGTTTTAATAATTCGCTATTTTACTTATCAAGGTTTATGTATGTTCTCTTTACATTCGAGTTTAATACTTAATTTTAATTTTTTGTGTATTAAGTATTAAATAAATAAATGTCAATAAAATTAGCTTAGTAAACTATGTTTTTCCAATATGGATGCAAATCTACTAATTGTATACTGTTTGTTCGAATGAAAATTAATTCTTATAGTCTGTAGCTTTATATATGAAATTATTAATACCTCCTTGTAGTATTTCAGTACACAACACTTCAAACGAATGGCTAGTCGCTTTGTATCAATAATGGAAGCACCATAGGTTAAACTAATTTCTGTATCGCTTTATTTTTGTGCTTCCTAAATACATCAAATTCTATAATCACATGTTACAAAGTAAACAATGAATGCAGCTTAGAAATGACGAGCTAACAAACTCTCTAGTTGTAAAGAAAACGTATTTATAATAATAAAACTCTGTAAATTTATAATAAATAATAAATCTGTAATAATAAAACTCCAAATTAGGAGTCAAGTTTTATTATTATAATTCAATTTCTAATTATGATGACTGCTATCATAACATTGTAATGATAATAACGGTAATTATAATCAAAAGAAAAATCTGAAATGTGGAATACAAAGTGATTAGGTTACAAGTGTGATTTGTTTGTAATAAGAGCCTGTGAAGATATTTTTAGGCAACTTTATTAGACGTGATGTGGTAGTAACTCGTCTCAGAGTCACACATTAAAAAAATAACTATACATACATATACAGGGTAGTACGAAATAAAATTAATGGAATAAGCAATAGTTGAATTTTCTTGAACTGAAACGATTAAAATTTATTTTTGAAATACATTATTTTGTCCACAATTGATAAATCGCCACTTCCAACAAAGAACATCTGGTTCAGTCAAATTTTTAGTAGACACGAAAAAGTGATAAATAAATAAAATAAATAATAAAATGTTATGCGAATAACATTTTACTTGCGCTACTCGAGTGCTGATACGTGACCTGGAAACTCTAGGCGCCTTAAAATATTCTTAGTAACCTTTTCAATAAACATAAAACTGTTTATGAAAGTGTAGGAAACTTAGCTACCTAAATTTTCTACCAATGTGTTTTCTAAAAGTTATTTTTACAAGGCATTTTCGCATATAATAATAAGCATATATTGCTGAATTCTGTCACTATTCTCTTTTTGATATTATCTGTGTTGAAACAAAACTTTGGCAAAAATGTATTTCACTGTTTTAAAGATATTCTATTTTTTTAATTAGTATGAAAGAAAAGTATTGTTAAAAAAATCTAACAGTCTCTAAAAGAAAAAAAATAATGTTCAAACAACCAGGATTATCTAATTTAATCAAGAAGAAATTGAAATTAAGCGTAAACTTATAAAATGTGGCAGAGAACTTAAGTACCCCAAGAAAAACCACCCTTATATAAAGTAAGCGCATAATTAAGAATATTATTAGATGACTACAAAAATGAAAATCAAATAAATTTAGTAAAATCTTTGAGTTCCAATTGGATAAATACATGGAAGAAAATGGTCATAAAATACTAAGGTCTCCTCTTTATCATTGACAATATAATACAATAGAGATGGTGATGTCATACTGCAAACGGTTTTATCACAAAAAAATTGTGAAAACAAAATGAATACCTTTAGAATATTGCGTTTTTTCTGAATGACAGGTAAAAACACTAATAAGTTATCTACCTGTTATTACATTAGGGATCTATTATTATTACAACATGATACCATTAGAGTAAATTCTCTTTCATGATTCATTCTTAATTTTTTTCCCATTCTGTTATTTTTACCACTACTAAAAAAAAAGTTGCCATTACAAAAAACAGTTCATTAATTGTGAGTAAACTTTACTTTGTTTGGCAAATTTTTAACACTGATTTTAGCGGTCGAAATGCCCAAAGGCCACAAAGTTATAGTAATAAATTATTGAAACCAAAACTGTAAAGCTAATATAATTTACCTTGACTGCTTGCTGAAGTTAAGTAGACGTTAATTACAGCTCCAACAAGTTTTGTTTGCTTAATTTTATTCGTGCAATTTATATATATTTTCGTTAATGTTTTTGGAGGTACGAAAATTAGTGGGAGAATACGAAAATGAAGACATAAAATAGGGATTTACTCGAAGAAATGTGGCTTCTACTTACTCGAGATCTTTGTCTTAATCTCCTTTTTATGCAAACAATAAAATAAAAACAGGAAAGAAATCTTTCTTACCAAAACGGATGCTTTTATTAACATGAAAATAAATTTATGAAAGCATCATCAAAAGCAAGTGAAGTGATGAAACCAACTAAAGGTCTAAAGTGACTTCAGTCATTTATAAGATATTTTTTGCACTTTTTAGACTAATAAATATATTTACATAAAACACCTAAGTATTGACTAAAATTGATATTGATTTTTCAGATTTTGATTGATTTTCATAAATTACGAGTATATTTATTGTTTACTAAAAAATTGTTAGGTATTTTTTCTATGAACGTTACTACAGATATTAAAAGTATTACCTTTAAATAAATTATTATAATAGTGATATATAAAAAGTGAATACAGAAAAATGTTTGTTAATTTTTAAAAATTATGACAATATAGCAAACCCTTACGTTTCGATGCCATTTTCTCTATAATTGATCTGTTAATTTTTGACGCAGAGGTTCTTATTTTCGTGTGAATTCGATGCTAAATATTTCAAAGAAATAACACTACCACAAAAAAGCCATCAATTTTTTTTTTATCCTTTATAAAATTCATTAGATTTTCCTGCGTATATCTCAACTTGATGTTAATATGAAAAATTATAATGAAAAAATATCAAATAAAGATTAAGGCAACCAGAAAAAGGTTGAGCTATATTGAAGCACTCGACGGACTGGCTTGAATAACAAGTACAAAGGCAGACAGTATCTGATGGAACTTAATTTAAATTTCAAATTTCCACTGGCTTAAATGCCATGTCTTCGAATCTCGAATTAAAAAATAGAGCCATTAGCTTTCCCAGTTGCACAGAAAATCTCTCGCTTTAATAATATACTTCGGAGGTTAAATGCTTTGGCTTTTTATCTTTTACATTTTTTACCGAAAAGAAATCCAGCAAATATATTAAGAGATTCATAAATAAAAATCCTCATACATAAAAATTTAACGAAAAAGTTGCATTTTAATAAAACATGGTGTTTAATTAATGACTTGGCTTATTATAAAATAAAACAAAAATTATTTTGACCTAATAGTTCTCTTGCGATAATGCAAATAATTTTGTTTTAGTCGTAGAACTACAGCAAAGACTTTTATTTTTTTATACAATATATTGGCATTGGACTTTCGGAGTTTAGCAGACCACTAACGAGTACATTAAGGTGTGATATTATTTTTTTTATACTTATCTTTGTATCTTCTGATTTCACTTTTAAATAATAGAACTTGTACATATGTAACTATTATTTCAATAGTATGGTAAATATACGTAGCCAGTACTGGCAACTCTACTATTATTCGTAGTGTTTTATTTTAAAATATTTGCAGTATTTCCAAGGTGAAGTTACTGACCAAGCTCCAAATTTAGACGTCACAAGTCGTAAATTCCTACATATGAGTCAATTTTAGTTTAAGTTTAGTCCATGTTGTATTCTTCTAAAAAATATGTGTTTTCATCAAACAGAGTCTAAAATATTTCTCTACAATCCTTTAAAATGCTACAATTGAACACTACTTACTGTCGATTAATATTTTTAGTACACTCACAATTTGCACGAAATTTAATTTTTCTAATTTAAAGTATAACTGAGATATTCATTTTTTTTTTTAATTTAAAACCCCATTTTCAAGGCCTATAATTTCTTATAGATGCAACTTAATATATAGGTAAGTTGAATTAAATCAGGTTCTCCTACATGCTCCTGCTTTGAGTCCGTTCTTAAACGAATCACCCTGTAAAGAGCAAAGTTTAAAAAAGTATGGCTTATCAAAGTAATGAATCAATTTTAGATGATTTATCACACAATTGTGATTTAATGATTATAGTAATAAGTAGATGTTTATGCCCTGAGGATGATGATCTTACAAACCCGAGGGCCTTTACTTAAAAATTTAAAAGTGATTTTTGCTCACTGTTACGATACCTTCTTATATGTTTTATTTATACTTGGCAAAAAGTTGATGTCTGTTAAAAACTGTCTTTTCCAATATTGTAAAGTGTTCTAATATGCATAAACTTTTTGCGAAGCGTGAACAAAAAATATTAGAAAGTATCGTAACAGTGAGCAAAATTCACTTTAAATGTTTAAATAACACCTCAGTTAGAAGGAATATTTTACTCAAGTACCTTTGGTTAAATTGTTATATTTTGCATCAGGAAATCTCTAGCTACAATGTTTGTTTTTCATAGTGAGCCAGCTGGTTTCTCTTGAGAAATCCGGTAATTAACTGTGCTGCTCTGTCCGCGTAATTAATAACAATTTTAAAATAAGTGACACTCTTAAGTACTTCCTGAAAACCCTCATCAGTTTTCCAGATGACAGAGTCTTTCTCAAGGCAAGTCGAAGAGATACCAGAAGCCTCGAACAATTTCAAGGAGTCGACGGAGGCAAAATCATTAATGTCCATCATCTAATGCGACTTTACCTCAACTTTTTTCATTTATAACATTATTTAAATCAAACAAAAAATCAAACGAAAAATGGAAAAATAATAAAAACAGGTCGATTTTATAATTCATTCGAACATTAAGAGAGATTAAATTATCAGAAATCTTCAATATTTATAACTCGTTTTAAATTATTTTTGACGACTTAACTATGAGACTTAATACATTTCTGAGAATGGTATTATTATACTATATTTTATTTTAATAACAGAGTACCTAAGAGGATTACGCCGGTCATAGCCGTAACCGTAATATGAAAGGATAATTATATTTTAATGGTCACAGCGCCCACAAATAATTGATTTTTGATTTAAATAAAATTCAAGTTTGTAGAAATTCAGTTCGATAAACATGAAGAATAGTAGCCACAAAAAATTGATTTAACTTATGAGAATTCATCAGTTAAAAAATTAAAGCTAAACCACTGGTCACTCAATGAAAAGATGCTGAGTTACCCACAATAAACCAGAATAAACTTCGGAAAGTATAACATGAATTAAACTTGAAATATGCAAAAAGGGCCAAATACTAAATGCTAATTGAATCTGAAAAAATTATTTGTTGAGTCTCATAGAAGAATAAAACAAAATAGGACTTACAATAAAAACATTTTCTATTTAGGCGAAACATGGGTTAATGCAGGATATTGTATAGGAAAAGTTTGAAAAGATAAAAATATCATCACAAGATGCGTTTTTACAAGGATTTGCCGAGTGTACCTAAAACGTTGATTATTTCGAATTATATATGTTTTTACGTTTAATATGTAACATTAATAAACAAAGTAACAGTCTTAAACCAAGCGCCACTTGCCTCCAAAGTACAACTGTTTACTTTCCGGATGAAAAACTGTTCTTTTTATTTCATCCGGCGTTGATAACAGCCTTGAAAAAGGAAAGGGCAATAATGGGATAAAACAAGGACATCTCGAGCCCTCTTTTACCAAAAAATAGTACACGAGCAACAAACATAAATAGATATCTAATATGACTCGCTGACAGTATTTTTTTTATACCCTTATAACATGAAAATTGGCTATTTTGTAGAGATCCGGTCATTCGTAGAAAGTCCGGATATTATTAGACAACAATGATTGACATCTCAAATTGACGAAAATGAGATAGGAACATAAATCCTTTACGAGTGAATTATTTTTGAGATTACAATTCAAAAATGATAATCCAATAAAACTTTATCTTCAAAGTTGGGTTATTATTTTCATTTGAAAACAATACTTTATTAGCAAACAAAGTATTGTTTTTATCAGAACTTGACTAACAATCGAAATGTAATGTAAGTAAGAAAAAAGATTCAAAATTATAAATTAAAAAATAAATATAATTGAATTTTAATCAAATTTCATAATAATTGTTTCTTAACTTCATCATATTTTTTTTATTATATCTAAGTATAATTACTAATAAAAATAACTTTAATAAAATACTAACTAAATAATTTACCCTTTTTAAGGATAAACTGATTGTTAAGATCTTCTTTGTCCCTACATGAAAATATTAAGAATCACATTTGACACCATGCTCAATCTTTTAATTCTAATTTTAAATACAATTATCATTTTTTAATTATCAATTTTGTGAGTTTCAAGGTCCCACGTTGTTCGCCGATTTATGTTTCGAAATTATATCATTTATAAATGACATTCTGTTTTGTAGGTTTAAAATTAAATTAGGGCTATTTAAAATAATTGTAATATGAATTTGAGTGCCAAAAAATAAATGCCACAAAATAAACAAAATTCAATTAACAATTGAAAATGAATTAAATTTAATTCACTTTTTAACAAAAGAGCCGATTTAATGAGACACCCTCTGTACTTATTTATTTTGAATAATTTAACATATACAGTCAATGTAAATAAATGCTATTATATAAGTAAAACATTGCTTAAATAGTTTAAGTTTATTTTATTTTCCAACCAACACAATTTGGATTTTATGCACTACGAATAAATTTATCTTAATAGATATGGAGTGTCGAAATCTTCAAAAACGAAATATTTTAAATTCTAGGCCCATCTACTATTATTAGAAAAAATATTGAAGACGACCATTTTAAGGAATTCATAATAACTGTTCCGTTTACAAGAAGGATTCGAGTTGTACTTCTCTTTTTGTTAAACTTAAGGTTTAATTAAAATTATGTCTGCACGGACATTTGTTTTATTTGCTAATGTTCCACACAAACAGAAAAAAATAACCATCTAAAATATTCATTTAAAAAGCATGACACAAATAAAATTATTTGCAGCTGCTTCTTCTGGTAAAACTGATGGATCATCTTCGTAACATTTCTCTATAATAGCATCAACTTTTTTACTGTCATTAAAAGCCAACATTAAATCATTTCTCATTCCTTCTTTATCAACTCTTCCTTGTGCATTGATGGTTCCTAATTTTTTTAGCAAGCACAGAATAAATTTTGCTTCGTCGCTTGTTTTCTGGGGAACTGTACTTTTGGCATCTTCTTTAGAAAAATGTGTTGCAGGATCCTTGCGACATTCTGTCAAGGCCTTGTTTACACGTGCTTTATAAGCCTCATTAAATTCGTTAGAAAGCTAAAAACGAGAAGACACCGTTCAAAACATGAAACATGGTATTTTACGTGATTTAGAGCCAGTTTATTAAAAAAATCGGTTGGCCACAGCCATAGATCATTTATAATTTTACACGTAAATGTTGATAATAGAAAAAAAGCAAGTGTGGCTTTCGACCAATTTGAAGTATATAAATAACAGCTTCTATGAGTAACATAAAAATTTTTAACAAATTTTTATTTGTCGTCCCAGGTTTATTGTATTGATTTCGAATTAAATATATTCATTTGTTTTCAAATTATTACAAAGTTAAAAAAATGACTTCTTAGTTTTAATGCTCTGCATCATGTCTACTAATAACATTTTACTAGGAAAGCATTTTTATGTTAAAACACCTATTTTAATTCCTTATTTCTTCAAAACTTAATGGTAGGTATATAATATAATCTAATAATATTAGAACTGACTAGAAACGCGTAAAAAATCATGTTTCTATAAAACCAAACAAAGACTTAAATTATAGCATTGTTTAGAAATACAATACAAAGAAAATTATACAGATGTTTATGTAAAACATATATTTCTATTTTTCGGTACTTACCACTATAGTAAACACACAAACTAATAATATATATAATATGATATTCATGGTAAAATGGTATCTAAATGTTACAAACTTATACGTATCGTCTTTCATATATACGTGTTTATCTACAACGTAATATATGTATGTTTTTCATTAACAGAGAAAATTTAATAAACATGACATTTTGCATACTGCTGCAATTAAAATCTTAGTTGTTATGTTATATTATAATATATAAACATTGCCTGAATTTTATAAACGTTCTTGCAATTAATTTGTTTAGAGCAGGTAGAATAGAGATTATGTGGTAAAAAATATAAATACTTAAGCGAACATTTTTAAAAAACGTTCTTGAAATGAAATCTAACTGGTTACAACCCTACCAAGAAAATATTTGATAATTTAAACTATTTCGTTGAAAAACCATCTAAATTTATTCTTTATTTATGCCCTGATCCATTCACTAATATCTTCCAATATTTTTTAATAAATGACGTGCCAATGTAAAGAATGCAATTTTTTTCCAGGATTTTTACTTTTTTATTAGTCGTTTTCAGATTTTCTATTAAATTGATGCCAAATATTCTATTTCTCTTTTATGACCAAATGTTTCACTTTTTTTTCTGATTCTTTTTTTGTATTATCCTTGTAGTTTTTTATTTGTCTTAACTACTATTTTTTTTAAAAGTAGCATATTATTTTTATGTCTACTACATGATTTGTATCGTTTTTTATATTATTTTTAATTTATGCTTCTTCTATTCAATATTTAGCTCTGTAGGATTTTAGAGGAATATTATTTTTCTTGTTTCTCTATTTGATGTTGATTTCCTGTTTTATAGCTGCACTAGTCTCTATAAATGTATTTCTTTATTGATTTTTTTTTTAGTTAAACTTTTAGTTCAACAGTGTACTTGCGAATATCTTTGGATTTAGACAAATGGGCAGCTATGAATTACTTTTCTATAGATTTATTCGCTTTATTCTAGTTAGTTTGTTCTCTATAATTCACTATTAAAATACAAACAATTAATTTATTGACCACAGTTTTTGTTCGTACAAAATTTGCAATGGAAAATGAAAACTCACTGCCGGCAATCATCGTTTGATCTTTAGCCGTGGAAAATAAATTCATCACCAGCTGAATGGGCCAAGTCAATTAGAAATAAAGCGCTTTATCGTTTGTTGAACGTTTACATTTTCCGCTGAAATTTTTCACTGCCTAAAATTGACGTCGGATTTCATAATAAATATTGTCACCCGTGAAATTTAAGTTCGTAACACGTTTATATCACACTTCCAGCCTCATAAAGTTCCCGCTCAACTTTTATTTGCCAATTCTATAAAATCTTTAGATGTCATGTAATTAAGTTTTGATAGGACGTAAAAAACTAACAAAGCTATTCCATCTAATTAGAACCGAAAAAATAAAACTCAAATAATAACTCTTTTAAATTCTTAGATTATTACAATTAAAGTTTTTGAAAATTGATTAGAGTCTTAACAGCTTTTCACACTTCTTCGAAGTTTTTTAAAATACCGTCGTAGTTTCATAAAATATTTGAATGGTCTTCCAATTACAATAATTTGAATTATGTTGAATAGGCTTGAGAACCATTGGTAGATATATTTTAAATTTTTTTTATAGATATACAACGGAAAAAAATACACAAGTGTTTAAAAAGTTAATTTATACTTTTAAAAGTAGTTGAGAAAATTGAAGTAGCTTAAGCTCGAAAGATAAATGTTTATGAGGAACCTAAAATATTAATCAAGTTTAAATGAGCTTAAGAAAGATACTTGACAGGCTTAGAAATCTTGAAAAAATTTATAAACCATCTTAATGCTGTTTGAAATTTTCGTATAAGAATTAGTAAGGCTTAATGAAGGTAACATAAAAATATCAAGTAGTTTGAGTAAAATAAGAAATGTAACAAACAAATAAAAATAGTTTGAAAAAAGCTTTATGAAACCAACGACCCTAAAAATAATTTGATCAGCATTTTGAAGCTCGAAGTACAAATTAACTTAAAATTAATTGAGCTATTTAATTAATCTTAAGACTTAGACATTATACAACTTCAAAAAATAAAAACATTTTGACAGGTTTTAAAGAAACCTAATAAAAATTGGTTTTAAAATATTTAATTAAGCTATAGCTTAACAAGACAAAAAATATATTGTATATCTCTAAAAAAATAAATAGTATTAATAAGCCTAAGGATAGGTAACAGTTTAATCTCAAGCTTACTAAAAGTTTGAGAAAACTAAGAAAAGCTTGGAAAATCTATGACTTCATAGAATATTTTAATACTAAAATAAACTTAAAATAACCTGAAAAAGCCGGAAATATTTCAAAATCCCTAAACAAACTTGCTCAAGTTAGAAAAAGTTCAACTAAACTTAAAATAGTGTAAAGAAATAAAGCAAGTTTAAAACAGCTTAAAATAGTTTACGAAAGCTTTTTGTGAGTCTGAAAAATCTTAAAAACCAATCTAAAGCATTTTAATAATGTTTAAAAATTAGTAAATAAGGTTCAACAAAATTTGAGACATTTTGAAATAAGTATGTGCCTACTTTTAAAAAACCCAAAATTACTCAAAAAAGCTTAAACAGGCTTGGAAAGCTTCGGATAGCTTGAAACATTTTAACAGTTTAAAAATGGTGTGTTCTTTTTTAATGTATTTCATATTTATTTTTTACTTCAAATAATTTTATATGATTTATCACGTTATAAATGACAATAACTACGTTGAATTTGGACCTAATGGTTTCTATTTAGCGATAATTATTCATTTTCAATAAACACTACAACAAAGCCGAAATCTTATTGTTCCGTAGTGACAAATGCAGTGGAAGTTGACACGAACTAACTTTGGCAAATTAAATTTGAGACAAGCACATTTGTTTGAATACATTTTTCGATTGAAAATGGCAACTCGGTTGCGCCTTAATGGGAAAACTTTTCGCAACTGTGTAATTCCCTTACTTTTCGGATTGGTACAGTGTCGACATAGATTGAGTGATAAATTACGTTAGTCGAGATAGAGGTTCGTCCAAATTCCCAAATTTATCCATAATTGCTTTCTAGTCGTGACTTTAACCTAACACCAGCTTGATGAGATCAAATGCTGAATAGTTAGAGATAACTAACAGAATAATTCACATTTATGCTAATATTCGAAACCTCGCAGCATGTGCCTTACACTCTGCAATCCTAAAAGAAAGATCAATTCGTTTTCTACCTAATTTATGATTTAAAAAGAAAATTCCGAAATTTACATCATTTACAAGATATTTTGTTTCGTACATAATTCCTAAATGTATAGATTATAAATCAATAAATATTTCAATACTTTGTTAGAGAAAATAATGTTTTATTTATTCTTAAAATCTTGCGCTTTTATTGGAACACCCTTTATAACAATATAAAGTTATTTTGATGTTTGAACTTTCGATCAAGAAAAATAAATTATAAAATTTTTAACGTATTCATTCTAGAACGATGTTGAGCTACATAAATATTAAAATAGTTAACATTATTGCCGCTTTTTGGGAAAAAAACATATCGTAACAGATTGATTTGTTTTTTATGGTCTTAATATTTTTGTTCGCAAAAGATTTAAAAGGCAGTAAAATAAAAATTAGAAAAAATATAATACACGTTACTGATTTATAGGGCAATTGTTTAGAACGTACTTAACGGTAATCGTAAAAAATGACGAGTGTAAAATACAGAAATAACATTAATATTAAACGAAATTGTTACTTCTGTTATGTATTTTTGAATTGTTCTAAAATGAATTCGATTTTATTACGTTCAGAAAAATTATTTCTTGAGAACTTCCAATTCAGTAAATTTGTCAAAACGTAAAGCATGTCGAGTGTTTCCAAAAATAAGTGCTGATGTAACAGAGATATTAGAATTCCTTCCTAGTTTTACTTATAGATTGGAATTATTTCGTAAAAATAAACCATGATCCATTCAAATTTGAAACATTTTTTACAAACTTGTGATAATCAGTATTCATTCTAGTGTCAATTATATGTATAGTATTATTATAAACTTAGACAAGACAATTTCAATTGGAAATAGTTGCGTTTTAAAAACCTAACAGTGACTAAATAAGAATTTAGAAGAATTATCTACGTCCAATAAAAATGAGGCTAATAAAAAATTTGTGACCGAATTAAATTTTGATGTATTAATTGTATAAATGTACAAATTTTATTATATAAATAAATTATAATTTAATTTATTTTACATATATTATAAATTGATATTTGAGTTTCTGGTAGACCACGAAATAATCTTACTCAGGGGTAGTTCAAAGATTTTACTAATTTATCGGAAAGTTGGGTTGGAGTCAAATCAATGCGAAATCAATTTATTGTGAATAAAGAAGACTATCAATGTGTTTGAAAAGTGCACAATGATTAAAGTTAATATTCAAAGGTAACTGAACAATTTTTTTTATTTCTCTAAAGTTATACCATAATTGTTGTCAAAAAAAAACTATTCCTAACCTTAAATGTATGGTTGCAACCTTTAAATTAATATAATATAACAAACATTAATTATTATTACATATAATGAAATATGTTGATATAAAAAAAATAAAAAAATGTTTATAAATTGTTCATATTTAAATCAAATTGTCAAAGTTAATGAATCAAACTAAATATTCTTTCTTACACACACTGAAGTTTGTAACATTTGGTTATCGGTGCAGAAGTAATACCACCCACACGACAGTTATAGTCTTTTACGATTATGTGGTAAGATTTATCTTTTTTGATTTGATTTAATGCAAAATAAACGGCTTTATTATTCAACGATTTGAAAATACTTATATCTAGGGAGAATGTTCTATAATCAGAATTATCATTATCAGTTTTCAAGTTCTAAGGTATCGCTGTCCTTCTAGTTCCACATGTCAAAGTGACTTCTGTTTTTAACCTTCTTAATAACGATAAATTACTAAAATAATTGTCAACGTAAACTTGTAAACTGAATGTATTTTCTTTATGAATTATGTATAAATTAGTTTGGAAAACTATATTGTCAATGGTTTTCTGTCCTAGCACAATAAGAAACTAATCTGTAAATGTATTACAATGAGCAAAGTTTATCTCAACTGGGCCTTCAGGATGATTATATTCGTCAATTTTTTTTCACTGTCTGTCAATGAGCTGTTCCTTTTGTTTATCTTCTAATACTTTATTTTTTCGCTTTTTTCATACCATTGTTCCAAATTTTCGGTTTAGTACTAAACATTACTTTTTATTTATTGTACCACCGAGATTTATTTATTTGTTACTTTGATATTCATTATGGCTTCATTTTCCAGTGGTAGTTTTGCCAATTCTATAGCAACTTGCTCTAGTGCTTAAAGCAGTTCTTTATCTATTCAACATTCTGGACGTCTTCTTTCCAGAATATTGTCATTAAAAAACAAACTTGAAAATAAGATATTTTCTTACATCTGTTTACCAGTATCCATTTCAGACCCTCACTTTATAAATAGAAATACATAAACATAGTAATTAACGCGATTGAACGACTCTCACCATTAACTTTTATGAACTAAAAAGTCATTTCCACTTACCTAATACGTGCCATTTGTAATATTTTTAGCCACAAAACAATAGATAAACAAACAAAACAATACATCCATCGACTTGATATTCGATAAGTTTCTATATAACGAATTTAAAATTTAATGGTGCACATAGGGTTAATATTAAAGATTATTCTAATTACCTATTTTACATACATTTTTGTGAACTACAAGTTTATCAACTATGAGTTGACATTTTAAACATCCCGCGTTGATGTAATGTTGCCACCCTGCTACTTATTAAAGGGTTATGCCGAAGAAATTGAAATATTCCTATAATATATTTTGCCAATATCAAAAGATTCTTTACTAATATAAAGAGAAAATCATGGTTTTTCAATAACAAAAACCATTTTTTTGTAATGTGATAAATGTCGTTTATAATTTGATAGGTTGCATTAAGGTCACTGAAAATAGCGTTGGAGATGAAAAGTTTGCATCTGCTTACGTTTCATTGCATTTCTAGATATTCTTCTAGTAAGATCGTACTTTTTCTGAAAGATTTCTTAATTTGAGATCAGAAAATCAATATCATTAATAACTTAAAAAATATAATATTAAAATAAAACTTTCACATCCATATTTTCATCAAACCAAATTAAATAACATAAAAATATACTTAACAAAAACAACTACCCTGATAATTTTCTATTTGTTGTGTATTTATTTATTTAATATTTTAATGTAATTCTTTTAAGAAATTATTTATGTGAATATACAATATGTCCCCCTAAGTTGGAATCATATGGAAAACTTTTTTATTATTAATTTTAGGAAAAAAAGTTATTCTTCATAAAAAGTTGTGCATTATCTAAAACCTAGAATACAGTCATCAAATATCAATTTTTTTCAGTGGTATACGAGGTTTGTCAAAAAATATGAATGTTACTCAAGAGTAAAGTACCTTTAAATTTGACAATATCGAAAAATGTTACTAAAAAAAGTTGATTAGAATTAAAAATTACGTTTAAATGTGCAAGTACATCCATTTAAATTAAAACTTCAGATTTTATTTTTTACTAATATTTCTATTTTGAATGAACATTTATCTCTTGTGATTACGAAACACATGATAACCTTTTAGTTTTTCGATGTTTTCTAATAATTTTGCAATTAAAACGCGTAATAAGTGCACTACAGTTAAATTTGCATTATTGTAGACATACGTTTTAAAAATAATTTTATTAATGTATATGGATGTACTTGCATATTTAAACGTAATTTTTAATTCTGCTCAACTTTTTTTAGTAACATTTTTCGATATTGTCAAATTTAAAGGTACTTTACTCAAGAGTAAAACTAATATTTGCTGACAAACCTCGTATACCACTGAAAAAATTTGATATTTGATGACTGTATTCTAGGTTTTAGATAATGCAGAACTTTTTATGAAGAATAACTTTTTTTCCTAAAATTAATAATAAAAAAGTTTTCCATATGATTCCAAATTAGGGGGACATATTGTATATCTTAGATATTATTTTTTTAAATATACTTTTTTTAAACTAATCGTCAATTTATAAAATATTTACGTTTAGTTTAAAATAAAAATCGTTGCAAAATATTAAGCGACAATATTTTTTTGATTTAATTTAAAAGAATGAATAATTTATGTAGTGTATTTTAAAAACAAACAATAACGAAATTTGTAAATGCCTATTGTTTTCCAATTTTTAGGCACCTAAAGATAAACTAATTCAGGTCGAAATGTTGGCAAATACAATCTTTTCATCTCCAACGCTGTTTTCATAGACCAAAATCCAATCTAACCATCTTCATATAATTACTGAGCTCAAAAACCAAAAAGCAAATCGTTTACAATGTTACTAGAGCCATTTCTCAAAGTCAAAAGCTACCTTTGTCAATGTAAAAGGAGATGTTTTTCAATTCCGCAATCGAATTAGACGAATAAAAAAAGAATCTAAATGTTCACGTATTGAACCTATTTAACGATTAATAAATAACTCACCATGCTTCTAAATCCGGGCAAGGATTGTCCATATTCCCTCGCCCAAAGCACGGGAATCCCAGCGTGTTTGGCTGTAATCGAAACGGTAAAAGCAGCCGGCGAATGACCAATAATCAAAACAGCAACGACTCGTTTCGCTTCCAACTTCTCGCAAATACCCTCGAGAAGAACGGCACTAAAATTACCGTTTTCCGGCAGATCGATCACAACGGTCTCTAGGCTGATATTGAAACCGATTTTACCGCTCTTTCCCATCAAATAATTCGAGGTGATATTCATGATAGTTTTGTTGAATGCTCTAGAATAACCCTGGGTGCTGGGGGTGGCCGCTATAGCAAAGTAAACGCGCCCTTTCAACGGACGATGGTCTTCTCCTCGCAAAGTGCTCAGCAATAGACAGAATTGTATGATTATTATCTTGGTTAGGTTATCTGGAAGCAACATTTTGGGTAAGGGAAGGGTTTTCACGATTTTTTTTGGAGAAGTGTCATACTAGATTTTGGGGCATGCGGCGCTTTAGGTCGGGCATTATCG
Source organism: Hermaeophaga mercurialis (assembly GCA_951812935.1). Lineage (NCBI taxonomy): Eukaryota > Metazoa > Arthropoda > Insecta > Coleoptera > Chrysomelidae > Hermaeophaga > Hermaeophaga mercurialis. Next base: position 47,302,255 of record OX638360.1, read on the forward strand.
TATCGAGGTCGATGATTAAGATTAGTGATTTAGACATTGTTTTTTTGAGATTAGGAAACGAATTATTGCTTCGGTTGCTAGGAATAAGGCGACAGAGGGAGATTTATTTGAATTTTACTTTGTTGTAAATAGGGTGCCTCCTTTTTGGAACAGTCATTTTCTTTGGAGGATCAGCGAAAGGTCCAACATCTGGAAAAATAATAAATATTAGTTTCAAATTATGCTCTATAGTAGTTACTATATACAGTATGTCCCCCTAAGTTGGAATCATATGGAAAACTTTTTTATTATTAATTTTAGGAAAAAAAGTTATTCTTCATAAAAAGTTCTGCATTATCTAAAACCTAGAATACAGTCATCAAATATCAAATTTTTTCAGTGGTATACGAGGTTTGTCAAAAAATATGAGTTTTACTCAAGAGTAAAGTACCTTTAAATTTGACAATATCGTAGAATGTTACTAAAAAAGTTGATCAGAATGAAAAATTACGTTTAAATATGCAAGTACATCCATTTACATTAATAAAATTATTTTTAAAACGTATGTCTACAATAATGCAAATTTAACTGTAGTGCACTTATTACGCGTTTTAATTGCAAAATTATTAGAAAACATCGAAAAACTAAAAGGTTATCATGTGTTTCGTAATCACAAGAGACAAATGTTCATTCAAAATAGAAATATTAGTAAAAAATAAAATAATCTGAAGTTTTCATTTAAATGGATGTACTTGCATATTTAAACGTAATTTTTAATTCTGATCAACTTTTTTTAGTAACGTTTTTCGATATTGTCAAATTTAAAGGTACTTTACTCTTGAGTAAAACTCATATTTTTTGACAAACCTCGTATACCACTGAAAAAATTTGTTATTTGATGACTGTATTCTAGGTTTTAGATAATGCAGAACTTTTTATGAAGAATAACGTTTTTTCCTAAAATTAATAATAAAAAAGTTTTCCATATGATTCCAACTTAGGGGCACATACTGTATTTATAAATAAAAATAAAATAAAATAATTGTTAATAAATAAATCTTAATTTTTTTACTATAAGACATTATCTATAAAATTCGTCTTCTTATCTAAATAAATCTCGCTTTCGTCAAAAAGATTACGTTAAATCTTTACCAAGAGAAAACTTGCAAAAGTTTTATTTACAGGTGTAGGCTTCTATAAAATTTATTGAGGACGTGGGAACGTATACCGAAAGTTTCGAGAACCTGATTATTTTATAAGCTGCGAAGGTTCAACACCAAAGATCAAAGTTCGTCTTGCGGAGGTTCGTAAAAATATAACAGTTAAAAGGGTGTGAAATGAGAGAAATTGAAATTGCAAAGGTCAAGTATTTAACTTTTGATATCATCCCGGATTCCTCATTTATCGATAGCAGCAGGGAAGCAATATAAAGTAAAAAGTCCCCTATTTTTTGAATGATTGAAAATTTTGTTTTATATTCGATATATAGTAAAATTTATATCATATAAAACGAGAATGGGGTTTAATTATGTACAATATTGTTGCCATACCAGAAATGACTGAAATAATTAAAATTATCGATTCTTACTAATTAATTGTTAATTAAAAATATCATATGCCTAAATAAATAACTCTTAAAATAATAGAAATAGTTTTGTTTCACATTTTTCACCACTAATAAAGGTCTCAAACGAAACATTTAGAAAATTAAGCGAATTAGACCTTTTAGCAATAATTAATTAGATAAATATTATTCACAAAGTAATAATTCCCTCTTCTTTATACAGGATGTTTCATTGAGAAAGGGTCTAACTTAAACTGTAGATGGTCGTCACTTTGGTGGTTCCAAATAATCTCTACTAATTGGATCTTTCACCCTCTGTTACTGAGGAAGTTTTATCAATTTGGCTTATTTTTGCGGAGCTCATAACTTCCGAATTACTGCGTATATTATTTTGATATTTGGTACGCGTAATAACCATTGTTTGGAATATTTATTACAAAAAGAAAATCCAGGGGCGGCTTCAAAAAAAAACGTCTTTCCCAAAAACACCCTTAGTCGATGTTTCTTATAATTCGAATTAACAAAAAAAAACTGAATCTATTGATCTATTTTTTATTTTTCCGCAGACAATTGTGCTACCAAAATTTTCCTTCAAACTATAATTAATTACCATTTGGGGGTTTGTTATTGCAAATATTTCCTCACCAATATTCACAGCAATTGACAAATTTGTTTTTTTGTTTCACGTTAACGTACACAAGTATACAGTAAATTTGACCTTTAGCAAGTAACACAATTGTTTCCTAAATGTTATATAGAGTGTAAACTCAGGATTTGCTGACCAAAGTCTGTTTTATCGAGGGTCTTAATCCGATATCTTCCCTTGAGAAATTATCCAAAAGGGATATTTGGGGTTTGTCGAAGCGGAAAGCAAATGTTACTAACCTCTAATCGTCCAAATGTGCGAATTTAACCTAATAACAAAACAGTATGAACGAATTATTCAAATAAAATAAATTTTGGATCTTTCTAAAAGATTTCTTGAGAGTCTCCAAATGTCTAATTAAATTAATCTCGCACTTGCGTCAAGATGTCGAAATTCTGTATTTAAAAGTTTCCAAGTGTCTCTAAATTCGCTTCAAGCTCAAATAAGCTTATCTCTTATCTCTTCTACGAGTCGTTGTCCCAGACGAAAACTGTGTTTGCAAACATTTGATGTAGAAAAAATATCGTAGAAGTTCTACGCCGTATGGCACCGCTGTTGTAGGGTTAAATTGGATTTTCTACGGCCCAAATGCAAATGTTTTTCAACGTTTTGTTCTTTTTCGCCTCGACAATAAAACGTTGAATGCATTTCATTTTAATTGTAATAGGCACTGATACACCTAAAACTAAGTGTTTATTTTTGAAAATGACGATTACGGGGGAGTTTAATATTTTTACATAGTTACATAAAATAAAAACAAGTTACGATAAAATTGTGAAATAAATAAATATTATGGTATTTCATATTTTTCAACCGTATGTATCAATAAACCTATGTTTTTTTTAAAAATAGCTCCAAAGTAATACATACACATAAAATTAGAATCAAGACGGTTCTTATATACAGTATGTCCCCCTAAGTTGGAATCACATGGAAAAATTTTTTATTATTAATTTTAGGAAAAAAAGTTATTCTTCATAAAAAGTTCTGCATTATCTAAAACCTAGAATACAGTCATCAAATATCACATTTTTTCAGTGGTATACCAGGTTTGTCAAAAAATATGAGTTTTACTCAAGAGTAAAGTACCTTTAAATTTGGTAATACCAAGAGTAACGAAAGGTCAATGGTCACTCTAAAACTACACACGAATACTTGTATAATGTATAATGTATAATTTGTAACTGAGAACTCACTGTAAAACATTTATTATTAGAATTTATATTATACACATTGCAAAGACAACAATGTAATCTTCCAAACCCTACTGGGAAAAGATGACAATGTGGATAATGTTTATAAATGATTGTGTATTACTTCTATCCTTAAAAAATTGTAAACCAATTAAACCAATATGGTAGATGCGAGAAAAAAACGTTTTTTAAATATCAAGAAGTTATAGTCCAATAACATATTGTAATAATTTTTAATAATAAGTTGATAATATGTTAATTCTTTTTTACTTTAAAACGAAATTCAATAGTTATTGATGAAAAAAAGTAACAAAATTGTCGATTAAATTAAAAGATTTTAACAGAAATAAACTTGAACTATTTTGTAATAGAGAAAAATAAAAAAACTGTGTGTCTGTTATGTAACCAGATTGTAGCATTTATAAACGAATGCAATATTAAACGACATTACGATACCAATCACAATACATACGACTAAATCACTAAAGACTCAAAATAAAAAAAACACTAGAAACGTTTCAGAAACAAATATCTACAGAATAAACTGTTTTTAAAAATCTTTTGCACACAAAGAAGCATCAGTTTTTTTAGCTCACTATGTAAAAGCGCAAGAAATTGTTTAAAGAAGTAAACCATTTAAATCTAAACCAATATATGCTGAAATTAGTTAAAATAATTGATAAAAAAAAATCTAAATTTAATTTAATAAGTATATCAAAAACGGCAATTGCTTCAATAGTTAGCGATAAGAACAGGTAAAAAAAAGTTTTTTAAATTTATCGCTTGTTTACCAGCACTTCATGAAAATTCTTGTATCAACGATACTACTCAATTTTTGATATTCATTTGCGCTAATATACAAGATTATAATGTAATTGAAGAGCTATTAGCACTTGCAAGTCTCAAAGGAACACAAGAGTAGTTGACATATTTGTAGCACTTGATACCTATAATGCAAATTTAAATTTATTAGCTGAAATTACTACAGATGGAAATACAAGTATGAGTGAAGTTAAATAAGAAGTTGTCGCTCTATTATAGAAAAATATATTTGCATGTACTGAGAATAATTTTATTCATTATCATTGCTCTCTACATCAAGAAGTTTTTACTGGACATGTTTTACAAAGGAATCATGTCATGAATGTGGTTGTTACTAACATTTTTTTTTAAACTAGACCATATAACAATCGATATTTTCACTTATTATTAAAAGAATTTTAATTCTTCAACTCTTCGGTGGTTTAATAAATATTCAACTATATAAAGATTTTTCATCTTACGCAAAGAGATCTGCAATTTTTTTACCCAAAAGGAAAAATACATTTCAGAATTATGTGACATTTATTGAATGTGTGGTTTAGTTTTCCTTGTGAACGTTACAGGTGTCTTTTATGAGTTAAATTCAAAACTGAAGGGTAAGAGTAAATTTGCTTATCTTCTGTATAAACATGTTAAGGTGACAGAGCGAAAAATAAAATTGAACTTAAAAAGGAAATCTATTTTATTTTACAACATATAACACGTTATCTGAGAAGTGGGTAAAGTTAACTTTATTCTACATTCAAAAAGGTACAGAACTATTTTACTTATTGTAAATGCTATAATAAAAAATTATCTGCATTTGAAGATCAATTTTCTTTTAATGCCATTAAATTAACAACTTAAGTTTATTAATTTATAAAAGAACAGTGAGATATTAAGATTTTACTGTGATAATAATTTGGATATGTTTTACAAAAAACTGTTTGGTGAAGTAGAATATTTTCAATTAATAAAACATGAATATTGAATGGCATTGTTATTTTAAAGCACATATATTTGAAAAGAAGACAAGTAAATATAAACAAACTTGCAAATTAATATATGAAAAAACTAAATTAAAATTAAAGGCAAAAACAGAAAAAATAAAGCTATCTTACGAAATTCAGGTTTGTAAAAATGAAAGGTTCCTGGGTTAATTGTTGTTCGTTAAGTAACAGGGAGTTGTTGTATGTTTATCTCCCCTGCTAGCTGAAATTATTATGAATAATTTAGAGAAAACCTATGTATTACATCCCATTTAGTTTTTTATCACAGATTAGTTGATGACTGTATAGTTTTGTTTAAAGGCTCAAAAAATGATGCTCTTTTATTCTTAGATTTTGAAAAAACTCTCTCCATCCCCGTATTAAATTTACAATTGAATTTGAAGTTAACTCTACCCTCTCGTTTCTATATCTCTTGATTTCACGTGACAATTCTAACCAAACCCTCTCTTTTGATATTTATAGGAAACCCACTACTACAGATTGCATAATTAATTTTAATTAGAACTACCCTGCATCCCACAAATTAGCTACATTTAATAGTTTTGTTCACAGAGCATTTTCAGTACCATTATATGATCTTTCTTTCGGTAAAGAAATTGATTTCATTTATTACTTGGCCTTTAAAAATCACTTCCCTCGTCATCTCATCAATTCTATTTATTGCAAATTTAAACTTTGTTTTCAAGTTTCTCAATCTACCTTCTCTTTTTCAGGTTCTCTACATTTCTGTGGCCTTATCTCCTATAAAATTCAACAGACTCAACTTATTTACAGCCTTTAAAACTAATAATAACATTTCCTCGTATATTTGCAATGGTAAAGATTCTAAACCCTTTATTTTATAAATCAGGTGTTTATAAATTAACTTCACATTGCTTGTTCCTACAACAACTACCTTTGCCTTAAATTTAATTTAGTTTTTTCATATATTAATTTGCAATTTTCTTTATATTTGCTAATATTCTAATAGGTATAGTAGTTTTTGAGACTTTATTTTGTCTATCTAATTTGTTGTGTGCCAGTGTGGCCGGTTTACAAAATTTCAACTTTATGTTTGTTGTCCTTTCCCCATTAATGGGGGGCTTTTATTTTCCACCCTTTTCTAAGGTGCACGTTTGTTACCTCGTGTTTACGTAGGTTTTGATTTTTCTAATCGTCTCCTTCAATGATGTTTCTTCTGGTTTTACCGGATACCAGATATGTAGGAGGGTGGGGTGGCTGTTGTTAAGCTCCCCTTTCCTTTTGTCTTGTTTTCTCCCTCCATATCGGAGAGTTTTTATTTCTTTCGCAAACCCTTAGGTTTGCATTATTGCCTGTATTTTTCGTTTAGTATTATAAACATTTTTCAAGCTTTACATTATATTTCGTTGATTTTGTACCACATTCATTATTTTAATTTATTTAATGTTGTATAATTCACATTCATTTTGGAAAAGATTATGAGAGTCTCGTTTTGTTTTTAATTTAACATTGTTGTTTTACCGTTTTTACTTGGTAAGTTTATTAATTTTTTTATTTTTATATAAAAATTTGTGAGGTGTTTTATAATTTTTCAAACCTGATGATGACCTTAAGTGGTCGAAACTAATTGTCGTTTATTAATAAAATTATATGTGGCTTGATTTTGAATTTTGTTGGATTTACATTAATTGTGTGAACTCTTACTTTATGGAAATTATTCATAATGAATACGGAAAGATAAATAATACTTATCTTGAATTGCCACAGTTTTCAAAAGCGTTTTTATACGTATTCAAGTCTACCTAGATTTCGATATCTGACAATACCATTTTTCAAGACTCAAGCACTTAAGAAGCAAATGCCTTCACTAAATCATGAAAAAATATCAGCCGATTTAATACTTTCTCGTTTTTCAAATACTGTTACTATTTCTGGTAATATTTGATAATATTTGGTAACTTGAGAACTAGAGATTTTTTGATATTGTATTTCATCAATGAAAATATTTGGTACAGTCAGATTATTTCTAAAAATGCTTACAAACTGCCTATATATGTGCTATAGTAATAACTAAAAAAACTAATTTGTGCATCGTAGAAAACAATTCGCAGTATACGAAATTTAACATATTTTAGCTGGGAATGTTTGTTTAAAAGAGGAAATGTACATATACATGTTTATCTGGTAATGAAAAGGATTTTTTGATAGAAAGTAGTTACGAAAAAAAATGTTTTTACAGGAAGTGTAGGCAGTCTTGAGATACACATTTTAAAATTAGTCCCAGTTATACAGTGTGTTTAGGAACACAGTGCCAGACAAAAATTTTGTTTTTTATAAAACGAACTCCCCGTATATTTTTACATTTATCAAAAATCAGATGGGATTTCAAATTTATGATCACTCTGTATCAAATATTTTTTAATATCATAGCATAGTACTTGAAAAGTTAGGATAGGAATATGTAAGACATCTAAATTCAAAAAAATATGGGTTTTTTTGAGGTGGCTGTAGATCCTTTATTAAACATAATAGACATGAAGTGTGATACATCTTTGAAATTAGCTCAGTAAAAAAATGTAAGAATATAAGGGGTGTTGCATTAAAAAAAAATTTGTCTGGCACTGAGTTCCTGAACACACTGTATATTTGGGACTAATTTTAATATGTGAATCTCAAAATTACCTTCAATACTTCAATAATAGCGGACTCTCAGTACTTCGACGCACTAATGCCGCACCCTGTATATTGTTATAATATAGATTCCAGGTTAATTAGATGTATTTCCTATTTAAGCAGTTGTCGGATGAACACATTATTCTGACGATTGTGGTTAAAACATTGTAGATAACTATGTGCTGAGGACTTCCTAGCACCTCACATGAGCAAATTGGTTTTCTACTAAACTAATTTTCAGTTGGTATCCAGAATACATAGTGCGGTTACTTAGTCTGTTAATAATTTTAATGTAATTCTTATAGTTATATACTTTTGTTGGGATATTTTGCTGTTTTGCAGAAACGACCTTTATAGCTTTATTGGTATTTTCTTTGCCATTCTCCTTTGTTTTATTTTCTTATTATTGAAAACTAATCTGTATATGTTATTACAATTTTCTCTCTAATCTGACGGAGTCTTAGTTAGTCAGTTTTTCGTTACATTTCACATCTAACTACGTGAGCTTTTATCTACACTAATGATAGGTTTTTATTGTATTCAATTGATAATAAATACGATTAGTTAGAATGATTGTAATCATGGTACCTAATTGGTATGTTTTTTATTTATTCTAATCAAATTTGGTGTCTGTGAATATCACGAAGTTTGTTTTGTCCGATTTTAATTGCAACGTATTGCTGTTCATTCTACTGAGTATATAGAAGTGTGTTCTGGGTTTAAATAGTTTGCGTTATCTTTGTTTTCGTAATACAAAGCAAATCCAGTTTTGTCATAAAGCAGTGAACCCCATTTATAATAACTTTCTTGCTCTATAATGCACTCATTGTGTTGCTTTGGGTTTTTTCAATTATAACATGTGAGAAAATTTCAAATTATTATAAACGGCTTGAAAAATTCTCATTTTGATGTATGTCTTCTTCATAATTTTTAGTATATTAAATGACTTTCCCAGTAGTGGGATTTTTTATGTATCCAATAGTTATGATGGTTACATATAGTATCAGCAATTTTTTTAGAGACAACCACGTATTTTTGTGTTCTACCAAAATTTACTTTCAATTTAGTATCATTTTCTTTATCTTACATATAAGTCCACCCTGAGAAAGACAGAATTTATTTATGCTTAATTTTTATTTCTAAACGAATATCATTTTCGTTAATAATTGAATTTTATTTTTATTTATATTTAAATATGATTTACGTTTATAATTCAGTTTAATTTTTATATATTCTCGAGTTTAATTTAAATTTATTTTTATTTTGTCTCAAATTTGTTTAATATGTAAGATCACCCAATTTCATATTATTTTCTTGAATAAATTTTAATTTTGATTTAAATTGGAAATTTTATTTCTAAGAATATCACTTTAAATATTTAACAACATTTTTTTAAATATTTTTTTTAAATACCATATCGATATTTACTAAGTAACTAACAGAATTCAGACGATATTATACAGCAGTGTATGTAAAAGTATTCACAGAAACAACTAATGTTCTCCTGAGCCAACAAAAAACATTTTCCCTAATATAGAGCCTTACTGATTTCCGAATATCTGAAAATAAAAAAGCACTTATGGCCGCAAAACACCAATTACCATTCTACTAAATTCAGCTCTATGCTGATTGGGATATAAATAAAAAAAAATACCAAAATTTACCTCTCCAACTTCGGACAGATATATGTGGTTTATGCACAATGAAGATTCATCACATTTTTGATTAAATTTTTGAAACCACTGAAATCATTATCGTATTAATAATACGCCCGTGAATTGTCCACCAAGTTCACCAGACTTAAATCCGATGGATTATTTCTTATGGAGACATGTTCTGGTATGAAAATGAGATATTTTGCACATATCCCTAATAAGATGTGAAAATCAAAGGGTTATCTGTATTTACATAAATATGAAGCGTTAAATTTTAAGCGAAACACCAAACAACGCGTCTAGTAGCTAACATCTAATATTAATTACTAATTTCGTCTTTAGAAGGTTACTTAAGTACCCAATAAAGGCTGCAAATACTTTAACGACAGCATGCAAGTAGAGAATGTAATAGCAGAGGTAAAAGTAACTGGAATGTCGGGTTGGCTTAATGTACACTGAACTTGCTGGCCCCATTAATTCCTAAGAACTGATTTCTACTCATCTTATGTAGCCATTCGGGAAGTTAATTTAACTTAACATTTAATGTTGAGCCTGGTACGGTTTATCCAAGAAGTAGGCGAGGTAATGGTGATAGTCCAGTCAAAATATGGGAATCAACTGTTCATAAAACAGGAGGAATAGACCACAAATCACTCAGTAATAAATCAACCCAAGATACTTTCCCTAGCTCCAAATAGGATCTATATTTTTCTTAATCCTAATGTGGTTAGAAATTATTTTATCATTACAAAGTTTTTCGATTTTGGCCATTTTTTTGCTCATAAATTTATATTTCAATCTTTACTAATAGAGTTGCTGTGTATACACTGTGTCTCGAATTTAAAAAGATATAGATTAAGTAGAAGTATTAGATAATTAACATATTTCAACATCCCATAACTTATTATTATGAACCGTTTAAGATTTTCAAAATTATTTTTGTTTATTTACCAATAGTATATATACTCTGGTTGTATATTGCAACAAGATTATTTTTTACAAGATTTTTTATTTTTTTAATGAATTTTATAAAATATTTTAGGTATAATGGATGCAGAATAATGACCCATTTATTAACAAAATTAAATCAAAATATAGCAAATTTCATTCTACCTAGATACAGATAGCTTTAAAATAACAGTTTTGGAGGAGAATTTAGCAAATGTAGTTTGAGGTGAAAGTTTTGAAGATTGAAATAATATCTATTTTTAAAAGAAAATATAACCTACATTTGATATATATGTCTTGTTAAAAAAAGTTCAAAATAAATAGCTCCGCAACCTGTATATATAATCAGCAGCAAGTTTAAGAAATTAAATACATTTGGAACTAGTTTGAAAAAATATTATTTAATAAATCAGACCCATTTTGTCACTTAAAACTTGAGAACAAAACATTTGCAAGTTTTTTAAGTGAATATATTGAGGCAATTTAATTTAATTAAGTTGAAAGGTTACAAATTTAGCAGCGCACATTGTAATCTCAAAGTACAATTAACAGTACAAAAAACTAATTTAAAAAAATTTCATATTCTAAAAAAAGTAAGTCAAAATGTGAATAAGATAAAAATAAAAGTTTGAACAATAGGAAATATCAATGCTAGTTTTCGGTTTTTGACTTTTAAGAAATCAATACTGAATACTTTTAAACTATTAAGATTTCCTAAAAACAATTTAAAACTCATTTAAGCGATGTTCTTTGTACGACTAATGTATCATATTATTATAAAATTATATTTTACTTTACAGCAACCCTCACTTACCCTGAAAGCAAGGTAAATAGATCAACCACCGAGATAAGATCCCCAATGGCATAGCATAAACATAACTGTAATCGATAATAAAAAAATCTTAAAATTGTAAGAATTAATAAAATTTTTAATCATTTGAGTATCAATTTTTCCAAATAAAAAATTGCCATTGCCAATTATATCAATAATTCCTTATAACTAACAATTTTTATCGATTCGAGACTGTGAAATTTCTTTATTTACAAGTACGAGAGTCAGAAAATAAAGAGATAAAATAACTCTAATGTCCTGACTAGTAGCCTAATTGACTAAAGTGAAATGCACCGGTTAAACGTTTCAAATTTACAAGGGTATAATTAATATTAAGTTCCATGTCACAATATACAGTGTAGATATATTTAAATTACGAGGGACAGTCGGATAAAATCGGTAATCTGGTAACACTTCTCAGAGATAGAGTACAATATGTCCAAAATCTGTCGGTTTTTTCCGATTGTTAAAATCTTTGTCTGTTTATATACTGTATGGTCATAAACTTTACGCATTGTATTAAAAAGGTAAGTTCTAGGATTTTTTATGAGTATACAACAATTTGCTTGCCCAAAGTAATGTTTCAGTGGCAAAAGCAAGTCAAAATGTTTTTTTAACGTTTTTTACAATTAAAAATAAAATGTTTGGTCAATGTTTTACCTGAACTGAAAAAGCCGCGGATGCATTTAACGTACAAATTTTGGGCATACCGAATTCAAAATAGAATAACGATTTTATTAATTGGTTTAAATTTAAAAAGTGTATAAAATGTAATGGCGGATACTTCGAAAAATGACTAAATAATCTTTTTGTATAAAAATTTTTTTTTTTCATAGCTATTCCCGAATTTATCCGACTAACCCTCGTATAGCATCAAGATAAACTAGTTTTAGGATCTATCTAGAAGTTAAATCATAATAGACATTTTGAGAACGGTAAAAAGGGTTTTCATGTTCTAAGCAAGACTGTATAAATAAAAATGTAAATGTTCGTTTGTTCCAAATCTTAAATCTCTGAAAGTTCTTCACCGATTGCTTTAAAATTTTAGCAGAACGTTGTATTTTTATATACATATGTAGAGAAATTTCTGTCAAAATACTAACCCGACGAAATTTAACATAGACCTTATGTAAGTTATCTTATAGAAACACGACTATTTTATTTGACTTTTTCTATTCTTTTTACGAAGTAAAACAAAATTATAAACGAAAAGATTTTTTTTCACAACAGATAAAGTAAGAAGTTATTTTGTTTAACATTTAATTAAAAAGATCCGAATTTTAGTAATGAATAACAAAATAATACAAATTTTACTAGGATTATGTAGTCAGTCAATGTTGTTTATATAGGGTGTCAACAAAAATAATGCATATTTTTAAATTATATGTAGGACGCATCATTTGCAGAAAAATGTTCTAATAAAATTTTTCATCATTAATTTACACAAAAATTCAGCAGAAGATTAAGATCGTTTAATAGTTTTCAAGTTTATCATTTGGTAAAGTAGTTCCAATAATTCAGTGAAAAATGGCATTTTATTCGAATCAAGAATAACAGGAAATGTTAATTATTCTAATCTGGAATGGTTTGTATCAGTGTCCCAAAGACTGTTGAAAAGTGTAGTATATTACTTAAAAAAATTATTTTGCACAAATCGTTCGGATCGTATAATAATTGTCGAGAATACATTTTTCACTCTTCTACATTCCCTGAAATCGATAATTCTAAATATCTAAGTGTCCTAAAACAAAAACTTCTTTTTAGGTGATGATGATATTTGAATATGTCTAAAATACTAATATTTATTTCTATGAAAACGCCTGACTTTAGAAAAAAAATTATGAGACAATCTTATTCTGCATTATTTTCCCAGACACTTTGTATATAAATTACTAACTCTAATTTTATGAAAAAAGTTAATAGCCATAACTTAACACTTAAATCTGTTCAACGTCCAGCTAGTAGTCTATAAATCTACTTTTAACCTTCCTAAAAGTTTTCTCAAAGGTATGATAAGTAAATCTAAATTTAAATTGAAATTTAGGAATTATTTTATTTATCACCTTGTTTCTCCCGATTCTACTAAAATAGAAGCTAGCCAAAGCTTTCCAATTCTAAAAGATTAGAAAGTTAAATGATTCAAACTCTAAGCAGTAGATTAATAAAGTTTAGATTAACTCTCGAAAAATGTAACATTACAGTAATATATATATATATATATATATATATATATATAAGGTAAAGATAACACAGTAGCAGATGCTCTTTCATGGGTAAATATTACTTAAGAAGAATTGATTTAATAAGAAGAAATGCAATTCAGTTTATATTACACCCTGACAATCAAATGAAAAGTTGAAAAATGAATGTTTAGGTAGCTTCGGAAAAAATTTTGTTGAAAGAATTCATTACTTTAAACTTATAAAATTATCGAAAAGTACTAAAATATTTATTTTTGTAATATGTTTGACAGAATTTAAAAATATTGAAAAGTTAAATACACGGAATTATATTATTTTAGAAACTTAATGTATGATAAAAATACGGGAAGAATATAATTCTCACCAGTAACTTCGAACAATCAGATTTAGATACTATGGTAAGAAATTTTTATACATAAATCTGTATTTCCAAAATTAGTTATTTTTAAAAATTTTGTGTCTGGAAAACATTTTAAAGTTCTTACATCTTCTAAATTTTGCTGGTATAAATTATTTATAATTTATTATAATTATATACAAGGTGTTGTAGATAATGAAAACAGATAAATTGAAGTATCAATTTATTGTCTAAAAAATATTTTTGGGAATTTTTGGCATACTTTAAAAGTTAATTTAAATATATCTAAAACTAAAATAGTTTCTAGGTATGAATTAAATCAAAAACTATTATACATTTTGTTGTAAAAATTGAGAAAATTACACACTAAAAAATATTTACCGGCAAATTTTAATTATCTTATTATCCACTACATAATTTTGTTTTTGTTCCTTTATCTTATATGATTCGATACTAATTTTGATGACTCTATAAGGTTTTGATTAAATTTTTTTCTGGAAACTATAAAAAAGTATTTAATTTTGCACCGTTTGCAACATCACAATATTACGAAGGCGATGATTTTTTAACTACAGCTTTTTATAATTACACAAAAAAAACAATATACGAATTTATTGGTAATATTTCTTAAAATTTAAAAGTATTAAAATATCGCATAAAATCACATTTTACTACTAAATTTTTTACAACCAAAAATTCTAAATCAATTTCTCTTTAATAATTTTTAAAGAGCGTTTAAATCCCACTGGCAATTATCTTTTTTCTTTTAACAATTCTTTAAAGGAAAGACTAGTCGGTGAAAAGAGACCAACCGCGACATTTCTCCATCGTTTACTTAATTGCCACTGATTATATTTGCTTCTGTTTTCTTTTTAAGAACTTCTCGCTTAAAATTGTCTAAATTAATTTAGATTTTTTATTTTTCATATATTACAGAAATTGTCGGGAAAATGTTAAAGTTTATTGAGATATATTCACGCTAAAATGGTTTAAAAATTAAATATAAAAGGAATGGGAGACAATATAATAAGTTTCTATAAAACTTAAATTGAATATAAAATTTAAATTGAATGAACAGTTACATTTAATATTTATTTTCATTGCTTACATTTTACAAAAATTTCTACACTTTGCATATTAGACTAGAAATAGTCAAGAAAAGGCATAAATTTTGTGAATAAAATGAAAAATTAATTTCCAGCAAATATCAAAATTGCAAATAAAATATTGAATTTACAAAAAAAAAAATATTAAGAGTTATATGCTTATTAAACACTGTTTATTGTATGTGCGAAATATATAAAAATTAAAGAAATATAAAGCATAATAATACCTCCGAAAATAAGTTCAAGTCCTAGAAACTACCAATTATTTCTCAATACATCATCATCTATATAGAATTAATGATTTTAAGAATTATCCACTTCTATTTCTAAAATGTTTAAAATTTTGGTGACAGTAAATAAAACGGTTCTACAAAATGGTGGTAACCTGGTGATGTTAGTGTTTGAATAAAATATACTCAAAGATAAACATTTTGTTTTATACATACAAAATTATATTCCTTTAACTATTTAAGTATTAATTTAACCAACAGGAAATATAATTTAAAAGCAAAAAAATTCATTCGATCACAATTTGTGTTATCCGTATCCCTGTAACTTTACATCTCCTGAAAGTTGAATAATAAAACATATACGCACAATTGAATTCGAATAATTAGAACTGTACTATGTTTTAACAAATCACATTACAAAACTAACACAACTTTTTATGAGATTAACTGAAGTTTCTATTACTATAAAAATTCAATTTTCTTGAAAGATATAAATATGTTAACTTCCAAAATTACGTAACTCAAAAAATATAGTATAATTACTCAGATTCTCCCCTTAATAAAAGATTAATGCCGGGGCTGATTATCTCCAAATACTCTCCCATTTCCTCTTTGTCCTTCATTCTCCATTACAACAATAATTAGAAATTCCACAATTCCCTTAATCCAAACAATATATATATAGAAATACCTACGCCCACAAATACAAATCACTTTTAAAAGTTATTATATAACCAGTCTGTGCGCATAGACCAAACTTACATCTACAAAAAGAACATCCGAGAAAAATACAAATTTCTCTAGAATAAAACGGTGTAATTTCTATAGTTTATTCAGTGATTTTAATAATTTTATACTTTATAATATTGATATTAATTTTAATTAACTAACTAGCTTACTTTTAGACATTTATATCATGAAAACGTAAATACAGTTAATTTTGTTAAAACCGTTTTTAATTATGTAACCGTCTTATATAGTTAATTAAGCGAGTAGGATCACTGTATCCTTTGTGCCGATGAAAACTTTAACTTTCCAGTTTTTTATCTCACCTTATTAAAAAACTCTTGTAAACTTCCTAGTATCATACTTTTTCGGCACAAAATCCCAAATACATAAAATAAAAAAAACTAAGATTTAGGATACCCGAATCGACCGACTGTAACCGCGAGAATAATTGTACCCCGCAGTACTGCCGTCACGATATTTTCAAAATAAACGAAGTTGCGCGAAGTTTTCGAGACGATCGACCACAAAACTCCGATACAGACAGCTCGAAAGTTGGGACAACTCTATGTAGCGGACCCTGTAAAGAAAGACGAGCGCTTGCGTGGGAGAAGAATCGATGAAAAGGACCCATCCCCATTCTATGAAGATATAATTTGTCATGTTATTTTTCTTTAATTATTTCGGAATTTGTGAAAATCGAAAACAAACCAACTGTAAAATTTTTTGACAAATATATATATATGTTCATGTTGATTGATTTGAAAATAAGGAAAATCTCTAGAATTGGGTTACAGGGTAATGTGCTAAAACTGTTGTAGAATTTTCTTTACTAGTGTCACGTCAATGTAATGAATATCGGAAGAATTTTATTTTCTCATGTAGCTTTTTATAAATTTATAAATTTAGTTAATTTTTAAATGGGGGAGATATTGTACTATATTTACGTGTGCTGGTAAATTCGCAGTTTCATTCCTGACATCATCCCTTCAATTTTTTTAAATAATATTACTTACTAAATATTATTTATGTTTTAATCCACTACGTAACTTCATTGTTGGAAACTAAAGACACATTTAATCGCAGGGATAGGCACTATCATGATTCTATTGAGCTTCCAAACTTGACTTTCCAATTTGTTTTTATCTTAAAACCAAGAAATCGCCAATGCTTAATAATTTTAATGACTCTATTCAAAATATTTATTTATTATCCGATCGCGACCTTGTCCTAAAACTTTGGCTCACGTACTATTAAATAAATGATAAATACCATAATTTAGAAAATGTTAAATAAAAATTATTTCTATGTACATAGCGGTATTTATCTAAATCTGTGAATGTAGTACCGTAACAATAGCAATAAATATATTTATAGTTATTAGTTTATGAACTACAGAATTTTAAATAAAAATAAGATTATATTACGCGCAACTTTTTTTAATGTTTTCATCATAAGTGTTCCCAGTAATAAAAAGAATTTTTCATTTTCAAGAATTTATTATATAAATTGTTCAGAATGACCTCCGCTTGCTTCTTTATAATGGTATAATCTAATTTGAAATGCCTCTGTAACATTATTTAACAAGAGTGCTTTAAAATTGTTTTTCTAGAGATTCTGGTTATGTATCAAAAATGTTGATTTTCAAATCTCCTTATAAAAAAAAGTCTAGCGGTACTAAATCCGGTAATCTAGGTAGCTGCTCCATCATCGACCTTGTTTTACCTATCCAATGAGCGAGGAAAATTTAATTGTCATTCTCATTTTCTATTATTATTGAATACGTGGATTAGTTACTTCTCACTTCTCTCAATAACACAAGATAAGATTCACCTTTAAAGTTTCCGTCTATGTGGTAAACTTGATACACCATATACTCAACTTTTAATGATTCTATGTATCTTATTCAGGCACAATATTTGGATCAGTCTCTGCCCAATATCTGCAATATTATCTTACTTAAAATGTGCATTTATCCGAAAACAAATATGCAACAAGTGTGGATTTTAATTAAACGCTAACTCATTATTGTAAAAAATTCGGGACGGCCGGCGATGAGAATTACCGTTATTCAATTCTCGAACTAATTAAAATTTGTATGAGTGGTGTTTGTATTTATGTAATACTAGAAAAATAGTGTAAACTGAAAACTGATCCAATTTGATGTAAATTTATGCATAAGGTCCATTACATATTATGTAAGTTGCATGTACTCCATAGTGTGTTTCATTAAAAATTCTGGCAACAGCTTGTATAGATCTGTTATTTTTGTTGTAAAAACCTACAAGTTCAATTTTTTCTTCTAAACTATAAACCTTTTTGAAATTAAATTAATAACTTCAGAAAATCAAGGTGTACATGTATGAAAAATAAAAATGATTTAAATTAATTTTTTGAATCTCCAAATCCATTATTATATATCATAAAAAAATTTCTAGTGGTATGATAAAGGAATAAACATCCAATTTTTCAGCAGTTAATTACGTGATAAGTAAAAATTTGTTACTGAAATAAAAAGATTCTGTAAATGGTCAACTAATTGTTTTAAACCCCTTGTTTTATACATATTTGAAATCAGTTGAATGAGAAGATTCCAAAAATGGACAAAAAAATCAAGGGATGATAGCAGAGATGAAAGGGTGGCTTTTCCAGCAAACCTAAATATGGCACAATATTCGGATACTATTATAAATAAGACTTTTTAGTTTTTTGTAAAAATTAGTTCTTTGAAAGTTATTTAAGATGGTTACTACTATCTCAAAATTCTCAAAAGCACTATAAAGAATAATTAAATTAATATTGTTTTAAAATTATGGTGAATGAACTATTTAAGAACGTAATAGAATATTTCGAATGTTTGGTGGAAGCGCCTCAGATCCCATCTTTTAATTTATGGTGGGAACTAGAGCATAAATTGAATTGATCTGAAAAATGGTCTACATTTTTATGACAAATCCACTTTTTACCAGATTAATGTCCCTGAACAATGAACACCTTTTTTTATAAATTCCTTTAGATCTCCCTTCCCATGAGCTATCGGCTGTTACTTCTCTCTAAATGACATAATCACAACTTATTAACTATGTGTATTACCTAGATAGGTACATCTTATTTTTGATTGTTTTTATTGTATTACTTTTGACTTTTATTCATGTATTCAATTAAGCGACATCTAGTTGAATTCAGTGCATCCATTAAAGTGCGAGTATTCAAGCGCAGCCAAAATTTATTGTGTTTATATCTTTATTTGTTGTGTTTTGACAGTTTAAACTTATTTGTTAAGAGAAAACTGTAAGTTGTAATTCCTGTTTATTCCACCAGGCAAAATCCTGGTTAAAGTTTTATTTAAATTTGTGACTGAATGTGTATGTATTATTTCAAACAATGACGTACATACTAAGGGCCAAGCCTTGTAGCTACAGTTACCCAATAAGGATCAGGCCATATTATTGAAAGGGGATATTGAATTTAGAAAGCATTGAAAGGGATATAGGTTTGTTTTTGGAAATGTAATATGGCTTTTGGCAGATAATAAAGAACTAAAACTTTTCAAGTCAGTTTTATTTATAATCTAACACTTTTTACCCAGAAATCCAGACGTCGTTTCACACCATATTTGATCTTTTTAATTCCTTTTTTAACAGCAATTTACTCACAAATAGTAAAGAGAGTCCAGCATGGTTTAAGATGTTTAAATATCAACGTGGTTTCAGAGAATGTGACTATTAGAATTCAACATATTGCTATTAGAAATCAAAATATTGTCATCAAAAGTCAAGAGACACACCCATAGTATCTTTGAATGAAAATTTGTCACTACTAAAGTCTAAAGAGTAACAAGCAAGTAACACACCTAAATTTACTATGTAAACCTAAAATAGTTAAACTCAGAACTTGTGTAATAATATTATCAATCCGGATAAAACTTGTAATAAATCTAGGCAGTTGGTTACTAACGTCAAAAGGAATATTGTGATCAAAAACAAAACAAAAACGGGCGAACTATTCAATTACTCATTACCTTTTTTTTTAATGGAACACCCTGTATATTTTTACATTTTTGAATTGTTGATTTTCTCATTTCTGCAATATAATATTTTGTAAAGTTATATGAGGTAGTTTAAAAGATACGTAAGCACTTTTTTATTTATTAATATCCTAGAACATTAACACCCTGCAACATTTTACAGATGACATAAAAAAATCTATTTACGTTCAAACGATTTTTAATATTGTTAAAAAATATTATTAATATAGCGGAATATTTAATTTTTGTATAGAAGTTTAGTCGAAACTTGGAATAATTTCTTAAATGAAACATTCTGTATTTTAGCATTGTAATGTAATGTTATTTTATAGTACTTCATTATTTTTCAAGCATGTTCTATATCAATTTGCGTTAATTTTTGAGACATTTGTGATTATTTCAGCCAAATATTAAATGAAACCACCTCTTATGACAAATGAGTAATTGGACTTTCTTGCCGCACCCTGTAGATCAAAATTCAAATGATAATAAGTTTTTGAAATTTGTATTTAATTAATAAGTGACATTACCCTTAATATAGACATTTACCCTAGTAATATAATTTAAACCCGTTCTATTTTCGACGGAAAAACCCTAATAATTATACAACAACAAAATCTAAAAATACTCACTATTTTATATCAATATTCCCAATATCTCTAATATAATTGATGAATTAAATGTATTCTTGAATTAATACTTTCGTAATTATGCTGAATTGTTCGGATTACTGATTATTTTACTGAAAATTTTAGAATTGTAAAAGTAAATTATGTTCACCTATTCTCGCTGAATTTTACGTAGCACGGTTCACGAATAAAAAATGTGTATTACTTTATTCAGATTATCTAGCAAAGGTGACATTAACAAATTTATTAATAAACACTCCGAAGTAATCCATTAACTCTATCGCACATACGAGACAATTATTATTATTATTATGTGCATATTGATGCAAATGATGAGCGTTCTAGGGAATTACATTGGAGGCATATGGCATGCAACATCTTATTCACGTTCCTACCAGAATGATCTTGATATATTGCTCTATTTCGATAATATCATAATTCTGATAATGTTTTTAGTTCTGGAACTTTTCTCTTATTTAATCCGAAATCTGCGCAACTCAATACCCTACATTTAGTATAAAAATGATTTTAACCTGGCTAATTTTGCATTAGCTAAATTAATTGGAATTACGTTCATTTGGCTGAATGTAATAATTCTGCTGGTGTAATTATTAATTAAACCAAATATTTATTTATTTTAGACAACTACAGTGCAATGTAGTAATGCGATCTTTTTACTCTGCATTGATTCACAGCCCTTTGTTTTATGGGGTGAGATTTGGGGGTTTCAAGTCAAGTGAATAAAGTGGACATGTAAACTTGAAAATAATTTCCAGGTTTTTCTGAAGGCCATTTTTCTCGAAGCTGTACTATACACGGTTTCTAAGATATAGCCGAAAGCCATTCTTATTTCGACACCCAGTACATGTGCTCCTCCTTCGAATAGGGTAATCTTTCCTTATATCTTAGCAAACGATCTGGTTCTTCATTATTCCAGGATCTTTTAAACTCCAAAAATTTAACTAAACCTTAACATATTAAACAAATTAAATCATTTGTTTAACGAAGTAAACATTAAAAGATTGAATAACAAATAGATTTATAAATTCACTAAAGATTTTTGACTTTTGACTTTTAAATAATGATTTAATCTGTGGTTTACAATGTTAGTCATGTGTATTCTCCCTTTTATGTTTATACAGGGTGTTTCTATATTCAACCGACAACGCTCCACCCTAGAATGCTCTCATTAATGAATCAATTTTAATATAGGAACATGAACCCTTTAAGGGCGTGATTATTGAGATACAGGGTGTTAAATGTTTGAAATAACAATTAAAAATTTGCGATAAATCAAGAACTCTTTTAAATATTTTTTTCAAATTTGGTGACCAATATTCTCTTTCAGGAAGTTAAATTTTGACATAAATTAACTTTTGAAAAATTTAACCATTGGCGCGGTATCAGGGTTAGTGGCAACTAATTACATTTTTCAAAAGTTAATTTGAATCAAAATTTCTCTTTCTATAAAGTATATGCCTTTATTAATTTATCGTAAATTTTTCATTTTAATTTTAAACTTTTAACAGTAACTACGCCGTTTAAGGGTTTATATTCCTAAATCAAAAACCAAAATTGTAAGTTTTTCAATAAAAAAACATTAGGGTCTAGAAAAACAAGAAATACATCCCAGTAAGTTTCTAGTTATTTCTTATAATTGTTTATTCGAGCAATCGAATTGATTTTAATTTCATAAAACATTGCAACCATGAAAAGAGCATAAACATATTTTTCTTAGTTTTTTAAATATTCTCACAAATGTTTTTCCTACACAACCGGCACATATAAGGATATAGAAAATAAATAAGTTCTTCACAAATGATGTGCATACGCCTCCATCCAGTCTCGCTCTTATCTATTTTATACTAAATATTTATTCAAATTATCTTCAAGTATAAACAACCAGTAATACAATATTTATCCCAAATTTTTGACACTATTAAAATTATGGACCTCGATCCATAGTTTTGCACATATGTTTAAATGCTTCCGGAAAAAGATATCTGTAGTTATAGGATAATATCTCCAGGCTATGAAAGGCCAATCAAGTGGCTCTAATCTGATTTCTATAACATAGTTTATTCCTGAAAGCCCAAATATTGAGTCATTCACTAATTTAGGTTTTAGCAAAGTATTAGAGGGCCTTCACTTGAGAGTTTTGTTAAATAAGTTCTAATTTAGTGGACTATTTACAAACTGTATAAAACTACAAAACAATAAATTATGGTGACGAAACATTCTGAAAAATGGTGGAAAAAAACAAAAATTTTAAACGTTGGCCGAAAATTAAATTTTACGCCTAATACGATCCTTTAAATATGATAATCATACTTTTTACTTTAATAAAATCCCAATGAACTTGCAATCTGTTATTTTAGAGCAATAGTTAAATAGTGTGTCATATGTAAGAAGCTTTTATATAGGTATTTAAAATCTATTGGCATACGGGATAAATATTTTAAGCTTTCATCTAGTAATTGGTTCTGTAACAAGAATGTTTGGATGAGATTTAAATCTCTCTTTTTGTAATTTTGACTAAACTTTTTGATTTTCTCTTTGACTAGGGGAATTTTTAAATCACGAGCAATAACATTATTGGGTACAAACCAAGCACTATTAATTATGTAAAGAATAGTTTCTTCATTTTTAATAAACTATTGAAAGCAGTCCTTTAATAAGGAAAAAAGGCACATAAAACTTGGCAACAGAGATTGTTATTAAACAATAGTAGCAAACAATCTTTTTAGGGGTAACACCGTTGACGTAAACGTCACAATATTAATTCACGCTGTATATTATTTATATCAAAGTTTTATTTTCAAATTTTGTGTCAAAAGTAAAAATATATCTTAACTCCGGTGACGAAAACTTAAATATGAATTTAAACTTAACAAGTTTTACGAGGTATTTTGAAAGAAATATGAGAAGATCGCCACTATTGTCCCATATCGTTTATTTTGTTTCGTTTAAATTCATTCTAAATTAAAAAGACGTTTCCAGTGAATTGTCACATCTCGCTCAGAGTTCTTTTTGGGTTTTCCCTGACCTATTTTAAATTCTCTGGTCTCAAGATAAATATCTCTCGCAGTGAGATGTTAACGAAATTTGCACGAATATGTCGTATGTACTAAGGCAGGAAAATGTGTGATTTGTTGTCTAGCTAACAGAAAAGGATTGTAAAACGAGAAATTAACCCGGACCTGACTTAAAAAAATAAAATATCGTTTGTTATTGTTAGTTATAATAAAAATTCAAGTAATATTACAAAAAGGTGTACAAGTGTAGATAAATGTAACGAATATAACAGGGTCCAGTGTTAGTATGTAATATTTTATTGGATTATATAAAAGAAAAGAACTTTAAAAAAAAGTTAATAAATAAGATAATGGATTTATTATCTATTATAATAAAGTTCAATACCTAACTCAAAGTAATTTTATAATACATTTTTATCGAGGCAGTCGTAGATAAAATATATTGATCTTAAAATGCCAATAAGATTCTAAAAGGTGAAACAGTTGTCATAAGAATATTGAAAAAATTTTGGAATATCGTGGAATTTTAAGAGAAGTATACTTATATCTTTTACATTTATAATGCACAGTTTGCAAAAATAATCATTTAACATGCATTTATTATTATTTACTTAACTCAAACCAAGATTCTCTAATTGATTAAATATATTTTCCGTGTAGCAACTGTAATTCTTCATGTAATGAAAACATAATGATTGGGAAATAAGAAAATTGGAAAAACCGTTGAAGCGCTCACAAAGTCATAAATTCATGAAAATTGTCACTTTGTGGAAATATAGGTTTAAAAGGATACTTAAAGTTAAAGCCTTCTTTAACCGACCGTAAGTTTGATATAACCATATTCATTTAAAAAGATAGACACTCTCTCGTATATATTTTTCCGTTGCACATTAGAGTTGAAACGTTTCCTCGTAAAAATTGTACATCGCACTTTATTGCTTAGAAAAATAAAGAATATCAGTTTGGTATCTGCAATAATCAAATTCGTTTATAAGGCTTCACGTGAACGCGTTCAGTTTTTTCTTTTCGTGCCTTTTTTAAAGAACTCGATGTCAGTACGTATGGAAAAATGTTTGAAAATAGCAAAACGATAGAGATCGAAGAGCGGCTTATACTTCAGCATCCAATTAAATTGAGTTTGATGGGTTGCAAATGACGTAGTGGAACCATTTTAATTCAATTAATTAGTATTTCCTCTCCTCAGAGACGCTAATATAAAAAGCAGTTTAAAGTACTGCGGGGTTTTTAAATTAAAACGAGTAATTTTCATAAAGCGTGTACCGCCTAGTAATTACATTTTGTGAAATTTATGACACAAAATTTGTATTAGTTTATAGATTATACTGTTTTTTGCCGATGGGAATAGATATTTGATTAAAGACTTCCAAGTAGGCTAGCTCTCAAATAAAAATAAAAAGTTCAATTATTATTATTACTATTTTATTTTTCCTAACTTTATATGGTATTTTCAGTATTTCTCAGTTCTCAGTTCTAGTAACATAAGTTATATTCTCCTATATTACCCACCGTTTTTTTAATATTAATATCATGCAGTTTAAAAACAGTCTCTTCTTTACGCTCTAAAAATATCTCAATTCCACAAGCTTCCATTAGACTAAAATGTTATCATCATTACCATAAATGTTATCATCTCTAGTAGCAACACACTAAAAAAGTAATCTCTGTAACGTAGTATCCCTCATAGAGATATAAAAATGTTTTTACGAAATAAAATTCAGCCATGCGGTTAGAAAGAACATAAATACATCGACCCTGATATCTCTCCTTGGAGGAGTAATGACCAGATGTTAAATATCTCGACATTTTAATAGGTATTTAGTTTGCGAGTTGTAAAAGTCGAAAGTCCTTTTAATTGGCTGTTGTCCAAGTAAATACACACAACGAAATTATTCTCAAGAAGAATTTAAAAACAACAAAAACAAAACACCATCATTGGTTACTCAAAGGGCTATCGACCGATCGAAATCTTTCTGTCGATTATTTGTAAAATATAATACCTGTGTTGGTAAAAATTAGTTTGAAAATATTTATTAAAATAACGCTTAAAAGGAAGTTGAAAATCCCTATAAATACAGATTTATTTAAGACATTTTTAAAGATTGGAAATAAATTCAAGTGTATAAAACCATGAGATTAAAGAAGTAGCAGAACCACTTATCTTATGATTTCTAAAAGTTGAAAAAATTATTTTAGTTCTGTAACAAATTACTTATAGTCCTAAAAAAATTACTTATTGCGTATTTCTTTTTCATACAGATGATGATAATAAATTTAATGCAGATGACTATACATGGGACGAGAAATATAGTTGAAGTGGAAATTTAATTGAACATTTAATTCTAATTTAATTTTTTATGTCTAAATTCACATTTGATTATTGATTGTTACTAAGATCCTATATTTGGTAAGTTGTAAGTTTCCTTTCATTGTTTGTATTATTTTAAGTGACACCTTCATTGTATTTTCAAACCTAAAGCTGACTTTGTTATGAACCGAAACTATTGGTCATAAAATTTATATACAGTATGTCCCCCTAAGTTGGAATCATATGGAAAACTTTTTTATTATTAATTTTAGGAAAAAAAGTTATTCTTCATAAAAAGTTCTGCATTATCTAAAACCTAGAATACAGTCATCAAATATCAAATTTTTTCAGTGGTATACGAGGTTTGTCAAAAAATATGAGTTTTACTCAAGAGCAAAGTACCTTTAAATTTGACAATATCGAAAAATGTTACTAAAAAAGTTGATCAGAATTAAAAATTACGTTTAAATATGCAAGTACATCCATTTAAATTAAAACTTC
The DNA here is from genome assembly GCA_951812935.1 of Hermaeophaga mercurialis. Taxonomy (NCBI): domain Eukaryota; kingdom Metazoa; phylum Arthropoda; class Insecta; order Coleoptera; family Chrysomelidae; genus Hermaeophaga; species Hermaeophaga mercurialis. The sequence goes on from OX638360.1 coordinate 47,328,656, forward strand.
AGATTATTTTATTGTTTACTAATATTTCTATTTTGAATGAACATTTATCTCTTGTGATTACGAAACACATGATAACCTTTTAGTTTTTCGATGTTTTCTAATAATTTTGCAATTAAAACGCGTAATAAGTGCATAGTCATTTATTTTGCAAATAATAAAATTTGCATATTTAAACGTAATTTTTAATTCTGATCAACTTTTTTTAGTAACATTTTTCGATATTGTCAAATTTAAAGCTACTAAAAAAATTTGATATTTGATGACTGTATTCTAGGTTTTAGATAATGCAGAACTTTTTATGAGGAATAACTTTTTTTCCTAAAATTAATAATAAAAAAGTTTTCCATATGATTCCAACTTTTATGAAATTAAAATAATTTGTGGTAAAGATTTTGAAGTTTTTTGATTGTTTCTAATTCATAATTTATTATAGTCTAATTCAAAAATAACTTCGATTTTTAAATTTGGTGGTTAAAAATAAAATCTAATGGAATACAATATACAATACCAGAAAATAGAATACATTACAACGCTCTGTATAATCATCTAATCTAAATATAGTAGTTATGCAAATAGACAATAAAAAGGTGAAGTCGAAAGACATTTTCGTAATATAAATCTTCCATCTCAAGAGATGAAGTGGAAGTGTGTATACAAAGGTATTTTAGAAGTAGATTTATCTAACAAGTCACGTAATAGATTGTCATTTTCAGACATTTAGAAACCGTTGGCACAAAAAACTCAAGAGAAGATTAGTGCAGACGAGAAATATATAGCAGTAAATGTTTCAGTACCGTTTATGGCTACAAAAATAATTATAAACGAAGACAAAGTTATTTGGGGCCTTGATAAATTAATTAGTAAGTTTAATAATTCTTAGTTGGCTCATATTTTAAACGATCTGTTATTTTTTAAATTTTTGAGTAGTTTTTTGCGAGTATCTTGATATTTTAAAATTGTATTATTTATTAAGCAACAAATTCAATAACATGTATTAACAGGTTTAAAATACTACTAAAATACTTTTTGTTTTGCCCTTTATTTCTACTTGATTTTATTTATCTAAACAATTTAATTTTATCTTGAAACCATAATTGTCTAATAACATACTAAAATCAATAAATCTGTCGCTTTTTTATAGAAAAGCTTTATTGTTGGTGACATACGCCTTATAAAATTTAAAAATCGAATAAAATGTAACTTACGTGCAATTATTGGTGATTCGTGGCAGGGATAACATTCGAATACTTGAAAAAGTTTATTGTAGGATTCCGGAAGTGAATAAAATTCCTAGTCGAAATTCCGCAATATTCCTGAACTCGGAGAGAAAACGCAAGATAAACGTAGAATAAACGTTGAGTTACCAACGATTCTCATTTTCATTGTTTGAATAGATGCTGTGGACTGGAATAATTCTACCGCATATTTTCAGGACGGCAATTTAACACTTAATCAAATCGAATGTCAGAATTTACGCAGTTAAAAATTATAGAATTAATAACTTAAATGTAGAGAATATATAATTTTAGTTTGAGTTTAAAACAACTAATAAAAAATTTAGTTGAATTTTATTTTCTAGTACACACGTCATACTAAAATTATACTTTAAATAGGATACACAATTGCATTTTTTCGTATAAGTTATTCTCCATTAAATTGAAAACATTTGGCTTTATTTCACAATTATTGTTAGACACTTTCCAGATATGAATGTGGTGGTGTACATCATTTTAAAATTTTCTCCTCACATCTAACCGAAGTTTTTGGATACTGTCGGCAGACTAATAAAAAAGGAAATACAGATCATTTGACTTTTATTCAAAATTATTAACAACTATATACAGTGTGTCCAATTAAGTCGGCACCATATGGGAAACTTTTTTATTATTAGTTTAATGAAAAAAAGTTAAAGTTCTGCATTATCTAAAACCTAGAATACAGTCATCAAATATCAAATTTGTTTAGTAGCTTTAAATTTGACAATATCGAAAAATGTTGCTAAAAAAAGTTGATCAGAATTAAAAATTACGTTTAAATATGCAAATTTTATTATTTGCAAAATAAATGAATATGCACTTATTACGCGTTTTAATTGCAAAATTATTAGAAAACATCGAAAAACTAAAAGGTTATCATGTGTTTCGTAATCACAAGAGATAAATGTTCATTCAAAATAGAAATATTTGTAAAAAATAAAATAATCTGAAGTTTTAATTTAAATGGATGTACTTGCACATTTAAACGTAATTTTTAATTCTGATCAACTTTTTTTAGTAACATTTTTCGATATTGTCAAATTTAAAGGTGCTTTACTCTTGAGTAAAACTCATGTTTTTTGACAAACCTCGTATACCACTGAAAAAATTTGATATTTGATGACTGTATTCTAGATTTTAGATAATGCAGAACTGTTTATAAACAATAACTTTTTTTCATAAAACTAATACTAAAAAAATTTCCCATATGGTGCCAATTTAATTGGACATACTGTATAATAACCACAAAACTTCAAAATATTTAAAATAGAAAATATTCCCACCTTGTACCTCTTCAAATTGTGATTTCTTGTGAACAAAATGAAGTTCTTTATCTCTTTACGAATCAGGTACTCCATCATCTTGAAACAACTAGATATTTCTTTATTTTCGGAGGTTTTTCGTAACAAACACTTCAAAGAAGCTGTTTCCAAGTCTCTTAATCTAATTTCGAGGTTAAATTCGCTGAAGAGGTCTATGTAGATTGTTGAAAGACGAGGGAGCGCTCAGAAAATCACATAAAATAAACTTCATTTTTCACTCTATGTACTAATATTTGTTGGTTACAGAACTGGATTTGTTTTATCAATTGTAATATTTACCCAAAAAACCACCCCACGTTTACTGTGTGCAACCGTTTTGTTGTCCTCCTGAATCAACTGACCCTGCATGATTTCTTAATATTCAAAAGACACAAAAAAAGACATAAGTAATTGTAACTATTCTAATATTTGTTCATTCTCAAAAAAAAGATAGAAATAGTCGATATTATAAAAAACCTGAAAAACTAGCAATTACATATTTTCTATAATCATTAATGAAACTTGAATTCCTGGATTTTAAAAATATTCCTAAAAACTAAACAAGGGCACTACAAAAAGCAAATTCTTTCGGAAGCGCATATATTTTAGATATACAGGTACTAAAGTGCATAAATCTATAAATTCTTGGAAAGTTGTCTGAACACGACCATGAAATAGTGAATTCTGGAATTCTAGATTCGCTATTCGACGGGCAGCTCCAGAAATCGTCTATTTCCTTTCTGTAAGACTCATCGATTCATAAATTTTATCTTCCGGGATTTAGGTCCAAAGACGTCACTCTACAGGGTTTAGTTAGTATTAAATTTTATAAGAAAAATGTATTTCAAATTGAAAAGAAATTTACTGGAATTGCCTTTTCATTGAAATAATTTGGTATAAAAAAATATATATTAATTTAAAGTGAATAGATAAACAATGAAAATTGTAAATTTGACACTTTCATCGCATTTTTGTTAAATTTTTAATAAACTAATAATTTTAGCTAAAATTATTCGTTTCTTACAAATTCAATAAAAATATGTCAAAAATATCACATACACAGTTTTCACTGTGTATTTATGATTTAGAAAATAATTTAAGGAATGGACTTTTTGATATGAGTTGTCCCAATTATAAATTTTTAACATTATTTATAGAAAAACGAATGCCACTACCTGTATTTATTTCGCATGGGAAACATTTGTTTGAAAATCATTTGTCAATTTCGAAATATTGATGACTAACGATAATAAACTTAATTTTTTTTAAATTTATGTCTGCATTATTTAATTAATGTCCATTGTTTTCCAGCACTAAAATCTAGTCATTAATATTAAGTGGTTTCAAATTTCCATATTAGTTTAAAGTAATAATATATAATAATTTCAGTCCAAATATTTGGATAATTTGTACTTTGCAAGTCTCATTACTGAGATAATATACAGGGATTTTATCCATTTTACCTGAAATTTCATTTGGCTAGAACTTAACTATCGTAAGGAATAAAAATTTTAAATTTAGCGAATACCTTCTTCATTACAGCAAAAACATATATTCAATAATAAATTTACCATTATTTTCCGTCTAAAAAGTCTCTTCTATGCCAGTTTTGAATGTATTGTGAAATTTCCAAAAGAATAAAAAATCATGTTATCTTTATTATCCTAATTTTTGCCACAGCAACATTTTATTAAGGCAGAATTGGTCGAATCTTTATATTTTTTTTATATCCTTAATTTCAAAATTCACCTATAAAAAAGACAATAAATTTAGCGTTTTGTTGAGATTATTTTGTTATGGAGAAATTCGGCTAAATACATCTTATTAAAACTGGAACCGATCAGGAAGTAAAAGATAATCTTGTTGGCACCCACTTTTTATTTTTTGTTGTTTGTGACTAAAAAATGTTTCTTGGTGTAGGTTTAACTATATTTTATGGGTATATTGTTGATAAAGATATATTTTTAAACATTGCATTTGTTTTACAAATTTTTTGTAATTCCGAGCTGTAATTCGACACTAATTTGACTTTATTGAATCGAAAATGTATAAACATACATTATCTGGAGATTTACCAAGTTTATAAATAAACGAAGGATTTGAAAAGTTGGGTTATTTTCTCTATAAATGAGTATTATTTAACTATTGTTTGTAATAATGTATATTCCTTGTTTTTTGTTGATTATAGTAATTCCGCAAATTAGTTTTGCCCGTAAAAGAGAGGTAAGCTTTAATATTTTTTATTTAGTTTTTATCTGACACGTCAAATGAAAAATGTTAATTATACTGAATTATATCAAATAAAACTTTTGTAACCGGATTACTAAAAAAATCAGGTATTTCCGCTAAGCTGATCGACGATAAAAGTGTCTATATTATATACAATATGTCCCCCTAAGTTGGAATCGTATGGAAAACTTTTTTATTATTAATTTTAGGAAAAAAAGTTATTCTTCATAAAAAGTTCTGCATTATCTAAAACCTAGAATACAGTCATCAAATATCAAATTTTTTCAGTGGTATACCAGGTTTGTCAAAAAATATGAGTTTTATTCAAGAGTAAAGTACCTTTAAATTTGACAATATCGAAAAATGTTACTAAAAAAAGTTGATCAGAATTAAAAATTACGTTTAAATATGCAAGATTGTATTCTAGGTTTTAGATAATGTAGAACTTTTTATGAAGAATAACTTTTTTTCCTAAAATTAATAATAAAAAAGTTTTCCATATGATTCTAACTTAGGGGGACATATTGTATAATAAGCCTTAAAGATTAGGGCGCTGTCAGTAAAATAATTTTCCTTTGCCTTAAATTTGTCTTAGCTAGGTTCGAAATGTAATTTTTCCAACAAAAAAATATTATAAATTACAAAGTAAGACCTGTAAGTGGTGTAAATCAAGCACCAAATTATTTTTTAACATGTTTGAGCCAAAAAAAATTTGTACAAATAGGCAACTGTTACACATTTAGTTACCTTTTTCTTATTAGTGATCATAATATTTTATATTCAGCTTTATCAAAAGAAAAACTTTCCCTCCAATGTTACCCAATCACCTGTCTATAAAAATAGATACAGCTTATTTTAAATAGAAATGAAATTTTATATTACCTAGCAGATATACGAGTACATATAAATTATTAAAAATTAATGAATTCTCGGGTTTTCCAGTGTGGTAGCAAAGATTGTTATAATCCGGGAGGTTCTGGTGATCATGAAATAGTGTATTCAACCTCACTCAAAGATTGTATTAGAAAAGTTGGAGTATCTAAGCCAAGCTACTGCTCGGTAATGGACGATGAAATGCAAATTTGCAGAAATAATGCAAAACATTGTAAAACAGCAAAAGATTGTAGAGAGATTCACCTAAGAGGTAACTATTTATTTTTTCATACAATTCCCAAAATATTTTTTTAGTTAGGTTTATTATTTTTAGGGTATAATAAATCTGGAATATACTTAATTCAACCAGATGAGCACCACCTTCCATTTAGGGTTTATTGCGAGATGAGTCGTATGTTTGGAGGATTGATCGAAATTCAAAAACGAGTCGACGGTTCTGTAGATTTTTTTAGAGAATGGCGAGACTACAAACATGGTTTTGGTGATCTATTGACTGAATTTTGGTTGGGCCTTCGAAAGATACACCGTATTATAGGTATTCTTCATATGACATTAAAACTGTTCTACATCATCGTCAAAACAGATCAGAAAAATGTAAAGATCGCAAATTAACATGGGACACTAATTCGAGTAATTCATAAGCAGAGTAAAAGCTGTCCTGTCGATAATCAATTACAAATATTAATTCAATGATAAATTAATTCTTTCTACTTTTACTAGATAAAGATAGTGCAACCGTCCTTTTCAATTTAAATGATCATAAATTTAAAGTAAACGAATTTATTAAATCAATTAACTTAAAAATGTTCAGTAGAGATCCAACCAAAAATGTTCAGATAATATTAGAGAACTAGTTAATTGATTAAATCTCCTTTTTAATGACTTTGGTAAAAAACATGTAATTCAAAAATCTTATCAAGCACCAAAATTATATGGTACGATAAAATTACATGAATGATATAAAAATGTTTTTTATGTCAACTCCCCAAATACAAAATTATTATTCTAAATAAAAATTAAATTAATTACGGTTACATCTTAAAATATTAAACAAAAAACTCTTTTAAATTAAATTAATACACATAAATTAGTTTCATTTGACGTTATTAATATGTTTTCAAAAAATTCTCCATATGGATGTATACAATTAATAGTTAAATTCTTGGTAAGAAAAAACATTAACAAAATGTTAATTAAACAAATTATAAATATATTTAATTTACGTATCAATCCAAATTACTTTGTTATTGATGAGAAATTTTATATTCGAAATGAAGAATTACAAATGAGTCGCCCAATTTTGGAAAATATTTTTATGGACAATCTGGGACAAAAAAATGTATTTCAAATATTTCCAAAAATATACTATTTTGCTCTAAAGATGTTGATTGATGTTCTGGCTGGTTTTAGAGATTTTAAGATTTTATCTTTTACGTTGAAAATATTTAATAGAATATTTTAATTTAATTTCTGGCAAAAACAGATTAAACTCTGTTTGGTACTTATAAATGTTTAATTATCTTGTATTTAAGCTAACCCTATGAAATAAGATTCAACAATATTTTGTAGGGAATAACTGAATATATAATCTTAATTTTAATTATAATATAGATTATATTTATGCTAAGACAGTTTCCATTTCGACCGGATCATTTTAAGAATTTCGTTTTTCTCTGTTTTCTGTAAATCAAGAAATGTTTTCATCAAAGTTTCATTTAATAGTATAGGTACATTTAATAATTAGTTAAAACAATATAATTACCTTTTATACTTCTAGCTTCTAGACAAAGGTATAAATTAGTTATAAAGCTAAGATCCATAGAAAATGACAAGGCGATTATCTCGTACGATGACTTTAAAATAGACGTTGAAGCTAATGGATATAAATTATTTAAGCTAGGAAATTTTTATGGAACTACAGGGGTTGGTAATTCTCTGAAAAAACATTTGAATAAGCCATTTTCTACTAAGGACGTGGATCAAGATGATAGTGAATCTAAGAATTGTGCTCAGATACATAGTAAGGAAAATTATTAATTTTTTTAAAAGAAAATTACAAAAACGTTTATAATTGTTTTTAATTTTGAAGAGCAAAATTTGCATTAAGTGGCATAATTATTTACAAAATTTCTATAATTCCTTCAATTTGTTCTTCTATACCTTTGTCCTCATCTTCTTCAAAGTGTTTCTTCCAATTTTCCTCTTCAACCCTTATTGCCATTGCTTTTTTCTTTTACCCTTCCTCATGTATTTGTACAGTGTGTTGGTATTATTTTTCTTGTAGTCGTTTTGTATTTTTTCAAGCTAATTTTCAATCCTTCGGTGTTTTTTCTGTTTGAACAATTTGTTAGCTTCTTTGTTATTTTAATCTCTATTATTCTTTTATACTCTAGATCAAGCAGTACTTATTTTGTTGTTTTCTTTTGTACCCTTGACATTCTATTCATGTGTCATTTATGCTATTTTTAATATTTTCCCATTCTTCAATGTTATTTCTTTCTTTATTTTATTTATGATTAGATATCTTCTATGGGAGTTCTTTCACAAATTTTTTCAAGTTCCTTATGAAATATTTCCTTTTCCTCATCCTATTCTTATATATGATACTTTTCCTCCCTCAGTTACTTCAAATTGTACTACTTTCTCTTCCACAGTATTTCGTTTTCTTGTTTTAGTTTTTTTATTTCGTCCACATAAGATTTCTAATCTTCTCTTCTTTTTTAGATCTACTTTCTTTTCTTTACTATTTGACTTTTGACTCTTTTATTCTATGTCTAATAGTACAAGATGTCCTAATGCCACTCTCAGCTCCTGCATAGCAGGAATAAATATTTTTGTTAATTAATAGTTTTTTTTTATTTACAGAAGGAGCTTGGTGGTATGCCAACTGCTATGAGAGCAATCTTAATGGGAAATATACAAACTTGCCTGTAAACGTTCACCAAGGTATAGTTTGGGCTGAATGGAAAGGAAGGAATGTCTCTCTTAAAGGATCTAAAATGCTACTTATTCCGGTGTTCAACTGACATGCCCCCCTCAACTAAAATATGGAAATACATGATGTTATAATCGACAATTAACTATTTTTTCGCTGCAAACCCACAATCCAACAATATTTGTCTTCAAAATTGATTCATTACTTTCTGCCTAAAACGTCGAATTCTGATGGAAAAAATATATTTTCTAGTAGCACGCTGCAACAGGTCAAGCTAATTTGAAATCCAATATTTTTTTTCAAATTACGTTAAACTTGTTGACATGCATCTAGAAGCGTTAAAAATATAAAGGCTAAAGGCTAAAATACCCTGTAGTACGCCACTGTAATAAATTTTCTATTAGAATTCAAAGTTTTTAGAGAAGAATTCGAGTGCCTATTTTAATTTTTGACTTTAGCATATTTTATTTCTAAAATTAAGCACTTTAAGTGTTTATGTTTCTTTTTTTTTTCATTTAATTTGTAAGCAATATCGGTCAAAGATTTGAACACCTTATATATAAATCTTAAATTGTTTTTGTAAATTAAAAATAGTATTCATGTTATTATTATATTATGGATTAATAAATATTTTTTATAAAACATGTGTAGTTTCTGATTTTTTTATTAAATTTGTAAAGTATTCAAAGAATTTTCAAACAGTTTTAAAAAATTTCAGTTATTTTCGAACAACTATAATAAAATGTAAGAATATCAACCATTTTTAAAATAAATTGAAAAATGTTTCGCAAATTCGAGATTTTCGAGAAAATAAAATTAATTTCAAATAAGTTTTAAAATATCAAGAAAATTCAATCAATTTTAAATAATTTCAACAAATTTTAAGGAATTTCAAAAACTTTCATACATTACCGAACAATTTCCAATTTCAACAAGCTTTATAGAAATTTCAAAAAATTTGCAGCAATTTTAAAAATGTTTAAGAAAAGTTTAAACATTTTTCAAATAATTATTACAGATTTTTCAGTCTATTCAAGCAATTTTAATAATTTTCAACAATCTTGTAGCAGGTTTCCAAGAATTTTCTACCGAAGAAATTTTTTAAAGAATTTTCAATCATTTGTAACGAGTTTCTAAAAATTCCAAGAAGTTTTTTAGAGAATTTTAAAAATAAATACTTTTTAACCCATTTCAAATAGTTTTAAAGAAAGAAGTTTTGAGCAATTTTTAATAAATTTTCATTTTTTTCAAAAAAGCTCTTGACAGAAATTTTAAAAATATCAAGAAATTTCACCAATTTATTAAACAATTTCAACAATTTTCAAGCAGTTTTCTGAAAGCATTCCAATTTTTTATATAATTTTCCAAGATTTTTTTTATAAATTTCAAAAAATTTGATCTATTTTCAACAAATGTAAATAATTTTTCAAGCATCTAAAAATATTGCAGAAATTTAAGGAAACTTAAAGAATTTTGTGTATTTTAAGGAATTTCAAGATTTTTCGAATTTTTTGCAAATCTTCTAAAAGATTTGAGAAACTCAATTTTCGTACTAAAATGCACAACGGTGTTAGATAAATAATAACTTATTTTTGTTTATATTTACGTTTTAGCGATAGAAGAACCAGTTTGTAGAAGAATATTAATAATCAGCTTTTTAGTAACTCAAAAATGACTTTGCTCTAAGCTTATTTTATGAAGATATTTTCTGCTTGCTCGTAGATTCTTTTTAGAACAAATTTTCTTTCGGTGTAGTTTTAGTTATAATTTTAATGCTACTTGTTTTCTAAATATCTTTGTTTTACGATTTTTAGTACTTTGCTTTTGTAATTCAATACATATTTGATTTCAAATTTTTTTTATTGAATCAAAACATACAACTTATCTGAATACTGACTATATTTATAAATAAACGAGAAATATGTGAAACTCTTTCATTATAATTGGGTGCGACTAAACTATTGTTTATAATTATGAATATGATTTGGTTATTTTTGATTATAATAATTCCACAAATTAGTTGTGAGAATCCCCACGAGGTAAGCCTTATAGTTTTTTAAAATTTATTTTAGTTATACTTCGTAGAGACCTCAGATAGGCATATAATGTTTTTGTAAAATATTCAATTCAATAATTAAAATAAATTTCGTTAGGGACACAAAAAAAAAATCACTCAATCATTTTAAATATTATAAAAACCTTTTTTCAAAAATTCCTGGCAAAAATTTCTCAGTACGATTATAAGCAAAAATTTTTTTTAGCAGATATATGAAATATATTTTTAAATGCAAAGAACGGCATAATTTATTTAAAAAATTTCTGCTAATAGCTTTTTACCACTATATATATATCAAATATTTTTTTTTGAAAAATTATACATTCAACATTGGTGTTTTCATAAGGAATATTACAAATAAACCTCGTTATGGCCGCAGGAAAAAATAGCTTATAAAAAAAATTCCTGGTTACAGCATTTTTCTGCAATTTATATCCATTACTTTTTTGGACATCAATAGTTTTTTTATAAGGAATAATTAAAATAAATAAAGATAGGGCCACAGAAAAAATAAACCATTCAACCACTATAAATATCTAAAAAGATTTCTCAATAGGATTTTCAGCAGAATTTTTTTTGAGAAAATATACTAACAAAAATTATTTGCTAGTACAAAGAAAGGTATAATTTATTTAAAAAAGTCTCACAACTTTTTACTACAATTTATATCAAGAATTTTTTTTGTAAAATTTTAAATTCAGTTTTAGTTTTTTCCTAAGGATAAATATAAATATAGATATGGGCGCAGAAAAAAACAAACATAATTTATTTTAGTAACTTCTGCTGATAGCTTTTTACCACAACATATATCAAATATTTTTTTTTGAAAATTATGAATACAACAATAATTTTTTCATAACGAATATTATGTGTAACTCAACTAATTTAAATATTATAAAAACCATTTTTCAAAAAATCCCTGTCAATGAATTCTCAGTAGGATTTTCAGCATATTTTTTTTTGAAAAATATACTAACGAAAATTAGTTATTAGTACAAAGAAAAGTAAAAATAGAATAATTTTTTCATAAGGAATATTATGAGTAAACATCGCTATGGCCGCAGGAAAAAAGTAATTTATTAAAAAATTCCTGCTTATGGTTATAGCATTTTACTACGAATTATATCAAGTACTTTTTTTGGAAACTTATAAAAGCAACAATAGCTTTTTTATAATAATAAAAATAAACTTCTACTAGGATTTATATCAAGTATTTTTTTGTAAAATTATAAAAACAACTGTAGTTTTTCCTAAAGAATAATAAAAATAAACACTTCGATATGGCCGCAGAAAAAGTAAAAAAATGTATGTCCGCTAGGAATCGATATGAATTGCCAGAATTTCACCCTTTATCTTTTGGTAAAGATAATAATTTATAACCAACACACTGTCTATATCAATAGGTTAAGATTATTTTAAAAATAAACGAAACCTAGCAGACATATAAATGACGAAAAATTAATACTCCATTTCATTACCCAGCGACAAATTAATGATGGGAATAGCGGTTCTGGTGAAATGTATGAAACGACCAAGAAAGATTGTATTAGAAAAGTTGGAGTATCGAAGCCAAGCCATTGCTCGGTATTGGATGATGAAATGAAACTCCCAAATAAGATGCCAAAAAATTGTAAAGAGGTTCTAGCCCAAGGTAACTATTTACAGTTTCACTATTATTTTGAGAGGTGTTTTAGTTTTTATAGTTATGCTTATTATTTTTAGGAGACCAAAGAAAATCTGGAATATACATAATTCATCCAGATAATGACTCTCTCCCGTTTAGGGTTTATTGCGATATGGAAACTCAAAACGGCGGATGGATCGAAATTCAAAAACGAGTCGACGGTTCTGTAGATTTTTTTAGAGAATGGCGAGACTACAAACATGGTTTTGGTGATCTATTGACTGAATTTTGGTTGGGCCTTCGATATATACGACGTATTGTAGGTATGACACTAAAACCGTTGCACGATATATAGAACAAAAGAAACCGTGGAAATTGTCATTTAGTCGACGTTCAGTTTTATTTAAATACTTACTTCCTCAAGACTGCAAAACAGAGCGCATTATATAGACAATGATATTATGAACAATGATTTCTAAAAAAAATATATATAAAATTGAAATACTCCACAGATATTAATATGATATTTATTAGTACTTAAAAAACAATAACAAATTAGAGAATTAGAAAACAGTTATAAACTGTGAAGTAGAATATTTAAAATTATAAAATATACATTATCTCTAGCCAAACTATTCCTATAAAATTAAAATTTAGAATACAATAAAATACCATGGATATTTTTGACATACACAAAATAATAAAAAGGTTGCATTGTCAATATTAAAATTATGATTATATTATGATTATATTCAAAATGGTGGTAAGAAAAAGATATTTGTTCACGTTTATTTTCCTACTTCTCAGCACATGAGTTTTTTATGTTCAGTAATTCCTTTCTTAATTCTTTGTTTCGTCTGTCGAATCTAACTACCATCACACTGTATACATTCAATCTATTGTATTAAGAAAGATAAGCACATGGCATTTTATCCTTCATAGATGTATATTAATTACCAAAACTTTTGGTATGATAAAAAACTACTTTTTCAGATACTTAATACTAACTTTAGTTGTTCTGACAATTCTCTTACATATGGAATTTTATAATACTTAATTACCTCATCTTACTGGTCCTGATGGGTTGTTTTCGAAGATATATTGGTATTAATAATTAAATTATAACAGTAGTTGTGCTAACCTTTTTTCATTAATTTTTTTTAATTTTTCTAAAGTTTCTCATAAAAATTGATTAACTCGTTACATAATTTGTCAAAATGCACCAACACTGTTGCAATATTATAGATTTGTATATTTGTAGGATATAGACGAAATTTGTCTAACATTTTGCTGTATTTGAAACATAATATTACTGCTAAGCTGTTAAAATTAAAAAATTTACATAAAAACTTTAAATTTAAAATATCTGCATAAAGAGGTACACTTTTTTTTTAGTTTGATAGTTTTTTGTCATTTTCTCCGGCATTTAAAACTATTTAGACTTCATCATTGTAAGAATAACTATTTGTTCTCTTTCCTCTACACAAAACACAATTACAGCACCAAAATTTTATTTCGATGGATGTAGGCTGTTCTTACAAAATAAAAGTTACCTGAGAATTCTACAAGCACTCAGAATAATTCCTTAAATTTCATCAAGATAAAAAATTATTAAAATTAAATTATACTTTTATATTTCTAGCTTCTAGGCAGCAGTACAAGTTACTTGTAATACTAAAAGACAGAGATAATACTATGAGACAATTAACTTACAGCCACTTTAAAATTGATGTTGAAGCGAATGGATATAAGTTAGAGAGTGTAGGAAAATTTGCTGGTGCCAATCAATCTGTCGATTCTCTCAAACAACATGTAGATATGGCATTTTCTACTAAAGACGTGGATCAAGATGAAAATGACTCAATGAATTGTGCCCAAACACACAGTAAGAAAAATTAATTAATTGTACCGTTTTCGTTCTTTTACGCAGATCTCATAAATAAGCTTATAATTGAACTGAGTTTAGAATCTGAGAAGCAGTATTAATTAATCTTATGCTTTATGTCATCACTTGCATACGAAAACTCCCAATAATTAGATTTCTTTTAATTCCTCTCTTTTACTTGTGACGAGTCGAATAAAAGAACAGAATTATTCACGTTTGTTAAACTTTCCAATATATTTATTAAATCTCATAAATTTTTTAATATTTATATCTTTCTTGAATTTTTTTAATATCAAAATTGGATCACAACAAATCCCCCATAAATTAAATTTCTAATAAATCAATCAATGTTTCTACAAACGTTTACTATTAACTTATTTACATTCTATATTACAGTAACATTTTTTTTAAAACAAATTCTTTCAAACTTGATTGTCTTAAAATTGCTGTTCCAAATTGTCCAACATATTTAAATTCATTCTTTTTTACTTCTACAATATTGTTATAATATCCTTTATTCATTTTATTTATCACAAATATTGTATTTTCGATTTAATTTACATCCTTCGATTATTCTATATTATCATTATTTTCTTATTCACTTGTCTTGATTTCATTGTCCACACGTTTAGTTTCTATACTTAATTCTATATTCTTCTTCCACTTTGTCTTCTGTTTTTCCTGTTATAATTTTTGTTACATCATCTATAAATTTGTTTTCTAAATTAGTCTGCCCTTTTCTATTATTTTGAATTTTTTCTTGTACACTATTTTTAATTTCCATCATGTCTTTTCTCATTTTTTGTCTAATCCTTATTATAACTTGCCATTTTATTTTACAATATTTTAACATTCTTGGCCAGATCATCAAACATATCTGTTTCCATTCTTTTAATTTCCTCTCTATTAGTTCTCATTTCCTCTCTATTTTCTCATATCATTCTTTAATTGGCATATCGTTGTACAAAATTCATGATAATATCCTCTTGAATCTGCGTTTTTTATAATAAATTAGTATTTTTTTTTTATTTTCAGTGGGTGCTTGGTGGTATAAAGATTGCTACAGCAGTAACCTTAATGGGAGATATATAAACGTACCTGTAATGGGTGCAAAAGGTATAGTTTGGGTCGGATGGAAAGGATTGAGATACGTTCTAAAAGGATCCAGAATGTTACTTAAGCCAGAATCTTGAGTAATATATACATTTTTCATAAGACAAAACCCATACGCTGAAGAACAAATTATATAATTATAATATTTATTGTAACATTAAAAATTTAATAAATCATTTTTTGAAAACATACAAAAATTAATTAATTAGACATATTGATATGGGTGAATAGAGATTTTAAATATCTTTCAATTGATGTATTGCAAGACCCACTTTTCTATTTAAAATTTTTATTGATGGCATCATCACGCTCACAGAAATGACGTCAAAAATAAAAAGGCGCCCATTTAAAAATAAAAGTCGACAGGTTTCAGGATTTTTCCCTAAAATCGCCGATTTTCGAAATATTGATTTTATTCCATTCATTTGGACCATACTGTATATATACAATATGTCCCCCTAAGTTGGAATCATATGGAAAACTTTTTTATTATTAATTTTAGGAAAAAAAGTTATTATCCATAAAAATTTCTGCATTATCTAAAACCTAGAATACAGTCATCAAATATCAAATTTTTTCAGTGGTATACGAGGTTTCTCAAAAAATATGAGTTTTACTCAAGAGTAAAGTATACTTTTAAATTTGACAATATCGAAAAATGTTACTAAAAAAAGTTGATCAGAATGAAAAATTACGTTTAAATATGCAAGTACATCCATTTACATTAATAAAATTATTTTTAAAACGTATGTCTACAATAATGCAAATTTAACTGTAGTGCACTTATTACGCGTTTTAATTGCAAAATTATTAGAAAACATCGAAAAACTAAAAGGTTATCATGTGTTTCGTAATCACAAGAGATAAATGTTCAGTCAAAATAGAAATATTAGTAAAAAATAAAATAATCTGAAGTTTTAATTTAAATGGATGTACTTGCATATTTAAACGTAATTTTTAATTCTGGTCAACTTTTTTTAGTAACATTTTTCGATATTGTTAAATTTAAAGGTACTTTACTCTTAAGTAAAACTCATATTTTTTTCCCAAAATTAATAATAAAAAAGTTTTCCATCTGATTCCAACTTAGGGGGACATATTGTATATATATACAGGGTTCGGTAAACCTCTGTCGTTGTTCTGTAACTTAACGATTTATTTATAGGATAATAATAAAATTCGCCCCAACAACATTCCTTGTGAAATATCGATTTCTACTATCATAGCGTCAGAACTAAATGCCTTTCCAATTTTCCGGCATTCATATTTATGGAAAATTTTATTGAAGTGATATTGACATATAGAAAAGGTATTTTATATCTCAATGAATTCTTTCAAACATAAAATCTAAATTCTGTTTGGCATATAGTTGCCATAAATTTTTTTCCGCTGCTCCTCGTGTACGCCATTGAACGAGATCGGAGAATGATAAGTTGCGAGGAATCTCAGATTCTAAACCTCCGAATGTCGAAAAAGGGCGAGTGGATGGAAAATGATTCTTTTACAATTTTACAACAAGATTTTATCTTTTTGTGGTTACGACCATCCACAGATTTCATTAGGACAATTGGCGATTTCCTTTTGATTCTTCGCCGCTGTTCCAAATTTATCCAGAAAATTTTACGCAATAATTTTTACTCGATAAGAAAACCCACAGGATTATAGTAATTTAAGCGTTTTAAAGATCAACTGTTACAGCTTGAAATTTTGTCTAGAGGTAAACTACACAGGAAAAATTTATTTTATTATACGTACAATTCTTCTAATAATTAATAAACGTATTTGAAGAGTTGAATATTTTTCATGAACATCATTTAAAACAAAAATATATTTCATTAATATATTATATTTATTCATAGTAATATTGAGGGTGTCATAATTATTAGGGCATAGAGTAAGCGTAAATAATTTGGACCAAAATATGAGGATTGGACCAAACATGTCTAAATAAAATTATATTGTAGCAAAAGCTAGTTTTAAATTTGAAATATTTTTCCATTTTCTGGTAATAATTTCACAATATAAATATTCCATAAATTATTATTAAAATCGGCAGAGAGGCATTACCTGGGACAAGGAATATTTTAATTATAATTTTATATTTTAATAGAGATCCCACAATAATAAAACTGCGACGCAACTATTTTAACAATTACGGTTTAGTAATTTTCGTTAGAAAATATGAAGTAGGTAAATATCATGTTTTTCGAGGCAAACAAAAAGAACAAGAACAATTCAGCGTCTTGGAAAGAGATTTCAAGTATTATTTTATTTAGGGAAAAATTTTGGTTCGCTTAAATGAAAATTCTAAAATAAGTCTAAAATTCAGTCATCTATTATTACAATTCTAAGAAAACTATTTTTATTATTATTTTCCTGCTCATATTGTTCTAATTTTATATTATTTTTATGTGAGAATTAGAAAAGTTATTTTATTCATTATTCGACCAAATAGAATCACTTACAAGTTTGTCTGTTATTTTTCATTTGAATTTCCTAGACTATGAACTGTTCAAATGCGTTTTTCTCGAAAACTAATAAATTTTTCCGTTTCATGAAATATAGCAGTTTTTTTTGGTCAATACGGCTGCCGTTCTGGTATCATAACACAATTTATTTTTCTTTTAATTTACTTATATTCTCATTTTTATTTCTGAAAAATGCGCCGCGTTGCTAATACCGGTTGTCCCACGTCAAGTATTTTCTAATTTACATACATTTGCGGATTTCCCGAAGTTATTTTCCTCTGACTTGAGAATTCGAGCAGCGAACATATCTTCTCGTACAATTTTTTCCATTTCTTGTATACCCGTTGTCCCACGTCCCGAAATCACTCGTCTACCCAAAGTAGTTATTTTATCCGGAGATTTTTCTACATTATTTTATTTCCCCAGTGAACTGATAATTAGAGTAAAAAGCTATAATCCGCACCTGCTTGAGTCCTGCACTGCCATTCGTAGTGGGTAATTAATTTAGGGGAAGGCTACATCTTTTGATGGGGATTTTGTTAATAATCTAAATAATGAGGATATTCTTAACACATTTTTTTTTTGAGATCAGACTTGGTTTTATCTTTCTGAATATATTAATTCACAGAATACGATGTGGCATTCATCCAAAAATCCTCATTTTTTTGAAGAACCATTTCATCTGTAAAAATTGGTATTTAAGTTGCAATATGTCATGTAGTTATGTAAACAGAATAAAATTCCCAGGCTATGAAAAACCGTTTAAGTGGCTCTTATCTGGTTTCTGTAACATAGTTCATTCCTGAAAACCCAAATATTGAATCACTGACTAACTTAGGTTTTAGCAAGATACTAGACAAACTTGACATAAGAATTTTGTTAATTAAGATCCGACTATTGGACTATTTACAAACAACAAACCCCATAAAACTAAAAAACCATAAATTATGGTGACGAAACTTTTCAAAAAATGGTGGAAATACAATAATTTTAAATTTGGCGGAAGATTGAATTTTACGCCTAATACGGGTATTCAAATAAAATAATAAGTGGATGAATAATAATATGATGTGGTTTACAGATCTATTTGTTTACATGAATGAACTGAAGTTAAAATTACAAAGTTTTGCGAAACTATTTATTATTATGTTTGTATACATCATCATCTAGAAACTAAAACTAAGAAGTAATTTCCTTTCCACAAAAAGATAATAGAGTCCTTATTTATGTATCATAATATAGTGTACTCGTTATTTAAACAATTCAGCGAAAGGTTCAACGAATTTAGAAGATTAGAACAGACCATTACAATAATTGAATCACCCGAATTTAGCTGTTTACTTTAGAATTAAAGGATTTCCATTGAATTCAAACTGAAGATTTAGAGACTCATTTAAGGTCGGAACTTGATAATCTAGAACTAAATCGTTTGAACAATAAAGATGAGTGCAACTATAAACAAGAAATATAACTATGTCTTTGCTAATACTTTTTTCAACAGGATCTTTCTGTAAAACTTTGTTTTTAACATTAAACTCTATTAATACATACAAAAGAAAGTGGCAAACAGATAAAATTAGTGCCGCTTGCTTGGCCTTGAGGTGCACCGCAATTGTAGATTTAGTTGACAAACTTTACTGCGGAAAGAGTAATTAATTTTTTGATTTTATACAATTTGATTGTCGTTCTCTTATTATGATTTTTTCCTAAATGTACATTATTCTTCTGTTTTTTTTTTACTGATAATGTAAACGGTCATCATATATTTGCTTAATCTAGTTTATCCTACTCCTCACAAAATATAATTAATGATGGTACATAAAGGATATGTCCTTTATTTTATCTTAATAATATATTAATTGCGAATGAATAAAGACCCACTAATCGAAAAATTAGATACGAAATTGCAAAATTTTAAATTTATTAACTTAACTCTTAATGTTTATTATTAATTTATAACGGTTACTAAATACGGTTTTCGTTTTCCTTCATTATTCGATTTTTTAACCAACTTTCAATTTTATATCATTTCTTATATAGTTTATTTACGTACGTTATTTAATCGGATATACCTTTTCAGTGTTCTTTATTTGTTACTAAATTCATATTTACTTTCTGTAAAATATAAGTACTCATATACTACTTATTTATTTATTTTAATTTGAGATTATATTTCACATCGATTGAATTTAAAATAATAGTTTTGCTGGATAATATTTAAAATATATGACAAAATTGTATTGCAACTTTTAAATAGCCTTTTATGTGTTTGTCGATGACATGAGGAGCGATGGTCCAATTCAAATTTGAAACGGGTACTAAATTTTGGGTCCGTATGGACAAAAGAACGTATAAATATTTGAGTAAGGGTCATCCAGCTACCTAAGCGACGAAATAAAAATGTAAAAGTCAAGGGCTGAAATCTGTGACCAATTTTAAAACCGCAAACTTTTATTATAATCGATTTGGAACTACTTTCTTATTAGTTTATGGAAAATATCATTTAAAAAAGGAATGAATAAATACCTTCTAACTTTCTATCTTTTATATTTTTTGTGGAATTCGCATAACACTGATGATTATTAATGTCTAATGCTTTTGTTTTCTAAGTATTATTATTATTATTATTATTACTATATAAAAGAATATTAATAGAATGTAGAGAAGGTTCTCCAAAAGTAATTGCAAATTTTCAGCCAACAGAATAGAGGTAAACAACTATATTCTAAATAATAATTTTCCATATTTAGAAATAAACAACCCAAGGTCAAAACTATTAATTAACACCGATGCATCAAAATCCATTATTAAAAAATACTTTCCTAAAACAATGTACTATTCAAATAGTTCTCTAAAAATAGCTTTAGGAAGTAAAGAAATAAGATATGAAGCAAATGTGCTAGCATTCGCTGAGTTTAATACGGACTATATTATTAATTTTATATTATACGACTTTACTGAATACTCGGAGGGTATTAAAAACTAATTAGTCCTTACGAAATTCCATTTAAAAATAAACAACCGAATGATAATAATTTTCCCAACTAAACAGCGAAGACTTACCAAACAACTTGAATATATCGCATGTTTAAAATCCGACAATACTGACAATACTGTTCTAAATACTGGCTAATTATTAAAACATGTAGTTTTTAACAATTTAGTTCACTCTGTAAAAAATTACATACATTTTCAAATTATCAAAAGACTTATTAATAACAACTATTTAATAATTTCAAATGATGTAAAAAACCAAAAAGCTATTAGTAATGCTAACTAAAAAAATAAAATAATTAAAGAAAACACCATAGGAAAATAAATTATAAACGATCAGATCTTACTACTATAAAAAAAAGACAGTTTATAAAGACTTATTAAAAGAAATAAAGCTTTCGCAGTATTTAGGAAAACAATGGTTAGCGAAGACCCATGTAAAACGTTATAAACTGATAAAGGTAATTATCATGAAAACACAATTAAAAATCTAAAAGAAATAACCACTAATTCAAATTTATTGTTAATAAACATGAACACATATATTTTGACAATAAACCTTGAGAAAAACCTGGAAATTATTTTCAAGTTTGAATGAAAGCATGTAATTTTAACAATATACTATAAAAGTAGACGAAATTGGCAACAAAATGGCCTTCGTTTTCTTTTTAAATCTCCCGTTTCTATTATTTTATCTTTATTCATTCTGACAACGTGTCCGTACCAATTTAGTTGTTTCTTTTCTATCTCATTTGGTTTTACATGCTATTTTCTTTAGGTGTTTCATTTCGATAGCATTTATTTTGCTTTCATCTTTCTTTCATAGTGTCTAATTATTATTGGTATTATTATAACATTATGTATCTTTATTTTTACTTCCATATTGATAATTTTATATCGCAGTATTGTTTTATTCAAGGAGTAATATACTTTCGTCGATTTGTTTGTTCTGTTGGTTATTTCTGCTTCTATTTTTCCATCGTCTGTCAATACGCTGCTCAGATATTCATATGTCGTTATTCTTTCTAGTATTTTCTTCTTGTATTTAATTTCTTTGTTATTATGGTTAGCTTGATTTTCATTTATGATCATTATCTTGGTTATATTTATGTTTACTTCCATTTTCATATTCTCTATTTCTTTGGTAAACGCTTCCACTAATTTTTGCTGGTTTACTTTTATTTTATTCAGTAAAGACTGTTGATTATCACGAAGAAATGAATGAAGACGTGTTTGAGGAATACTTCAAAGATAAAAGAAATGATTGAATTAATACCGAAAGATTCTGTTATTGTAATGGACAATGCAAGTTACTTCCAGATTTCCTGAAACTTTACCAACCATTAAATGGAAGAATTAAATGGACTCAAGTTAAAGGTCTTAATTATTTGTTATGTCAAGTACAACATAACGCAACTCCATATTATCGTCTCCATTAAATAACCTAGTGATCTAAATCAACAAGACAGATTATTGTAGCGAGCAAACAGGAAATTGTTCCATACAATATGTGTCACTATCCGTAAGATTGATAAATGTAATATATATTTTATAAAGCCGTAATAAGATTTTCCAGAATCCCAAAGCTATCATAAATATTACATACAGATGAAAGACAAACGAAGAGACAAATTGTAATTGAAAATTGTTAAGAAAAATAAATATATTGTATAGACCTTTATGAGTATGTTCTTTTGAATAGAGAGTTATACAGGGTGGTAAAAAAATCGAATATTTGAATGGGGTTGTATGGACCAAAATAAGTCAAAAAGTATTCATAAGCATGGGTTCGAAAATTGACGGTTTCGGAGATATAGAGAATTATTTATTTTTGAAGCATTTGCATTTATACACTATTTTTATTATTTATAAACGATAGAAACAAAATCAAAAGAAAGAATGTTAGATAAGATATTTAAAATACCCTCCTTCCATTTCCAAACATCTCTGCCGGAAGGATATTCGAACTCTTTCTAAAACTCCTAACATAGCTCGAATTTGGTGATATTCTTGGTTAATTCGTTGTTGCAGCTTTTCGAGGCTATTTACAGGAATAGCGTACACTAAATTTTTTAAGTATCCCCAAAAAAAAGAAATCAAGGGGCTTTAAATCAGGCGATCTTGCTGGCCATAATACAGGCTAGTCCTTTCCTATCCATCGACGTAGAAATGATATAAATGTTTATAAGTTTCTATCGTTAGTTTGTACTCAATAAAAATAATGTATAAACGCAAAATGCTTCAAAAATAAATAACTCTCTATATCTCCGAAACCGTCAATTTGTGGACCGTTGTTTATTAAGACTTTTTGACTTATTTTGATCCACACTATACCTTGTTCAAATATTCGAACACCCTGTATTATTTTTTTGAAAAAACAATTTAAAATGTACCGGGTACGCAAATATAATAAATAGTATTAGTTAAACGGTGTTATGTGTTCTCGAGAATATTTTTTATTACTCTGAGGCTAGTTTTTATTGTTTAAATTTGCCCTAAGACATTTTGACATGAATAAGAGCCCCGAAATATAGAAAAATATTATTTACGGTCTTCCAGCAGATTCTTTTAATGGATTCAAGGATCGTTTAAATGCACACAGTGACCGATCGAAACCGCAGTCACAGGAATCACTGGTGCGAAATGAAACCATAAAAGGCCATCTTTCAACTGTTTCCTATTATTCATTATCATGATACCCGTGTAGATTGCAGCTGTTCACATTCAACCAATCAAATTCGCCGCTCGTGACTTTTCACGATGCTCCAATCGCGTGGATCTTGTTTATTTATTTTCTTCAAGAGACCGCAACTTCTTAAGGAATTTTAAAATATAATAAAAATATCTAGCAATGAATACGAAAAGTATGAAATACATTTCTTTCGTGAATATAATTCTACTTTTATTAAATTTTCGTTGTTCAAAAATATTTTATAAATTCACTTATGACAGTCCACAAACAACTTGAAACCATAAACAACATTTTAGTTTTGTTTTAAAATGGAAGGTGAAGTAACTATCACTAGGTCCATTTTTATAATATTACAAATATAAAACAAAATTCTTAAGTACTTGCAAGAGTAAATATGAAAAGATAAATTGTACTTATCTGAATTTTCACCTTATTACAAGGGCTTTTTTTAATATTTTCAGTCTGACCAGTTTTTTCATTTATCTTTTCATATTTATTATGGATAATTTTCAGAAAGTAAGAATTGAAACAATTAATTCTATTTGCAAGAGGTTATGCTGATTGTTATGTAGACAAATTTAAATCTATAAATGTAAAAGATAAACTAAATTTATCTGAAATTTCCACAATATTTTAAAATTTTTTAAATATTCTTATAAGAATTGTTTCTCCTTTTGGCAACATGATGTAAGAACACAAGAAATTTTCAGATAGATTTAATTTCTATTTCTAAGCAAATATTCATCATTTTCTAAAAAATTTGGTTAATACTATATATTTAGTTCAGAAAGTAAAAGAGGAGAACTTGCCAGATTTACTTTTTCATTTACTACTTTATACTTTATTTCAAATTGTTCCAAAAAATCAAGTTATTGCTTCTTATCATGTATATGAAGCATTTCCATTGTTGTTTCTATTGTTTTGTTAAGTGTAGGTTTGTTTATAAAATAATCGTATTTTGGAAAAGGTCTCAAAAAATCCCAAGCAGTTAAAAAAATTTCTTATAAATCATCAAACTTAATAGGAAACCTAATTATAAATACTAAAAATTAAATAGAACTTTAGAAAGGAGTCGAATTTACAAAATATCTTTTGGCTCTTGCAATCTTGAATATACATAGGTATGACTTATAGGAATTATTAAGATATAATCTGTTTAAATCTAAAAGTACCAAGTTTCTCGCACTTTTCTAATCATCTAACTGAAGGCAACCATAAATTCAACCCCATAGAAGATCTTCAGATCCTTCATTTTACTGAAAAAGGTTAGTGTTTAAATAATAAAGAACTGTTAAAAATCCAAAAATCTTTTGTAAGAACCTTAACACTAATACTTTGAATTCACAATTAAATTTCCACCAATTCAACCAGTTTTATATAATTATTTTTAGTTAGTTAAATTTAAATTCTATATTAATTACCATAGAAATCTTCTCAGAAACTAAATTGCTATTTTAATATGTTTATATTTTGTCATTATATCATAAATTCTTCTGTGTTGTTAAAAAAATATTTAATATTAGTAGTGCCAAAAATATTGTACTACCAATATTACTTACTTATAAATGATATGTAACTTGTTCTATATTTTTAAAAATTTCTTGATGAATACTAACAACCCCCCTCGTTTCACATTTCTGCAGCTTTGAACATTATTTGAAAATTGAGTATAAATTTAATAAACTCCTAAAGTAGCCGTAAAAATCTTTAAATAAGAAATTTCTATTTTTGTAACATAAAAATAAGCTCACATGAGTAAACCTCAAGATCTTTTTATATTTTATATTGTGGAAACCAGTAAACTAATTTATAGTTCTTGAGAACCGTTTATTCTAGTTCATTTAATGCTTATTGAAATTGTTAACAATAGCTTATTTTTTTATTTCGCCATTATATTAATTTAATTAATTATATTATTTTAAAGTTTTTTCGTTTATGCAGATATTATTTGTAGTAAATAAATAAATTGTTTCAACTCTTACTTTGTGGAAACTATCCATAATAAATATGAAGAGATCTGGAAAATTATATGTCAAAACACCGAAACCTGCGTCGATTGAATATAAATTTAAAAAGCTTTGGAATCTGTAGAAATTCAGGTAAGGATAATTTATATTTTCATATTTATTATTTATTTGTAGTATTTCACAATAACTTTTATAACAATGCTTTAATGGAACTGATATTACTTATTTGCTTAATTTATTTATTTAGTGCGCGTGATATTTTTTATATATTTTACTATTTTTTATCGATATTTGTATGATGGTTGAGGCTTAATTTACAAAATGTATTTTTGTCATTGAATAATTCTAATAGTGACAGAGTTATTCATTTTGGAAAAAAAATATACTTTGATTTTTATTTTTCGGAAATATATCGTATACAGTCTCCTTTCCATTTTTAAGAGCAGTATAATTTACGAAATAGTTTTAATATATAGAATTATTTAAATCTCTTTTATCGTCTTCGATTTTAATAAAAAGAGATGCTGGTTATTGTGACAAAATGTGTATGAAAATTAATTTAAAATTTGATTTAAAAACATAATATTTTGATATTTTTCTACTAGTTTATCACACTATCAAAATGTTTGTCTGTAATTCACCCGCAATTACTGCAAAGTGCTCCCTAGAAATTGATTAAAAATTTTTTATTAGTGTCAGGGAGGTCGATTTATAAATTTAATTTTAATTGTTTTAGTATAGAGGTTAGTTTCTATTAAGATTACTTTACAAAGTTCAACCGTGCTATTTTCAAATTACTTTTTACTAACTAATTATAAGTTAGTTTGAATTAATGTACTTTCAAAACAAATATTATCTAAGCCTGGGATTTTGAAAATTTTGTAATCAGTAAGTTAAACTGTTGAAATGCTTTAAGTTTAACTTGCCTCTGAAATATTCCTGGTTGATATAATCTATAAGACAAAATTATTTCATTCATTTTCAAAAATAGTAGTAGATATTCTAAAGAGTTCTACTTTTTATGTTGAATAATTATTAATTGCATCAAGCCTAAGTAATTGACAACTAATCACAATCTGATCTGATCAATTTTGTTTTAAGGTAGAATAAATACATTATCTTACATTATTATTATTATTATTATTAAGTTCCTACAACGTTGCCGTGTTTAAAATTTTTGGTGGAATCTGAGAGATATAAAAGAACCATGCAAAGTTTTATTTAAAAGATTTATTGCGAACTGCCATCGAGAATCCATTAACTCAAGTGTGCAAATTCAATATCGCGATATAAAAAGGGACAGGGACACGAAGGGGGCTCTCGGTTACCCGATTCCTATTAGGGGATATTACGAATTCGTCGTGGTGTCATAAATATCGCAGTCGGTTTGTATGACAGACCACATTCGAGTATTCTTTCTTCCCCTTTCGGCACCCTCCGGTCTTCAGCCCACTGGGGGTCGGATAAAAATTAATCGTCGCTTCCCGTAAAAGCGATTCGGGGGGATGGTGGTCTGTTTGGGTAGGCAGAAAAATAAATTTTCCCGAAGGGGTAGTGTTTGTTTAAGAAAAACATATGACAAGAATCTAGATCCAAATAAACGCAATTTCCTTTACTTTGTATAGATTTTTAATTTCTACATTTCTATTGACTGTAATTAAGTAACTATAGCTTAATGATTTATCGTTATTCCCCTTCATGGGTATTATGCTGTTAATTTTTACATTGGATTTCTTTTCTAATTGTTCTTTAGTAATTTCTAAGTCTAAGTTAGGAGTTGCTTTCATAACTGTTCTTTTTAGTCTGTCTGTTTTGTCTGTGTATGTATAGAATTTTAAGTTTTTGTTCTTTAAGTGTCCTATTAATTTCTCTCTAAGTTCTTTTGTACCCGTGAAAATTTTTATATTTTCTCTATTAAATTGTACCGAGAAGTTAGTAGAATTTTTTGTATTTCTCACCTGATTTATGAAGTTTCAGTGATTTGCGTGTTTTCCTTCACAGACCACTGGTGGTGTTTTTGGTTTTTCAGTTTTTTCTTCCTCCTTTTTTCTATTTCCTCATCTATTTCCACTTCGCTTAAAGGTACGAACCTGTTATTCACTTTTAATCTTTCATCGAATATTTTGACTTTTGATTTCTTTGCTTTTTTGGTGGTTTGCTGCCATATTTCCTCTGTTTCATTTGTTTCGCCTGATGTTTTCATTTTATTTACCATCTCTTCGCTCCGTTGGTTTGCCTTGATGTTTTCCCTTTTTTCTTTTTCCAATATTTCCATTTCTCTTGCCTTTTCTACTCTTATTTCTTCTTCAACTTCTTCTAATATTAGTTCCGCGTCAAAGTTTTCACCAGTCCTTTCCTTATATTCTTTTACTCTCTGTTCAAATTTCTCGCAGACTATTGGATCTTCTATTCTCTCTCTCAATCTTGGGTTTCTCACCACATTAGCAACGGCGGTGAAAATATAATTATAAATAGAAGAAAAAACAAAATAAAATAAGAAATGAAGGAATTAGAAAAGGACAAAATCGGAACAAAAACAGAATCACAAAACAAAAAACTAAGCTAGTATGATCACATATAGAGAAAGATACCAAAGATTGTACTAAGGAAAATAATTACAAAATACAATACAGATTGGAAAAAGGAAAATATGAAGATCTAGAAGAACATGATCAAAGAAAATCGAGAAGATCGAGAGAGGAAGAAGGAAATCCAGGAAGTAATGAAGAAAATTAGTTAATTAAGCTTTAAAATAAATAATATTTTATGTCTTTAGTACCACTTTGGCCATAGGCTATCGCCTCAATTATCGCTATTAATGATAATAATTTCATTTATTTCCACACGTTTTATAAATATTTTAACATCATGCGCGACATTTATTGCTTTTTTTATAATCCTCATTGTTAGTGTTAGTTTTTATTTTATTTTTATCGAATATCGCATTTCTCAAATAGAATGGCCTGTTTTCAATATTTTTAAATTTTAATATATCTTTATCTATTATTTAATATATCTGCAGCTGATTTTGCATTTTATTTTTGTTTTTTAATTAAGGCACATATTTTTTATATTTTATGATTTACTATTATAAAATATTTTTTCCATGTAGGTTCTGGAGATTGATAAATCTAACGCCGCGTCCAGATCAAACAAACAAAATGGAAAATTTTAGTTTTTCAACAATTCTACAATAAAGCTGACACATTTCAGTGACTTTTTCTCTCCGGATTTTGCAACAATCGTAAGTCCCGTCTCTTGTCTCGAAATTGTTTTGTCGCTTAGTTTTGTTTTTGTTTTGTTTCCTGTTTCTGTTTTATCTGAACGCAGCATAACAGTTCAATTCTAAATTGTCATATAAAGCGATCTTTCTATTATTGTTAATACTAATAATCAAAAATTTTTATTGTAGTTGTCGTATTATAATATAAAAGGCATCATTAAATATTAGCTTAAAGGCAACACCTGGGTAAGTTATAGCTTCCAACCATTTAAAGAAAATGACAAAATTTTGCATGGCAAACACTTCTCCTCCCCATCAATATATCTACAGACATAAATCGTCCATATTCCTTTTGTCGGCGTAATACCTGAACTGAATTACATCTAGTCGAGTGGTCCCATTGACGTTTTCCTTGTCGGAAAGTACGTTTGATGCGGTGACTAGAGTACCGCATCGAGGTACGACCATTGTTATCCTGTCAATGGCTCTTCACACTTGGCAAAAAGACTTAACGTCACTTTCACACTCATTCAGATCAATGTTTATTGTTTGTGTGTTTGTTAGTTTGGTGGATTAAACGAAAAGAGGGCATTCAAGTGTCGTTGTCGGCTTCTTCAGTACCAACTAGTGATATTATCCGATGATGACATCGACGTTTTCAAGTCAATTGGGAACAAATAGGATTTGGGGATTTTACTAACCGAAGAATAAAGTAAAATACCTAAATCTATATGACCACTTTCGGTGCAAAATTGAGAACCGAAGAGAATTTTGTTCTAAAACAATTATTGTACAAAGTGCGCCAACCTTGAATTAAAAATATCGTTATAGGAACATCAGAATTAAACATCAAATTATAATTAGAGGTTAATATGGATATACATACAGCAAATTTTATTTAGACCTAAAACTTCTAAAAACGGGAAACATTGTTTAGAAATACGCACAAGCGTTATTTAACTTAACTTTAAATACGAAGTGCTAGCCAACAGTTTCAGGAATTATTTAAAAATTAGAGAAGTACTTATTTTTACTTATGCAGTGAAATAGTACCCAATGGTACCTAAATTTTTAATAGATTATAATTAAAATACGAATAGTTTTATGATTGCAGCATGCATGAATTTTTCTTCATACCAGTAGCCTAAAATTCAAAATGATTTGTACTTATTTTTTGCATTTTACTCTAATGAAAATTCGAGTAAACCTTGCACCACTAAATTCGGATTTTTTAAAAGTGTAAATTTTGAACATGAATCATTCATTTTAGATGATTTTATATTCTGTATATTTGATTATATTATTTCGTAATAGTAAAATATATGTAAGTACATAGTAGCAGTTCTGTTCTTAAGTTAAAATAATTCGTCATAACTTTTGCTTTAACCCCGGCTTCAGTTTCGATAGCCGGAAAAAAGAAATAAAATTGAACAAATTACAGAGCTCTAAATCATGCCTTGTACTATTTCTTGTTGTTTACGTGAAAAATCACTGTTGGTTATTGATTCTACGATACACATTAATACTTTTATTCCGACGGACGTTGTTCTGGGAATTTAGAAAACGAGAACACATTAAACGAATTCTACTGTTAACCCAATACGTTTTTAATAAGTAAGAGATATTGTTTCTGAAAATATACCAGATTTAATTACAATTGCATGGAAAATCAAAGATGACAAATCTCATGTTAAAAAACTTTTTAAAAAACACACTTATCCACAGAAAATTAATGTTTAGGCAGGAATTGTTCGAAATAATATCATTGGACCCTATTTTTTTTATGGAATTGTAAACGAGCCAACTTATCTGCAAGTTTTAATGAACTTTTTGATTCCAACTTTAATGAATTTATTCCCTAGTGCAAACATTTCCGGAAATATCTTGACGAAGTTTTCCCCAATAAGTGGATCGGTAGACGAGGACCCATTGAGCGGCCACCAAGGTCACCGGATCTCACGCCATTAGATCTCTTTATATAATAGATAGAATAAGGCAAGAAATAAATAACATTCCGCAGGACACTATTAATATAGTTCAGCAGGAATTTATTGATCGCTTAAGACACTATCAATCACAAGAAGAAAGACACAATTCAAACACATACTGTAATTTATTGTATGGCAATTTATTGTCACTGTTGTATTATTTAGTTATTTTAATTTAATTAAAGGTTTTCAAAAATACAGATTTTAAAATTTTTGTATCTTCAAAACTATTAATTCCCGAACACACTTATGATATATTTTTGAAATCGTCTTGAAATTTGCAGTCTAAAGAAATAAAATGTACAGAGTGTGCCATTTAAACAAATTGTCGATGACATCGTTACTCACAAATGGTTTACGCTGCATATTTCATTGTTATGTAAAAATACATTAAATTAACATAAAAACCGACTTGTCTCAGGATTTTTCCTCAAAATTGTTTGTTTAGCTTAAAATGAATTTATTCCATTCGTTATGTACACACTGTATAGGTAAGAGAAAAGATGAAGCAAAAATCTATAAATAAATAATAGAAATTTGGAAAAATGAAAAAGTGCCCAAATACTGAAATAATTTTGTTCGTATCCTAATATTAAAAAATGGAGAACGGGATTCAGATGTTCATAATGAAAAATCGTTTTGATATCTTACTATAAACACAAAGTACCAGTAATAGTACTATTCCTAGATTTAAGGAGAACGTCTAACTTTTTCTCCCGCAATAGTCTGATGAAAGCGCTGAAAGAATTCAAACTACCTTAAAATTGACGAGATCGATAAAAAGCTCTGAAAGATTTAGAATAGGATCAGATCTAAAGCAAAGTGACCCAATGTCAATAAATTAGCGGAGAATGGAGCTACATTGATGATCAAGGAAAATAAAAGCAAAGAGTTATATTTAGAACAACCTAGGAATTCGAGAAAAATGATAATATCATCTAAAACTATACGCAAAATGTTAAGCGAGCAGCTGAAGAGTGGAATCTAAACATAATTGAAATTTTTTGAAGATAATGGTTTCAGTAGTCGTCAATTTGATCGATGCTGGTATATTAGAATCTACAAAATTATGAAAATCTAGATACTAATAATATTTATCGATGATGTATTAATAGACTGTAAGTATGTAAAATTGATGGTTTAGCAAAACTGAAAATTATCTCAAAATTCAAGACAAAATGAAAAAAGAGTCTACTTAGTAAGCAAAGAAAATACATTTTCTAGATATTAAGCTTCTATGACTAGAAAATGATAAAATTTCAATGTTTTAATTGGCACTGTTTAGTACATATAAATTGACAAGTATAAACCTGAAAATGGCAATCGGAGTTTGGAAAACGATAACACTAAGTTCGTCAATGTAGTATTTTCATTTATGACATAATATGTTAATCAAAAAGTTGTAATTATGAACTATTTTTAATTATTATTAAAAAAATGTACTAAAAGACACAAATATTGCTTTTTTTGTAGAAAAGCCATTGATAAATTTTCGACATAAACTACTCCGTTAACATTAAGTAGGTATTTGAAAATTTCTTATAAGCGATTTCCTATAATTGCAATTCACTATTGTCCATGATGTTGTTTTAGAGGAAAATATTATTATGTAGTTTTTCTAGTCTTATGTTTCAGCATAGTATTTCTCAAGATTATAATTTTTATTAAACAGTTTTTCAAGTATCGCCTTCATGTCGATGTTGGCTTCGTGAAGATCATAAAAAAATTCGATTATCCACTCAAATTTTAATTAATATTTCGCAGATTCGACAGATTCTATCTTTTTCTTTTTTCTTTTTTTGTGCAAGGGTAAAGGAAAATATTATTGCTTTATAATATAAACAGCATTCTTGAAACTTTTCCTCTTTGAAGAAGCAAAACTTCCTTATTTTTTTCTATTCGCGATTCCGTTGAAAGAAAGGCAATGAACAAGCGATGAAAGCAATTAATTTGATTTTAATAGAAACTAAGAAAATATTTTTCTAAATTTGCATAATCCTTAAGAAAGTAGCACTAAAATGAAGGAATATTCCAGATTTTTTTAGCTTCGAATAAAATGAAAAAATATCTTCCGCATAATAATTTTTTTATGTAAAAATATGAAAGGTCTGTAAATATATACAGTGTATATTGTGAAACTATCAACGGTTAAGTGATTTTATTTCTATTAAATATTTTTTACAATCGTTTTGTAGAAGTACTACATATATATATATATATATACAATTTATTAACATTCAAATATTAGAGAATATGTATTTAAAAACGTCAATAAAATTCAAAATTCTAGGATACATAGGAATATATATGTTTTACATTAAATATTAGTATTTACTTTTTCTTTGTATATTGAGACTAATATATAAAAAAATGTAAACTTTTTTGTACAAAACTTAGAGAAAAATCGACTTCATAACCGTTTTTCTCGAAATAAAGACCCAAAGGCGCGTCAAATCAAAAATATGATCGAGTGGTTGGGCAAAAGCAAGTGTTTTTTTTACAGTTTCTATGAATTTTTGTATTATATTCAACAATAGGCTCTATGATTTCCTCAAAAATGGAAACACAATTGGCTATTTGATCGATTGCTACACTCACAATACGCCCGTAATTTGAATTAAATATATTATATTTTAGAAATACATTAGGGCAACTGTAGGCACAGATTTGTTTTTATATGGAGTAAAATATCTCTTATAATCGAATAATTTAATATTTAATACAGCCATATTCTACTCTAAGCTCAAAGAGAACCACTGTTGTGTTGTACTAAGTAATTTCCTATGTCTGATATGGATGGGTGACAACTTAAATTATAATATGAGGATAATTCAACAGAAATACGTTTAATCAGCGTGTTTATATTATTTTTGTAAATTGTACTAACTCACCTACCAAAATTATTTTCAATTTCATTAGGAAAGGGCAAACAATTGTACCACCTAAATTTTACCTTCAAAATATAATTCCTGAGTGGTTTGGTGGTTATCAAATGGTATAGGAGAGATTTTTTTAATTTTTCGGTTGAAATAGAAGTTACTTAACTTATTTAGAGAAGCATCCCAAAAACTAAATTGAGTTTGTATTTTTACAAATACATACCACTGAAAAATGTGACTAGGGGGCCATAGTACATTCAATATATTTCGAACGTTTGAAACATCTTGGATAACAACATTGATAAAATATATTTTATGCATTTAATGTTACATCTCGGATGTTTATAATAATAAAATAATAATATAACCAACAATTAGCACTTTGTTTAAGTCAAATTTTGACAAAAGAAACCTTTGGTTTTATTAGTATTCAATTTCCTAAAAGGATGCTCACATATAAAGATAAATTAGAGTAAAATTCATATTATTTAAAATGAACTATGAATGATCTATTTACAAGCGAACTTTTTAAAAACATAAGGATTTAAATACCTATTTTAAAAGCAATGGATAGATTAGGAAGTTTTTTAAACGCTTTTTTATCGCCAGAAACTCTTTGTATTGGACATGCGACTTTTATTAGTTTGATGACAAATTTTGATGGATTCTTATTTGTCCTTTGTAAAGGTAAAGGTTTATTTAATACATCTAATCCGTTTATTTTGGGTACCTTTACCCTATCCATCAAAATTAGACAAGTAATATGACAAATGGAAGAAGAATTATTTGTATTGCTTACCCTAAAAAAATATGGAGTTTACTCTTTTTCTTTACTCTAATTGATAGCAACATTATATCCTTTTTTTCATAAAAAAAAGCGGCGTTTCTAGACCAAATTTACCAATATATTTAGAAAAAAGCCAAATATTTATTTTCTTCTTAATGGATATAATATTTAAAATAAAAATTCCTTCTTAGAAATATCTGGAGAGAAATTCACTAGAATATTTTTATCTTTATTCAGAAAACAGAATTACCCATCTTGGGAGTGAAATTTGACAGAAAACCGCCTCAGATTCTGACCGCATGTATTGTTCGGATAAAATGGATTAGCTTGGACTCCTTGACGTAATTCCAGTGGCACACTTTTAAAAAGGCTGAACAAATTTAATTTATAATTAACAATTTTTCCCTCACTTTTCGTATTGCACTTTACTTTACTATGTTTTTTAATTTTTCTCCTCCCTATTCCTTTTTTTCTTTTTGTTTTAACTTCCTTTATGTATTTTCTTGGCTCTTTACGCTCCATAGATTCATTTTTTTTTTCTAATACCCAGGTGTTACTGTTTTGTACTTAATTCTAGAGATTTTCATCATCATATATAACTTAGTTTTCCACAAAAATTCTTTCACCTTTCGAAATGTTTTTTATTAAAGCAAATATAAAATTAAAAATTTAGTCATTTTCCTAAGAATCTAGAATGTCCCAATAAAGCAATTAAATTTATTTCAAATTTACAAATTCAACAGTTCAAAAGCATCCCAAATAGCATAAATCTTTAAAAATACAATATATATTCTTGGAAAACGTACACCGGGAATAATGAATGCTTAGTTTAAAGAATGTTAAACAAATGTCGAAACTTCATTTGTTGACAAAGGTTTATTACTAAAACGTACAAATTGCCCTTGAAATAAATTAAAAGAGGATGTACCAACGTCACTGACCAATAAGAAGAAAATACATTTTTGAAATTGTAATTTAAACCTCGTTTCCAATAGTACTGTAGTACATTAAAGCTTGGCAATATATTCTAAATGAGTCACTTAATAGTGTCAAATCTGATTATTACTGAACTTAGCGAAGTTTAATAATCGTTCAACACATTTATTCTCTCTTTGTTAATTTTACTTTCATACAAACCACATGAAATGAAAAGTAACAATAATGTCTAGATATATTTTCGTTAAATGTACGCCACTGAGTGAACAGAATAGACTTTAAATGATATTTGAGGTTTGTGTATTATACTTTATTATGTTCTTTAAGAGGCTACGATCAGATTGATGTTTTGTGATACTAAAGAATCTCTTGCACTATGGCACGATTTCATAAAGAAGTATGGTCCGACAAGTTATGAAATAAGAAAATTTGTAAGCTATATATCATTGCAAAAATTTAAATCTCCAAAATATTCAGTTAGTTACCTTTTTAATTTTGTGGGAAAGTTAGACTCTGGGATTTTTTTTAATCTCTCGCTGATTACCAGAAAACTATTAGAAAAATGGATGTTTTAGTAATATTAGATGTCAACAAACATCACTGAAAAAAACAAGACAACTTTTATTTTTCCCTTATTATCAAACTTTTACATTCTCACTAGTAATCATATATATCATTTTTGTGGCAAACTTTATGGCTGACGCTGTAACAATCTAAGCATATCGGCCAAATTCAATTATTATCTTCGGAGTACTGCATACGCCGTTATCAACCCCTCCGGCAGGGGCGAATATTATGCAAAGAAGGGCTGATGTATCAAAAGTTTGGGCTACCACTAAACCAATTATGATCCCTCCCTTTGCAGCCCTTCATGCACCCTTGGATCATGGGAACATACCATTTCTATGTCTCCGCCCCAAGCTGAGAACCTAGTGGCACCCCACTAAATGAAATCAAACAATAAAGGACCGTTCTTAGGAAATACTTTAATATAAATGTCGACTTAAAATCTAAGGGCTTAAGTCGGAGTTGGTTTATAGATATTTTACTTGTTAAGAGTATTTCTTGCATTTTTTTAAATTTAATATTTCTAAGACTCTTTCTCTTTTCTGTCATCCTATTTTAGCTGTTATCTGCTTTGTAATATTCCGTCTTTCTAGTTCCATTTTTAGTGTCGGAAACATGTAATTTTTATGTCGTGGTTTTTTGTTGATTTTCCTTTTTACCATTCTCAGACATTTCACATCCGTTGCATCAGCTTTTTTCTAATTTTTTTGTCTTGTGACATTATTAACAAATCACTTTAATTTTTTGCTCTTAGGTCTATAATATTCTGTAATGGCTTTTGTATTTATTATTTTAAATTTAACAATTTCTCTAAAGACGGTCCTGGAGTTTTATTTCTGTTATTAATAGTTTGTAAGTGTTAAACCAAACGGATTCACCGAATTAGTATTTACGGGGTTCATGTAAGCAGAATGAATCTCTCTAGTCGCCATTTTGGATTATTTGTTTGCTCTCCGAGGGGTGGCAGAGTGGTTGAAGTGGTTGATTAAGTACGTACGAGTTTGTTAATAAAACATCACATAAGAAGTTGTATTGAGTTTTTTATAACAATTTTTTTTTATATGACAAGTACAGATTGTAAAGTATAACTCTGTTTTTTAACATCAACATTAAAATGGTTAAAAAATGCGAATACGGCAATACGAATGAAATTTTATACAGAATGGTTAACATTAATCCTTACCTTTAGTTTAGTTTAGCATCCAGAAAAGTAAACCATTTTCTTTTAGAACTAGTAATTAATATCCCTGAAACCATTAACTTTGCATTCATTTTATTTTCACTTATACTTTTAAATGTACTCCATGGACCAACAGGACCAAAAATGCACAATTCTTTTTTGGACTAATTCAAATTTTATTAGTGTTAGTAAATCCAATATCTATTGAGTAATGCTTTCAATTTCAAGAATTAAAATTAAAGCATTTGACACAAAAATTTAGCTCCCTTAAATATATAAAAGTCAAATTTATTCGAAACATACAGAATTAACAAAACAAAATCTAGGCACTTATTTAGCTTCATATTGTACTATTATTTTGTTAATAAACTTTATGTTTTGTTCCATGTTTGTTCTGAACTTTTAATGATTCATTTTTGCACAATTAATAGTACGTTAATAAATAGGAAAATATTCGGATGTTGTTTATGATTTGAATTTCGAATGAAACGATTAACATGCATTTGTTGTGAGATAAAAGTTTTATTTCCTATTATACCACATTTT
This sequence comes from Hermaeophaga mercurialis, assembly GCA_951812935.1. Classification (NCBI taxonomy): domain Eukaryota; kingdom Metazoa; phylum Arthropoda; class Insecta; order Coleoptera; family Chrysomelidae; genus Hermaeophaga; species Hermaeophaga mercurialis. The sequence continues at coordinate 47,366,176 of OX638360.1, forward strand.
GATGAAGAACAGGGCTGTTGATAAAAAATGATTTTTTAATAAATAGAATCAAATTCCTGTATTCTGTTTTCATTTGGAGGCATCAATTTGATATTCAAATAATTTTTAACGAGTCCACTAAATGAATTATACAATGTGACTAAATATTATCGGATTATTGATTCTTTGTACGTATATTCTGCAGTTAAACCTAAAACCTGTTTTTTAACCAGGTCTGTGTCACGACAACCAACAATTTTAGAATGTTAATATTTTTTAATTTTAAAACAGTAAATAATTTTTATATTTTTTTTCTTTATGATTTGCGAGCAACATCAATTTTAAGAAAAGGAAGATATCGGAAAATTCCAAAAAACAGTCCAGCAAAAAGCAAAAATATTTTTTTTCAATATCGACGTTTCAGTCTTTATAAACCCATCCTAAAATCAATAAAAATTAAAAATATTTGTTGTCGGTTTTATCGTACCAGCGATTGGTCGGTACTTTTTTATAAATAGTTTTTTTTATTTATTTGTGTCATAGCATATCTGTATATCTAATTTTTTTGTACAACGGAGAGAATATAATTTATTAAAAAAAGAAAGTATAGTATTTTTTAAACTATAAAAAAAATAAAAACGAAACTAGGACAAACCAAAAAATAAATAATTTGTTTGTAACATTACAAAGTTAAAAATAGGAATAGCATAATGAAAACGGAGACAATTAAAAAAACACAAAAGAAATAATTTACAATTGAAATTAAAACAAATTTTAGCACAAGGCCAAAGAAAAACACAATTAAAAACAAAAATGAATATAACAAACTGTTTTGTAAAAGAATGAAAAGGTGTCTGAACAGACCGGTGGAAGACAATTAATTACCTAAACTATTTTTTTTTAATAAATTATAAGGAACAGAGCAAAGATAAGGGGTACGAAAAATCCCTTTTTAAGCAGTATCATAAATAGTAAACGTCCTAGAATAGGAAATACAACACTGAAAAGTGTAATCCATCTATATAAATTACATTGCATAATGTTAAAGAGTATAAATTTGTGGTAAATATTGAAAATATTTTTTTACTTCACCAAGATTTTTCTTTGTTCCTTGCTTTGTCCTACCAATTTATTTTTGTTTAGCTTTCTGACATCCAACATCACGAATTTTTTTCTTCAGCCTACCTCTTCTTCTTTTTCCGATTAAATTCCTGTACAGTACCCTTTTCGTCATTTTAATTCCCTTTCCTCTCTGATTTAATTTTCATTTTTCCATATAACATATCCACTTCTTCATTGGTTTTCCTTCTCCGTCCTTCGGATATTCGTATTACACCAAATGTTGCTGTAAGAAATTTTCATTCCCATTGCTTCAGTTTTCTTCCAGTTTTTTTGTATAAATTTTTATCTTCATTTTCTCGAACAATATTTTGAGCATTCCAAACTTTCAGTTTCGCAATTTTTTATTTCATTTATTCACTATTACATGCAGTTTATTTTTCCCTAGTCCTATTTATGAATACGATATTGAACAAATAATTAAGAAGCTAAAAAAGAATAATTGTGCATATATTCATGAAATGAGTAGCAAAATCCTAACAAAAACTACCTACGAAATTTTAAGACCATTAGCCGCACTTATTAATCAAATTCTGGTAACTGGTATTTTTAATACATTCAAGTTTTCCAAAGTTCTGTTTATTTTTAAAAAAGGAAATCTTGCCATCATAGACAACTAAGGACCAATAAATACGAGTACAATATCAATTTTTAGTAAAATCATTGAAATGGCTATTAGGAACAGCTGTATGACTATTTTGAGCGAAATAATTTTTTTCAATAATTTCACCACTCTTTATAGTCTACCTCAATGTATAACACCCCACAAATTAGTACGACCTATTTCTAGATGATACCATTGTATCAGACCAAAATATTACTGGTTTAGCAATTAAATTATCCAATAAATCCAACTGGTGGTTTATCTCTAACTGGTTAAAGCTTATTGCAAATAAAACCCAAAATATACAATAAAATCTCTTAATAATCAAAGTGTTTTCAATGAGGAGATAAAAACTGTAAATTTATTAGGAATTCAATTAAACAACAAACTCAATTAATCTGCTCACATCAGTTCATTGAAAAAGACTCTCTCAAATTTTCTATTTGTTATTTGTCATTTGATTATTTAGAACATTGTAGGCCATATTTTATTAAATTTAAAATAATGCTCCTACCTGCTTTGTATATCTTTCAAGTCTTAATTGAAATTAAAAAACAACAAACCAATTTAACAAAAAAATAAGATATTCATCAATGTAATACACATAATTGGTTTTTAATTAGAAGCCCTAAATGTAAACTACGAATTTCGGAGGAAAACGTCTAAATGTTGAGATTTTAACATTTTACCAGATTTATCTTAAAACTTTAAGTTAAAGTGCTTTTAAGAAATAAATAAAACAGTTTCTTCTGGTTTACTGTTTTTATACAGTTGATGAATTTACTGTCGTGCTACAAGAATGCTGAAGTAACATTGTTGCGACTATATTTTTGGTAATAAACTTATATTACGCCTTGTTTTTTTTCTTTTAATACTCATTTTTACACATATACGTTTTGTAAATGCTTTTTTTCTTAAATGTAATACAGTTTATATAAAATTTTGTGACTTGCTACAAACATTTAAAGTGTGTAACGTAGTTAAATAAATAAATCTAAATCTGTAACCGCTTACTTTATCGATTTACACGACTTACAGCTTCAAAGGGTTAATCACTTTTAAAATCTAAATCTATTCTCTTATCTGACGGGCTTTATTCGTGAATTTAATGCCTCAAATAATATATTTCTTCTGAATTTTATACTCGAGGCGAACCTAATACATATATACAGGCATCGTTAATGCTCAATTCAATTCGATTTTCTACTGACATCATTAAATCTATCTTAATTTGTGGAACTGGTTCAAAGGGCGCGTAGCGATCAGATTAATTATCGATCTTATTGAAATAAGTTCTAAGTCAGTTAATTCGGCGTTAATGGAAACTCTTAATTTTTTGTAATGAATTTATACAAAGTACGGAATTTTTCATTGCCGGATTTTTCATTCGCTAATACGAATATGTTAAATGTGTACGAGTTTATTTAACAAAAAATGCGTTGATGGAGTATTTTCAGTTTTAATTGAAGTATTCATTTTTTATAAAATAAATAGAGATTGTGATATACAAATCTGTTTTTAACAATATTGAAAAATCGCTAAACACTTTGAAAATGAGAAAACAAAATAAATCTTATGAAGGATAATTGACTGAACAAAAAAAAATATTTTAATAATTAATAACAGTCAAAAAGTTGGGGAAGAAGTATTTATGTAAAAAAACTAAACTTACCAAATATTGAAAACATTATTTTTAAGTAGTTTGTTTGATGAAAAAATGGACACTCTCTATATATTTCAAAATAATATATAAAAACAATAGTTTTCCTCATCCCGTGTTTGAAACTGACCACATGTATCCGCATTGACATAAGTTGTACCAATAAATAAGTTTAAAATTCTCCATAAAACTGGCAATACAATAGAACTCTATTCTGATCTAGATCCAACTTAACTTGAACGAAGGAATTCAGAATTTAGCGGATTTAATACAAAGTTGGTCGTAGTTTGAGCTCCGAAGAATTCAACTTTTATTACTGCTTGATTTAAGTTAGTCGGAAGAAATAAAACAACCCAATATATGAGATGGCTCAGACCTGAAGATTGGAGATAAAACAATAATTTGGGAGTTCAAGGGCTCAACAGCGAAAAATGTTACTTTTTTACACACGGCTTAGTTTAGAAAGTTAATTGCATAAAAATAAATATTAATTTATCAATCGGATAAAGAACATAATTTCATTAAATCTAAAACAGAAATAATAAAATTAAGCAACAAAGACTCTTGGTGTATTTTATGTAAATTTATTTACTAATGTTCTTTTTATTCTAAGACGCTTCTTTTGGCAGCGTTAAAGAAATAAATATCAGACGCAACCTTTATCAAAAACATCTTGAAACAGTACAATAGGCACCCTAAGCTCTTTTCTAACTTTAAAAATTACTATCAGTGATCCCTTTATCCGAACAAAAAACGCAACTATTTCCATTATACCTGAAGTCAGTTAGCACTAATCAAAAATACAAATATAGCTGGTATCCTCGCCGCAAATACTCCAAATCCAAGTAGACAACCGTAAAAAAATGGAAACACTTAGAAAGTATAATATTAACCCTCCGAAAATAACCTACACCGCCCTTTGAAAATCCCTTCACACACCCTATTCACCCTAAGGTCCAAAGTCGTGCAAAATATCATTCTCATTCATTTGCGAGTACAATAGAGGGTCAAATATTGTTACAATAACCATCCCTACCAACATGTAAGACTGCCCCTTTTTCTACCCCTCAACTATATACCGAAGACATTGTTGAATTGGATCAGTCGTACTTATCACGTTGACCAGTGCCTTTTCTTTAAGAAAAATGTTTATCAAAAACCTTCCTTGTGAATTGAAACCCAATAATAAACTGTTTAGGCCTTGGGATAGTTCCAAAAATCCTTCGCAGGATTCTACTATTAGTACTACCACTATTGAAGATGGTACTAGCAATAATAAAGACAATAATAGTGTTAATAGTGATAAAGTGATTAAACAAAAGCCGGATACTATCTGTAAGGAAGGCTTTAGACCAACAAATTCTAGTTTGAAACCTTCGGAAATTTTCTCATTAGACTATTTTCATCCCGCTTACCCCTCAGATATTCTCCAAACATCTTTGGCGCAGTCAGTAGGATTACCAACACCAGATCCCATTTTAATGGAATCTTTAAACCAAGGGATAGCTCTAGAAGAATATATGAGGGTTTTGAGCCAAGAGCAACACGAAAAAATGTTAGCAGCCAAAAAACAAAGACCCAAAAAGTATAAATGTCCTCATTGCGACGTGGGATTTTCAAATAATGGACAACTAAAAGGACATATTAGAATACATACAGGTTAGTGGGTTTTTTAGTTCAAATTTAACAATAAATTATTTAATATTTGAGCAAAATTAAGCAAGGCTCGAATTTTTTTTAAAATATGTTTTAATTTATCTGATGCTAAATTATTATACAACTTGTTATTTATATATAATGAAAGTTTTTTTGAATGTGAATAAATTATTCGAATATCACAAATGACTAGAATAATTTATATTAAATACCAAATTTCAATAACATTGAATAACAGTAATCTCAAGATGAGTTCTAACATAACTAAAATTAAATTAAATATTAACGAATATCAATCGACAATTACTAATGAACCATAAGATAACCAATCCTTCATGAACACTAGGTATATCAGTCAATAAATTGATTTACAAATAATCTGTACTTTTATTTTCTATAATTTTATATTTACTTGTCTGTTGTTATGATGATTGTTTCATCACCGAAATACTATTTACACTTTCTTCAAATAGTTGATATAGTCTTAGTTCATTTATTCTACTAATTTTTATATATTAAACCAATTTTCTCTACATTCTTTTTTTACGCAATTTCTTAACTGAAATTATTTTATTTTCTAATTCTGATGTTCCAACTTAATACTTCTCATTGAAATTCTCTTAAAATTTTTCACAAAGGAATCTTCGGTCACTTCGTTTCTATTTTTCTATATCTTATTCTTATTCTTCTAATTCTTATTTGTCACGTTTTTCTGAATATTTCAAACTTTCTATTTTTAAACTATTTCAATTATTTATACTACTACAAATATAAAAGTAGTTGAGTTAAAGTGAAAAAGAAAACAGTGAGTGGTGCTCGAATTTCGTTTTATCCATTTTCATCCGCTGTTTAATAAAATTAATTTAATTTCTGACCACTTCAACCATTTATCACCGTAGATTAAACATGCGCGTCGTTATTACACATTTAATTTAATTTCCCTTAGTATTTATGTGTGCCCTGTTATTTTGTAATTAATTTTAATATTGTCAGTTTGGGTTTTATTGCTAATCTAAAAAGTTGTGTTGGCTTGGTTCGGTTTATTGAAGATAAGTGTATAGTAAAATTCAATTGTAAATAATAAATTCGTTATAAAATCAATTGCGTATAAGCTAATGGAAAAGTAGACATTTTAAATTACGAAATTATTATGTTTAGCATTATGCGTATTTAAAGAAATGCTGTAATTTGACGTCGATTATTACATGATAATTCAAGAATAGCCGTCCATAGTTTCCTAGTATACTTTAAAATATCCATTTTATTAGGTCAAATAATTTAATTTTTGATCTAAACAAGTATATAATTTAAATTTTATAATGTAATTTTTTTAAAAGTATCGGGCCGAATTTTAAAATTTAAAGACTGTTATAAAGAGAATTGAAAGGGCCCTGATGCCATTTAAATATTTTGGGGTGATTGTTACCCTTGTTTGGAGGTGTAAGCAGCGAAGTCGAAAATACCGGAAAAAAGTGTCGGGTCCCTGTGTTTTTCTAAAACGTTGACGCAGTTCCTGATAATGGCTCTGTTTCGTTTTCGTTTGGCCACTCTGTATATACAATATGTCCCCCTAAGTTGGAATCATATGGAAAACTTTTTTATTATTAATTTTAGGAAAAAAAGTTATTCTTCATAAAAAGTTGTGCATTATCTAAAACCTAGAATACAGTCATCAAATATCAAATTTTTTCAGTGGTATACGAGGTTTGTCAAAAAATATGAGTTTTACTCAAGAGTAAAGTACCTTTAAATTTGACAATATCGAAAAATGTTACTAAAAAAAGTTGATCAGAATGAAAAATTACGTTTAAATATGCAAGTACGTCCATTTAAATTAAAACTTCAGATTATTTTATTTTTTACTAATATTTCTATTTTGAATGAACATTTATCTCTTGTGATTACGAAACACATGATAACCTTTTAGTTTTTCGATGTTTTCTAATAATTTTGCAATTAAAACGCGTAATAAGTGCACTACAGTTAAATTTGCATTATTGTAGACATACGTTTTAAAAATAATTTTATTAATGTAAATGGATGTACTTGCATATTTAAACGTAATTTTTCATTCTGATTAACTTTTTTTAGTAACATTTTTCGATATTGTCAAATTTAAAGGTACTTTACTCTTGAGTAAAACTCATATTTTTTGACAAACCTCGTATACCACTGAAAAAATGTGATATTTGATGACTGTATTCTAGGTTTTAGATAATGCAGAACTTTTTATGAAGAATAACTTTTTTCCTAAAATTAATAATAAAAAAGTTTTCCATATGATTCCAACTTAGGGGGACATATTGTATACGTATAACTCAAAAATGCTTTTCTTTCTTTTCAGGCGAACGTCCCTTTAAATGCGACGAAAAAGAATGCGGAAAAACGTTCACCAGGAACGAAGAACTAACAAGACACAAAAGAATCCACTCGGGTCTTCGACCATTCCCCTGTACCCATTGCGGAAAAAGGTTCGGCCGAAAAGACCACCTTAAGAAACATTCCAGAACCCATTTCCAAACCCGAGGAATGTATGCTGTTCCCGTTATGTTGCCTTTCGAAGCATGGGCTTCTTCCAGCGCTAGTTATCCATTTGTTCCTATGTTTGGATATTAGAAAATATCCCAAAAGAATTTGGAGAGAAGGTATTTGTAATTTTTGCTAGGATTTCAATAGTTAAATTATATATAAGATTTAAAAATATTAACTTTGTTCTAATGTTACGGTCGAAATTGTTGCAGAAGGCCATTTCAAATATTCTTACAAAATTTTCTAATTATACTTTTTATATTTTTTTGGAGGGTAAATATCAAGCAATGCTAGTGAGTTTCTTCAAATTGATATTTACTTTATCATTATTTAGAACTTTATAAAATTAAATGTAAAAAAATATTATTAGACAAATTGTCTGTAAAAAAATTCGCATTATAATTTGCAAATTACATAAAAAATCTAAAAGGGATTCCTTTTTTTATTATAAAAGTATAGAAGGATAATAATATTTTTTAAACATATAATTGCAACTACAAACTATATTTTATTATAAATTTTATGTAAATAGTGTATATAAATAAATGAATTAAAAATGTGATAGTACTATTTGAAAAATAATATTTTTTGGTATTAATAATTTAGAATTTATTGTAAATAAATGAAAAATACAGAAAAATATTTTGAATTATTTTCAACCTTTCAAGTATACGAGAATAAATACAAACCAGTAAAATTTCTTAAACCTGATAGCGTTTTATAGAAAAATGTGTAAATTTTTCTACTAGTTTTTGCAAAATATTTCTCAAATTCCTTCTTTTTCAATGATTCAGACATCCGCTGATTCAAAACAGAACACGTCAAAGTAATTAATTATTTTAAAAGTAGAATTTTTTACATTTTTCGCTTAAATCCTGGCCTAAATTTTAAACCGCGACAGACAAGAATTTTGATTGATAATTCTAATTGTGCTGATTTTCTAAAACCCTTCATTTCCCGGCAACTAACAAGTTCGTGTCGAAATTCGGATCAAGGCTTGCGTCTTTTCCAGCGAAAACCATTAGTTATCCCTAATCTCGTTCATGGCCCTTGTGCCTTTTTATCTTGGTCGAGATTTGATTCCGATAGCGCTACCAAACTAAAACGTTGCAAAAGAAAACAAACTCCGATTTAGGTTTTTATCTTTCATGAACGTATTAATTATTTCCACCTAGGTTTACATATGTCGTAATTGTCACCTTATCCTAAAACTGTACCTATTTTAGATTTATTTTCTAAAATCCATCTACATTTTTGCTTTCTTAATATCGATAAAACTTTTCTTCTAATAAAAGTACCTGCATATGTTAAACTCATCAATCAAAAATTCTTAGGTAATCCCCCAAAAATTCGAATGTGTTCGATTCATCTCGTTTCAGTCACACACTACTAATGTCCCTTCAAAGGGCTCTAAAGAGACAATTTAAAAGGTAAAGACCTCCTGCGGGGCCCATCACAAGGATGTTTTGACAATTCGATACCTTCCGGAAGTTCCGCACAATTATTGTCAACACTTTGAACTCCAGCTGTGACGTAATGATCATTTTCTTTGGTCAACGAAACTGACCGTTGCATATTGCGTTGTTTGACTCATTCAATGGACTTTGGCTTAAATGGGAGTGATTTGTGATACCGTCGATAACGTTTATTGCTATTGCTCTTTTCTAAATAATGCTCGACAGTGAGAAGGAGAATTGTAGGAACAGGAAATTACTTGTGAATTATTCTAAAACGAGCGCAAGTGCAGTTACATTTAGCCGACAAAGATAAACCGTTTATATAAAACTCTCTTTAAAAAGAATACATTAGATGTTAACTATATCTTGTATTGTATAAACAAAAGAATTACCAATAATAGAAAATTATTTAATGCGATTAATATATTTGCTATCAATATCTTTGCAATACTTAAATGGATATCAACGGATCTTGAAAAGATAAATCTACTCGCAGTAATATTCACAAAACATATCAAAATGAAACGTCAACAACTTAACTTTAAACTACGTGAAACATCATGGCACTTGGCTAACTCTGGAGAACAAATTGTTGATATACAAAAGCATTCTAAAACTTATATGGGCATATGGTATTCAGTTATGGGGCTATAAAAAATATGGTCAAAAATCCTACGCACAATAATTGATTTTTTGTAAATTAACTATTATACATATTTTCTGTAATGGAGGATCTTCGCTGCTGATATGTTTTATATTTAATATTTATTTAAAATTAAAAAATTTGAAGATCGATAGATCGAGGTAATGAACTCTTTTAAACTGTCTATTGTCTTTGAAAATTCGTTTTTTGGTAACTTTAATAGTAGCAGACATATCGAGTTTTACTTATTATTTATATTATATATATTATAATACTTTAGCTGATTTAACTTGGTATATTTACAACTTCAAGGCTTGAATTTATTACTGCGTAAACCCCCTACGTCATCCTGATATTTTTTATCTTTTCCCTTTCTTTTCTTCAACATTCAAAAGTAATATTCTTCTTCTCTCTTCTATTTGCTCATTGTGGTCTGCTTCTGTTGGAGATCTTTGTTTACTTCTGGGTTCGGTGCAACAATATTGTAATGAAATTTCTTGAAGAATTTTCAAATTATAAATTAACAACAAATAATTTGAAATTTTCAATAAATTTATTTGCTGTCATATGGCCAAATAATATCATATGTTTACCAACACCTATTTTGCAAAATGCAAACCTTTCTTATTAATAAATTTGATAAATTACTTAAATAACAACATAAAATCAGGTACAGCACTAAAATTCAATAAATTACAAATTAATAAGTTTACAATATAAGATTTTTCTTTTGATGCTACAGTGCCTTATGGTAAAACTAACGTAAAGGAAATTAATTCTTAAAAATATTTGAAAATTGAAAATTTATTAGCCGTGATATTGTTGTAATTTTTACTTAATTGTGAATATATTAAAATTAGTTAAAAATAACAAAAATATTTGTAAAATAATATTGTGACATGGGTTCATTAATTTAATAATTATTTAATGAAAATGATATAAAGAAGTAAATTGGCTTGACCAAATTTGAGTAAAAGAATACTATTATTCCTGATGATAAACAATATACCCTACAGAACATTGAAAATTGAACTTTGTATAAAAAAAGAGTATTGTAAATGTCCGTACCTTAGTGAGAAAACATCACCGATATTTTTACAAAATTAATATATACTTATCTTTAATTTCCACAGTATTTTAAACCTTTTTTTAAATATTATTTCTGGGACTTAATAGATAAATTATACTTATCCGAATATCTGAATAATTTACCTTCTCATATTTAAATTTTTATTTGTTTATAACTATAAAGAGGTGTATTACGTTTTTCACAAAATCTTACAAGTTATGTATTTTAGTTTATAAAAAGCTTGTATAATTTTATAGTAAATTATTTATAAAATGACACACATAAAAACCTAATTACAATTAAATTTATATAACAAGATACACATCTCCAAATAGGTACATGTGAAGTATTTTTATTGTAATACACATAATTTGTCATTTTCTAAAATTTAAATAAACTATGTGCCTCTATTATTATGGAATTGATATACAACTTTATTAAATTTAAATAACATTTATTAGTCTTTTATTTATCCCTTTTTTGATGTATTTATAATAAAGAACTTATAATATGAATATTTCTGAACGAACACAAGAACGATTTTATGAAATTTTTCTAGTGTCAATAAAATTTTTGAGACTGGACCTTATAAAAATTCACAATTTAGTAATATTTGAAATGAAAATATTTCGTCAATAATTATTAAATCATAAACAAGTTTTTATTTTAAACGAATTTTAATCCTGACACAATAAATAAATCATTTTAATTATATGTAAAAGTATGATCGCAAATAAAGATATATATTTAGTTAAAAAAAAAATGGTGACTGAGAACAAACTCAAGTTTCAGTTCTTAAAACGAAATAGTTAACAAGACCAAAGACGGTCCTCGTCTGAAAGAAGAAATTGTAAAGAAGCTGGGAAAACTACTTAACAAAAGGATAACATGGAGTCAAATAAAAGAACACGCAGAATAATACAAAACACTGTTGAATTGTCAACTGCTAAGACTTGGGGAAATTACAACCCCAATGATCGAGAGTGGTAAAAAAGGCGCTTACTTACAAAAATAAATATTTTGTTAGGAAAGCCATAAGCCCTCTGGGTCAGATCCTAAACGAATTTCTGGAAAAAATTTATTTGATATCAACATTAAAAAGTTGGCTGACGCATGAAAACTAATTGCTCTGAGTTTCAATAATTTAAGTAAACACCGAAAATGCGTCATCTATCTTCTTGTAATTCCATGTCTAAAGAAAGCAATTAAAAGTTCATCAGCAGAGAAACTGAAAAATTGTAAATGTAATGCATTGGAAATAAATAAAAAACAGGATGTACAAATTATGCAAACTACACTACCAGCAACAAAATCGCAAGAATCTGTAAGGAATACCGGAAATTAAAGAAATAACGTAGCAACAATGATGAATCACTTTTTAATAAGTTGTGTTAATATCAATAAAATAAACTTATGCAAAAAACCAGGTATACTCGAATTAGGAAACTTTAAAAAATAAGAGTTATCTATTATTGAACGTGAGATTAAAATTAAGAAGACAATTGAAAATATTCACGATTCAAATTTTAAATTTAATTTCAATGCTCTTACCTTTTATCCTTAGTTCGGCCAATATATATTTACAAAAATTATGACACAGTCATGCAGCATTTAAAGCCAAGAAATATTTATCAGTTATTTAACTTGGTGACATTTTAAAAAAAGGTCAATACACAATACACAGTCTTAATTCTCTATGCTCTGCCATAAAATATTGATTCAAGTATTTAAACAAATATTTATCGCCATATAAATTCTTTACCTGGGCCGTACTGCGCGTATTAAACTTTTAGTTTTACGCAAACGATTTCCGAGTGTGATCGTGTTATTGTTAACTGAAATATTCGTTTTTCCTATTTTATTATGTGTTTTTTTGTTGCGTGATAAGGTTTAACGACGTAGAAATAAGTCTCAAAGTCAATCAACTTTTATCTGCTTATGGCAAAAAATTGGTGGTAAACGTTTATAAAGATAAATTTTAATATAATCTTATTTTTTCCGTAAAATTTAAAATCTGAATCTAGAAACACGCTTATTTAAATAGAAAATGTTATTCTTTTCAAGATACAATTCTTAACATCTAAAAAGTCAGTTTGAACCATTAACAATGTTAATTATTTGTTAAAGATACTAAAACAATATATATTAAGTTTAAAATAGTAACTAATTTATAAATCATTAGTATTTTAAATGTAACAAGAAAATTATGTAAACGGAGAAAATGCCAATAAATTAAAAATTTCTTCAGACACATGATTTATATTATAAAGAAACATATATAAAAGATCAACTTTTGAAATTACTGAAACTAAAACTTTTGAAAATAATTAATATTATTCTTAATATTTATTAAATGTAAATAAAACTTAAGTTGTAAATAATGTCTTAAGTGAAATAAAGACTTATTGTTAAAAGGGGTCATTAACTGTATATTTTCTATTTAAAAATAAATAAGGTAATGACATTTAAATCTTATAGTTAATTAATGGTACATAATAAGACGGGTCTTCTAAAACTAATATGGCCTTAAATTTAAAGTAAAATATTTTCTTGGTTATTTATTACTGATTAACAAGAAATGGAGATTATAGAACCTACATGCAGTATCTTATCTTGTACACTCTGTACTAACAACAGGGGAACTCGTTGTAAACGCATTAAGTTCTTAATATGATAATGATAATTAAAAAAACAGGAATACACAATATGAAAAGATATACAAAAAAGCACAACGAGTTTTGTTTAAAACATGACATTAATAAGATTACCCGACAGTATAGTTTTTCTTAAAATTTGTAATGTATGAACAGGAAGTTGGGAAATTCTAAAATATCCATAACTGCCACAAATCTCCCTCAGAGTATATTTTTAATTTTAACAAAAAGAAATAATCCTTACCTAAGAGATTTTTAAAAGGAACCTATAAAAAATCCACATTTTTAAAATTTGTATTCATGTACGACACTAATGTAGTTCTTTGTTATTTAAAAACTTTATAAAGGTCAACGAAATATCTTGAAATTAACCATAACAGATAATACCAGATAATATTCAAATCCAACAGTTTTCGAACAATTAGATGTTTTATAGGAAAAATGTTGGAATATCTCAAATTTCTGGTAGCTTTGTGGTAAATATTCTTAAATAATCTTCATCTATAAGCGAACAAAGATTTTTTTAAATCACTTTAATGATCAATTTTTCTGTTATTGAAGAATAACTTAATTTTTACATATAACGAATAGTGACAAATCTCATTATCGCAAGCAACGACTTTTATAATTTTATTATAGTCAAGCGCATATTTATCATACCAAAATCCTGGTAGGATGAACAAAACAAAGAATTAATTACTTATTTCTCTTTTTCTACAGTTATATCTTCTTCGTCATACGAAAATTTACATTGGTATTTAGAAGATCAACAATATGGGTCAAAAGACATAAACAGCATCATATTAGATAATTCAGTGTTGTCTAAAAGTTACAAATATCTACTTCCAGAAGTGTTTATTATTGTAAATATACTACTCCACCATCAACTAACTCTACTTCAACAATAACCAGCACTGAATTTTAAAAAAGCAAACAAATCAAATAGAAATTGGGAAGCAATTAATTGTCTTAGAAAAAGAAAATTTGGCTTTGAGGAAAAGCAATCCATTATTGTGGGATCCCAATGCTGAGGATGATGTAGGATTGTTTAATTCATTGTTGGGAAACATACGAAGAGTGAAACCAAAAATAAATTAACGTTTCGGATGAAAGTCATGACTTTACAACTTCTCCAACTGAATCCTAACGATATGCCAAGCTATTTTAACCTCTAATCTTTCACTCAATTTTTTTATATTATTGAATAGTATAATCTGTAACAATATTAGAATGAAAAAAATTCGATACGAATGCAATATTCCGAACCGAGCATGAGGAACCAAGAGTATCGAATTTTGTTATTCGAACCGAGTAACAGACTATATTTTTCTCCACGACCAGAAATTTACTCGATTTTTCACTCATTATTTTATTTCAATTAAAATTTGTTTAAAAATAAATTATTACGACGATATTGTTTAGAACAATTACGGACTTATTCATTCCATCACTTGTTATGGAATGAAAATACATGCAAAACACATAAAGAGCAAGTGTTTCGGAATAAATATTCTATCTCAAGAATGAGAATATTTACATTCTATTATTGAAAATGGAAAATTTTGGAATTAATAATATATTTTCAATTATAGTTACCTTATTGTTACGACTAGTCTTTTCTCAGCTAGTAATGGAGTCTGATATTTATTATTATTATTATTATATGAATTTCCTGTTTACCCTCTCAAAAATATTCATTTGCATATGAGCAAAAAATATGTCTAGGGTGTTCTTCAAATCTAGAAAATAGTGATGGTATTCCCAGTATTTGTCACTTTTTTTTTTAATTAAATGACTACTAAATACAAAAACTAATATAAAATTAAGCTAACATTGTAATAAATGACGATTTCTCACATTATGACAAATTGTATTTGAGAAACGACTCCTTCTTTTATGTGCAAATTCACACTGTATGATAATAAAATGACGTATCCCCTAGGCAATCTTCGTGTTCATTATGAAACGCAATATGTATGAGTTGGTGCAGCAGGTCATAAAGTGATCCGGAATATTTTTGCGGTTACACCATAAAAGGGATGATTCCGCTGACTGACGCCCCCCGTAGTGATTGCTAAATATCTTGTCACTTTGTAAGCGGATGAACCACAGGCGAGTCCTAAAATGGAAAATAGAATTAAAAACCAGTGGCGTAACACAGAAAATTACTATAGGAAATATATAAATTTTACATGTTACATATCTAGGTTTTCGAGATAAATTTAAGTATTTCATTAAACTTCTTTTTGTATTTCTACTCTATTTATGAAGTAAAAAACTGTTTTTAAACCAGCAAAGTTTATGTTTAGTTCTTTTCATCGTTGCAATTTATTTTCAAATGAACATTTGCTTCTTTTTAAATGCCAATCAAATACCCTTATTAAACTCATTTTTTCAACTCTTACTGTTGGGATCTATTCATAATAAATATGAAAACAAAAATTATTTTAAAACGCTTTAGAAAACTACAGAAAATCAGATAAGTATCTTTTCATATTTAAATACCCTTATTATTAAATATTGCATTGTAAATGAGATATATTTACTACATCACATTTTCGCTGCTAATAAAAGATGCTCTGGACGAATTTCAAAACACTTAACTCTAATCAAAATATAATCTGTATCTACATAAAAAACCGTATTATTTTTCGCAATGAGTGGCCTAACTGCAAAACTTATATTTTCTACTTATGAAAACTTTGAGCAAATTGAAAAAAACTTATAAATAATACCAAAACTAATTTTTTTTGTTAATTGTTTATATTAAAGATTATAAAGCTCTATGAGAAAACAAAAGAAACAGCATATCAGAAATATATACGAGTATATATACAGAAAAGCGAATTATTTAAAATTATATCCGAACTTTTGAAAATGTTATTTTCATTGTCAGGGCACTAGAAATTAAATTAAGTTTATAATAATATTATACAGGGTGCGGCATTAGTGCGTTGAAGTACGATATATCCGTTATTATTGAAGTTATGAAAAAAAGTATTTACAAAAAGTGTAGGCAGTCTTGAGATTCACATTTTAAAATTAGTCCCACATATACCGTGTGTTCAGGAACGCAGTGCCAGACAAAAATTTTGTTTTTTTAAATTTTTATATTTTTATAAACCTCTTGCCGAGCTAATTTCAACGATGTAAGTATGCGCAAAGAACGTTGCCTGCCGTACTAAGGGCATTAGCGTTTAACTTCGTTATTATTGGTCCAATTGAATTGCGGAAAAGACGGGCATCATCTAGAAGTGACGTAGATGTTAAATTTGTTTATAAAAAATACCCACGAATGATTTATTATGCAATAATACTATACTACTGATACAAACTACCCAAATAAACCTTGTAAATTCACCTTGTTGATTAATATGAATAATATAATATTTTTTTTAACGAAGGGCGTAATGGCCAAATTTTTTATAAAATATTATCACTATTTTTAGGCCCTCTATCATCTCCCAAATTTTGGGTACGAACTCCAGCAACACCCTGTATAATTTTTCGATGACTACATTTCCACATCTATATTTATACTTTCCATCTCTATTTGCGCTGTAGATTCTAAAACACAGAAAATATTATGTAAATGGAAAAGAAAATTACATGAGAATTAATAAATTAGTAGAGAAAAATATTATTGTCATATATTTGAGTCTTGAACTAATTAAACACTAAACAAAATACTGAACTCTACGCGCGTTTTGCTAACTATATTAGCATCACCAAGACAAAACTAAAATAAGTTTAAGATGATGATAAATAATTACCGAAACGCGCGTCGATTGGAATATTTTAATTTGGTGTTTAAGAAGTTCAAGACTCATGTTCTTACAACAAACCAAAGTTTCCGGTCTGCAACTTAATTGTTATTTAGAAGCAGAGAGATCTTTATTTTTTAACGATACGAATATAAAACAATACACAGTAGTACTCACCTAGTACATTTCCATTTGAAGAAGAATTTACTCTTCCAATCTAGAGGCAAGACGAAATCCCAATTTTGGCATTCGAAAGTAACAAAATTTCGAAATAAATTACTGCAGGGCAACTCCAAATAAAAAATAATATATTGGTAAATTTCCACACCACCACTGAGGTATTACCTTGGCGCGTTACCATTTTTAAGGGGATGGTTCGCCTGTAGCCATAAAACCCCATACACGAAATTTACAAGTAATGAAACATATTAAAAGTGAATAATTTACAAAATGAAAAAAATATCAAATTTTTTTACTAAAAAAGTCATTTCAGAAACTTAGAAAAGATCTTCAATCAAAAACGGAAATATAACAACAGGAAAAGAGAAAAATAACAAACAGGCAAAGAAGAAGAACCCCTTCAGGAAAATAGAAAAAAACTTGAACGAAAATCAGGTAAATAGAAAAATCCTTCCAAATAGAGAAAATACTTCAATTAAAAACGCAGAAACAGACGAAGATCCCTCGAAGAAATCTCAATAAATATCACAAATACCAAACTTCAGTTTCCGAGTTTCCAGAACAAATCCGACTGTCTTCCCCCTTTATTGCATTTGCTTGCTTTGGACACAAGTCTGATGAATGCGGGTTGGACAGAGACCCCAGCTAGAGGTGCACTAGTGTTCAACGGAAATCAAGGAAAAAGAAGGAGTGCCCCTCAATGAACAACGAAAATAGAAGATCAGTCTTATCAGGAACATAGATCGTAACTTGAACAAAAAACATGGAAATGGAAAATACCTTCAACCAAAAACAGGGACATGAAAAAGTCGCTTCTTAAACAAAGAAAATACCATCAAACAAAAACAGAGATATCGAAAAGTGTATTCATAAACAAAGAAAAATACCTTCAATCAAAAACAAAGTAATGTAAAAATCCCTTCATAAACAAATAAAATACATTCAACCAAAAACAGGGACATGGAAAAGACCCTTCATAAATAGAGAAAATAATTCCAACCAGAAGCAGGGAAATATAAAAAAAGTAGCCAGTCAAGGAAATGAGAAAAAATCTGCAACGAAAATGAGGGAAATAGAACAACCTTTCCAAAAAAATAAAAACCAGATAAACCACTTAAAACAATGAGAAATAAAGAAATCGGTAAAAACTTATATATAAGTACGACAGACCAAAAAAGAGATCTCAATAAAAAAGAACAATGCTCAAAATCGAAAAATATAAGCCATAAATAATAAACGAACCAAGACATATTATTATTGATGATGACCAAACTATCAAACTTCAGTTTCCGAGTTTTCGGAACAAATTCGACTACCTCCCCCTTTAACGCATCCGCTTGCTTTGGACACAAGTCTGATCAATGCAGGTTCGGCAGAGACCCCAGCTAGAGGTGCACCACTGTTCAACGAAAATCAAGGAAAAAGAAGGAGCGCCCCTCAACGAACACAAATCGTATAGAAGAATATCCTTTCCAAGAACATAGAACACAACTCCGAGGAACAAGAGGTAATTAAAAGACCAGGAACAGAGAAAATAACTTCCAACTAAAAATTCCTTTCATAAATAGACAAAGAAAAATATATAAAAAATCCTTCCAGAAATCGAAAAAAAAGCTTCAACGAATAAATCCATCCATAAACAGACAAAATAATTTCAATCAAAAACAAATTTTCCCTTCAAAAGAGTATACGAAATGCTTTAGGAATGACGTCATCATCTATGTGTATCCTGGCTACAAATCCAAGTAGTCCTCAAAAAGTGAAGACATTTTTTTCAGTAATTCATCTATTAAATCTCTTTGGTTGTGGTCTCTCCCCCTATCGTTTATTTTTGAAAGAAAACTGTTCTTTTCATTCTTGGCCTAACATGAAAAACTTTTGCACCTGGTGGTAGTGGCAGATTCATCGCTACATAGAAAATAACTTCGATCAAAAGAAGATAAATAGAAAAGTCCCTTCATAAACTGAGAAAATAACTTCAACCAAGAAGAACGAAACACAAAAGTTCTCCATAAACAGATAAAATAATTTCAATCAAAAACAGGGAAATAGAAGAAGGTACCTTCAGAAACAGAGAAACTAACTTTAACCAAAAACAGCGAAACATAAAAGTCCCTCCAAAAACAGACAAAATAATTTCAATAAAAAAAATATAAATAAATAAAAGAAATATAAAGTCCCTCTGGGAACCGAAAAAAGTGCTTAAACGAAAACGATGAAAATGGAAAAGTCCCTCCATAATATATATTAGCTCTCTAAACCTAGTCGGTCCATGGTGTTGGTGCCCATTTTCCTGCAGGATGTTCTGTCTTGTTTTTTCCTCCCATTCTATGATTCCAACTATAACTTCAATCAAAACCCGGGAAAAAAATCCTTTCATACAGACAAAACAATTTCAATTAAACTCGAGGAAATAGAAGAAAAGTCCCTCCAAAAACAAATAACGAAAAACAGACAAAGTCTGTCTATGTCAACTTTACGTATAAAAAAATAGACCCCGCACCTGTCATACTAATTAAAAATTTGATATCTTTTTCAAATTCAGCTAAATACTCAGTTATTACCTGGACGGATAAGTTCCCTGAAAGTACATTTTTTCATTACAAAATTTCTTTATATATTTCAATAGCACATGAAAAAATAATTAAAAAATCACACGTTTTAAATGCTTTTCTATATTTTTGTTTATAAATTTAATGATTTGAGAACCCTCTTTATATCTCAATTATTTCTTTTCCTTTTGAAAAAACTTTTCATGCGCTTTCAATTTTTATTATAAAATGAAAACTTTATATTTTTATAGTATAATTAAAATTCTTCTGTTCTAGGAGTGTAAGATACGTTATGTCACGTTTATTTTCATATAAATATTGAAAAATTAAATACCCGTTTTTTTTAATTCGTAATATTAAATAAAAATTTGGAAATGTAGTTAATCAAAAAATCATTATATTTTTCTTTAAAGATTCTCTATATGGAATGAAAATATTATTTGCTTATATCTTTTAACTGAAACTAATTCGTTTAAAAATAAAAGAATGAAATTTTCTTTAAAATAATCATTAAACGCAATAAATATTACAATTTATTTTTCGACGTTTCCTTCGTTCTGCAACACCCTGTAGATCTTTCTTCGTTAACTCCAGTTGAAAATGAAGTACCTCGTTAATTATATCGCCCTGTACATTTTGTCTATATTTAGAATTTAATAATAAAATTAATATCGTGAAATTTTGTAAAATTTTGATAACTTTGACACACATTGAAATAAAATTATTTTTATATGTATGATTTAAACGAAACTATGAATAATATAAGACAATTAGACAAAATTTACAGAGTTGTTAGTAATAATTTTCTGTCTTTTGATTTCTTTTACTCATAGAGGGTGATCGCGCTAAATTTCAAAATAAATAAGTCCCCATTAGTTAAATTTTAGTATGAATTTTAAAACGTTCACTTATCTTTCCATTGAACACAGTGAATATCACTAACTTTTTACAATCTGTGAGTAAAATATACTCACAAAATGTAAAAAATTTAAATATGTTCATTTTTTCTCGAAGACTCTCGGCCGTTGAACACAGTGAATATCATTGTATTTTTACAATCTGTGTATAAAGTATACGCACAAAATGTAAAAATATTTAAAATATTCAACTTACGTTTCGAAGATTCTCTATAATTGAATACACTGTATATAATTCACCTTTCACAAACTGTGTATAAAATATATGCACAGAATGCAAAAAGTTCGCTTACCTTTTGAAGACTTTCTGCCGTCGAACACACTGTATATCACTCACTTTTCACAAAACTATGTATCACTCACTTTTTAGAAACCGTGTACGAATATGCGACAGAATAAAAAATGCAAAAACAGAACAATCCTTAATGATTTCATATACGAAGAGATTAAGAATATAATAATTATTTATCACCCTCTATATTACATCTGTTGTATTAATATTTAGTGAAGATCGAACTATTTTCAGATAAAATAAATTTAATTAAAGAAGAAATCAAAAGACATTGTAAAACCCAATTTTCCTACCTTTTCTGGCGAAATCGAAATTGAAGAAATTCTGGAAACAAAAAAAACAATTTCATGCATTCGAAAATTAATTCCTTTTTAAATTTAAATGAATCATTGTATAACGAAGTGTAGAACAAAGAATCTGGTCTTGATATTCTAGTTTTTTTCACGGCGTTTTTTGTATTGGTGTTTACGTGTTCGTTTTTAAAGAGAAAAAAAACCAGAATTTTGAAAGAAATTCACCAAGTTGAAAAATAATAGAAAATCCTTTTAACAAAAACTAAAAATATGTAAAATTAAGGAAAATCGATTAGTAGTACTGTAAATATATCGGTATAAATAAGGTAATTATAAATTAAAAAAAAATAATAATTAAACGGAAAAAATACCTATTTGATAAAAAATTAAAAGTTCTATTTGTTACTGCAAACAATCTATTACTTTATCCATAATAAACTAAAGAATATTAAAAAAAATTGCTAAGAGTGCTTAAAATTTTGAAAAATTAACCAATTATTTTTTTTCTAATTTTTCAATTCAATTTCGAAAATAAAAAAAATATTTACCTTGGCTTCTCTTTCTAGAAATGGAACCAATCCAAAAGGGCGTTTGGCACACGCGAAAATAAAGGGATCAAAACCCGCACTAGATCCATCGAATCGAGAAATAGAAAATGAAAAATGAAAGCGGTTTTATTTTTTAAACTAATAAACCACCAACTTTTGAATTAAAAATGAATTAAACACAATAATTTTAGTTGTTTCGACCTTCCGCGTTGACAAATTATTCACGAATAATGGATTTATTTCGATACATTCATAAACTAATCGCCCCTTATATAAGTATGAGTAAAAAAGACCTTTTTTTGTATATCACGATCGGTGTATCTTTTAAACACATAGACGTATCATAAAATAATTGATTATAGTAAACATGGTTTTATTTAATTTTCTGAAGAAATTTTTAATAATAAATTGTAATAATAATAATAACTATCAATTTGTAAATTAACTCTCATCGGATATATTATAAAAATGTTTTTTAAGAGAAAAGTAAAATATATTTTCATTTTAGAAAAACATTATTGTAACCAAGATAGCTCCAAGTTAATAAAACATTTTAAATACTTTTTGAAGCAATATACAACAGTATTCCTACTTTTTGGCAATTTTTTGACTAGTTATAAAGTTAGGGCATGTTCATACTTGCATTACTAGTATGTGCGTAAATATGCCAAGTTCTACATCCATTTTAAGAATAATCACATAACATACTACTCATATGACATACAAATAAAATAAATATCAAAACTATACTTAGTCTCATTTTCATATATATTTTAGATATTTATCTTGCAACAGTGTGTCTAACTACTTATCTTTTGAGTAACTGGGTTGTAGTAGAAACAACAGTAATTTTATATCTCAAATTATTATTCTTTTATAATGCTAATTCTTCAAGAAAGAATTTACTTGTAATAACAAACGTCACCTACTAATTATTGTTAAATTTTCGAACTTAATGCAAAAGGTCATACGGTTTCATAGAAAATTGGGTATAAAATGATAAAACTTTTTTTTTCTTCATTTCATGGAATTTTAGAATAAGCAAATGTTTTTCCTCTTGTGGACCCTGTTCGTTGACACACTGTAGATGTGAAAGAAAACTATAATTTATCTTTTAGATTTATAATGGATGGATTCCACAAAGTAAGGGTAGAAACAATCATTATAATAATATATAGTTCTGATTGGTGCCGAAGAAATGTAGAATGTAGATATAAATATGCTACTACTAGAAATAAAATACTGATGCCAAAGAATTATTTGGTAAATTGTATAAAATATAACAAATTTAAATATCATGAAAAAAAAGAACGCACAAGACAAACAAACTGAAATATAATTATTTCATATCATGAAAACATAATTTTCTTATCTATAGTTGCTACAAAGCTTAATTCAATGTCACAAAAAATAATTTGGTGTTAAAATATTTAAAATAATTAACCCTAACATTCACTTCGCTAGATGATTAAAATAAAATACTAAATAAAAGCAAGACAAAATGAACAGACGTATTTATTTTATTTTATAATGTTCTGTCATTTTAAATAAATGGTGCTTTTAACAGATAATTTTTAGATGCTTTTTGTTTAGATTAAAATGTCATTATGCACTTCGATTCAAATAAAATATGTTGGTCTAACGTGCAATAGAGAGACTTTTTACAAAGTTAATATAGAATTTATTAGTAGATATGACTTCATAAATATCATTTAGGAAATGTAGAAATAGTAGCGGTCCAAGAGTGGGCTCTTGTGGGATCCTAAGACGATCGGGAAGAAATCTGAATTAAGACTGTATGTAGCAGTCAAAAAGTTGAAACTCAATAAAAACGGTTCCTACCCTAACTTTTCAACTTCTATGCTACGGCATTAAAAAATATTTTATATAAAGTGATCAAAAATTTTAAATCCCATCTGATTTCTACCCCCACTTAATGTTTAAATTAAATTAAATAAATAACTAGAACTCTTTGATCTTATATATATATATATATATCTTATATAGTTGATATTAAATAAAATAAATAGAGATGTCAAATGTTGTAATCTAATCTCAATTTTTCTGAGACTAATAACTTTTGTGTCAACGTAACAATTTTGGGACCATTTGAAAGTGACCCAACAATAGAAATTGAATTTGGGACGACTATAAATACCCTCTAAGTCTTATTAAAACTAGAGTGGACACAATCCAGCATTATTGTAAATTTAAACGTAACCAAAGCTATGAAAGAAACTCTCGGGAGACATCGGATCGAAGGACCACATAAATTATCCAAAACTGATTCGTACCTCCCACAATGATTTTAAAAAGACTGAAAGAAACATGTCAACGGCGCGTTTAGCGCAACTCTGGCTGAATGAATCAATGAAGTGGCTTCTAAAAACGAGAGTGAATGAAAATTGTATAAATTATTTTCGCTGACCATTGTGAAAGAATTCGAAATTCTGTGTGGCCATAAATAGAGAGCGATTTTTGCTATTATTTCGATAAAAGTACGGGGCGTTTACAATTTTTAAAAATTCAAATTTTTGCCCAGAATGAAAATGAAATATTAGATAAATACATAAAATAATAATCTGAAAAATGTTATTGTTCAAGAAGAATATAAGAATTAATCATTGCTATTTGGACACTTTTATTGTTGACATTTTTGGACAAAATTTTTGATAATATATAATAGAAATTTGTAGGTTTTTATTAGTTTAAGAAAACACATTCTTCTTCAGTTTACAGACAAGAAAAAATATGATTCCAGAGGGCGAACAGAAAGGATGTTAAAAATGACCATCCAGGTTTAGATCTTACCATAAGGTACAAAATTATTATGATTTTTTTGCCAAATTACTGAGAAAACACTACATAATAAAAGAAATGTCTAATTCTATGTATCTATGGATTTTTACCCGTTCTTCATAAATAAAATGTAATGAATTAAGTCGAGAAATTCGTACTCAAAACATATCTATTTTACAATTAATAAAGACCTACCACCCCCACACACATATTAATGTTATACTTCACTACCTACATTGTACATAATTAAGTTAGCGATATACGGAAAACATTGTTATCGTTAGATTAAACAGAAAAGTTTCTGTTTGTGAAAAGTTCTGCTTTCACAAAATAAATGAGTTTGCGCTGTTCAAACTCATCACAGCATATGCAGGGTAATTAAAAATTCCAAAAACTAAATTAATTTTTGTTAATTATGTGAAGGCTTCGCAAGTCGTTAGCCTCGTGTTCCCTGTCGATTTTTTATTTTTCCCGACGCCACTTTATTGATTGTGTTAATTCTAAGTCAACAGCATATGCTCGAATAAGAAATATAAAAATTCCCAGCTAGAACTTCTATTAATATTTGTTTTACAGCACGGTTTAATAAACAAATATCAATTGGAAAATATAAAAATATGCAAAAAGTAACAAAAATCAAATAATTATTTTTATTATTTTATCTACAACAACCTGTATAAAAAAACTATTATCAAATTCATTTGAGTTGGTTATTGAATGTTATTATCTAACTGAGTTAGAAGATGAACCCATTATCTAACTCAATTTGTTAATGAAATGAGGAGCAAGATTTTTTAAAACTTGAAAACAATCATTTATTAATATTGATATATTTTTGCCTTTAAACAAGTTCATTCCAGACGAAGACTATTCTGTTGAAGAGCGAATAATTTGCAAGTTACTACTGTGGTTATTATTTGCAAATTCTTGTCTTTCAATAATTTTCTAACTATTCGTTTTTTATTTTTTACGTCCATAAGATTTTTCGTATTTTATTCGTGATTTTTGTGGAATTAGTAACGAAATTGCTCTCTTGACACCTTCTTGAATATGTGATGCAAGACTTTCAGATTCAGACTCACTTATATTAACGCGTTTTCTAGAAACTAAAAGAAATAAAAAATATTAGACGTTGTTCGTAACAAACTGTCAGGTTGCCATATCAATAAATAAATGCTAGTTTCAAACAAATTGTAAACTAAGTGTTAATTTCACTTGTGAAGTTTTGTGCCAGTGATTGTTTTGAAATTATCTGTTTGTTTCTTATTTAAAGGATGGTGAATTTAAATACAATTTCAACATTGTATCAAAGAGAAGAAAATATAGTAAGAGTATAAAAGTAATAGTGCGAAAAGAGAAGAGGTTGAAGACATCTCAGAAAAACTGTCTACATTAATTTGTGCTGAATTTAACTTCAAGAAAGAAGATGTTGATGCAACGGATATCTACTACATTAGAAGAAATATATATGGCAAGAATGAAGATTCTTCCACCACAATCTAAGAACCAATTTTTGTTCATATATTGATAAAAATGATAAAATTATTGTGCTCTCTTTATTTTCAAATTGGGATTTTTTTTCTCATTATGCGGCAGCGTTTTTATGGATGTATTCGTTCTATTTCCAGATAAACAAAATTATAAAGTTGTCGTTTTCATTCAGTCATGGTTTAGATAATTTCAGTCTGAGCAAAGAATATAAAAACTTTAAAGTTGGCTAATATTTAAAGTATCCACTTATTCTTCTCATCCAAATATTTTCAGTTCAGTAAAGTTTTATTAAATTTTCAAATTGAATAATATTCTGGAATGAAAAATACGTAGTAACAGTGGTTCCATTAAAAAGCAAAAAAGATTATAATTCAAATTTAATATCTAGATTTCCATTTGTCTGTTTTAAGCATGCATCAAATAATTAAAATAATTTTGACTTAGATAAGTTTAGATTCTTTTCTTTTGCTTATAGGCGTATTTTGTAAATTTTTAACTATTGTAACTGTAGTGAGATTTTATTCTGAATTTAATATAGTATATTTGTAATACTTTTAAAAAAATAATTATGAAAATTGTATAATAGGTACATTTTTATTTTGTAACCATTTGTTTAGTATTTGAAAAAATTATATTTTATTTTGTTGGAATTAAATTTAATGGAATTTCCAGTTATCACAGGCAGTGCTAATTTTCTTAATAGCCCAATTTATGAAGATTTTAATGACGTTATATTTAAAAAACTCTAACGTAACATGGTTCATTTTTCAAGATTTTAATTATGGAATAAATTGTTAGTGATTTGATATCCTAAATTTTGATTTCTACTCATATTATTAAGAAATTAATCAACCACCGGCCTCATATAGTCTACCTTAACAAAGAGTATTTGGAAACACCTAATTTTCTCTATAAACAAACGATAGCGAATACTTCAAGATGATAAAAATATTAAAAACCCTGACTAAATCTACAATAATTTCAACCTGAACCTCATAATGTTTAAAACCGACTGTAGTTAGTTCCATATCATAGACGAAATTTATATACGTAAGCAAAATTCAAATCGTAACTCGAAAAGCACATCCCTATTCATATGAAAACAAATATATCCTCATCGCAGTGACAACAAACATCTTTAGTTCAACAACATTTCATTTTATTTTCTGATTTTATTCAGACGCTGAACACAAAAAGTACCTGACAAATTTATATTTATAGTTGCAATAGTCTGGAGCTTTGTGCTGGAGACCACACACGTCACATGTGCGATATTCCCAAATTATTTCGCCATATATTACTTAAACGCTTTTGTCACTGCGTCATTTCGGGGTTTTCCTACAATGCGACAGGACTTCTAAATGGATTTCTCTATTGTCAATTTAAGATGGATACTTTTTTGTAAAGATATACGTTATGAGCGTTGTTGATATCGAAAATTCTTCTGTTATATATTTAAAAAAATCAAATTGTGCTGTTTATATTTTATAAAAAAATTGTTACACTTTTTTTGAAGCTAATCTTATCTTAAAATGTTGCCATAACAAGGTTCAAAAATTCCGGAAATTTTACTATCTTCGCTTAAGTGCTTTAGGCGAAATTATAATGGAATTTTTTTTGATTATCTAATATGTATATTATTTTTTAATATAATAATAATTATAATATCAATTACACTGTTTATGAATAATCCGGTTTAAATCCAAATACATTTTAAAAATACTTCTCCGTTCAAAAAAATTGCTCAAAATTTTTTACAATAAAGACGTACCTTGTGTGAGTAAAAATGTTTAAATGAGAACAGCATTTATGAAATAATTAGATAGTTCCAAAATTATTCTTGCCCATGACAATTTTATTAGTTGTTGTTTACATTAGATCTAATATTAGATTTCCTATTTTTTGCTTAAATAATTATATTCAGATTCTTGCGATTGTCTGCATTATTTGATGAAAGAATTATTTTAAGAACGCTTGATTTGGATTATGGAAAATTTATAACTATTTTTATGCTATTTTTATGCGAATTCCTGGATTTAGAGTTTACCAGCACAGTAACAACTCAAATTCAAATTTGTCTTGGACAGTTAGACAAGGGCTGAAGCCTTTGAAAATGGTAAAAAGTGGAAAAAAATAATAGTAGGATGAAACCCATTGGAAAAGGAAGAGAATATAACAAAAATTAAAGGAAAAATAATTTACGGGCGATCTGAGGTCGGGAAGTGGAAGGGGGTGAGTTTTTAAGGCTAGAAAACTGTTTATCTCGATTTTCGGCAAAACTGCAAGTCCTATGGAAAAAAGAAACTATACTTTTCTTTCCTTTTCCGGCAAATCCAGATGTATCGCAACCAGAAAAACAATGCAGAAATGCAACCATGTTTTTGAAGGATTCATATTTGAAACTATTAGACGTGAAAAATATATCTTTTACAGTTCCAGAATCTGGCTTGAGAAAATAAATGTCATGATTATTTGAATTTAATTGATTCAAAAGGACCAAAAGATCAATATCTTGACCCACAACAATGACAGTTTTATTAGTATCTCTGGCAATTTCTATCGAGGTCTTTGCATTTTTTGAGAACATTTACCATAATAACGTATATTTTTTTACACCATCAAAAAGTAGAGATTTCAACGGGCAAAAAGCCCAACGAGTTTTTTAAAAAATTAGATATTTTGACACGAGAATTTTCGATTGAAAATTAGGGTGCTTTTTCGATAATAAGTCAAAATAAGGTGAAAAAATAAATATTTTAAATAAAAAAAATTACAGTGTATTTGGGACATAAAAAGGTAAGTTTTCACCAAATTTCGTGAAAAAAAATTTTTTTTTGTAAAAGAAATATAATAAACCAAAAACTTGGTTATTTGAATTTTTCACATACATTTTGTGGTTATGTGAAAAAAGTGTAAATACAAAAGTTGTAGATCTTTTTATTACCTACAACTTTGCCATTTAACTTTTTTCCATAGGAAATCTAGATAAACAGTTTTCTACCCTTAAAAACTCACCCCCTTCCACTTCCCGACCTCAGATTAAATCAAAGTACAGGAAAAATGGATAAAACTCCCCGTATATTAACAATGAAAAATGATATGACATAAATAATTAATAAACTATTTGAAAATTCATACTGTTCGAAATTTCGATGTAAAATTTTCTTTTCAAATACTATAAGTGCGTGTCTAAAATTATCCCGATTTTTTTATTTCTCAATAATAATTATAATCCGAATTAAACTTATGTGTAAACTTGAAATTTCTCAAATCAAATAAAGGTGGTCCGACCGTCATTTTAAATACAAATGATTAGAAATAAAAAATAAACGAATTTATACAAACAAGCGACTTGAAATTTATTAGTAGAGTTCTCTAAAAAGTTCTCTGGTAATTTTAGGGAACTAGTTAATTAATCAAATCTACTTTTCGCGACTATGAAAAAAAACACACAATAATTGTGTGAAACTGTTTTAATTAGATAAAGATACAAAACCAACTAATCCCGTGGTTTCCTATGTTAATACCTCGAATATTAGCAGAAATTCTCAATAAAACTAACTCTGGAATTTTTTCAAAAACTTAACACAGATAAATTAAAAGAAAATACAAAATTAGTTCTGTATGATGTTAGATTTTTTGTAGCTTATAATTAAATGAAACATAGCTTTTTGAATACCGATGAATATAGGTGATTTTAAAAGGGAAATTAATAAAATAAAACAAATAACTACCTCTAACAATATTCATCACATTTAATAAATAGGTTTATGAATGAACCAGAAAAAAATGTCGCCATTAACCTTACATATCCAAAAGCACCTAAAGAAATCAAATCATACAAAGCTAGTACCAATTTTGGAAATATGTTTTAAAAAATGAAGAATATTAGTACTTACAATATTTATAATACAAAATTAAGTATATACGTGGAATGTCTGTCAATTTCTTTAATATGATCTGACGATGCCAAAAGGTGAAAGAATTGTTATAAGAATATTTAAAAAGTTTTGGAAAATCGTGGAATTTTAAAATAAGAATATTTTACCTGTTACATTTATTTAGTTCTATATTTATCAGTTTTCAGTAATTTCTATCCATAAACGAAAATGTAATTGAATGTTTTTTCTGAACCTCGAGGCATTTAACAAAAAAGTATAAGTATAATTTTTTTTTCATATTTACAACTACTTAAGTCAACAAGTGTCCTCTTTTCCCATGGCCATAAAAATAATCTGGTACCTATACCTGCCGAGTTAATCTGTTGTAACGCCGTTGTCACTACCGTTTATTAAAACTTTTATCCGTCAATGACTAGCTCAACACGCCCCCATTCACCGACATATTTGCACCTGTTTTTGGGCTTCTGACCTACAAAAAAAATCCCATTCACTCCCGTGAGAATTTCCAATTTTTGCGCAAAACGTTTGAAGGAATGTTTGGAGCTCATTCGTTAGGTTTTTTGAAAGACGGCGCTCAAGTAAAAAGTTTTCAATGCAGGGTAGAACAATTAACCTTTTGAGGCTTTTCAATTTTTCTACAATTCATTTTTTATTAGAAAGGCGCATCGCTGCAAATTTATTTTAAAATATCAAGGTTCTTTTATGAAGAGATATTTTTAATGTCGAGTCCGAGAAGTGTAGATGATTGATTTATATTTTATTTTGTAGGTATATAGATACGTATTCTACAAATTCAGTTTCTAATGTAAGACAGCACGCTTATCTTTTAAACTAAAAATTACCCACATATGAAATATTTCTAAAATTAAATTGTTAAAATTACTAAAAGTTATTTTATCGTTGCAGATGTGAAAATAAAAATAAAAATACATGATTTTACAAAATATTTTTGTCTTATTTGGAAAGTTTTATTAGACAGGACTTTTACCTTAGTAAAATATAAAAACAAATTGAATATTACTTAATACAGGACAATATGCAGTGAATTTTGAGAATAATTATTTATTTTATAAAAAAGTAATGGCAAATAACCAAAAATTTAAACAAATATTCAAACTATAATTCGTGTTTAAAGTTTTATTGTTCAACTAGTTAGTCACCGGCCACATCCAATTCTTCCCAAAACTCTATTTTATGGATTTATTCATATTTTTATTTTTCGCCTAAATTCCGAGTTGCATCTCAGAATTTTGTTAATTTTCGAGTTCTCAGAATTTCATTAAATAGTATCAATTGAAGGAATATATAGAATGGAGCATTTGTATACAGGGCGTGTTATTTCTACTAGTTTGCTGAAAAAATTGTGAAATAATATAGACAGAGGTAAGTTTTTCTTAACCTGTTTAACTTCATATATGTCTCCTTAAAATAGTTACCCTCTTTTTATTAAAGGAGGAATTAATAAAATCACAAAGTTTATTTAGACGAGTTTAATTTTTGGATATATATACGATATACGAACTGTTTAATGAAAATCCAGGTGATACACCTACTTTCTTGTATAGAAAAAGTTGCATCAATGAACAATCAAGAATTGATTCATGGTAGGATATTTTTCGTAAAAATTCTGCTCAGTTCAAAATAAATTTATTCGAAATATTGAAAGAGGATGATCATTTTAATGGATCCTTTTTAGATAAATCGTTATTTCAGTTCTGTTTTATAAACATGTAAATCCGTTTTTAAATTAAATTATATTAAAACACAATAACTGTTGTTTATATTATTTAAGGTGTTCCACAAAGCATTCCAATATTCTTAGTGCGAATAACACGTCAAAAAATAAATAGGGTTTGTCCAATAAACTAGCGCCTCCCATTTTCGAGATACAAAGGGTTAACGTTTAAAATCAAAAAATGAATATTATTGGCTATAACTTCTACATCATTCTGTATTTTTTGATAAAATTTGTCAATCAGTTTTTTAACTCAAGAGGATTTTTTTGGCAAAAAGCCTTTTTAATTGGTGCAGCTAGATTGAAGAACCCATTTTCCCAACCTAACTTGGTCATAAAGTTTTCTGAGTAAATTATGTGATGTTATCATACTTCCATAAAATAGGTATTTTTCAAGATATTAAGCACTTAAAGAAATGGTGTCATTGCAATGGAGAATATACAATTTTTCCTAATTGACGGTCTGAAAAGAACTAAATAACTATTTACAGTTTATTCGTTTATTCGATCGATTTCTATACTACCTTTTTAGGTAATACACTACCTGTTTCCATCAATCTTTGGGATACTGATACTGGATAGTTTACACTATACAGTCTAGCAGCAGTACAAGTACTACAATGTACTTCACCGTAACTAATTAACATGTCGTGATATTCTTGATTTAAATAGAATGCCATTTTCACTGAATGATTGAAACTACTTTACCAAACGACAAACTTAGACGATTAAATGATCCGAAACATAGGCAGACTAACATAATTTTATGATTCATCAGGTAGATATTCCTTGGTTACATGACGCAAATTTTATTAGAGTGTGTTGCCCTTATTTGAGGTGTTGCCACGTATGAATTTTCGAATAAACGTTTAAAGTGAATTTTTGGGTAAACTAATGATGTTAAAAAAATTTTAATAGAATATCTTGTTGCAAATCAAACTTTCTACACACTATTTAACAATATGCATTATTTTCGAGGACGCCCTGTATATTAACTTTTTTATTATTATCTAAAGAAAAGCGTTGGAAAATATGTTATAAAAATTGTTTGTTGTTAATGGTGTATTCTACACGTACCTATCTTTAAGAAACGCACTATTTTCGGGAACACCCTGTATATTAGAATACAAATGCAGATTTATCAACTAAAATAAATCCAGAATAAAGCACAATATTTAAATTGACCAAAGTAAACAAGCTCTAACCTGAATTACGTAAAATTTGTCTTGATTTACACTGGTAATGATTAATCGGTCAAACTTGTTTCCTTTTCAGAGGCTCACACAAAGATTATTTAATTGCACTAGCCGAAAAGGGAACAATCCCAATTTATCTTCATAAATTTTCCTCAATTGGCAGGAGTGTATTTATAAAAAACACAAGTCGGAGACCAATGATTAAGTTATACATACCTTTGAAAAAAATGTATAAAATGTCTTTAAATTAATTAATAAGCCGTACAGAAAAAACATTTAAATCCAGAATAAGCGACACAAACCACTAAAAAACACGAGGATTAATGACAGCCTGACATAATTTAAAGGTACAAGTTTGTTTGGAAACAGATCAGGTTAGGTTAGTTTAGTTTAGGTTAGGTTAGGTTAGGTTAGGTTAGGTTAGGTTAGGTTAGGTTTAGCCAACTGCTGGTGACGTTACACCGTCACGGTCCATTATTTTTTCTCACTGAGAAAGAGAAGAAGAAGTGTAAGGTTAGCTAACCTGAAAATATGATATAATGATTTATATACGAAACTTAAATAAAATCTCACGAAACTTAATTAAATCGCATCTAAATATCACTCGGTATGTATCTATCTGAATAAAAGAATTAAATTCTTTAGGTGTTAAATTTTTGTAGAAATGTTCACAGAAGCCATCCACTGAATGGAGCTTATGAAGCGTCCGGAAAAACTACTGTACATGTATTAAATAAAAATACTGAGTTAGGAATAATGATAGACGGCTTTAGCCAAGTATGAGACCAAATTCAATAAAGCAAATTGATTTTATTCTAATCATTTTTTAGGTTGGTTTTAGGTTAAACAATGGTTTTACCATACTGGGATCTATGGTGATTTTCCCAAAGTAAAAATGCATGTATTATTGGTATTTTTGTTTTTATCAATAATATGTTTTAGATCAGTGCTATCTTGGAATCTAAATGATATTTCAGCAATTACAGAAGAATCTTTTAGTCTCTTTTCAGTGATTGAACCAAAATTAGACATTTTAGTTTTAGGAGTAGGTGATAAGTTAGATAATTTCAATTTTTACAAAAAAATATTACCATTTACGACAAGGTACAAAATGTCTGTGGAAGTATTGCCCACAGAACAAGCGTGTGCTACATTTAATTTTTTGAACTCAGAAGGCAGAAATGTAGCAGGTGCTATGATACCTCCTAAAACATTGAATCCTACAGATGATGATGAAATGCAGTCTAAATTAAGGTATCAAAATTTGTATGAAAGAGAATAAATTATTAAAATATGTTTTAATTGCTGAAAAATGTGTCCTTTCCCTCTTTATAAAAAATGTGTCATGTTGCAGTTGCTTATATTGAAACGGTTACTTTCAAAGGGTAATATTAAAAAATTATGTTCTCAGTCACAAACCTAATGGGGATATTTTTCAACTAATTCACATTTTTTGTAGTTCTAGTATTACAAACTTTTAAATTATTGAAAAGAGCGAAACGGTTTTATTTAAATTAAAGGGGTTTCAAATTAATAAAACATTCTAATGTACATTTTTGATTATATGAATAAAGTACAAATACAATTTGTCTTTAATGGTTGAACAAATGTTATTTCCCTCTTAAAAAATTTGTCATATTGCAATTACTTCATAACAAAACTAGGCCATATGGGTTTTAAAGTTACTTTTAAATGACATTCTCAAAAGGACCTAAATTTATCTTCTGTCACAAATACTATGGGATATTTTTTTACAAACAAAAATTTTGCATCTTGAAAAAAGTGGATCAAGTTTATTTAGATTGAAGTATTTTAAAATTTGCAGATATGTCAATCTAAGATTCATTTTTGATTAGCAGGATAAGGTAGAAATACGATTTTTGTCCATATTTTCTCAAAAACATTTAATTAAAAAATAAACGAACATATGCAAAGATCTAAACCATCTTCAAGTTTTAACAATACCATACTTACTAAATTTAAAAAATTACTGTACAAAACAAAATGTCAAAATTTTATTTAATTTTTAAAAACTTTACAGGTGTTAATTTTTCTCAATCATTTTATTCTTCACCTCTTCTATGTAAATAAGTGGAGATATTCGATTCAGTATAATCCAAAATTTTTCTCTGGCATTGCCTAATGTATTGCTGTTGCTTATGATAAATTTTTAAACATCCCTTAATAGCTATAAAAGTAAGTCCTCCTAAAATTGTTTTGTGGAAATTGGATTTTATGGAGTCAAAGAAAAACTTTCCGAACATATTTGCAATGGTTGGCATTAAAAGAGCCCCGCAAAGAACCCTCGTTGCAGACACTGGGTTTGACAAAGGCGGAATATCTTCATTGGGTGAGTCTGAATTTTCTGAAGAAGCCTCTAATCTCGAGCAACCACTACAAAAATATACAAAATACCACGTTTCCTTACTCATATGGTCTCTTACCTAAAAGGCATAAAATTTCTAACAATTGGAATTTTTGACAGATTTTTCCTCATAAAATTAAGCAAAGCATCCTCCCATCTAATCATTTTGCCTAGAACTAGTGCCACTGGAATAGCAGGGAGACCTATCAATAATACTAAAGGATCAGCTTGTTCCATTATGGTTAAACCTTCTTTTTGTCCAATCACCTAAAACAGTTTGCTCTAGTAAACAAACTAAAATAAAAAGAACACATTTCTTAAACATAATTTTATAAATAATTAAAAATACTGTAGAAAATGCTATCATTCCATAAAATATCAGCAAAATTATTATAAAAATTGAACAGACTTAACAATAAGCTTCTTGGAAGTTGTTGTATATAATTAATTAAAATGAGTATTTACCTGCATAATAGTAATAGCTCCATAAGTCACAGCACACCAATAGATGGCGCCTACAACTATACCAGCTGCTAGGAAGGGACACCCTTTATATATAAAACTATCTACTGTATCTAATACTAATACAAGTACTCCCATATTTGGAAAAACTATTATGTATTCCGTCTGACATTGGGGACAGCTCACTTTTCCAATGTTGCCCCCTTTCTGTTTTTCATCTACCCATCTTTGTAAACAAGCTTGGTGAACCTCAAAAGGTAAAAAAAATAAGCAGATGTCTCAAAATAGTTTTTACAATTTTATATAACTAATTTTTTAAGTATTCAGCCAAAAAATGAATAAATATAGTTAACTAAATAATTAATATATCACCTATATCTAACAAAGAAACCAGGTCCAGCAATATTGCCATAACTTTGCTGTGTTTTTATGTACAATCTTTTGTGAATGTTTAGATAATATTTATTGTTATATTTATTTACAAATGTCCTAACATACATACATCATTTGTTAAATTCAAAATTTAAAACTAATTATATGAACATAAAAGTATAAATATAATACAATACTTAAAACAGGTAATTAAAATAATCTACAAAAAATAGAACAATCCACATAAAATATTCAAAAAGACATAATTCAAAACTCAGAAAAGTTTATTCAACTCCTACCTACTGTGTCCTCATGTATCTGGTTGGATGCGCTTTAAATTGATTTAGACTTTCACTAGTTTTAACGTCTTGTGATCATTTATTAAACTCATTTAGGCCTTTATAAAACTATACTTTCATTGAGCTAAAGAAATAATAAGAAAGCAAATTTATTTATGGTAGATGTTAAAAGTTGTTATTACTCACTTCATCAACTTGTTTCTTAGATAAAAAGTAATATGATTTTTTTACGCTTTTCAGGAAATAGGAAATTTACTTAGTCTTTTTGCTTACATAATAACAGGGCAGTTTGAGTTTGTAGATATTAAGAAAGTCTGAATTTTACCTAAAATTAATTATTATAAATTGTGCATTTTATTAATGAGTAATAAAAATATATATTCATTCAATATTTAAAATTTTCTTTAAATGACTTTTACTGAATTAATATGATTCAACAACATTCAAATTGGAAAGTTTACCAAATTTATTTGAATAATAATGAGATCAAAACCTTTTACTTTTTCCTTGTTGATGATATAATAAATTATTAGCGATTAAATTTTATATAAAATTTGGCCTAAACGAAAACATGCATATATTATTATTTTGGGTATCACTGAATACTTAATAAAATAAGTTACTTAAGTTAGAAACTATGTAACTATTCCTTATATCTAACATTATTTACTCTGTATGAAAAATAATATAATTTACGTACCCATTTTGTAGTGCCCCTGCAATTGCAAGGTTGTACCCATTGTGCCTCCCTATCTTCTTCATCTGTAGCGAAACAAACCCAGCAATATCTTGCAGAGTCTTTACTTTGGACTTGGGTTCCTGTACCTTGGGTCATAGTTATCCTGTCTTCTTGTGTAGCATCCCTATTTTGTTGTTCGTTGTTGTCCATTGTGGGCTTTTATCATAACAAGTGATTTGGTGACGATTATGACGATTGATGAGTTGTTGGAAATTATAAAAAATGTTAAATTATATCATATTGTCCAAATCTTGCTAAATTTTATGCTGAAAAACACCTCTCAAAAGTCAAGTGTCAAACGTCACCCATCATTTTAATCATAGATTTAGTTAGGAACAAGTCTGAGGAGGGTAATTAATATTGTAATTTATTGAGTGAAAAAAAGCCGAGAATTGATCAGCTCTCGATATATAAATATAAGTGCTAGATAGGATCATTAATAAAAATAAAATGTTAAGGCCAAACATCTTTTTTTACTAGCTAGTTACCCATGTTAACGAGGCTATACGAAATCAAGTTATGGTTACTTCTTTTTAATTTTTGGACTATGTGCAGCAGACAAGCCGGAACATGTAAAATGGTTTTGAAATAAAACGACTTACATTTTTATTTACTTATAAACAAATATATTTATCTATGTACTTTATTCATATGTGAAGACAGCAAATTGGACTGGATAAATGCTTTATCACAGATTTGACACACATATGGCTTTTCTCCTGTATGGATCCTCATATGCACTTTAAGAGTTGAAGATTGATAGAAACCTTTTTTACAGAATGAACAAATATAGCTTCGGTCACCTAAAAAAACATTACATTAAGCTCCCAGTTTTAACAGAACAACCTTTTCAAACTATAGAAAAAATAAATTTTATGTTAAAAAATATTGATTTTCAAATTGAAGTCTGACTTTCTCTACTGGAAATCATATCTTTCGTGATTAAGCAAAGAGCTGGAGTCACTTTTTTTTAAATTAGGTTTTTTGCTACCCAGAAAAAATATTTTCCCATTGATTCAAAAAGTTAATAGCGATGTAAATTTCTGATAAGATAATCAGCTGATTTCTACCTGATTAGTGATTTGTAGTTGTTGAAATGGAGCAACCAGATTTTTATGATTTTGTACAACTTTTAAAAGGTCTTTTCGTTTAAAAAAGAGAAAAAAAACTTTTGTTTTGAGGGACTGTCAGTGGTTTCAGTATGATAACATCTTCTGGAGTTACGATAACACCTGGAGAATTGTTTTCAAAAAAAGCTTAAATCTAGCGAAACCATTAGAACATATTTAATTAAAAAGAATAGATCGGCAGTCATCTTACAATAATTTTAACCTCTTAAATGCTTACAATGAACTTCTTTCTACTGCCAAAAATAACAAAATATTATTGATCTTTTAGATTTAGTTTCGCTGAAAAAAGGCTCGGGTATACTAGTCAAAAACAAGTTGAAAAAATTTAATCGCGGTGTTTCAAAAGTGGTCTAGAAGATCATGATAGATAACGAATCATGGATCTATGCGTAAGAGTCCGAAACTAAATAGCAAGAAACTGTGTGTGTCTTTCAAGACGAGCCAAATCCTACAAAAGATAATCGCGCACAATACATTTCGAAATAAATGGTAGTCTATTTCTTCAGAAAAACCAGATATGTCGCTACTGTGCTTCGAAAATTGATTCAAACGCATACAAAAAACAATAAAGCCGTTGTCGATAACAAATATTTGTTTTCGCTTGTTTATCTCAAACCTATATAGACTTAAGTAAAAAGAAAATTTCGTATATTAGATTTAAGTGAAATGAAAATTATTAAACAATAATAATGCAATAAAATTTATTATTATATCATATTTACATGTTACATATTATTAAATTATTACTGTTTACTTTGTTAAATCGTAAAGAAAATAAATTGATTTTTTGACTTAAACCTTTTTTGCCAAAATATCAAAGATAAGCAAGTATCAAGTTTTGACAATTCACATGACATTGGTTCCTTAGTGAACTCTTTGATTATGTAAAAAAGAGGATATGCGATTCGAAAACATAAGCAAAAATTGACTATTGGCCATTGCTTTGGTGCAAACATATATGCCGGAATTATTCTTAAAAAATTATTTATGTTTAATAAATTCATTATTAAAATTCATCTAATAATTATACATCGCATATTGTTTTGAAATTAACCACAACTCTCCTATACTATATGTAGCTACGATAATGGCACAATCGCTTCGTTGCCAATAGGTAACAAGATACTCTCAAATTTGCCAAGTCCAAATATGAGTCACTATCTAGAATTTACTAATTTGACTGTAGTTGCAATATTCAAATACTGTTAAAATTTGATTTTTATGATTACAGTGATGACACCAGTTGAACAAAAAACACTTTCAAACACAGGTAACAAACAAAATTATTATTTATGAAGGAAATCAAATATAAAACCATTTGAATATCAACATTTGTATGTGATTTCTGGTAAGCTAACTTTTGACCAAATCTTTTCTCCAGCACAGAACAAATGTCACCTGCCAAATGTCAATTGATATTTAACAAAAATCGAAATTTGTATGTGGTTTTTATTAGGGAAAAGTTGAGCTATTTAACTTACCAGTATGCGTTTTAACATGCATCCTTAAGTCATCTCTTCTTGGAAAAGTTTTTGAACACAATTCACACACATATGGTCGTTCTCCAGTATGTTTTCTAATATGTTTCTTCAACTGTGAAGAACTAATACAACCCCTACCACAAGTAGAACAAACATAAGGTTTAACGCCAGTGTGAATCCTTGTGTGTACAGTAAGTCGTGATACATCAGGAAAACCCTTGCCACAAGTAGAACAAACATAAGGCCTTTCGCCTAAAAAAATAAAGGAGAGAATGAATGGAAAACATTGGAAAACAGATCTTCAAAAAGTATAATCTAAAATTACCTGTGTGAATCCTTTTGTGAATAATAAGGTTACTAGGAGTTGTAAAACCTTTGCCACAAAACGGACACACATGATCTTTGAGGCCCGTATGTATTTTCATATGCATTGCCAAAGATCCTGGGCCACATAATCTAAAAATACAAATAAACTGACTCTTTTTATGTGAAACTTTGAGCTCTGACCAACCTTTTACCACAGAGAGTACAGCAATGTGTCTTAATCCCGCTATGAGTTTTTGCATGAGCAGATAAGCTCGTACATCTCGAAAAGGCTTTGCCGCAAGTTGAGCACACAAAAGCTTTTTCATTTGCATGAGCTCTGGTGTGTTCCAAGAGCCTGAACGATTGTGCAAACGATTTTCCGCACTCTTCACATTTAAATGGTTTTTCACCTAGAAAATTTATATTTTTAATAGGTGACAAATGATTTTATACTTTCAACTTTTTTGTATATATCTAAGAAACTACATATCATCTATCAAACGTCATTTGTACCAGAGTTCTGATGAAAGGAGAATGAAAAGAAATATTCAACCCGTTACTTTTAAAGAAGCACTTCTACACAAAATATGTCTTATCTAAAATGTCCCCGGTCAAGTGTCAAATACCATTTGTTAAAGTTACAAAGGAGTATGGTCAAATTCATAATGGAAATTGGTACCAACATTAACGACAGAGCCCTGTGTCATTGGAAAGGTCTCTTTATGTAGATTAACTGTTGCCACAGCGCCACAACTCAAAAATGAGTCAGTTAGAAGTTATAAGCCCGTTATAGATGTTAATTGATACATTATTAATAAGTCTAATTCACTAAAGCATATTAAAAAAATGATATCTGAAGACTTAAAATAAGGCCTTTTGTCTCTATATTAATAATAAATATCTAAGTTAACGTACAAGGTGACATTTGAAAATTACCAATCTGTAAACAACTTGGTAAACCAACAGTGTCCCAAACACATTTTTTAATCTAGATACTGAACTCTTGTTTTATCGAAACATATTCAACAAATCTTCCTCAATTTCATATAGACATGATACCAGACTTTATTATTTAAGTACAGAAATGAAAAATATAAACAAAAACAATGAAAAAGTGGACGCAGACGTGGGAAACATATAAACTTCATTTGCTATGATGTACGTCTGCACACCTCAAAAAGAATGGTCAATATACAATATTTACCAGATTTTCAAAAATTTACAAATTTTTTGCGCAATGCGGTTTATTAACAGCTAGTTGATTAATTTAATGACATGCACTAACTAAAAATAAACATTTTTTGAGAAAGTTGTGTAATGGAACAATTAATATACATAAAAAAATCTATCCATTGATACAAGACTCGTTCGGTTAAAGGTGGGTACCAAAACGTACATTCTCCTTTGACTGATTTCTAACAAGAAGTATTCTAGGACATGTAAATAAGAACCCACAAAAACTAACCTGTATGTATTCGACGATGTCTGGTAAGATCATCAGATCTTGTGAAACCTTTGCCGCATTCGCTACATAAATGTTTCTTTGTCCCGTTGTGCGTTTTCGTGTGCCTACAGAGGGTACTAGAGCTAGAAAACCTTTGATTGCATGTTTTGCATACATGTATTCTAAATTTTGGATGGACTTTTGCATGGACCTTTTAAAAAGAAAGGCAAAGTTTTAATACAGTTTTTCGTTGGAAAAGAGCTTTACTATAACTGTGTGAGCATCACCTAGATAATTCTAAAAAACTTATATAAAATAGGTGTTCCTCCAAGATTATTCTGCTGCAATTCATTATTGAATAATTATGTTATGTTATAATTACAGATTTTTAACTTTATTTTTTAGTAGACTCAAACGTAATATATATATTATATTTTTTTATTTTATGTATTTTATTTATTTCATACACTGTTCTACAGGAAAAGCAATTACAGAACAGGACTACAGTACTATAAAACATAAAGAACACGTAATTATTAAAAATAAGCAAAAAGATAGGAAACATTAGGAAACTGAGAAGTAGGGGGAAATTCTAGACGAATATAAATAAAAAACGTCTTAGAAACAATTAGCTACAAACATAATATTTTATGCTTCTAACTGAACAATTGAAAATGCCAATAATTGCACTAAGTACTTTATATAAAGAACATATAAAGGAGAATTTTTTGTAACATTCATATGAGGTACATATAAATAAAACATATTTGTACTTGTTCTTTTCGATACTCAAAATTCAAGTTTCTCTAAAATATTTGGACAATCCAGTGCTTACGCCTAAATCGTAAATCGAGCCTATGAAAGTTATGCCTTTGCAATAGCTCACACTGTGGCACATCAATTGGAGGCTAAACATGGTCAATCTTATAACTTAAAAATTTTAAAAGTCGCCTCTATTCTCCTTAGAGTGGCTCAATATGACTGTTATAATAATGTTTCACCACAATGATGGTATCTCATCAAGACCAGAAGATAACTTTGTTATCAGATTTTAATATCCCTAACACTTCATTTTCACTAAAATCTTCAATATATAAGCACAACAGAGAGACAAGATTGAACATAAAATTTACTAAAGTGTTCTGCAAAGCAATTTAGAATATCAGTAGAATTATCCAAATTTTTATTTTCATATACCATTGTGCGTGGTATTTTTGAAGATTTTATTATTGGATATTTCAACAGCAGAATCACGAAAAACTTGATTAAAAGCATCTCTAATATTATTTTTAATTTCTTTTCTTAATCGTTTAAATTTCTCAAATGCAAGAGTATCATTCTCACATTTGGATTTATATAAAGATATATTAAATCAATTTCAATTCACCTAACAAATCTCTCTTTGGTTTTGTAACGCCTAAAACTCTCATAAAGTATAATTTGAAGCTAAAATTTTAGTCTTAAAAT
Source organism: Hermaeophaga mercurialis (assembly GCA_951812935.1). Taxonomy (NCBI): domain Eukaryota; kingdom Metazoa; phylum Arthropoda; class Insecta; order Coleoptera; family Chrysomelidae; genus Hermaeophaga; species Hermaeophaga mercurialis. Next base: position 47,409,280 of record OX638360.1, read on the forward strand.
TGTCTGCAGAAAAAGAAAAAATTGATAATTATTTTTAAAGGTTATAAGGCTTTTTTAATAATAGTTATTTTGAACGATCTCGGTGACACCAATTCACAATAAAACACCCATTATTAGGGCTTTCCAAATGCCATGATAAGAAAAACGGCGAATCAATATTATTTTTTAGTCACTGGAACCTGACACAATTTTACACAGCTTTTAGAACACATACATAGTCATAGCTTTAGGAATTGTAGTATTATAATATGCTTATTATGTATTAATTTTATAACAAAAAGGTTTTACCTTTAGGTCCGCTTGAGTTGTAAAACAAAGAGTACACTCTTCACATGGATAAATTGGTTGCTCAGTTTCGTCTTTATTTAAAGAAGTTTTTGCGTCTTTCTTAATTTTAAGTTCCTCATTTTCAATTTTATTCTTTTGAACTGTATCTAAAGGAGGAATTTGTTTACTATCAAAATCAAAAAAATTATTATTTGAAGTGACTTCCTTAACCTGATTGTCTTTACAATCAGAAATATCACCCACTGTGTTCTCAAAGTAAGTTTGTATTGATTCCACATTTTTCAATGTATTTTCACTAGAATCCTGTAACTCATCTACTGAACCAATAGAAATGTTTTGATCAGACATGGAATTTTCATTCGATATTTCCGTTTGTAGTAAATTCATCTCAGGAGATGAAATTATAGGATCTGAAGCCAGTAGTGGTTTTAATTCTATAAAATTTATTGGCAAATTTCCATTAATAATTTGTCTAAGAGTACTTTCTGATCTTTCACAAAGTTGTTTAAATGAAAAAGATCTGGTAATATAGTGAACGCATTGTAAACAAACATGACTTGGAAATTCCTCATTCATGGTGATCTGGAAAAGTGTATTTTTGAAAGTTTTCGTAAAATTATAACCTAACCTCATTTACTTGATGAAACTGAAATTGTATTATGGTAAATGTATTAAACAACTCCATATTACTTGCCTCTATTGATGTAAAAGACGTAAGCATTTCAAATAAAGGCACAGTTTCTCCAGTAGAATCGTCTAACGAAAAAATGGATCTCATTGTATTTCCTTCTGATAAACAAGTTCTACATACTTTGTCGATTTGACCATCTCCAAATGACATGTCCTTATTTTATTTCTATTTTCGAAGGGCTGGTAATTCACACAATTTTAAAACAATAAAGTTTCAAAACTTAGAAAAAAATATTGTTTACTACAAAAAATAACGTGAAAGGTGGAAAAATCGATTATAAGGATAAATCGATAGTATCGATTTGCAAACTTTTGTTAATTTAACACTCATTCAGGAAATATTTATGGAACATTATTTTTATCATTTATAAAATTCAAAATAATAATATTAACGACATTAACTTATAACTAATTATTTACCAATATAACAGATTCTGAAAACAATTTTGTTTTTTTACCTTTGTCCAATTTAAAAGATCGAGATTAATAAGTTCCCACATACAATTTTCTTGATTTGAATATTAGAGTAAATTGTGTATTTTTTTATTTTTTTAACAATTTTGAACTTTCGGTTTAACCGGAAGTAATGTCGATTTTGAAATTTGTCTTGAAACACCCTGTATATATATTATAGTTACTTGGTTCCACACATTTGCCCATAACTGTATATTTGCCTCCACAATAAGCCTAAGATTATATAACTACAAGGTGTAGATAAAATTAAATAAATATAAATAGATAACTTTGTCTTTTTTGCTTTCACCCCAATAATTAGCAAAAAATTATATATATATATAAAAGAAAGAAAAAAATGAAAGATGTCTCGGCTGACTAGTTAAACAACGAATTTTAAAATCTTGGGGATGCAACTAACAAAAATTCTTAGAAGGGAATGTAGTGCCTTTTTATAGACTCACGGCAGAATAAATTTTGCAAGTTAATAGATTAGTATTTCTGATAGTTTTGGCTTAAAAATATAGAAATACGTATAACGAGAAAGTATATAGAGATAGAATAACTTTTCTACTTTCTTTTCGAGAAAAGGTAGGCGACGTATCTTGTAATTAAATTTTTGTCATCAATGATTTAGAGTGAGTCTTACACAGTGAGGTACTTTTTATTGGAAATGATTTAATGAATTTATAATAAATTATTTTTTCTTTTTAGACTTTTTCGATTTGGATTTTCCTGTTTTGACCGGTTCTACATCCTCAATGTTCATTCTATTTACAAAGTCCACGTAATCAATGTTACCTGTTTCATTTACATCTGCGTGAAGGCAAAATGAATACAATTCCTCTTCGCTAAAGGGTTCACCAACTTTGAGTAAAATTTTTTTCAAATCATCTAAAGCTAGGATGCCGTCCTCATCTGTGTCGAAGACCTAATATGTTTATATATAACAAATATTAATATAGAAGTTGTATTGTCTAATAAATATCTTACTTGAAATGCTGACAAAACGTCTTCTTCCTCTCCTGAAATCGTTTTACGCCACAGCAGAAACAAAAATTGATAGAAATTTATGGTTCCTTCTTTAGCTGGGTCCATTTCGTTCATCATATCCTCTATTTCGGACTCTAGGGGATTAAAATTTAGAATTCTCATTAACGATGCTATGTCGGCTGTATACATCCGATCCGGTTCGGTAGATCCTTTCGGTTTTTTCATTTTTATCATAAATTTTTTGAAAGCCTGTTTGATTGCTGCTACACGAGTTTCAGTAAATTTTCCTTCTACTAATTCTGCAAATTTATCTACAGGTGGAGTTGGAGTTGGAGCAGCAGCCATTTTATATATATATAAAAATATAAGTCAAATTTATTTTCAAATTTTTTGACTTTCAGATATCATTGATATTTTTATATATTGTTCATAATATATTCGATAAGAATCGATTGCTTGGTTTTAGCCGCGTGTTATAAAATGTCCGAGGCCGACTCAAAACACCGAATTTTCGTTTGACAAATATGACATGTAGAATGAAAATATGATAATGGGCGAACAAATTTTGTTATGCGATTCAAACTTTTGCAGACTTTGCGCCGAAGGAAACGAAAATGGAATTAATATATTTGCTACAAATGAAAATTCAACGAATTTACAACTGTTAATTAATAAATATTTGCCAATTGTTGTAAGTAACTGACTAGTTTAGTATTCAACTTGATCCTTTTAGTACTTTTAAAAAGCTATACAACAAATTTTGAATTTAGGTGGAAGAGGACGATACATTTCCAAAAAATATTTGTCCAGGATGTCACATACAATTAGAAGCTACAAAACTATTTATGGATTTGATTATAAATGGACAATCAAAACTAAGAGCAATATACAAAAAACAACTTCACCAAACAAAAATTGTACAACTTGAACAAGATTATTTGAATAGTAATTATAAGATATCTCTATATTTACAATTTTTGAATTCTCTTTTTATATGAGGTTTAATATTTAATTGATTTCAGACCTAACAAATTCAACTCTATATTTTACGGAACACGAATTAAAATTAAGGGCTGAGGGTGTGAATAAGCCAAAACGAAAGAGAGGTAGACCTGCAAAAAAGTTAGTTTTGGAAGATAAACAAGATCTTTTAGAAGAGAAGTTAGAAGAAACTAAAGAAGTTCATAAATTATTGGATGAAGAGGAAATAGGTCCAGATGGCAGAAGGAAGAGAAGGGTCAAAGCGCCTATAAGATTTGAAGGGCTTATGCAGGTATAAAGTAAAATTTTATAATAGTTCATTTGATTTATATAAAATTACTTTTAGGGAAAAGAATTGGAAGACATCCTAAAGAAAGAGGGTGTCTTAGATGATGACATAAAAGTCGATGTAATAAAAAGTAATGAGCATTTAAGATGCTCTGATATAATTATAGGTAGAACAGAAGGGGCTTATGGAGAGGATTTGGGCAGACCTGTTTTTATTAATAAACCAAAAATAAAATCTAGAGCAGGTATAACAAACCTAAAAAAGTATAAAACAATACAACTATTTGTATAAAGTTGTAAGCAATCTTCATGATATGCTCCTGTGATTTAGTATTTCCATTCTCATGACTTTTTGATTTTTACTATGTTTCAATCAGCTTCTACAATCTATTTTTACTTTTGATTCTCATATAATTAGCTTATTTTTTTGTGAAGTCACGGAGGTACAAAACGGATTGAAATATTATGAAAAAATCATAGTAAATGTAGGTATTTGTTTCAGGGAAAATTGAAATAAAAAAGTTTCAGTGTGATATTTGTTCAAAAATATTTATACATGAAATTAATTTTAATCTACACAAAAAATCTCATGAAAATGAATCCGAAAATTTGAATATGAGTAAAAGTGGCGATAGTGGAAATAACTTGGAGATACAAAATTCAATTGTAAGTTGTCTCTACTTATTACCTATTTGTTTCTGTTAAATCAATTATTTTTCTAAATTTTAGGAATGCTTAGAATCATCTGAAACTGTGGAAATAACAATAAAAGATGAAGACTTTAGTTGTCTAAAATGTGAGGAAACTTCCACATCCCGAGAATCTTTGAGAGTGCACTTAGAGACACACAAAAAAAACAGAACTTTCACTTGCGAAATTTGCGGTAAAGTGTTACAGCACGCTAGCAGCCTTCTTTATCATAAAGACACAGAACATAATAATAAACGGTTTGTCTGTAACAAGTGCAATAAAAGCTTTAAACATAGACAACTTCTTCAAAGACATCAGGTACAATTTTGTAATTAGAACTGAAATTCCCTAAATTCAACCTAGTCCTGAGGATGGCAAAATAAATTCACCACGAAAAACCAATTCTTATGTTTTGTCAAATATCATTTATCCAAATTTGCCATCGGTTTAAGATTTTTGTGAAGCTCGTTAACGTTTTAAATATTTTAATTATGGAACGCTATTCGTTAATAATCAAACATCATTTGTAACAAAAATTATTACATTCTGGTGAAACAACATGAATTTAATGAAAACCACGTAAAACTTTAACAGAAATTTTTTCGTGTTAAATAACCTATTACGTCTTCTTTCATTTCGTACTGTCAAACATAACTTTTTAAAATAAGTAATAGGGTTCAGGTAAACTTCGAAATGAGTTTTAATAAAATCCAGTATCAACAAAAATTTATTTACAAAATCAATTCAATGAAATCGGCCTTTAACTATTAATAAAAGTATTTTTAAAAAAAAACTCAAATATCTTCCGTTAAATTTCACCTACCAAACTATCAAAGCCTGACATTTGTATTAAATTATACAGATTTGCATTCTCCAAAATTTTTTTTAGATTGTTCATTCAGATAAGCGGCCTTTCATTTGTCCCGTTTGTAATGCGGGCTTCAAAACGCAGGCAAACCTCATAAATCACGAGGCAGTTCACACCGGCGAAAAGCGCTACGAATGCACGGAGTGCAATCAAAAGTTCGCCCACAAGACTTCGCTAAGTTTACATCAGCGATGGCATGAGGGACTGAAACCCTTCACTTGCGAATTTTGCCAAAAGAGTTTCTCGCAAAACGGAAATTTGTTGGAACACAAAAGGATACACACAGGCGAGAAACCCTTTTTCTGTGAAGTTTGTGGGAAAAATTTCACTACATCGTCACAAATGAGGATCCACGTCAAGAGACATACAGGTAAAATAGATGACAAACAAAAACCACCTAAATCGTGTACAACGTTTCGACAATATATTTTGGCTTTTTTAAGGTATCAATTAAAATTGCAAATACTTTTTTTCGACAAGTTGACAATTACGTCAAATAATAAAATCTTGCAAAAGACCGACTTGAAGTTACCCATAGGTTTTCATCCATAATTCGGCGCATCCATTTCAAAAAAAAAATTTTTTACGTGTTTATGCAATCAAAAAGTGACTGTTCTGCAATGCTTTTTTACAGTTTTGTTGAAGTTAGACAGCTTTTATACACTTTTCTAAACACGTAGTTGTATATGCATACAGGTCAATATGAAAGTATTTGTTTATAAAAATCAACAATTAAGCTGGTTACAAAAATTTTATAACAGATTCTTATTTAGTGATGTTCACAGACGCTTCTCACAAAATTTCATAAATTTTGAAAATGCAAGAAACTTTTTACAATTACTTTCACATTGACTTACATGCATACACAAGTACGTGTTTATAAAGTGTCTTGCTACATCTTCGAAATTAATGAACGTGAAGCATTTGAGAACATGATTAAATAAGGATTTGTTATAAAACTTTTGTAACCGACTCAATTGTTGATCTCCATAAACATTTTTTAAATGGTGGACGCGGCGCTTATGGATTAAAATCTATGGGTAACTTCACGTCGGTTTGTTAAAGTTGGATTGCTGCTACATGATCCCTAGTGTTTGTGGAACCTTTGTGAATAAAACGGTTAAATAACTAGTTAAGCTTAATCATTAGAACATAAACATTAGTGTTAAAATATTTCGTGTAAAAAAGGTGTTCATTTGAAGACAATGATAGGTTGAAATGGCTTTCTATGGTTCATTTCCTGTTCAAAATAGATTATTCACGATGTTATTCTTTCTTGGTATGTAGTTACTTGAACAAACTATTAAACATTAAAATGTTATGCTACAAAATCTGAATTATTGAATTTACTAGTTCTAAGAAGAATTAAAAGTCCTAAATAATCCCTATCAACTACATAAATAAAATAAAATTCTAAAAATAACCCTTTACCTACAAATCTATATACAAAGTAACTATTTTACACCAAACTATTTGTCATTTTTATTTACAGAAATTTGTATTTTGAACCTGAAGATGTGGCCCATTTAGCCGAAACCGGTAGTTCTATCCTCTTTCTATGAAAAAATAAAAGCTTAAGACTGTGAGACTAAAAGACTAATTTCTCCCAATTTTCCTTTCATTAATGTACACTCACATATGGCAACAAAAACCCACTTAAAATTAATGCTTTTAATATGAATGAGTTCTATATTTATTAATAAAAATGTGAGTCGCTGTTTATAGAATCAACTGTTCTGCTAGTGCCTTTAAAGAGTGCTATTGTTGCTTTAGGTGAAAAACCATGGAAATGCGAAATATGCCAAAAATGTTTCTTGCACAGGGACACGTTCAAATTCCATATGCGCCGCCATCTTAACGAAAAACCTCATGTGTGTCCCACGTGCAATAAAGCGTTTACCGAACAATGTGCTCTGAAAAAACATGAAAGAACCCATACGGGGACCAAACCCTATAAATGTGAACATTGTCTAAAAGCATTTGCAGGTATAGTAAACGATAATTTTTTTTTCGACTACAATGCGCAAAATACCCACTTTATGCACTTTGTAAAAGTAAAGGAAAATATTAAGAATCCTTTTTTTTAAGCAATTAAAATTACTTTTAACAACAACGAATTTTACTATTTACTTTGCAGACTATTTATTAACAAATGTTTTCTGTTATTTATTTATTTATAATTTTGAATTTCTATGAACATAAGAAGTTGATTAGTGTTGTTTATAATTGAATTGGTCATGACTATTATATCGTGCCTTTTCTTAATGATATTTACTTTTGACGTAACTAAAGATATGGCATTTGCTTACAGTAGGAATTGACATCAAATTTTAAATTAATTATGTTACACGTTTAGGTAAAAAGCAGACAGAGAATGTTAGATTTTTAAATGAAATATTAATAAAAAATAGAACCTTTAAGGCAGATTCCGGATTTTTTACATAATCTGGAAACCGATTTTAAAGCATTTTAATATATGCGAAATCTATATTTTTATCAGTAAAATACAGTTGCTACCCTTATTATTTTACTTTATGTACTAATGCGTAGAAAAAATACTGTATATAATTTGAATGTAAAATTGATTTTTTCACTCATCAGATTGAATTTGAATTAAAAAAGTGTCACTTTACACACTTCTTATACCAATAACTATTTTATTTTTTTAGATCAATCAAATTTACAAAAACACACGAAAATACACAAATTAGCAACCAACAATTCCAAAGTACAAGAGAACGTAGTATCGAAACCAACTGGATCTTTTCAACTGACTCAATTGATCGATCAACAGGGCAATCCTATAAGCATAACCACACAAGACGGTCAAACTGTTCCTATCGTGACGTCGGGAGACGACGACAGTAACTTGCAGGGGTTAATGCCCGATGGTACTTTGGTACCCATCAAGATTTCTTCAATGCCCGAAAGAGATTTTACAGAGGTGAATTCATATTTTTTATCAATGTAAAAAAAATTGAAAATATTTTTTATAAATTTTAAAGATAAAATATACTTACCTTAAAACTCCACCATATTCCAAAACGTTTAAATATTCTTATGACAATTGTTTTACTCGTTGGCATCGTCAGATGAGCTTATATGATATTGACAGAGATCTTATATAGACTTGATTTTTATGATAAATGTTCTAATTGGTAATATTCTTCATTTCCTAAAACATTTGGTTAATATAAATAATATAAATATAAACTTGTGAGCAAACAAAATAGTAGCTCCTTTAAGAACGAATAAATGTTAACAAATATTAGAATTGTATTTTCCAGTAGAACGATTTGGTCGATTATGCCAATGAATTTGTAGTGCGGTGTCTTTCATTGTAACAAATACATATTTGCGAATGTGTTCCTTGACTTTAGGATTGTCAATATATAGTTTTGCAAATCAAATATATCAATACTACTTTTAAAATTAACGGCTTTGAGTACTTTACTATTTGCAACCTTACATTAGTTTAATGATATTTTTTAAAATGAGAATCAATTTTTGGCTTGATAGACCAGGATCCACCGTGTAAAAGTTGTATATTTGTTCCTATCGCCATATTTTGGTCCAAATAACCTGCCCTTAGCCTACGTCTCAATAGTTATGAATCACCCTGTATGTATAATACACTGACCTCTTACGGCCCATGATAAACATGTATGTGATCACAATTCTGTCTGTATTGTATATTTATTTGCTGGTAGATTTAGGATAGTACTGACCTTAATTGGAACTGTTTCATATTTATGACATGGTAATAAATCAATAAATTGGATTTGATTTAAATATTCATAAAAAAGATGATTGTCCTGTTTTCCCTTTTTTTATGCTGTCCAACTGCCTTAGTTCATTAAAAGCAGGATTAATGTTGTCAAATTTTTTGCATAACCTTTCTCTCCTATATTCTAAAGGCAATTCTCTACTTTCTGATTGCAATGCATAAATATGTGTGGATCCCAAGTTTATCTAATTTCTTAAAATTCCCTTTAGGGCATGACAGCAATACTCGACACCCGTAACCTAAGTGACCTAATATAATAGCTTAGTACTATTTTGAAGATTTTGGGATTACTTCCCTATCAAGTTCCACAAAGAACTCTCATTAAATTCAGAACTCGATTATTTAGTGCCACAAGAAGATATCAGTAGATTGGGCGTCGCTTAGTGAATAGTATTTTATAGATAACTTCTGTTAAAATGACATTTTAAGGTCTTTAAGGTCCTTATTTATCGACCGATTTCCAAAAACGAAAAGTTTAATAGTCTGTATGACATTGCGAATACAATTTGACACATGTCATCTATAGGGATCTAAAAAATAAAAGATATGCGAAGCGAAAAAGCTAGAGACCGAGTTTCTATGAAACACTAAACAGTCGCAAATAATAATAGTTTAAAGGAACACTTAATTTAACTAGTCACAAAAAACTGCAAATCTTTAGTTTGCAAAAAATTATCTTCAAAGATATCTCTAGTCCTCTCTCACTTTACGAATATTCATTATAACGATAGCAATCTAAGAGTAACGTCACACTCGGTCCAGATTATATATGGTCTAAGGTAAAAACTGAAAAACAACCAAAACTTTTCTGCTTACATATCATGTATCAAACGGCATTTAAGTTAAAATCCTTAATTATTGACGAAAACTTATTCCAAGAAGTTTAGTAAAACTAATTATCTTTTAAACCATTACATTTATAAACTGGGACAAAAAGTATTTTCTCGTTTTTTTAGGAAATTTCTGAAACTCCGTCTTTAAATTTAATTGGTACCGCTCCTGGTGATGCGCTAATCTTAGAAGACCCACTGGGAAATGGTACGATGCAAAATTTGAATCCAAATTTTGAACTGTTGACTAACAACGACGGGGAAGAAGTATGTCTGGTTACATACTCCATAGAAGAAGATGGCGCTTTGACGCAGGAACTAGTTTTAGAACAGGCTTTGGGTAAAAAAACAATAGTACATGATACTCAAAATAATACAAGACTAGTAAATAGAGCTAATTTGGCAATTAGTACAGAACGTTATTAAATCTTTTAATAATTTAATTTTTTAATAAAGAATAATTTATTAATACTTTATTAAAGGATTGATATTAGGGTCTGTTTTTATATTGTGAAATTGTTGATGCTGAATTAAAAAAGATTGTAAATAAAATTAAACTCTGTTGGGAACAAACAATATTCAAAATACTTTATTTATATGTACAAAAAATGTAATAAAGCAAAAAATTTGAAACAAAATGAGTTTATATTTTTAGGCTTCCTAATTCTAATTAAAATAGTCTTTTGAGATAGATCTGTGCTTAATCTAATAATGGACCTCCTTTATTTGCTCCAAAACTAAAATATGAGTATTATAAATTTAAAACCTCTTTTCTAACATGCTTTTTTCAATTACCAATTGCGGATAAAATATATCAAATGTTGAGACAGACACCAAAAATTTTTTGTGAATTGCTAGGGACACAATTTTTATAAAGAAATAAATTGCACTTTTTTATTAAATTAAGCAGTTAATATCTCGAAAATAAACTATATTAAAACCAAACAAAAGTGACAACTAACAAAATGTTCAAAAAATGTAGGAATATTTTCGAACCCAATGATGACGCAAAAAACAAGAAACACGTTTTCTTATATACATATAACCGATAATTTACGCAATTGTTTGTTTTTAAATTTAGAGCAGAATATATCCAACAACTCTATATAAATAGCGAATTGAAATAGCAAAATACGAGTATTACATAGTAAAATTTTGCGTGTAATCATATTCTATGGTCGGCATTACAGACTGCATAAATTTTAAGAAAATAATTAGGTACATGTGAACCCCTAATTCGCCTCCTCCCTCCATCACAGTTTCTATGATACTCTTCATGACCTCAGCATGTCTACAAAAAGAAAAAGGAAATTCTCTTATCGGAAAACCAGATCCAAGCGCCAAATTATGACAAATCACAATTAAAAGGTGAACAATTATGAACTGTCATCTATCAAAATTTGACACTTGTATTTGATTTCTCGTAAAAAAAGTCTTATGTTAAATTTAGACAATTATTTACCTGCAAGGATGAACAGATGCCATTTTGGGTACACTAAGATGAGGATGAGTCTCCATAGTGACTGTTTTTTGAACATAATCTTTACTGACATCTTCATATAGTTCTTCCACTGTTAAAGGCTCATGTTTCTAGAACAAAATATAGATATAAGCATCAATAAACACAAAATGAAATAAAATTACCTCATTATAACCAGTAAGCCATAATCTAGGAGTTTGGTAGTATTTATCATAAGTTATATGCAAATCATAAGTTCTTGTGTGTATTATTTCACCATCTTCTGCCGTGCTTTTTTTTTGTTCCACTGGTTCTATCACTTTGGTGATCTAAACAATTGATAACATTTATAGATAAAAAATATTTTCCTAGACTTTGCTCACCAAAAATCATACACATTTCTAACTCTAATAAATAAGTTGACAGATAGATTGGTCCGTCAATTCTGTCAAAATGCTACATTTTACATTACTCTTGCTTCCAATTAGATATAATGAACCATTTGCATTTGACATTTATACCTTGGTAGAGATATGTTTCTGTCAATAGTTCATAACATTTATCTTTCTGGAAATCTCCAATTGATGAAATTGATAAATGGCAATTTGCAATTAGCAGATGACATTTGATATTAAACAAATGTGGATTTTTTTTCCAGCAAAAATTACGCCCTCACTTTTTCTACAAATGTAACTTACTGACTGGAAATTGGCCTCTGCCAACGGCGGCTAGCCTTTGCATATGATTTCTGCGGGCTATGAAACACAAAGATAAATTTTCCAAAGGTAAGTCCTTAAAATTTTATCAATAACCTTTAGTTTCTATTGGACAAAATCAATAAATACAAATTGAATTGAAATAAAATCAGTAGTCCTTAGGAGCTTAAGCATGAAAAATAAAGATTTACTTTTATAAGAAGAGTGGTATTTGAGGAAATAATTTTTTTGAAGTATTTTGCAATTTTTTTTAATATCAATATAACTTTAATTTATTATCACCAAATCTATTATTAACTGCTGAAGTCATAGATATACGTTTTTTTACAATTTATTTTAATTACGAAAATATTAAACTTTATACTTACAACGGCGCGGTGATCCTGCAGTGAATTAGAAATTATCAAATATGTTTAAAACGCTTAATATTTTGAAGACAAAAAAAAGTATACCCATTTATACAAAATGGTAACGCTTTCCTATTTAAAGTTGTAAATTAATTAGCGTCAAAAAATTTATGGCTGAATTCTTCTGTAATAAACCATAAATTTTTGTTTTTATTTTTTTTTTAGGTTTCATAAGTTATGTTTTCATCTTGCGCGCAATATTTCTTTTAAAACAACTTTGTTTAATAAAACTAGAAATACGAGAAAATTCCATGCCTCATAAACTTTAGTAGAGACAATGTTGATGACATATTTTTTTTATTATTAAATACCTGGTCATCTTCCAGCATTCCACTTTCTTCAAAAGCTTCCATATCTACTGCTTCCTCATCATCATCGTCTTCATCATCTTCTTCATTATTTTCATCATTAAGAGCAGCTTCTTCCATGCTTTCAGATTTTGTACTTTCGAGAGTCATTTCAGATATTTTATTCTCAACTGAAGAGGACATCTCTTTATCATAGTGATGTGTATCTATCCAACCATTATCAGCATCATCAGATTCTAAATAAATATTACAAAATATTTAGTAAACTAAAAAATTCGATACCTATTCATTTCATTACCTATTATTTTTTCCATTTCTCTTGAATATTCCATTTGCTCACACCTTCTTGTGCATGGGACATTTCTTGTTATTAAAAATTGCTTGTTTTTTGGCAAATAAGGTTTAGCTTTAGATTCATCGCCACCAGCCCATTGCCAGGTAGGGCAATGATGTACCAAGTGATCACCTGCTGCTATAAATTCTTCAGGAGTAAGTACACCAGTTTCTTTGAACTTTGACTCCTACATATACAAAGCATTATAAAACTAATGAACTACTTTCAACTAGAGGAAGATTTCAATATGTATTTGTTAATTAAACTAACACTAATCTACATATGCAACGATTTTTCATGTTTACCTTTAATACAGGAGTCAGATACTCTCCCACTGCTAAAGCAGTTCCTTTTACACTGTTAATTACGTTCTGCATAATTTTCTTAATAAACTGAACTGATTTTGAGTTAATGTCCTAAAAAATCAATTTTTATGTCGCCAGTTCGGCGGACCTGTACGTCTCCCTCTCCTTTTTAAAATTTTTGACTTTGACAACACTTATTTGTCAAATATTTAAATAATCTGACAAGGAGAGGTTACTGTTTCCATGTTGCCAACTTATATAAAAATTTTGCGCTAAATAAATAGTCTCGTACTGACTCTCTGAAGCGAATTAATGTGCTTAAAAATTTTATATTCATTTTTAGAGTCGAAATGCAAAATCTGATGATACTATATATTGTATAGGGAAACTCTTTATTTTACAATGAACTTGATCCTGAAAATCTTTTCAATTTTCCTTTTAACAAAATATTTATAAATTATTACACATGGCAATAGTGCAGTACAAAAGCGTTTATTAGTCTCCTTTTATGTAAAAAAATATACCTAAACAAGCTTTTTGACAACTGTCCCATTAATAAGCGATTAACATTTATTAGCTTGAAAAATCTAAAGTTAGGTTTATTTAAAATGTAAACTGAGAACCAATTTTTCAACAGGTAGGTTGAAACAAAAAACTTAAAAATAAATTCAACCCATGTGTGTATGAGGTAGATTAAGCTGACAGTTTGACCTTTTTACAGAAATGTAATAAAATTACATTTATGACTCATAAGTATTTGCATTAAACGAGAAGAATCGATAAAAACAGCGGGGAAATTCCACTTCTTTGAGTGTAATAAACCAATAAAATAGATTTTAATCGTCATTCCCAATGCCCTATATTATTGTACGTGGAAACCTTGCAGCTTATGGTCAAAGATTTCCTTGGAGAGTTTTAGTTTCTGGCCTAAAGCCAGACGACATAGTGCAACTTAAAAGATTTGCCTCTGGTGGTTATAGTGATGATACAACAATCGTGTATATGGTGCACCCTTGTGTTATTTTGACAGCCCTAGAAGTACTTGGTTTCAGAGTAGTAGCTTCATCTTCAACTAGCGTAAAGCAGGATTACAATGAATACATGTGGACTATGAGAAAGGAATTTTCAGAGCCAGAACCTGTCGTTGTTGACGATAAAATCGTAGAGCACCACAAGTTGTCGCCTACAGAAGATTTATAGGAATGGATGTTAAAGATATACCTACTAATGTGTTTATGCCTAGTGGCAATTTTGTTTATGTGGTTGTAAAGGGTTCTTTGTATGCCTCTGATAGCGCTGTATTTGGTCTGAATCCCGTGGAAGTTAGAGCATTGTGTAAAAAATATTCAAATACTCAACAAGAAGTAAGGGAAGTAGTAAATGGAGTTATGGTGCAGGCTGCGCCTGTTGAAGTGGTAAATGCTTTGGGGCAATTGGGTTACAAAGTTGTTGCAACCACTGGCGAGGCTGAGGTAGTTTGGACCATGCAAAGGGAAGTTTGAATTTAATTTATTTTTGTGCCACAAATTCAATTCTTAATCTGAAATAATTACATATATTTAAATATTTTAGAAAATTAGGTACCTTTATACTTTTAAAAGTACAATTTTTCTCATTTTATAATAATAATAGCCCTTTCTAATTTAAAAGATACAATCTTTAATATAAGTTTATGTAACAAATACCCTTCCGTGTCTATCTTCTTAATGTAAGATATAAATATTTTCATGTGATCAATCTAATTAAAACACATTGATAATTGCAAATATTTTTGGTTAAAAGTCAAAACACTACACTATAGTGCTTATTTAGATCTTGTATCAATTTTCATTAAGTACTTATATATTTCTGTATTAAGATTTTCTCCTCTATTTGATTGTTTATCAAAAATGTTTTTAATGTACTTTTTTAAATTATGAACTATATGATATGTGTGATAATACTTTAAAGATCTAGCGCCCATGCCAAATTATATTTTTTCATTGTACACTAATTTGAAACGGCCAATTGATTTTTATTCTGTTTTTATCTGGAAAAATACAAAACCAATTGAAACAATATTCTTGATACCAAAAATAAAACAATTAACAGAATCGTAACATCAGTTTTTATTGCTTTACAATTCTTTTTTGAAAGCGTTCTAAAAAATGCTCTCAACTCACACTTACATAAATTCTAGTAATAAACAGTGAGTAACAGTTAAAGGAAATAATAAAATAATTTTACTTGAAGTCCCGTTTCTAAAAGATTCATTTATTAGGTCACTCCAGACTGTTTCAACTGAAAATGTGCTTTAGTCACTGTAAAAGTACTTCAATAGAAAATTGGTTTTATCAACGTAAAATTGTTTCAATTGTATATTTATATAATCGGTGGAAAAGTGTAGAAATCACAGTAAACCTGTTTCAAATACTGTAAAAAAGCTTTGGTTACTAAAAGTCTTTTAATCCCTTAAAAATCCTTATCACTCTAAAAGGGTTTGAGCCATTTTAAATGTGCTTCAAAAAGCAATTATATTTCTGATCAGCGCCCAAGCAATAAATATTTCATCAAATAAATGTATTGATTGTACTTTGACGTAAATATTCTTTATTATCATTTAACTCCTTTGTTTGATATTCTAGCTATGGGTTTATTCTTGTTATTTATAATTTAATTTTTTATTGTTGTAATGTATTATGAGTAAAAATCAATAATTAATATAAGCATAAATTATTACCTAGTCAATGACAATTTAAATATATTTGAGATTTAAAAAAAATAAAAATGCTTTTGCCTGTTTGCTAGATCTTCACGCATTTAAGATTTTAAAATAACTTTTAAAATTCTAGATTAGTTTTTAGTTATTTTCTGTATATTATGTAGATATATATTTATACAATATTTTTTTTGTTTAAAAAAATCGTGTTTATTAATTTCATTGTTGGATGAATTTTTAATAGCACTTTTGGTAGAAACCAGACCACTAAGAAATTTTAAATTATGGAATAATGAATATTTTCTATTCCTATATAAATAAAAACATAACTTGTTCATGATGAATCAAGATATATGTAATTTAAATATATGATTAATTTTTACTTTTTATTGGGTTTTTGGTATTTTAAAAATTGATTTATTTTTGTAACTTATATATATATATATATATATTTACCAAATGTTTTTAAACCAAGGACTAGGAAAAGGAAAATAATCAATAATCGTAGAGACTGATTTCCAATAAATATGTGTGATAATGATCAAAATTGTAAGTGCTATAAACACTCAGTGGCGTCGCAGTCACTGGACGAAATGGATTTTGAAAGAGGCATTTGGTATGCGGCTCAATATGGAGATACAGACAGACTTGACCAGCTTTTAAGAGAAAAAGGGAATGTAGATGCCCGAGATTCCGCTGGTTATACGGCATTACATTATGCAGCAAGAAATGGACGGTTAAAAGCTTGTCAAATATTGATAGAAAATGGAGCTCAAGTGAACGCAGTAACCAAAGGAGGCGTTTCAGCGCTGGCCCGAGCTGCTACCACAGGTAAAATAAATCATAACTAATAGATATATCCTACTTAACACTGCTTCCTACTAAAAATGAGACGACATAAATCTGCATCACAATAAAATGAGGGACTAAATAACTAGTTTTAGCCGCAAGGATTAAAAGTAAAAACAGGAGAAACCAATTTACAATTTGAATTTTACCCTCGGAATTAAAAATTACACTTTAGTCTCTTGGTAATATATTTTATATTTTTAGGAAAAGAAGATATTGTAGATTATCTACTTTCAAAAAATGCCAACCCTTTAATTCAGGATTCGGATGGAAAAACTGCACTTCATAGGGCAGCAGAGAACAAAAACTATAACATTTGTGAAAAACTTTTAAAAGCAGATCCATCCCTGCGTGAAGTGTTTGATAAAAGAGGTATCAAAGTAGAGCTGCGTCAAAATTGCAACTGAAGAATAATATATTAAACGGCATAGCTATTATTTTATTTCAATTGTTATATTACACTATATTCAATAAATACAAATTAAAATGTATAAAGTCGTAAGTAAATTTCCTTAGTCTTTCTCCTGAATATAGCGGTAAGGTCCTTTCAGCGGCTCTTTGCTCGTGCATCATAACTAATAAGCATATTATGAAATACACAGTCAAAATGTTTATTTTATAATTAAAAATGACTGAGTGTGGCTTGGACGGAGTATAAATATTAATACTAACCAGATAAATTACTAAAAAATTATATATTGGGTGTACCTAATAAAGAAACTTTAAACTGAAAATATACTCCAAACTCTTGTAATATTTTAAATACCACAAAAATAATATTATCTTTGTAGTTCCTTTGTATTTATTTTTTGAAAAAGTACAATTTTTTTTTGAAAAATACTAATTATTTTAATAGCTTTTTACGTATAATGCAAGGGCGTATTTATAAAATGTATGTCAGAACAATAATGACGTAAATGAACTACTGAATAAAACTTAAGATGCGGCAGATTAGAAAATAAAATATATTTATTATTAATATTATTAGAGTGCTTAATGTTTTCGATGACCACTGCACGCAAATTACAAAATCAGAGCCTATTTTTCTTTAACGAATCGTTAAAACTAATTTTTCAGAATAGAAACTCATTTCCTTATCCTATGTATTACCTCCTATTATTGACATGCTCAAGAGTTTGAAGTAATCTTCGAAAAATACCGAAAATTTGTTCATTTCGTCAAGTGAAAGAGACGGCAGTAAAAAATGTTTTAAAACGAGGTAAAATTCTTAAACATGGGAGTCTCATGAGGGCACATGCATTCTAGTTCAGAAATTAATTGTAGCTTGTTTAGGAGAAAAACTGTTCTTTCAACATAACTATTGTTCATTTTGATATGAGAATTAATGTAAGTATGCAATTCGTATATTTACTACATTTGAATTATAATAAGAATTTAAAATGCCAAATTTCAAATGTTTGTAGGTGTTAATCTATTCGTTTAAGTTGCTAATTAGCCGACCTCGTTATTGAGCTGAGAGTCACACTCAGATATTCGATTCAGAGGATTCCAGGTTCGAAAATAAAATATCACGTGATCATCTAAAGATATAAAAATTATTACTTGAAAAACAGTCTTAGGCGCTGAAGAGACTGGGCCGAAACTATGCGATATTTTCCCATTTATGAGTATATATGTTAGATAAGTTTTTAATTGCAAGTTTGGCTATAGAAATACTTATTATAGAAATGTTTGGCAATTTTCACTAAATTAATGATAAATGAATGAGAAATCTGGAACTTGAAAAAAATGTAATAATCAGGTGGAGTAATTAGTATGATACGCACGCACTACTTTCTGACGATAGCGAAACTAAGACAAATCCATCAGAAATTAATTTTAAATTAGATTTATGATCAGCTTCTAGAAAAATTACTCTTATTTTTGTGGCACTTTTAGTCTATGACGAACCGCTCACAAAATATATGCGAAGAACGAAAAAGATACACTTTTTACTTTACCCTAACGTTAATTTACATTGTAGGTTCGGGACTTTTAACATATTCGTCTCTAAACGAGACTTCGTAATCAAAAATACTATCCACAAAGGTCCACTAAAATCCCTATTTTAACGATCATAGACTAAGTTAAAAATAAAAATAATATCGTAACGCAAGAAATTAGCCTAGAATAGTATTACTGCAACTCATCCTGTAAAAAATAAACGACACTTTTTCTAAATATTATGTTATATTATTCAAAATATAAAATAAATAAATAAATAAATGCAGTCTAATATAAAATAACGCTCAGAAGTAGTTACTAATTAAAGGACTAGAATTAAACAACCAGCTAGAAATACAAATAAATTATACAATTTCTAGAGTAAGATACCGTTGTAAAACGGTAGGAAGAGGCAGTGTTAAAATCCGAGATATCATCTTATTGGGCCCAATTTTCCTCCTAATCGTTATTCTACAAATCTCTCTTAAATTCAAAGGATTAGTTTTAACGTAAATTAAAAAATCACAGGCTGGGTCTGGGGACTTGGTCCTTAATGCACGAGGATTCCATGACATCTCTGACAATCTGAATCCTCCATAAACCTAAAAAACGAATCATAATAATTTCATCAATTACTAAATAAGGTGACTTACTAATAACTTGACAAGATCCAAATCTCCATGTCTTTTGGCTAAACTTAAATTATCGACATATGCTCTTTCCTCTCTCAAATTAACGTCAGCGCCTCTTTGCACTAACGCTACAGCCGCGCTCTTATTTTCCAAGATAATGGAATAAAACAAAACGTTTCCTTGATAGCTGGAAGCATTCATGTCTGCGCCGTGATTGACGAGGAGATCAATGAGTTGATAAACAGATTTGGTCTCTCTCACATCTTGGACGCACACATGTAAAGCAGTCTTGCCATCTATGTGGCTTGCTGCGTTCACGTCCGCACCGTGACAAAGAAGATACCTACAAAATATTATAACTATATAAAATGTGATTGGAACATACATAACACCAATCTAAATCTACTATTTAGTACTATCCAGACCAAGTGAGGAGTTGGACGTCATACGAAACTGGATAACGACCTACTGGGCGTAAACCAGACAATAATCGATGCATATAAATCGAGTTGAAATTAAAGTTAACAAAAGTAGTAAAGAAGCGTCTTTACCTATCAAAATTCAGATATTATGCGTATGATTTTCAATCTGGCAAAAAATAATATGAAAATCTAAAAACTGCTTTAGGAACTTTTAAGTTCTGACCAATGAGCCTCTTATAATTTTAGTAAAAAAACATGGAAAATGGCTAACAGCTTGCATATCAAGAAGGAAAACGCATAGAAACAGCTCTAAGAAATAAAGAAAGCGTATTATGAGTATTCTTAGACCTAGTGTGAACTTTTGACAACTCTCTATATGGAGTTGTGAAAAGATCATTAAAAAATAGAGGTGTAGGTGGAACAATATCCAAACTATACTAAAGAAAAATAAGAAGGAATATAATGATTAAAGTGCTTAAACAAACTAATATACTTTTGTGAAAACTGCAAAAAAACAGATATCAGATTAACTAGCTTCGTATACTAACGATAATAGCGGTGGCAGAAAGTAAACCAAAGTAATCTTGATTTAGAAAAAAAGAAAAGGAAAAGTTCATAAAACCTTTATATACATATTAATCTAATAATTGTAGTTAATTCTGTCGAGATTACTCTGTCAGTGAATCAGGTTGAAATATTAAAATTATGGTACAGTATGCTATTCCCAAAAAAGAAAAAATCTATTTGGTACCACTACTATCTAAAAAATACAGATCCACAAGAAGAATTTAACTTAATAAAATAATAATTATAATAATAATAAAGCAATTTGTTATTAGTACAATAAAAACAACATCGAGAATTGACTTACTTGGCTATAGCCAAATTTTTTCTCGAACAAGCAATCATCAATGGAGTTTGTCCTTGATCATCTTTGGAATTAATCATAGCTCCAGCATTGACCAATATTTTGACGATGTCTAAATTATTGTTGGATACAGCAACGTGAACTAAATGGTGCGAATGTATTACTCTAGCGCCCCCATCTATTAAACATTCTACCTAAGAATAAAATTATAATATGAAACAGATGTACACATTTTTTAGAATGTAATTTCCTACCGCTAACGATTTATTTGCCCAAACAGCCAATCTTAGTGACGTAACACCTCCAGGCTCTTCGTGATTAACTCTGGACCCTTTTTTAATAAGATATTTGATGCTTTCCTCGCATCCTTTGCGTACGGCACAAGTCAGTACAGAATGTTCTTCTATATCTATAGCGTTGACGTCTGAACCTGCTTCAACGAGTATTCGCATAACTTCTAAGAATGATCCTCTGGCAGCAATATGCAACGAATTTTGACGGTGTCTTCCTCCTACAGCGTTAACATTGGCCCCTCTTTTCAGTAGCCATTTTGTCATTTCTATGTCGCCATTTGCTGCTGCCATGTGAAGAGGGGTAAAACTACACGCGTCATTTTGATTAACACTAGAGCAAAGAATAATATATTTTTCATCCTGAAATCAGTAACCTAATTTTTGACAGAAGCGTTTCCAAATATATTCTGTCAAAACTTAGAATTTTCTACCAATCAAAAATGTATGCATATTTTTGATACATAAAAAAATGAACCAAAAATGACCGACCTTAAATCTTTCCCTATCATTGTCATAAGGTACTCAACCATATCAAGATTTCCAGAATTGACAGCATAGTGTAGAACGCTCTGTCCATGACGATCTAATCTTCCCATGTCGAGTTCTGGAGAATCCAGTAAAATAGAGGTTCTAGTCAATATATTGGCATACCATTTGTACATATTTAGATCACTGTCTTCTTGATTTGTATCTTCTTAAGAAAAGACATACAATATTTGTAATAAATTACAATTTTGGAACCATAAATAAAAAATAAATATTTTGTTTCATATGCCACTTCTTTTAGTATAAAATATTTTTCTATAAAAAAATTAAATTACATCAGGCTTAGCACTGTGTTGTTCTTTCTGTTTAAACTCTCCTGTTAAAAAATTATTGCTTAATTTTGTTGAATAAAAACAGATTGCATTAAATAAATTAAAAATTAAAAAATATATATTCGACAAAATAAAACTTGGTTGACAAAGCATATTTATAGAGTACAACTCCCAATAAAAAAATTACTTTATATAAAATGTATATAAGTCTTTTTCTTATTAAACTGTAAACAGCAGAAGTAAAACCATAAAAATTCGTACAAAAGTACCTATAGAAAAATCCCCCTCAGTAACTTCCATATCCCATTCAAGGGCTTCCATGCCATCAGGGGTAGGGCCATCGCCAAATTCATTATCTTCAATGTCTTTACAAACTACAAAGTAACCTATATTTTTGCATCTTCTTTGTTCCGACATGTCTAACTGTAAATGTTGGGGTTTACAAACGTTTTCATTTGTATAGTCCAAGTTTAATGTTAAATAATTTTCTAGAAGTGTTTTAAGAATGGTTAAATTTCCTGTTTGGGCTGCTACTCCTAAGGGGGTCATTCCATTGGAGCATATTTTGTTGATATTGACTCCTTAACATAATGTATTAATGATTTTAGAAAAAATTAACCTATTTTATGCTATACTTTACCTTTAGATAAAAGGCATTGTATTAAAGATAAATCGTTCTTATACAGAGCTTGCATCAACAGCTCGTTGGGGTTGTCCATTATTACTTTTCATTTATGTTTTACATGATTCGTCTACATTTTAATTATTTTGTTTGAAGTTTTATTAATATTGACATTTTTTTGTGGTAAACTCAACCATTTTTGACAATTATGACGTTTGCCACAGAGTAGGGAGAACTTATCACGTGATGTTGATAAAACGATATATTATTTAAGGCATCAAAACACAATAAAAAAAATAATTACATGTTTTTGTAAGCATGTCAGCTAAATAACTGAACTAGTTTAAAGCTATTTCAAGTTTATTACAACAATGTTTAACAGCCCCGCAGTATAACTGGCTTAACTTAAATTATTATTTTAGGTTATGTATATGTCAAAATTTTTATATATATATATATCTATGGTTAAAACTAAAGAAAGATTTGTTTATATTGGTCAATTATAAAAGAATAGCGTTTTATGACTTGTGAACACAAAATTTAATTCAATGAACAATAAATTTTGTTAAGAAAAAAAAATGGATTATAGCGAATCGAATAATTTAAGATTTAAAGGAGGCAATCCAGGAGCTGTACAATATGGCAATTTTATAAATTATTACCAATTTCATTTGCCAGAGGAACGTATAAACTTGTTACCAAAAAATATCTGGAGAAAACAAGGACCTTGTATTGCATTAGACATAGGTTGCAATGCTGGGGTAAAGTATTTAATAAAATTGTTCTGATTTTATAACTATCCACTCTTTTTTTAGAATTTGACAGCACAACTTAAAAAGTTTTTAATGGAAAATTGTTCCCTAGATACTTCAATACTTGGTATCGATATAGATCCACTATTAATTAAACGCGCTGAAGAGCTGACATCTGAAAGAATTACTTTCCAGTGTTTAGATATAATGAATGCAATAAATAGAAATAAAGTGATCAATATATATTTAAAAGATAAAAATGTGGAGACATTTTCTGTGATATTCTGTTTTTCAACAACAATGTGGATACATTTGAACCATGGTGACTCAGGCTTAAGAGCATTTTTGAAGTATATTTGCTCCATTGCTGATTTAGTCATAGTTGAACCCCAACCATGGAAATGCTATAAAGCTGCAGTGAAAAGAATGAAACGATGTAATTTTACATTTCCTGCATTTTCAAAAATTGAATTTAGAGAAACTGTAGAAATTGATATTGAAAATATTTTGTCTAATGATTGTAATATGCTAAAAATAGCTGAAAGTGAAAGAACTACTTGGGACAGAAAAGTGTTGATATTTAAGAATCCTAAATTGATTTTATAGTAATTATATAAATATGGAGATATCTGTTTTATTTTTTGGTTTTTGGCAGTGTTTTTGTCTATTTCCTGATAAGTTTTCAATAATTGGCCAAACTGGTTTTCAATTTTCAATTTGTTTTAATATTACTATTATTACACTAATCGTCAATGTCCAGTAGGCTAGTAGGACTTAAGCAAAAGTTCAATGATAATTTTACTTGAGGTAGGTAGTAAAATAGTTATTTCTTTCAGTAGAAAAATTAGATGAATTAATCTTGTGGTGGGTGACGCATTCCAAATATCTAGCCTTTCCTGATATGGAGACAGCAACAATTCCATCTTCCATAGGCCTGATCTCCATAGAGAACATACTTTTCATTATTATCAAACACCCATTTTCCTTTCCAGTTCAGTATATAATAGGCTCTCTGTAAAAATGCCAACAAGCATCATGTCGTCTTCCTGGATATCCTCTCTTTAGGCTGGCAATAATACCATCAGGACAAAGAACTGAATGTGACCTTTTGTTCCTGAATTATTAGGTCTGCATATTTGTCTAGCTGTTCCAACTATAAATCCCCTAAGAATTTTGTACAGCACCTCCCTTATCTCGAACACTCTACAATATTTTTACTGTTACCATTAAATATAATTTAAGAAATATTTAACTTACGCATAATTCTGTAATTTACCTTGATTTTCCATTATAAGCTGCAAGATTGTTTTTATAATTTGTGATAAAGATTGAGGAGAAAGACCAAACATACTGCTCAAATCACTTAAGCGATTAGAGTAAGCCAGTCCTTAAAAGTATACACATTGCTGTTAAACCTACAAAGAAATTCTATAAATGCCAACTGACCTATTTAAATAATTGAACTGTTACTGTAGTTTTTTTTAAATTCACCTTACCTGATATTTTATGTTGTGTCTACATTCTAACTTCATTTGTAATTCTTAATACTTGTAATAAATAACCTTTGTAGATAATTTCTTTAAAATCGAAAATTTAATTTTACTTCACTATCTTCTATTACACCATCTCTGTCAACCAAAATGTTATTTAATATAACATATTGTAAATCTTTCTCATTTCCACCAGCCAAAATAGCTGCTTCCAATAAATCTTCCATAATTAGAATTACCCATTGTAAGGTATCACGTAAGGAAAACATAAAATAGAAATAAAAAATATGTTAGGAATAACACAAATTTAAAAGTCTATAACATTTCCAATAACACTGTTTCCTAATGAAAATAAGGCAAAACATAAAGTCGACTTTATTACTGCCTAGACACTAAATAGTTGCTTCCGATAACTCCCTAATGATAGAGAATTCGATATATTTTTTCAATGTTAATCAATATTATCATATAAAAATAACGAGTTGGTAATTAAAGAGTTTTAAATCAAAATGGTGTAAGTACCAACTTTTTTTATTTGTATTTTAACTGGAAAATCAATTTTAAAATGATTTATGAATTAATTAGAGTGATCTAGAATTACATTTCTGAATGTATTTTTATTAAGTGTCTCTCTTTTACTTTAGAAAATTGTACATTACTGACTGACACTTTTAAAATGTCAAGTATTGATTTAGATCTATCATATTTAAAAGACTAGATTGTGTTTCCGACATTTACCTTTTCTATGACTGTAGTTACTTCAACTCATTATGACTGACTGACTAACTTTACAGACTTATTAGTTTTATTGTTACTAAGAATTGGCTCACTTTATATGATATGAACTTAAAGATTGACTAAAGCTCTAGATTTTCTCACATATTCCTCAGGTTGACTCCATATTTTTCACTTTCAGTATGTTTATCAAAACTGGGTTAAGAATACTCAATTGATTTCTTTCCAACAGAGGGCTGAATCTATGCTGGCGGTCTAAAATAATGAAAGATAAATACAATTATTAAAAACTTCAGCAACAACTACTTCTATTAGTTTAACATTTGCACAGAAATGACAGAATACAAATGTAGAGGAAGTACTAGTCTATAGAAAATTTAAGTTTAAGTTTAAAAAGGAATACAACCCTAATGTATTAGGTGAGAAATCTGCAGTAGTATATAAACGAATACAATTCTTAAGAAAGTTATCATAAATTTAGCATGTGTGGTTCTTCATTTGTGTATTCGTATTCAAGTGGATGAAACTTGGATTTATGATATATTTATAGAAATTCGACAGTTTATTTCGTTTAATCTGAACTTTAATTAAGTAACGTTGTACCCAAATTTAGTAGACCGTAGTCAATGCCGTATTGTTTAAATGCAAATAATAAAACAAATCCGTAGTGCCGACAAATCGTCTAGTGTCGTTACCTTATAAAAAACGCAGCAATGTTAAAAATAAAATAATGTTAATGAATAACATTTGGTAAAGGTAATCTTTAACGATAGCAGGAATAATATCCATAGCAGCTGCAGTAGATATTTACACCTTCATAGAATCGATTGCCATAGCAGCAGTTTCTTCGATATTTTTCTTTCTTTTCTCCATATTAATCCATAACACTTTTTTGGAAGATAACTATCACATAACACCCGGTGAAATAGATCGTAAAAAATATTTGCAAGAACAGTAAGTTCTGAACAGAAAGTACCTACATATAAATATTTGAGGAATAGAAAGGAAATTAAATGAAGTTAACAGGAACAGGTTCAAGTCTTGTCTAAGAAATGCAAACATTTTATAGATATATGGAAACTGTATATTTAAAATTATCAGAATTATCCAATAAAGTATTACAAATATCTAATTTTATTTTTTTTGCCAATTCTTTAATTCTTTTGTAGTTTACAGTCATTCATTTATAGTAAGTCGTAATTAAGATTTATTCCCAATCGTCTTAGGATCCCACAAGAGCCCACTCTTGGACCGCTACTATTTCTACATTTCCTAAATGATATTTATGAAGTCATATCTACTAATAAATTCTATATTAACTTTGTAAAAAGTCTCTCTATTGCACGTTAGACCAACATATTTTATTTGAATCGAAGTGCATAATGACATTTTAATCTAAACAAAAAGCATCTAAAAATTATCTGTTAAAAGCACCATTTATTTAAAATGACAGAACATTATAAAATAAAATAAATAGGTCTGTTCATTTTGTTTTGCTTTTATTTAGTATTTTATTTTAATCATCTAGCGAAGTGAATGTTAGGGTTAATTATTTTAAATATTTCAACACCAAATTATTTTTTGTGACATTGAATTAAGCTTTGTAGCAACTATAGATAAGAAAATTATGTTTTCATGATCTGAAATAATTATATTTCAGTTTGTTTGTCTTGTGCGTTCTTTTTTTCATGATATTTAAATTTGTTATATTTTATACAATTTACCAAATAATTCTTTGGCATCAGTATTTTACTTCTAGTAGTAGCATATTTATATCTACATTCTACATTTCTTCGGCACCAATCAGAACTATATATTATTATAATGATTGTTTCTACCCTTACTTTGTGGAATCCATCCATTATAAATCTAAAAGATAAATTATAGTTTTCTTTTACATCTACAGTGTGTCAACGAACAGGGTCCACAAGAGGAAAAACATTTGCTTATTCTAAAATTCCATGAATTGAAGAAAAAAAAAGTTTTATAATTTTATACCCAATTTTCTACCTTATGACCTTTTGCATTAAGTTCGAAAATTTAACAATAATTATATGAATATATGAAAATATATGAAACTGAGACTAAATATAGTTTTGATATTTATTTTATTTGTATCTCATATGAGTATTATGTTATGTGATAATTCTTAAAATGGATGTAGAATGCAAGAATGCAAGTACATGCCCTAACTTAACTAATCAAAAATTTTCCAAAAAGTAGGAATATTGTTGTATGTTTCTTCAAAAAGTATTTAAAATGTTTTATTAACTTGGAGCTATCTTGGTTACAATAATGTTTTTCTAAAATGAAAATATATTTTACTTTTCTCTTCAAAAACATTTTTATAATATTTCCGATGGTAGTTAATTTTCAAATGAATAGTTATTATTATTACAATTTATTATTAAAAATTTCTTCAGAAAATTAAATAAAACCATGTTTACTATAATCAATTATTTTATGATACGTCTATGTGTTTAAAAGATACACCGATCGTGATATACAAAAAAAGGTCATTTTTACTCATACTTATATAAGGGGCGATTAGTTTATGAATGTGTCGAAATAAATCCATTATTCGTGAATAATTTGTCAACGCGGAAGGTCGAAACAACTAAAATTATTGTGTTTAATTCATTTTTAATTCAAAAGTTGGTGGTTTATTAGTTTAAAAAATAAAACCGCTTTCATTTTTCATTTTCTATTTTTCGATTCGATGGATCTAGTGCGGGTTTTGATCCCTTTATTTTCGCGTGTGCCAAACGCCCTTTTGGATTGGTTCCATTTCTAGAAAGAGAAGCCAAGGTAAATATTTTTTTTATTTTCGAAATTGAATTGAAAAATTAGAAAAAAAATAATTGGTTAATTTTTCAAAATTTTAAGCACTCTTAGCAATTTTTTTTAATATTCTTATTTTTATTTTTTTTTTATTATGGATAAAGTACTAGATTGTTTGCAGTAACAAATAGAACTTTTAATTTTTTATCAAATAGGTATTTTTTCCGTTAAATAATTATTTTTTTTAATTTATAATTACCTTATTTATACCGATATATTTACAGTAGTACTAATCGATTTTCCTTAATTTTACATATTTTTAGTTTTTTTTAAACGATTATTTGTTTATTTTTCAATTGGTGAATTTCTTTTAAAATTCTGTTTTTTTTTCAATAAAAATGAACACGTAAACACCAATACAAAAAACGCCGTGAAAAAAAACTAGAATAACAAGACCAGATTCTTTGTTCTACACTTCGTTATACAATGATTCATTTAAATTTAAAAAGGAATTAATTATCGAATACATGAAATTGTTTTTTTGTTTCCAGAATTTCTTCAATTTAGATTTCGCCAGGAAAGGTAGGAAAATTGGGTTTTACATGGTCTTTTGATTTCTTCTTTAATTAAATTTATTTTATCTAAAAAGAGTTCGATCTTTACTAAATATTAATACAACAGATCTAATATAGAGGGTGATAAATAATTATTATATTCTTAATCTCTTCGTATATGAAATCATTAAGGATTGTTCTGTTTTTACATTTTTTATTCTGTCGCATATTCGTACACGGTTTCTAAAAAGTGAGTGATACATAGTTTTGTGAAAAGTGAGTGATATACAGTGTGTTCGACGGCAGAAAGTCTTCAAAAGGTAAGCGAACTTTTTGCATTCTGTGCATATATTTTATACACAGTTTGTGAAAGGTGAATTATATACAGTGTATTCAATTATAGAGAATCTTCGAAACGTAAGTTGAATATTTTAAATATTTTTACATTTTGTGCGTATACTTTATACACAGATTGTAAAAAGTTAGTGATATTCAAAAATGAACATATTTAAATTTTTTACATTTTGTGAGTATATTTTACACACAGATTGTAAAAAGTTAGTGATATTCACTGTGTTCAATGGTAGAGAGTCTTCGAAAAAAAAATGAACATATTTAAATTTTTTACATTTTGTGAGTATATTTTACACACAGATTGTAAAAAGTTAGTGATATTCACTGTGTTCAATGGCAGAGAGTCTTCGAAAGGTAATTAACAATTTTTAAAACTTTTACATTCTGTGCATATATTTTATACACGGTTTGGAAAAGTGAATTATATATAGTGTGTTCAATTATCAACAATCTTTGAAGGGTAAGTTAAATATTTTAAATTTTTTACATTCTGTGCGTATACTTTATACACAGATTGTAAAAATACAATGATATTCACTGTGTTCAATGGCAGAGAGTCTTCGAAAGAAAATGGACATATTTAAATTTTTTACATTTTGTGCGTATATTTTACACACAGATTGTAAAAAGTTAGTGATATTCACTGTGTTCAATAGAAAGATAAGTGAACCTTTTTGAAATTCATACGAAAATTTAACCAATGGGGACATATTTATTTTGAAATTTAGCGCGATCACCCTCTATGAGTAAAAGAAATCAAAAGACAGAAAATTATTACTAACAACTCTGTAAATTTTGTCTAATTGTCTTATATTATTCATAGTTTCGTTTAAATCATACATATAAAAATAATTTTATTTCAATGTGTGTCAAAGTTATCAAAATTTTACAAAATTTCACGATATTAAATTTTTTATTAAATTCTAAATATAGACAAAATGTACAGGGCGATATAATTAACGAGGTACTTCATTTTCAACTGGAGTTAACGAAGAAAGATCTACAGGATGTTGCAGAACGAAGGAAGCGTCGAAAAATAAATTCCAATATTTATTGCGTTTAATGATTATTTTAAAAAAAATTTCATTCTTTTATTTTTAAACGAAGTAGTTTCAGTTAAAAGATATAAGCAAATAATATTTTCATTCCATATAGAGAATCTTTAAAAAAAAATATAATGATTGATTAACTACATTTCCAAATTTTTATTTAATATTACGAATTAAAAAAAAACGGGTATTTAATTTTTCAATATTTATATGAAAATAAACGTGACATAACGTATCTTACACTCCTAGAACAGAAGAATTTTAATTATACTATAAAAATATAAAGTTTTCATTTTATAATAAAAAAAAAATTGAAAGCGCATGAAATGTTTTTTCAAAAGGAAAAGAAATAATTGAGATATATAGAGGCTTCTCACATCATTAAATTTATAAACAAAAATATAGAAAAGCATTTAAAACGTGTGATTTTTTAATTATTTTTTCATGTGCTATTGAAATATATAAAGAAATTTTGTAATGAAAAAATGTACTTTCAGGGAACTTATCCGTCCAGGTAATAACTGAGTATTTAGCTGAATTTGAAAAAGATATCAAATTTTTAATTAGTGTGACAGGTGCAGGATCTATTTTTTTATACGTAAAGTTGACATAGACAGACTTTGTCTGTTTTTCGTTATTTGTTTTTGGAGGGACTTTTCTTATATTTCCTCGAGTTTAATTGAAATTGTTTTGTCTGTATGAAAGGATTTTTTCCCGGGTTTTGATTGAAGTTATAGTTGGAGTCATAGAATGGGAGGAAAAAACAAGACAGAACATCCTGCAGGAAGATGACCACCAACACCATGGACCAACTAGGTTTGGAGTGCTAATATATATATGGAGGGACTTTTCCATTTTCATCGTTTTCATTGTAAGCTCTTTTTTCGGTTTCCAGAGGGACTTTATGTTTTTTTTATTGAAATTATTTTGTCTGCTTTTGGAGAAACTTTTATGTTTCGCTGTTTATGAAGGGACTTTTCTATTTATCTTCTTTTGATCGAAGTTATTTTCTATGTAGCGATTAATCTGCCACTACCTCCAGGTGCAAAAGTTTTTCATGTTAGGCCAAGAATGAAAAGAACAGTTTTCTTTCAAAAATAAACGATAGGGGGAGAGACCACAACCAAAGAGATTTAATAGATGAATTACTGAAAAAAATTTCTTCACTTTTTGAGGACTACTTGGACTTCTAGCCAGGATACACATAGATGATGACGTCATTCCTAAAGCATTTCGTATACTCTTTTGAAGGGAAAATTTGTTTTTGATTGAAATTAATTATTTTGTCTGTTTATGGATGGATTTATTCGTTGAAGCTTTTTTTTCGATTTCTGGAAGGATTTTTTTATATTTTTCTTTGTCTATTTATGAAAGGAATTTTTAGTTGGAAGTTGTTTTCTCTGTTCCTGGTCTTTTAATTACCTCTTGTTCCTCGGAGTTGTGTTCTATGTTCTTGGAAAGGATATTCTTCTATACGATTTGTGTTCGTTGAGGGGCACTCCTTCTTTTTCCTTGATTTTCGTTGAACAGTGGTGCACCTCTAGCTGGGGTCTCTGCCGAACCTGCATTGATCAGACTTGTGTCCAAAGCAAGCGGATGCGTTAAAGGGGGAGGTAGTCGAATTTGTTCCGAAAACTCGGAAACTGAAGTTTGATAGTTTGGTCATCATCAATAATAATATGTCTTGGTTCGTTTATTATTTATGGCTTATATTTTTCGATTTTGAGCATTGTTCTTTTTTATTGAGATCTCTTTTTTGGTCTGTCGTACCTATATATAAGTTTTTACCGATTTGTTTATTTCTCATTGTTTTAAGGGGTTTTTTCTCATTTCCTTGACTGGCTACTTTTTTTATATTTCCCTGTTTCTGGTTGGAATTATTTTCTCTATTTATGAAGGGTCTTTTCCATGTCCCTGTTTTTGGTTGAATGTATTTTCTTTGTTTATGAAGGGATTTTTACATTACTTTGTTTTTGATTGAAGGTATTTTCTTTGTTTCTGGAGGAACTTTTACATTTCCTTGTTTTTGATTGAAGGTATTTTTCTTTGTTTATGAATACACTTTTCCATATCTCTGTTTTTGTTTGATGGTATTTTCTTTGTTTAAGAAGCAACGTTTTCATGTCCCTGTTTTTGGTTGAAGGTATTTTCCATTTCCATGTTTTTTGTTCAAGTTACGAACTATGTTCCTGATAAGACTGATCTTCTATTTTCGTTGTTCATTGAGGGGCTCTCCTTCTTTTTCCTTGATTTTCGTTGAACAGTGGTGCACCTCTAGCTGGGGTCTCTGTCCAATCCGCATTCATCAGACTTGTGTCCAAAGCAAGCAAATGCAATAAAGGGGGAAGACAGTCGGATTTATTCTGGAAACTCGGAAACTGAAGTTTG
This sequence comes from Hermaeophaga mercurialis, assembly GCA_951812935.1. Lineage (NCBI taxonomy): Eukaryota > Metazoa > Arthropoda > Insecta > Coleoptera > Chrysomelidae > Hermaeophaga > Hermaeophaga mercurialis. Next base: position 47,441,926 of record OX638360.1, read on the forward strand.
GTATTTGTGATATTTATTGAGATTTCTTCGAGGGATCTTCTCCTGTTTCTGCGTTTTTGTTTGAAGTTATTTTCTCTATTTGGAATGATTTTTCTATTTACCTGATTTTCGTTCAAGTTTTTTTATATTTTCCTGAAGGGGATCTTCTTCTTTGCCTGTTTGTTATTTTTCTCTTTTCTTGTTGTTATATTTCCGTTTTTGATTGAAGATCTTTTCTAAGTTTCTGAGATGACTTTTTTAATAAAAAAATTTGATATTTTTTTCATTTTGTAAATTATTCACTTTTAATATGTTTCATTACTTGTAAATTTCGTGTATGGGGTTATATGGCTACAGGCGAACCATCCCCTTAAAAATGGTAACGCGCCAAGGTAATACCTCAGGGGTGGTGTGGAAATTTACCATTATATTATTTTTATTTGAAGTTGCCCTGCAGTAATGGAATACATTTATTTCGAAATTTTGTTACTTTCGAATGCCAAAATTGGGATTTCGTCTTGCCTCTAGATTGGAAGAGTAAATCCTTCTTCAAGTGGAAATGTACTAGGTGAGCACTACTGTGTATTTTTTTATATTCGTATCGTTAAAAAATAAAGATCTCTCTGCTCCTAAATTAGAATTAAGTTGCAGACCGGAAACTTTGGTTTGTTGTAAGAACATGAGTCTTGAACTTCTTAAACACCAAATTAAAATATTCCACTCGACACGCGTTTCGGTAATTATTTAGCATCATCTTAAACTGATTTTAGTTTTGTCTTGGTGATGCTAATATAGTTAGCAAAACGCGCGTAGAGTTCAGTATTTTGTTTAGTGTTTAATTAGTTCAAGACTCAAATATATGACAATAATATTTTTCTCTACTAATTTATTAATTCTCATGTAATTTTCTTTTCCATTTACATAATATTTTCCGTGTTTTAGGATTTGCTGAGAAAATAGAGATGGAAAGTATAAATATAGATGTGGAAATGTAGACATCGAAAAATTATACAGGGTGTTGCTAGAGTTCGTACCCAAAATTTGGGAGATGATAGAGGGGCTAAAAATAGTGATAATATATTATAAAAAATTTGGCCATTACGCCCTTCGTTAATGGACTATAGGGATATAAAATTAGAAATTAAAAGTGTTTTTTTATAATTATTAAACTACTTACTTGAAATGAATGAAAAATTAATCATTTATAGATACCATAAATACTCACTTGCTGGCGTTATAAATAAATCTGCAGTACCCTTATGAACACAGGTCCGGACTAAGTTTATGAGGTTAATAAGGTTAATGAGGCAAATGTTTTTCATCTAAGATTTTTTTCACTTGTAAATATTTTACCTCAAACATTTTTAAAAGAAAAACTCATCTTGAAGACACTTATTAGATTATGTATATTTGAGCATTTCGTGTTATCCAAATAAAATATTATATTATTCATATTAAGGAACAAGGTGAACTTACGAGGTTTATTTGGGTAGTTTGTATCAGTAGTATAGTATTATTGCATAATAAATCATTCGTGGGTATTTTTTATAATAATAAGAAAAAATAAAACAACATCTCGATTTTCATTTTATTCAATTACAACAACTAATTTACAGTTATATAGCGAAAAACAAAATTTTTTTTATATACTTGTGTTTGTGCGTTGCAATAAGGTAAAGTATGAAAATGAACCATTTATGACCTCAAACAGTAAAACTCAATTTCAACTAAGTTCGGCAATTTAGATAAAAGCAGTAGAAGAAAACGGTTTTATACTCACGGTGGCTAATAATTTGTACGAAAAATTTTCGGCGGGTAAAGCATTTATTTTAATCGGTTTCTGACATCTAGCGAGTGTGAACTTAAATAATTTCCTTTATTTAGTACTTCCTTTATACCATTCAGTCTCATAAATTGTTGTTCCTATTGACGTGGTATAGAAATTAAAACACCTCTCCACAAGACAAAACATTTAAAGAGCAAATTTATTATATAACAAAAATCAAGATAATTATACTTATACTATATTTTCTTTAAACCAAACCTTACTTGTATTTTCATGGGAATTATTAAAATCGTGCAAATCTTCAAAGAAAAAGTCATAAATACAAATAGCGCTCTATGCCTGTGGAAAATTCAGTGCTGTAATTTCTATTTCTAAGGAAACGAAACGTCACAAAGGAGTTCAATCAAAATGAGAGTATGACTTTATCGGTTGTCAAATTTTTAAAAATCCCTCTTAAAATATTAAGCAGAAAACGAGGTTTCGAGAAGAAAGATAGTATGAGACCTGATGAGGATCGTCGAGAGCGCAGAGATTCTCCCAGGGCACACGCAAATTTTTTATCAGCATTTACTTTTTTTTACAGGTAAATTTTGCGTATGATTTCCGACATGCAACACAGATTATAATATCTCTGACACAAAAAAAAACAAGAAAAGCCGTCAGTGGCAAATACTCTACTTTATTAAAAGGGTTTTTTTTCGAACCTGTAGGGCTAAGTTGTCACAAAGTTAATTACGGAAAATATCAGATTGTTTCATACTAACGACATGTACCTAATAGTTTTTAAGCCTTTTGGAAATTCTTCCACAACAGTTCTAGGACTTTGGTTTCAGTACGAGCCGCTAGTTATTAAGAGAGTTTTCGTACAATGTGGAAGAAATTTTTTTGGTTTAGAAATACTGTGGTGTTTTGGAGTTCTGTGAAATTGAAAGGTAAGAATAACAGTTATTGCTTTTAGTATAGAAGATAGCGTATCGAGTGGTATAGATAAAATTGAGATTGCTGTTAGTGTGAAAGGACCAACAGCTGCTCAAAAGTTTCATATCTGTTTAAAGTGTAGCATCATTATTATTATTTCCTAGTATTTCCTCCTGCCTGTAATACAGGGTGTTTCATTCGGAAAGGGCCCAACTTTAATTGTAGGTGGACGTCATTTTGGGTGGTTCCAAATAACCTAGATTTAATTGGTGTACCACCATTTATAACTGAGATATAGGGTGATTTATAAATTTTGCCTATTTATTTCGGAGCTCATAACTTAAGAATTACTCTGTATATTATTTTGATATTTGGTATGCGTAATAACCATTACTAGGAAAATATATCATATTATTACCAAAAAGAAAATCAAGGTTCGACTTAACGAAATATTTAAAAAATCGTCTTTACAAAAAACAACACCCTTTCATATCGATATTTTTAAATTGCTTTTTATAATTCGAAAGAGCAGAAGAAACTGAATCTACTCATTTACTTTTTATTTTTCCGCAGACAATTGTACTACCAAAATATTACATTCAAAGTATAATTTATGAGCGTTTTGGGGTTTACGAAATGGTATTGGAGAGATTTTTGTTAATTTTTTGGTTGAAATAAAATTTACTTAACTTATCTAGAGAAGCATAATAAAAATTGAATTGAGTTTGTATTTTTACAAATTCAGATCACTGGAAAAAGTGGCTAGAGGGCCGTACTTGGGAAATAATCATTCAATATGTTTCGAATGTTTCTAATATTCTGTACAAGGATATTTTCACTCTACGACGTGGAGTATATAAAATAAGTATTTTTATAGCTTTTTCGAAATATTTGAAAGGTGTTGAATGATTATGTACTAAGTACGGGCCCGTACCTACATTTTCCAGTGATCTGTATTTGTAAAAATACAAACTTAATTCAATTTTTGGGATGCTTCTCTAGTAAGTTAAGCAAAATTTTATTTCAACCAAAAAATTAACAGAAATCTCTCCGATACCATTTCGTAACCCCCAAAATACGGAAAAATAAAAAGTAGATGAGTAGAATCAGTTTTTTCTGCTCTTTCGAATTATAAAAAGCAATTTAAAAAAATTCGCTAAACAGGGTGTTGTTTTTTTGGAAAGATGAAGTTTTAAATGTTTTGTTGTGTCGGTTCTGGATTTTCTTTTTGGTAGATTTTCCAGATAATGGCAATTGTCAATCATATTGACAATACTTTAAAGATGGGGTATAAAAATTTTTATTTTTGATACAAACGCCATAATCAACAAGCTTTTCCAGGGTTAGCAGCTTCAATAAAGCTAATATTATCGCCATCTTTAAAAATTTAGTTACCGCAGTAGAAAATCAAAAACGCTTAGATGATCCACTGAATCTGCTTTCAAAGTATGCGCAACCAGAGCTTTCTATTAAATCAAGTAGACCTTAGATCTCCACTACATCTTTGGTTTCTCCAGAAGTAGTTCATTTCGTCCTCTACCAAAAGTTAGTAAAAGAAAACCTACAAACTGCAAAGACGGAAATACAAGTCTGTGATTTTAACAGTTGTGTAAAAAATGAAGTCGAAGCTATTGCCAAAAAGAACAAAAGAAGCAAATAGATAAAACGATAAATATTTTCTGAAAAACGGGTTGTCTAATAAAAAAAAGAAATAGGCGAAAGAGCCTGAAGCAGTATCTTCATTTGGAGAAGAAGAGGAAATGTTGCTTAGTATGTAATTCCTGGAATGTACTCGCTGTAAATATTGATCTCAAGAAAAATTCATCAGCGTAAACCTATTCTATGTGACAACTGTGATTCAGAAGACGATATATAAACAGTTCTTTTTTCTTTTATTTAGTGGTTATTTTTTTTATATTGTTATCCTAATGAGTTAATTTATTTTTATTTTTACTAAATTTTAATATGTCTGATGTAGCGCATTTAATTAACTCGTGACAACTTAGGTACCCCTTTCAACCGACAACATGTCCCCTTAAGGGGTATCTTGTGACAGTTTACAAGAATTAGAAAATGTTTTTTTTTTTTTTTTTTTTTTTTTTTTTTTTTTTTTTTTTTTTTTTTTTTTTTCCAAGAGGAACATTTGTTGTTAAAGAAGTCATAGTTTCTTTTTACTCTTTGCACCGACGACTATTTTTTTTTATTTTATAGGAATAATGTTCCTTATTTAAGAATGGAATTTCCTAAATTTATCCAGACAACTTTTTTGGGATAAATTTTAAAGATTTTTACATTTTTGGAAGATACAATAAACAAATTCAATTATCATTGTAGTATACAAACGTTCCGGGAAGGGAGGTCACGGGAACTAACTGAAGACGATTTGACGAAACCGTTGGAAGAACACAAATCAAAGATTTTGGGAGATAGAATTTCCGCAATTTGGACTGGCGAATATGACAAAGCCATGGAGGAAAAACGAAGGCCGAGTATGTGCAAGGTCATAGCTAAGACATTTTACAAAGAGTTTATGCTCTACGGGCTGATTATGTTCTTTTTCGAAATCGGTGTCAGGTAAGATTTCTTGTTATTATAAATTATTATAAATTTCTTTAAAGCATAGAGCCTCTAATTCAGTCGGTATTATAAAATTTCTTGAAAGAAAAATATTATTTGAAATAAAAAGGAATCCGTAACAATGTCTTAATATTTATTTGAATATAAAAGCAAATTGAAGCAATGTGGGAACCAATTCGAACCCTTTTAATATTCCTGAACGAAAAAGAGCGAACTCGACTCACCCCTTAAAAAAGGCTGTACAACCAGAGATTAATAGATAATAACTATCATTTTCTTAGCATTAACTTTACTCTATGAAAGACTCATTTTAGTTGAGATTTTTTTCTTTTTAATGGTCTTATTTGTAACTATGTGGAAATAAATGGAATTCAAGTAATACAAAATTGCTGCCGTTCCCTTATATTTTCAATTAAAAGACGTCATCAATTTATTTTTCACTAACAATATTTTATTAAAAATTACTACAAGGTTCGGTCAACCCCTGGGGATTACTGCATAAACCAGAACAATTAAAAAATTGGACCATCGTACTCTTCGTTCGCTCTAAGTTTAAATCTATTCTTTACATATTTTAGCAAAATGTCCCTTTAAGACAGGGGTGTTGATTAAAGTCAATAGTTTGAAAAATATTATTTTTTTTCGAAAACGGTCTATTTTTTGGTTTTTTAAAATATTGTTACGTTTCTCAAAAAAACAGTTTTTAACTAGTTTTCAATACTTTGGGGCATATTATATAATTTGTATTCTTTTTTTAGGCTTTTTCAACCTCTCTTTGTGGGTTGCTTCATAAAATATTTTAATGAAGCAAACAAAAACAACACAGCGACGTAAGTATAGAATTCGGTTTTTTAAGGGCGTTCCCAAGATCAGTGGCGCCCAACCTACGAAAACTTTTTCCCTACGTAAATTATCATTTGTACTAAACATCGCATACACGAATTGTCTCGAACTGATCGACAAAATTAAGAAAGCATTAGCAGCTATGTTTATTATTTATAATATAAGTGAGTAATATAATGAACCAATTATTTAACTCAGTTGGTTAATGAAATCAGAATCAAAATTCAATTATTTATTAATAAGAAATAAAAACAGTCATTTATAAATATTGATAACATTTTTGCATTTAAATAAGTTCACTCTAGACGAAAACTGTTCTGTTGAAGAGCCAATAATTTCCAAATTACTACTGTAGTTACTTTTTGATAGGTCCGTTTCCAAATTGTTGTCTCCCAGAATTTTTGTAGCTATTCATGATTTTATTTTGTTGTTAGTAACCGCTTTCCATTGCCAGCTTCTTGTAAAAGCTTAGTTAGATCCTGCTTCATTAAAGCGTTTGAGTTCTTGGCTTTATACCATTCGGATTTTCGATTGAGAAGTGCAATCAATAAAGTACATTTGTCAATGTACACATTTTCTATCGCGCGTATCATTAAATAATATGCCCAAAGACTTGAAAATTTAAAACTTTCAGATAGATTTTAGACTTAAGCTAGTAACGTCTTTTTATTCGCTTCACTTTCGATTTTCTTTTCCTCACACCATTAGCTAAAACGTTCATAAGATTTTTGTGGATTTCGTAATGAAATTGCTTTCGTTGCACAATCTTCAACATCTAATGTTAGACTTTCAGATTCAGACTCACTCATATTAAGGCATTTTCTAGAAACTACGAGAAATTAAATATATTTGACGTTGTTCGTGAAAAATTGTCATGTTACCATATCTATAAACAATCCCTATTACAGAATCACTGCTTTGATTTTGAATAATATGTTCGCCAATTGTCAAATAAATTAAATCGAAATGTCGTTAATATTTATCTATATTTGTAGTTGTTGATAATTTTTGACACTCATAGATAAAATGTATTTTAATTCCTGTGATAAGGGCTGTTAACATATATTTTCATGATGTTACGGACTCGGGCTAACGCCTTTGTCTTGCAACTTACGCATACGTATGTTTATAATGCACTTATCCCATTAATAAATAACTATTGTAATTCTATTAGATTGGATAATATTAAAGCTTATTCTTGTTACTTCTTAGATTTTTATGGTCTATAAGTTTATCAACCATGTGTTGACATAATTTTAAACGTAACATGTGTTGCAACGTTGCCATGTCGCATTGCTTAGCCGAACTTGTCAATCAGTCACTCGTTTTTAACTTTTTTTTTAGGGAAAAACGAATCCCGCTTTCTGCAATGATTTTGTATAGAGAATATTAGTTTGAATATCATTTATCAATTCCTGAAATTTCAAAGAAATTTTAAGAAAATTAGCATTGTTATATACTAAAACACACTTCAATAAGTATGAAATCCTTAAACATCATACGTTTAAATGGAAACTTTGAATGCTGATATTTTTGCATCGTAAAATGAGTTGACACTTTTTCTGCGTGTTAAGAACGCCCTCAGGAATAGATAAATAAATTTTGAAGATGAACATTAAAAACATTATTTTTTGGGAACGTCCTTAAGTCGACAAAGCGAGAAAAAAGTACAAATTATTTCGCATAAAACTCACCATGCTAATATTTTGTAAGCAAATATAAAACAAGCCGTAAAAGGCCAAAATTATGTAAATAGTTATATTTCAAAAAGTAGAAAACATGGTTGCAAGTTACAGTTAAAAATTACTAAAATTAAAAAGTATGACTGACGCAGAACTTCCTTGTTATTTCGAAATCTTTGAAGAGTCGAAAGTTGCAACGCAAAAGAAAATAAATTTCGAGTGCTAACAGAAAAGACGACATAATATAACAATGTACAGTCGCATTCTACGCTCGGATGCGCAGTGGCAAAAAATGCGACGCTGAAGTACATTCAGTGCAACAAGTTTTCAGATTTATTTCTTATTCGCTCGCCCGTCATTCTGTTGTTTACGACTGAATCGTTGTAATTAATTGTTATTCTAACAATCTTAATCTGTTCTTTTGAGAATTGACAATTCAGTATTCAAGGATGAAATTTAAAAGTAAATTGAAAGGACGTGCAATAAACAGCCAATCGAGGGAAATTGTGGCCAATGTTTTAGAGTTTATGACGAAAGAAAAGGAAATTGGTGTTAATAGCCACCGGCGTTTCCAAAAGAACTCATTCTAGTATAGTTGAGGAGAAAAGAAAGATTGACAACATATCACTCAATTTTCTTCACTAAGAAAGCATATAAGGAAACCTAGATGAATGAGATATAGATGAATGTGATAAGGAGATATTAAAAAGGATAATTTTGTCTATGTTAACGGCGCAAAATATAATTCCAACTGTTAAAACTATTTTATGTGAGTTTAAAGAAGCTACAGGTTACAAAAGAGATCTTGACAGTTTAAGAAAACTTATTGAGGATATTGGATTTCGGTGGAGGAAAACGAAAACTAACCGAAAAGTTATCATGGAAAGACATGATATGCAAAAACTTTGATTTTTGAATCTGGACTTTCACGATGAAATCTCTTTTTTCTAATTATTGCAAATAGTTAAAAGAAGAACTTCTTCCAAAATCTTCCTGCAAAAAGTGTAATTGTTGTCTATAACGTTCCATACAATAATGTTCAAATTGATAAGGCACCGACGTCCAATTCTAACAAGAGTGATATGCAAGATTGGTTGAGGAACCACAATATTACATATGCAAATGATTTGCTAACACCCCAGTTATATGAACTGATACGACTGCACAAACCAAGGTTTAAGAGATACGTTGTAGATGAAATTATAATAGACATAGGTTTTTAGTGTTCTACGATTGCCACCTTATCATCCAGATTTGAACCCTGTTGAATTGGTGTTGGCTTCATTGAATAAATATGTGGCAAATAAGAATACAACGTTCAAAGTGGAAAATGTTAAGCAATTGTGTGTTGACTTATTCAATACTTTTTCCCAAGAAGAATTGCAGTCATGTTGTAAGAACGCTTTAGAATGGGGAAAAAAAATTAACAGAGATGTTTGTTGTGATCGTGTAGTAGACAAAATTATTATAATTTTAAACGAAGATAGTGATAGTCACTCGGATAATGAAGATACTGAAGACGAAAATCATTTATCGGGGATAGAGGAACATTGATTTTTGCGTGTTTTTTTTTTATTTATAAAATATGTTATGAGTGAAAAGACCACATTGAGTGTAATTTATTTGTATAACTAGGGTAAGTAATATTATCTATTTATATATTATTTTTAATTATTCTGTTTAGTGTTTTTATTTTTTGGTTCTGAAATTACTTGATTTATTTATTTATATGACTCTCATTTTATTTACTTATTTTTAATTTAGGTTAGGTGTTTAGGAAATCTGTAATACTTCATTGTATTTTAGAATTTATTGTAGTTATCAAAATATTAGCCTGGGGAGCTTTTATTGTACTTATCCTGTAAATTATGTATCTTTTTAGGCCAAGGCCTCCACAATATATGATGAGGGTATTAAATTTTTGGTCGCCCAATATGGGACCTGTTACTAAAGGGGAAGCTTACTTTTTTGCTGGTGGTATATCCTTATGTAATTTTTTGGTAGTATCAGTAACGCATCCTTATATGCTCGCAGTTCTGCACGTTGGGATGAAAGTTCGGGTAGCCTGCTGCTCATTGATTTACAGAAAGGTTTGTATTGCACAACAATTTCACATTTTTCTCGTGAATTCATTTTTTCAGGCTTTAAGGTTAAAGTTTACGTCTTTAGGAGGCCAAACCGTTGGAAATGTAGTAAACTTGATGTCAAATGATGTAACTAGGTTTGATTTGGCACCCATCTTTGTTCACTACCTTTGGATATCGCCTTTACAACTTATTTGTATAATTTATTTCATGTACAAGGAAGTTAAACTAGCTGCACTGATTGGTGTTTCAGTTATGTTTTTTGTAATGCCTTTGCAATGTACGTACGATATTCACATTTACTATTCACGTTTACATAAAATTAAAACTAAAAAATAAATAATTTCAATTAAAGTATTACTGGGAGTTAGAACATCAACGTTAAGAAGACGCGCTGGCTATAGAACTGACGAAAGAGTTCGGCAAATGAATGAAATTATTCAGTCGATACAAGTTATTAAGATGTACGCTTGGGAAAACGCTTTTGCAGCGTTGATCAAAGATTTAAGGAGGTATTATTTTAAATTTAAGATTTCATAAAAAAAAGTTAATATCATCTATCAATTTTAGGAAAGAATTAAAAGTATTAAGACAAACATCTTTTATTAGGGGTATGATTATGTCTTTTATAATGTTTACTAGTAGATCTGCCATATTTTTGACCGTCGTATCGTATATACTGCTTGGTTACCATATAAACGCAGAAAGTGTGTTTCTCATCATTTCTTACTATCAAATTCTAAGGCAAACTATGACTGTATATTTTCCCCAAGGCGTGGCTATGGTAAGTACAATTTAATTATTATTTGTTTAACAAATGGTCGTTTCCCATTTTCTTATTCTCTTTCCTTAATGAGCATTATTGCTTCTGGAAAACCGTGTTAAACTTCAACTTTGGGTGACCATTTATATTTTAAATTTGTGAAGGGCTATAAACAACTTGAGAGAATCTGTTTTTGCGTTTATTGTTCATTGGGTTCTTAGCGATTCTTTTAATTGAAACTATGGAAGTGACTGAGAGGCTTTGAGGGTGATTACGTCGTATCGGTTCATTTTGAGCTCAGAGAGGGCGTTTTCATTGGTCAATTTTTATACTGCATATTAACGAAATATTGATTGGTTGAAGTAAGCATTTAAATGGATGTACTTGCATATTTAAACGTAATTTTTAATTCTGATCAACTATTTTTAGTAACATTTTTCGATATTGTCAAATTTAAAGGTACTTTACTCTTGAGTAAAACTCATATTTTTTGACTAACCTCGTATACCACTGAAAAAATTTGATATTTGATGACTGTATTCTAGGTTTTAGATAATGCAGAACTTTTTATGAAGAATAACTTCTTTTCCTAAAATTAATAATAAAAAAGTTTTCCATATGATTCCAACTTAGGGGGACATATTGTATACGTAGTTCCTTGCCGATATGGGAAAGTCTACATTACAGAAACAGCACAATCAATACAAACATTTACCAAAAAATACCAGATTCTATTCGACAACACAGTAGTATTAGCGAGAGTTTCACATTTCTACCATCGGAAGATTCAAGAAGGAAGAGAAATATAAAAACGTAAAAGTAATATACACAGGGAGGATATTATATTTCTCCCATTTGGAATACAATTGTTCTAACGACAACATTACTCGTACATTAATTCCCACCCATTCTCCAATTCAGATGTGTTTCGCTTCTGGCTACGTTGAGTAGTTGAGTTACCGTGCACATCACAAAAATTTCGCGGTTCTCTGGAGGCAGTAATTCTTAGATTCACTCTGGCTGTGGAAGCTTACTAACTTCACTCTTCGTCAATATCTATGAAATATTCTGTATTTATTTACATTTTGGTTAATGTTTTTGATCCTTCGATGATAAAATAATTTTATAGGTTGCAGAGGCTGCTGTTTCTATAAAGCGTATTGAGGAGTTTATGTGCACAGAAGAAACCAATATAGGAGACCCCAGTCCTATAGACATAAATTGGCAAAATAAACCAAAAAAATATCCAAAAAGGTAATTATTTCTTTATTCAAAATAATAGGAGTTGTTATTTTAAATTTTGCAGACAAACCCTGGGTGCATTTCGCGGTGACGCTTACATTCAGGTAATCCATGGAATAGCTAAGTATGGAAACGTTTTGTGCTTAGAAGATATAAATATGGAATTTGAAACCGGAAAATTAGTTGCAGTAGTTGGTCCTGTAGGAGCGGGGAAAAGTTGCTTGTTACATTTACTCATGGGGGAATTACAACTGTATAGCGGAAGGTTAACCGTAAGAGGGATAATTTCTTACGCTTCCCAGGAACCTTGGCTGTTTGTTGGTGAGCATTATACATTTAGAAGTATTTTATCTTCACTAAAAGACCTGATTAATCCTTTTGTCATTTTTTAAGGATCTGTCAGGCAAAACATTCTGTTTGGCAAACCATTCGAGTACGGCCGCTATAGAGACATAATTAAAGTATGCGCATTAACTAGAGATTTTTCAATTCTCCCCTTTGGAGATCGAACAATAGTGGGAGAGCGAGGTGTATCTCTTAGTGGTGGGCAAAGGGCTAGAGTCAATTTAGCTAGATGCGTATATAAAGAAGCCGACATTTATTTGTTGGACGATCCCTTATCTGCTGTAGATATTCAAGTTGGACAACAATTATTTGAGGCATGTATAAAAAGGTAAATATAAAATTCCGTCCGCAAATCTCCTTAAATTTATTTGTTATAATTTAGGTTTCTTAAAAATAAAATAGTAATTTTGATAACGCATCAACTGCAGTATCTGAAAAGAGCGGATTATATAATTATTATGAACGAAAGTGTTGTACAGTGTCAAGGGCCCTATCAAGGATTGATGGAACAACCAAACATATCATATTTTGCCACTATTTTAAAAGAGGCTTCAACAGCCGCCCCAATTGAAGAAAAGGAAGTTGAGAGGTTGTTAAAGGGCATATCGGTAACCAGTGCCGTCTTTAATAGCATGATTGATATTGAAGGGAAAAAGGTAAGCAAGGAATTAATATATGGATAAATATTTAATATTAAGTTTTCGTATTTTAGAGGCGACCGTTAATCATACCCGAAATGAGAACGGTTGGTTCTGTGGATATTGAAAATTACAAAGCGTACTTTAGAGCTGGAGCAAATAGGTGTGGCATCTTTTGTATGATAGGTTTATTCCTTTTCGCTCAAATACTTGCTAGTGGCGGCGATTATTTTTTAGCACAATGGTATAGTATAATAATAAATAATACTGCTTGTGTAGTCCTATTCTTGAATTAGTTTAAAATCAGTAAAAACTCTAAACTTTGTCATATTTTCTAGGGTCAATGTGGAAGAACTTCGTTATTATAAAGGCTCAGCCTCGTCTATGGGAATTTATGATCAAATCCAGAGATACGAATACATAATAATTTATAATATATTTATGATTAGTACAATATTTGTGGCCATTGCAAGATCATTGATTTATTATGCGATTTGTATGAGATCATCTCAAAGGTAAATTCTATATTTTTGCCAAAATTGCATTAAAATTTTACATAATTATTGGGATATGTCCCGCAATGCACTACAAATGGATATTTGTGCATAAACATAATTGTTCTTTTTTTTTTTAGACTACATAATAGAATGTTCGAAAGTATAATACATGCTTGCCTTATGTTTTTTAATTCTAATAGTTCCGGAAGAATTTTAAATAGATTCTCTAAAGATTTGGGTGCAGTAGATGAGCTTTTACCAAATGCATTTTGTGATACAACACAGGTTAGAAGAGATAAAATATTAAATACATTTTTGGTACAATATTTTTTTTAATAATAAATGTACCCTATTTTTTTCCTTTTAGTTATTGCTCAATCTTCTAGGTGCTATAATAGTAGTAGCGATGGTAGAACCATTGCTATTAGTTCCAACATTTTTACTGGTTGTAGGTTTTTATTTCCTTCGTGTAGTTTACTTAACTACAAGCCGAAATATTAAAAGATTAGAAGGAATAAGTATGTACAATCATTTTTCTATAATATTAATATACACCGCAAAAAAAATTAATTCTAGAGTATAACTTTTTTTCTAACACTTAATGTTGATTTTTTTTAGCCAGAAGTCCCGTTTTTGCTCATTTAAATGCTAGTTTGCAAGGTTTGACGACAATTAGGGCTAATTCTGCCGAGAAAATTTTGGCAGACGAGTTCGATTCACTCCAAGACATTCATAGCAGTGCTTGGTTCATGTTTCTTTATACTTCAAGAGCTTTTGGATTGTGGTTAGACCTGATCTGTAGCACATACATTGGTTTGGTTTCCGTTAGTTTCATCATATTTTCCGAAGGTAATAATAAAAAACAATAATATTTGCTTATTTACACGCTTAATGTTTTGGATTTTTGCTTTAGGTTATTATGGAAGTGCCGTAGGTTTGGCAATTACCCAATGCATAGGTCTTAGTGGTTTGGTCCAATGGGGAATGAGACAATCGGCTGAATTAGAAAACCAAATGACATCGGTAGAAAGAGTCTTAGAATTTACCAAAATCGAACACGAGCCAGATCTAGAATCGGTATTTTTTTATCTAACCTCAAACAACCCTAGTCCGGCCAATATTATTTTTCAACTCAACCGGACAATGTATGTGCCAGACACACAACAATCTACAACAACATCCAGAAATTATCGTGATGTTAGGTTAATTTAAAACAATTCTTTTATTAAAAAGTTAAACTAAACTAATATGTTGTCTCTGTTTTCGTGAACAGATGCATCATGGCGCATCTTTGATAGAAGAATTACATACTTGTTCAGCTTTAGTACATGAGATACCAAATTACATTTTTTGTAAACCCAAATACAAAAGAGTTTAGTTCCTTATTCTTATTTGCCAAGATCTGTGATGGAATAAATATTTTATTTTTTCTAACCGCTCCAACTATGGTGGACCCTTTGGACAGTAGAAATAAATGTCGAATGTAATATTTCGGTTGGTGAAGTAGTATAGTTTCGTCATAATTTCCACCATCCGTGTAGCTAGTACTTGAGCTCTTCTTCCGGTTTCTTTGTCTAAGTAATGCAAACCATTGTACAGATAAAATATCAGATTCATTTTTCCGGGTGGCAGAATAACTTGAGTTGTGAAGCGATGATAATGTTGTGAAAGCGAGTTCTGTCGTCTGGTGGGGGATAGTGAAACCCTTGTGTTCCATCTTTTCCTAACATGAGATCTGTAATACCTTGAGGCCCCTCATCTATATCTGAGGCACATTGGACATCACTGGCTTAGAAACAATTTCTTCTTGGTCGAACTCTGATAAATATGAATTGTCGGTGCAGTTATTTTCAATAGCTTCTGCATTGATACCGTCATCGTTAGTCTCACCATAACCGCGGGCTCATCCAAGAGTTCCACCTCTGAGAAATAATTTACGAGGTACTCGATTTCTTTTTCAGTAAGCCTCTTGTTCATTTTTCAACCCTACAACCAAAACATTTATGAAAGAAAGTTGAAGAATAGAAAAAATCCTAGAGCGCAAAATCACGAAGTTTCGCTAATATTGGTGGTTGATAGATAAATGTGTCCGGACTAGGGATAATCAACCGTTCCTGTACGTTTTTTTTTTGCAGACCCCTGATAAAAAACCTCCTTCAAGTTGGCCAAAATATGGAAAAATTGAATTCATGGATTGCACCATGAGATATAGTTATTTCGAACCTCCAGTCTTGAAACATCTAAGTTTTGTTATAAAACCTAGAGAAAAGGTTAACTTTAAATATATTTTTCTTAGTAAAATGATATAAATAAAATATTCATAAAAATAAAAATATAATATTAAACATGTGACAAATTATATAGAAAAAGTTGATTATTTTAGGTAGGCATCGTTGGAAGGACAGGTGCAGGAAAGTCTTCAATGATTGGCACCTTATTTAGGTTAGGTAACTACGACGGTCTTATTTTAATTGATAATTTAGACATTAGTATATTAGGATTGCACGATCTAAGGAGGAAACTATCAATAATACCTCAGGTACTTATAAATACACGTAACTAAATATAAATAATTTTTCACAAAGTTAGTTAAAATTATTCTTCTACAGGAACCAGTTTTGTTTTCCGGTACGTTAAGATACAATTTGGATCCATTCAATGAGTATGAGGACGAACAAATTTTTGCAGCTCTGATGGACGTCGAAATCAAGAATGCTGTCCAAAAAGGCATAAGTAAGTTGCCATTTTCTGATATACAGTGCACTTTCCAATTTTAAGTTAAGAAGGAAATCGTAAGGAGAGAGTAGAAAACTACGTCTCCTGAATCGCAACCTATATGAAATTAAATTAAATTTTAAAATTTCTTTCTTTCTTGGATAAACAAAGTAAATATTCTCATTCCTATTAAGGGTAAGCGCGAGATTATAATGTTGCCATCAAAACACTTATAATATTTTAGAATATGCTATACAACCAATTATAGGAATGCCTCTGAGATATACCGGTATGTTACCATCAAATTCACTGGAACGATGTTCCCACCTCGATGTATCCCTACTTCAATATATTAATAATACGTTATCTCTGTTTCATAACGCTTCTTTATCACTCGCATGGATTCATGTATGACCTCAAATATTCAGGCCAAATCTGTATAAGAATATATTTTTCTTCACGACCATTAGTGCAATGTGCTAATTCCAAAATCATTTAATAATAGAATATAAACATTCTCGCTCTTGAGATAGAATATTTAGTCTGAACCACTTGCTTATTATGTGTTTTGCAAGTATTTTCATTCTATAAATAGTTACGGAATGAATATTCTGTAATTGTTCTAAATAATATCGATAACCATGGATGTCAAAACCGTCAATATGAGATGTAATTGGCGGCGTCGTAAAAACAAATATTGATGTAAATAAAATAATGAGTGAAAAATCGAATAAATATCTGGTCGTGAAGAAAATATGATCTGTTACTTAGTTAGACTAACAAAATTCGATACTCGTGGAATACCCATTAAATAAGGTTATTTGGAACCACCAAAGCGACGCCCATCTACAATTAAAGTTAGGGCTTTTCCAATGAAACGCCCTGTATAAAACTGCCGTTTGTGTTAAAGACGTCGGTGTCTTATCTATTAATATGTATTTTTATTAACTTGCATGTTTGTTAATTGTTAATTACAAGAACGGTACCCTAGTGACACAAAACCTATTACATAGATGCTTTGACGTAATTTATATACAGAATGTAAATTCAGTTTTAATATTTGTTGAGTTTATTCTATTTATTTGGTAATCTGACAGATCTCAATAATCTCCTTTTATTACTAAAATGTTACCGGTGTATTATAGTGATTGATCTATTATTTTGAAACACTTATTTCTAATTTTACATACCAAGTGACACTTTTCTGACCCATAGTAAATTATTTTAATGCTAATTATAGATTCACAAAATACACCCTCGTGAAAGATTTCATATGCGGCGTAATCTCTTTTTATAATCAAGAATCTGGTCGTTTGTATATATGTATTCGCTTACTTGAAAAAAGGTGACTGTTTCTAATGGTTACCGGAATATACTACATTTTTCAATAATCTAGGTCTTTTTTATAGTATTTTCTATCGCAGCTGATCAAGTAAGTTAGCATAAATTATTGTCAATTTATTGGTTTTTCTATTTCAAGTTAATCAATAAAAATAATACCTTTGCATCCCAAAATTCTGACGCCATAAGTTTTCCGGATGGAATAGTTTTCGCCTTCTTTGGGATGCGTTTTCCTGTCCATTGTCTTGACTGTTGTTTGGTTCCCGGTGTGTAAAGGTGAACCCAAATCTAGCCCATAATTATAAATCTGCGCGAAACGTATTTTGGATTACGCTTAAATAGCAACAAACTTTCTGAACGTTCATAAGAATAAGTTTTTACTCCGATGTGGACAATCGCGACACTCATATTGGGAGAGTTTTGTTATGTCCAAAATATTATATAATATGTGATGTGTTTGGTCTTTGAAATCACCACATCCTCACCAGCTTCATCAACGACCACTCAAAACAATTTTATAGACCATATCTTCCGTCGTAGCCAATTTTGGCCTACCTGGGCCTTCAGCTTATTTAGTACTTGTACGGCCACGTTTTGACCGATGAAAATAATGGAGCGGACTCACCTAAAGTAAAAAACTTAGCACATGATGAGTATAGCAGACTGTCAAATGCGCACCATGACTACTATAGCCGGAAAGTATGCGCCCCATCCTCGTATAAAACTTTTGTTCCATTTAACCAACACTTTATTTCTTACGATTTCCAATATCCCATCAGGATTAGTCAGTCCTTCAAGATGAAAAAGTCAGTCCGTGTGTAAATATTTAAGGAGATTTCTAGCAATGCAATTATGAATAAAGTTGTTTAAGCAATCGATTTTAAAAATTTGTAGAATGCCTAGACGACATTATGACTGAAGGTGGTACTAATTTAAGCGTTGGATCTAGGCAAATGGTGTGTCTGGCAAGAGCGATATTAAGAAACAATATAATATTAGTAATGGACGAAGCTACAGCTAATGTCGATGCCCAAACTGACAAATTTATCCAATTGACAATAAGAAATAAATTTGCACATTGTACGGTATTGACTATAGCTCATAGATTGAATACTGTCATGGATTCTGATAAAGTAAGATTGTTTTGATACAATTCACCTAATTTTAGATATGCCCATTCAATTTCCGAGAATATGTAGGGTGCTAGATAAGATAAACAAGTAAAAACTAAATTTTTTTATAGAAATTGGCTTTAATATTTGTTTGATGCGATGTGTGAGATGTCAAACTATCCGACGCTGAGGTCATATTTGACGTATTAGTATATCTGAAAGTTATCTAGCACCCTTCACAGAGTTTTGTGTAAGTGGAATCCATCAAATTAGGGTTCATTGTAAAATTCACACAGAACGGCAGTGTATGATGGGTGGAGAATCAAAACTTTTCCATTGAGCTGAAAATTAAATGTATTCCCCTCATACAAAACAACTCTGCTTAAAAATTCAATAAGCATGCTGCATATTTATTTAAAATTAAAAATAAAATATTTGTCATTTTAGCTGCTGGTTTTGGATGCAGGTCAGTTAATAGAATTTGACCATCCGCATGTCTTGCTTCAAAATAGAGATGGAATCTTGTCAGAAATGGTTAGAAAAACTGGACCTGGCGTTTCGGATAGACTGAAAGAAATTGCAAAAGACGTAAGTAGTCACTTATTCATTGTTTTTATCTTCCATGTGCCTCGTCAATTTTTAAATCATTCATCTATTTGCTATCACATTCATATCTGTTTGGCCTTTCTTCCGCATTTTTCTTATTATTTCTTTTTCTCGTCTTGATACTTTTTGTTTCTAGTACTATTTTAAAAAACTAATCAGCAAAAATAACATGCCTATATCTTTTAGTAATATTTTTATGTTTGTTACAGCAGTCTATTGTTTCCCTCCACAATGAGTATACTTAGACTGACTGCTGCTTTATTTCCTTGCATTGTCTGTTAAAATGTCTTGCTTTAGTTGAAAACTGACACTAAGATATTTCACGAAGGATTTTTTTTCAGAATTATCTAAAAAAGATGTATACAGATAAGAGGAAAATAGTAGACCAGTTACTAAATCAGGTACTAGATGACGTAGAGGGGGAAGAGAAAATGATGAGACGCGGGTTAAGGTCATAGAATCTAGTATATTTTTTTTTCTAAAAATATTTTACTTTTTATAATTAATTGTGTATACATTAAATTATATGCTTAAAATTTATTTGTGTTATTTAATAGATTTTTAAACGTTAAATGACGTCAAAATGAGAATCACACTTTTTGGTCATTACGTTTTTATTGATTAATACAGAATTCAAAATATATACGAAATCATTATAAAAAAATTAAAAATACAAAATTAAAAGTATAAAATACACTAAGCTTTGAAAATACTTTTTCCTGAGGTACAAAAATAATACCAAGCGACATGTTCCAAATAGGACTACTTTTTTTCCTTATATTCGATTTACACAAGGTTGTTCACAAATATATACAAACAGAAAACATTTTATATACCTAGTCTCGAAAAATATCACTTTTTCCTTAGAATTACAACAAAACGTTAAACGTACAAACTAATAAATTTATCAGGACCATACAAAATATTCATTAGGATTATTATCTATTGCAAGAAGGTTAATACACAAAACCAAGAAAGTCATGTATACATTTAACGTTTTTCTATCAATAATATGTACAAAAAATAAAAATAAATAACCTAATTTGCTGTGACTTTGGCGAGCAATTGATCACATGTTTTCTTGGCGTCACCAAGTAACATTAAAGTGTTTGGTTTGTAAAAAACTGGATTATCGACAGCAGCATATCCAACTCCCAGTGACCTCTTCATCACGATCACTTGGTCCGCTTTCCAAACGTTCAAAACTGGCATACCTATAAAAAATGCGTTTGAAAGAGATTCAGGTTCAAAAAACGCACTTTTCCTAATGCCAAAAAGCCCTTATTTTTTGTATAAAATGGTGCTCTTTCTCTCTTATGCTATTAATATTATTTATTAGCTTATTTCAATATTCTATGAGATCGGAGAGTAAAATAACCATTATGTCAATTCATTTTTATAGTGAAAAATTGAAAGAGAAATGAGTTTTTATTAAGGTAGGAAAAAATGTAAATATATTACCTGCGATTGGAGAATTGGGATCTTCTAAAGCAGCACTATTGACAGTATCATTGGCACCAATAACTAAAACAAGATCGGTTTCTGGAAAATCATCATTTATTTCGTCCATTTCAAGGACGTCGTCGTAAGGGACACCAGCTTCCGCCAATAGGACGTTTAGTTGACCAGGCATGCGACCTAAAACAAACATATAACATGTTTTTCGATCAGAAAGTAATATGGCAAAGCCGGCAAAATAGTGGATAAGCTTCCTTAGATCCACAAAAAGATGACTAAACTCTTTTTGTATTTATAAGTTCCAAAGAAAAGGTTGACAATGAACACATCACATTTATAAAATAATATTGGAGAGTTTTTCATTTGAGACAAAATTCTTTGGTCAAAAATTATTTCATCACATCGAACCCCAAACAAAATTAAATTTTTTTTAAATTTGTAACGTACCTGCAACAGGGTGTATGGCGAATCTGACGTTTTTGCCGGCATCTTTCAACTTGGTGACCATTTCTGCAATTGGATATTGAGCTTTGGCAACGCAAAGACCGTATCCAGGTACTATGATGATATTTCTAGCATTGTTTATTGCTTCTACGGCGCTATCGATGTTAATTTCAGTGTGAGTGCCGGTGATTTCCATGGGTTTACCGGTACCTGTACTGGAAGTACCGTATCCGCCTAAAATGACATTCGGAAGAGATCTGTTCATTGCCTGAAATATATAAAAAAGTAATTGTCGAAATATGTGATTTTTTTGTGGTTTACTTACTTTGCACATAATGTAAGATAAAATAGCTCCAGATGAACCTATAAGGGCGCCTACAATAGTCATAAGATTGTTGTTAAGCATAAATCCTTCTGCACAAAGGGCCCAACCAGAGTAACTGTTTAACACCGTAATGACTACCGGCATATCAGCACCTATTTTTAATAAATGGAAGTCTTAATAATAAGTTATTGAACTAAATATTAAATTTAGGTTATTTTTTACCTCCAATAGCTGCGGTTAATGTGACTCCCATGAGCGAAGAAAGGGCGGCGGCGGTTCCTAAAGCACCAAGACCACCCATTAATGTTGGGTCATAGAATAAGTACCCTCCTGCAGCGATATTAGCTAACAAAAGACTGCTGTTCAAAACGTGTCGACCAGGAAGATGAAGTGGATTGGATTTTAATATCCCTTGGAGTTTCCCATAAGCAACGAGTGAACCACTAAAAAGTGTTAGTTAAATATTGGTCGAAAATAATATTAGGGATAGTTTGTTCTTATTAAAGACCTCCGTCATTGTTCTCTATATATACTCTATTTCTAGAAAACCTGCCACACGTAACACTTTACCGATGATTACCATATTGGTTTCATATAATTTAGTCCTTACTACTTATATTTACCTGAAAGTTACGCCTCCAATGTAAGTACCTAAAAATAAGGCTGTTTTGACTACGGTCGCCGCAGGATCAGTTGCAAAAGTTGGAAAATCGTGGATAAACGTTGATACACAAGTTAATACTGCTGCCAAACCTACCAAGCTATAAACAAAGTTTTTTATTGTCAAATTGATATTTCAGTACATTGTTGGTTTATTTACCTGTGGAAACCGGCCACAAGTTGAGGTAAGTCTGCGATTTGGATTCGTTTGGCGATAAGAGTACCAATTCCACCACCTGCTATAACGCAGGCGGCCATTTGAGCTAATACTTCGTTACTAGGGGCGATTTGACCTAAGGTTGCTGCAATTCCCCCAGAAACACCAATCTAAAAAAATAATAGAAGTATAACGCTATTTTTTTACGATTTGAGTAATGCAAAATTGCCGTGAAATATCCATGTCGTTCAAAAATTTTATGTTAAAGAAATATAAAAAATATCTAAAAGTTTCGTCTTCTTCAATGATAACAAATAATAAATATGGTCCCTCGACATTCACCAGTACTAAATCACCAACGTATAAAATTACCTAGCCAAATGCTTAGGACTATATCTAGAGAGGCGCTTGACATGGAAAAAGCATATTTTCACAAAACGAAAAAAATAGATCTCCTAAACCAAGGCAACTATACTTTTTAATTGATTGGCACTCACACTAACATTAGATATTAATTTACAAAAGTATACTGTAAAAAATTACATATATATCACCAGACTAAACAATCATCCGAATAAACTTGTTCATGATTTATGGTTTCAGTTAATTATTCAAAGAACACTAAACTAAAGTTTGCTAATCTCTAGGTTTTAAGTTTTTATATAATATTTAAGATTCCATAACTTCAAAATTGAGTTATTATTTTTATTGAAAATATTTGCTTATATATAAATATTTTTACAGATTGCAATAAAAAAGGAATTAAAAAAAACATATCTACTTACTATTCCTAAATTATTTCCTAATCTGGACGTAGTTTGGGAGCTGAGACCACCTAAGGCCCCCACACAGCACAAAGACGCTGCTAAATACGCAGCCTGATGGACTTCGGCCAACCCATTCATGGCAGCCCAGCCATATGCGCCCAAAAAAGCTGCTGCTGGTATTCCGTACAGTGAATTGTACTCTTTCGGGTCACCTGGCCTAGAATTTATATTGATAAAACCACAAAGAGAAACTAGACATATAAAAATCCTGTTTTCTAATCACTTACCATCGATCATGTAGATCTCCAAATAAAAGTAATTTCATATATTAGAATTTTATTATGTCAAAATTTTTATTTTATTACCTTTTGAACATGTCCAGCATCCTTTTTGTGACTAGAAAACCTCCGAATACGTTTATGAACGAAACAAAAGCTGCCGCAGCTGCTAAAGTCTAAAATAAATGTACTAAGTGTGAGCTAAAATGTCTTTTCACCTCAATTAGTCGTGAAATAAATCACAGTTTCAAAACATCATTATGGATTTATGAATAATTAATATACATTAAAAGCCAAGAGCCTAAAAGGCATGAATCGCTGTTATATATATATATATATATATATATATATATATAGTTAGATTAAATATTACTCATATATACATATATATGGCTTTAGGGATAATTCCTTAAACATGATGTTATTTTTTAACGTTTACTTTTTCCGTCAGTTTTGATTTCATTGTTAATATCGTTTAGAAGCTAAGGATACAAATTTTTTATTTGGGCTGCTGAACAATGTCCTAAATGATTTTATAAATTCCTTTAAATGTTTCGCAATGTTTTCCTATTGTAACAATATAATTATTCGCCCTACAGTATTAGCAATATAATTTCTTTTAACAATTATTTTATTTTAGTTTTCTTCTCTATCACATTTTATCTTGTGAAATAATATTAAATTTATGAAATCCCAGTCTTGGGAAGTAACCAGGGGACTATAGTTTTTGCACATTTTTAAATTAATAATCAAGTACGACAACCTCTTAGTAAATGCTCGTAAACCTATTTCATACAGACCGATTGATATTAAGGTAAAAACATTGTTTTTTAAGATCGATATTGAAGGTACAATATTTTTGGTTAAATACACAATAGTATAAAGTTTGAATTTTTGAATATATTAAGATGATCAATAAAATAAGTTCTTACCTCTACAGAGTTGGTTGGATAATATCCTCCGTTCATTAATAAGAGGCCACCAACGGCAGTTATACCGGAAATAGCATTAGTAACAGACATTAAGGGTGAGTGTAAGGCCGGAGTGACACCCCATACTGTATGATAGCCCACTATACCTGACAGTCCCAATACTGTCAACATTGATGTAAATTCTGGATTTGGAGATATCATTCCGAGACCCATTAATGATCCCATGCCTAAAAAAAAGCTTATTTGAAATATTTTTCAACTGATTTTGATGATGTTTTAGCTTTACATGGAGTCTAAGTCTTAGCTTTTATGGAATATTATTTGGCTTTTAACAATGATTTTTTTTCTTGTTTATGTTTCTTTTATGCATCATTTCTATCGTTTTTACTTTTAATTTTATAATTCACCTTTACTACCCTATTACTTTACCTGCTGTTATTGTTAAAGACTTATTTAAATTCGCTCTAAATGGTGAAATTTCTTTTATAACAGCTTTAACAGCCTCCCCTTCCTGTTTAGCGGGCGTGGCGGGGGTAAGAGATACTTTGGGAGGCGGAGGGGGCCACATTAATTTCCCCTTATGTAAAACAATGCTTCCGCGTACAACCTCATCATCTAGATTGATGTTAAAGTGGTTCTTCTCGCCCATCGAGATCAGAAATTTCGAAATGTTATTAGCATAGAGGGTTGAACTTTGCGTAGGTAACAAACTGGGAAAGTCTGTGATACCGATGTGCACCACATCGTTGTATGTGTAGATTTCTCCAGGCTTCGTAGTTTCAATGTTACCCCCTGTTTCAGCTGCTAAGTCTACTACCACGCTCCCTGGTTTCATAGATTCAATATGTTCCTGAAAATACAAAATTTATTTATACATAATAAACAAAGAATTGTGTTTACCTTTAATATTAAAAGGGGTGCTTTTTTGCCAGGTATCAGAGCTGTGGAAATTATAATATCTACGTCTTTACATTGTTTTGCGAATAACGCATGTTCAGCTTCAACAAATTCTTTTGACATTTCTTTGCTGTAACCCCCAGCAGTTCCTCCTTCTTCCTAAAAAAATATTTAAATAGTTTAATAGTAATCAGAGAAAAATAATAAAATGCAATAATAAAAAGAATACATGAATCATTGACAACTTGGGTGGTTACCAAAAGAAACCTGGCTTAACAGACTAGAAATAATTTCAAAGAAGAAAGATAAAAACTGGATAGAGACAGAGAAGCTCGATCAGAGCAGAAAAAATTACGAGTAGTTTTAAGTACAAATTGTTAACCATACAGGCTCTAGGTATAAAATGATTATTCAGGGTGTACCAATAAAAACTTTATATTTTGAAAAGGTATCTTTCAAATTTTTCTACAAAATGAATGCATTTTTCAAAAGATTTTATTCCATGAACTAATCCGATAAGTCTATCCATTTCCGAGCTATTTAAGTACAAACAATGCTTTCACAAAAAATTAAAATCACACTAACCCATATATTTGTACTTTATTGACGACAATACTGCTTTTGTAATTTACAAAAATTTGGAAAAAAAAACACTTTACATGAACTTGGAAATAGGAAAATAGTTTTATCAATATTTTAAATAAAAATAAAATCTAAGATGGATGTCAAACAATAATTTTTGACCTTTCTAAGTCTAAGAAGTTCTGTGAGTTTCTCGAAAGTTGTTATTATCGACAATGGTTTTTCATGCAAATCAGATAAATTAAACAGCTGTGCGTTTATATGAAATTTTTTCATACAGGCCGTTACCTGATAGCAGAACTTTTAAATGTGCCATTTTAGGTAATTACGGAAATTTTAACAAACCACAGATATTTCGACAAAAAGAGCAGCAACGAATGAAAATATTGCTGCAGTTTTACAAAGGGTAGAAAATAATTCTGACTTATCACTTCGCCAATTGAATGAGGTAACTAATATATCTGTTTATACTTTTAAAAGTGATCCTTAATTAATTTGAAATAAAATACGTATATATGTAACAAAAAAATGTGAGAACGTTTCAAATATTATATGCTTCTATAAAACTAAGTCAAAATTGTGTTAGTGTATTAAAATATATTATAATACATTTTTACATCATTACCTATAGTTAGGCATAATTTATGGTCCGTTATGATCATGTAAGTTATCAATTATTAACGAAGAAAATAAAAGTGTAAAGTTCACGTTAAAAAATAAACACTATTAACAAATTGCACATCAATGACGATAATAAAATCAGAAACATATTTATGTGGAAACCAACATAAAAATAAACAAACACGGATTAAAAACAAATTTATCAATCATAAAATGGTATTTGCAGTTACCTACTTGTATATTTATTGTTAAAAATTCGGCCCCTAACGATTCAACTTGTTCTTTCACAGCTGACCGTGTGTCAAAAGCTCTGACAATGGCACCCATGCTTTTGGCTTGACCAACAGCAGCCAAACCCGCCACTCCACCTCCTATTACCAAAATTTTTGCAGGGGGCACTTTACCAGCTGCCGTTATTTGGCCTAAAACATAATTTAATGTTGATATATCCGAAATATAATTTACGCTGATGTTACTTACCCGAGAAAAATCTAGGAAAATGATTGGCAGCTTCAACCACAGCTCTGTAACCTGCGATGTTTGCCATGGAGCTTAGAGCGTCAAACACTTGGGCTCTTGTGATACGTGGTATGCAATCCATAGCTGAAAATAAATCAGTGTCAGTAAAGGAAATCGTTAATATAGTGTGTCTGGATGTTAGACCAATCATAATTAACAGTTCTTGTAAATTGAAATCTGTATTAGGTACATAACTCTTCAGTGCAAAATTTGCAGAATATAGGATAATAAAGCTTAAAACTAAGAAAATTCTTTTCAAGTTTGATACATGGCTTCCTCTTAAAAAGCCCAAATTCTGATGGTCAAAATACTTCGGTTTTCTCATACATATATATTTTTATAGAAAAAAATGCACCTATGATATGAATACGCATTTAGAATGAAAATGCTTTTTATATCTATCTAAAAATGAAAAATTGTTGTAAGGTTTTGCGCTTTTGAAAATAACTTAAAGTTTATTTTTAGATAAAGCTTATATCCTTTAGTGGACTAAAATAATAAAAATTAATGAAATAAAAAATCAAATTATGTTAATATTATTGGTATTTGGCCAAGGGTGCCGAAAATAAGGGATCTAAAGTTACTATGACACCAGTAACAAATATTTCTTGTATCAGAATTTAAGTTTTTTAGACAGGAAGTCAGATATCAACTTTTAAGAAAAAATATTGTTTGATTTAGGAATTGTTAAGGAAAAACGGTTTTTATTTTTCAACTTTTTTCAACAACACACTGTATCTAGAATGTTAGGCACTTGAAGGGTTTAGGATCATACCTCATTTTTTATGAATATCTGGACATTCTGCATTAATATTACTTACCAAAAGCATTAATTTTTCTGTTCCCCAGCTGGTCAATTAAATTTTTATTCATACCAGGGTAGAGAAATGAAATAAGCGTTGAGTCTTCTCTAAATTTGTTAACTTCATTTTCTAAAGGTTGTCTTACTTTCAAAACGATGTCTGAAATACAATGAAAAAATTATTAAACTACATAAACTGTAATGATTGAGTGTTTACCTGTGGCAAAAGCATTATGAGTATCCACAATTTTAGCGCCAACCTTTTCGTAATCTTGATTTCTGAATTTTGAAAAAGTTCCTGCACTTTCTTCAAGGTTTACATTAAATCCCTTTTTCACTAAAATTTCGGCCACCGCTGGTGACACTGAAACCCTAAAAATATTAGAAGCAAAGAATTTTTGGCAAAAATTACTAAAAACACTCACCTTCTCTCATGTTTCCATGTTTCTTTGGGAACTCCAATGGTTAATTTATTATACGGTATTCCTTTGACCTCCTCTGTTTGCTTTGCTTCTTTACACAACTTTTGACCAGTAGATAAATTACGCTTGCAGATATTTTCTAGCTGAGTTGTATATAGATTCGATTTTGGTATTTTCCGCCAATTGGTCAGAATGTGAGTAACGCTGCTAATGTGTTTTTTTGAACAGTGTATGTTTAATATGCCCTTTGCCATTCTTTCTTTTTAATCAAATCACATTTGTCTAAAAGAAATTAATTATAAAATTAGGGAGGTTCAAGGTAAATAAAAAGTAAAGGAGTTATTTTAGAAACAGAATTATTAATTAATTTTGTAAATGAGAAAAATTAAGGAAAACAAAAGTATGCGAATTAGTATTTTTATGAAATATTATATATATTTTTATTAATTTTCTTATTTAAATATTCACTTAATTTTATGAATTTAATAGTGGATTTTCTTCGCCTACCTATTTTATCACTTTCTTGGTTTTTTTTTTATTTAAATTAGTTACAGAACCTGTTCCGAATATTATTTAAAACATGTATCGCTGACGTTAAAAATTTAACAACTAAATCCCAATTTATTAAAATTGTTGGTACATGTAGGAGACAAGTCAAAAGGTCAGTATTATCTTCGGTTTTAGATAAAACTGCCATTTGTGTTAAAGACGTCGGAAATGTTTTATTTTTATAATAAAACATTGTAATGTTTTATTTTTATAATAAAACATTGTATACGATAAATATAATAATGCAACTAATACTGTGCCTTTATCTATCGATGTACATTTTTATTAACTTGCATGTTTGTTAGACGGTACTATAGTGACACAAAAACTATTACTTAAATTATCTATATACAGAATCTAAATTCAGTTTTAATTTTTGTTGAGTTTGTTCTATTTATTGGGTAACCCAAAGTTAGTACATTTTATAAATGGTTTTATAAATAAACTTTACATATAGTTAGATTTTTAGAGTTTTACCCATACCTTACCGATTCTATTCAAACAAAATAAGTTGAAATGTTTTAATTAAATTATCGGTTCGATCGATGCATACAGAAGTGGCTTCTACCCCAGAAATTGTTTAGGTAGTTAAGATAAAACTGAATGTCTTAGACCACTTATCGTGTTTTTACTTTGTATGAGGTTATTTACTAATAAACAAACTAAAATCTTTGAAAAACGTATATTTATTACGAAAGGCATAATTTAGATCTGATTAGCTTGAATAATGTTTATTTCTAAGTTTATTAATTTAAAAAGATTTTTCTGTAGAAATATATAATTGGTTTGCTCATGAAATAATTCATAGTTCATCTCCAGTCTCTGGTTCAGAATTGTTTCTAACATTTATGATAACCGATTCAATTTCCATATCACAAATATATTTTCATGATAACATTTTTTTTTAATGATTCATTGTGTGTAACACATTTTTACAAGTTCATCTCTGACATAAATATGTACTTTTCTATACAATTTCGCCAATTGAAATTCTGGTAGTGTTAATTTTTCAACAAAATATATGGTATTTTCTTACCTGCTCAAATTCCCGTAATGTGAAATTATAAACAGAATCTACGTATCAACGTAGGAAAGTAGATTAATAATTTTTAATGCAAAAATTTATTTAAACATGTAATTACTATTAAAATAATATTTTAAGTGTATAATTAGTTTAAAAAAAATCTGATTGTAGTAGTTTCAACTCGTAAAATATGAGTTAATTTCAAATCAAAACAAATAGGATGAATCTATAAAATGATATAATTAAGTGATTACATTTATAAAATCAACTTGTCAAACATAAAAGACGAGCGATAACGTCTTTTTTCAGCGTTTTTAATTTGTAATTGGGGATCCTCACAAATTAGTTCTTTGAGTATAAGACAAATGTTAAGTATTATTGCCGATGTTTTTACTGTTAATAGAAAAAGAAATCGCACTAAGGACGAGTGTTTTGTATTTTCAAATGTGAGTGACGTATAGGTAAAGTTCTAAACATTCAACTGTACTTGTTATGAGCCATTTTTTAAAATTACTTACACGCTCCAGCATGGAACCAAGTAAATATCTTTAAAACGAAACGTACGATATTTATGAAATTTTACAAGTAAGTGCAATGGGGCAAAATGCAGCTGATGTATGGAAATACCCTCAACTTTTTTAATTTAAATGGGACACCCTGTATAGATCTGATTTTCTTATATCGAATTAGTACATACTGGGTTTAGTGTAAAAATCCGTAAAAAAGGAGAAATATAGCACTTTTAAACAACTTTTAAGTTTTTATTCTCAGGAGGTGAACGGAGAGCATTTTGAACAATTGAATTAATTTTGTTTAAATAATTGTTCTCATTAGTCTAAAGTAAATAAATGTACTTTTTCTACAACTAAAAATGAGTTATTTCTCATTTATACAGATTATTTCCACTAAACCCAGTATGTACAAATTCGAGAAATTACAAGCTCAAAATCTGCAAAAATATACAGGGTGTCCCATTTAAATGAAAAAAGTTGAGGGTATTTCTGGTTAAACCGGAAGTATATTATTAACAAAAACATGTATATCAAATGCATTTTGCCCCATTGCACTTACCTACAAAATTCTAAAAATATCGTATAAAGTTTCAGGAAGGACCAACACTACCTATATCCAAATCATTTTTTTTAGTTCTCTGCAAGTAGGTATGTATATTTGCAATACCTAAAAGAATTATCAAAATGCAAATATTTTGAAAATAATTCAATTTACTTAAGATTATGTAATTACAGTAAATAATTTATTTAGAACATATCTTAGGAGTATTAAGGCAGTTTTATATTGACCTTGAAATTGTTGATTAATGCTAATAATAAAATAAATATGAGAAACAATTGTTTTAGATGAATTACTTCAGTGACATGGACAAGAAAATGTGTAAATATTAGAAATCTAATTTTATTAATAATAATTACACAACGAATAAAATAGTAAATCAGATTAGTTTTTTATATTGTTCAGCACATTTTTGAAGGAGATTTAAGTCATATGTTGCGAGCTTAGTTGTCGTAAAATTTGAAGGAAATTTGAAAATCTTGACTAGTTGAATAGAAAGCATGATATAGATTATGATCCTAAATTTTTGATTGAAGAGTTAAAAAGCAAGAACGAAAACGTAAAATACGAGCTATTGCTGAAATTTAAGAATCTATAATGCATTAAAAAGACATTTCTTTAGATTGAGGAACCGTTTAAATTTTTAACAATTGAAAGCAACATTTTGTATCGAATATAAGAGTTAAAGAGGAAAAAAGGTTTAATATAACTAATGAGAACGTAAAACAGCTACTGGTGAAACTTAAAAAATATTACGCACTAAATACATTTATGTAATTTCTGTACTTTTTCTGTAACCCCGAAATCGAAAATTTGGTAGTTACGACAGTTTACCTTTGGGGTACAGAGTTGAAGAACAAATAATATTTTTAAGAACTGAAAGCAAAATTTTGTATAAAATTATTAGCATTTAAAAAATACCTAGATTTACCTGCGAAAGCACACGTTGAATATGCATGGGATACAATATTTGTAAATACCAAAATTCAAAACATTAAAGAAGATATTCGAAAAAGCAACATTGTGGATTGATTATCTATTAAGATCTAAATCAGCTTGTTTATTTAAATAAAAAAAAAATTCTTATATTTTTTGTAGTTTCCCTAGTAACGCCACTGTTATTTACATATGTGTCGAAACCTATTTGAATTCATAAAAGTGAATTATTTTATGAATTTTAAGAAAAACTGAACAAAAACTTATTGAAAAACGATCTTTCTTTGACTCTCTTGATTTTAACTTTCACGGATTAATATTAACATTCTGACATTCATAACGACAGCGATTATTGATACTTTAATTAAATATTCACATCTATTAAATAAAATACAAAATAAAATGTTCTCGGATTTTCAGTCAGGAATTTTAAAAACTATGGAAGTAAATAGCAGAAACATGTTCAACAATTTTATGCACACAGCAAATTTGCAGTAATGAATTACAAATTTTATGATAGTGGGATGGAAATAGTAAAAATAATGAATGAGAAAGACCAAAAATATTATAGTATACACTAAACTATTATAATGACAAGAATAGTTCAAAAAATTTTTTTTTCACAAAGTATTTGAAACAAAATTTTTGCTGATCTTTGTTCTGCTATCCAGCAGGTCCAGGTCAGAAAACATCTCGACCAGATTAGACATACCCTTTTTAAAGAGACCAGTCTACATTTAATCCGAAAATTCAGGTAATATACCCTTAGAATTTGGTCTGGGTACCTACGTGACTTGAATATAACAAGTGTTAAATTCAAGGAAAGCCAATGACCTAAATTTAAAATGACGATGATTCGTCTACCTACTTTAATAATAGTTCCGTTTCTTTATTTGCAACCACCGCATAAGATCGTAACATATTTTCAGACTATTATTGTGTGCATGCATCGCGTCCCAGATCAACAATCGTAAACAGGAAGGACGCTGTACGGATTATACACGTGTACTTACCGAATTTTTTTGCCAAATGTTGGGTTACAAGAAGTTTGTATTTCACTGATGTTGACGAAAGCCGGTGGTAATTTATCCTCGTGTATCTGTGGCACTTTGACTGGAGACTGAGAGGACGAGGCCAGTGAAAATTTAACAAGTACAGCTGAGGTAGACACTGAAATGCGCCCGACGCTTCAGTTTTGCCGGTGGTCATGTTTACACGTGAAAACTGAAACTGATAATTCAATAACGGGCGCCATTTTGATGGAAAGTAAGTTCATCTAGATTTACAAAAGAAACTAAAAGTTTGTACCTGGTTGGCTTCAAATTATAGACGGAACAAGCATATTAGTTTATAGGACCGAGACAAAATAGTTGATAAATTTCCAAACGGAAATTCACGCTATTGGAAAAAGTGTTCAGGAGTCCTGGATAACGAAATTGCAAATCGATTCTCTATAAACTTCTATACATAGTATTATCAGCAGTTTTCATTACTTTCATATACTAGAAGAGATCTTCAAAAGCAGTCGGACACTTTTTGAAAACTCTAATCAACAAAGATTGAAAGGGAGTGGGTGGCTCAGTGGTAGAGCCGCGAGCTGGTTATCGAAAGATTTCCTGTCAGGGGTGTGAAATTTTCTGATATGACTATTAGTCAAAAATTGATTTCCTAATTTGACTATAAGTTAGGAAATAGATTGTCGCTCCTAAAGATGATTCCCACTCCAACATTCATTGTTGAATTCAAATGAACAGTGTTGTCCTTAAAGTGGTGTCGAGAAAGAGTAACAAAGCTTACAGAACACTAGTTAATAAAGAAAAATATTGAAGGCCTGGGTCAGTTTAACTAAAAATCTTAACTTAGTTTTTGTAGCTGAAAGGTTATCCTAGGAATCTCGGTTTAGAACAAGAGGAATGGTGGTTACGTTCTTTGGAGAAGAGGATGAACTTCCATTAACATAGTTTTGAAATATGCCAACTTCCATAACCTAAGGGTACTCTCAGTTCCAACTTTAAATATATTACTACTACTGCTATTAATATTTTTGGTTTTGGAATTTGGTAAATTCTAAGAGCAACCAAAGACCGAGATACTATTTCGAAAAATTGACTCCATTCCTGTTGGTTTCAAAGAAAAATAAAATTTGTTATAATATTTCTGAATAAAAGGGTCGAAAGTTATAAAATTTTTAAAATCGCAGAAAAGCATTATTCCAATTTTTGGTGTTTAGCTGCAAATATTATTTATGAAATTATCGCAGCAATTAAAAATTGCAGAAACGCTTTATTTGACCCTCAGTCTAGAAGAAGGAAGAAAAACTGAAGTTTCTCTGCCAGCGGTCCAGAAAAAAAGGTTTCGTTGCATGACTCCATAATAATTTTCCAAAAGCTTGCAGAAGATGTAGATACCTACTCCTGCTGGTAAAGTGTGTAAAGACTTTACTAAAGTGGATGTAACTCACAATAGATGCTGTAAGGCACCATAAGAACGTCTAGAAAACAAGATTAATGGAGTGGTGTAATATAGAACCCGTGGAAAAATTTCTGATGACCCATACAAGGCTGATAACATCTTTTAATGGTTAGAGTAAATGGTAGACAGCTTAGGGCATCACCTAGTACAAAACGAAATAAGACATGCATGTTAGTTGGAGTCGAGATTTAGCCTAATGTAGCCCCAATTAAAAAAAAGTTAAATGTTAAAAAAATCGCACTCGTTAACCTCTATAGGTTATAATCACGCAGTTCTTCTCCTGCTAGAGTCAAATTTTTAATTCCTTTATTTCTTTTAACCGAAAACAACAATGGGAGTCAAACTTCCTTGGTTACTTTTATATCTTGAATTTATTTGACTGTTCACTTCTCGTTCTTATTACGTTTGATTATGTTTCTTCAAAATTCATAATAAGCCCCCTAAATTAATAGCTTTTGTGTCCTTAATCAGAAACATAACAAGAATCTTAGAAATTCTCGATCTATTCATTTTTGTTTACAAATATTCAATAACGTATTCTAGATAAGAAACTTCTCTTATTTATT
The DNA here is from genome assembly GCA_951812935.1 of Hermaeophaga mercurialis. Lineage (NCBI taxonomy): Eukaryota > Metazoa > Arthropoda > Insecta > Coleoptera > Chrysomelidae > Hermaeophaga > Hermaeophaga mercurialis. The sequence continues at coordinate 47,476,536 of OX638360.1, forward strand.
TGCTTAATCTTTCTTTATGTAAATCAATTTTTGAATTTTAGATAAGTTAAATCGTACTTTAGCCCGAACATTTTAGTAAATTACTTTCAGTTATTAATAAAACCTTCTGTTAAAATAAATATTTTGATAAAAAAATCATTGAGTCATCTCCCAGATGTTCGCAGATTTAAATATATTCTAAGCGATTTTATACATTTATGAATCAGAGTGTTATTTACTATAGGCCGTATCATTATGGTCCCGAAACGTGTTGTAGCGTAACCTCTTTACAAAATGTATTACACAAGCTCGACGATAAGAGATACTTACAAATAAACTATATTTCTAATTTTAGCGTATAATATTCACAAAAACAAAATCAAAGTCATCAATTTGTTATTCAAAATGACATTTATCACGCTGTCCAAAAATCATATTATTTGGTAACTTTGGCTAGCAAACATTTCATAATATTTTGTTTGTGTTAATAAGGAAACACCTTTTTTCCGGATTTATTACAAAGTGCATTTTGAAATCAGTTAGAGTCAAAGGGGCAACGATAAAAGACTATTAAGTTTACATACGAAATTCCCAACCAAACTTTATGTAACTCAAAAATTCCCAATAATTCAGGACGAAATGAATAGTTATTTATGTTCTTATTCAGTAAAATGGTTCTGTATTGAACTAGTTTGATTATAAGCGAGGCAAGTTCGATAAAGATACTTTACTGAAGTGGTGCACACTAACTTTTATCGATAACCGTAATAAATATTATTTGGTTTAAGAGGAAAGTATATTTATTTATCGGATATATAGAAAAATGTTATCAATTAAAATTTATACAGCTTTTTATTTAAAAAAAAGATGGAGAATAAAAATAAATGAAAGTATATAACTTAGATTAGATTAATAATCCTGTAAATGCTCTATTTACAACCTGTTGGGTAATTTTAAAATCTTACAAATCAGTCAAATTGACAAATAGTCATATATACGTGTCTTGACATTAAGTTCAACTTTTTAAATAAGGTCGGTTCTCTTGTACAGGGTGAAATAATTTTATGGGATCATTTATTCAAAATGATATGTTTATTCTGACAAAACAAAAATAACTAAATAAACAAAATATTCTCAAAAAATTACAAAATAATATTTGAACAAAATTTTATAATATTTTTAGAAATATAGTTAACATATTTGTTTTGGAAACATTGTCATCTTTAACCAAATCTGCCAAAGCCTGAATCATTCTTGGCGAAGGAGATGTGGAATAAAAATATATACCAGATCCTTAATGTTGTCTTTATCTAAGAAAAACCCCAACTCCGCACTAAAGAAAATAGCGTGTGTTTATTTTTTATTTTTCGATATAATATAGATTTAGAAATCCCTGTATAACTCGATGAATCTACCAATGTTCATCTATCACCTCGGATATTTCTTCCAGTTCTTCTCTGAAAAATCTTTTTCCTAAAGCTCTCTTATACTTGTTTGACTCAAAATCTGTAGCACCAAAAATCATTTGGTAACTTCGAATACTAAAATCTACAAAATTAAGATAATAAACTTTTGTAGAAAAAAAACCACATGTAATTTGCTACTAGATATACCTCAAAATGAACTTAAATTTATAGCATAATATAACAGTGTTTTACCGTGTATTCTCTATTTTCTTTTTTTTTTTTGAGCCACACAAATCATCTGTATTTTTTTGAAGTTGAGAGTCCACTTAATAAATGGCAATCGTAGTACCAAATAAATGTCACACAATATCGATTCTAGACCATTTTCTAGTCCTCTTTTCTTTGTTTAAATATTACAATTTCGGTGGAAAGATTGTTTATAGTTCAGGCGCGAAATCAATACGGTGTTAGCTTTCCGGTGTAAACGTAGACCCTGATACAACTGTGGGTACGTAAAAATGCTACGAAAGTTCCAGTCCTATTTCATTGCCCGTTGATATTCATCTCAGTCCGTTTCATTCAAATACGTATAACACACCGTAGTTTGATTAAATTAGAAATTTTATAGAAAAGTGAGGTTAGGATGGCCGGTACGCTAACAAAATTTTGCAAAATTTTCGCGGAAGTGGCTACGAAAAATGGTGTTACATCGCCCGTTGTTTGTGTACAAAATAGAAATTGTAAGTGAACTTTGGTATGGAAAAATCGATGTGAATCTGCAAAGTGTTTAGCATGCTTGAAACCAATTTTTTGCACTAATACTACTAGCTAATATTACGCTAAAGCTAAAAAATAGAATGCGGTATTAGATATATTCTAACAACGTGGCCTTTATTTTGGTTTTTATTATAAATTCATATTTTGTCTAGGGTTTTAGGTTAGGTACCTAGAAACAGAACCGGATTAAGCCAACGGGTTACTGGGAAAATTCCCAGCGGGCCTCTTAATTTGGAACTTCTGATCAATAAAAAGCGTAACATTTGTTCAAAAATGGATATTTTTCCATTTTTTCCAAAAATTATTCTTTATGTTTTATTATTATAAGGTATATTTACAAGTTGTGCATACAACGGTTCGGATTTCAGTACAATTTTTTGTTGTTAGATTTAAAAATGTTGGTAATTATGATTTTTTAAGAGGCTATAGTATAGATATTTTAAGTGCCCCAGTCTTGAATCAATTCCCCAAATCAAAATACTGCTCTCGACGCGCTAATTAGATTTAACTAATTAGCATTATCAGGAGATGACTAAAACTAACCTTGATATCTGTCATATTAACAATTTATACTCTCCCTATGTTTGATGAAGTGAGTGATTAATAATCCTTGTCCTTATTAAGTCTGTAAATTTCTCTACTTCCGTATGTGTCTAGTAATAAGTAAATTTTTAATTAACTTAATATTTTCTAGAGTTAATCAATGACCAGTGTTAAGAGTATGTTTAGCAACACAGTATTTTTCTACTGTATCTGAAATGGGCTAGGTGTTCTTTAAATCTAGTATGTATTGATCCTCTTGTTTGCCCAACATACTTGTCATCTCAGTCTGTGCAGCCAATTTTGATAATATGTTTTTAAATTATTTCATGATTTATAAACTAATTTTTTATGTTACTAAAAACTTTCTGAAATCCTTTACAATAATAATAATAATACGGAATTGAAATATTCGTAAAGTCACTATTTTCCTGAGTTATTCAAATAAAATTATATCTATGTTTGTTAATTTATTAATTATATTTACATAGCAATAATTTTTTTTCGCTACACTCCTAATTTTTTTCTTTTCTTAATTGAATTCTTCTTCACTAAGAGAAAAATGAACTAAGCTAATTTTAGCTAAAGATAATAATAATAATAATTTGGAATGTAAGGATCAGGGCTTGTTTTTTTCCAAAAATATGGAATTTTAGTATATTATTATTTATTATTAAAATGTTCAAAAATAATGGATTTTAACATTTTTGGAACAGTCTATTTTTCATTATTTGATTCTTATATTAATTATGTCTCTCCAGCTTTAGACAACATTACCATCCCGTATTTATGCATTTAACAACAATGTATGTATTTAGTGTTTTAATTGAACTTCACAAAAAAAAAATCTTATGTCTTCCTAAACAATCAGCCATCCATAATTTACCACTAGACAATTTCAAAACTTACGAATAAATAGATATCGACTGAACAAATCAAAAAATAATTGCCTTCGGAATTATATTCAAACACTAATATAAATATTAATTTTTCTTTATAATTATATAATCTTTATAGTATTAACTGTTACATTCAATTTTAAATAAGAGAATGTTTAAATATCAAGGTAGGTACATATACCTAATTACATTTTCTTAAAAGATATATTCTTAACATGATAAGATTATAAGTAACAATTTTGATTGTTCGTTGATTTGAAGTGACCTTGTTATATCCAAAAAGCATAAATATTATTTTTAAAGAACGGGAGTTATTAAAAGATGCCAAACTAAGTGGAATTTACTAGTAATTTTCCAGCTCTCTTTTTAAGCCTCAATAACTGGATTATTTGGAACGGATTTTAAAAAAGTAAAGACGGTTGGAAAGTATATGAAAATCTATTTAGAAAATTCAATAATAATAAAATTCGACTGAAAAATGTTGAAAAAAACGCCACTTCTGATTTGCCGAAGAAAAAATATACATTCAATAAAACTTGTATGTTGATATTACCGAATTAAAAATTAAATGTTGTGAGATGACCGGTTAAGCTTGAATAAAATAAGTTACAATAAAAGGAGAAATACAAAAAAGAGTTATTCGGTCCACATAGTGTGTGAGTAATTGCTACATACTTATTTTACTTCCCACGACTTCCTTATATCAATTAACATTACCTACTTTCCATCAACGTTGCAATACAGTTGACCTAGTTTCAATTATAATTGTATTATTTCTTATACTGCTTTTTGACAAACATACATTTCTGCCAGTAATCATATTTTAAATTGATATATAGCTACTTAAAAATACTGTAGCTAAGTTAAAAGACGAGATATGTATAATATACAGGGTGTCAATTTGTGCCGAAATGGTGTCAGTGTTTGCTAAAATAAAATTTAATCTTCAGAGCTACAGCCAATCCAAAATTTTGAAATTGACACCTCGTTTAACATAAACATCAGGTAATTGTCTCTTAAATTCTTGGTCATTCTATTTAATTGGTGTTCGAGTCGTAAAATAAATTTACTTATAGTTGCTTTTATTACTGTTAAAATTATAAAGTCTGCATTGTACCATATGTAGGTATATGATCAGATGAAAGCAATTAAACAAAGTAAATAATGCCTTAGAATATTTTTAAGAATTTATTTGGGAAAACAGTTAAGAGGAGTAAATTTTAAAGAGGTAGTTATTTATTTAATTAGTTATGTTTTAAAGTACAATAACATAATTTTAAAGCAAACTACATTCTTTTCATTTATCAATATGATTTAGTAAGTATGATACTGTAAATTTTTAAAGATACTTATTCCAATGAAAACCACAAGAGCCAATTAATTAATTTTCGATTGCGGATTGTGTATTTTTTTATATAAAATTATGAGAAAACAATATCGTGAAACATAATGATTTTCTCTAAAATTTAACAAAACCGTTGCTATATAGTTGTAATTAAAAAAAAACCATAATCATTTCATCAATCTGAAAATATTTTGTTTAAAAACACATCATTGTATGATGATCAATAATAACCTGTATAACTTTGGTATTAGTTCCGAGAGGTGATTAAACTAATCTCATATAAATTATTTAATTGCCATCCGCTTAAATCATCTCGAGAATCTTTTATAACGAGTTCATTACCTTTTTTAACCTGTAGCGAATTATTTAACATTCAAATGTAAAATATCCGCGTTATGTCATCCATATAAATGACAACTTATTTTATTCGACTTTGTACTGAACTAACGCGACTTACTACATATATAATAAATAAATTAAAGTAATAATAATAAACTAATAAAAACCATAAAATAATTCATTGATGTGCCACACATGGTATATTCCCTATTTAAAATTAAGGGGTTGGAAACGTGGAAGGGGGGGGTTGACATATGACAGATGTATGTATCGTGAAAATGTGCCCTTTTAAGCGCCCCACTCTGTATATTGCATACTGTAGTAAGAGGGTCAAAATATAATTTTAAAATAAAACAGATATAAATATTTATGACCGGAACGAGTTATTGATATCGAATAAAAAAATTGTGACGTCAATGCGTGTGTGGATTGAAAATTATCGGTTTTGAAATAAACATAAGAAAATCAGTATTATATTTTCATATTAATTATCTCTCGCGTCAAGCGGATCTATCTAGTTACAGAATTTATTTCTCAACGGTTTGGGTAAAGCTCTTAATTAGTGTTATATGGTTGTTTACTACTTATAACGACAAAGGTTATAATGGAAGTTTAGCACATTATCGTTTAAATGATAAAATAAGGGCTTGTAAAAGGCACCATGTTCTAAGTTCTAACCGTTACATGCGCAGAAACCAAATTATGTGTGTTTATTTTTGTCACTTAGCAACGACCATGTCATGCCACTGGTTTAACACGAAGATTTGTGCCGAAAGACATCTTTTTATTTGTTCATGTTTGACTTTTGCAATCGTTTATTTGTTGAATATTTGTGATTTTTGACTATTTTAAGGCGTTAGTGAATTGTTCCATTCATGGAATGCCAAAATTTCTGTCACGATTTGCTTAAGAAGAAAGTAATGACGAAGTGAAAAAATAAATTTTTAGATTAATTTTATGTTTTAAAACTTTTGTTGCAAATTCAAAAATTAAAAAAAATGTAGTGTTATGGGAAATCAGGCAAAATCATTCACGTTTGGAACTTTTTTCGTGTTCGTACAAAATAATAATCGCAACAAATTTCAATGTCGTTCTTTAAATTTTGACGATTTTTCTCAAGCAAAATAGAAGATCTTTAAAAAGCTTCTTCTGTAGTAAAAAATAATTAAATACCAATAACTTACAGTTTTACCCATTAACTAGTTGGTGAAGCGGCAACGCTGTATATTCCATACATACAATAAAATTCATATTTTATCCACTGCGTTATTTGGATTGGAAATACAAATAATGTAAAGTACCTAGTGCAGATTCTGTATTATTGTCCCTTGCAAAATATAAGAAATGAACTTTCCAAATCCCTCGATAAGCTCTTCATGGGCAGGGTAGGCATTAGGATTGTGAATAATAAGAATGAATACAAATAAATCCTAAAGAATTATTTATTATTTATCATTTTTGTTAATTTAGTTATTTGTTATTATAAATGCAATACTATTAAATTTTAAAATTTTATTGATTAAAAATAAGAATATATATAAACAAAGTGAGGGTTGAAACAGTCATTATAAAAATAAGAAATTACAAAGAATTAAGCTCGCTATCACTATCACTATCACTATCATCCAAATTTATAATAAGACTATTTATTTTTGGAATTGAATTAAAATATTTATCTTCAATAGTCTTTACATGTTTGATCGCATTTTTCCAGTTCTCGTCAGTAATTTTATTACATGAGTCTTTAATTAGATCTATTACACTGACACTTGAGTTTGGTGATATATTATTTTCTCGAACGTTTTTTTTTAATTGAGCCCACATCAATTCTATGGGATTTAGTACACAATAATAAGGGGGCAATCGTAAAATATCGTGTCCATTTTGTTTTAAAATACTGTCTACAACATATTCTTTTTGAAAATTTCCTACTCTTAACACCTCAATTAACTCCTCTTTGGTATAATTATCTTCAAAGTACAGATCATTATCTCGTAGAAATTGTTGGATATCAGCTTTATTCGAAGATTTATTTGGAATTTTACGGGATATTCTTGAATGGTAAGAAGCGTTGTCCATTACAATTACACTATTTTTTTGCAACTTCGGTAATAAATTATCTTGTATCCAATTTTCGAACAAAGTGCTATCGATGTCTTGATGATAATCTAAACTACAATCTTTTATAGCTTTTGCAGATAAAATAAGACCTCCTTCTATCCATCCCAATTCTCCACCACAATGTAAAATGCATATTCTTTTACCCCTACATGGGGGTACATCAGCCATACACTTTTTACTGCCATCAGTCCAACATTTTTTTTGGATATCATGGGTGTCAAACCACGTTTCGTCTAAAAAATATATATCTCTTCCCTCACCACGAAATCTCCTAATGTCTTCAATGTACTTATTTCTCCATTTGATCAAACGACTTGATTCCATTATGGATTGTCTCTTATTTATTGTTTTAAATTTAAAGCCATTTGCTTTTAAAAATCTCCACAAAGTTGTTTTATGGCACTTTTCAATAATCATTTTATTCTTTAGTTCACACATAAGTTTTTTTAAATTTGGCAAATTATTAGCAGCATACATACTATTGTCGAAGATTATCCGGTATTAAGCAGTTCGCCGAAATACAACCCTGTTACAAATAGTACTAAACATGACGAAAGCGTGCGAATGCAGCAGAAATTTCTACTGAAAGTCTGACGAATGTACAAGTAACATAAGGCTTAATATTGCCTATTCGAAATGGTTTTAATGTCATACTATCGAAATCGCTGCCGTTCTTTGGGGATTTGGGAAGTCCAATTATTATATTTTGCAACTAACTATAATATTGAAATGTTTTTTCCGTTCCAGTTATGTACGTTATATCAGTGGCGGCTCTTGAATCGTCACATTGAACTGTTAATATCTAAACAAAACCACAACGAATTTCTTGAATATTTTTTTCTAATAATAGGCCCTTTTACAAAAGGAAAAATGAAAATTTGTGCTTAGTATTGCAAAATCAACAATACAGCGTTGCTGTATGGTTTTGGAGATTATCTGAATTATTACATTTTCGATTTTGTCCATTTTTTTGTCGTTTCAAGCGCTGACAATATGTCACTGACGTATTTTCTTTTCTAAATATATATTTTCTTCTCGTTCTTATCAATTTTAATTTTCAAGAAAGAAAAATAATTGTTTCACGGATTCTCACTATAAATCCGACTGTTTAATATTTAAACTTCAAACTGGTCAAACTAAAAAAAATAAATTATCAAAAAATTCTTTTTACAAAAAACAATCCACATATGTATCCATTTATTTAAATAAATAATATAAAAGTTTACTGTGTGATTTTTCTTCTAATGTGATAACCTACGTCCTCTTATTATAAATTATTTCTAAATCATTAAATTAAAAACTTTCATAGTCAAAACTCATTTCCTGGATAAATACTAACTACATCAGCAAACAACAATATGTAGTCACAGTTCTAAAAAGTTATACAAAAATCTTTTTCAAAAATACATTGAAAATACTTTCGATCTTGACTATCCCATTCTAACTTCCTCAAATGGGATCAATTCTCGTGGACCTTCATTTACATCTTATGCACTCCAATTTTTATTTTCGCTGACATGGACCTCTTGCAATTTGGAGTCGAACCCTACAGGGGTCGATATAGACCACTTTGGGAAACATTACATTAGAGAAAATAGCGAATTGTAATACAAATTTAACTATATTTGCAAATCGTATATTATAAAACCGATCACTGAATTACTAAAACTATGGTATATAAGAAGGTAGGGCTCTACGTCATATGTTCCATCTGGGTGTTTTTTGGTATTTGGTATTTTAGTGTTTATTGGTTATTTGACCTGATCACTGGAGGAACTTAATTATATTTAGGGCCAATTTCATTTTTTCATCATATCGTCCCTGAAATCGCAACACCAGCCTTTACACTGTTTCTCACCTTTCAGTTAAGCAATAAAACTGTTTTACAAGTCATCCTTTCTACTGTAAACTCTTATTTTATAATTTTTATACAGAGTGGACCAAAAGTCTGGAAACTGCCGATTATTTCGTAAATCTGATATTATTAGTCACTTTGGTTTTTTAAATACATCACCCTGTATATTCAGTCATTTTTGTAATCTTCTCTTCAATACGAGTTGAACCATATGTAGGTAACACTAATGATTTTATGTAGTCTAGAAGGTATTAAATAAATTTTTCTCATATTTGAAGTTGGATTTTTAAAGTGCTCTCTTGTCAACTCTGCATGTAAATATAACCCTCTAGTATTATGTTTTAATTCAGTGACTTTCATTTAAAGAAAATACGGTGTACATTTTTTGCAAGCTCAGTCTCGCTATTTAACATATTTTAATTAGGTATGTTTAAAAACAACACCATGAAACTTCCCAACAATCTAACAGGATTAGGTTATGTCTTTAAACTCAGCTAGGCATTATTAATGACAAAAAGGAAAAACATAACTAAACTCAATAATATATGTACAGTATGTCCCCCTAAGTTGGAATCATACGGAAAACTTTTTTATTATTAATTTAGGAAAAAAGTTATTCTTCATAAAAAGTTCTGCATTATCTAAAACCTAGAATACAGTCATCAAATATCAAATTTTTTCAATGATATACGAGGTTCGTCAAAAAATATGAGTTTAACTCCGATTTAAATAAAAACTTCAGATTATTTTATTTTTTACTAATATTTCTATTTTGAATGAACATTTATCTCTTGTGATTACGAAACACATGATAACCTTTTAGTTTTTCAATGTTTTCTAATAATTTTGCAATTAAAACGCGTAATAAGTGCACTACAGTTAAATTTGCATTATTATAGACATACGGTTCAAAAATAATTTTATTACTTGCATATTTAAACGTAATTTTTAATTCTGATCAACTTTTTTTAGTAACATTTTTCGATATTGTCAAATTTAAAGGTACTTTACTCTTGAGTAAAACTCATATTTTTTGACAAACCTCGTATACCACTGACAAAATTTGATATTTGATGACTGTATTCTAGGTTTTAGATAATGCAGAACTTTTTATGAAGAATAACTTTTTTTCCTAAAATTAATAATAAAAAAGTTTTCCATATTATTCCAACTTAAGGGGACATACTGTATGTTATATAATATGTATATATAAATAAACACTATAATGAACAAGCCGATTAAAAAAAAGGCTATTAATTTTAAAAATAAAAGACAAAAGCTTCCTGTACAAAATGTCTAAAGTTTCTAGATTAGTTTACTTGTATCAAGCTACTATAGATTATAATCTTTCAAGTTCGGTCTTAGTTTATTTTGAATACAGGATTTGCTTTCGCAAACTGTCTTAAATAAATACTATCGAAATAAACTGATTTCGGATCGGGTTAAAATATCCCCATGTTTTCTTTACTCTTGTGCTGCATTCTTTAATAATCGCATCCATTACAACGGTAAACAAGTAAAGACTTAATGTTCCTTTTTGTATTACGCCGATATAGTTTGGAATCTTTGTAATATTATATTTTTTGATTCAACGTAGTGTGTAGTTATTAATTAATCCCTTGTCTATGTTCCATTTATTCAGCAATTTCCATATATCACTTCTCTTTATTGAATTTAATATCTGTAAAGCATCTGCTTCGTTTGTTTCTATTGTTCTCTCAATTAATTACTGTAATATAAATACCGCATTATCCATAATTCTGTATGTCCTAAATCTATTTTATGCCTCGTCCAATTCTTGAGTGATCTTTGTTTTGATTCTCTCTGTTGGAATACTTTTATGTACTTTCTAGGTATTAGAAAGGATATGCCTCAATAGTTTTCACAGTTCTTTGTGTAGCATTTCTTAAAAATTGCAAGTATGTAGTACCGTTTTTCTCATAAATTTCATTTCATTAGTTGTTTGATCATGTCCAGGTGGTACTCTTACTTCAGTTTTTCTTAGTGCTTTTTTCAAATTCTTCCATGATACGTTCCGTATCCACATTTTAATTTGTGCCATCTTTGTATTATTTCATCGAATTTTGTTAGTAATTGTTTATTTAAGTTTCTAATATAATTGATCTCATTCGTATTAATTTTCTTGCTAATTTTCAAACCTCTATAAAATAGTTTTTGATTTCATGTGAAAACTCATTATGATCAAATTTCTCCTACGATTCTTGTGTTCCTTTTAAAAGTGTATTTTTTGCTATTGTCCTATATTTCTTATAATCCTCATATGTCTCATTTGTTTTTTTAACCATTCTTTCCAGGATTGTTATTTATCTTTTATCGTTGGATTTCATTAAAATCATTTGACATGTATCTTTTGCTTTTTAAAATACTGTTCTTGCTTATTTCGCACATGGTTTCTGTGTCATCTTCTTTTACATCAGTCGTATAGCTTTGCAATTTTTTCCAATTTTTGTTTTAGTTTGAAAGTTTTTATCTCTTTCTTTAGTGTTTTTTAAGGGTCACTATGACAAATAAGTTTAGAAAAAAACATTTTCACACTCTGTATCCTTAAAACTAGCCATAGAACCTCTTTGGTAACAAAATACTTATTTTTTTCTTGCAGATGCCACAAAACGCGTGCAGGCTAAAAACCCAGTGGTGGAAATGGACGGAGACGAGATGACCAGGATAATTTGGGAAAAAATTAAAGAATCTCTTATTTTTCCCTACGTAAATATCGAATGTCTCTATTACGATTTAGGTTTGCCCTACAGGTAAAAATATTAATTTATCTTTGTAGAATTTTTCAAATTACTAATGTTCTTTTTTCTAATAACCCACTTTAAATAAAATGAAATAAATCAATCTTATTGAATTTTGTACTTAAATATTTTTAAGTTTGTGCGTAAATACTTCGCATTACCTATTTTCAAATAGAATTTTTGTATATCTTGTGATCTAAATTTAAATTATGACGTGAACTAGAGCATTGGAATTATCTCAATAAATATAGAATTCATCATCATTAAGTGGCAATTGGAAAAAAAAACTAATTTTCGTAATACTATACCGGCTGTAGCAATTTTTTTTCGAAATAGCACACTAGGTGATTTCTGATTTTTTAAATTATATTTACAGGGATCAAACAAATGATCAAGTAACTATTGATGCCGCACATGCTATCATGAAACATAATGTAGGAATAAAGTGTGCTACTATTACACCTGACGAACAGAGGGTTGAGGGTAAGTTTTTCTGTTGTAATTTACCATTTGATATTTAAAATTTTATATAAATACTGGATTTTCTCTCATACGCTTCCAGAATTCAAACTGAAAAAGATGTGGCTCTCGCCAAATGGCACCTTAAGGAATATCCTGGGAGGAACAGTATTCAGAGAACCTATTTTATGCAAGAACATTCCAAGATTAGTACCTGGTTGGACCAAACCCATGATTATAGGTCGTCACGCCCATGGGGATCAATACAAAGCCATAGATTTCATAGTAGACAAACCAGGAAAAGTAAGAATCACAAAGAGAATTTTTCCCATAAATATCTCTCTAAAGTCCGCTAATTTGATGCTTGAAGCATTTTTAGGAGTTCAAGAACTAGTTTTAAAAAAAAAATTTAATATTTTTTATTTGTTTATCCCGTATAAGTACTTGGTACTTTGAAGGACTCACTAAGTACTTCTAGTGTTTTAAAAGTACTTTTATCGAGTTTAAAAGTATATATTTAACAAAATACCGTACATCTCGTTTAGTAATTCTTCATTTAAAAACTTCTTACACTTACACTTCTTAGCACTTCGGACGTACATCAAGTACTTTTGAAGTACTTAAATTACTTTAAAAGTATAAACATTTTTTCCAAAATACTTTACTAGAAATATTCTTTATCCAGACAAAACGTATTTTTTACTTGTTATTGTAACTAACTTCTCATAATGTCCTTCTCAAATGCTTGAAGAAGTTTTGAAGCGCTTTAATTATTTTAAAATTATGAAACTGCATATATTATACAAAAATCTGTGCTATAGAAATACCGTTTTATTTCAAAAATATTTGAAACTTGAAAATTAATGATTTTTTTATTTTAAAGAATCTCCTATAAGTGATTGCCACTGTAAACCATTTTTGAAGTACTTGAATTTTATTAAAATTATAGCTTTTTAACTATTTTGCGAAATATTAGTATTTTAATTATACAAGCACATCATTTGAGAACTGGTATTTAGTACTATATAATTTAAAATGTACTTATGGCTTTCTGTTTGATAATTTGAGTACTTGAAAAAATATTAACTTATAGTTTTATTTCCGTACTCAAATGAACATTTATAATTCCAAATAAATCTAAACCATATTAAATTTAAAACTGTATTAAATCTTTTTTGTAAATAATTATTTTTATGGAATATTTTGCTAATCTTAGATAATTTGAAATGTAAATACTAATGAATCTGCAATAAAAATAAAATTTATTAACAATAACTTTATGAATTATAACGACCTTCAAACGAATAAACTGGTATATTTAAATTATCAACCTTTTATTTAGGGTGTTTCATTAATAATTGCCCATCAAGTAAATGTAAAAACCCCTGGCACAAAATGTAAATATTTAACCTAAAACACTTATTCGTTCTTATCGAGATATAGGGTTTTATTTAAAAATTATTTTAGCACATTGTTTTGGTACTTTCTTTTTTTGTTCCTATTAAAAAATCGTTTAGAATGGAAATAAGAAATTTTATGATCAAACTTATTGACTTTGTTTATTTTTTAATATTGCAAACAATTAGAATACTAAGAATATTTCATTCATTATAACTCACCCTGTGTTTTTTTTTAAGGTTGAATTAATCTACACCGCTGATGATGGCACCATACAAAAATATGATCTATTCCATTACAAAAATTCCGGGGTAGCCTTAGCCATGTACAACACTGACGAAAGTATCGCAGCATTTGCCCATTCATCGTTTCAAGTGGCCCTTAACAAAGGCTGGCCTTTATATATGTCCACGAAAAACACCATTCTAAAGAAATACGATGGTAGATTCAAGGATATCTTCCAAGAAATTTATGAAAAGTAAGTGTGTCAAGCATTTATACTTGTTTCAAGAACAAATTTATTGAAAAATTGGAATTAATAAAACATATTGAAATAAAGAAATGAATACTGAAAAGTAATAGTCATTGACAAACATGTTCCAGGTCTGTAACTTGGAAATTTTTTATTGATCTTGCAGTTGCTTTTACCATGCATATCCCAACATATATATGAGTGCAATGGGAGTGTCAGTCTTTGTTTTTGGAAATTATTTATTTATTTTTTTCAGTGACTATAAGTCGCAGTTCGAAGCGAAAAAGATCTGGTATGAACACCGTTTGATCGACGACATGGTTGCGCAAGCAATGAAATCCTCAGGTGGATTCATATGGGCCTGCAAAAACTACGATGGTGACGTCCAGTCTGACATAGTCGCTCAGGGTTATGGATCCTTGGGTATGATGACGTCGGTGTTGATGTGTCCAGATGGGAAAACTATTGAATCTGAAGCTGCTCACGGGACCGTCACCAGACATTATCGGTAAGTTTGAAAAATGCCGCTCTATATATATATTCATGAATAATCGTGTTTTATTATTTAGTGAACATCAAAAGGGCAATCAGACATCAACTAATCCCATAGCATCAATTTACGCATGGACACGTGGTCTGATCCATCGAGGAAAATTAGACGACACACCAGAGCTCATTCGGTTCGCAGAACAACTAGAAAAAGCCTGCATAGATACAGTTGAATCGGGCAATATGACTAAAGACTTGGCAGCCTCCATCCACGGATTACCTAATGTGAAACCAGGAATGTACTTAAATACTCAAGATTTTTTGGACGCTATTGCTGAGCAGCTTAAGCGTTCCGTGTGATATTTTTATATAAAAAAAAATATGTTAATTTCAGTGAGAATTTCATTCGATCCAAATATTTTTTAAGTATTTTATTAATAATTTCAAATAGTCAAAAGTAATACATTTTTATATTTCGGATGATTTTATCACTGAAATTCTCACAACAATGTATACATTTTGAGGGGTTGAATTTTAAAATGCCTCACGTTCAATATACTCTTACATGGATTGATAATTGACGTTTGTTAAAAACGTCAAAATAATCTAACTGAATCCCTTTATTATATTTAGTGTCACCCCTCGCTTCATGTTTTTAGGCAATTTTTATAATGCTCATTAATCATTTTATCATCCAATTTTGATATTTATTATTTCAATAGGAAATTTTTATAAAAGGTTGTTCCTCATTTAATGCAAACTTGAAATAAAGAAATATTTTTATGCAAGTTGTTTTAATTGATAAGGTCTATTATAATCTGAAATAAATGAGTACACAAAAAACCAATTTTTAATTATAATGCAGGTTCTTTAAAAATTACCCTAAAAGGCAAGTTAATCCTATAAACATAAAATGAATAATGAATTATCATCGGGATTTTATTTTGTGCATAATAAAAAGTTGTAGTTTTTAAGGCGCGATTAAAATATAGAAGTACCTGTTAACTATTGTCAGTAAACCTAGGAAAAATCCAAAATTACTTGGATAAAATAAAATGCTAGTATGTTTTCTGGTCTGCTTAAAAGTAAACTTCTTTAATTTTATGTTCATGATATATATATATATATGTATATATACATCCAGAATGTATGTGTCTATTTGGAGTTATTTTGCTACACAATAGATAGGAGATATTGATTTCGGTAAAATTTAGAACACTGTGTCAATTTTGGAACTATAATTAGAGCGCAATAACTGAAAACATTTAACTGAAAACATTTTGGGAACAATGTGTTCACATACAAGGCACATGTAAGTGTACATTCATAATCGACACATGTTTTGATCAAGTTAAGAATAAAATAGATAGAAATAGATAGAAAGGAAGCCCAAGACAAGCCAAGAAGGAAGAAGTGACTTAAAAAAAAATTGCACAAGAGAAAACATTATACGAAGTGAACAAAATGACCAGAGATTGCAAAAAATGGAATAAATGGGTAGAAGACTAAAACCAATCAGCCGAGACCTTATTAGATAGAGTATTAAGTATGCAACAAGAAAAAATAATTTCTATTAATAATCGTATTCTTTCATTAGCACCATTATGAGATAGGCCCATTGAAGTATACACATATTAGTTGTACTCTTTCTTGTAATCAGCTTCAGCCAGATGAGCTTGTAAATCTTGTGCTGATATTTCGTTGTTGTTTCTTTATAAGATTGAAACATTCAAAACATTAGGTTCATTCTTGTGACAAAAGTTTCATTTAATACTATTTCTCCGGCATGTCTGCTAATGTAAATTTCTATAAAACTAGGAATGCGTTTTCAGAAGACAATGTGTTTAGAGCAGTTACAACAATTTCCTATTTATCAGGCACAGTCAATAATAAGTGACTCAAAATTCTACATTTTCTAGATTCGCCCTTTCATCTAAAGTCCGTTATCAATTTTTCATAACGAAAAAAATAATTTTCAAGAGTTTCCTACCCGTCAACAATATCTGAAACCGCAGTGACTTACAGGAGGATTATTTTGTAATTATTTTCTAAAAAGTCTAATAATTTTGCCCATTCACTCGTCCTACAAACTTGTTATTTAAAAAATAAAAAAAATAATTTTCTTATAATATATTAATCATTAACGCTTACACTTTTGTACCTTCTGTATCTGCCAGGTATCTACAAAATTAATAAATATTGTTAGTTCCTATTTCAACTTTATTGACTCGGTTGCCATGGCATTGTTAAAATACGTACATGCATGATGCTTGATGATTTAAAATTTTAATTTCGTTTTTGTGATGGATTTAATTTTATTAAAACGTAATATGTATAAATAATTTAATAGTTTGTTATTATATAGGAAAAATCACATTAAATAACTGAATTTATAATTTATATAAACTATTTTATTTATGTACCCTAAATAATAAATTATACACATTCAAAAATATGCTTATACGGGGAAAATACAATAGTTACTAATAGTTACTTCTTGAAATTGTAAGCTTAAAAAAAAGAGAAAAACTTAAATCAGCTAATTTTTGATCAGTCTGTTTCAAATATTTTTTTAATGTCATAGCATAGAACTTGAAAATTTAGAATAGGGACTTGTAAACCGATTTTATTGATTTTCAACAATATAATAAGACATCAAGTATGATACATCGTTGAAATAATTGAAATTAGCTCGGCAAGAGGTTTATAAAAATGTAAAAATATACGGAGTGTTCCATTTAAAAAAACATAACTTTAGTTCCACAAAGTAATAGTTGAAACAATTAATTTAATTATTATCATTACTGTATTATTATTATGATTTCTCTTCAAGATAGACAAAAAGTCTATCAAAAAGATATCTAGACACCTTTCTGATAATATCTGGTGTTATTGTATTAAATCCTTTCTTTCATATTTTCTCGCATTGTAGGAATATTTCATATAAGTGCATTAGTAAAAGTCCAATTTTCTGAATTCTGCCGGTCTTGTAGGCCATCTTAGCGGTTATTTTTTTAATAGTTTTGAAAATCTGTTTTCAAAAAAATGTAAATACATAAACCGTTTATATGGTTTTAAAAAAACAGGATCCGATTACAATATTTCAAATAATACCTCGCCTTAAAATTTACATTACAATCATTTATGACAATATGGGAAAATTAATGGCAAATAATTTGGCCATATTTTATCATGAAGCTCATTAAGATAGAAATTTGCATTATTATTATTATTATTACTACGATAATATTATAATTTTTCCAGGGTAAAATAAATGTATTAACGAATTGAGAATTTCAAATCTTTGAACAAAGAAGTCTGGTTCTAGCATTTTTCATAAAATTTGTATAAAATATTTATTTAGAAATTATATCGAAGAGTGTATGATATTGAATGTCATATACTTTTACATTCTCTTTATTTCTTATTTATGTCATGGAAAATCGTCATTAACAAATATTGCTAAAAATTATTTCATTTCTGATTCATAACATTACTTCTAAGTACTATTTTTTATACAATCAATCATTTGTGACAAATCACTAAAAGCCAACAAATATAATAATCGTCTTAATGTTACTCATGCATTAATATAGATATATATCCATTATTTCTATTTAGAATTTGAACGAATATGTATCTACTCACGAAAACAATACAAAGTCTATCTTTGTTAAGATACTATTTCGTTATTTTTAGAATTACAGGAATTTCTCCATGGAACTTTGAACAAAAAAATTCATTTCAAAGTTATCTAACAATTATATCTATTATCGCAGGAATGTTATTAACAGCATATGGAATGTATCCTTTTTATGAAAAAATGACCATAACTTCTTTCGTGATGGTCTCAATCTTCAATGTAATCTTTTGGCTGCTGGAAATGGCTTATTTACACGAGATCGTACTTCATAAAAAATATTGGAGAAAACTCTACAGAGATATGAATATTCTTTTTACAAAATTGAATATGCCTGTCCAAATTTATGCGATTTTTTTGCAAGTTTTGATATATTTTGTTTATATAATAATAATATTGTGCTGTGGGTACAATCTCAGACTATTTGCTTCAACTAGTTTTATTATTTGTTTTATATTTGGGCAATTTAACTTGGTAATACCAGATATACTGGTATACGAAATTACGTCCAGCTTGAAACTAAGACTAAATATTTTAGTCGAGAATGTTAAATCAATGGAATCGAAAACTTGGTCCAAAAAGACCATAACAAAAAATCTAAATTTTCTGGCTAGCGTTTACAAAAACATATTTTCAATAATCCATTCGGTGGACCTGATTTTCGGTAACATATTATTAATAAGACTCATGATGATTTTTATTCAATGTATGACATTCATGGAATTTTTTCTGGATGTAATTAATCATTCTAATGAGTTTGCGTTCAACGGCCCTGTTTGGATATGCTTTATAATTCTCAATTGTGTAAGTATTCAACTACAATTAACGACTTTCCACCACTATTTTTTAATCATCCATGCGGTACAGAAACATTTAATATTTATTTGACCATTAAAAAGACGCTAACTATTTAGAAAAGTCACATTAATGTTTGTGTCGATGTTCTGAAATTTATAGTATAAAATAAATTGTAATAAAAAACAATATAAACTTAAACTTCAAAGAAGAGCAAACAACTGCGTCTGTTATTTTTGATGTACCCTGTATAGTAATCGTAAATGTGATATTCGAAATTGTAGTTTCAACACAAGCAGACGTTTTTTATAAAGAATTACTTTTTCTTCTAAATCTACAAATAAAAAAGTTTTTCCTCTTCCAAACTCTATTCGAGGACACATTGTATATATACATAATTTTTAATATTTATTCAAAAATTGAAATGTTCACTAAATAAACTGAAATAGTAGGTTTTAGAAAGAAATCACCAGAAAAGCACAGTAGTACATTTTCAAAAAATGTAATGGAGAACTGAAATTTTAGTTCAAAATAATTTTAATGAAAGATTTTTCTATATTATTATACTTATAAGCAATTATTTATTAAATTAAGTGCTTCTGTCTATACTTTGTGGAATCCATCCATAATAAATATTAAAGATAAATTATACTTATCTTGAATTTCCACAGTATCTCAAAGCTCTCTCTTAATCGGGTTTTGCTAAATCGCATTTTCAAAGAAGAAGATTGAGAGATTTCTGATACGCATATTTGATTTCATATCATCATAAACATTTCAACCAATCATTCTCAAGCAGTATTTACAGTATGATTTCTTACTATAAAATGAATATTCTTTTATTCCTAAAAAAATTGGTTAATTTTATATATACAGTCCAAAAGTAATCTAAAATTATTGAACTACCCACATTTAATAGCTCATTTAGTACTATATACTGAGGACTTTTTAAATATTTCTTGATTTCAAAATCCTCCAAAAAATCAAGTTCTTCTATGCACATATATGAAATACTTCCATTCTTGTTTCAATTGTATTGTTGAGTGTATATTTGTGTTAATGAAGTGTTTTGCGTGTTATGACTTATATAGTTGTTTTAATTTATAAGTTCGTAAGTGTTCGCTGTACCTTATTTGAAAATTTCTGAAGTTCTGGCCAAGATAGATGGCGAGAAAGAGCATACATTTTTAAAAATGTTTTATGATGATTTTAGTTTATTATTTGTAAAACGACATATAAAAAATTAAACTATTTGATGGAAGTATCAACAGGCATGTTATGGGGGTTGGAACGACCATATGGGGAGATATAATAAATGACCGAAATAATTTACCTGTTAAATTTATTAATATTTCTAAAACGGCACGTAGAAAATTATTATATTTGGTAGGGATCTTTTATTGAATGTGGATTGATAATGTTTAAAATCTCGCCACAATGAATATTAAAGCTAAATTTCGGAAATCAAAAAGAAACACATAGCAACCGCACATTTTAGCGAATTTGGAGTGCAATCTGGTATAGCAATTCTAGTAAACAAAAAATTAGAAACTTAGTAACTGGATATAATTGTATTAGTAAGAGGATAATAACAGTGGATATACAAACAAAAAGAGGAAAACTGGCAGTAATAGGAATCTACGCTCCTGAAGATGGAAAAAAGAAGACAACGTAAAATTTTACGAGATGCTGCAGGAGGTATGTAATAGAATAAATAAAAATAATTACGTGATAGTTGGAGGCCCAAATTAGATATAACAGGAGCTAGGAGGACAACCCCTTCGCTAGCGCAATCGCCAAGAAGGTTTTTATAAAGAATGACTTTTTCTTCTAAATCTACAAATAAAAAAGTTTTTCCTCTTCCAAACTCTACCCGTGGACACATTGTATGTGATCAGCGTAACAACCATATTGAAAATAGTGAAAATGCCATAAATATCACTCTTGGACGTTCCAAAAATTTAGAAGTAAGCAATAATAGTAGTTCTGATACCAGCTATTGATGAATCTATCAACAACACGAAAAAAGATAAAAAACATAGATCCTTATAAAAAATAATTAAAAAAAAAGTAAGAGACAAAAAAAAAACTAGGACAGGACAAAGTAACAAAAATAAAAAACCAATTAAATGATAGGATCATTTAGTGACAATGAAATAATTGATTTGAGAATTATTTGTGATGGTAACGAATTAGATGACATTGATTAACCAAAAATCGATTATTGACTATAATGTGAGCGTGAGAAAGATGAAATATGGCACCGGTGTATTATTACCTGTAGAGGTGTAGCTATAAACTAGATTTCTATATGTGATATATGTTCTTTAATTATATTATTGTTTTTCTTACCTTTCTAATAAATTAAAAATATTTATAATTGTTATCTAGTTTGATATTTAAATATATGATCTTAATTACCCTACACGTATTTGCGATTATCTGATAACGTTTAACACATTTGTTTTGAAAATAGTGTTAAATTTTTTTTTCAATACTTACAGTTGATTGACATAATGGCAATTGTTAATTAAATGTACAGTCTAATTACGCAAAAATAACCTTTTATAGTTTCTGAAAAAATCAATCGATATCCTTACGTGTTCGTTTTCATGATTACTCGCCATTCCCTTACTTAAATAAGGGATCGAAAAGAGGCGATCAGTATCATCAAAATACCGCATTTGAACCTCCGGCCTTTTTTAGAATTATCTAATTTTATTTATTGGCTTGTACAATCATGTCTTTTTCTTTGTAGCTGAAAGCTCAAGCTAAATATGGAACTTTAAAAGTTCAGTGCAACGAAACATTTTAAGAAATACTAAAATCTTACAAAGTAATAGAAAATAAAAATATAACTGATTTTCTATTATTCTGTGAGATTTTACTACACAGTCTCTTACATTACTGATATATTTCACATAATACATTTTAAATAAAATCACAATAAATGAGCAAAGGTCGCAGTTGGTTGAAAGACCTACTCCAGAGTAATTTAATAAAATATATATGTTATTGAAATGTAATAAACGTAAATCTAAAAAATATGTTTCTAAGAGAGCATCGATTTGCCGAAAAATTCTAATTATTTTATTTTTTAGTTCTTTCTTATTCGATGCATCATATCTTGTGAAAGTGTTGAAACTACCCGTATTACATTACTGAGTCTTTACAAAATACAGGAGTCTGAAGTACTCGATGTGAGTCTTAAAAAGCAACTCAGTGAGGTGGAGATTTTATTATCAAATTTGCCGTTAACTTTGACTCTTACTGGATTTTTTTTAATGAATAAAACATTGATACCCAGTTTGTTAAATGGCATAATAACAAATTTAATTATATTAATACAGTTTAAGGGTTCTAATTAAAATCCAAATGTACTAAAATATAAAATAAATCATTTATTCATAATTTTTTCGATTTTCTATTTTCCTAATTGTAACTATTTTAAGTTATTGGTAAATTTAAAAATAAACTATGTGCACAATACAATCGAAACCTGAATAAATTTAAAAACAATATCGGTTAACTTGAGAATTATTCTCACTTTTTCTAATTCGCAGATAATCGTTACTGATAATTTACAATTATGTAAATAATTTAATAAAATATGAGAAAAAATCACATGGTTTCAGAAAAAAAATAAATAATAAATTGTTTTTCTCATTTCATGAAACTACAATATTGCGCATTCTGTAAGATTTTTTCCCTCTGTATAAGTATTCCACGTTATGTACATTTTAATGGAGAATCAACAAAAAATCTGGGTTTACAAAGTTGACTTTGGGCATCTGTCATAAACGTCAAAGATCAATTTTTACCAGATTCGGTATAATTGCAAACATTTCTCTTAGAAAACATAAAATGGAAACCGATAGTGATTTTGAAAATACATAACCAGAAATAGTGAAAAAAAATCAGCTACTCTCATTTTAGAGTTATTACCAGAAATTTTCCGGAAAAAATAAGCTTATCAGAAATTTATTAATTAGCACTCGTAGAAAATGAATAGTTTACAACACATGGGGAAAATACTTTTCCTACCCGTCATACTAGTGAGAAAAGTCTCATTTTCGTCACTTGTACAAAATAGTATTCCAACCATTCTTATTTCTCATTTATGAATCACTTCAGGAAGTTTGACAAATATAATTTAAAAGTATAAGTTGTTAAAAAGGGAATTCAGGTTTGGAGGAATATGAACAAATATGAAAAACATATAGGTTTTTCTCTATCTTCTATTATATATTTTTTTAAATTGATCATTTCAATGATTCTTCCGATTAACTTTTAAATTTTCTAATTTGTTTCAACCAATTATACAAGAAATTTCATTTCAAATAAATTTTATTTTTAATTGATGCTAGATCAGAATTCCATTGCATTGAATTCCCGATAATCATACAAAATATTGTTTTGACATAATGAGTTTTCAGATTATTTTACGATAAAATCATATGTATATATATAATATTGTCAAAAAATATGAGTTTTACTCAAGAGTGAAGTACCTTTAAATTTGACAATATCGAAAAATGTTACTAAAAAAAGTTGATCAGAATTAAAAATTACGTTTAAATATGCAAGTACATCCATTTACATTAATAAAATCAATTTTTAAAACGTATGTCTACAATAATGCAAATTTAACTGTAGTGCACTTATTACGCGTTTTAATTGCAAAATTATTAGAAAACATCGAAAAACTAAAAGGTTATCATGTGTTTCGTAATCACAAGAGATAAATGTTCATTCAAAATAGAAATATTAGTAAAAAATAAAATAATCTGAAGTTTTAATTTAAATGGATGTACTTGCATATTTAAACGCAATTTTTAATTCTGATCAACTTTTTTTAGTAACATTTTTCGATATTGTCAAATTTAAAGGTACTTTACTCATGAGTAAAACTCATATTTTTTGACAAACCTCGTATACCACTGAAAAAATTTGATATTTGATGACTGTATTCTAGGTTTTAGATAATGCACAACTTTTTATGAAGAATAACTTTTTTTCCTAAAATTACTAATAAAAAAGTTTTCCATATGATTCCAACTTAGGGGGACCATGTCAAACTCATTTTCGTAAGTCACTCATGTACAGCAAATAAATTAAAAAGTAGGTACCCGACCATAAAAGTTTACAGCACCTTTTTTTTGATCACTTGCGTTCGCTCTTACTACTTAGGACACCCTTAATTTTTTTTTTACTTTTTTCCTCTCCCGAGGATTGAAATATGATAATCTGTCCGTGCCGCCGCCTCTGGGCGTCGCCATATTCCAGAAATCAAGCTCAGTTCCCTCTTCTGTCCCGTTTTTGCCAGCTCGTACCCTCAGTCGGGATTCGATCGGCACCGGGAGCAGTAAAGTGCGATGCGCACCGCGTGTCTTGTGCGTTTCGGCTTTCTTTTAGCCACCATCGGTGTGTGTGGGACCGGCGAAGCCCCGGGAATGTGCGGTGATAAACTGGCCGTTTACAAACTTGTCTTCGAGACATTCTGGTCCAGGGATTTGTTCCCGAAACATTATCCCGAATGGAAGCCCGCCGCACAATGGACAAAACTAATAGGTAGAGATTTGTCAACATTTAGGATTCACTCACATATTTTTTTTTATATATTATTATTGTTTTGGTTTTGTGAAAATGCTAATTTTGTTGTCGTTGTATCAACCATTTTTACCCAAATATACGGAAACATTTTTTAGGGATACTGTGATATTTACTATTTTTTCATACATAATATCTTTTGCTTCAAATATCATTTTAAAAAGCTTCGACCGTTTTATGTAAGTTCTTTAAACTCCTTAAGAAAATTACCTTTTGAAAATGCTGCAAATACTTCGTAAAATTCTTGAAGCTACGTAAAGTTTTTGAAATTGTTTCGCGAGCCCTCATAAATTCATTTTAAAATACTTTACAAAATACTAAAAGCCCTCTTAAAATTTTTCGCTATAATACTTTTTACAAATCTTTAGTATTCGTTTGGAAGTATTGCCATTCGTTTTAATTTTTTTTAAGAAATTTGTTAAATAATAAGTATTTTCAAATTATTTCAAGGACCTGTTTTACACAACTCATTTAATTAGAAAATATTTCGAAAATATTGCAAGCATTTTTTTAAATATTTTAAGTATTTGTAAAACATATCCGTCTTCCTAAAGTATTTAATATAAACCACACCTTGATCTGATATATTTTTTAATGAAAAATTTAAAATATTAATTTCAATTGATGTGAAAGAGATCTATGAAAAAATGCTCAAAAAAAACATTATTTTACAAAAGAGTTCAACCATTGAGAAGGTGTTTGTTTTGTGTACTTTGAGAGGCAGTATTTCTTAATTTTTTTATACTGTCCAATAGATTCGAAGCATTTTAAAGCGCTTTTATAAATTAATTCCAACATTTTGAAAAATAATGTAAATATTCTATACAAGACTCAATTACTTCCCAATAATTACTTTTGGAGTTATATGAGTACGTTTTCTAGTTTCTTACTGTTCTGAGATCATTAAACCACTCGGAGCACTCTAAACATCTTTTAAAAAAACTTCAAAATAAAATAATCATAACTCTTTCAAATCTTCAATTACTTTCCATCGCTTGGTATTTTATACGTACTTTCTACAAATCACTTTTGTAGCAAAGTCACTCACAATTCCTTTTCCAAATTTTTGACAAGCTTTGCTAGAAGTTTTAACAGATTGAACGCGAACATAATTAATAGGATTAATCAGAAGTACAATTTGGCTTTTCGTCTTTGAATCCTTTTTCCACTCTGCATTCTCTGGATCACCGACTACACATTACCATAACTCTTCGTGCTCCAGATACGTCTTTACGGTAAATTTTCAGTTGCTGCAGTGGTTTCAATCTCTTAACTTATCAATTGAGGGAAACCAGAGCTACACGCGAAATAATTGACGCTAATTGAATTTTACTAACAAGCCAAGAAACGACATGTTGTAGGAAACATATTAGAGTTTTAAAGGTTTTTTTAATCAATATATCCAAATATAAATACTTTATCAAGTATTCCAAACATAAGTGGTGAAATTAGTGCAGGTACTCTACAAGTTCTTTCAAAATTGATTTAGTAATTTACAAAATATTCTAAAGTTTTTTAAGCTACTTCAAGTATTTTGCAAAGCACCACAATTACTTTTCAATTTAGTTACTTCTAGTGCTTATTTAGTGGTTAATTAATGTTCTTTCAAAATTGCTTTAGGTAATTTACAAAATATTCTAAAGTTTTTTAAGCTACTTCAAGTATTTTGCAAAGCACCACAATTACTTTTCAATTTAGTTACTTCTAGTGCTTATTTAGTGGTTAATTAATGTTCTTTCAAAATTGCTTTAGGTAATTTACAAAATATTCTAAAGTTTTTTAAGCTACTTCAAGTATTTTGCAAAGCACCACAATTACTTTTCAATTTAGTTACTTCTAGTGCTTATTTAGTGGTTAATTAATGTTCTTTCAAAATTGCTTTAGGTAATTTACAAAATATTCTAAAGTTTTTTAAGCTACTTCAAGTATTTTGCAAAGCACCACAATTACTTTTCAATTTAGTTACTTCTAGTGCTTATTTAGTGGTTAATTAATGTTCTTTCAAAATTGCTTTAGGTAATTTACAAAATATTCTAAAGTTTTTTAAGCTACTTCAAGTATTTTGCAAAGCACCACAATTACTTTTCAATTTAGTTACTTCTAGTGCTTATTTAGTGGTTAATTAGTGTTCTTTCAAAATTGCTTTAGGTAATTTACAAAATATTCTAAAGTTTTTTAAGCTACCTCAAGTATTTTGCAAAGCACCACAATTACTTTTCAATTTAGTTACTTCTAGTGCTTATTTAGTGGTTAATTAGTGTGAAAAAATATTTTCAGTTCAATCATTTCAATTTGGGCGCCGGTTTTTGACCCCGAAACAAATTTGATCGTCGACTACAAATAGAAATTGGTTCAGTTATTTATAGAAATAGAATATTTCCAGGTAACAAAAAACATTATTTTTCTAAAACGAAAACATCCCATGTTAATAACGTTCTCTAAACATATACAGAACGCCGTTATTAATTAAAATATAGCATTGTGGTTAGATGTTACCCTTTTTTTATTCATTTTTCCCTATCTTCAAATTGTAATTTCTTGTTGCTAGTTAGTCCTAATGATAATTCGGTTAGATAAATGAAATTATTTTCATGCGGAATCCTCATCAGGACGAAACGGGGGTCGAGTAAAACTAATAAACAACGAAATTACGGTCCAGATTGCATCATTAAAGTCCCTGGGGTGCGAAATTGGGTCTCTAATGAAAACGCCTATGCACCGTATTAATGCATTTGCAGGTTAATTCGAGTTTAATGGAAAAAACACGATTTTAAAGAAAAAACAATTTTAACCAGTGCCGTGTTCTCAAGGTCAAGCATTCACGAAAAAATATTAAAATAAATAAAAGAAAAACAAGCCACTAGGCTAAGAATTTTTTTAAAAAACTGTTAAAATAAATGAAATTTTTACAAAAACTATTTTAGAAATCTCGTTTTTCGCTAGTATTTCGACACGAGTATAATTAAAACCCGAAAGACTTATGGTTTCAAGAACTCTAAGGTTTTTAATTTCGACCCCAAATCTTTTGGAATTCTTTAATATTATAACACGAAAGTAATTAAATTTGGCGGAAACCTTAATCTTGGACTTTACTGTGCCAAGAATGAATAGAATATTCAAATGAGGACCTGGCAATGTTGGCAGCCGTCTACTCGTGAAAAATTAATCCTCCGTTGAGAGCATAAAAGGGTCCGAGCGACCCTATCGGAGTACAAGTGCAATGCGGTTCATCAGGCACAACAATAAACAAGGATTACCGCTCTCATTACGGCCCAAGAACCGTAAGTGCTCAGGGAGCACAGTGTAATTCGTTGCTGTGACAACGCACCTGCTCTCATGTGGAAATATCACTCGGACACATACGAGGGCGGCAGATTTAAGGAAAACTTTAGGGGCGAAATATTTTTCAATAATATTCACATTAAGTCAGTGGTTTCCAACCTGTGGGGCGCGCCCCCTAAGGGGGCGCGAGTCTGTTGAAAGGGGGGCATGCAGCTGTTTCTAAAATATCATTTCATATGAACTTAATGATTAAGTTATTGAAGTTTTAAAACATTTAATTTAGCACTGAACACAATAAATATCAATATTGGGACAGCTTTCGTTTCTTAATTTTAACTATCGTTTGAAAAACCTTAGGAAGTTGGGTCACTAGACGAAAGTAATGACAACATTTTTTTGAATTAATTTCATGTTTTAAAGTTTTCGAAACGATTAGGAAGATTCTTTTTAAGAAAATAGAAAAAATATTGTATGTCGTCTTATGACAAATAAGCTGAAATCACACACGTTTGGAACGTTTGGACGCACAAAGTAACTATAACCAAAAAACCAAATTTCATTATATTGTTCATTAAACTTTGGCGATATTTTTCACACAAGAGCTTTATACAAGTATATTCTGTAACAATATTATAATCAAAAACATTCGATACGAATGGAACATTCCGAACATGAGGAAACACGAGTATCGAATTTTGTTATTCTAACCAAGTAAGAAACTATATTTTCTCCACGACCAGAAATTTACTCGATTTTCACTCATTATTTTATTTGTATTAAAATTTGTTATTACGACTCCGCCATTTACATCTGACATTGACAGTTTTGAAATCTTTAGCTATCAATATTGTTTAGAACAATTACGGAATATTCATTCCATCACTTGTTATGGAATGAAAATACATGCAAGTGTTTCGGAATAAATATTCTATCTCAAGAGTGAGAATGTTTACGTTCTATTATTAAAAATGATTTTGGAATTAGCACATTCCACTAATGATCGTGGAGAAATAACATTTAGACCTTAAGTATCGTTTTTAAACTTAATTATCGTTTTTTATTTATAATTTTTGAGGGCTTAATTGCATTTTTTACTTTAGTTAACTTTTAAAAATATGAGCGTTTAGATATTATAAATAATTAATTTCGAGTTAATTATTTTTAACTAAGATTTCTATACATTAATTATTAATTATTATAGGTAATTTTTTCGAGATCTGTATTATGTTTTCTGGATATTAATTATTTTTTATATTTTAACATTACAATAGCTTTTATTATTTAGAGATCTTAATTTCACTTTCTTAGCTTTAATTATCATTTAAAGATCTTTATTTACGAGTTTCTAGCATTTATTAATTATTGATTGGATATTATAATCGAAATTTCTAAATGTTCCTAGAATTAAACTATTATTAAAAGGTATCATCTATGGTTAAAACAATATTTAATTACACATCCTAGAGGTCAATTATCCACTGGTATTCCTTTTTTGAAACTTAACTACTTTTTCCAAACGATACGTTCATATACGTAGACAATAATTACTACAGTTTTTATACCTAAATCCCCAGGACTCTAGGTTCCTTTTAATTATCTCTTGCTTTTCTTAGGGAGAAGCCACAATTTAAATTATACTCTATTCCGGTTGGGACAAAAATCTTCAATAGGAGTAAAAACGTTCGCAGAAAATGGAAACTCTGAGATCTTGGATGAAACAGAACAAGGAGAGAACGGGGTATTTGATAGCTTTGTTGCCCCTCTTGTCCCTACCGGAGTAGGGAGGACGGAAACTAGATTTTTCGTAGATGGAAACCATTCAAAAGTATGCCAATATTTTTATTACAAATCGTCCTAATTTTGATACGTACATTTTTATTTTTTTAGGTGTCGCTCTTGTCGCGTATGGTCCCTTCTCCTGATTGGTTCGTCGGAATCGATAGTTTTGAATTATGCGTTGGCGGTAATTGGCTGGATAGTGTCATAATCGAGGCAAGTATTATAAAATTAAATATTTTCGTAATAAAATAAGCGGAATAGTTTAATGTGATGTTTTATTTGTACAAAAAGTATGAAATACAAGGACCACTCGGATAAATTCAGGAATAGCTATGAAAACAATTTGCTTATTTATTTATTTATTCCAAAATTATACGAGATAAAAAAATAAAATATATATCACAATAATAATAACAGTATTAAATTACAGTAAGTGTAATGGGGCACGAGCTTACGCTGTACAGGGTGTTTCAAAATAGTATGTCATAAATTTAAGGGGTGATTCTATGAGTGATTTTGAGAAACATAGTTTATATGAACCTAGGTCCGTTTTTGTTTTCTGTCTGAAATACAGAAATACAGGGTGTTAAAGTCCGGACCTGTACGAAATATTTTTATCCAAACTTTGGTGTGCGTAAGTTAGGTGTAGAAACACATCTTTCAATTGAAACACGATTTCTTAAACAGTGCCGCCTCCAAAACCATGACCAAGACTATTTTTTGTGAAAAATATGTTACACCGCTACTTTTAAAAATATTCTTTTTTAATTTTATTGCATGAAAACGCTTCATGTTACGAAAAAAATTCAACAACCACTTTTTTTACAAAAATAACAAGAATTAAGAAAACGATTTTTATTTTTTGTAAAAGCAATGGCGTAATATATATATATTTTTTTAAATAATCGGGTAATGGCCTTTTGGGCGCCACTGTTTAAATCTAAAAATTCGTTTTTCTCTTAAAATGTGTTTCTACACTTAATTTACACCCACCAAGTTTGAAAAAAATATTTCATGCAGGTCCGGACTTAAAAAAACCAAAAAAATATAGCAAACTTTAACACCCTGTATTTCAGACAGAAAGCGAAAACGGACCTAGGCTCATATAAACTTTTTTCTCAAAATTACTCCATGTTCTCCATGCCAAATACATTATTTAACCAAATTTAATTAAAATTAAAAAAATAACATTAAAAAACAACAAGAAAGATATTTAAAAGTGATATAACGAATCACTTGGTTTATTATTTATTATTCACTCAAAGAAACCTGCAAATATCAATGTCTTTAATTGTAACATAAAAATTGTTTTCTGCAGATATCAATTACCAAAAAATCAACATTTCTTCCCATTTTCAATTAAGACTTCCAAGTTCTCATCTAATTTGATAAAAATTATATTGATATCATGGTTTACTGGGGGATAGATACAACCAATTACATAATTCATTCTTTCTCGATGAATAAACAGCAATGAATATTTTTCTTCAACTTTTGAAACTATTTTATACGGATAACCAATTTTTATTAGAATTCCAACACCACCATCTTCTTTGAAGTTAGCGAAATTAAAGATTTTATCTTCACTGGGATACAACCAGCTTTCGTTTATAACGACATCTTTAGGTTTTACCAACTCTAACTACATTTCACTATTTTCTACTTTATTTCGAATGGATCAGGAATTAAGGTACAGTAAGGATAAGTTTGAATTGTTGGATAAAAAATATTTTATTGTTTGATAGATTTTCATCATAATTCAGACTTGACGTGAATTAACAATATCTTCATTCATATTGAATAGGTTTTTATTAAAAGTTGCTCTTCAATGAATATTTTTTAAGTGTCTTTTCGTTTATTTGTTAGTTGACTTGATATACCACTATCCACCTTTTTTCACCCTTTGCTTTTCTCCATCACATAGTTCTTGATATGAATATTTGTGATTTCTTTTATAATAATTGGGCCTTTTTTAGTAATTTTCTTGTAGCTACTTTGAATGTCACTATTTTGAATTACACAATGCAGACGGTTATTCAGGATTTCCAATGTCACTGTCTTTGGGTTTACCGAATCATCAACTTGTGTTTCACAAATTTCAGTGACCTTCATCGTTTCTTCTATTTTCAGTAGATGAACATGTTCTTCTATAACTTTCTTTTCGTCAAATTTGTTAGATATAAAATCAACAGAGGTCGTCAGATCCTGAATTGTATTAACTAGTTCCACATTAGATACTTTTTGGGACTCAAATTCACGTGAGAATGATTGATTAGTGTTTAATAATTAAGATGTCATTACCTCACAATTTGCACAGTCTAAGCATTTGCTTAAATCTTTGGATTGCACAATAATCCTTTTTGAGCAGCTCTCATGATAATCTTTTTTTTTTCGCAGATACTGCATGCTATGAATTTTACTACCACTTATTAAAATAATTGCAAACTTTATTTCAGTTCATGTTTAACCTCTACGATTCTTCTTCTTCTCCGCTAATTCATATAGGCAATGTTGCCAGTTTCCCGAATTTATCCGACTCTCCCTCATACTACTTTGATGAGTTTGTTAAGGAAAAAGTCAGCAAAATTTACATCTAGGAATTCCGCGGGGATCCAAAGAGGATGGCAAAATGGCTCGCGGATGCAATAAACATCCAGATTACGTCATTAAAGTATGCGGGGTGCGAAATTAGTTCCCTAATGAACTTACAGGTTAATCTGCTTTCGTCGAAAAGTTTCAAATGTGTTTCGGGGAGTGAAATTAAGGTTAATATATGTATACAAATTTTGATTCAATTTTCATTCATCTTTTTAAGTATATATTCCAATAAGAAAAGGGTTAATTTATCTTAGAAGAAATCCCTAACGTTTCAAACTTTTTAAATTTTCAGTGAAAATAGAAATGTTTTCTTGAAAAGTAGAATTAAATATGAAATTTCGCACCTATTATTTCCTTTGTAGCCAATCAAACGTAATTAATTTAAAGCGTGATTTTAACAAGAATAGAAATTCTACAAATTTTGTAATAAACCTCAATTTTCGATTCTCGATCTTAATAATCGTTTTTAACACTTTTATTGTCGTATACGAACTTTTTTATTATTTTATTGCAATTCTGTTTGCCAAATTACTAAAGCCAAAGTGATTAATAAGTAGTTTGTGTCACTAGACGAAAGTAATAACGATAAATTTTCAGTTGCAAAGTCGAGACGATTACTAAGTTTCTTATTGAGAAAATAGAAAAAAAGATTACATGCACTCTTGTAGGAATTGAGCCAAAATCATTCACATTTAGAACATTTTTTTCTTGAAGGCACCAAATATTCGTCAGAGAAAAACCAAATTTCATTATGTTATTCTTTTAAACCGTAACGATTTTTTTCATACAAAATAGAAGAATTTTAGAATGATCCTTCTGTATTAAAAAGAATATTAAACATCAATGAATTACAGTTTTCACAATAACTAGTTATTGAAGCGGCAACGCTGTAGGTGCCGTAAATAACAATTAGATTCTCGATTTTTGCCATTTTTTCACTGACATGTTTTCTTTTACAAATTAATATTTTTTCATATTCTTCTTCTTCTAGTCTTTTTCGCAAAATAAAATTGAATGCTAACCTTACATCTGGTACAAATACATATAAGCAAATGTCTAGTGGCGCTATTCTTGAGGTCCATCCCAATTTTACGTATGCGCAATGATTTGCGAACACTTTGAAAAAAAAACAGTGTTCTTGACAGCCCTTCGCAAACACATGCCAGTGTTATTATTTTAACGTGCAAATACACTTTACAACATCGCGATTTGAACCTAGATAACTTCACTTTAATGATATTTTTAGGGTAGGTCTTATTGTTTCATAAAATAATAAATGTCAAACTGTTCGATTTTTCATCCTTCGAAAATTGATAATAATATTAGATCGGCTAACGCATCTATGCAACAAAAGCATTTGTTGCTAGAATTTATGACATACTCAAAAATTAATTAATCTGCTTTTAATAAATTACCCCTAAATCAGTAAAGTAAAAAATTTTTCATTGTCAAACTCAATTTCTGGATAGATTCATAATGTATTAATGATATTTAAGGTATAACAACCATTCCAAACAAGGAATGGAAAAAATATTTTTTTTTGTTTCAAACATAAGCTTGAGCAAATTAATATATCCATATATACAGTATGTCCCCCTAAGTTGGAATCATATGGAAAACTTTTTTATTATTAATTTTAGGAAAAATGTTATTCTTTATAAAAGGTTCTGCATTATCTAAAACCTAGAATACAGTCATCAAATATCAAATTTTTTCAGTGGTATACGAGGTTTGTCAAAAAATATGAGTTTTACCTTTAAATTTGACAATATCGAAAAATGTTACTAAAAAAAGTTGATCAGAATTAAAAATTACGTTTAAATATGCAAGTACATCCATTTAAATTAAAACTTCAGATTATTTTATTTTTTACTAATATTTCTATTTGGAATAAACATTTATCTCTTGTGATTACGAAACACATGATAACCTTTTAGTGTTTCGATGTTTTCTAATAATTTTGCAATTAAAACGCGTAATAAGTGCATATTCATTTATTTTGCAAATAATAAAATTTGCATATTTAAACGTAATTTTTCATTCTGATCAACTTTTTTTTAGTAACACTTTTCGATATTGTCAAATTTAAAGGTACTTTGCTCTTGAGTAAAACTCATATTCTTTGACAAACCTCGTATATCACTGAAGAAATTTGATATTTGATGACTGTATTCTAGATTTTAGATAATGCAGGACTTTTTATGAAGAATAACTATTTTTCCTAAAATTAATAATAAATATGATTCCAACTTAGGGGGACAAACTGTATATATATATATCTAAAACTAAAATTGATTTTTTAAATAATTTCAAATTTTTCGTCACCATGTAGATCATAAAGTATTTCAAAATATACTTCAAATAGACTTTTGATAGTATACATACTTTATCAACATACTGTATAATTAAATAAAATCAAGTTCTTTATATTTCTTTGCAAGAAGTTTACTTATTTGTAACTGTATTTTAAATGCAAATATACATAAAATACTAATTTCTCTTAGGATACTAAGAAAATCTTCCCAACAAAGTTTAGAGCCATTAGTTTAATTACAGTCTTCTAAAGTTTTGAAAATTACTGGTCCTTAATGATCACTTATTCAATTCTAATTTTAGGTGGACCCTTTAGATGCAGGGACGGACAATGGGTTTACTTTTACAGCGCCGGACTGGCCCACGGAACCACGTGGAGAAATTTACAGAATAACAGCTAATTATCCAGAGCATCCTGCAGGATCTTTCTTTTATCCCCACTTGAAGAATTTGCCTGCCATTGGATCTTTTAAATTCATAAAAGTAAGTATAAATTGAACATATCATGTTTTATAATAACAGAAAAATCTGCCAAAATAAATATAATTCGATGGTCACGATTATAAAATAACATTTGTTTTAAGCTTTCAGAATACGAGCTGAATCAAATATTCCACTTTAAGGAAAAAATAAATGCTAACACTGACCATGAATCGCAAAACACACAGAATCAAGGAGAAGAAGAAGAAAAACATCAGAAGACTAAAAAGCATACATTTGATAAAATTACATTTTCGACTCCTTTTTCGGCCACGCCACTGGAAGAAAACGGATTTTATCAAGTCGACAATAAAAAGTGGGTATTTTTTATATGACTAGACCATGGACTATATTTTAATTATAAGTAAAGCTGCCCACAAGGAGGATACAATGGATATCCGATTTACTCGGCAATATTGCAGATGTTTAGCCGCGCCAATCCGGATTTTTAACACTATAAATTATTATAACTAATATTTTATAGTACCAGCACCTCCACTGGTGTAGCATCCAAAAGGGCAGCTTTAATTATGAGAAAATATATTTTTATTACTCAATACTACTTGTATGATACTGAACCAAATAGTGGTTTTCCAAATGTCTTTGGTAAAGTGAACCGGGTGTGTATTAATTTAAGGCACTTAGAAATAGGAAATAAAATCCAAGACATCTGCCGCAATGTTTTATATTATTTAATTAAAATGTTTAAAGGTTCCAAATTCTTACAAATTCACTTGTCAATACTGGTACAATTGATAAATGTCACACACTGTTGCACAAACAGAGTTCTTAAGTAGATTTTTACTATTTTTCACTTAATATACCTACTTGTAATTTGTCATTTGCAATGTATTGGTATATCATTTTCATATATTCTATCGAAAACTTACTATTACATATCATTTTGTTGTTCTGACTTTTATTGTAGAACAGAAATTCGTATCCAAAGAGTTTTAGTTTTGTTTGATAAACAACGAGTCTTAAAAAAAATATTAACATTTTTTTAGTTATCAACACGACACTTCAATATCGACGGCATTGCCTACTGGAAACAAAACTGCTATAATTCGCAGCATTGCCAACTCGTACATCAAATCGAGAAAAACGCGCAGAAACCACAAAAATAAGAAATTTTCACGAAGTAAGTATGTTTCAAGCATCTTTCTCATAAATTTTAACAATATATAGTTCTAGTTAGTATTTATTTGTAACGTTTCTCTTTGTCAATTAGATCAAAGACCGCATGCCAGATCTAGGGTTGGCTAGCTCAGGGTCGGACTTCAAGTAGATACGATATACATATTTTCTTTTTTTTCTCCTAATATATTGTACGCCATGATTTATCCATAGGGGCCAACAATTTTTGGTTTCTTTTATCAGCAAAAACTATGACAGGATCTAAATTAAGATATTTATTCATTACAGAAAATACTACAAGTACCAATTACACATTACTCTGAAGAGTATGTGAAAAATCCCAATGCACAAACAAAAATAATAAATTTGCAAAATAAAGGCAAATAACTAATTAATATAATTCAACAATAAGTTTTAATCTTCATACATATCTTCTGGCTCAACAGAATCTCCAGGGTGTCACAAAGCGGTTGTACAACAAGTAAAAAGTAAAATAAACGAATAACTTCTAAATTCTGATCAGATATAATTTGTCATGTTTTACAATGAAATTGAATTGGGAAACAAACAATTTGTATTTAACACTAGCTTGGAATTCCCCAAATTAGGAAACTGATCAATATGGACTCACACAGTGCAATTATCACAAACAAAATTTAGCTAACAGCCAATCAAAAATAACAAATAATCTGGAAGCTATTGTTTAGATACAGCCCAAGCATTTAGTACCTGCTACGTGGTAGCGACTAAATATGTCACTACATAGTGGTTTGCCTTAGTTGCCGCTAAGTCATAGGAACGGATTAAATCCGTTTCTGGTACCAAAGTGGGGAACAAATGTCACGTAGCCAAGTCGTATTTGCTACGTTCCGGCTACAGTTCCTACAACTTCATGGAACCTCACGGCTACGTTGTAGGAACATTCCAGGATAGTTCCCGTGTGGTAGCGTTCACCTCCGATATTTTCCATGTTTGTTGTCATTGTTTCTCATATTTCTGAAAATTACTTATGTCAACTTAACTTGGTATAACCTGAATTGATAATATTTAAATAATTCATGTGTTGTTCATATCGGATACAAAATTTACAAACAAATGAAAATTTATCGTAAATTTTTGAAAATTAGGTTGAAAAAATAAAAGCGCCCTCAATATATACACATATTTAAAATATAATAACAAATTATCTTTTTTTTTTTTAAAAATCTTTTTTATATTAGTATAAATGTATAATTGAAGAAAGTATATTTAGATTCTTTTGTTAGTTTATCTGAAATAGTATTTATATTATCACTTTTTGAACTTAAAAATAATTGGTGTGATTCCATATTTTAATTTTTTAAATGGCGAAAATGGTACCTATGTATCTTAAAGTACCTGTTGCTACTTCTAGGTTACTTTAGCCATCTACAAGGTAGCAACTTCCAACCGTTATGTCTTTTAAAGTATTCGCTACGATAAAATAACAATCGGAACCATCCTAATGGAACTGTTTGGTAGCAGTTTCTATTTTGCTACTACAAAGATCCTGATAAAGTGCAGTACGACTTTTTCTCGCCACCAAGATCCCATTTGCCACTTTATTACAATAAAGTAAATGTGAACCAAACGCTAGTTAAAAATTTACCATATTCATACGTTTTGAAGAATAAAATACAATTTCTCAAAATATCTTTAAATTATTCTTAAAAATATGAATACTCTAGGTATCGACATGTAGGTGTAGGTTAAATTAGAATTATTAGATGGCTTATTGTTGTATGTAATTAACAAATAAATTAAGTTTCGCTTGGTTGTTTGCTGTTTTTTTTTCAGTTTTCTATATAAAGTAGATGAAAATCTATCAGACGAATTAATTTGGAAGCCATTTTGTTAAACTTGATGTTACTAAATAGTATAATGATACCGTAGGGTAGAGATTTTAAGTATAATTTAATATATGGTGGCATGTGAGTCTTCTACTGGGGGGTATCCGGGTTTTTAATGCAAAAATATACAGGGTGGCCCATTTAAATTAAAAAGAATATTTCCTGTTAAACCGGAAGTATATTATTAACAAAAAAATGTACATCAGCTCATTGTGCTTACTTGCAAAATTTCATAAATATCGTCCGTTCCGATTTAAAGATATTTACTAGGTTGCATACTTTATCCCAACCCTATATACTGTATATATCTAACTATGAAACATTATAAATGAATTCTAATTAGAACTATAATTCAGCAAACTATCACCCCTTTTTCGCAGGACTTTCGCGGCACTGTCGAGTGTCAAAATGGTCGCCGTGGAGCGAGTGCAGCGCCATTTGTGGTATTGGAGAAACTAAACGCCACAGGGAGGTCCTTTGGCACCCACGAGGAGGAAGAAATGGAGAAGCGACGAGATGTCCCCCGTTGGTCGAGACGCGGTGGTGTGTTTCACAAAAACCCTGTGGGAAGGACACCTTAAGTTGGTAGCGCGAAAAACGGCGAGAAAATTTAAAGAATGCTGTATAAATTAGAGAGGTGGAAAGAGTTTGGGACAATCTGTGTAGTGTATTCAGTAGACAGGGTGTCCCATTCCGCCGATGTCGTCAATTTTTAATTTTAAGAACTGACAATCAACATTTAAATAAATGATAAATTATCAAAAAATTATTGGTTCTACTTAGGTTGGCGATATGTGGAAAACTTATGCTTTATAAAAAATTCTGCTTTCTTGAAATCCAATATCGCTCTATTCAAATTTGATATAGCATATATAGGGTTATTAAAAATTTTAAAAAAATGCTATAGCCATTATTATATTCAATTAAATTAATTGTTTCAACTCTTACTTTGTGAAAACTATCCATAATAAATATAAAAAGATAAATTATACTTAGCTGAATTACCACAGTATTATAATAATGATTGGTTAAAATGTTTATGATATGAAGTTATTTACGCTTATAAAAAATCTGTCAATTTTCTATCAACTCTAAAAAATGCTGTATATCAAAATAGCGAAACCTAAGTCGATTGAATATAACTTAAATAGCTTTGTAATACTGTGGAAATTCAGATAAGTAATTTAACTTTTCATATTTATTATTATATTCTTCCAAACGGTTATTTAACAAAAAAGTATTGCTTAGAACTTATTAAATAACTAGGATCAATTCTCACTTTTTAAATTTGTGAGAGATGTTTGTGAATCTTGAATAGGGCATCATTTTTAATTAGCAGAACTTTCTATAAAAAATAACTTTTTTAAATAAATTATTAACAGTAGTAGTAGTAGAAGTGTCGCGTTTTACAAAAAATAATAGTCATATTTTTTCCATATGTTGCCATCTGGAGTAGACAAACTGTATAAAATCATTATACTTTTGAATATTAATCCTAGAATGTGGCAAATTTGTTTTTTACTAATTCTGGGTGTTTTTGATATCCATAGATAATCGTTGTTTATTTTTAGATTAGTCGTAAGCAATAAATTGTTGCCATTTTTTTAATGAAAATAAATCCATAAGTGTTTCTTTATTTTATTCATATTGTTATGCTTTAGAAAGTAGGTTTTTTTAGAATAAGTAAAGGAAAGCGACTCAAAGTCTCACCACAATAACATATTTTTATTTTTTATTTAATATAAAGGCGGCTATTAGTTCAGGTTAACACATAAGACGTTATTTAAGGATAAAAATTGTAAAAGTTAAAAAAAATTAGACAATTAAAACTTCATTTATACAATAAAAAATAAAAATAAATCAAAAGTTATGCTTAAAGATTTGATAGGTTACCTAGACATCCCAAAAGGAAAAGGAATATAAGACAAAAGATTCAGAATTGACTAGAAATATGATATGTAAATAAATAATAAAAATAAAAGTAAAAAATTGAATCTAGGGAAGACAGCAAAAACTAGCTGCCAAAAAAAGAGCAAAAAAATATATTTATGAAATATTTTCTCAAGATTATAATAATTTATTTATTAAGGGATATGTAAAAGGGAAGGTAATTGAAGGAAAATTAAACAGTTAATATTAGGGTAAGTATGATCTTCATGAATAGCTAAGTAGATTTAATTTAATACCCTTTTGCCAATTGTTAATAATACTTTTCCTAATTTATATTTATATTGGTTAGAATATATGATTTGCCCAAGATGAATTTGAAGTAAAATTGTTAGTATGGTTCAGTTTCTCAATATCTCTAAAATCGTCATGAATTCTAATTTCTAGACGTCTACATTGGCCAATGTAAGCTCTTTTTCAAAAACCACTTGATAATTTATAGACTCCAAATTTCCTTAAAGAGAATACTTTAGGTTTAACTTTAACTAAAAGGTGACTAATTGTATTGCTAGTTTTAAAAGGAATGTTGATATTATGTTTACAGAAATTTTTCGAAAGTTAGTAGGAAACAAGACCTAAACAATGTAAACTGCCATGAAAATTGACTTTTGTGTAATGTTTTTAATAGATTCTCTAGGAAAATACTTATTAAGGGCTAGTTGTTTAATAACAAGAATTTTTGAATGGAGTTTAAACTTCTATAATGCTTTCATTTCAAAACCAGCCAGCGGAAATTACTTTTGATTTTTTGTAAATTTAAGAAAAACGAAAATCCTGTCAAATTTTATATCAAAGGGGACATTTTTCTAACATTATGTGATTTATTACATGATTTTGTCATACACATTATTTATAAATTCACATATAGAATTCTACTATTCGACTCGTTTTGATTTGGACTGTACATAAATCGCACTCTGTAGACCACTGTAGACCACTGGAATCGAGTTTATTCTATTTAAATTATAGTTTCAATTCTACATAGACAGAGCTATCGAATTCTATTTTACTATTGATTTTTTTGTAGTTCTATGGACACAAAACAAGTGTTTTATAGTTTCTTAGAGACCTATCAATCCCATCATCATCATAAATAAGACTACTAGGTTAAAGTATTATTAATTTTTCTTTAATTAATTATGTTGCCAATAAATGGTTTTAACATATTAATTGCGGCAGAAGAAGAAACATGGGGTGAAATTAGAAGAGAAAATATTGAAAGATAGTTGTGTGAACACAAATAGTTAAAATCATATAATTTTTTTGTGATGAAATCTTGTGACAACTCATTTTATAAATTACATAATGTAAAGGCACTTTTAAATTGGGCAAGTTCTAAGTATAATACATCATTGAAAAGGTAAGTATATGGATAATTCAGCAATATGATTTTTCTTTGCTTTACTTTTGATTTTAGGGCCCTCTTAGAGGAACAACATCTTCTAGGTATTCCAAAGTGTGGCACTTCAGTTGAAAGATAATTTTACAAATAATTCACTACGTAGCATAAATTTGTTATTTTAGTTGATTACGATTAAATAAAATTGTTTTAATCTTAACTTTAATGCCGGCATTCTTGTGCTAAGCTTATCTACTTCAATTATCTTTTCTTGTGATATATGCAATGCTTGTACCACGATTTAAAAAGTGTTTAGATATTAATGAGGACTATTTTGAAAGGTAAAAAAATCATAACTTCAGTTACAGTAAAAGTTATATTTATAAATAAAATTTCTCCTGTAAGAGGGATTCTCCTTTAATTTCGGTATATGGCACCCCTTTAGTTTTCTGATGTTTGACGCATGAGTATTTATAAAATTGGTTATAAGCAAAAGTAACAGAAGTTAAATATAGAGAAACAAGAAACTACCTAAAAAGTGTTAAAAAAGTATAAATCAACATGTTATAAGGAAAAATAATAATTTACAAACAACTAATAATCTGCTTCTAGAATGTCTGTCTCACTATCACTTTCCGCTAAATTTATTTATAAACAAATATATTTTCGGAAATGAATTAAAATACTTATCTTCGACAGTCTTTACATGTTTTATTGCATTTTTCCAGTTCTCAGTGATTCTGTTAAAACAATCTCGAATTAATGTTACCACACTATCACTTAATTTGGTGATACATTGTTTTCGCGAAATTTTTATTTAGTTGAGCCCATAATAATTCTATTGGATGTCTCCACACAGTCTTCTTATGGCACCAAGAGTTTGCTATTTCCTATCCTATATAGGATTTTTAATACAAATCCCGTTGCACATCATATTTATATCAATTATGAGATCACGACCCTGCAGTGTTGTCGGCTTGTCTAAATTGTCGAGGAATGTAGGAAGTTTCAAAAATGTAAGGTTAGGTTATGTTGTTTAGCTTTATTATTATGAAAAATTAATTTATTGAAGCGTATATGAACAATATATGATCCTCACACTCAAGACACTTCATCCTGCCAGTTTTTAAGTACATTTGAAAAATGTTTTTCTCAGTTGATTCATTAGCAATCTACAACTGTGATATTCTTCTTCTTCTTGATGTATTATCTACTTTTAATATTCAATAATCTGTTATAAAAATCGTTATATTATGTTGTTTATTTGTACTATATTT
The DNA here is from genome assembly GCA_951812935.1 of Hermaeophaga mercurialis. NCBI lineage: Eukaryota > Metazoa > Arthropoda > Insecta > Coleoptera > Chrysomelidae > Hermaeophaga > Hermaeophaga mercurialis. The sequence continues at coordinate 47,519,439 of OX638360.1, forward strand.
TTATTAAATAAATAAAATAGAGACATATAAAAAAGATAGCAAACTATTTATTGTTATTAAAATAAGACAATGTTTTGTTTAAAAAAATATATATTTTTCTTATAAGAAACAATTCAACTACAATATTCGAATTCCTACAAAAGGTAAATCCTTTCTCCTAATTCAAATCTGAATCACTTGAATCACTGTCATCGCTGTTAGGATTAATAATAATGGGATTAATTTCTAGTCTATCAAAAACTCTCTCTCTTTCATACCATTTTTGTATTTCTTTTTCTGTATGTTTAATAAAATTTTAATTAATGTTTTTTTGTATGAACGCTTTTTTGGTGGCGATTTTAATAAATCATTCTTCTTGACTGTTTGCGAAATAGTACTAACAGTAGAAATATTTAAGTTTAGGGCTGCTGCAACACGCTAAAATAGACAAGAAAACAATTTCATATTTCTAGACATTTGTATAATCTTTAACTTACCTCTCTGACGGCAGTTAAGGGTAATAGTGGCCCATTATTATCACGCTCCCGTTCAAAGTACTGTATTAATGAATATACAAGCTCTTTACAACGACTATTTAGTTTTTTTGGCATTTTGTAGAAATAAACGCCAATAATCAGCTTATTCACACTATGTTTGTTTTGAAAAAAACACTTTTTTTTATAAGTTAACTATCTAGCAAAGCAAAAAAATAAAGACAATATTATAAAATTAGCGAAAACGTGGTGAAAACACACAACTGGTTAACGGCCGGACGTCAGAAATCGTTGAAATATTTCAATCTAAATACTCGACAACGTCGCATCAAGGCATGCCAATCGCTACAATGTCATTTCTTCATCATAAATACGAGTCTCATGGGCATAGAAAATTTCAAAATTATTTAATGTAAATTATGGTTTTTTGAGTACTAAACATATAATAATGATTTATAAACTTTATATTATAAAGAATAAGACGTATATAAGCCAATATAATTGAAATAATTCTAAAATTATCAAAATAATTACGATTACTTTTTCGGTTTTATAGTACTGTGACTACGTTCATGAGTCCTCGTGAATTTTCGTGATGTTTCGTATGATTTATCTTAGTTAGGGAAATTTTAATTAGTTGGCAGTACTATGACGAAAGAGGTACGTCACTCCTGACGTGCAACGGTATTTGTACTAAAAATCCTATATATGTTTTTTACAATAGACCATTATCCCGTAGTTAATATACGACGTACCATATAAGAGGTCAATATTGAAAGAAGATAATGACAGTCGTCAAATGTCGATAATAACGGAAATTATTTTACTAGCGCTGTTGACAGTTAGATGACATTAGGTTGTCCATTTTTCGTTTTGATGAAAAAGGAAAACAACACAGTTGATAAATAGTTTGTATAGTTTGTCAAAATACATACAGCTAGTTGTATTATTGACATTTAATTCATTTAAATATTTTTATTTTGGTTAGTGCTTTGTACAAATGGTATCTAAATTATTTGTTTTTAAATCCACACAAAAATTGTATAGTTGTGCCTTCATTACCATTTATGACCCTATTGTTGAAGGTGAGAGAAGTAGGTAATAGTTTGTTTATACGTTATGAGCGCATTAAGAGACTTAGAGTTATTTAGTTTTTCATTTTTATATGCAATGGAAGTTCTTCCAATATATTTATAATTGACATTGGCAATGTATCCTGTACAATAACAGATGCCAATTTTTAGTACAGTAAGTGCATGTGTAATTCCAATAATCTCAGTGAGAAATCTTTGAAAAATATGGCTTATATTTTGATAATGCGAAGCTTAAATAGCATAATATTTCATTTGCTTCAATTAGAAATTGTGTTACTTATGATAATAAATAATTCTACCCTATGATTTATGTCAAAAATGAGAATAGTAAATCTTTAATTAACTAATTACCCAGTATGTCAGTGGCAATAATTTATAGTTGTATTAAGTGTTTAACTGAGTGTTTGATTAACCTAGATAATTTCTTTATTTTGGCTAATAATTGTTAAAGGTGCATATAATGTACACAAATTCTGTTTTGTAGTTTATAAATATTAACAATTTACTTCTAGTAAACATTTCTAAAATTTGTAACTTATTTATTTTTGAATAAAAGGTAGGTATACATTAAATTAAATGTACCATTAATATATGAAATGTGTAGAGTGCTGAGTTTTATAAATATGTAAATTAAATGCTTACCTTAATAAATAGTTTTTGAAAAAATGGTTGAAAGCTTTACTTATATTTTACACAGTCTGATGTTTAGGAAACAAATATAGTATTCAAATTTTAACTGGATTTTTTTATATTACAGATTTAACAGTATAACATTTTGGAATTAGGTATTTAATTAAAATATTCTTTTTTTTTTAAGAACTTATTTTTTTGGAAAATTTTTATAATTGTATTCTTAATTCAATTTTTTTATGTTGCAGGTATAAATATAAATATGTGTAATTAGAAAAATTCACATTGCTGCTCGATTTAGATTTTAAGATATCAGATTGAAATCAAATATGGTAAATTCATGACAGATACAGGGCTGAGCTTGAATTAGTTGCAGTACTCAGGCTACAAAAAAGATCTCCAACTCCCAAACATGAGCGACACAGACAAGAAATGGGCTTGCGAATATTGTACATATGAAAACTTCCCTTCATCAGTAAAATGCACCATGTGCAGAGGCCCAAAACCATTTGTTAATGAAGATATTTACAAATTGCATGGAGAAAAAATAAATACTGATGAAAAATTTCCATCTGGTATTGGTTCAGCAACTGGCCCAATAGATAATAAATCAGTAAATAAGTGTGTAAAATGTGCATACAACTTGTCTGGTATTTGCGTAGTTTGTGGCGCCACTGCCCTGTCTGCCCAAACCCTTCACGAACACATCCAACCCTTGAGGATCACCCAACATTCCGATTTAGCCCAGAGTTTGTCACAGTCCAGGAATAACAGCCCCTCTGCAAGTTTAACTAACATAGAAAATTCTCGTAGAACCTCACAGGCAAAATGGATTTGTACAGTAATTAAAATAAAACATATAAATAGATCAATATTTGAGGTTTGTTTGGTTTCAGTTATGTACTTATGAAAATTGGCCAAAATCCCAGAAATGCGCAATGTGCGGAACAAGCAATCAAAGATCCCAAGCATCTAGTCTAATAATTCAATCCCCTGATCAAAATTCTGAATGTGAACTTAACCAAGAGGATATTTTTAAGAATTATATTTTAGGTAAATCAATTTAATTTAAAAACAATCCTATATTTTCAATATTTTACCAAACACTATGATTATAGATTCCAGTCAAAGTCCAAATAATCTTGAAAATGAACGTAAAATAAGGCATCTTCATCGCCATGCCGACTGGCGGTGGTTGAATGCTTGTATTGGAGTCATTGAAGGAGATCCTAACCCTGTGGAAGCCTACCTTACTTCTGGGGGTGACCCAGCACGTACACTCACAGCTTCAGAAGTAGCTATTTTAAATAGAAGTTCGGCATTCGATGTAGGCCATACATTAGTACATTTAGCTATAAGGTAAAATCTTCTCTTAACTATTTTTAAATCAGTATTTTGGTAATATTCTCTTTTAGGTTTCAAAGAGAAGATTTATTGGCGGTACTTTTATCCCAAATAGAAGGTTCGGGATCTGGCGTGAAGAGAGTTCCTAGTTACGTTGCTCCTGACATGGCAGCTGACATTCGAAGACACTTCGCATCTACCATTCGTTCTAGAAAGGGAAATTTTCCATGTAATTTTGTTACTGAATTCCCAACTTTTACTTTACCGGCAGGTAAGACCGATTTACACTAAAATTGAAGATTTGTAAGCTTATTTTTTTATAGGCATTTAACTCTTTTTCAAGGGGTTGTTTATTCAACAAAAACTAGCTACACTATTACTAATTTACAGATATTTGTTAGCTGTACTTTTCCAGCGTGTAGGTATGTTTGAAGTTCGACTTGACATATCAGGGCATAGTCGTTAGAAAAGTGAAACCAACAAGTCCACTATCTCATATTTGCCGTCATATTTTATTCTGCGTGAATTCCGATACTGGATTTTCAAAGGTTTTACCTGTTTTCTTTTTTCGATGGTTCTAATCAGATACAGGCTTGTCTTCTGTAATTTCAATTTTTATAATATAAATTGTTTGTGGCTAAGTAAATCTATGCGTTTCAGTCTTAAAACAACCATTTTTACATCTTTAAAATATTACAAGATTCATTCTGCCCTTTTTTGTTAATTTCAATAACACTAAATTCCAACTGATAGCGTCGAGTAGCGGTTTGACATTGTACATTATTAAAAAAATAAATTATAATTTAAAAAACTAGATAAATATCAAAAATTGAAGAAAAATTTTAAGAACTTTGAAAAATGTGAGAACTGAAGAAATGTGCAAAAACATAGACCATGATAAACTAATTCGTCAGCAAGGAAGAAAAATTTCAAAGATTTAGAAAAACGTAAAACCTGAGCCAAACAGTAAAGATGAAGTTCAGAATAAAAAAGGTCAATACGAAAAAAACATTAAACATTAACAAATAAACATAATAGCCTACAGAAACATCATACATTATAAATATCATAAACACGTTTGTATTATTATATTATATAAACGACGTAGGAAACTGCCAAATACGAGGAAAGAAATCGAAAAATGAAAGAAAAATATTGAAACTGTCGAAAATCCCTGGACATTGAAAACATAATATACAAAAATTACAAGCAAACCTGGGTGGTCAAGTGCAGTTAGGGGCAACATTCGGTACCGAGGTTGTCATGTTTGAATCCTGGCTTGGGCATGGACGTGGTTTGAATGGTTGTATGAATATTAAAAATTACAAACACAGTGCTTGGCTGTATGAATTCCCAAGGCAATAAAAGAAATAAAGAAGATGTGCATTAAAATGTCTAGGAGTACCTATAGAAATATGTCAGAATCTGGGAAAATACGAGACATTGTAGATATAGAAAAACATGAGACGTAAAAAATTTTAGAAATAAAAAAACTATGAATATAAAAGATCTTGAAAAACTAAAACTGCAGGCGAAGAAAAATGTAAAGAAAACTCAAAAACGTAAATATGGAAAACATCAAAGGCCTAAAGAAACGCCAGTTCACAAAAAATAGGTGATAGGCTTACAACAAACTTTAAAAAACGAAATAAATGTAGAAAACTTCAAAAACGTAGGAAAACTTTAAAAACGTAAACAATTAAGAGAGCTATAAAGTAGAGAAAAACAATTTTTTTTCAGTTCTGCGATTTGACAGAATCAATCTTAAAATGCTTAATGTGGCTCAGTTTGGTTAAATAAAAAAAAAATAAAAAATACTAATGAAATATTTCATTCCACTCAAACAAATGACTCTGAATAGGTCAATTTCATGATATAATTTGAATTCAAATGAATATTAATCGACACAGCCCAATTCCACTGAAAAATAAGATTAAAATATATTTTCATTTCAAATCTAACTAGTATATTAATTTCTATTTTCCATTTGTGTAGAAGTTGATGAACTTCCGACCGCTGTTCAAGATCAGCTCTTTAACGAATTACTCGACAAAGATGCCCAAGAACAACTGGAAAGTGACCCCGCAGTGATAAATTGGTCATTAGACATAACTGTTCGTTTGGGGTCTAGACTGTACGCTTTATGGAATAGATCTGCCGGCGATTGCCTCTTAGACTCAGTCATGCAAGCAACTTGGGGCGTCTTTGATAGAGATAATATGCTTAGGAGGGCATTAGCGGAGAGTTTGGGACAAGGAGGGCATATGTAAGTATTTACTTGTGTACATGACATGTAGAGAAATTTGTGTAATTATATGTTTTGTTAAGGTTTTACCCAAGGTGGAAAGAATACGAATCGAGTCATGCGTCGTTTCTTCAGTATTCCTTAGAAGAAGGGCAGTGGGAAGAAGACTGGACAAGTTTGTTATCTTTGGCCAATCAACCGGGGACAAGTCTCGAACAATTGCACGTTTTTGCTTTAGCACACGTGCTTCGTCGGCCGATAATTGTCTATGGTGTAAAATACGTGAAGAGTTTCCGTGGCGAGGCGATCGGGTTTGCTCGTTTCGAGGGTGTTTATTTACCTCTTCTGTGGGAACAGAGTTTTTGCATTCGCACTCCAATAGCCCTAGGCTACACAAGAGGTCATTTTTCAGCTTTAGTCCCTACAGAACCATACAGTCGCATCGATCCCAGACCTCCGCTCCAACACAGTAATATGAATCCGGATCACATGAGGAGCACATTTTTACCTTTGATGGACAGAGATAGAAAACTGCTGCCGATACATTTTTTAACGGAAGCTGAGGTAAAATTAACTATTTGCAAGAGGGGAGTTCCCTTCCAAGAAACCACTGTTTTAAGGTAGTTCCGGTGTAATAAAGTATAGTATAGAAGAAGAACATTTACTACCCCTGCATACGAATTCTATCAAATATTGTCAGATACTTGATCTGGCAACGGTGCAAATTTTATTTCACTAGAAATGCATTAGTACAGTGCGTTGCCAAAAAATCTACATTAGATAAGTTTATCAGAGTCGGATTAGGTTGACTGTTACTTGTTCAAATGTTACACATACCCTTTTGTTCTTAATTTTATTGAAAGATATGTTAAATGTTAGGAAGTTATATTAGCCTTGTATTAAGTTAAGATAAAATACTCAAATATAGTATAAAAATTTACGCTTTAATAACCAAACTTTGACCTACTTAATTTATATTATAAAAAAATCAAGATTACCATCAGTACGCAAGTACACATTTCAAAAAAGATTAATACTAAATACATCTTCAGCTAAAAAAATATATTCAAACCAATATAATTAACTATAATTAATGAAAAAGAAATACGACCATCACTACATTTATTGTGCGGATATGTAAATAAATGTTTATGACCGACCGCCTTGATTTCTAAATCACTTTCACAGTCACTCTTTTGATGTTCTGGAATATCACTAGGAGGTATAATATATCTTGAAAATATCGCTTGGTCGACCGAAAAAATAGTTATATTTTGGAATGTAATGCATATTACATCTCATTGTAAAGGGTTCCATTTCAAAGTACGGTGAGCGATATTAATTTATATCTCAGGATATAATATATATTATGTCCCAGCTTCATAGAAAGTCTACTTTATGTTGTTTATATTATGTTTTTTGCTAACACGTCATTTTTCCTTAACCATATTGTCACTTAAGTGTTGATTTTAATTTTCTCTAGTTGGGAAGAGAAGAAACGATACTTCGTCAATGGTTGGACGTTTGTGAAACGGAAAATGGTATTTTGGTTGCGCAACAATTGTTACACAAAAGACCATTGTTAGTTGCTCAAATGGTGGAGGAATGGTTGAACCACTACAGAAGGCTGTCGTAAGTATCTTCTTTTGAATGAAACAAATAGATTTCATCCAACGTTTAGTATTATACCAAAAATTTCTTAGTACTACAATAAAGTAATATATTGAATATATGAATAGATATTAAACGCCATAAAATTACTATACAGAGTGTTTAAAAAAATCGAATTTTTGAATATGGTACAGTATTGATCAAAATTTGTCAATAAGTCTTAATAAACAATGGGCCACAAATTGACGGTTTTCGGAGATACAGAGAGTTATTTGTTTTTGAAGCATTTTGCGTTTTCTCATAATTTTTATTATTTACAAACAAACGATGAAAACTTATCTTTCTATCGTGTTAGGTTTCTTATAAGTTATTATTAATTAATCCTTTATTTAGCTACTGCTAATTTACACATTTTAAAATAACTAACAGATGGATAGATAAAAAAAATTATTATATTATATAAATAACATCGATAAATAATTTTAAACTATACAGAACTAATTAGAAATAGGAAGTACAGGTAAAATAACAATGATAAGTAGGTGATTTTAAAATGAAATGCGAACTCATTTGGTTTTAAAGAACATCACAAAAATAATTTCCATTTTGTGTATTTAGTAAGTAATATTCTTAATTTCTAAAGGCAACTTGGTAAATTCTTGCAAACCTTTAATAAAAATTGCATTTTGGGAGCTCCTACTGATGGCTTTCCTTATATTAATGTCAAATCGATTTCTTGTATTGTAATTATGATATTGAGAATTATATTAAATTTTTTCTAATAAATATGATGGTATCATGTGACTTTTAATTTTATAAACAAATATCAACGTCAAGTAGAGGACATAATTCTGAACTGACAGCCATTGTATATCTTTCAACATCGTTGTGATACTTATTCTTCTGCCTCTTCTCAATATTATCCGCATTGCTCTGTTCTGAAGTTTTTGTATTCCCCCAATTTCATTTTTATTTAATAAATATAAAATGGTACCACAGTAAGTAAAATGCGCTACTATTAGGAAACTATATTAAAGCCTTACGGTCACAGCAGTAAGATATTTTGCACACCTGTATACAAAATGAATCTTAAAACATATAAATTTAATAATGTAATTAGCGTGTTCCTTAAAATACAACATATTATCTACAATGACTTCTAAATATTTATTTTTACTACGTCAGTATTATTACTTCCAATGCAATTTTTTTTATTCATTTAATTCCTTGTACAACCAACCTATCATTATTATTATTAACGTAAATTTGATTTTTTTAAATTTATTTTCATTGAATTAAAAAAAACACCACTACAGCACTTATTGTTGTAATTATTTATAATAATGTTTATACTGTTTATTTGTTTCTCTTTTTTCATGTTTCTAAATCAATTCATATTTTCAATTCTTAATTATGTGTTAGTTGCTTTATTGTAGCCCTGAAGAAGCTTTAATACAAAGAGATCCGTTGATTAAAACTCGTTGGTTTCAGTGTGAGAATAAGGGATATTTAGATGGTCTTTTGATTTTCAGGCAGATGGCAACGGCTCCGTTTGTGAGGCCGATTCCCATACAAGATTATTCGAGCGAAGGCGACACGGACGATGAATAACGGCGGTCGAAAGTCGTGCTTCGCTAACACGAAACGAGTAGTGATAAATTAGTACCTAATTTCTCGGAGAGACGAATCATAGATAACTAATTCATTTAATTGCTATTGGCTCAGACGGAAATAATTATTGAGTTCTGTTATATAGATTCTATTATTTTTATTCATTTTCGGGGATTTGTAGTACCTGTTCTTTGGGAAAAATATAACTAAAATTGTATAATATAAATATACTATAAAAGTATACCTAAATTAAAATATCATATAAAAATATTTTTCACATAATTTAAAGACCAATATTTCCTATTTTTAACGAATCCAAGGTGTCTAATGTCAACGTCCTGTCATCTGTCAACAGTAGTTTGAACTTTCACTAAGCATATTCTTGAAAAAGAAAGTTCTTTCGAATTATTGCTGTCAATGGAATTTATTTTTTATTTATTGGGAGTCAATAGTTATTTTAGTCTCATCCAGTTTAATGTAAATAAGTAGATGAAGAAAATAAACTTGCACTAAAAATTTGGAGATTTAATATTTTTGAGAATTTTCCACATTTATTTTTTTATAATGTGCCTGTAGAGACCACATAATGTCACTTGAAGAAATAGATGGTATTGCCTCCTTGCTTACAAGTGCGCTTTGCCTAATTAAACATAAACACTTCGTGGAACAATGATTTAATTTTAGTTCCATAATATAGAAATCTGCAATTCTTAAGGAACCAACAAACTCTCATTACTAGTATAACATTTTTTATTTAGTTATTTTATCCGATCTAAAATAAAAAAACATTTCTATATAAGAATTTCATATATTGGCATTGCCTAGGGCAAGATTGATAATTTGATAATCTCCACAGGCATACATTTCTTGGTCGTCCATATCTGTTCTTTTATTTCTTTCTGTCTTATTGCATTTTTAATGGCCTAATTTGTTACCAGATGATGAATGATTAGCTTCTCGATATATTTCTGCTACTTTCAAATCAGAAAAGACACAAAAGCAAGACCATACTTAACCCAATTCTCTCATTAACTTAACCATATGATTAAAAATCCCGCCATATATAAAACTTGTTTCATATACTCTAATTTCCTCATATTTGATGTTTTAATATATTTTGTAAAATTTAGTCTTCCAAATTGTCGATTATGCTTTCGTCGAATCCATGTTTTTTGTCTTTATAATTTAATTTAGCTTAAAGATGATACGGAATTGAAGTCAAAATATCAACATTTATATGAAATCAAAACACTATATTTTTGAAAATTTCCACAGACCAGGAAATTATACAGTGGGTAGTTATATTCACTTTTCCCCAAAGTTTGTTGCACTGATTTTAAGAACACGATGCGGCAATAAAGCGCGAGAATAACTTCTGTTTTGGGTAGCTAAACACAAACTAAATAGACTATAACCAGTATGATTTTAACTTTTGTTTCTGAAAGTTGTTTTCTCTTTATATTAAAGAGAGTAAAATTTAAAATCTATTTTGCGGCCTTATCCTAATTAAAGTTGATTTTTAAAAAGACAGCATTTTCTTATTGAATATTTTTTATTTCAGATTTTAACCATTCTGATTCAATAAAAAGTAAATTATGATTTCTTAGTTTGACATTTAGTAAGGTCATTGAACCAGATTCCATCTAACTTATCTACATTCAGAATAAAATTTAGGCTATTAGAACTAATTTTCAATTTCTAATTACCGATTTAACTTCTATTTTCAGAACTTGAAAGTAATCAAACTAATAAATATAAAATCAATTTGTGCAGCTTTAGCGCCATTTTCTTGTTTTGCATTATTGTTTCGATATATTTTAATGAACATAATTCCTTAATTTTGTAATAATCGTTATTTTTTGTTTTCCAAAGTGTAAAGAAAATATATATAAATTCCATGTAAGTACTCTGCACCTAAAAAGCTAATAATATGAGCAAATTAGGAAAGGAATGAAGGAAATTATTAGGCGAATCAAATAAAGGTCACGCAATTGTAGGTGACTTCATCCAAACTTAATTTTTTTTGTCTTGTTTAAACCTAGTCTGAGTGAGTTTAGACATTAGATGACTGAGTTACTCTGAGATCTTTGGAAAATTTATTAGTATGTATAGTTGGTATTTTTTTGCTTTAACTTATTTGTTATTTTTTGTTGGGATGTTTTTGTTTGTCATTTGATGTTTTTTGTGTAAGATATATAATGTGAAGAGTAAATAGTAAAAAAATGTGTAATTTAATATATTTCGAAGTCAAATTATGTATAAATTGTTTTTACACAAATATTGAAAAATAGGCTTCTAATAGAAATTTAAATTATTTAAAAATATATTTGAATATACTATATTGCATTGTTAATACTGTTACTGAAACAAAAAAATATAATAGATAATAAATCATTAAAATTGTTGTGTCCTCGAAATATTTGTTTTTTCCTAAAGTATCCCTTTTTATTGTAAAAAATTGTCATTATTAGCAAATAAAGGCGGCACCAGACATTAATTTTGCCAGTAGACCTATGTTCAAAAAAATTGTGTGCCCAGAGGCCAATGCAATATTTAACTTATGTTCGAGCGAAAATTATAACCATATTCTCTTTTATTATGATAGAAGTTTATTGAGATTTTCACGTGGATGCTTTTCATTTGTTATCTGATATAAGACACTAATCAAGTGGATTTTACCAATGAAAAGCAGCGAATAACTACCTGGAGCACTCATTAACAAAATTTCTATAAGCTGCATCTTCGTTAATATACGGTGTGGAAACCACTTATAAAAATATTTTTTCACAATCGTAAAGAATAATAAATTTCCCACAATATTTACAAAAATTGAGACGAAAATTTTTTTTGAAAAGAGTAATATTCTCACGCTCTTGAAGCACGAAGATCAGACACAATTAAGAAACAACCCGTAGGAATTCAAATTGCACTAGTGATTAGCGCTGTCTAGCGCGACAGAGATGCTGTCGGAAAGTTCACGTTATGTATCGAATTGTCTGGATTAAAGCAAGCGACGCGAATATAAATCGAGAAGTACATTTGAGAGTTATTTTAACATTCGCCCTATTGTTATGCAAGTCTAGTATTCCAACGCTAAGTATTGATATGAGTTAAAAATAGAGGCTTGTGCATCGACACATACAAGTGGGGATAGACCAAAATTTAAAACATGAAACTACAACGAAGTCACCTAAATCTCGGCTTCGTAGTAAGTGGTGAAGAAAAATCTCAGTGCGTTATTTGTTTAAAATTATTGGCTGCAGATAGCACGAAACCAAATACATTGAAGAGGCATCTAGAAATGCTGCACAAAGAATATGTGAATAAACCGCGTGGATTTTTGGGGGAAAACTCAGATTATTCAAAAAACAGTCAAAAATGTTTCATAAAGTGCTGGCAATAAATGAAAAGCTCTCTTGTCACTATAGAAAGTGGCTTATAAAGTAGCTAAATCTAAATTCGTCAAAACTTTGCTAAACAACTTCACAATATTCTTCCGTCAAACAATACAGTCTGTAGACGAATTAACGATATATCAGTTGATATTCGATGTAGAATTCGATGAAGCAACCGATCCTAATAATGAATCCCTTTTGATTTGATTCTGTTTAACTTCTACAATCTCTGATGATTTATTGTTTTGTAAACTAATTGAAGGAAGAACTGCAGCCACCGAATTGTTCAAGATTATAAATGATGCTCTTACTATGGCGAATTTGCATTGGAAATAATGTTCTGGACTAAATATGGCTTGGACAGAAATTATTGAAGTATAGCTAACTATACAAAAACCAGACCACTGAAATCAAGGATGTGCTCTGTTCTATGTGAAGATATGGGAGCTGTAAAGTGATCGAACGTGTTTACGAGCTAAAAATGGAAATAACGATATTTTTAAAGAGAAGGGTTACAAGCATTCACTAGAATTCTACAAGAGAGATTTATTAATATACTTAAATTCTAGGGAAATAATATACTGTCCATCAAGAATAACTGAAACCGCGAAGGTCAGATGCGCAGTAATCGAAACAAACTTGAAAATTTAAAAAGTTTAAAAGATACAATAAATATTTATCCCCTTTTCCAGTCAAATTTCAATTAACAATGAAAACATGGTTTCATAAAAATGCATGAATTAAATTTTGTAACAAAATTACGAGCGCATAGGACAAGTGATTTCGTCTGCACATTTGTTTTATAAATTTTCATGAAAACAAAATTTCATACATCACAGGTTGTACATGTTACTAGTTTAGTTTTAAAGAAAACTATACCACAGAAGAATACACTATACAGATGCGAAGAAACACGTCGGCGCCTTTGATGTAGTGGTATCCCGGTTATTACACTGGGAAAATGGTTCCAAATATGTACACTAGAAGACTAAAATATCAAAACGACAATATATGTTACAATTATCCACATTTTCTTCATTAAAACCGTACCTGGGCGAAAATAGCTTCTCATAAATGCATTGATTAAATTATTTAACCAACTGAGCTTCTTTAACATTCACTGATAGAAGCATAAGTATTAGCAAGTATGGAAGTAACTCGACTTATTATCAATTTAAGACAGGAACTCTTCCACTTAAGATGATACTTCCGATGATGAAGGTACACAATAAACTATTTAATTGTTTTTAGTATTAAACTAAAACCGAAACTTTAAAATTATTACTACTATGTTACGTTTAGTTATACAATATACTCAATAGAATATAATTATATATACTAGATTTAAAATCTTGTAACTTACATCATCTATAGTTTCCTATGTTTCGAGTATACTTTATCTTTGGTGTTGAGCACGCTACTGGCAAAATGTATCAAGTGTAGTAGAAAATAAGCATAAAAAATATTTAATTAAAAAATCATTGTTAAAATATTATTTTCTATAACTTCAAATATTAGAACTTTCAAAATTGTTCATCATAGAGATGTATATTTTCATTAAATATTAAGAGCTTTGGACATTCTAGTTATGCGTGATTTAATTTCCACAAATCAGAATGCAGAGGTATGTAAAAATCCATTTATGTTCATTTTATTAAATTGGAGGGTGTTGAAAAAATAAAAGAAAGTATTGGCATCAATTACGTTTATTAAAATAAAATACAGACATGGTAATTATTAAAAAAATATTTAACAAATATGACAAATTTACTTTTTGGTGTTGTTTGCAAGAATCCAAGGATGCGCCATTACCTCTGGCAAGGAAAGTCTTCTCTCACTTTTATTAACCAAAAGCTAAAATCATATATTGAAATATACACGTGTTCATTTTTTAAGCGAATATTTACAAACCTTAGAAATGAGATCTTTAGCTTCCTCTGATACAAAATCAGGAAATTTTACATATCCAAAGTTAATTTTTTTGTATGTTTCTTCCTCACTTTTGCTTTCAAATGGTGGACTGCCAGTCAAAAATTCAAAACATAGAATACCTAAACACATCTTAATGGTAGAGAAAAATCTACTTTATATGAATTACTTAAAATACTAAATGTTTACGTTTAATCTTGGAATACAAGTGAACATAGCTTAAACAGTATCCTAAAAAGTAAGTTGTTATCAAAAAAGGTAAGAATACACATATGTAAAATAGTATACGTCCAATTTCGTTATATAGTTGTGCAGTTTTGACGCTAGGAAATGCAGAAATAAATATAATAGAGGTTTGGAAATGAAAAAATTCTTAGAAAAATTTTTGGTGAAAAAAGAATAGATGGAATCTAGAAGCGGAAAATCAATCACAAGTTATGGCTAGGCATATTTATAGGATGGTCACCAAAGAACGCCAAGTCATAAATGAATCCATGGGCCAACGGGCTTGTAGGGCTACATATACGAGTGGACCAAAAGTCTGGAAACGGCCAATTATCTCGTAAATTGTTAGTCCGACAGAAAAAGATCTTAAATTAAAGACTCAAAATGTTCACCGTTATATTTAAACAAAAATAATGTCTATTTTTAAAAGCATTTCTAACATTTTCACACTTGTAGCGGTAAATTTTGACATTCCTCTGTTACCCTGTTATGTTGATTGAGGCGGTCTCTTATAAACAAAAAACATCAAATATACCCACACATCCAATGTCCTGGAAAAACATTATTCAAATAATTCCTAAAATTGTTGATCCTCTATTTCATTCAAATTTCTTCTTGTATGATAAAAGAATATATTAGCTCTTCCATAAACTGTAAGTACTTAGGTCCAGTTAAATTTTCCTGCAAGAATGTGGGGCCAATTAACCAATTACTTGATTATTAAGAATTCATAATTGTTTGGAGATATTATGTGTGGTCTTGTTAGAAAATGTGCTGATTTATGGCGGTCCGATATCGACAGTTTTATATTGTCTATTCACGAGAAACTCTAAGCAACTTTCATCATTAAAGTAAAACTTCACAAAACATTTCTATATTACCGATTCATAACTGTCATTTCAAAAAATTCGACTTTTTTTTTAAATTACCATCACCCAACAATTTTATAAGGGTACATTTTGATTAATTTTGTCAATGAAAGCTCTGGATATAAATAAATTTTCCCAAGAATTACTAGTTGCCTATTTTCATATCCTTACATAGATTATTCTCATTCGAATTTTTAAAATTTACAGATGCAATTTTCATTATGTCATGTGTGACCCAATGGGGCGGTATGAGATACACTTTTTATTGTCCCCCTATATCTTGAACAACCACCCAAAATTTCAATATTTAATCTTCAAGAACACTTGCTATTTTTAAGAACCACATAATGAATTTGAATATTTAACAATCATTAAATACATTGGTTTTTTTATTTTGTATACTTTATTGTTTTGTAATTAATTGTTTTTTCTTCTTTTTATATATGTTTGTTGTACATTCTTATTTTATAATTATTTATTGTCAATAACTTATTTCTGTATTCTGAATTGGGCTTGCCCATATAAATAAATAATTCAATATTTTCATGTGGATAAATCATAAATATTATATAATCTTGGAATAACTTACCTAAACACCAATGATCAACAAACTGTTTATACTCAGCTCTTTGGACCATTTCAGGAGCAAGATAGTCCAAAGTTCCACAAATTGTTTTCCTGTGCAATGAAGGAGCATGAACTGACCAACCAAAATCTGCTAGTTTAATATCACCAGTAATTGTTAGTAGAAGATTTTCTGGTTTAATATCCCGATGTATGACTTTATTTTCATGGCAATAGTGTACTGCATCTGCTACTTGATATAAATATTTGGCTGAACTAAAATCATTACTTGAATAAGTAGTATTATTATTGATGAAAAAATATCACATACGTGGGCTCATTAAACCTGCCACCTTCAGAGGTCTTTAAATGTTTGTAAAGTTCACCATTTCCGGCATATTCCAGTACCAAATAAATCCTATGTGAATCATGAAACCAAGCCAACATTTGTAAAATATTTGGATGTCTAAAAAATAATTTTAGTTTGATTGTAACTTATTTTAAATACTTTTTACTTTAAGTGGCTCTGAATTTCTATTTCTCTTAATATTTGACACTCTATTCCGCTTTTAACTATTTCTTTCTTCAATAGTGTCTTAATAGCAACAATATATCCAGTTTCCCTTTCCCGGGCAATGAAAACTCTGCCAAACTTTCCTCTTCCTAATTTTATACCAAGCTCAAAATCATCTAACGACCACTGATAACTGCAAGTAAAAAAATACAAAAAATAATAAAAAAACGTAGGAATTTACAATACATACTTTTTGTTTCCAAAAGCTTTATGGGACATTATATTATTAACCAAGGAGCGTGATTCATTTTCTAAATTAGATGGTATATTCAGCCTTTTTAAATATTCTTCTGCCTTTTCGTACATTTTTAAATAATTTCTTTAACTTTTGTAAATTCTTCAAATATTCCAATAACACACCAACCGTTAACTCAGGTACCTCAAATTCAAAGTGCTAAATGACAGCTGTCAAGTAGTTCGAGGAGCGGATAAAGTTAGGACGTCACACCAATGTTGCCGGTTTGGCTTATCAGGAGGGTGAACAATGCATCAATTTTGTCAGTTTGGCTTATCGATAGGCTTTAGAAAATAAAATATGGCAAAACATTTAAATTCTAAATCAAATTCTAAGGTTTTTATTTTGAAAAATAAGATATATAATTATTATATGTGGTAGTCTCTCTTATCAAATTAAGGGAAGTTTACTATTTTATTAAATAAAACGATTAATTTAAAAATAATATATTTGCATTTTTTTGTTAAATACAACATGAAATTAATGAAAACATAAATAATTTATAAATTATTATTTCTAAGATCTAAGATATAATTGGATACATGTTTCGGTAGTTATTTCAGTTTCTTAAAAGTAAGCTTTTATATATTTTGTTTTTAAATTAAATTTGTCTTTATATTTTGAGATTGACATTTAATCGAAGTTTTTCAAGATTTAATTTTAGAATTGCTTTAACTGACTCTATAAATAGTAATACTCTTAATTTAAGTACTATCTCCAACAGCAATATGGCCGTGAACTTCAAACCAGAATTTTTGAATTGTATCCCTCAGTTTGATGGAAACCCAAACGATCTAAATCGTTTCTTAGCAGTATGCGATAGCCTTGTTGCTAATTTTTTCGATAGAGCAGATATAAACAGGTTGGGGGTTACAAAATTGTATTGGAGATTTTTGGTTTAAAAACAGGAACCTATTTTAAATAAAAAAAAAATGTCTGGAGTTACAACCTGGAATATGATTGAACCATTACAGAAGCCAAACAACAACAAAACAGTTAAATAAGAAACTTATGATAGTAGCATTTTCCAATGAAGAGCAAACTTCAAATGTTAAAAGCTATCTGGTATTCACCTGATAATTAGTATCTTTTCTACAAGAGAAGTTCTTGGCACTAATTATATTTATTTAAATAAACAACAATTAATAGACGGTAATTATTAAAAACAGGTTTAAGAAATATAACACGTTTACTTTTTGTTTTTATTTGCAACAATCCAAGGATGCGCCATTACCTCTGGCAAGGATAGTCTTTTTTCACTTTTATTAACCAAAAGCTAAAATAAAATAATTAGAAATAAACACATAATGTTCATTTTGTAAGTGAATATTTACAAACCTTAGAAATGAGATCTTTAGCTCCTTCTGATACATAATCAGGAAATATTACGTATCCATATGCAATTTTCTCATATGTTTCTTGCTGATTTTTGCCTTCAAATGGTGGATAGCCAGTCAAAAATTCAAAACAAAGAATACCTAGAACAAATTTAAAATGTTAAGACACAGCAACTTTATTTTGTCAACTTAATTAACTAAGTTTCTTTCTGCTTAATCTTGGAATTACCTAAACACCAATGATCAACAAACTGTTTATACTGTGCTCCTCTGACTATTTCAGGTGGAAGATAGTCCAAAGTACCACAAAGCGTGTTTCTGTTTAATGAAGGAGCATGAACTGACCAACCAAAATCTGCTAGTTTAACGTCACCACTAATTGTTAGTAGTAGGTTTTCTGGTTTAATATCCCGATGTATCACTTTATTTTTATGGCAATAGTGTATTGCATCTGCTACTTGATACAAGTACTTTGCTGAACTAAAATCATTACTTGATTAAGTAATATTAATTATTATTGATAAAAAAATATCACTTACATGGACTCATTAAATCTGCCACCTTCAGAACTATTTAAATGTTTGTAAAGTTCACCTTTTCCGGCATATTCCAGTACCAAATAAATCCTATGTGAATCATGAAACCAAGCCAACAATTGCAAAATATTTGGATGCCTAAAAAATTTTTTTTAGTTCGATTTTAATTTTCTTTAAAATAGTATTTACTTCAAGTGGCTCTGAATTTCTATTTCCCTTAATATTTGACGTTCTATTCCGCCTTTAACAATTTCTCTCTTCAATATTGTCTTAATAGCTACAATATATCCAGTTTCCCTCTCCCGAGCAATAAAAACTCTGCCAAACTTTCCTCGTCCTAATCTTTTACCAAGCTCAAAATCATCTAACGACCACTGATAACTGCCGGTAAAAAAATAAAAAAAATAATATATAAAAACATAGGAATTTAAAATATATACTTTTTGTTTCCAAAAGCTTCATGGAAAATAATTTTCTTAACTAAGGGGCGTGTTGTATTTACTAAATTATGTGGTATATCCAATTTACTTAAATATTCTTCAGCCTTTTTTGCCTTTATCGGCAGCATTTTAAAATTATTTCTCTCTTGAATTTTTGTAAATCGTTCAAATTTTTTAGTAAGGCAGCAACCGTTAACCATAGATATATATATTAAGACGTTAACTCAAATATCAAATTCAAAGTGACAATGTCAGTCAGCATTGACACATGACGCTCTAGTGTCGTTTTTTTGATTAAACTGTTTGTCATAATTTTGTTTTGTAAAGGGGCGGTCACACCGTGTGAACTGTTTTGTCCTCTGGTGCCAGCAACAGCGGACCGATTTCAGTAGGCACGGTTCTTGGGGCCAACCTATTATTGCGGAGAAGATAATCCTCCCTGAAGTGCTTCCTGCAAATATAGAAATTAGTCAGATTTTCTAAGGGACTAGTCAGCACGTCAGGGTTCACATTGGCTTCGGCCCATTTTTTGACACTAATTTTGCCAGTTTTTTAAAAAACTACCTTAAATTTAGTCCAAGCAACATGAAAAATCTCTTGTTTGTCAATTTTGTCATTTTGTCAAACATCAAGTGTTTTGCATTGTCAGTGTCATACTGTCATTCTGTCAAAATATATTTATTTATGTCGTGTAAAATTTTGCCAAAAGTAGTAAGTTGGACAAGTTAATTTATTTTTCAATAATGAGTAACACTATAAACCAATTAATCTTTGCAACAAATATTTAGCATTAACATTTTTAAAATATAGAAACGTTCAACTTAAGAACGACCTTGTTCTATAAAAATAAAGGAATGAAGAAAAAATAAATCTGGACTTTTACTTTAAGGTATGTGCGAGTTAGTGGGAATGAAGGTAAACCAAAACCTGGATAGGTTCCTTAAAAAAAAGAATGTAAACGTAACAATTGCTTTGTAAGAGTTTTTAATTTTATTAAGTTATGGTTATACTATTGCTAATATGTCGCTGCTATGACTGAGGACATCACAAAGCCTCCAAAACAATATGACTATTTGCTGAAGTTTCTTCTCGTGGGTGACAGCGATGTGGGGAAGCAGGAAATATTGTCAGACTTGGATGATGGGTCCTCAGAAAGTCCTTTTTGCGGACACAGTGGTAAGTGTATGTAATTTAGAAAGTAGTTCTCAGGATATACGTGCTTATTTGTTCTTTTTGCAGCATACAAAACCACCACTATTCTTCTTGATGGAAAGAGGGTGAAGCTGCAACTGTGGGACACCTCCGGACAGGGAAGATTTTGTACAATTATTCGCAGCTATTCAAGGGGGGCACAAGGTAAGTGATAACATGAACTCGGACCAAACTTTGAATATATATTAGTAATACAATATCTTAAAAAATACAAGTTTTTTTTTAATAAAAATTTAGATTAATTTTTCAGCGTTACATTTCTTTAGCATCAATTTCATTTTCTTAGCCTTTCGCCTAATATTTCACAGATAGACCTATTTAGGACCCTGTAAGCTCATTTACTAATGTTACAATTTTTTTCCAGCACCAGTTTCATTTTATTAGTCTCTTATTTTATTACAATCAGACTTATGCTCATGATTGTAGTCTTGGAAATACCCAAAGTCCCCTGACAAAGGAACACCGCATTTTTAGTTATAATTTGCGAGAGTATTCTTATTTCATTTGTACTTTTTTGTCACTTAGCAAAGTAAACTTTGTAGATTAAGGTGCGTTTGAATTGTCATATTTTATTTTAAAAAGTGAGCGAATTGGTCAACCATCTACAAGGTATTGTTGTTTAAGAGGGCGATTTTCCAATTTATAAATTTCTTTAGTGACACTGCGTACGTGAAAAAATATTTTAAGACAACTTTATTGATTAAATCAATGTTTTTCTTAATACATGTGTAAAGGTTATATTTATATGCTTAATAATGTGTTTGAACAGGTGTCCTCCTGGTATACGACATAACAAACCGATGGTCATTCGACGGACTGGATCGCTGGTTGAAAGAAGTTGATGAGCACGCACCGGGAGTGCCCAAAGTTTTGGTGGGTAATCGGCTACATTTGGCTTTCAACCGCAAGGTTGGACAACGAGACGCCCAAGTATACGCGAATAAACACAGCATGGCGTTCTTCGAGGTGTCCCCATTGTGCAACTTCAACATACACGAGAGCTTCTGCGAGTTGTCCCGAATGGCACTCCACCGCAATGGCATGGAAAGGTTGTGGAGATCAAACAAGGGTTAGTGAGTAAACCATTAACATTTTCAACAAATAACTGTTTGTTTTATAGTGTTAAGCCTCCAAGAGCTGTGTTGCAGAGCAATTGTTGCGCGCACAACAGTTTACAGTATAGAGCAGCTACCGTTACCGACTGTCGTAAAGTCCCATTTAAAATCATACGCACTGACGTCATCGTCTACCCAGTGGCGGTACGCGATTACACAAAAAAAGAATGGCGGCAGTGCGAGCCGCAAAAAACGTTTCACGAGCACCCCCACCACACCCGGCGGTTCTGTCACGGACAATCGGACAAGTTGCGTTCCAAGGAACTCTTGTACAATTTCTTAGTGACCTATTTTGATATGATGTGGCGAGTGCAAGCGGTTGTGTCATGTGTATTTATGACAATTTGACCAATTTGATTGTTGTGTTGCGTATGTAGACGGCCCTGGTCGCTAATTGAATGAACCCTACCAAAAATGCAAGTTCTAAGTCAAGATAACGATAATCGAGGATAAATGTCAATATCGGACATAATAGTAAATCGTTAACGTTCTAGGACCTGTCGTTTCGTAGAGCAAGATTAGAGGATCTATTTTAGACCCTCTTAACAAACCAGAAACTTGATAAAACTATTTGGAAGGGTTATATAGTAGATACATCAATTTTGCACTATGAAGCTGAAATATTAATTAATATTGAAATATTAAGGATGATTAACGTTGACGTTTCACCATCGCATTGGCTATCTTGACTCACCAAACTACTTGTCCTTACTGCGATTTTAAAATTCATCCATCAAATAGGGCCATGAAGTGAATTGGTTAGTTGCCCTTATTCCTTGTGTAAAAATAACTTTTCAGTATCGTCTGCTATTATAAATTAATTTTTGCTATATCGGGAATTCCAATGATTCAAAGAAGGTTAAATGAGAATATTACTTATTTACGGCGAACTTTAAAACATTGTTAAGCGTTTTTTGTTCTTTTTATCCCTTTCTTAGCATTTTGTAATTTTTCAAGTTTCAGTAACTTTTTATAAATGTTTCCAGTGTTTTAAGCTATTAAAAATTCCTCATGCATTTAATTTTTCAAGACTAAGCTGTTTTAACTATCACTGTGTTATATCAAGCTTAATAAAGTGTATTCGAGATTCTCAGTAAATTCTTAAATTAACTTTTTCAATAAGATTACAAATATATAGTTTTTATTCATTCACTCTTTTTGGTATTTTGCATATATGGTTTGCGATAAATTAGTGTTAATCTACCGTACAGAGAACTTTGTATATGGATTTGTCTACTTGGCTGTAATAAAATATCCTAAACCACATTTTTTAACGAAATCTAAATAGAATTGAAAACATTCAGGTTTTTTATCAAAATATTGAAAAATTCTATCAGGAATGCCAGTTGTCTCAAAGAATTCTGATCCAATTTGAGAGGTATAAAGCGAATACAAAAGCACCGCATCTACTTTCGAAAAGTATATAGTTTTACTCTTTTGTATTCTAATGTTATGCTGAAAATGGGAGCAGCCTATATAATAAGATTTAAAATAAACGTATTCTTTAGGGCATATGATAAAAATTGTTCATTTGTAGGGTCAGAAATGATTGTGTCCACACTGAATAAATTAAGATTATTATTATTATAATTATGTGATTAAGTATATTTTTTTCGTTTAACAATTAAATTATTTTTTTATGACGGTGTTTATAAGAATTACCTAGAGTATACCTAAGGGTGTAATAACTCCTTGTTATCAAATTTATTCTTAATTGGTCAAATTTTCGTAAATAACATTATTTATATTATAAACTATTTTAGTTAACTGTAAAACTTTATTTATTGGTATAAAAATTGACAAACAGCGACATTATTTTACTAAAATCTGATTCAACTGTAAATATTCACTTTTCTAAAAAGTATCTTAAAATTAATTCTTATTTTACAAATTAAATAAAAACCTCTACCTTTTTAATCGTTATCTAAAATCGACCATTGTTTCGTTTTAAGGAATAAGTTTATTTAGATTGACAAAGAAAATACCGAATTATTGCCCTAATTAAGTTGTGAAAACAAGTATATTTTTCATTTTTCTCACTAAATGGTGTTTCATTCCGATAAATGGAGAAACAGTCATTTTAAACAAGATTTGTGTATCTTTTTTTATTACCGGGATAGTTATATATAAAACTTTCTTTTATACACAAGGGCAGTAAAGTGTTACTTTACAAATGGTAGTATAAACTTTTTTGATCTACTGAATATTAGAATCTGCGAGAGTTATCATAAAATGATAACTACTTGTCAAATGTATTTTAATATTCTGAATTATTCCATTTTTCCTTAAAAATAATAAATTCACGATAACTCGAGATAAACAGACAATTTCTATGATTGTATAATCATACTTAAAAGACTATTTATAACTACATGTATACTGTTGTGGAATGTTTGGTTTTGTAAATAATCAATTTTAAAATAAAACTAGTTTTATTTTTGAAATTATTTTTAAAAAAAATGCATGGTACATGCAAATTGTGCTTCAGCAAAATATTTTAAATAAAAGTTGCATCGCTGTGAATTATTTTTTTAAATCAAAAATACGCTGGCTTGCTTACTCCACAATTTACAAAAAATATATTTTTTTTTCAAACTGAAAACATACGATAGATACTTCTACCTTAAACCGTTTTCGAGTTATTGAAAGTCGAATATCCTAGTTAGTTTGTTAATTTAATTAAAGGAAACGTTAATATTATTAAAGTAAGTTAAAAAATAAGGAATGCCACTTAATAATAAAATTAATACTTAATGTTAACTTCTCCATAAATAATTAGTTTAAATATGATATTCAAAATGTAATAATTCAAAAACAGTAGTATTATATTGTGAACTTTCGGAATTAGAAAGATATTTTTATAATAATTTAATATTTTGTATGGTGCTATTTAAAAATATTTTTGAAACTCCTGGATTGAACACGAGACTGTGTTTTTAATGATTTTTTAGACGAATTCAGTCGCAGGCAAGCAATTTAAAGTTGAAAAATGTATCTGAATCTACTGTATTCAGTGTCATTTTGAAAACTAGAAGTACTTTCAAAAGAAGAAAATTCAAAGTAATGGGTATTGTTATATTTAAATAAATTTAATGCCTGTGAATCTAAACAAATTTGGAGATATGAACTTAATGGTTGCAATTGGGTGATATTATTGTTAAGCAATTTCCCATTCATTTTCACTAAACATTTATAACAAATCGAGTGGTAGTTAACTTTTGCTAGCAGATAGCGATCCAGAGAGAATAATAATTAGATGGGAAAGCGATATTTGTTAGGTGAGATATTATATTTTTTATTAGATTAGTATCAAAATTATAAATTATATTTGAATACCATATCATTTTTATTTGGAAAATTAATCTAATTTTTGTTTATTACAGATCTTGCTACTATCACAGCATTAGTTTGTCAATGGAACTCCCCACCTTTGTTATCATACATATGCGATTATGGTGGAAAGATTTAGTGCAGTTCATCATAGATCGTCATCTAAATCAAGATGATTAGTTAATAAGATAAAATTTAGAGTTTATTCCTATAAAGTATTTAGATAACGCAATTGAGAACTTATCCTATATATATATATATATAACGAAATTGTAAAAATCTTGGGGATGCAGCTAAATTTTTTATGGGTGAAAATTGAGAAACTCTTTTTACTTAGTTTGAGAGCTTTTGGAAAAAAAATATATAGAATTGTAACCTTTTAATACTATGATTTAGAATATTTATTAGTTGGATGTCCAAATCTCAAACTTTGGGTAAATGGACAACGACATGCAATTTTTAAGCCACAGTTATGCAATAATAAAAACACTTGTGGAAACTAATTATTACAATCTTGAGGGATTTCACCCAACTCTGAAATGAACTGTAAAAATATGAACATCTGTAAGAAGAAAATTTACAACTGTTTAACATTAGTGCATCTCAATGCTAGGAATATGATGTGGTTTACGTACTAACTGCCTATTTCGTCAGAGCAGTTCACCCAGTAAAATCTGTCATGTACTTTCTGTAACGTTTTCTTCACATCCAAGTGTCGTTCACACGTTCATTGTGAAGATTACGTAATATCTAATACGCAAATTCTCGGGACTAGAAGTTATTTTAAATTTAGTGCGCTTAGCATTTTTAATGGCCGTTTTTAGCAATCCGCCCTCCAATATCAAGCCCTACTGTGCTCAGTATGACTTCAAGATCTGTGACTTATTGATTTATGTATTTATTTACATATAACTCTTATTTTTTTAAACTGGAAAATGTTAAATATCTGCGCATTAAATGCATTTTTCTAATCTTACTAATTGTTTTATTATTTCGCGTTATAACGGCGCATATTTAAGTGATCCCAAGTGGGTTAAAAAAAATGTTGGGCTAATAAAAGGTAAAATTGAAAATATTAAAATTTTGAAATACATTTTCCCTATGTAGACGAAAAAACGTCTTCTAACTTTTGAATTAGTAGTTTTAATCGTTATTTATTTCAGTGTTAAAAATATACTATAGTTAGTGCTGTGTGGACATTGATATTCAAAATATTTTATATTTTTTAATAAGCCGATGTAGACAAGAGTTATAGAAAAATAATTTAGTTCTAATCTAAATAGGAAGGGTGAAGTTTCCTCAGATATATGTATGTTCCTCAGGCTCTGATCATTTATTATTTAAACAGAATATTGAGATTTAAAAGTCTAAATGTAATTAAATACTTGGAAAATTTATAGGGATACAATTAGATTATTAAAATAATCAAAATTAGGTATAGAGTTGGTCAGATTTTGAGATGAAAAATTCATTTTGGTATGGGATTAGATATCTGCATATTAAAAGAACTTAGTTAAAAGAAGAACTCTAATTTTATTATCAAACACAAAAAAATATTTAACGTTGTTATCAAATTCACTGGATTATTAAATTTATTACAGTTATATAAAAAACGTAGAGTGAAAAAGTATTTTTCATAATAACATAAATATTGCATTAATAGCAGCTGAAATTGTTTTTATTTATATATTTCATTTTTTTCCTAACGCCTTTTTTGTTTGAGCTGTTTTTTCTTTGGCGGCATTTTCTCTTTCTGAAAAGAAAAATAAGCACAAAAATCGATTTACTGAAAAAAAGACAATTAGATTCTGAATATTTTACCTTTTTGCTCAACTTCTCTTCTCTTTTTAGCCTCCTCACGTTGTTGTTTGATAATGGCTAATCGAGCTAAGTCAGCCCTGGCCTGTTCAGTTTTTCCTTCTGCGTGAAGCTTCTGATAATGCGCCTGTGCTTTTTGTTTTTCTATTTCTTCTCTTTCTCTTCTAGATAATTGGGGTTTACTATCTAAGTCAGTAACATTAAGCGTTGTTAACTTTTTCGTTTTCTTTTGGACTCTATTAGGATTTTCTATTTCTATTAGATTTGATACACCCTTAGCTTTAGCCTAAAATTATAGAAAATAACATTATTTAACAAAAAACCATATGATAAAAAAATCGTAAGTGAGAAAAAACAATCTCTCTTATTTTGTACAATAATCAAACTAGGTAACTACTTCTTCTCCGTCACTAGATCCTTCTGAATCGCTACCAGAAGCTGAACCTGATTCTTCACTAATTTTTTTGTCTCCTGCGGCTTCCTCTTCAGATTCATCGCTGCTCTCATCACCTTTCTTTTGCCTCCACTTTTTTTGCTGCTCTTCTCTCCGCCTTTCTTCCTCTAACTCTTCAGGATTAGTAAACCTACGGTTCCTACCTTTGTGGTTAGTGAATTTACCTAAAAAAATATGTTTTACAATTATCTTATTAATGTTCGTTAATTAATTACAGCTGTGAAAAATAGAGTTTTGGCTTTTTTTTTAATTAACCAATAACGCGTTTCAAACTTTTTATTATTCGTAGGAAATTAAAAATGATCTAAGGGGGCTACATGCACGCTCAGACACTAAAACAATATACATATTTTAGTCAAAAATTACCTCGTGGCATTTTAGAAAACTGCTGCCTTAACTTCCTACACTATGTTACTGCAATTTAAATGGTTAGTATAGATTGAATTAATTTTAAAACGAAATTAAAAAATTATTTAACACGAATTTTTGTCCTTGCCCTAACGATTGACAGTTGACGTTGACATATAATTTGACAAGTTGAGAAGTAACCCAACGGTTTGAGATAAAACGTAATAGATTACTCATAACTATTTCATATGCATTACACATTACAGCCTCGCATTGATAGTTGCATAATCTGTACAAGACGAGTAAGGAGAGATTGTTGACAATTGAAAAATAATGAATATATCCTACCCGAAAAAGAAATACGCATTAATTCCTGAATTCCTGCCATTCACTGTGCCAACGCTGCCCATGTACATACATAAAATCAAATTTGTGCCCTCAGACCTTTGTAATTTTGGAGAGAAAATTTATTTATTTTACATTTTCTTCAGTTGTCCGTCTGGTAGTGGTACAATTCAAAACTTCCAAAATGCTTTAAAGCTAAAACAATATGGTTCTTTTTCGTATGACCGATTAGTCCGCTTCTTAAATATTTTTAAAGTCAAACTGTAATTTTCGATAAATATGTTTAGTGTTCGAATAAAATTATTATATTATCAATAGCATTAGCCATAATTAATATCACCTTATAATCATAGAAAACTGACCTAACTCGAGTTCTGAAGAAACATGAAAAATAGGCCGAATAGCCCTCATAGATAGATAAAAGAACAAATTCGTTAGTAAATTTTCGTGAGGCAGCATATTCTGATGATTTCTAGTATACAGTAGTTTTTCTCTAGGTTACACTGTATGTATTTTCTAATGTCGTGAATTTTCGTTAGAAAAATACCGGGGTATTTTCCTAGACTTTCTGACTATTTAGTTCCTATTGGTCCACTCTGTATAAATCTACATTTCTATTATTTTTATAATTATTAATTAGTAAACATGTCATTACTTCCCTACGCCTATTTGGATTATAAATATTTGAGAGATATCAAAAATACATAGGTCTGACAATGGCATATATTTCTGTTTGTGCATAGATATTTTTTTATAATTACAGATCTAAATTGTGGTAATAACTGGATGTTCACATGGATTAGCCCACGAACAATTAAACGTTACGTATTTTGCCGTAAGCCATTCCGAAATTTTTGAAACTAAGCTATTTCAAACACAAAAAATTGTTTCTTACGAAATATCACCATATATAAAATGAACTTTGAAAAATTATATGGTATATTATTATTAATATCGGTTCGTTAGAGGCTACTTTCCCTATACAAAATGCCAATTAATAAGAAATTATTAATTGATTTTAAATTCTTTTAACAAATTGTATATTATTTATGACAATGACAATTAAAATGTTGCAAAGGTGGACTAAAATTGGATTTTCTTAAGTAATCGGACCCCTGAGTACCAAACAAGTGTTTTTATTTCGATAAATGCGAAATTAAAAATGTAATGTTTTTGGCTCATTCAAAGGGGGTAGTTTTAAGGGATTTTTGGATCTTTCAAATATTTAAATTATTGTTATTATTATAAATATTTTTACAATTTATTACTAAAGTACTAAATAAAACCGTGTTTATTCTATTTAGTTATTTTTACGATGTACCTTTTGTTTATATTTACAAAATTGTATTAGTTACGATTACATAAAGGGTCGTGATTAATATGGATCATGACTAGTACATTAATGTATCAATTAATGGAAATTAATTTTGGTGGTTCATATGTTTAAAAAAAGAAACGATTTTAATATTTTCATTTTAATCGATGGATCTATACTGCGGTTTTAGAACCGTTCAATCGGGTGCGTGTGAAGTGCCCTTTCGAATTCGGAACTTTACCTCTGAAATCAGAAGGTAAGATGAAAGTTTTTATTATTAAACGCTTTTAAATTTATTAAACGGAATTACATTGAAAATTGGAAAAAAATAGTTTTCTGCATTAGGGCCTGATGATGGATTTATTAATCGAAACAAGAAGCCATCTTTTACACCAACTAAAAAAGTTTAAAAGTAGTAACATTCAAATAATTTCAACTCTAAATTATAGATATTTTTGCGATTTTTTATTAAATATTTGTATAAACATATTAATCATTATTACGTAAAGATGTCGTGACTAAGATATTAATGGATCAAAATAAATTCATTATTCGAGTGTCAGTCACCGCGATCGGTCCTAAAATCGAATAATTCTTTTGATTTTTATCAATTAGTTAAAAAAATGTAATCGCTTTCGATTTTTTCGTAGAGGATCGTGACTAATAAATATATAAATGTATATCAAAATAAATCAATTAGTCGAATTCGGATTTTGGGAGTGAACGGTCGAAATTCAATTCCGTGGTTTATTAGTTTAAAATAATTAAACGATTTTAATTTTTTTCGTTTTGTTCATGGAATTTGGAAATGGGTTTATACTTAAGAAGTCACAAGGTAAAGTTTTTAAACGCTTTTTAATTAATTAAATGAAATGAAAAATTTAGAAATAAACTTTTAAATGTCTTTCGCAATTGTAATTATTAATCTATAGTTTACTATAATAATTGTTTAAATAAATTAATTGGTAGTTAACGCTAACGAATATAACCATTAATTTTTTCAAAAAAAATTTTTTGTTAAGTATTTAGATATACTATTTTTAAATGAATGTATAATTGCATTTTTAAATTTTTTTGTATATTATTTGCGGTATCCGTGCTTGATTTTTTCTTTATTTACAATAGTAATTGGAACCAATAATTTAGTTTACACTTTTTAAGTTCCTTGTGTTAATATACAGAGCGTTTAAACCTTTTTAACATTTCTTTATTGATACCTAAAAATAAAATAAGGAAACAAAAACGCCCGGTATATATCAAATCAATTCTATATTTTTTTTGCTTAAAAAATGAACACCTTAACAAAAATTATTTTAATAAAATTACGATTTATTTAAATTTTAAGCAAATTGAGAATAAATAATATTTTCTCTTTGTTTCAGAATATTCGGTGGTCATCATTAGGGTAAGAATTTTATCAGCAAAGGTAGAAAAACCGGTATCTATATTTGCATGGTGTTTTTTTGATTTATTTTTTATAAAATTCAACTATTCCCAAAATATTTTTGACTATATTAGATCTAATATAGAGGGTGATACATAACTATTTTATTCGTAATGTCTTTTTGATAAAATGATTCTGGATAATTTTATTTTTAAATGTTTTGAGTATATCCGGTTTATGAAAAATGAATAATATACCGTGTGTTCAACAACAGGGTGTCTTCGATTACTATTAAATTTTTACATTTGTAAAAATTTATAATATACAGTGTGTTCCAAAAGTAAATGAACATTTTAAAAAATTTGTATTCTGTGCATATATTTTATACACAGTTTATGAAAATTGATGATATACAGTGTGTTCGAATAGTAAATGAACATTCAACAGCAGAGTTTCTCCGAAAGAGAAACAAACATAATTAAATTTTTACTTTTGTAAAAATTTGAAATTCGAAAGGTAAGTGAACATTTTTAACAATTTTTACATTCTAATCACTGAATGACATACAGCGTGTATATTATTTATAGTAAATTTTAGATTTCGGCCCAACGCAAGCAGATGCAATAAAGGGAAAAGCAGCGTTATTTCGGCGTCTTGGAAATTGGGGTTTGATCATCATCAGAATTATTATCTCTGGGTTCGTTGTATTATTTATAGATTTCTGTGTTTTTTTCATTACTTTGCTTATGAATCCACTTCAAAATAAAAATTCCTCCTCGCTCCGGACCTGATTAATGTGAGAAATAGTGCGACGAGATCCAGTACAGGGGCGGGTCAAAGGATAATTTATTACAGAAGAAGAAGAATCTCTATAGAATAAGTGAGTTGGGAGGTGCGCCACTGGTACTTCATCACTAAGGGGGTCCGATTCGTACTTTATAACATAATTTTTCGTTCGTACTAACGCATTTTTTCATTCGTTTAAACCAATTATTAAAACACTTAGTCCATTAAGGAGTTGATATATGCTCAAAACGTTTGCTTTGAAAATATCCACAGTTATTTAAAGCAGGAAAACGTTGAGAACGAATTTTATTTTTAATTGTAGGAAACGTAAAAAAGTTACTTGGTACCAAATTAGGATTATAGTATAATTGGATCATTAATTCGAAGATTGTACTTTTCAAATAATCGACTCTTGCTCGTTTGATATTTTATGTTGCATTATCATGATGTAGAATGATTCCACGTTCACGGTTTATTTATTCGCCACTGATCACTTACTTCGCCCATATACGCATGATATATAGATTTGGAATGCCAAATAAACATAGTTTAACTCCATCGGAGGACTCAAGGTTATTTTGATTAATTATTTGTATTATTATTAAAAATGGACCCGTATAATATAAAAAATACATTCTCAAAAAAGTATTCATTAATCAACTCCTCACTGCACTTGCAAGAACTCCCTTTTCTGACTAAACAAATAATTTTACGATATCACCATTTGATTTAGGGGCCAATTATAAGCCAGCATGGATTTTTTTCTAAGTTTGGTCTTGTTTTTTAGATTACAATTTCATAAAAACCTTTTTTTAAATTTACCTTTTGACACTTCTAACTCCCTTAATAAGCATGTAACTGTCCATATCTATAGGAAGATTATTTATCAGTACTAACACCCCTCGACTTTTTTTACACCATTTCAATGACATTCGTATAATCGAAATATAATAATAATAACGAAGGTTGCCTTTTTCTATTCTTATGTTTTTAATGTGCTGTATTTTCTATAATTATGATTTTCTATCTGTTCCGATAACCACCAGATGATTTTGTTTTTTAATTTGTTCATTACTTGTTTCTTTTTATTTTATTTGTTTCTCCCGCTATGTTTACGGCGTTAGTCGGGTTTTCCTACAAGTGTTTAGATGTTACTGATTATGATCAGATTTCCTTATTTTCTTTATGTTTTTATTTTAAATATATTTTTCTAATTTTTATTATAAATTTCTTCATATTTTAGCAATATTTGCATTTGTTCTACGAAGCTATTTGTGTTTTTGAGTTCATCTCTCATTAATCTTAAAGTTTTCAGCATTTTATCTAAGTTTATAATTTGGTTAATTTCATTCATTGTTTCGTATATTTCGTTTATGGTTTCTTGTTTATTGTTGTTATTTGGAATTTGGTTTATTTCTGGTGACTGATTCTTAGTTATTTGGCTATAGGATATGTTGTTTTTTATTAATTTACTTTCAAAAGCCTTTGGGATGTTCTCAGTACATTTTTTATTTCTGTTATTTTCTATTCTCTCGATGTATTTGATGTATTCGACACAAGTCTTGCTATTTGCTGTATGCTCACCCCCACAGTTGCAACATTTGGTTTTACTAGTGTTTGTTTTGATCAATTTACATTCTTTTGTTTCATGTTCTTCGCCGCATTTTACACATTTTGGTCTCATATTACAATTGTGTTGTGAATGGCCGAACTGTTGACATTTATAGCACTGCGTAATTTTATTTTTCCTTATAGGTATACGGTTCCCATTTAATTTTAATATGTTCTAGTTCCCTTATTTTATATAGATTTTTTATATCAATTGACTTGTTTACAGTAATCAAATAACTATAGCTTTCGCTTATATCATTTTTACCCTTCATGGGTATAATGCTGTTTATCTTCATATTTGCGCTATTTTCTCGTTGCGTTTTAGTGTTTTCTAAGTCGATGTTGGGTATAGCTTTTAAGACAGTTCTTTTCAGTCTATCAGATTTATCTGTATATGTATAATAATTGATATTTTTGTTTTTTCAATGATTCATAAGCATTTCTCTTAAATATTGAATTTGTTAGATTTTAATGTGTTTATTACCTCGTTAATAAATTGTTGGTGATTCTTAGGTTGTCCATCCACGACCACTGGTGGTGTTTTTGCATTTACCGTTTTCTCCTCCTTCTTTGGTTCCTCCTCGTCCGAATCCAATTCGCTTAGCGATTCGACACGATTTTGTACCTTGACTCGCTCATTGACTATCTTTTCCTTGGGTTTCTTGGTTTTCTTTGTGCTTTTCCATTCTTCCTCAGGATTTCCTTCGTCGCTTGGTTCTTCTATTATCATCTCCTTCGCCAATTTCCGGTGTTTTCCTTGCTTCAATTCTTTTGAGACTTCTCTCATTAACATCTCATCTTCCATTTCCTCCTCGACTAATTCCATTATCTGTATTGAATCAGGGTACTCACCATATTCTTCCGTATGTTCATAGAATTTCCTTTCAAATGCTTCTTTAAGGATTGGGTCCTTAATCTTTTTCCTTAGGTTGGGTCTCGATCCAAGTTGTGTTTCTAAATCTTTGTTTTTACACATTTGGGATCCTCCCGCTATCTGATTTCCATTCATTTCCACTGTGTTTTTCCTAATCTTACTCCTCGGTCTAACATCATTCTCCGACTCGCTCACTGCTTTCTTTACTTTTCCTTTTCTCTTACCCTTAGGCCCTCCAACTGGCTCCATTCTCGCGCAAAACACACCCGAAAAAAACTAATTTCTTGGGATATTGCTCCCCAAAATTTGGTTTGCCTTATCCCTTAAAATTGGTTTGACGATCTTCAATTGTTTTCGTAAAATTCGCACAATTTCGTTCTCAAGAGCCGAAGTATAATCGAAATATAAATTAAAAACTTTTTATATATAAGTAACCTGATGACAAAATGAAGTTGTTTAAAATTCAGACCGTTGCTATGTAAAAATGTATATATATAACTAAAAATAAATAACTACGCAGTTTACATGACGTTTTATTCGAATTCGAAAGTCTGTCATGTAATTTTGTGCTACGTTTATGTTTACTTTTTAAATTCTCGTCGTTTTAACATCCAAGTTATCATCAGAAGATTAATTTATGGAAAGCGTTAGCTCTCTTCTGGTGTGACCAGCTCTATTTCTAAGTTACAGCCCTGTTTATTGTCGAACCTTTGGAATTGAGGGTCCTCCTCGCTCTTAATAATCGTCTAAGACCTGCAGTTAGGGATGCAGCTCCTAGAGCCGACGCCGAAAAGAGGATCGCCGCAGGAACGACACTTGGTGCCGGTGGTGGGTAAAAATATCGTGCTAAAGTGAAACAGAATTTCATTAAAAGTGCCGTTCCAAGGGCCCAGGAAATTTCACTGAACATTGTTCTTGACATTTTATTATTATTTAACATAAATATGTAAATTTATGTATAAATAAAAATATATTTATAAAACTTATACGGCGTTTTATTAAATCGAAGGATTTCCCATTAGGGGCTCACTTTACTAGTGAGACAATCGACACACTGAAATTTTTTTTGGGTTTTTTTTAAATCTAGCTCTAAATAACCTGCCTCAATCAAACAAAAGTTGAAAAATAGCATCAGAAATGAATCCCGAAAGTAGTGCTATGAGCTATAAAAATATATTTTAAAACAACATAAAAATACAAAATATAATACTCAGCATGTCCGGAACGTTTACGTTTACTTCTCCGAGTATTCTCGTTTTTGGTATTTTCATTATTTTAATAAGTTCATTTTAAAGATATTGCAGAATTCCATTATCAATTTTAATTTATCTTCAATTAATATTGGCAGACATTGGACATATGTTAAAAAAGTGGAAAAGTTAGTTTTTAATAATTCTTTCTTTATATAGATCAAAACCTTGGGCATTTTGAAACTCATTTCGATAATTCAATTAATTCTTTTGTTTCGTTTATAGCTTATTTCTAAAAGTTTAAAAAATAAAACAGTTATAACAAAATACCTTTAATAAATCATTACATATTTATAAAAAAAACACATTGTCGGTGAAAAGTACCTTTAAAAATAAGTTACGGTTTGAAATCATTACAGACTTTCCAGTTTTTGGTTCAGTGGCGTTCCTTCAGGAAGAGTATCACTTGAAACGGTTATTATTTTCTTAAAAACCAGTCGGTAAAGAAGGCCTCCTACAAAACCAGCTGCTAAAGGACCAATCCAGTAAGCCTGTAGAAAAAATAAAATAAAAGGATACTAAAAATCTACTTTTTATAATTCGCGTATACAATTGTTACTTTGTAGCACTGAAAACAGTGTCACAAAGAAACATTTTGCGGCATTGTTTTTTTTTATTTCTTAAAAAAACTAGTTTTCTAAAACCAATAATGTCTTATCACGTATACTGTTTTGTAATGAAAAGCTTTGAAGGTTGATGACAGCGCCTTCTAACGAATTCTACTTTTCCCAATAATAATAGTACGTAAAACTCCTTTTAAAATTAATGATTTAATAGTACTTGTGCCGTGTGTAACTCATTCATCGTAATGCAAAACCGATCTTTTATGACACTTGTTTTACAATATGCTATTGTGACTGTTGAATAAACAAACGAGTCTCTTGTTAGTAAAAAAGAAGAGACGAAATTGCCAATTTCTTCTTCTGTAATCCTTTTAAGGACTATGTCCAGAAGGACAATTTACCCAGTATATACGGTAGGGGAACTTTTGTCTTGCTCTAAGCAATATTACCTCCCTTTTGTATTTATTACTTAAAATACTATAATTTATGAATTCGCCAACATAGATTTTTGAACAATAAAGATAGTATAAATCTTCATAACAAAGGATACATTTTTTACAACTTTGGTATTATGTCAGAGTGAATTTAGGTTAGGTTAGTTTACATTCAATTTGTCGTCACTGTAAGAAGTACCAAATACAACTAAATTTAAAGAAAAAATTGATGAATATTTTACAATACGTGGGACGACAACAAAAATTAAACGAGAGCCAAAGTTGTAATTAATATTTATAAACATATTTACCCAATGACTTTTCCAATCTCCGTTAAACAAGGCGGGAACAAAACTTCTCACTGGGTTCATGTTGGCACCGGTATATGGACCCTAAAAATTTTAACTTTTCAGTCAAATTGTTTAAATTTTATAATTGGTTGTGGTTCCTTAAATGTATTTCACGAACAATTCGAGAACTAATGTCTATTCAAATTTTCTATACGTCTTATGGGAACAGTGAACAGCGCGTGTTAAGCTCATGCCAGCCTCGTGATAAATTCTTACAACGCTATTTAGCCTGTTGCCAGGGTGAAATTCTATTATTTGGCTGAATGCGATTTTGACTATTTAACTAATTATTTATTTTAAATATTTTTCAGAGTTAACTTTCTTGCTATTCTTGGTTTTTGTTTAACAAGCGTCAGTTTTATCGAACAACATATTTCTTGTTGTCATTTATTTCCTTTTCTTGGAGTATTTGAGTTGAGCATAATACGCTCCTGTTCTAGTGCTTCTGTTCACAATATCTTTATATGAAATGTGAGTAGATATTAGTTCCACACTTAATTTGATGATTTATTGGTTTTCGCAAAGTTCACGCCAATTTCCCAAGAAACCAAAACAAATTTCTTTGATGAATTATATTTCTTACCCCTGCCATGGCAAGAACAGCAACAGCCATGCCGAATTTAAGTGCTACAGAATCATGCT
Source organism: Hermaeophaga mercurialis (assembly GCA_951812935.1). Lineage (NCBI taxonomy): Eukaryota > Metazoa > Arthropoda > Insecta > Coleoptera > Chrysomelidae > Hermaeophaga > Hermaeophaga mercurialis. Next base: position 47,556,382 of record OX638360.1, read on the forward strand.
TGTCGCTGTTTCTAGCATCCCAAACTCCGCAACAGAAGAGAACCAAGATCAGTGATAACAGAAATTCTACGAAACAAGCTTGTTCTGGGCTTAAGTTTGCATGAAAAACTGGAGAGCAAATCCCAGCTTGTTTGTGCCCAGTGATATTGTTTATGAAATTTCCCATGTTAGCCTCTGGAGTTACCACCTAAAAATGAAAAAATTAGTTGATAAGTTATTCTTTGTTCTGTATTACTTACTAATAACAAACCAAATCCTAAAAGAGCTCCTAAAAGTTGTCCTACGAAGTAGATGGGAACCTGTATTAAAGGTATATTGCCGAGTGTGGCTGCAGCTATTGTGACCACTGGATTTATGTGTGCCCCAGAAATGTGTCCAAATGTCTGCAAATCAAATTAAAATGTAGAATGTAGAAGAAAATAACAAATTAAAGGATTGGTGGAAACAGTAGGTCAAAGAAGAAGTAAGAATCAAAAAGAAACCATGAAAGAAATACAAACTAGAACAAAAACCAAATACAAAGAACTTGCAAAGCACAAAGATATAAGTAAAAGAAACGGTAAAACAACACATGGGTTCAATTTGGAGAAAGAATGGAAGTTGCATTGGTGGGGTCATGTATAAATATTGGAAATGGAAAAATTGGTAAAAAAAATGCGATGGCTTGATAGCGGAAACAATAAAAATAAGAAATGAAACTGTTATAAACGCAAGAAGAATACCTGGCGACGAGAAGAGGTGGATACTAATTGTTAAAACTTAAATTAGACGATAAAATAAGAACCTCCACACCTAAAGGTAAAAGGGAAACTGACGATTTATGGTTATCGATTATATTTTAACTTAAGATTTTATATTAGAGTTGACGTCTATCAAATTATGCGAAGAAAGAATATTCTTTTATGGTAGGTTGACCCTTCAGAAATATTAATTTTCTTTATCAAGGCTAAAAATATAACATTTTTTATAAATATTACTCTAATACTTTGAAACATTTACGTGCAAGTTTATTATAATATAAATTTTCTAACAACCATAAGAAAATATAAAGAGAACATACTTTTACATCAATTAAAAACTTTTTTATACCTAGTTACATTCCAGTTTTCAACCCATACTTCAAGGCTCGTTGAATAGGATGCTTTTGGGTAATTGTTTCTCCCGGGAACTAACAATTTCGTCAACTAATTTCATGATAGCCTTTTCTGAAGATCCTTTTGCGTCTTTCAGAATTGCTACAGCGTCCGGGACTTCTTTAAGTAGGCTTAGTTGTTCTATCTTTTATTTCAACTTTGACGTTTCAGCCAATACTTTGTTTAGTCTAATTTTCTATTTTTGTTGTGAATTAACATTCATTTTATCGAATAAATCACATTCCTGAATTTTGATTGAATTGACATGATGCCTGAAACTAAAAATGATAAAACCTTCACGACAAAAATAGAAAATGACATTAATAACATTATTGACTGAAAGTTTGTAAAGACCCAAAAACAATTACGCAGAAGCGTTACTTTTTTTATATATAAGCAACTTGATGACAAAATAAAGTTGTTTAAAATTCAGACCGTTGCTATGTAAAAATGTTTATATATAACTAAAAATAAACAACTAAGCAGTTTACTTGACGTTTTAATAATTCGAAAGTCTGTCATGTAATTTTGTGCTACGTTTATGTTTATTGTTTAAATTCTCGTTTTAACATCCAAGTTATCATCAGAAGATTAATTTATGGAAGGCGTTGGCTCTCTTCTGGCGTGATCAGCACTATTTCTACTTGTTCGAACGGGTTCACTTACATGGTCTCCGACATGGGATCTTCCCGTGACCGCATATTAGTAGTTACAACCCTGTTTATTGTCGAACCCTTGGAAATGAGGGTCCTCCTCGCTCTTAATAATCTTCTAAGGCCGGCAGTTAGAGCTGCACTTGGTGCCGTTGGTGATTAAGAATATTTTGATACAGTGAAACAGAATTTGGTGCACAAGACCGTTCCCAGGGCACAGGAAATTTCACTGAACATTGTTCTTGACATTTTATTATTATTTAACATAAATTTGTACATTTATGTATAAATAAAAATATATTTATAAAACTTGTACGGCGTTTTATTAGATCGAAGGATTTTTCCATTAGTGGCTCACTTTATTAGTGAGATAATCAACGCACTTAATTTTTTTTTTTGGGTAGTTTTAAATCTAGCTCTAAATAAACTGCTTACATTTCTACAAAAATTGAAAAACAGCATCAGAAATGAAACTCAAAAATAATGCATGATCAATAAAAATATATTTTAAAATAGTATAAAAATATAAAATATTCAGAATATCTGGAACGTTTATGTTTACTTCTTCGGGTGTCCTCATTTATGGTATTTTGATTATTTTTAATTTTCCGATGTTTTGATGTTGAGGGTTATTCCGTGGTTGGATCAGAGCTTTTCTTTTTTGCCAATCTCAAATGTAGTTTAGCTGCAGTTAAATCCGTCCATTTTTCTGGGGTGGCCTGCTGTAGTTCTTAAGGGCTCCGATGAATGAAGTCTCATAAAGGGAACATCCTGTGATTCCATATCAACATTAGGAACATTATCCAATGCCATGAGTTAGAACTAAGAAACCATTTCGTTCTTATTTTTAAATTAGTTCGAATAAAAATACAGACATCTGAGGCACCAATTAATGATGAGGAAACTATAAGAGCATTTGGGAGAACATTGGCGGAGATCGGAGGTGCTAGAAATCTACTTAAGACCAATAACAAAATTCCATGACAGTCTTTACGACTTATTAAAACGTCCTGTAAGCTTTATAATAGTCGCATTTTTAATTATATTCAATATTGCATATACTATAAATATTAATATCAGAAGAAATCAAGAACCATGATTAGTAAAGCATCTTTGGTATTGGGTGTACCGCTCTTATTTGGTCTTAAGTAGACTTCTAGCTCCTCCGACCTCTGCCAAAGTTATCTCAACTGCTCTTATGATACCTTATTCTTTAATTGTTGCCTCAGTTGTCTGTATTTATATTCAAACTCGTTTAAAAAAGGATATTTAAGGTCAATCAGTTATAACTCTTGACAGTAGATAATGGCTTTAATGGTGGTATGGCGTTACAGGATCTTCTCATGGTGGAGACTTCGTGTAAATCCGACTCCTTAAGTTAAGTTTTCACTAGAACTACAGCAGCCCCATCCAGAAATGGATCGTCCCCCTTCAGGAATTCATCTTTAATTACTCCAGTTAACCATACGAATTCTTGCAGAGATTGAGGCACGTCTTTAAGAGCTAGATTTAAAATGAGCCAAAAAAAAATTCAGTAGGGATTTTCTCACTAATAAAGTGAAGTTTCTAACGGGGTGCAGTCTAAGCATATAGTTGAAAATTATATAACAATCTTTATAATTTAATAAAACGTCGTGTAAGCTTTATATTTGACAATTTTATTTATATTCGAAGTTTATATATGTATATGTCGAATAATATTAAAAAAATCAAGAATCATTATGATTAGTGAGTCATCTTGGGTATCGGGTGTGGCGCTGTTATGAAGATGTTATTTGGCTCTAAGTAGACTTCTAGCTCTTCCGAACCCTCACAGTGTCATACCAACGGCACTCATGGTTTCCGCATCAATAATGGGAGACGCAGTTATCGATAACATTTCATTTTCCCTCAAAGAAAAGATGGTGTTTGAGGGCTAAAAGAACCATTAGTTCCAATCCTTTACCAGCAAAGAGCGTTCCCAATGGTGATATCGCGTCAGAGGATGACCCCATGATGGTGAATTCATATGCATCGACTCCCTTGAGCAGTGTGACAGGTCCCTCCACTAGAATTATAGGAGCCCCCTCCGGTAGTGGACCATCGCCTTTCCCGAATTCATCATGAAGATGTGGATTTGAATGCACTTAATCTTCATCGTAGATTGAGAAAAAAGCGAAGAGCTGAACTCTGAACACTGAATAATCCTCAAGATCAAAACGATGAGAATTTAAAAAATAACTTAAACGTTGCATATGACACTCTTCATAGTTGTTTATTTCTAGCTAGTATATTATTTACATAGCAACGGTCTACATTTTAAACAACTTCATTTTGTCACTAGATATAAAAGTTTTTCATTAATATGAAAGGTTATTCCGATTATATTTTCTTATGGTTGTTATAAAATTTGTAACTCACTTGCACGCAAGTTTTCCTGTGTATTAGAATAATATTTATTACAAATGTAATATTTTTAACTCTGATCAAGGAAATAAAATTTTCAGAAAGCTCGTCGGAGCATAAAAGAGTTTTCTTTTTTTGATTGGCGTCTTCTCCAATATAAAATAAAAAAACAAATTATTTATCTTATTAAACTAATTTCTTAAACTCGGTAATAATTGTACCTAACTTCACTTTCCAAATGCAGCAACAACAACAAAGCAGTTCTACCAACATCAAACAGACGGCAGGTAAATCAAATTTTAATATTATCTAACAGCTATTCTAAAACTGGACTAGTAAGGCGAAATATTTAAACTAAGAAATGAAAAAAATATTTACCTGAATTGCTACCATCACAGCAAGTCCAAATGTGAAAGAAATCTGTTCATGTGGAATGGCACCTCCTGGGGCTAAAGACACCACGCAACCCATGCATCCTAAAAACAGCAAAATGGCTGTCCCACCAGTTTCTGCAGCACATAATATTATTCTGTCTTTTGTCGACATGTTGTCTGTTAAAGTGATTATTTTTCCTGAAAAAAAATGTATGTATTGTAATGGTTTGTTGACAGAGTCCAAGGCCAGCCACAGAAAAATAACAGGAAACCTAACCTAACCTAACCTAACCTAACCTAACCTAACCTAACCTAACCTAACCTAACCTAACCTAACCTAACCTAACCTAACCTAACCTAACCTAACCTAACCTAACCTAACCTAACCTAACCTAACCTAACCTAACCTAACCTAACCTAACCTAACTGGTAGAAAAGGCAGTTTCACGAATATTCACGAAAATATTAAGAAGTCTGACAAATATAAAGATTTGTCTGAAAAACCTCAAGACTATCTACAATTTTCTAGAACCTAGAAGTGTTACAAACATATAGAAACAGATTGAAATAAAATTCAAAAAATTTGTCTGTATATCAACTTGATTTATTTTTCAAAACCTAATGTTGAAAAAAATCTTCAATAGAACAGAACGTCTTACAATCGAAAAAGAAATACAGTAAATTTTTTTTATAAAATTTAAAGTGAATGATTAGTAAAGTCTTTGAAGAAGGATATTTTTTTTTATTTCCTAACACTTTGTATAATCTTAATATAATTAAACATCTAATAAATGGACATAAATAAATCTAGAAAAAGCAGGAAAATGGTAAAAATTTAGTAAAATTAGGCAATTAGGCCAAAAATTGCAATAAATATTTAGATACCAGTTGTGGAATAATTAAATCAATTTTATTTTTTTTTATATATTTTTATGTACTACATGGTAATAAGTAAATTGTACTTACAAAACAATTTTTAACAACTTTTCTGTACAGCTTCAGAATGATCTTTAATCAGAAAAGTGATTTTCTTGTACCAGAAATGGGGCTTATCTCCTAATATAAATATTGTAAATCAGGGATATCATTAACATACATGCTATTTTATTGCGTTTAAATTAATTGCTAGCGCAAATTTTTGTTTGGCCTAATATTTATGCCGTATTAGCCAAAAGAATGGAATTACAAAAAATATCACTGAAGATGGTTTAATGTACTTATGAAATTAAAAAAAATAAAAAGATGGTCAAACGTTTATTTATAAATTTTCTATATTTCTGTTTATATTTGTTTAAAAAAATGGTATTTGTTAGCAAAAGTAAGAAATACGGATTTTTTATAGAAGATAAAAATAAGAAAGGTGAATTAATTGTAAAAAAAATAAAAAACAATATTCATAATGATTGTTTCGATCATTTCTTTTTCATAAGAATAATTTTCGGAAATCGTGGAATTTTAAGTAGATTTTATCTTTTACATTTATAAAAACTACGTTTTTATGAAATGGTTAACAAAGAATCAAACGAAAAGTAATGCTAAACCTCATTGATTTCATTTTTTTTATTAAGTACATGAGACGGTTCTGTATTTTGACTGGGATTTATGATGTTGCTGACATTGTTAAACTACCAATAAATGTGTAACATTTTTATAGTTACCTTCTTAATTTATTTAAACAAGTTATAAATTTACTATACAAGTACTAAAGAACGAAGTACCACTGTCAATTTTTATGAAATGTTATATAATTCTCGTCATTATGTCAACTAAACATTTATTACGCATTAAATAGTTTAAATTTTCAGTTAAAAAATCCGTTTTTGGAATGTTTGTCGAAAGATAAAAAATTTAAGTTAAAGGATCGAAATCGAGTCTAATGATTCTAATTGGAATAGAATTAGAAACTACATACCAAAAGTTTGATTTGTGAAATTAATTAAGCGAAAAATTTAAACCTAAAGTAGCAGGAATTTAGTTTTATCAAAAATTGAAGTTACATTATTCTAATAGAGTTTATATTATAAGTTTAATCTGCAGAATTATTATTTATACTGTTTGATTGATAATTAAGCCACAGGTTTCAAATTTCAAGAACAAAGTCATATCAAAAGTAGCAGGAATAAACGATGTATCAAAAATTGAAGTTACAAAATTCTAATAAAGTTTATATTATAAGTATAAATAGCAGGGTTAATATTCGGACTTGTTTGGTCAATAATTAAGTCACATGATTCAATTTTCAAATAAAAATTTACTCCAAAAATAGCAGCAAATACAAGCTTTATGGAAAATTGAAGTTGCAATATTTGTAATAAATTTTATATCATAATTTCAATTTTCAGGAATTAAATCCCTTGATTCAATTTTCAAATAAAAATTTACTCCAGAAATAGCAGGAATACAATTAAGTATTATTATAAAATTTATAAAATACATTCAAGTCGCAGGAATAATAATTGGGGTTTTTACACTATATTAATATTGTAATAAATGATCAATATTCAATCTATATTTAAGTTACAGGAATCATATTCTAACTGCAAAGTCAAATCTCGAGTAGCAGGAATGTTATCTAATAATCAGATTTGGGTAAAATTTATATTTTGAGGTTTTTTTAAAATTATTGTATTATTTGTGCCCCAAAAATTAAAAAGTTCCTTGTTGGTTCCAAAATCTGTGTCACATCAAAATCGTATAAATACATTTTTTCTTCTTTCGATTGCTACATTTGATCATAATCATTAACGTCACAATCACAGATAATTTAAAATAATTATTTTCTTCTTTTGACTATAGATATTATCATTTATTTTTAGTTAATATTACTTGTTTATATTCAATAAAAATAAATATTGATTTTACCAAAACATTTGAAAGATAATCAAGTATTTGTCTTGCATCATCGCGTAAAATAATCTAAAAGAAACATAAAATCATACTTAACACCAGATTGTAGGTAATAAATGATTATAATACAAAATGTTACTAATTAACCTCAACATTAATTATTGTGAGAACTTCCTTCAGAACAATAACGTTTTCTTAGTGTAAAATTACATAATTGTCCAAACAGGAAAAATGAATTTATTCATTTAACTCAAAATAACCGGGTTTTAATTCGACAAAATATCAAGATCTGTTCTCATTTTTTAAACCACAGAAAATATAAAATAATACAGCTTTAAACTATTAGTTAAAAGAAATATTAATGAAGTTTTGAATTATTTAGACAAAAATGAAAAATTTCAAAGATAAATCAACAAATTTAGCTAAATATTCCAAACGATAAACTAAAAAGAGATTATTAACAATTTGTAAAGATATTTTAATATTTTTGAACTTTTTTTCATTTAATGTGGCTGTAATTTTTTGTGAATTTTCTTTATTTCTTATTTTTGATTCATTTTTAATAAACGAGTTCGATGTTTGTGCTACCCAAAAAGATTTCTCTATAGTTCGACTTTTTAAATTGTGCTAAATTTTGAGTTTTCTTCAATTTTTTCATAATTTTGAATTTGTAAGTTTCATTAAAGGTTATTAAGCAGTAATTTTTTCAGTTTTAATTACATTTTCATATTATCGTCAAAATTTGGTAATTCAATTTCAATAAATGTTATCTGGTATCAGCGATTTTTTAATGTGATAATTTTCCTTTAATGAGGCTGCAATTTCTGTGAATTTTCTTAAATTCGTTACTTTTTAATAATTTTTAATGAACAAGTTCGACGGTTCGAAGATTTTTCATAATTTTGATTGCATTAATTTCATTTTCTTTAATAAATTTAATTTTAAATTGACAATTTTATTTCTAAGAATAATAGATCAATTAGAAATATATCACTACAAGTATTTAGTAACATTTTGTTTAAAAAAAATACAATAAAAATTTGTTATAAATGTGTAGTAAAATAATCATATCCTAGAAGATATCTGTAACATTGTCCAGTGGTAACTGGGGCTTATTTCCTTTTCTTTCTTAAATACGTAATTAGATAACAAATATAATTAGAATTATATTAATGAACTAAATAACATATTACAAAATAATTCTATTCCAATTTTTTCATTAAAAATGAGCCACGCTGTATATTTTTACGAAATTGACTTTTGATATGTTCTTGTATAAGGCTGAATTTTTGAATGGAACCACTATAAGAAATTCCCCAATTTAAAAATAGTGCCAAAACTCTAACGATATTTTTTATTTTAATTATGTATTTCGCCGGAAATGTAACACCTTGATAACAAGTTTGTTAAACTATTTTGGCCAGCGGGAAAAATATAAAATTTGATATATCGAACGCTAGGCACAATAAAGGAAACCGATTTTTATTAATTAGACATCGAGAAGTAATTTTAAATGAAAAATTATTATAGTTATTAAGTCTTTTTAGCGTCCATGTAATCTCCTTTTTAGATTTCTATCTATAGTAAAAGACTTCGAGACTTAGATTTATGGTTATAAATAAATGTTAATGATGTAATTATATTCGCTGATCTCATTTAACATATTTCGAATTAATTTATTCTGTAGCCACGTATCGCGTCCATATTTGTATTTAGAATTTGAATAAATCGTCTCTACTTAGAATTACAAAACAAAAGTCACAAATACCTCTTTGAACTTGTGAATAGCGTTAAAAAATAGTTTTAATTGATGATGAAAAACACTAGGTTTCAATTTTTGGTAACATTAAAACTGATCCTGCTTTTTTTGGCCTCATATTTTTAAATATATATATGTTTTTAATAGTTAATAAACTACGGAGAATAAAAAGAGGTATAGCAGGATTAAAATGGATTAATATACATGTTTCAGGATCAATATTTGTGTAGCAGGATCGAATTTATTTCAAACTATTAGTATGTACATTTGAGTTACTTTATATAAGTAGAAAAACACGTTCGATATTCAAAACAATAAAAAAATTAATATCTGAAAAAGATAAATGTTAGATAAATATTAAATTTGCAGGATTAATCTTTTGAGTAGCAGGATCGAATTTGTATAAAAAATGTGATTATATATCTAGAATCAAAGTTGGTTTTACAGGAAAGAAATTAGCATTATATGAATCGCAGCATTGAATAAAGTCGTATTGCAAGATCAAAATACTCAAAGAAATTTATAAAAAAATAAAAATTAAACATCAAGTTATACAAAGGTAAAATCACTCCGTCTGAATACAAAAAAGCAGAGTTGCAAGAATAATATTATAAAATGTTGAATATGTATTACTTAGGCCAAAATCAAATTGCAATTTGCAGGGTTCAAATTTTAAAGAGCAGGATCAAATTTGACTCATTTTATAAAAAATGTAAGCTGAAGGACTATTCGAGAGCTCAAAGCGAGTTACAGGGAAATTAACGACGATACGTATTTGAGTAACACAAAATAAAATTTTCAGGAAGAAAACTTTCAGTTGCAGGTTTAAATTTGGTTCACACTATCAAAAATCTGTTAAAAGTTAACAAAAAAACAATTTTCACTAACGGATCACAAGAATAATATTCTAAATATCGGAAATTAAAAAAATTAAACATCTATTATTTATGAAAAAGAAAAAAATGCGATTGGTTAGATAAATATAAAATATGTAGTATTAAGTTCCACAAAATTCCAGAAATCTCGATATTTGAATCGCAGGATTGAATAAAGTCGTACTGCAGGATCAAAATACTCTAAGAGACTTGTAAAAAAGAAAAAATATAGATATTATGTTTTTTATCTAAATATGATAAAAATAAGAGCAGCAGGAGACTATATTCTAGTCACAATATTACAAATACTTAAATATGTATTATACTAGAATCATAATGTGATTTTTGGGACAAAAATAAGATTTTCGGGATGAAAATTTTGAGTAGCAGGATCTAATTTAAACTATCAAAAATCTGAGTCAAAAACCCAAGGCGAAATTAGAGTAGCAGGATTAAAATTAATTTCAAGACATATTTGAGTAAAGCAGAATAGCAAGAATAATAATATTCAGAACATCCAAAAATTAAAAAAATTACAAATCTAAAAAAGTCTTCAAACATAAAATTTCCGCACTAAAATTTAGAATAGCAGAATCGAATTTATATCGATATATTAAAAATGTGATATTACAAATCTAAACTTAAAGTTACAATACAGAAACAAAATTAGAATCATAAAAACGAAATTAGTACAACAATATATCAATATTTAAGTCGCAGGATCGAATAAAGTCTTAAAGGATCAAAACAATTTGCATAAAATATTAATTTTCAAATTGTACATGGGTAAAATCACTAAACATTATAAACAAAGTAGATTTGCAGGAATAATAGTCGAGTCATAATATTGTAAACTATAAAAAATCTGAACCAAATTATAATTCGAAAGCACAGAGCGAAATTTGAATTGCAGGAGCAGGAATCATATACAAAATATCGAAATATTAAAAAATTGAATATCTATTAGGAAAAAGTAACAAAATGCCCTTTGTTAGCTAAATACAAGAGTTGCAGGAATAAAATTGAGAGCAGCAGAAACGAATTTATATCGTCATATTATAAATGAGATATTAGAAATCTTGGATTAAAGATAAGCCATACAGAAACAAAATTTGAATCGCAGGATCGAATAAAAAATAATTATAGAATTATACAGGGGTGAAATCACTAAACATTAAAGAAAGTAGAATTGAAGTAATAATATTTAAGTCATACTATTATAAAAATGTGAATTTCTGTGATTTATTCCAGAATAAAAAAATAAGATATTCAGGATGAAAATGTTCCGTAATGGGATTGAATTTGATTCAAACTCTCAAAAATGAGATAAATTACAATTCTCGAACAAGAATCACGGGAATAACACTGGAGACTACGATTTATTAAAAATTTTAAAATTTTTTAGCAATAACTAATTTCTATTGTCATATCAAAATTGTGATATTCCAAATCTAGGATTTGCACCGCAGGAACGAAATTCTAGCAACACCAATATTTTTGTAGCAGGATCTAATAAAGTCGAATTGCAGGATCAAATTAGGTAAAAAAAATCAAGAAAACTCACTGACCAGTTATAATGTTTGTCCATCTAAACCTACCTTTAGCCATAATTAAAAAATGAAATGTCCACTCGATTTAAGAATTATTTGGTCCTTTCACTACTCTAGCACTCACTGCTGCCGGTACCGCACTGACCGTTCTGACGTTTTTGCGCAATTCTGACACCGTACAACTTGGTTGGTCCTCGTTCAAGTAACTTTGATAAAATAAATTTATCTTCAGCTGCAGATGCTGGATAATAAATAATATAAGTGGGTAGAGCAATTAGTAGAATTTTTAGTAAATGAATGGGCCAAATTTATAGGTAAGTACCTAATGATGGTAGATGTGTTATTGAACTTTATACTATTTCGTTAGGAAATTGATAATCGATACTTTTACGGAGGGAGTACGAGAAAAGTACCGATAACAGACATTATGAGTGATAATTTTAACAATATTAAGAATTATTTTGTCAATAATTCCTCGTATGTTAATTTTAAGCTGCCAACTACTAGGATTTAAATTAAAAATTCCCTGTATATAAAATATATATTTTTATAAATTTGAGAGATTATTATTACCTACAACAGTCGCCATGGTTAAGTTGAAATAACTTCCTGTTAATTAATCTTTTTGACTATCTCAATTTTCTAATTAATCTGCAACTTCTTTGTTTATTCAAATTGCAGGATCGAAATTCAAGTCGTAGGAATAAAAAGCAATAAAAACTACCATAATTGATTTTAAATTTTAAACTGATTATAAAGCACTAAAATAAGCTTCATATATCTGCAGCAGGATCAATACTTTTACTAATTCGAATGGCAGGATCAAAATTCAAGTAGCCTAATTCAAATGAAAGTCGTAGAAAGATAAAACAACAATTCAGAATAATAAAAACTGTCCCAACTATTTTTAAGTTATAAACTGAGTTTGCAGGATAAAAAGGACATGTGATAAAAATTAAAATATTAATATATCCTTAGACGGATCAAAATTCAAGTGTTTTTAAGTTCGAATGATAGGACAAAAATTCAAGGTGCAAGATCAAAATTCAATTTAAATATTAAATCTGCATAAATTTCATATACTAAGGATCAAAATTATATGTGACAAAAATTAAATTCACTCAATTAATATAACTGTAACAGGATCAAAATTTAAATAGCCGGATCAAAATTCAAGTCAAAGATTAAAATTCAATGATGAAAAATTATCAATTGAGAATAATAAAGACTCTAAGCTTCAAGATATGACTGCATATTAAATCTGCATAAAGAACGAGAATATGCTCCAAGATATATTGCAGGATCAAAATGAAATGTGATAAAAATTAATGTCACTCAATTATGCAAACTATTGGATTCAAGTATGAATGGCAGGACCAAAATCTTCATTTTGGATTATAATTCGAGCTAAAGAATCATAATTTTTATAGCTGTTTAAAAATATACATAAAATTCGCATTCGAAAAAATTAAGTTGTTTCATCAAACGGAACCAATATGAATCAGATCAAAATCAGATTTCCAGTTGCAGATTGCGGTAAATATTAAAATGCATTATATATATGTGTATGTACTTATTATTACAACAACAACCATTTATTACCTTTTGCGAATAAATGAAATTAACGTGTAATTTTATAAATATATGATTTCCTTTTAGTGATGGTTCTCGGAATGCAATAAAACAATCATTAAAAAACAATTATATCTATTAAGTTATATCCTCAAACAGAAAAGAAATTAATCTATTAACATTATTTTAATAGACCTGGTAAAAATGGTACTTGCAGGATCAATATACAGTAGCAGGAAAATATATTTGAATTATCTTAATGATACAATATTGGAATAATTAAATTAATTTCTAATAAATGTTATTTTTTAATCGCCCTCGTAATTGATACTTTTATTTTTTCATTATACTTGCAATCAGTTTGAACTTTGATTGTTGTATTGAAAGGAAAGTTCAGAAATAACTCAAGGTTTTGTCGTACGTATTAAAAGTGAATTTTGAATGAAAGCATTGCAAGAGAAAAATATATTTTCTTAGCTGATAAACGATAAATTTGTCAAAATAAAATTGATACGTCTCCGTAGAAGTGGTAAATATTTACTGCCAGCATATTTTTATTTGGAGTAGGTACTTATTAACAATTATTTGGTTGGATTTTTTTTTAATTTGATTAGTAGCTATTTTAATATTGTTTTACGTATTTCTGTTGCAGGATACAAATATTTATATAAAAAATATGTACTGGAATAAATGCTAATCACAAAAAACTAAATATTCTTTTATTTTTTGAAGAAATAGACAACAATGTTAAAAATAGTGTTGCCATTAAAAATTTTCACCAAGTAGTATTTCTAAGTTTGGAGTAAATATTTTTCCCTACACTAAACTAAATAAAAATAAACAAATCCTAATTATTTTGTCAAAATATTAGAAATTAGCGGCATCAACAATAAAAACAATTTTTTTTGACTCGTAGAATGAATATTTAATTGGCAGGATTAATGCAGGTGCAACAGGATCAATGTTAGTGTCGACGGACTAATTAATCATACCTAAAGTTGCAGGAAATCAGACCATATAAAAAAACAGATTCGTAGTATTACAAATCGAACATTTGAGCCTCAGGATCGCAAACTTAAAGTAGCAGGAATACACTCTATATAAAACAAAGCACATATTCAAAACTTTAGCCGAAGGATCAGTATTCCAATTGTTCGATAGATAAGTCAAACCTAATGTAGCAGGAATATACGCTGATACAAAACTAGAGTCCACTGTATTAAAACAAAAGTTAAAGTGGCAGAATATATAATCCCATCTTTTTATTTGATAATCAAGTCACAGGATTCAAATTTTAAGAAAAGGTTATACTAAAAGTAGCAGGAATATAAGCTGTATCAAAAATTAATGTTACATTGTGGCAATAAAGTATATATGAAAGTTTGAGATACCTCTACAGAATCAATTTACGATCGATATTTAAGTCACAGGAATTAACTTCTAACTACAAAATAAATCCAAAAGTAGGTTTTCGAGTTGTTTAATCGATAATTAAGTCAATTAATTGATTTTCCAACTACAAAGTCAAACTTAAAATAGCAGAAATAACCGATGTGTAAAAAGTCGTAGTACAAACTTTATCAAAAATTGAAATTATACGATTGTAATTAGAGTATATAAAAAAATGTCGAAATACCTGTACAGGATCAATATTCGATCGATATTTAAACCACGCGCTGAAAAAACTAGAGTCGCACTATTTAACTTTCCAAAGTTCCAGTTCCAGAATTAATATTCGATTTGTTAATATACCAACAACAGGATTCAAATTCAAAATTTAAAATGTAACCTAAGGTAGCAGGAATAAAAAATACAACTGCTGTGCAAACATTTGAGTTCCAGGATGAATATTGGAATTGAAAACCAAGGAATCAAAACACTTTTTGTCTAAAATCTCGTTTCGGTTATTTTAATCTATAGAACATTGGCAAACGTCCATCATTGGTTTTTGCTTACCTGTTGATCGATTATGTGGTTCCACACCTCCAATGGAAAGCAGCCAAATAAATTTCCATAGAATCAATATGACTAATTCGAAATATTTCGATTACGACATGCACTGGTCTCAACAAACCCACATCTGCCGTTTCTCAAAAAAAAACTTGGTCTAATGACCTAGCAACGTACTTATGCAAAAATAATAGCTAATAACGGTCTCAGTGCCAGATAGTTTATTTATAAAGGTAAGACGCTAACATTGAACGAGATGCTTGTATCGAAATTGGTTCAAAAAATACTCCTAAGGTCAATAATTTTATCGAGAATGATCAGTCTGTCATAAATTATACTTGAGATATGTTTATTGTGATTAAGTTGTAAATCTAGTAAATATCGGATGACATAATATGTATGATTCGTTCAAAGATTATACGGAAAATAAATATTGGGAACTATTTTACAGGACGTAAATAAATTGACAATGTATAAACAATATAGAGCGATATGCGAATTTGCAGGATAAAAATAGAATAGCAGGAATAACATTCGAGTCATAATATAATAAATAATTTCAATATCTTGTACTTATCTTACAATAAAAATGAGATAGGTATGCAACTTTCAAATTTTGAGTAGCAGGTTTGAAAAATGTGATATTACAAATCTAAGATTAAAGTTAGTATCACAGGAAATTCCAGCGCAAGTTTGAGGATTGAAGTTTAAGTAACATAAATAACTGAGTCGCAGGATTGAATAAAATCGAATTGCAAGATCAAAATTTGTACACGAAAAAGTTCAAATTGTTCACGGGTAAAATTATTGAACAAAAATTATAATGAAAAAAATATTTTGTGGTATTATTTAATAAAAATAGAATGTAAATATAAAATCGATTTTTTGCTCTGAATAATTTTGTTTAAATCCATTATTATTATCATCAAAAATCAAAAAATCTACTTATATTAATTGTTAATGACTAAAATAATACCTATTTTATTCAATTTGATTGATTGGAAAAACCACGAATTAATGTATTTATTTGCTTTTAATAGTTAATGATAAACAAAAAATGAATACCTTTATCACAAGATTTTAATGAATTAATATATAAGTCTACCGAACAATTTTTGTGCAGCAGGAATCGAATTTACTTCACATTCATCAAAAATCTAAACTAAAATATTTACTATTCGAAAAGTCAAAAAGAAACTCGGATTTGCAGGATAAAAACTAAAACATATTTGAGTAACATTATGCTAAGAAGAGTAGCAGGAATAATACCAAAACCGTGATATTCAAAATCCACGATTCTACAACCTCACAATATTTAAGTCGTTGAGTCGCAGGAACTATTAAACCAAATTGCAGAATCAAAAATTGTAAAAAAATTAATATATAACATTTTTATGTTTATGTAATATTAATATATACCAGAATAAAAATGCGATTTGTTGGATAAATATTAGTTTGGCAGGATTGAATTCTTAAGCAGCAGGATTGAATTGGTATTGTAACATTAAAAATGTGATATTCCAAATTTAGGATTCTGCAACCTCACAATATTTGAGTTACTAAATCGCAGAATCTATAAAATCGAATAATTGCAGGATGAAAAATTGTAAAAAAATAAGAAAATTGAAACATTAAATTCTGCAAGGATAGAATCACTGAAGAAAAATTAGAATTATTAATATACAGAATGTAAATAAATTGAGAATTTAAATAAATTTAGAATGTAAACATAGAAATTTATTGGGAGTCATTTTTATTTAATCCTCGTTTAATTGAATATATAAACAAAAAGGATCTACCCATTTTAATTACTAATCGCTTTAAAATGTACTTAATTCATTGTGATAGATTGGAAAAAACGAAAAAAAATATTTGCATTAAATAATTAACTAAATATGCATTTGGCCTTAAATTTATTTGATATTAGTAAATGAAATGTGAAGAAGCAAAACAAGTTTCGCAGAATTAAAAGGGATTAAAACACAAATTTCACGATCAATATTTGAGAAGCGTAATCGAATTTTATACGTTCTACCAAAAGCCCAGAAAAAAATTCGAATTGGATAAAAATATATTTGAGTAACACGATAAAAAGTAAAATGTCAGGAATAATATTTGAGAAATAAATAAAAAATGACTATTTGTTATAAAATTTGTATTTCATTGGTGTACAGGAACAAAATTAGCATACAGGATCGAAGTTGCAGTAACATTAATATTGAGTCGCAGGCACAAGAATTGCAGGATCAAAATTAGTAAAAAAAATGCAAAAATTAAACATTAAACTGTTAAAATAATATTATACTGGATGCAAATAGATCGAAAATATAAACATGACATTGTACATTTTTTATTCTGAATAATTTTTGTTTAATCCTATTATTATTAAATATAAGATAAAAAAATGAGCCACTTATATTAATTGTCAATCGCTTTTTTTCATTCAATTTGATTGATTGGAAAAAAACACGAATTAATATTAGAAAATGTATCTTGATTAAATAATTAACTAAATCTGTATTTAACTAATCCATGACCCCAGATATGGGCCAATAACTAAACAAACACACATGGGGTTATCAAGTCGGTTCTTATCGACTTCATAACTTGTATTTCGATATTACATCTAATTCTTACATCCTTTATAAATAACATAACATTATTTATTATGAAACAAAATTATTAAAAACCTTTTGTAAACGGTCCATGGAAATTTATCATCTCCTTAATTATTAAGATTGACATGTACAAAAAAATATCGAAATATTAAACATAATGGCCTCAAAATGGTCTCTTGTGGAACACCACTAATTGGCTACATTATTATTATTCTCTATTTATTGTTTTATTTTAAAATTATTTAAATTTTTAGCCTTGGAAAAACTAATAAAAATTTTGACCATGGCAACTACTGCATTATTATTCTATTATAAGTATTTTAAAAGATTTACGTGGGTTGCGCATATATTTTACGACTATCCGAAAAGAATTGTTCCCAATAATTAATGAGGTAACCGAGATATTTGGAGAAAATATATTAATACAAAATGATTGAAAACTATCGTCGTATTCTGTGAGATTTCTTAATTTTTCGATACTTTGGCACACATTTTTGGATTCTCTAGAACTATAAACTATATTTAAAATAATTCGGTAATACAGATCAAACAAAACTTTAAAACGCCAATTAAATATTATATTACGGGCAATATAAATATTTTTCATAAACACTTTTTTGTTGGGTTTGTGATAAAAAACATGTAGATTCTGGTTTTTTTATTTAAATAGATCTATTTTTATAATCTATAAATATATAAATATTAAAGATATTGAATATTAAGACTAAGGTACTTGTACAAAAAATTAGCTAAAATATAATTTCATATGTTTACATTTAAAGCTGATGTGTAAAAAAAAAGTTCAAGTAAATTACTTTTCTAATTTTCATAAAAATTGAATAATTAAATTATCCACTGAAATCAATTTCCACATACTTTGAAGAATTTCAAAAATTTAAATTCCAATTAATAATTTTATTTAATATTTAATCCTGCAATAATCTTATTTAATAAAACTACTGCAATCGATTTATCATTATTTTTAATAGAATAATCCTAAGAAGTTTGTGGAAATTATTTACATTAAATCACCGAAAAGAATTTTTAAATTAGGTATTTTCACGTGTTGGGCGTTCCTCAGGGGATGTTTCATTGGATTTTGGTTTATTAGAGAACACCAGCCTGTATATTAAGGCTCCTATAAAAGCTGCACTTAAAGGTCCCACCCAGTAAGCCTAAAAAAATAATAAAGTCTTGTAAATAATCAATTATTAGTTGGTAAATGTGGCCAGTAATATCGTCAGAAAGAATGTTTTCTTTTCCTTTAATGTGTCAGGAGTTAAAGATGATTGCGAATATTTTTTTTATAAAAAACTTACCCAGTGCAAACTCCAATCACCATCTAAAAGAGCGGGACCGAAACTTCTAGCTGGGTTCATATTTGCCCCAGTAAAAGAACCCTGAAATCCATTTTCAATAGTTTTAGAACTTCCACTATTGTTAGTTATTATCTAAATTCATGATAGAAAAATATAGAAGTAATCGAAATAATTGTTAGTAAAGTTGATTAAACCTATTTTTTTTTATATCATATTTCATAAAAAAGTTTTAATATTAGTAGTTGGTCAAAAAACCTGTTTTCCTTGTAACTTGAATCATAAATAAATGATTTAGTTCTGTAATTATATTTTAAAAATACTGTCACTTTAAATATAATTAGGCAAATTGCCAATAAGGTATCTAACAAATTTATTACTTAATAAACAGTAAAATAAACTACATAAAAATATCACAACATTTCATTTAGGATTATTAATTTACATGTATTTTCATTTCGTTTAAAAATGAAGAAATAACTTGTAATTTTTTCAAATAGAACTAATACATACAGGGTGAGTCGTGGTACCAGGAATATCACCATCAATTTTTTTTAATGGCAACTTCAATTTTTTACAAAATTCGAAAAAGCACACTTTTGAAAATACTAAATTTAACATGTTTGGTAAAAGAATTAAGTAGTAAAAAATGGATATTTTCATTAAAAAAAGGATCAATATCGTCAAATCTCTATGATAATCCTGTATGTAAAAATAATATTTTAAAAATGTACAAATGGAATAAGTAATGTTATTTTTTGAATTTTTTCACTCTTAAGAAATCATTGTATATTTAATTTTAAAATAATTATTTATATATTTAAATACAAAATTAAATGTATTTTGATGTATATATAAAAAAAATAGTTTTAAATTAATTGTAAGGAAAAAAGTTATTTTTTAAAAACATTTGAATTCGATTAATTAACCCCCTAATTAATAATATCACAAAAAATTTGTTCTTTTTATATCATTATTCAAACGTTTCATTATTATTTTCTCAGGAAACTTTTTATATTTCTTGAGTTTGGGCCATTATTTTTAAGCCAATTGAAATAACATATAATTATATTATTTTTTTGGGCAGTATAATTTTTTTATAATGACCTGATTTCTTCCAAAAAATCAATAATACATTTTTTTTATATGATGCAAAATAAATAGATACATTATAACAGAAAACTATTTATTAAGAGCAACTGTTTTCTTTAAAATTAATTTTTACTCCAATCGAAATTAAATTATAATTATGTAATTTTTTCAGGCAGTAGAATTTTTTATATAGAGCAACTTTTTTCCACAAAATTAATAATAAAACATTTTTTTATACGCTACAAGATTAATTAGAAAAATAACAGAAAATAACATTTTTAGGCCAATTAAAATTTCTTAGACACACTGTATAATATATTTAAATTGTATATTTTATTGGCAATTTATCAATAAGGTCTGTTTACAAACCAACAATTATATTGATGATCATTTCTTCTTTTCAAAAACCATTAAATTTTTTTATTTATATAAATAGAATATTTATTCAAATCCAATAAAATACAAAATCAAGCCACATACAATTTTATTAAACGACAACTAGTTTCGACCTCTTAAGGTCATCTTCAGGTCTGAAAAGATATTTATTGCTACTCACTCCTGCCATTGCTAATCCTGCAACCGTCAAACCCAGTTTAATAGATATGGAATCTGTATTTCTGGAGTTTCTACCATCCCAAATAGCACAACACACCCATATAAGTATCAGAGTAAGGATAAATTCAGTAAAAAATATTTGAAATGGTGACAGGTTTCCTGCTGGCGAAGGCGAACAAGCTCCCAAGAAGCCTTTATCGGCTTTAGTCGTAGTTATCGCCTGAAATTAATTACAAAAATCGTTTTTTAGGTTAGACTTTAAATTAAATTTAGTACGAAAATAAAGAAAATTCGAGAAATAAAAAAATATTTCCTGCTGTTTCATAATAATAAAAATTACTTGGGAACCAAAATACTCACTTTAACTAGTCCAAAACCTGTTATCGATCCGAGAAGTTGCCCAGCTACGTATATAGGAACGTTTACAAGAGGAAAATGTCCGAGCGTAGCTGCAGCTACAGTCACAGCAGGGTTAATATGAGCCCCGGAGATGTGGCCAAAAGCCTGAAACGAAAAACGGCGTCAATAAAACTATCAAATAATCCTCGCTGTTTAGTTTGTCTTTAAATTTTATTATTATTTATTATTAAACTCAAATCCGAGAGACCATTCAAGTACATAAAGCCACGTATTGTGCACGTGCCTTTGGAATATCCACGCACCGTGCAGGGTCAAAATAAGGTTTAGTTTTAGTAGCTCTGATATAAGTTTGGCTGATGAGTTTTTTAGGAACAATTTAGCTTGTCCCTTTTGTTTTTGTTCTTTGTGTTTACTTTCATTTTTTTCACTTTTCAATAAATCCTCCAACTGGATGAAATCTGGTACTAAACTTTTACATTACAATACATATTTATGTAATTTTATTAGTGAAATATCGTGAACAATTTTTGTTAAATCTTCATTTATAGACAATGTTTAATAAGTGAAAGGAGGATGTAAAACACATAACAGAAAATTTTATTAGATAAGTAAAAAAATCAAAATAATTATTGGGTAAGTGAATGAAAATAAAAATAAAATGAATTAAAGGTTTTTTAATTATTTTATCCCTAAATTAAAGTATCTTCAGTGATAAAATTCATGAATAATCTTATTAAATAATATTAAATGTAATCTTAACGTAATAACAAAAATAGTTGTAATTTAACTTGTTCCTTTTTTGGACTTATTAATATTAAATACATATATGTGTTAATTAAATTGTTGACATAAAATATTTGAGATAAAAAAAGATGAAATTTGTACGATATCAAAAATGTTAATTAAATGTTACCAAAAATTGATATTATCGATTATATCCTTTGCGAGAAAATTTTGTCTATTGGCACTTTTCACTTAGTATTTGTTCTATAAAAAATATTTCAAATATTATTACTTTAATGTACATATTTCTTGGGCAAGGATTTTTTACTAAATCTTTTTATTATTTTACAAATTACAACAATATCCCTTTAAAATTTACATTACCTGTTCACAATATTATACATATATATTAATGCTTTCTTTTATTCTAGTTCGAAAAATTCTAATCTAGTTCATAGCGTTTCAATATTTTATATTAAGCATTTATTTTTTCTTTAGTAATAACTTTTGCTTGCCCCTTTTATTTTGTTCTTAATATTTACTTTAAATTTCTTCTTCCACTTTTTCGTAAATTCCCTATTTATATGGTAAAGTTAATTTCGTTGAGAGAACTATTAGTAAATCCCTCGGTAGGTGTTCGTTAATCCAAGCAAATTAGTACAGGATGTTCACTAAATTCCTGGCAGACATTCAAGTACGACCCTGTTGTTCTTTACTTTAAAATGAAGATTTTACAAGATTAACTGATAGTACTCTCCAAGCAGATGGTGAGTCAACGAAATATCTTGAAAAGAACTTTACTGGTACTCACCTGTACTCCAATCATAATGGCGAATCCAAATGTAAAGGCAACCTGTTCAAGAGGAGCGTTTATGGTACAACCCAGGCACCCAATGAATACCAAACACGCTGTACCACCGAATTCAGAAAGACATACCACGAATCGTTCCAAAGTCGACATGTTGTCATATAATTGGATTACTTTACCTGAAAAAAATTTTTTTATAAAAGTGGATTCTATATATAGTACCTTAGAGAGGTATGCATAGGAAAGGAAAGGAAAGGAAAGGAAAGGAAAGGAAAGGAAAGGAAAGGAAAGGAAAGGAAAGGAAAGGAAAGGAAAGGAAAGGAAAGGAAAGGAAAGGAAAGGAAAGGAAAGGAAAGGAAAGGAAAGGAAAGGAAAGGAAAGGAAAGGAAAGGAAAGGAAAGGAAAGGAAAGGAAAGGAAAGGAAAGGAAAGGAAAGGTAAGGAAAGGAAAGGAAAGGAAAGGAAAGGAAAGGAAAGAAAAGGAAAGGAAACACTGAAGAATACCAAACCAGAGATGTGTGAAAAGAAAAAGAGTGGAGGATATTTCGGAAAAGCCATCAAAATTTAAATGTCGCGAATTAAGTAAGAATAGTCAAAAAGTGGATTGGGATCTGCTGATATACGAGTATATTATTTATATCGAAAAAAAAAATGCTGCCTTCAAGTTTTCTATGCACGAAAATGTTAGTTTTACAAATTTGTATGTCATTTGACACAAAACTGGTTTAAAAAATTCAAGTTTAACTGCAGAGTATAAGCTTAAAGAATCAATAATCGGATAATACTTAAAATCACACTTTAAGATTAATTTACTAAACCCATTAGATGATGTAAGTTTTGTCAGTACCGAATTACTTTTTACGAAAAATATATTTTTTCTTTTTAAAAATTCGATTTTATAGCATAAATTTGAAAGAAAAAGTGATTTTCTTGGAAAAACTTAAGAGAGCTGAAAAATTTTGAAACCAATTGTGATTTTATCAAAAAAATTTAAGCATTCATCTTCAAAATATAAATAAAATAAGATTTTTATTTAAAAATTTGATTTGATTAAGATCTCAGGCAAAACGTTTGAAAAAAATTGGAAAAAGGAAAGATTGGAATTTTTTTAGACAAAATTACACATTTTTTACGAATAATTTGTCTGTTTTCTTCACATTTTCCATTTCAGATCCCAAAAATCACTTGAATAAACAGATTATAAAAATAAGTACATCTTTTTAACGCACTCTGTATACAACACAACATTTTTGCGCGTACAATGCAGCTTTAAAAAAACACAATTTTATTCTTACGTTTAATAATAATAGCCATGGTTCCTGAACTAATATTCAATTATTTTCAAAAATGTTCTTTCACAATATACCCCGAAATAAATTTTCCCTTTTACATAAGTTCGCGAAAACAAAATGAAGTTGCGGTCAATTCAAAACAGAATAAATAGAATGTATTCGAGCCGTGGTTGCCCCCACTGTCCTAGATTTTTGTTTATATTTTTAGAATTGAAAAAAAACAACTTACATGTGGCCTACGTGTTATTTTCGGTCAGACCGCGAGTTTTTCTATTTCCCAAATTGTTTGGACAATTCCGATAAACAGTATCAATGAGATACTTTAGAAAAAATAGACTTTTATTTATTAACTTCCATTCGTATAAACAGAACAAATATTTTCCAGACAGACTAATGGGAAAAACGTTTTTGTTTTGGTTTGATTAAAAATATATTATTTATAGTAGTAGGAGTTAGTTTATTGAAAAAAAAATAGAAATGGCAATGTTAATTGTTTTCAAATTATAAGTGAAGATAAAACATATTTCTTGGGCCACCCTGTATATTGAAACAAAGCAAAATTGTTTAAACAAAGTACACTGTAAAACTAATTCAAAATGGCTTCCAATTGTTAATTTATTTAAATTTAAATCGGTATAAAACAGGCTGAAAAGATGGCGCCTGAAAAAAAAAGGAGAAAAACAAGGAAAAAACGGAACAAAAAGAAAGAAAAAAGAAGAACAAAAAGCGGGTACCAAAAACCAAAAACTCCCCATTTTTCCTCTTTTTTCCCCGCTATCTTTTCGCAAATTTTTCACACATAATGACTATTTTTTTTTGGAGAAATTTCCTTTTTTTTCATTTAATATACAAAAATCAAAATTTACATTTTTTTAAAGAAACTCACGATTTCTTCAACATTTTCAAAAAAAAATACTTTTTTAAATATTTGTTATAATACCAAAACTATTCTTAAAGAATTTGTAAATTTTTCAGAAAAAGATCCCATTTTTCCCTTTTATTTATTCAATTATTTTGTTGAAAAAATGTTTTGAATAAAATAAAGTAAAAGACAGAAATAAAAATACTAGAAAACGGAGCGCCCGAAAAAAAGACAAAAACGGGGAAAATGCAGGGCAATAAGGATGGGAAAAGGGAAAGAAAAAGCGGAGAAAAACGGGGGAAAATGAAGGAAAAAGGGGGCGCTCGAAAAAAGCGACGAAAAAAAAGATAAAAACTTTGAGAAACATCGGGAAAAACTTTTTGGATAAAATATCAAATCACTACAATTTTTTAATTAAAATATTTTTATATTATTTTCAGAATATCCCAATATTCAGTTTACATAAAAAAAATTCCGTCTTTTCCACATTCAAGAAAGAAAATCCCAATTACTTAATTATTTTAAATCTTTGAGAGAAAAACCTCAAATTTATATTTTGTAGAAAATTCCAGTATATATGTACGTTTTTTATTTAAAATTTTCATTATAAAAACAAAGTTGCTTGGATAATACCGATAAATATTGGGAGAAGAATCAATGAGATATTTTAAAAAAAATTATTTTTATTTATTAACTGCCCCGCATTAATGGAAAAAATAAAGATTTTTGTTTTGGTTTAATTAAAAATATATTAATTATAGTAGTAGCAGTTAGTTTATTGAAAAAAAAAACAGAAATAGCAATCTGAATTGTTTTCAAATTATAAGTGAAGATAAAACATATATCTTGGGCCACCCTGTATACTGAAACAAAGCAAATTTGTTTAATCAAATTACACTGTAAAACTAATTCAAAATGGCATCCAATTGTCAATTTATTTAAATTTATTAAATTTTCAAATACAAGGTGATCCACGTATTAAGTCAAATTATACATTTGAATCACCCCACCTTTTGAGCCACACTGTATACCAACATGGTTTAATCTCCATTTATACAAATGTATTCTATACGAAAATTAAAGACCTATATACAGGGTGACCCGCTTATTACTTTGAAAGAACCGTCACCAAATTGATAAAAAAAATTAGAAAGAAAATGTTACTCACTTTCCTCTGAGAAAAAGCTGTCATCAGAATCGGTCGGTATCCATTTCGGTTCGTAATTGGACGAAAGCGGTGTTGTTGATATAATGGCAACACCGTTTTTTTGGGAAAACTGACGATCAACCATAACCAAAATGTCTCTGACCGTTTTTTGTGCGTGTGCACCGTCCTTCTGAACTGCTCGGATCGTGCTTAAAAGTGTTTTGTAAACTACAAGAAAATTGTTAAATTGTTTTCGTTACTGCAGATCAATGGCGTGCTAATAAATGTAAAAGGAGTCGAAAGAAAAAGGAATTCAAAATACCGAAATATGTGAAAATCTAAAAATACTCATTTTTGGATCTCACACTTTTTCCAAAAACCTCACTTATTTTCCCAAAAACTCTAAAAATTCGAAAAAACCTCAAAATATTTGAATTTTCTTTTTATGAAAATTCTGTAAAAACAACAAATAACTATTAACGCGAAATTTTTAGATAAATTAAGACTTTTACTTTTCGCTTGAAATTAATTGTATTTCCTTAATAATTTCACATTTACTTTAAAAAAAATTGTTACATAAGTACTTTCATCAAATAATTTTTCTCAGTAAATTACTAATTCCAATTTTTCCACTTTAATTTTTAATTTTTTTGGGAAATCAATTTTTTTTTGAAAATATTTTGATTTTTCAAAATGCCTGTATATTTAGAATTTTCATAGAAAAACCCAGTTGTATTTTTTTGAGAATATCTAATTTTTTATAATTCTTGTCATGAAAATATTATTTTTTCGGAGAAATTCTTTGTTTTCGCAAATATTCCAATTTTTATGGAGAAATTTTAGAAACAATATCAAAATTTAAATATTTTTGAGAATTTCATAATTTCTTCAAAAAATTTTTAATATCCGTCTTAAAATCGAAACCATTCTTAAAATATATGGCAATTTTTTTATTTAATTTAATTATTTTATCGAATAAATTTCATTCAGATGTTTTGGAGAAAATAAAGTAAAAGAGATAGAAAGAAAAAATACCGGAAGATGGAGCGCGAAAAAAAATGCAAAAAACGAGTGCAAAATAGGGTAACAAGAAGAGAAAAGGGGGGAAAAAGTGAGGAAAACGGAGAAAAATGAAGGAAAAGGAGGCGCCCGAAAATAGACGAGGAAAAAGAGGAGATAAAAACATGAGAAAATCGGAGAAAACTCAGAAAAATAGCGGAAAGAAGATGCGTGAAATAAAAAGCGAAAAACAAGGAAAAATCGAAGCAAAAAGTGGGAAAAAACGATAGAAAAATCACCGTTTTTTCTACTTTTTCACCTCTTTTTCTTCGTTTTTCGTCCTTTTTCTCTCGCACCATTTCTGCCATTTATTGTTATTATTTCAAATTAAAAAAAATAACCAACCCACAATATATGATGATCTGTTTATTTCCAATTTTTATTTAAAAAATTTAAACTTTTACTTTTCTCTTGAAATTACATTTTTTTTAAAATAATTCCACTTTTACTTTTTTCAAAATTTGCTACACATTTCCCTCTAAAGCCCAATGCAGCTCGGCGCCTTTGTGAAGCGAAAATCTAAGGAATTCTTAGTTACCCAACAAAATTAGCAAAAATTGGTGTTATTAAATGCAATTTTTACTTTCTATGACGCCCAATTAATAATAAATCAGTATTTTATTGTTTTTTAATCACCGCTTTAATAGATACTCAGCTTAGAATATTTTTGGATTATGTAAGTCATATTTTTCCGGAAAGGACTCTAACTATTTTGTCAAGCACGAAATCATTGTTTTAGAATATTAGATTTACTTAATTGCTTAATTGTCGGAAATAAAGAAAAAAATTGGTGTTTCGAGTAAAGCAATTTCATGCCCGAGAAATATTAAAAATTACGAGTACTTATAAAGGTGAATTATGCTACACGCCAATTTTTTAAACAAATTTAGCAGCATTAAGCTATGTTCGTATTTAAAAGAGTTTTTTATCAATGGTAGTCCCTGGCATTTAATTTTCTACAAAAAAATTGAAAGACATTTTTCCTCAAAAGCTCCAAAATTTGAAAAAAAAAATAAAAATTTTTCTTAAGAAAAGAGAAAAAAGATTTCCCAAAAATTAAAAATGAGAATGTTCTATAAAAAACTGAAAAAACTTATTGATTTTTTTTATTGAAACTACTAAAATGTTAAAACAAATTGAAAAAAATTAATTATTTCCTGAGAAAAATTTGGATAAACCGAGAATTTCTCTGAAAAAACAGTAAATTCATAAAAAATATGAAAAGATAAATGATACTTGTCTTTTCATATTTATTATGAATAATTTCCACAAAGTAAGAGTTGAAACAATTAATTTAAATTCATAAAAATTAGGTTTTACCAAAAAATTGAATAATTAGGATTTTTTAAGATAATCTTAAATACACTGGCATTTTATTCCAAAAAATATAAAAATTTTCCCCAATAAAAAAAAGAAAAATATTGAGATTTCCCAAAAAAAATAAAAATTAGAATGTTCCATAAAAAACTAGAAAAATATATTTTGTTTCTAATTGGCAGTTCTGAAATACTAAAAAAATTAAAAAAATTCGTAATTTTCTGAGAAAATTTTTATAAAACTAGAATATATATATATATATATATATAAAATTAATATAAACTACAATTTTCTGTTTCAAAAGACAAGAGTTACAAGAATTTGAAAAAATATAAGATTGTATGTAACAAATTTGAATTGATTGGGATTTTATGGAAAATATTTGAAAAAATTTGTGGTTTCTTCGATAAAATGGAAACAATGGAATTTTCTCTGAAAAATAAACGAATTTTTTTACAAATAATTTCGATTCCAAAACAAAAATTTAAAAAGATGTACTTTTAAAATTTCCTCGACAACATAAGAATAATCGTTGATTTTTTCTCCAAAACTTTTAAGTAGTTGGATTTTCTTCCAATAATATAGAAAAATTGGGTTTTTCTTGAACAGATTTAAAAAATTTTGGGATAATAGAATGACATTTTAACCAAAAAATATGAACAAATTAGGATTTTCTCAAAAAAAAAACATAAACAAATAATGTTCTCTACAAAATAAAAATGAATAAATATTAATTAAATTTTCGGTTTCAAAAGACTTTAAAACATTTTTAGTACAAGAATTTGAAAAAAATTGGATGTTTTCAAACAATGTTAAATTTTATTCTCTATTCTTTCCACATCTTCTTTCATTTCTCTCCAGTTTTCCATAATTTTTCTTATAATTCTATTATTCTCTTCAATGTCATCGTTTCTTATCATATCTATATATGAAGTTTCCATATTGCGATAATCTAATTTAATTAATTCCTTCTGCTATTTTCTTAATTTTTTTTTGCCAGTGCTTCATTGTTTTTGCTCTTTGAGCTCAATTCATTTTTTGTAATTTAATAATTAATAGTTTATTTATTTCATTTTCCATTTCTTTTTTTATAGTATAAATTCCTTTTTCCGTTTCACTTCTATTTTCTTTCTCCATTTCCTCTTCTAAATATTTTATTTCTCTTGCATTTTGTGACATGTTTCTTTTTAAAGATTCTAATTATTTCTTTATCTATTTTCTATTTCTCTTCCATTCGCCATTTCATTGTGTTTCCTTTTTTGCCCTATTTTTCAAATTTTTTATGTAATGTCTCTTATTGTTCAGTTGTCATTTTTTTAATTTTCCATGTAATATATTTTCAAGTGTACGCTTGATATTTTTATTTTCCTTCAACGACAATTTAAACTTTTCTATTAAAAACTGAATTGTTTGCTTCTGCTCTTTTCTTTCCCTGATCCTTTTTTAAATTAAAACAATATGTTTTTGGATCTATTCCTTCTTCGACTAAGTTTAATTTCATTCATTTTTAATTCTGTTAAAGTTTAAATTTGCTCCATATGTTTTATCGTGTGTAATTATTAATAAAATTTAAAAAAATATTCATTTATCAATCTTACCTATGAAAATTTTTTTTCGCGCATTAAAGGTTAACAAAACTTGGGTGCTGATTCTCTTTCAAGTACTCAACACTGTTTGTATATTTATGTTACACTAATGCTAGTGAATCTAACAAATTTCCCCTTATTGTCAAAATTTGCAACAATTAAATTATACCCAATGCATAATCTAAGCATGCTTACAATAATTGGAAAATTACAGTGGCGTAACAACCGAAACAAACCAATTAATTGTGTAATTAAGCACTAAGATGATTTGTAAAATCATCATTATCATTTAGCTGGTCATACAAGAATATATAACAATTAAAAAAAAACAACATGGTGAAACGAAAATGTAAAAATGGTGGTTAAAGAAAAAAAAATATCCTGGAAACGATACCAGGAAATAAAAAATGATAAAAATAAAGAAAGATTCAATTATATGAGGCATAAAGCGAAAATGGAAGTTAGAAAAACAAAACAAAAAGTTGAGAACAACTTGGCAAAAATTTAAACGAAACGTATGACACAAATAATAAAAAAAAGTAAGGAGCATAGAAAGAGGAATTAAAGGAAAGAATAAAACCTAAGAGGAATTAAAGATGAATACCAACATATTAAAATAAGAGAAACAAATAGAAATAAAATGTCTTAGAAAAACTGCAGGAAAAAGTGGATGGTACAGAGAAAGAAACGTAACAATCACGTAACTAATTAAACAAAAAGATAATATATAACAGTAGTAAAAAAACAGCTTAATTAGTATGGACTTGTCATAAGAACGAGCTAAAGTAAAAATGTTAAAAAAGTAATAAAATCAGGAAGAGTAGAGAAAAGATGAAGAGGCAAATCGAGGAAAAACTGTGATGAGAAAATGGCAGAATTGAGAAAAACATGATGAAACTAAAGGGAATGGCAATAAACCGGATGAAATGGAAATAATAATAAAAGAATAAAGCAAAGAAATCCAACAATATTTTAGGGTATTAAAGATGCGAGAAGAAAAAGAAGAAAATAATATATAAAAATTCTCAAAATGTCTTCGTTGGGATATCTTGAGGATTAAAAAGAAGAAGAAGGATGCGTGAAAGAATGAAACGAGGAAATAGCGAATTAATGACGAGAGAAAAAAGAAGATTTTAATGTTTCTTTGGTACCGAGAAACTGGATTATTATAAAGTAAACCGTTCTTCTAATATGTTTAATATTTTACGAAAACAACTTTTTAGTATTTATTGTTAAATTTCTAGATCAAAAAAATTTTGGTACTGGATGGCTTCTTCAGCTCTTTTATATGTTAAAACCATCTGAAAAATTCTAGTACAGCATTTAATAATGTGCACTATTAAATCTATTTTTTAGTGTAACAGGTCTACTGAATTATCTGATTGTTTTAGATTTGATTATTGCTTAAAATAGATATTATTGTATTTTATTTTTTCCATTTATTGTTGGCTATTTTTGTACTGTATTTTTTTTTAATTTTGTACGAGATTTCTTGTCCGCTACTGTATTAATGCATTTTTCTTATCACCAGAATGAGAAAGATCTAAAGAATAATATATTGATTATTAAGTGATTAAAGGCTTCAAATACTTTAGTGATTCATCTGTTGATAGACAAACTATCTTATTTGTAAAAAATGCACAAAATGTGAACTATTTTCAAAAATAAATATTTTTTTAAGAACAATCTTAAACAAAGTCGTGTATATAATTTTTCCGTTTTCATTTCGAGTGTTAAACTTTTTCCGGTAAAATCTCTATTGTATACATAACTATCTCCTTAATTTCTTAATTTTTTTTCTAAAAACGGTATTAAAATCAAGTGCTTTTAACAGTCTGCTTTTAAAAAATTTTAAAGCTAACGTCGCCCCAGAGCACTTTGAAAAATATTATTAAAAATTATAAATCATTTATAGGGTATAATAATAATAATAATAATAATAATAATAATAATAATAATTATTATTATTATTATTATTTGTTGAGAAACCAAAATTTGTTAAATTTTTTTAAACTGCCTTGATTGTTTACCTTAAATATATTTAACAAATTCTCGAAAATAAAAAAATCTTCCAAATTAAAATTATGCATAATAATAATAATTGTTATTATAAAAGTTTGATTTTTGAAATAATTCTTCAGTATACGAGAAGTCTATTTTTTATTCGAATTTGCTAATTATTTTTGTGGGAATATACAGGGTGTTTGTAGAAATATAAAATATTAAGTAATATCAATTTCACACTATTCTATACACGATCACGGTAACTGTAAATCAACAATTGACATTTAATTGAATATAGAATAAAAATTGTAAAATATTAGTAGATTGAATAAATAATTATCTTAGAGTAATTTCACGCATGGCGTATTTATGAAATAATATATAATTCATTGATATCTACGTGTCAAATTTAATACCATATGGTCTAATTAAATTTTGTGTGTCCTAATTTTTAAAATCTGAATTTTGACTGACTCGAACTGACTATTATAAGTCGATCACCCCGTATACTGGATTTTTAAATTAGTCATTTACGCATTTAAAATGTTGTAAAAGCTATTAAATCAATATTTTATATATTTTTTATGCATATATAAATATTTGAATAAATTTCTAACACTAGAAAAGATTTGAGGTGCGATTTTTGAGATAGCCAGTAAGTTTTCAAAATAAACGTGACTATGAATATATTAATAGCAGTGTAAGTAAATATTGGAATGCGTTGACCGCATTTTTAAATTCAATTTATTATTTTTCTGCTGGTTGTAAATATTTCGAAAGGAGTGCGGAAAAGTGCATTTTTCAAAACTAGCGTGTGGGTGGGTGGCATTTCGCACGATCGCAAAAAAATATTTCTATTATATACGTACATAATTCTTTCAATTAAACTTACCTACATTATCAATATTTTCCTATTCAAAAAGAAATAATTACTAATATTGGAAAATAGAAAAATTAGTTAAAAGGCTGTCTAAAGCGAGATAATATTTCCATAAGCACGCACGTACTTGGCAGCTAAAACAGTGAAAATGCAGTCGGTGCCGATGGAAACGTTTTTCTCTATTTTCCGACACCGCCCTCTTGATCTATCCAGTCACAAAACGCCAGGCTCGAGTTGCAGGAGTGTCGGAAAATCAAAACCTTCAAAAGTCTCATTTACTCCTCGAAATCGAAACAAAACGAAATTATTTCCCAAAATAGTAAACCAGAGATCTGGCTTCAAAAGTATCTAAATCTGGAATTGGCAAAACTATTAGATTATACAGGGTGACCGAATATTTGAACAATAGTATGGACCAAAATAAGTCAAAATGTGTTAATAAATGTGGGCCCGCAACTTGTCGGTTTCCGAAATACAGAGAGTTTGCGTTTACACGTTATTTTTATTGTGTGCAAACAAACGATAAAAACTTATTAACAAAATCGTTTCCACGTCAATGTATAGGAAGCGGCGGACCTGTATCATGGCCTGCAAGATCGCCTGATTTAAACCCTCTTGATTTTTTTTTGTTGGTTATATGTTATTCCTGTAAATAGCCTCGAAGAGCTCCAAAGATGTCGTGCCTGTTTAGAAATGGGAGAAGGACATTTTGAACATTTTATCTAACATTCCTCCTTTTTATTTTGTTTAAAAGCTTCAAAAATAAATAACTCTCTGTATCTATTTATACTAAATGTTGTTTTGGTGTTCTTGAACAATAACCTTGTGTTTCCTTGCATAAGTTTTGCAAATATACTTAAAAGGTACAACTACATATTCAAACTATATTAATAACTTTAATATAACATAAATTAAACTAAACTAAACTAAATGTATTAATATAGTTTGAATATGTATTTGTACCTTTTAAGTATATTTACGTATTACAGAAAAATTATTGCTCATTTTTTCGAAATTCGTCAAAAAATGAATATTTTGATAATTCCATAAATGCTGTTTCATTTGTTTTTGTACATATTTCACTTTTTTTTTTGCATTTGTTCGTTTTGCTTAGACTCGTATTTTTTGACTCTCACTTTTTGATTCCTATGTTTTGCTCCTTTTTTTGGTTTCTTTTAGTGCCTCCATTTAGATTTGGTTGTAAATTTATTTTTCACTTGATATACAAATCTTGAATTAAAGTCTAATAATAATAATAATAATAATACTAATAATGAATAAAAAATGCAGTATTTAACAAAATTAAGTTAAAGTTGTCTCAATGAGACAAAAACGTTGAGGATACATTTTTAAAACACTCAAATAATAAAGGTAGGTAATATTTTTTACTATTTCTTCAAATAAAATCAATACATTTTATTTACAAAAAGAAATTCACTTACATTTTTCCAAATAATTCTGAAACGTTCTTTTTATTTGGAAACTGCAGACGTATTTAAACTCCTAAAATTACAATTTAAAATTTCGTAACTTTTACATAAAACAATTAAAAAAACTGCTACAAAAATAATTATCTATTTTCATTTTAAAATTGCTCCCATTCCAATATTTTAATCATTTTCCATGTATTTTCAATCGATTGTTTATGCATTTAAAACTTTAAATAAAACATAAAGAAATAGAGTTATTACCATTATAAATAATGAGAAATAAATTACCCCCCCGGAGAACTGACACATTAGCGTTTGTTGGAAATATCCAATCAAGATAAATGTGTTCTAATAGCATAATGAAAAATTGTAAAAATCTAGATATAGATTATGTAACAAATTCCTCGGCGTGTTCATTTGGAAAATGTCTTTAATAAATAATTGTTAATAGGTGTATTAATTTATTTTTAAATAGTATAATTGTTTTGGTCAACATTTTTAAATTTTGTCCAATTAACACTAAAATTTAAAGTAAACGTCCGATTGTGTTTGAAAAACTAAATATTCGTTTTTGTTCGACATTGTATATATTTCCTAAAATTTACTTTGAAAACTAATTTACAATTCTTGAAATTTTTTAGAAAATCGCTTGAAAAAACGCTTGAAATTTCTTTAAGTGCTTGAAAAACAAGTTAAAATGGGTTTTGTTCGACATTTATTGATTTTTCTTAAAACTTAGTTTGAAAACTGCTTTTAAAATTCTTGTATTTTTTTAGAAGATTGCTTGAAAAGTTGAAACGTTTGAAAACTTTTGGAAAATTGTTTGAAAATTCTTTAAGTGTTTGAAAAACTGAATATTCGTTTTTGTTCGACATTTTTTGATATTTCCTAAAATTTACTGTTAAAACTGATTGACAATTCTTGAAATTTTTTAGAAAATTGCTTGGAAAAACGCTTCAAAAGTCTTTAAATATTTTAAACACTGGTTAAAATGGGTTTTGTTCGACATTTATTGATTTTTCTTAAAACTTGCTTTGAAGACTGCTTTTAAAATTCTTGTATTTTTTTAGAAGATTACTTGAAAAGTTGAAAAGTTTGAAAACTTTTGGAAAATTGCATGAAAAATTGTTAAAATTGTTTGAAAATTCAGTAAATAATTGAAAAACTGTATAAAATTCGTTTTTATTTGTCATTTATTTATATTTCTTAAAACTACTTGAAATCTCTTGAACATTTCTTGAAAATTGCTTGAAAAGTTAAAATGTTTGACAACTTTCGGAACACTGCTTGAAAAATTGTTTGAGAATATGTTTTTGTTCGACACTTATTGATATTGGTTCAAATCTACTTTAAAAATTGCTGGAATGACTGGATTTTTTTGGAAAATTACTGGAAAAATTTAAATTTTTGAAAAATTTTGGAAAATCGCTTGAAAATTTACTTTGGAAATTGCTTGAAAATGTTTGAAATTTTTTTGGAAAATTACTTGAATGTTTAAAAACTTTATAAACATTTTAAATAAGAAGTAGTATAAAACAGAACCCTGAAGAATACCGGAAATAATAGAAATGTATTTAGTTATTTGATATTATTGTTTATTTATTTTATAGCTTTAAAATGATTAATTACATAGATTATTGTATTCAATTTTACACTGCCATAACTCAGCCATAAATTGCAGTTCAAATAATACTTAATGATGCAATAAACTTTGTTTTGTAATAAAAACTTCTGTAATAGTTTTACAATTTTTAGATAAAAATCATTTTTTTATTAGTTTCTAAAGTAAAAACAAACAAATTAACACAATTTAATATTTTTTTAAATTTAAGGAGAAAAACTAAATTTAGGATAATTCTAGTCCTTGACAAACCCTTTTTAGATTAATAAAAACGGAAAGGGCGTACACGAAACTTTATCCGCTCGTAATATTTTCATGTCCAAACTTTATGTAGGGAATGAGGAATTAGAAGCTGCACCTCTTCCGCGCCTTTTTTAAGCCTATTTTAGGAAATGATATTTTTAAACAGCAAATAAACATGTAATGTATTCTTGTGGTCGATAATAATGGAAACCTAACATTTCCAGAAGTTAGAATGACTCAATAAAGAATACTAAAGTATAGCAAAATAGAAAAAAAAACGGTTTTGGCTGGGCTTTTGGTGTTTTCCAGTATTTTACAAATGGTTGAATTGAAGCCTCCTCGATCCCCGGATTTTAATCTGTTAGATTTTTATTTTTTGCTTACAGGAAAAATTCCTTTATTCTGCAAATGAAAATAGAAAATTTAAATAAAGAAAAATGAACCAATTTTTATGTACAAGAATATTTTTGAATTTGAATTACTTCCGAAAATCTAAATTAAATATTTTATTAGTATATGTATATTTCGAATCAATTCTTGTGAGCAAAAAGAAATAAAAAATCTAATAGATTCAAATAACAATAAGATTTTTTTTCAATCAATCAATTTATTGTAGCCTAATAAATTACAAATAATTTTTTTTTAAATTATATCATTTGAAAAACAAATATTTTGAGAATCAGAGTAATATAAAAAAAACTTCGAAACTAGATAAGAATTATTAAAACATTATTTTTAAAAATCAAATTAACACATTTGAATTTCTATTTAATTTAATTTAAATGTAATATTTTTAAAAAGCACATACATTTGTTTTCCTAAATTTACTATCTTTTTTTCAAAATCAATGAAAATAAAAAAAAATTCAAAAATGCGAGAATTTGCAGGAAAGTTATTTTCGCAATGTTGATTTGAATACGCTAAATTTTTATTTTTGGGGTCACGTAAATAATAAATATGTATGTAATGATAATAATATTACATTCCTAGTTTAAATCAAGAAAACAATTTTATGCAGAAGAATATTTTTTAAACTTAAAATTAATTTTTCAAAATGACGCCTGACAACCTACATTAAATATCTGTTCAGTAAAGGAACATATATTTAGAAACAGTTCAAAATAAATATATCATGTAATTAAAAAAAAATCTAGCGGGTTTAAATACGGGAATCGCGGAGGTCATCTAATTGTAGCTTGTTTTCCCTTTACAATCCAACCGCTTCCAAAATACTGTGAAATGTCAGTTTAAAATATTTTGTTCATTAACAATCCATTCATTACATTAAAATTAGTTTTATTTTTTTACACAAATTTTTAATAATATTAATTTTTTTCAAGAAAACGTAAACTTTCAAAAGTGATTTGAAAATTAAAATAAATCTAAAACCTAAAATAAATTATTAATACTTTGGATATTACAAAAATTTTTTGAACTATATTTCCGAACCTCTTGAAAGGGAAATAATTAATTCGATGCCAATTAAAGGAGGCAAAATACGAGAATTTAATAATATTACAAAATAATACAAATTATCCTTTTTTTCTTGTTATTAATCACGAATCGTGACAACACAAATGATATATTTTACTTTTAGGATATTAAATTTTCTTGTTTACATAGAGGCCTCGTGTTTTACCTGCACCTGCATATTAAAATTTTAAAAATATTACTACTCATAAATTATTCATCGGATTAAGCACAACACATATGTGAGTTTATTGGGATTTTAGAAGTAATCTATAAACAAACGGCGTTAAATTTATATTTTAAAAAATATCTTCAACAAACTGAAATTATATTTACTAAAATAAACATTGATAGATATGAATTCAAAAATTATATTTATGGAAGTTAAAAACCATTGAGAATGGAGAATAAATATTTTTAGCTACTATTGTTTTTAGAAAAATTGAATCTAGTGCCTTAAAATTGTCACATTTAACAGGAATGTCATAATGTGACTCTTTTAAGACCCGAACCAGGTAAAAAATGTGTTTAAGGAACTTTTGTTTAGTTTAGAAAAGTGTACTTTTCCACACTAGTGGGAAAGTTTCATTTATATTTTCGAATACATCATCAATGAGTTTTAAGGGTATTTTGGTTAATACACAGTAGTTTTTTCTAATATGTTTCTGTTTTACTCAAATTGAGTGGATCTAACAATACTAACTTCTATGATTATTAATAAAATTAGCGAAATTTTAATGAATAATAGTCCTAACACTATAACTTGAAATATACTCAAAAAATTATGTAGAGAACGGCACTGGCGTGCTGAAAAGTAATTCTTTCCGCACTCGTTAGAAAAATGATTATTCTTTATTTGTTTATATTATTCATTATTCGATTGTTTATAAAAAAGTTTGATTTATGGAATACACTTCGACAAAATTACTTTCATTGTCATGGTCATTATCGGAGTTACATGTTATCTAATTATTGGATTTTCATTTACTTCACTTATAATGTGAAAATAGATTCGTGTTGTTTCAGTTATTTCCTGCTAGCTGATCTATTTATTTTATGCTTTGATACCTTTTTGCACGCAACACACAATACACGTAATTATCATTAACGATTTAATTATAAAAGCCCTGATGTCATAAAGGAATTAAATAATTTATTTCATTATGAAAAAATGTATGCTCAATATTTATTAAGGGTGATTCTTGAGTGCAATAAATGCCAGTATGTTTCTTGTTTTTAGAGTCATTACGGCTTCAATATTTTATTATTTTATAATTTTATTGAACGATTAAAAATTAAACTTTAACAAACAAGTTCAATTATAACATTTCAAGAATTAAGTTTCCTGCTTTTTATTTATATTTTTATCATTTCACTGAGAATGAAAAAATATCAGAAAAAATGATTTTTAAATCAAAAATAAAAAGTACGGGGCTATTTTTTAGTCTACTAAGAAATACAATTCAAGAATTTAGTCTCAATGCGATCTAAAAATTTAATAATATTTTTGTTAATTTTTTGGTAAAATATACAGGATGGCCGTTATCAGCAATTAGCTGTAAAATACTGGGAATTTTTGCCAAACACCTGAAAAATTAGATAAAAAAAATAGTCAAATTTCGTCTAAGACAATCATAGTTTTGCACCAATTTTCGAAACACCCTGTGGATTAAATGTAATAAATAAAAGTCTAATAAAAAAAATTGTTCTTATATTTACATTTACAAATAATTTAATGTTCTCATGTACAAATAAATATAATCCTAAAATCGAAGCGAGCTGATAATATATACAAAAATAGAATTAGTTTGTCATATAAAGTAAAAAATAAGTAATCCCCAAGTTTACAGAATTTTTCTCATAAGGATATTTCGTTTTTTTTTAACGCTTAATCATCTTTTACGAAAACACAGTTCTTAGTTCTTCATATTATACACATTCCTACATCTTTTAATATAATCAAGAAAAACTAAGATCTGTATTTTAAAAATTACTTATTACTATAACTTTGCACTAAAATATGCAGATAATTTCCAAATTGTCAATATGACCATAAATATTATAATTGGTATTTATAAAAAAACACATATTGAAGTTCCATGTGCTCAGTTAAGAATTTACGTAAAAATTAAGAAAAAAACAATTTTTCAATAGATCATTTCTTGTGATGTTTGTAAACATATTGAAAACTTAATTTTCTTTTATTTAATATTTATTATTACGAAGTACTATCAATATTAAAATAAAAAAAACCTCCATTTTTTGTTATTTTAAGAGTATCTTTAAAGATATTTATGTCAATTTTTTTTTAAATTCTGTCAAAGTTAAGTAAAATATTAATGATTTAATTTTGAAAGAGATTGGTATAAATATGGAATGTATAAAAGTTTGTCATTTTGTCAAAAATCTACGCTTTTTCAAATTTTACATTTTGTAGACTAACTACTTCTTCATTTGACGATGATTCTTCCCCAGGAAGAGCGAATAAAAACTTATAAATTCCACATCCCAAAATGGCGCCCATGTTCGGACCAATCCAATAAATCTATAAAAAAAAACGAAAAAAGTAAGAATTTCTCATATTGTGGTTTAAATTAAAACTTAAAAATTGTTAAATTAACAATAATATTTTTTTTCATGTGTATATTAATGTTAGTAATTTTTGTTGGGGTATTTACAACCTTAAAGATTAAAGATCAGTATTGGAAAATTTTTTGTATTTTTTTTCTTCAACGATAAAAGAATATTTGATTGATTAAAATCCAAAAAAATAAAATTTCAAATTTCAAAAATAGGAGCCAAGAAATAGCAGTCAAAAAAAGGAGCCAAAAAAAGGAGCCACAAAATAAGAGCCAAAAAAGGAGCCAAAAAAAAGGAGCCAAAAAATAGGTGCCAAAAAGAAAGAGCCACAAAATAGGAGCTAAGAAATAGCAGTCAAAAAAAGGAGCCAAAAAATAAGAGCCAAACAAAGGAGCCAAAAAACAAGAGCCAAAAAAAAGGAGTCAAAAAATAAGTTTAATTATCCTAACCTAACCTAACTTAAGCTAACGTAACTACAAAAAAAAAGCTTTAAAATTTTAATATTTTTAGATAATTGCAAAAATGCTAATTTAGATCTATTGTTGTATTTATTTGGCTCCTTTTTTGTTTCTTTTATTTTTGCTTCTTTGTTTCTTCAGATTTTTTTTTCTTTGGCTCCTTTTTACTTGCTCTTATTTTTGTCTCCAATTTATTGTGCTATTTAAAAATTTCTTCTAAATTTTGTAAAATATTTACTGTTAGCATTCCCTTAATTTTCAAAATTTTCTTGTACATAGTTTTGTTTAACAGCTTCTACTTCAATATCTATTTTGCCCTTTTGTTGCTCAAACTTATTTAAAATTTGTTGCTCTAATTTATTTTGCCTTTTAAAAATCTCTTCTAAATTCTGTTGAATATTTGCAATTTCTGTTTTTATTTTTTATTTTAGTTCTATTTCTGGACTTTTAAATTTTTATTTCTTTTCTCTTTTACTGTTTTCTTATGATCCTTTAATTTATTTGTTCTTGTGTTTTCTCTTCTGGTGCCTTAATTTACACTCTTGTGTTTTATTAAATTATTCTCTTAGTGTATTTTTCATATTGTGATTTCAATTATGCTTAAAAGTACTAAAATTAATAATATTTTTTTTCTACTTTTTTCTCTGTCCCTGTATTTTGATGTTCGTAATTTTTTGTTGGGGACTATAGAACCTTAAAGATTAAAGACCAGCAATGCAGGTGTTTATTGAAAAATGTTTATATTTTTTATAACCTGTATACAATTTTTGAAATTTTGGCTCTTTTTTCTTTGGCTCCTAATTTTTTGCTTCTCTTTTTGGCTCCTTTTTAGGGCCACTATTCATTTTACACCCCAATATATATACAGTTAAACTAACTTAGAACCGTAAAAATGTATAGAGTTTTTGTAATTGAAAAAACAGTTATTTTTCTTCAACTTCTTTTTTGGATCACCGCGTATCTAGCAATCAATATCTACCTAAAGTACCCGAGTACTTAAATTAATTTTAGTAATTTATTTCTACATTAACCGGTGACCCAATTCAAAAGTTGTTTATCCAACAATGTTGAGATTGAGCAACCTCCTTGAAGAAGTTATATTGTACAATTTTTTTTTTATGCTAATACAAATACGATCCGCTGTATAATGGTTATCCATTAGTCATGATAAATTCATAAATCTCAATTATTTATTCTCTAGAGGTGTTAACTAGAAAAAAAATTAAACTAAAAGTGTTTGTATTGGTGTTCAAATGATATTGTATTTACGGAGTGTTTCATGTATAACGGTTCTTTATATACAAAGTGTTCGCATATTTTGAAATGGTATTTGCAACAAAATATTTTCATAAATTTTTCATCATCAGATTACTAAAAAAATCACTTAAAACATTTACTCGAAAGTGTATATGTGGCAACACCTCACATTTTTAATAAAAATATGTGTCGTGTAATCAAGGAATATCTACCTGATGAATCATAAAATTGTGTTAGTTTGTACAATATTCGGACCGTTTAATCGTTTTGATCTGCGTTATTATCTTTTCTTCTCCTTACTTAATCATTTGTGCTGTTATTTGATCTCATCTTGTGCTTTTTTTGTTCTTTGGTTTAATTACTATTTCCTTGATGTCTTCTACGAAAGGAGGTTCTATTATCTTTTTATTTTGAGCTTCTTCTTTTTCTTCATTATCTTGTTTACGTTTGCAGTCTGTCTCAGAATTTAAAAGTGTTTCTTTCCATCTCTTTGTTAATCTTTCCTCCTATGTTATTAATTTCTTAGTTTCTTCTTTGAAAATCATAGACTCTTGGTTATATATTTGGTTTCCTTTTCTTAAAGTTTTATATAAAGTTCTGACTTCTTTATTCTTGAATTTCTCTTGTAGTTCTTTTTTTTTTCTTTACGGAATAATCTCTTCTTGTTTCTCACTATCTTTTTACATTCTCTTTTTTCCCCACATTATGACTACCTATTTTTTCTATTTTCTCCTTCTGCACATTGATTCATTACATTTTTTTTATTTCCTACTATAGTTCGCTTACGTTTGCTTTTACTTTTATTTTTTCCGACTCTGTGTTTAGCATCTTTTGATATTTTTTCTTTTTTTAATTCTATATACCGGGACGGTCTGCTTTAGTTTTATTTCTACTAAAATCTCCTGTATATTTTTGCGGATTTTGAAAGATCTTGTTATTTCTCGAATTTGTACGTATATTGGGTTTAGTGAAAATAATTTGTAAAAAATTTAAAATCATTACGCTTGAAGAAATTGTGTAATTATCATTCCATATCTATTATCTTAATAAAAAAATAATTGATCAAGTGTATCTATTCTATCTTTTGTTTTGCAATTAATTTCACAAACACTATCGATTTTTATATTTACAATGAATTAAATCATCCACTCTATAAACAAATCACTTTTTCGAATTAGTGACGAATATATTTTTCAGATTAAAATATTCGTTTCATGAAAATACTTCAAAATTCAAGTAATGTATGCTTATTTTAATCCAATAATAAATATAAAAAGGTCACAGATTTTTTGTTGAAACTACTACTGTTAAAATTCAAATTTCCATTTAAATAAAAACATGTATGTGTAACTGGTAGACAATTAATAATTGAAGAATTCTAGAAGAACATTTCTGCAGTTGGCTCCAAAATCAAAAAATAAGTAATAAGTATCTATAGATATTCGGTCAATCCTTGGCGTTTTCTTTTTTATTTAAACCAAAGTGTTAAGCTTTATAAAATATGCCAATAAACATTCAAGATCTTTTTCTTAAAATTTAATCTTTTCGCATACAGCAGAATGCCTGAGTTATTGAACTTGCGAAAAGTGTGTATTCAATATTGTGGTAATTCACGAGTGTTCTTTTTTCCTTTCTCTTAGGACATTAATAGGTTTCGGCAAAAATTTTTCTCCCGACTTATCGACAATTATACTTACCCATTGTTGTTGATAATCACCGAGCCACAACGCTGGGGCGAAACTTCTCGCCGTATTCATACTTGCACCTGTCAAAGGACCCTAAAATAAAAACAAAATTTAATACTTGTTTTCCTAACAAGAGCAGAAAGTTGTAATTCTCTTATTAGGAACAATATTCTTCTTGAGAGCCTGCAAAAACTGTCACTTTACTAACTTGTACTTTTTTCGAAACTAAAATACGTTCAAACTTGTTGGGTAACTTTAAAAATAAGTTGGAAGGTTTGGACTTGCGGTTTCTCAAAAATGTTGAAGAAACTTTCAGTAATGAAAAACGCAGTTAAAAAGTAGCTTTTAAAATAAATAATCTTAATAGAATCCCAGGGTTGTAGCACTGAGATTAAAATATATGTCCATGAATTCTGGAAAGTTGCAGAAGTCGTAGTTATACCAAATTTATTAGAAAACATCATCACGTGACTTTCTCCCATATACACGTCTCTTTTCTTTCGGTTCAATTACATGAAAGAAAGAGAGAAACACAGACGATATCAACTAAAAATATTTTGACAACATTGCTTTTGTTATATATTTAATTTTTTTGTCGCACATACCATTGGATGGGGAAATGTGTAGTATGGAATTAAATGTCTTTTGTGGTGGGATAAATTTATGGAGAAGTGGTGCATTGAAAATGTTCTAAAGAGAAAGTTTCTAAGAATGGATCAATAATCACAACGTTAATGGAATTAAAAATATACAAGATACAACAAATATTTGCTCACTTTTCCCAGTTAAATTTCTGTTAACAATGAAAACGTGGTTTCACAAAAACGCACACAGAATTAAGGGGAAATGTTAAATTAAGCAAATTATGAAATTGAACGTTATAACAAGAAAACCAAACGTAAATAAATGTAATTATAATGGTGTGATTCAAAAACTGAAAGCATAACTTTTAAAAAAACCTGTTATCTAATTTTTCCCAGTATTTGAAATGTAATTTTACTGTTAAGCGGTTAAAAAGTTGCATTGAAACTTTAAACTTATAAAATCTGCATGAAGGGGGAATCCTATTTTATTCTTTTAATAGTTTTTTCATTTTCTAGGTAATTTAAAAGAAGATCTCTCGGTTTTTGAATCATCCTATTATCGAAATATTTATGTACGATTTTATGCGGTATCGTTGGCTGGTAATAGTTCCAAATCACCAGTTTTAATTTAGGAATAATCACTCAATCGTCAAATTAAAAATCAATAATTCG
This sequence comes from Hermaeophaga mercurialis, assembly GCA_951812935.1. NCBI lineage: Eukaryota > Metazoa > Arthropoda > Insecta > Coleoptera > Chrysomelidae > Hermaeophaga > Hermaeophaga mercurialis. The sequence continues at coordinate 47,601,098 of OX638360.1, forward strand.
AAAATCGTTAGAAAAAAAAACCACCTGTGCTACATGTAGCATATGCCATTCAAAAAGTTTAAACCACAAAATAAAGCTTCTCCTCTCCAGATAATTTTCAAATATTTCCTGAACAACAAAAAAAAATTTTGCTTTGAGCTGGAAGAAACTAAAGCTGGAATTCCCCAAGGAAGGGTTTTAGGGCCAATTCTCTTGCTACCTCTGTTTAACTGTTGGTCAAGCCATCAAATAGTTTACCAGAAATCACAAAGACTGACACCATCATTATGTGAATGTTTAAGCTATCCAATCCCTTTACAACCAGGGACTAAAAGAAACTTTTTGAGTTATTACAGTGACAGTTTAAAAAGCTATTTTTGTTAAGTATAACACTAAGGAGAGCATCTTAATTCATGTTTTAACTGTAGTTAGTTTATGTTAGAATTAATTTGCTCATTGGAAATTATTTCCCAAATTGTAGTAATAATATCAACACTACGATGGAGTATTTTCTTTAAAAAAAGTAACAGGTACTCTTCAAGTTAGGGTAAAAGAAATAACTTACAGAAACCATAGATATAGCAGCTACTATGAGAGCAAACCTCAGAGGCACTGAATCTTGCTTATCTTCATTCCTTTTGTCCCAAACCGCACACACTACTATTATCAATGTTGTTGTGATTATGGTCTCTATAACTAGAGCCTGCATTGGCGATATTAGCTTATGCGGTAATGTCATGCAGAATCCTGTCACCCAGTATTCACTCGGCATCAGAATCTAAGAAACACACATTAAAATAGTAAAATTATAAATATTTTCAAATTAATTAGTTGATTAGACTCACCTTTAACAGTGCAAAACCCAGAATGGCACCGATGAATTGAGCTGCAATATAAACTATAGAGTGCAGTGGTGTTACCACTTTGAGAATTACTGCAGCAATGGTGACTGCCGGGTTTAAATGCGCTCCTGAGATGTGACCAAAACCCTAAAAGAGAAAAAAATTAAAGAAATAATCAAATATAAAAGTATAATTGATTAATTTGTGAAAAGTTGAACTAGAGTAAAACTTTAAAACAGGAAAGACAGAAGAACGAGAAACAAACAAATGAGTAGGAATGAAGTAAATAGATGAGAAAAATTTGAACATAGCCGAAAGGAAAATTGGCAACCAACGGAAGAATGCAATAAAATATAAAAAGAATTTAGTATAATTGATTTATTGGTGACAAGTTGAGCTAAAGCAGTACTTTTGAAGTGATTAAGTGAAAGAATATCTAATAAAAATACACAAAGGGGTAAGAATGACAGATCAGGAAAATTTAAAAATAGCAGAATAGAAAATTGGCAAGCACAAGGAAAACGAAAAAGATACAAAGTGTTAGAAATAAACAAAGGAGTAACAATGACGCTAACACGTGAGGAAAATTTGAGCATAATAGAAAGGAAAATTTTCCAAATATACTAGAGTGGATAATCAAGATACGTTGCTAAGAAATCAAAAAGTTTTTGGAAAAAATCTCGAAAACATAAAACCATTATTAGAAAAAAGAAACTTAAAAGCCAATATTGGTTCAATTACATGAAACAAAGAGAGAAACGCAGACGTTCTCAACTAAAAATATTTTGACAACATTGCTTTTGTGATATATTTAATTTTTTTGTCGCACATACCATTGGATGGGGAAATGTGTAGTATGGAATTAAATGTTTTTTGTGGTGGGTTAAATTTATTGAGAAGTGGTGCGTTGAAAATGTACTAAAAAGAAAGTTTCTAAGAATGGATTAATAATAACAACGTTGATGGGATTAAAAATGTATAAGATACAACAAATATTTACAGACTTTTCCCAGTTAAATTTCAATTAATGTAAATAGGGTTTCATAAAACCGATAAATGATAAGTTAAGCAAATTATGAAAAGGACCAATTCTAATAAGAAAATCAAACTTCAGTAAATGTATTTGTGAATTAGCAACCAGCAGGAAAATGAAGAATATAATAAAACAGAAGAGGAATTCAGAATATTTAATTTATTAGTGCAAACTGAACTTTTTATAGTGCTTAACGATATAGTATAGTATAATAATCAAAGGAGAGTAATAGAGATGAATAAAGGAGGAAAGATTTAAAAATCTAGAAAAAACAGTGGACACTAAGTATTATAGATTATAATTTTAACGAATTAAAAAACCGAAAATAGCTATACCGGTAACCAACAGGAAAACGGGGAAGAGTTAGATCAAGATCAAAATGCCTAAAAAAAGCTTCGAAAGTTATAAAAATAACTGAAATAACAAATACACCTCAAAAAGCAGGAGGTAAGGTAAAATATAATAGAATGTGTTTATAAATAGTAAACAGAGAATTTATTTACCCCCCCCTAATTGAAGATCTACCTTAACTGGGTACTAAATATACCAGGAGAAAAATTACTCCAATCAAATCTAATAAATTATTAAAAGAAAGTTAATTTGGATAGGTTGAATAAAATATATTATTTAATTCAAATAAACTGTTTATTTAAATGTTCAATAAAACATTTTTATTGAATTATATGTAGTTAAAAAAGGTGAATTATTTCAACAAAAATATTTTTAGATTACTTTTATATATATATAATTATTAAAAAAATGAATATATTACTATTTTTTCAAACTGAATATAGCTATAGAGATTATTATTAAAATGAATTTAAAATGTTCCTTATTCAAAATATAAATAGAAAAATGTATATTTTTACAATGTAATAAAAGAATCAAATGCCTATTTAAATAAAACAAATGTTTGATTAAACCAAATAAACGTCGGGTTGATTGAAACAAACGCTTAGTTAAATGAAATAATTTTTTTATTAAAATAAATTTTTTCGAATCTAACTTTGGTCAAAATAATCTAACCTTGGGATATTTATTCCACTTTTATTTCTAAAAACGAATATAAATGTAAATTTAATAAAATTAATTCCAAACAAATATTGTGAATTCAAAAAATATAGTTTTTTCTGTTATAAAACTACTATAAAACAAAATGTATTTTTACCCACTTTTTCTCTTTTAAGTGCATCTTTGTCGTTTTTTGTTGTAAAAAAGTTGATGGTATTTAATTTATAAGATTTACGATGATATAAATATTTACAATCATTTGTAAATAAACGTTTATTTAATTTTTATTGTTATTACGTTGTAGTAGCTCAAGCTCGGTTTTATTTGGGTAATATAATATTTAATTAATACTTATTTAATACAAAACTAATATTTTTTTATTGTGGAATCTAAACTTTGACCTAATCCTTGATATTTAAATCTCATTTTAAGTATAAAGTACGCATTCTAATACAGTAAAATATCATTCTGTGACATTTCTAATTATATCGGACTCCATTAAAAAATACAGGGTGATATAAATTGTCATGATTGATTAAGATTGTTTATACATTTCTTTTAAATTTTGACAGTTAATTTTTAGGGCTCATAGCGCTCTAAAAAAACTAATTTTGAAAAAATGTTCAATATTATTATATGAAACTTATGATACTTTTACATACATAATTGTTAAAAAAAATGTAATTACAAATTACAAATTCTTTTTTCTTTAAAACACTAATAATATTTTTTAACATAGTATATTCGTTAAGATTTTCTTAATTATTCTATGTCATGTTTTGATATTTAAAAAGTCAAATGTCTTCAATTTTATTCATAATTTGTTGTAAATCCTTTGTAAACGCAATTCTACAATAATGATATGGTTGATATTTTATTTTTGTTGAAAATATGCATAGCTTTATTTTAATATTTCAAAATAATCTTAATATGTATAGTCAAATAACATCATGTTAAAAATAATTATGTAAAAATTTCAATTTTTGAGTTCTAGTCAAACCATTTTTTCGTACTTACAGTTAAAAATTATATAATAAGTTTCTAATATAGGTTTTTGTATATCTTTCACTATAATTTAAAATAGACCGTTTCGATTATTCGTTCGATTAACCTTGAAATTTTCTAATTATGTTGATTTTACGCTATTTTTGTATTTTCTAGTTAACCTTATTGTTGAATTTTGTTTACTGTTAATTTGTTACAACCAATTATATAAGAATTTTTGTTGCAAATAATTATATCCTTTTTAATTACTGCCATATCAGAATTCCATTATTTTGAATTCTCTGTAATCATAAGAAATTAATTTGGCATATCAAACTTTCAAATTCTTTAATAAAAATAATGACAATATTTTTATTTTTACCTGTATAATTAATAATATGACTAAGCCAAACGAGAGTGAATTTAAATGATGGAACGCAACGGGGGTGTCAAATTGTGGAATGCATCCCATGCACCCTAAAAACATAAGAAGTGCAGTTCCCAAAAATTCGGAGGCGAATAACGTTATCGCTTTAGGCGTCGATCTAATTTCTCCTGGAAAAAAATAATCACCATTAATAATAATCTAATAACAATACTTTAAAATAAAAAATCATATCGAAATGTTTGTAGGGGTCAAAGTGCTGTAAAATTCCACTGCTGTAATTTATATTTGGTTTTGATAATTAATAATTAACAACCTCACCAAAATAATTCATGAAATAATAATTTAGGGGTTTGAAATTTGCCATAGAGAAAAACACCCAAACAATTTACAATGTCATTTTTTTCTATCCAAATTGATACACCAATTTTTTTATTGTTGGTGATTACTTTGTTGAAAATTGTTAGAAATCCCAAGAATGGATTTAATTGACTGGTAAGGACGAATCATAACTATTAAATATTATTAAATCGATTTTATTAATCAAATTATAAAGGTTAATAGTATTTATCAAATGTTCCGGTACGTGGTAAGGTGAGGAGAGTAGTTCCCAGATTTTCTGCACAATCATTTCCTAAATAATTGGTTCAGGGGCGTAACCGAACGAGGATTCATTCCCAATAATAATCAAGGCCTTTGATCTTTGATAAATAAATATAAATATTGGACTGATGCTTAATTATGCCGCATTTATATTGGCCCAATAATTCTTTGTAAAAATTGACGTTTCATATAATAAAATAGTAGTATTTTACATTTCTGCAAATATTATTCACCTAAAAGCATTTTATTTTAATACACCTGGATATTTAGAATGGTTGATTACAGGGGACGTAGAAGAGTGAAAAATGTTTCCTCGGCCATTATCCGAACAATTTCTATCAGAACTTTTTTTCATTAAATACCCTACACGTTTCCAACAATCTTTGGGACACTGATACAAAACATCGCGGATTAGATTAATTAACATGTATTAATATTCTTGATTTGAATAAAATACCATTTTTCAGTGAATTATTGAAACTATTTTACCAAACGATAAATTTAATACGATTAAACGATCCGAATCATTTACAAACTAACACAATTTTATGATTCATTAGATAGATATTTCTTGGTTACATGACATATATTTTTATTAATAGTGTGAGGTGTTGCCAAATATTAATTTTCGAGAAAAATACGAGAAATACTTCCTAAATTTCCATACAAAGAAAACATCCAATACAGGAGGAAGGGAACGACGAAAGAGAACAACACCAGGACCAAAAAGAATCTGACTCAACAGAAGAAGAGACATGGAATTATAGAAGAACTAAAATAAATAAAGCAGGTGGAGCATATAACGTCAATGAAATATTTAAATATGGTTAAAACAGCCCAAAACAGAAGTGAGATATATAGGCACCATTTTTGTTAATATAATAACTATACCAGAAGTATAAATCAATAACGAAAAGCAAAACAATCGGAAGGAAAACAAAAATGTAGAAGCAATAAAGAGAATAGTAACATACTATAAACTAAACATCGCAAGTGAGGAAGAAAAGTAAATGAAGAGAATCAGAAACGACTAACAAACTTTGAAATAAATGAAATACTTGTTGGCGAAAACCTAATAAAAACAAATAAATGTAAAAGATTAAGATGGTTTGAACACCTGTAAAGAATTATGGAGATTTACCACACCAAAAGGAATACCAAAAAGTGTATGAAGGGACCAAGTGTTGGAAAACATATGCAAATTACAAATTAAAGACTAGGGACGACAAATTACAGACAGAAAGGAATGAAAGAAAATAATAATAATAATAATAATAATAATAATAGTACGCCTTGTATAAAAATTCGTTAAATAACAAAATTAATATTAAATATGAATGCGCCGGAAGTTTTGTCGGAAGTTTCATTGTCAAATAACTGACCGAATAATAAATAATGTTTCTATTCCAATTTATTACGATGATAAAGGTGAACAATAGCCCTGTCAGTAGAATTTAGTGCCTCAAGGCTAACGAAAAAAAAAATGTCTTGCACATCTCAACAACAAGGCCAGACTCGATTTGGGGGTCAAGAGGTCACCACACCTGTCAATATTTCCTAGTTGAAATAAATGAACCCTCGCCAATAATATTTACATTTTTATAATACTTTTATTAAAAAAAATATTCTATAATATATTTTTTACCTAATACTTTCAATGCATACTCTTTAAGTTGCGTTATTACTGGCATTTCGAACAAGTAAGGTAGGGTATAACACACACGTGTGTAATGAGTTATAACCCACGGGGGATTATAAGCTACCGAATAGGTGTTATGGAGAGAAATTAATTAACATTTATTTAAATTATGTTTCTTATTTGAACTAATATTGCGTAAAAATCATAAATATACAGGGTGTACTCTTGTTCCAAAAGCATCTATGATCACTTGAAATGATATATGTAATAAAATTAACCAACTTTTCAAATCAGTTGTATGTAAATCGATATAAACAGGGTGATTCATGTAAGCGCACCACAGCAGCACAGATCTAAATTTTTTTAGCATATATTTAGATCTTAAAAGTTAAATAAGGTTTTAACAGTATAACACCAAAAAAGTTGTTAGTTTGTTTATTTTTTTTTTACATTAAACATTTTGTTATTATTATATTATTATATTATATAAAACGTACCTTTATTTAGAAACTAAGGGAATTACTTTTGACATAATTTTACTGGCATTTGAAAGAGCTATTTAATATACAGGGTGGCCCGTATGTGTTTCTATTGGAAAAAGGAAATTTTAGTTAAAACATTGTAATTCTTAAATCTAATCAATAATAAAATAAACGCAAATACTTTTTTTAAAAATCATTACTTCCTAGGTGATACTATTTTCATTTTTTGGTAATTTATAGATTGAGAACGAACAAAATGTTAATAATGGAAACATGGCTGAAATATTGAGTCTAATAAGAAAATAATTTAAAAAACTCAAGAGCAAATAGAAGCTACCTAAAAACAAATTAAATAAAAAAAAATTACTAGAATAAATTAAAGCAACAGAAATGCAAAAAAAAGCAACTATAATGTTGTAGGAATTGATTTGGAATTTAATAAGTTTCCTTTATAATACTTTTAAGAAAATACTGCTCAGAAAAATATAATAGGTACCTCTTTATATCTTTGCTATCGTTTTTCCTACATTTGTGTTCTTAATTTATTATTAGTTGAATTATACTTAAGAAACAAATAAATTAATTTACTGAAATTCAGAATATTCCGAATATCATCAGAAATATACGAAAAATCAACAACATCAATCCAAGAAATGTACGGTTAGACTTACTTGTCATATTTTTCAACACCATAAAACAGCACATTAACAGTTACTAAAGGAATGCAGGTGAACAAGTTTTATTAAAACATTTATTTTATTTTATTAACGAATATATTAAGAAAAAATTTACATTTTAAATGCGTATTAATTTTTATTTCATTTTTAAAAATAACCTATAAAATTCATCTTATCAAATTTCATCCATTCACCGCGATTTAATCCACTCTTCAAATTTCATATTTTGAAAAAACTATATTTTTGGAACACCCAATATTTACATACGTATTAAATCTAATAAGAAAATCATTGAGAGCAAATAGAAGCTATTCAAAAACAAATTAAAGCATCAGAAGGAAAAATACAGGAGCAAAATAAAGCAGCAAAGGAGAAAATTGAGAGTAAGAAGAAAATATTAAAAGACAAAATAAAGAAAATCTAAAAGTTCAAGAAATGGAACTAAAAGATGGGAAAGGATTAGAAATAGCAAATATTCAAAGAAATTTAGAAAACATTTTTAAAAAGTAAAATATTTTAATTTTTAAAAATAATATCTATAAACTTCGTCTCATTAAATTTCATCGATTCAACGCGATTTAATCCACTCTTCAAATTTCATATTTTGAAAGACCTACATTTTTGGAACACTTAATATTTCCATGTGTGTTAATTTAAATTTAATTGACGCTTTTGAATGTAAATATTAATTAAATGTGGGAATTAAATCGTGATCTTTTTAAAATTAAAAGATCCGAAGTCAGAAACGAGTTTTCTTAACCAGAAAAATTATCAATTACTAGACATTAAAGATTTATTACAGAATCATATCGCAGAATTTAATTAAACAGATATTTTACAGATTAATGTTTTACGAGCTATTACTTAATAGAAATGATTTTAAAAACATTAATCGATTTGAGCCTAATAACGGAAAATGTTAGTAGAGTAATATAGGAAATATACAGGGTGTTGTTGTATGAAATAATATTGAAATAGTGACATTTTATTTAGTGATCTTTTTAGATTTGTTTCATAATTTGACTGAAACTAACACCATCTGTTATCAATTTTCATTTCTACCGATTTATAAAAATTTTGCCCAACAAAAATTCAGATGATTTTTTTTTTAATAAAATTCATCTCTCCAAAATCAATACAGATCTAAAAAATGTAAATTAGGAAAAAAGTCATATGAAAATAATTTACATAAAATAGAACGTTTTTCAATAAAAATAAATAAAATGGCTGTTAGGAATACCGATTATTAAAATTAATTTTAAAATGAAAGTTATTACGAGTTTTCCAAAAATAAAAACCACGTGTTTCAATGTATAATTAAAATTTTCTGAAGTGCTGAATAAATAAAACCAAATTACAAATTTTTACATAAAAGAATTATGTTTTCGAATAAATATTATAAATAAGCTTTAACCTCAAGATGAATAAATAAATTTAGACAATTTAAAGCAAATTTTGAAACTATAATATAAGAAAGAACTTGAACCGAATTTATAAAGTTCACTGAAAACAATGTATTAATATATTTTTTAAACTTAAGTTTTAAGCTCTTAAAATGAAATAATTTATAAAAAGTCACTCCGTATTTTCGTAGAATTCTAAATATTTTTAACTAGTTCAAATTTTTTGAAACTGTAGTCGCCATTTTTTTTTCTAACAAAGAGAAACGACAATGGAAAAAATATAGAGAGAGGCATTTTTGTAATTTTTTTGAATATTTTTTTATGTTTATAATTTGATTTGTAGAGAAAAAATATTGGAATTAGAAAAGTATGTTTTATAATATTATTTAAGGCAGCTATATAAAAAAATCACAGATGAAAAGAACTTGTACAAAAATGTAATAACTTGTTATCACAAGACGATAAAGAAATCTATTAAAAGTGATTTATCAATTTTCCTCGAGTTATCAGAATTGCAAAATAAATACAGACAATATAATGGGTTATTATTTTTTAAAACAGATAAGCGTCACAAGAATTTTTGTCAAAAAAAATAATAATATTGGTTAAATAAATTAAATTACAAAAACTGAAAAAAATACTTAATGACGCTTTAAATTCTTTATTGTTTTTTTTAATTTGAATAGTTCAAAACAATATTTGAATCTAACAAATATATATTTATATTTGAATAAATTTGTTTAAATGAGCATTATTTTTTTTAATAAATAAATCTGTTTGTTCAAAGCAAAATATATTTTAGATCAATTAAATATTTCGAAACAATTGACTCTCTTATTATATTATATCTAAAATTATATTTAGAATATTGATTTTAAAATAATTTATATTCAAAATATAAAGTATAACAAGATAGAAAATTTCTTAACGAAAAATTTAAAAAATAATACGGCTTATTTTTTATTTTATTTAAACAATTATTTATTAAATTCATCTTATGTAAATTTCATTTAGTTTACCAAAAATATCAAAAACTTTAATCTTTCGTTCATATAAATGCATCAAAGATTCATTAATTTTATATTATAATATGTAAGTTTTTTTACCAATATTTTCCTATAAAAAGAGAAAAAATTACTTTAATTAACAAATCTAGCAAATATCTATTTAAATTTGGATAGATTTATTTTGTATGTGAATTTTATATGATTTTTTTTATAAAAACGTTTATTTATGTAAAGCACAATATATTTTAAATTTATTTATATTTTAATGAATCTATTATGACAATTGTTAAAAATAAATAAAGTAATCTGGATTATTATTAAAATATTAATTTTTAAAAGATTCATATTCAAAATATAAAGTATGTTTGAGTAGTAATAAAATACAAATTTAAATAAGAACCAGGAGAAGGAAAAAAAAAGTATTTTAGTTGATTTAAACGGTTTTCCAATCATTTTCATTTAATTAAACATAATAGTAGTAACAACTGATATGATTTATTAGCCACAAATAAAGTTTGGTAAACTCAACAAAATGAATTCTAAATAATATGTAATATTTTGCAGGATTAAATCTTGCCATGCATATTTTTAATTACCTGACATTATTTGAATCAATAAAAAATTATTTGAATCTAGGAAATATGTGTTTGTTTTTAGATAGACTTATTTGTATGTGGATTTTATATTATTTTTTTTTTATAAAGATTTTTATTTGTATGAAACTAAATATATTTTAGATCCACTAAATGAATCTGTTATTACACTTTACCTAAAATGAATAAAAGAAAGCACAGTATTATTAAAATATTGACCTAAAAATGCTACGTAGTCGAAATATAAAATATATTTGAGTAGTATGTAGTAAAAAATAAATTAAAAAAGAACTTTCTTTTAGTTGATTTAAACAATTATTTGCTAAATTCAGTTATTTTCACCCGAATAAATGTAATAGTTATAACAACTAACATAATTTATTACCCACAAATACTGTTTGATAAACTCAACAATATTAATTTATAAATAAAATGCTTGCAATATTTTGTAAGATTGAATCTTTTTATGTTTTTTTTTGTTTTAATTATTTTAGTTTTGTGAATCTATTTTTTACAGTTAAATTTTATAATTTTAATTTGGTTCGTCAATTTTTCGGGGTTTTGTATTATAATTATACAAAAATGGTGTATAAAAAACAGTAACAAATTTATTTTAAACCTCTGCTTTAAATCGAACGAATTAAAATGAATAAATAACATTATTATCTTGATTGTATTATCAAACAAACTAACCTATATTGTCCCCCATATTAACAAACAAATCGAATCACAGAACTATCACAAATTAAATACGGCAGCGTCCAAAATGCGTCTTTCGGATCACGAAGTATTTAGAAATACGTCCTTTGAAGTTTTATATCCTTATATATTTATTTAATAAAATTATTTATCTAATTAGTAAATGGAAGACCACTTATACAGATTAGGTATCTTTATCTGGTTTGGCGTCGATTTACTAAAATCACGTTACACTCAATTCACTCGTTGTAGTGGGAATTGTTGATAAAAATATGTATTTAATTAAGCATTTTTAATTTATTAAAAAATCTTCGAGTAATTTCAATAACAAGTATGTTTATTCGTAATTTATCATGAAATCGGCCACAATGTTAACACAATTTTTAACAAAAACATCATTTTTTTACTATATAATAATATTATATATCCTGTTTCTCCACAAGTTAATTACTCAGGTGTAACCCTAGACAAAAACTAATCTGGAAACCATATACTGATAAAATAGTCACCAAATGCAACAAAGATCTAAATTTACTTGAAATGATAAGAAGAGCTTGGTAGGAAGTTAATCAAGAAACCTGTTTAATTTTCTACCAGATGGTATGTTCGATTCATCATAGATTATTTCAGCATTTTTACGGCTGAGCTCGCTCCGGTGTACTAAAAAAATTGGAAACTGTACAGAATAATTTACTCAGACTTTACTTAGGCACCATATGTTCCACCCCAATTTAAGTTTTAAGAGTAGAGGCTTTAAATATATATTCGACTTGGCTTCTCGAACATTCCAATTTATTCGGGAAACTGTCATAGTTGGGTTAGGTTCTTGGGTTTTGTTTATTGCTTTATATACTTTTGCATGCGATTGAACCAACCTTCAAAGCACTTTGTCCAGTCCAAAGATGAAGGCTCTAAAACATGGTTTTTGAAGGCCTCAACCGCTTCTTCGGGCGATGAAAATCGTTCTCCACGCAGTTTATCTTTAATTTGTGGGAACAAGCAGAAGTCATTAGGTGCCAAGTCGGGGCTGTAAGGCGGATGACCCATCAATTCGATTTTTTGTGTGTCCAAATTCTCGCTTGTTTCACTAATTGTGTGTGAGCTCGCATTGTCCTCATGCAAAATGATTCGTCGTTTTGGATTGGTTTCTTTCAATTTAACGAAAACTTCTGGCAAGCAAATGGTCGTATACCATGCTGAATTAACGATCTTTTAATATTCAGATGAAACAACTTGGAACCATTGTCTATGCTGGCCTTGGCCCCTATTTAAGGTTCTTTGATGATTAGAAATAACCATTAACAAATGTCTGGTGAAGGTTCGGTTCATCTTCTCCACTGTACTATCAAATTGGAGATGAAGTGTTGTAGTTCTGGTTTTTCGTATCCTTAATTTCTCGCAAACTTTAGGAACGTTTCATCCGAAAGTTTGATCCGGATAAAATGTCTTGGAAACTCCATTCGACTGCTAAACTCCTTCGAGCTAAGGCTGAATAGGTTTGTAGATCTAGTTGAAAAAGTAGTTCTTCACGTTAACTTTATAAACTTTATAAACTTTATTAACTAAAGCGGAGCGATTGTAAATCTTATTATTTTGGTGGTTGGAGAGAGATTCTTTCTTGCCACTTTTTTGGAAGTTGGCGAAAATAGCGACAGGGTGATCACATGTTATTGGTCAATTATGTGGTCAATTCGAGCTCTAAGATTTTCTAGAACCTTTGAAAAAGCAAGAAAAGGATGCAAATAGGAGGAAACCAATAATGGAGGTTAAACCACACATGTGTTGCAATATTTTAATTTGCCACAACTTTATTTTTCTAACAAAAATATTTGCTGTTTTTAATTTGGTTGATTTTAGTTTTAAGGATTTTGACACTTCAAGTAAATATTGGCATTCAAACGATAAAATCTCGTTAAAAGATAACGAAATTTACTATTAGTTTTTTTTATTTATCTAATACAACTAATTCATTCTCCCATATTTTCCATATCATTTTTTTTTAAATTCTAATAGAAAATACTAATGCAATTAATTTTGAAGTGGAATCGAATCAGTGTGAGATATAACCGTGTAATAAACAGACAATTACCTAATTGTACGAATGTATGTTAAGGTCGGCGATAAGAATATTGGAAAAATTGTTTATGTCACGATTCATTGGGAATTTTGAATAAAATAAAAGAAATTGCAAACTAAATAGTTGCAAAATATATATAAATATATTAATTTGGCAATGAATTGCTTTAAGCTGTTGTTTTGTTGTTGTTGTTATTTAACAAGATGTACTTATCGTTTGACAGATCTGTCAAATGAATTTATTTTATTATTCTACAGGGAGATTTACTACGTACGTACACAAAAAAAATGGAAAAGGAGGTTTGAATAAAATTGGTTTTTATAAACCCAAAATAACTTACGTTTATCTGTCATCTTGTCTGATTTGTAGTCATCGTTTTTTTCTTTAGACTTTTCAGATTTATCAATTTTTTGTAAATCGCATACTTGTAGAAGGATGCCATTTGTAATGTTTCTTGCTGTGTTTTTAGTCACCTCTTCCAACATTCCAATTCTGTAAAGAAAAAAAAAACATACAATTACAAGGATATTAATAATTGTATTTTTTACAAATTACTCAAAATTATTGGTTATCATTATGTTTAAATATTTTTGTGTAGAATGTAACTCATTTATGTTAATTAAAATGCAAATCATATTAGCATAACAATTTAAATTTATAATGCGTCGCAATAAATAATTTATAATTGAAAAACCATTGTATGAATTCATAATTTTTTCGAATACTAAATTATATAAGGAGATCTATTTATATGTAAGTTTATAGAGGAAGAATCCTAAATAAAAACAGAAACTCAGGCATTATTAGGTAATAGAGTAAATAGTAAATATTATTGTTAATATATTTAATAATATTTAACATTAGTTAGAAAGACGACAAAATAGGAACTGAAAAAAGTGTTAACAAATTAAAACCGATGTACAAAACAAAAGCAGATTATGAAACACAAAATAAATAAGAGCTTCAAGAAGTAAAAAACAACCACAAAATAAAAAACAGCTTCAAAAAGTAAGAAAGCAAACGGGGAAAAGATAGTTGAAGAGGCGGAAAAATAGTAGCTGAAACCACCTAAAATTATTATAACGAACAAAAGCAATTCATAAAAGACAAAATAAAAAAAAACTTCTGCCAGCAAAGACAACAACAAAATAAAAACAGCTTCAAACAAAAAACATGGAAAGATGGTTGTTAAAGAGACAAAATAGAAGCTGTAAAAAATTCTAACAACCTAAAACCGAATGAAAGACAGAATAAAAAGAGCTTCAAGGAGTAAAAAACAACAAAATAAAAAGAGTTTCAAAAAGCAAGAAAAATGTGAGAAGACAAAATAGCAGCTGAAATGAATTCTAACCTAACCTTACTATAAATAAAAGAAATACAAGAATGGAATTGTTAAACGATAAAATAAAAACAAAAGTAGGACATGAAAGACTTAACGAAATAAAAAAGAGCTTCGAAAAGCAAGAGAAAAGGTAGAAAAGGTATTTAAAAAGACCTAACAATAGGAGAAAAAAATAAACTAAATAATTGAATAAGTAAGTAAAAGCTAAAAAAAATCAAAAAGAGAGCATGAAAAACTTACTTCAAAACCAAACCAGATCATAACTAAAGAAAACTGGAAAAGCAAAAGACAACGGAGAAAAGACCGTTGAAGAAGAATAACAGGAATTTAAAAGAATGTTAACTTAACAATAGATAAAAAATATAAAAGAATAAGATGCTGTAAAGTAAACTTAACAATAATAAATACAGTAAATGTTTATATGAGAATTATTGTCAAACAATTAGTCAAAAATTAGTGAATTAAAATCAAAATCAAAAAAACATCGCAAGAAAGAATAAAATAAGCGTACATTGTTTATTCTAAAATAATAACACAAAACCTATGAAAGAACTTGTTTGTATATTTTAAAATCATTTTAAAATCAGATGTTTATTATTGCATCATTTTTTTATAAACTATAAACCCGGAAGTAATTTTATAATTGACACAAATAATAATAATTTTATTTGGTACTATCAAATTATAACAATTATTAGATACTAATAACTAAAAAATTACCTATATTTTCGACACATTTTCATAGAAACATCACAATAAAATTAGCGAACAAATCAAATTTGACGTTATGTTTTTTAAAAACAGATCAGTAAGTACTAATGGTTTTTAATCAGTACCTTGGAAATTAACAACGCTTGGAATTTTTCACGTAAAATAACCGATATCAATAATTATTTATAACTACTAGATAAAAAAAGTGAATAATTTATTGTGCAGTGAAAAACACAGCGAAAATGTATGGAACAACTGACGCGTTTAATTTTAATGATTTTTTTAGACAATTGACGATTAAAGAAGCTGTAAAAAATAGATGCAATTTAGAATTTTGTCACGGAAATATCGTCACTATTTAATTAATTATATGGCGAGACATTCGGAAAATTTATGCACAAAATGCTCCCTTAGAAAGTAAATCTAATGAAAATATTTTAGACAGTCTTGGGACTAAAAATTTCTATATAAAAAACTGCCCAATAAAGTTTAGTGAAACAAGAATGAAAATCAATACATTAGTGAAAATTACATGCAGTCATGAAATTATAAACAATATAAAGTAAACTGTTAAACAATGTTAATGAACAAAGTTAAATACAAAAAATATACTTTTAACTTAAACTTTAACTTAAAACGTTAAAAAAGTTAGTCCAATAATGTCAGCAAACCATTCCATCCTGCTCACCTGAACAACCAATATTAAAGGAAGAGGTAAGCAGAGATCCAACTAATGATTGCTAAAATTAAACAATAGGGAACAAATAGACATGAAATTAGAACAGAGAAACTGAAAAAGAGATGATAAAATAATTTCCCATTGAAACTCTAATTTCGCAGTGAACTTAGTCGAAGATTAAATTTTGTGGATACAAGATTGGAAATTTTGACAGTTATAAAAATCTGTATGTGTTTGTCATAACCATATTTTTCATGCCTGTCAAAAAGATGGTGGCACGTCGTTAAAAACAACAGATTTAAAATTACCCCAAAGAAAATTTTAGTGGGGATTGTCACATTAATAAACTGTATTCGTATGTAGCACAAAATTATATGACAGTCGTGATTTATTAAAATGTCATGTCAGCTTCACAGTTGTCACATTTTTAGAAGAAATCAAGAACCACGATTAGTGAGGCATCTTGGACATTGGCATCGGGCTCTTAAGAAAATGTTATTTGGCCTTAAGTGGACATTTAACTCCTCCGGCCACTGCCAAAGTTATCCCAACTATTCTAATGGTTTCATCATAATTAATTGGTACCCCAATTATCTTGTTTGAAAAAAAATGTTTGACAGCAAGAAGGACTCTCAGTTTTACTCCTAGAAGTCGACAATATCCCTAATGGTATATGGCGATACAGAATGTTCCCATGATGGAGACTGTAAGGCCTGTAACAGGTCCTTCTACTGGGGCCACAGCAGTGGACCATCTCCCTTCAAGGGTTCATCTGACCATCTCGCTTCAAGGGTTCATCTTTAAGTACTCCAGTATTTTATGATTTTATACAATTTTAAAATATATTTTTATTGCTCATGCATTATTTTTTAGTTTTATTTCATATCAATTTTTCAATTTTTGTAGAAATTAGGGCAAATCCTTAGGACCTACAGATTTAAAATGATCCCAAAAAATCAGTGCGAATTGTCTCACTAATAAAGTGGACCATAACATATAACAGAAAATTTAATAAAACTTTGTGTAGACTTTATATTTGACAATTTTATTTATATTCGAAATGTATGTCAAATAAAAAAATAATGAATTATTATGATTAGTGAGGCATTTTGGGTGTTGAGAATGGCGCTGTTCCGTGACTGTTATTTGACCATAATTGGACTTGTAGCTCCTTCGACGCCACCAAGTGCCATCCCGGCGGCGCAATTCTGCTTTCAACGTCAGTAGCGGGATCGGAAATTGTTGGTCATTCAGTTAGAAGATGGTTGAGAGCGAGGAGAACGACTAACACCAATAATTTACCATCAAACAACATTCCTGATGGTGATATGGGATCAGAGGATGACTCCATGATGGAGACTGCGGCTGCCTCGGACTCCTTGAGCGTTTTAGGTCCATCCAGCAGAATTCCAGCAGCAGCTCCCACCAGAAATGTTCCATCATCCTTAATGAACTCATCTTCGAGTAGTCCAGATGAAGACATGGATTTGTCTCCTGTTCAACTACGTTGCAAAATAGGAAAAAACGAAGGACCGCTTCAACCATCGATAAACCTTTTACATTAAAACACCGAGAATTTAAAAAATAAAAATAAACGTAGCACAAAATTACATGACAGACTTTCGAATTATCAAAAACCTCATGTAAACTTCAAAGTTGTTTATTTTTAGTTATATATATACAATTTCACATAGCAACGGTCATAATTTTAAACAACTTAATTTTGTCGTCTAGTTGAATATACAGAGAGTCCCAACAGTTCCGTAACATTAATTAAATGTATATACAAAAACAATAATTATTAGGTTGAATAATAAAACAAAAGGAAGAGATGAAAAGTTTCATAAGAAATATAACCAAAATCAAAGTAAAGATACTTTCAAAAGACAAGAGCCAAAGTGAAAATAATTAAAAAAAAATATTACAGAGAGAAATATAGAAACAAATAATTAACTAAAGCGACAAAAATGAAAATTCAATCACAGAGAAGGAAATTTAAAAAGTTGAACTATGATTAAATCAATGAGAGGATTCAAGAAGAAAGAAATAAGCGAAATTAACAACAAGAAAAACCTAACCTAACCTAACCTAACCTAACCTAACCTAACCTAACCTAACCTAACCTAACCTAACCTAACCTAACCTAACCTAACCTAACCTAACCTAACCTAACCTAACCTAACCTAACCTAACCTAACCTAACCTAACCTAACCTAACCTAACCTAACCTAACCTAACCTAACCTAACCTAACCTAACCTAACCTAACCTAACATAACCTAACCTAACCTAACCTAACCTAACCTAACCTAACCTAACCTAACCTAACCTAACCTAACCTAACATCACCTAACCTAACCTAACCTAACCTAACCTAACAATACAAATTTCGGAGATATTAGAATACATTAAAAACGTTTAACAAAGTAAATGAAATAAACATAAAAGAAGAAAGAAAAAGGAAATAACCCTTAAAACTTCCAAAGTTACCTTGGAAGAATATGTGAAGATAATTCTAAAAATAAAAATAGTAGTTGTCTGAGAACTGTAATTTAGTATTTTAATAGATGGAAGAAATAATCACAAGAAACAAATTAAATAACGAAATGTGAAGTACTTTTTTACAAAATAGAATCTCAACATATGACAAAAGGAATAAAAAATAACAAATAAAACTAATTAAATAAAAAGCGAGCTAAAACTCTGGTATTTGGAAAAAGAAGTAGTTGACAGCACTGTATTTTTTTTACATTGAATTGGAAATCTTAGCTTTGATAGATCTTCTAGGAAACCTGTTTTTTCTATAAATTGGATCAGTAAAACCAACGTTTCAAAAATTTTATAAATGTAGGTACTACATATTTTCCCAAAGCACTAGTGTTAACTTTAAAGCTCTTCAAAATATAAAAAACATATTCCATAGTAAGTTTCCATGTTCCACTATCCACAAATTTTTTTCCAGCTATTCGAGAATGAACTCAATTATGGCGGCAAAGAACACAACAAAAAATTCTAAACTAACATAATCACCCTGTATATGAAATTAGTTCTAAACTGTGAATTACCCTGTAAAATTAGCGCCTTTTAAATACTCCCACAAATTGTGTGTCTTTATTTATTAAATTTTAATTTTATCGACTTCCATCGTTTGATTTTTAGCAATTTAATTGTTATGTAAACTTTTATGGTCCTGCCTACGCGACCGTAAATAATTTATTGAAACATTAGATGCGTTTAATGAGAAGATGCCCAATTTTAGGAATTGGGCTAAACAAATATATTAAACAATGTGACATCGAAAAGTCAAGGCTCGGCAAAATATTTACGGTTTTGTCTTGGATCGCACTGTATATGCATGGGAAAGATAATAAGCAATATTTAACTAACAGTATCGAAAAATATTACAAGGCTTCAGTCGATCACTTGAATGTCCCTTTTAATTTTATTTAATAAGCTTTATGGTATAAGTAGTCATTCCCCTTGGCGATATTTAATTAGTAACAATAGATGCTTTAAGTGTAATTAAATAAATTGAAAAGTGAAAGATGATTAATTTAATAATTAGATAGTTATTAATTATAATGCAAAAAAGAGAGGCAGAATTCGGCAAAGACTCCATCAAGTTTAAACAAAAAATGTAACTGAAACGTGCAATTTTACACTCAAGCATTTATTAATTCAGTGAATGTGAAAACAATGAAAAGTGAGTGAAAATATTTTTTTTCAAGTGAAATAAATTGCAATGCTACACCGAATTTATTCTAAGAGATAACAGATCTTAAGTAAATAGATTATGAACTTAATTTCACGTCAAAATCCAACCTTTTCCATCTAATTAAAAAAAGATAATCGAAGATTCATTTTGGCAATTTTTTTAAGGACGTTTCTCTCTTCATTTCAAAAGAAACTAGAGAAAAAACGCCAGATAGATGATGAAAAATCATCTAAAAATCAAATAGAGCTGTCAAAGTAAAAAACAACGTGGCAAAATTAAGAGAAAAAACAAAATAGGAGCTAAAAGAAAGTCTGGCATAACGTAACCATAAACAAAAGAAATAAAAGAACCAGATGTTAAATCTAAGTAAAGAGTAAAATATCCGATAGTGGGCTCAGGAGTTAAAACTTAAATAAAGATTAAGAAAGGGGAACGACAAACAAAATAAAAAAATACCAAAACGATATCAAAAACAAAGTAAAAAATATAGAATAAGCAAAAAGGATAACAGAAGAGACGAAATAAATAGTAAAAAAGAGCATAAAAAACTTATACTAAAAAAAAATAGAAGAAAACAAAATATAGCTCCAAAAAGGAAGAGAAAATTTATGAAAGAAACCACAAGGAGCAAACAGAAGAAATATGTTTCTTGCATAAGGAAGTAAAAACTGCGAAAATACAAAAAGGGGGGTTTAAAAAACAGCGAGCTGCAAAAGCTGCAAAGAGTCAACAACAACATGGAAAAGATAGTTTAAGAGACAAACAATCAATAAAATTCACTTATTTAAAAACAAACGCGGATCAAAATAAAAGCGAGCTAGAAAGAGCACAGACAACATGGAAAAATAGTCGAGAAGCAAACAGAAGAAATGGAAAGAAAAATGACGTACCAAACCATAGAAGGAAGAACATTGTCGAATGAGATATTAAAAACCGGTAAAAATAATATACGAGAAAAACTAATTTAAAAACAAACAATAGTTAAAGACAAAATAGGAGTTGAAAGGAATTCTAAGCTAATTTAACGATAAAAGAAATGAAATAAATGAAACAGATTTGAATACAAATTTAATGTTGACAGAGGGCAGCTGACAGATAACAGATGACAGGCGACAGATGGCAGATGGCAGATGACAGGTGACAGATGACAGGTGACAGATGCCAGATACGCGAGCAGCTCTCTTATTGTGATATTTGAACCCAATGGCCTCGAAGATCACCAGATTTCACATTAAGGTTTTTGGTGCGGGGTTTCTAAAATTTACATAATCTACCACACTTTTTTAGAAACGCAGTGTACGAAATTAATACTTAATTCGATATTCGAATTTACTAGTTACCAATCGTTTGACCATGAACTTGGTTTCACTCTGTATATTTCGTATCTGACAATAACCGATTAAGAACAAAATCAATCAAATCTCAGTTGCGTAACCGATTCCATAGATCTCTCGCCGTTCCCCTATGTAAAAAAAAACTTTAATACATATACATACAAAACCCATTCATTACTTATACCTCCGTTGACTGCAATACTAAACCTGTTTCGAATATTTATTTACCAATTTTCTCATATTGGGATTAATCACCTACCTTAATTGTTTCAGGTAGGTATACAGTGGCGGACAAGATTTTTTTATTGTAAAGTGTGTAGGGCAATTGAACCCATCGAAATTAAAAATCTTGTGGTATGTTCATGTGAGTTTTTTTTTATTATATAAAAACAGATTATTTAACATTTCAAAAAAGAAGAATAAAAAATTATGAATTATTTATTTAACGTTTTTTGCAACTAGTTTCTGAGTCTGTCAAATTTACACACCATTTTTAAGTGACAACGTGAAAAAAGTAGGTTAGTGTTCATCAAAAAAATCTAAGAAAAACTTAAAAAATCAGATGGAGGAATGTAGAAATTAAAGCTTAAATAAAAAATATAAAGAAAGCCTGTCAAACTTATCAAAAACCAAAACCAGTTAAAATAGAAATGTAACAAAATGAAAAAAAAACTAAAAACGATAAGTAAAAAAGAGAATCAGAAATGAATAAGAATTTTCATGTAAGCTCAGGATCACATTCTGGAACGAGGACTTGAAAAAGTACAAAAACAAAAACAGAACACAATAAAAGAAAATGAAAACGTGGAAGAGAAAATTGAAGAAGTAAACAGAAGTACTGGAAAAACATATAATTTAACTAAACCGTAGGCTAAAAAAATTCAAATAAAAAAAACTTGTTGAATGAGGGAGTAAAAGCTTAAAAAAAATTACAATAAGGAAGTATCAAATAATTATGAAAACTGAAATGGATAAAAATAAAAAAGAAGTCAATAAAAAAAAGAAATAACGTGAAAAAGATAATTTTAAAGTAACACAAAATGTATAAAAGAACAAAATAATAGAACCAGGGAGCAAAGGCTAAAATAAAGAATAAAAAAAGTGTATGAACAATTTACCTAAAATACCAGATCAAAACTAAAAGAATTAAAAAAATTTTAAAAAGACGTTAAAGAGGCAAAAAAAATTAAAAAAGGAGGTATTAAAAACTTATTTAAAAATAAAAGCAAACAACAACAAATTAGTTGAAGAGACAAACAAAAAAACTGGAAAAAAATATAATCTTATCGAACCATGTGAAAGAGAATCAGATGGTTGAATGAGAAAGTAAATGTTAAAAAAATACGAAAAGAAAAAAGAGACAACGTGGAAAAATTAGTTGAAAAAGAAAACAAAAACATGAACAGAAATATAACATAACAGAACCATAGAAAAAAGAATTAGATGTATGAAGGAGAAATTAAAAACGGCAAAAACTGGGAAAAATAATCGAAAAGACAAATTAGGAAGAGAAAAAGTATAGAGACAAAACAAAAAATGGAAAAGATTCTAAAATATTCTCACCATGGAAAGACAAAATAAAAAACCAATTGGTAGAACGGACCAACCAAAAGAAATAAAAAATCTACATGATGGAAAGGAAAAATAAATAATGGAGTAAAGAGACAAAATAAAGCAATGGAGAAAATTTAGGAATGAACTCAATTAGGGAAACAAACAAAACAATAAAAATTTCTGCAATAAGAGAAAAGCACTAAAATGATTAAAAAAAGAATTAAGAGGTAAAAAAAACATCCTGAATTAACATATTTTAAAGACATTAAAATTATGAGAAAAATATTACACAAAAAATATTCAACAAAATAAAACAAATAAACATAAAAGAATAAAGAAAAGAAGAAGGAACACTTAAAGCTTCCAAAATAACTTGGGTTGAATATATGTCCAAAAAGAACAGGAAATAACAAATTGAGAAAATAAACCTAAGAAAATAATATAATAAAAAAGTGATGAAGACGAAGATGAAGAAGAAGATGAAGAAGAAGACAAAGAATATTAGAAAGTCTAGCTTTATTAGATCTTCTTAAAAACCTGTTTCTTCTATAAGAAGTGCCAACGCACCTAAATTTTGTAAACATACTGTATTTTTGAAGGCTAAAATTTAAAAACCGTAATATTGGATGTTCCATAATATATTTCCATATTCAATTCTATTTTTCCACAAATTTTATTCCAGCTACACCAGAATCACTTGTTTCAAAATTTGTACTTTTTGACTTCAAATAAAAAAATTGAACTTTTTTAACAAATTATCGCCATTATTGAAACTTAGTTTCTTATTGTGATATTTACGAAGTGTTTGATTATTTTTAGTTTTTGATTATTTTTACTAAAAAAAACCCGTTTCTAACTTAACCCATTTAAAGATGATAAACTATTAAAATATGGAAGAATGTACTAGCACACCGGTTATTCATCATATTCTGACATTGAATATACGATATTCATTAAACAAATAGAAAAATGAAAACCGAATAATCAGATGTGCGTGAATTCCACCTGGATACTCTCGTTTCGTTCCGCCTATGTAATTGGCCGAATCTCATACAGCACCAAATGGAGGCAATAGATGTCTGGCTTTTTAAACAGCCACTTAAATCCAAGAAAAAAAATACCGCAATGTTCGGCAATTATGAACTATAACAGTAACAGTTGTAGTCCGTAACACGCCGTCAAGAGTGATCTTATCCTTGATCTACTAAACCGTGTTCGAATTAGAGATTTATCGTTTGATTCAGAAGCAACGGATGTGGAGAAATGCCAATGGCATAAAAAAGACCAGCGTTTTGTAATTGTGGGATCATCGATTCAGATCATAAATCACCGAAATTGATTGTTTGACAAATAAGAATGACAAATGTACATTATTTTTATTACACTATTAAAAACAAAAAAACGCTAATTCTTTGATTGTATAACTGGATCTTTTTATCGAAATTTAATTGACGACATTATTAATCAAAAGAAGAAAAACAATTCCAACAAATACTGGAGGGATTTATACATTCCTTTATTTTATTTTTGTTCTATTGTTCTCCCGTTTTGTGTTAATTCTTCTGTTCTATTTTCCATATTTTCTTTAGGTTTCTGCACTTTTCTCTTTTTTATTTTTTTATTTCTCCATTTTTAAAGTATCATTCCTTCCCTACTTTATTTTTAATACAATATTGAGATAAAAAAAACACTAATTCTTTGATTCTTTGTTCTTTTCCATATTTTCTTTAGGTTTCTTCACTTTTCTCTTTCCATGTCAAATGAGTTAAACAACAGAATTTTGGTTGGAACTGTTTTTAATTTCTGCATTTTTAAACTCTCTTTCCTTCTTTATAGTACTTTATTTTTAATACAATATTAAGATAAAACATCTCTAATTCTTTGATCTTGAAAATGGATTTTTAATTCCAAATTCCACTGAGGAAATTATGAATCAAAAGAAGAAAAACAGTTCCAAGAAATACTGGAACGATTTATCCATTTCTTTTCTTTTTTAGTTGGTGGTTTTCTGATTTTATTTTTGTTCTATTGTTCTCCTCTTTTGTGTTAATTCTTCTGTTCTATTTTCCATATTTTCTTTAGGTTTCTGCACTTTTCTCTTTCCATATCAAATGAGTCCAACAACAGAATTGTAATTGGAACTATTTTTTATTTCTCCATTTTTAAAGTATCATTCCTTCCCTAAATGTACTTTATTTTTAATACAATATTGAAATAAAAAAACACTAATTCTTTGATTCTTTGATCTTTTCCTTATTTTCTTTAGGTTTCTTCGCTTTTTTCTTTCCATGTCAAATGAGTCCAACAACAGAATTTTGGTTGGAACTGTTTTTAATTTCTGCATTTTTAAACTCTCTTTTCTTCTTTAAATGTACTTTATTTTTAATAAAATATTAAGATAGAAAATCTCTAATTCTTTGATCTTGCAAATGGATTTTTAATTCGAAATTCCATTGAGGAAATTATGAATCAAAAGAAGAAAAACAATTCCAACAAATACTGGAGGGATTTATACATTACTTTTCTTTTTCATTTGTTGTTTTTTTGTTTTTATTTTGTTCTATTGTTCTCCTCTTTTGTGTTAATTCTTCTGTTCTATTTTCCATATTTTCTTTAGGTTTCTGCACTTTTCTCTTTCCATATCAAATGAGTCCAACAACAGAATTTTGGTTGGAACTGTTTTTAATTTCTGCATATTTAAACTCTCTTTTCTTCTTTAAATGTACTTTATTTTTAATAAAATATTAAGATAGAAAATCTCTAATTCTTTGATTTTGCAAATGGATTTTTAATTCGAACTTTAATTGAGGAAATTAAGAATCAAAAGAAGAAAAACTGGAGGGATTTATCCATTACTCTTCTTTTTTATTTGGTGTTTTGCTGTTTTAATCTTTGTGTTGTTATTCTTCTTTTTGTGCTAACTTGTTTGTTCTATTTTCCATATTCTCTTTCGATTTTATAAATTTTTGTTAAAAATAACTCACATTAACATTTTTAACTGATTAATAACTGAAACAAAAAATAGCAACAACATAAATTGTTCTTAATTTATTAATAAAATATACTGAATATTAAAATTTGGGTATTAAATATTAATTTCAATATTTAAAGGTTGTGAAAATATATTTTTGGACACTTTGTCGAGACCGATAAATATAGAAAATGTTGTACAATGTCCTTAGATCACTAGAAATTAAAGAAATTTATTGAATTAGAGTACTGACACTGAGATTTGTATTAAAGTTATTATTGTATAAAATGTAAATGTAATACAATTACCCTAGAGGAATTTAAATAATTATTACTTTTACAATTAAATTACTCTGTTCTTGTTTCCGGAATAAAATTTTTCATGACGAAGCAATGTTCAAGAATAAAATAAACAGAACATTTATTTTACTCAATCAAACGTTTATTTCTCTTATTAAAAGATTTATTTTATTCAACCAAAAGTTTATTTCACTCAACCCAACATTTATCTCTCTTCACCAAAATTTTGTGTTATATAATGATAGATAATTTACGATTAAGAAATATATAACAATATAATAATTAATACTCTTCATTGTTACGTTTGAAACATTTATTTTATATTTTGAAAATGAAGGGTTTGTAACTGAACAAAATATTTATGTAAAAAACATTTAGTTCAACACAAAAAAGCTTTTTTAAACAACCAAAAATTATTATATAAAATCCAATACAATTGATAGCTATAATAAATTACTTTATATAGAAATATAAATTCATAGACGATCTCTCCAAATATTTTTCTGTTGTTTCTAGTAATATTTTCTCTCTATGTACGTTCATTAATTTTGTCTACAAATAATTTAATATTGTTGTACTGACATGACATCTTTATTTCCTTTACTTAACAGGTATAATTATTTAACAATGAATGTTATAACAATGCCATTCCAAAAAAATCTTGAGACAATGAAATTAAATAATAAATTATTTCACAGAAAAGTCGCAGTAATTTTAAAAAAGTGTACAATTATTCCTAATTTAATCGATATTTTGTTATTTGTTAGCTTAATTAAAATGACTAAGCCCAAGTGGGTTAAAAAATAATCTTATTTAATAATTTTAAACTCTTTAATAATAATAGTGTACTTCTAAATTAAAAGAAAAAATATTATTCGGTAAAATTCCCTAATACCTTAAATTAATTAATAGAATTGACAAAATTGCAAATTTCTGTCATAAAAATGTAATATTAAATATACTTACATTATTAGATTATTAAATTATTCTTATGAATGCTTTAATATTTGTTATAAATATAATATATCTAAGATAATATAACGAGTTTTTTGTTTTATAAATAAAACCATAAAATATTTAACTAAACATCAGATTGCTTATTTTAACATTTTAAAACATGTTAGGGAAATATTTGTTTGTATAAAATTTGAAAGAAATGTTTTGTAAAAATTCGAAATTGAATAATTTATTATTGGACAATTTTACAACTTTTTAAAACGATTTTTCGTAATATTACAGTTTCTAATTTGTTAAATTATCTTAACATTATGGAATATTAATTGAAATTTAATAACAACCAATAATTATTTTCTTAGAATTGTTGATAACCTAAATTTTAATTTTATTTCTTTTCGGACTTACCAGACGTTAACTTTACCACTGACCGAAACGAAATGAAAACTCAAGGAAAATTCTTTTTAAGACGTAAGTTCCGATTAACTTAATTACGGTATGTCGTTAATGTCAATAGAGGTAGAGACCGGATAATTTAGTGGCCAAATAATACGAAAGGAATTTATCGTTTTAGAAAAAAAACAATGCGTTATTTTTGGACTAAGATAAATTGGAAATTATCTTGAAAACATTTTTCTGTTCATCAATTTTTGAATCACATCAAAATACTGGATATTTCACGAATTAGGTCACATAGAAATATCCTTTGGAATGGTTCAAAAAACAGAAAAGGGAATAAAATTAGTAAGTATTGTTTCAAGAAAAAATGGTTTGAAGAGAAAGTACAATATCAAGGACTAAAATTAAAAAAAACAGATCCAAATCGATCCATTTTTAAAATTCATTATAGGAGAAAAGTATGAGCAAGAGATAATTGTAACCATATTAATTTCATAATAATAATATTTCACCAGATAATATTTGAAATTAAGTTCCTCTTTCTTCGTTTTCTTCTCTTTCTTAATCTAAGGCCCTTGAAACTTTCACTAGTTTAGTTCTTCTTATCTTTTTTCTATTCCTCTTTTTTCTATTTCGTGTTTTTCCACTTTTCTCTTTCTCTATCAAATGATTTTTATTTGAGGCCGTGACTAAACTTTCTGTTTGAATATTTTTCCTTTCTGCTTTTCTCTATTATTTTCCTTTATTTCCGCTATCGTTATTTTGCTTTCCTGTATTGGACATCGAATTCTCAGGATCGCTAATGTTTGGTATATCCTGGTGTTTTTTCTATGGATTTTTTCTTTTTCCTTGTTCCTTATTTATTTTAGAGGTTTAACTTCGTTTTTTAAAAGCTTTTTTTAATTTCTTTTACTGTTCTAGTCTTAGTTTCATTTTTAATATCCGCTTTTCTTTTTTTTTTTTTTTTTTTTTTTTTTTTTTTTCATTTCTAAGTATATTGAATGTTTTTTTTATTGTTGGAACGTAAATTTAATTGACAAAAGATGCCAATGTTAAACTTTGATGTAGAATGGGTTAAAACAAAAAAGAGAAGTCAAATTTAAAAAAAAAACAATAAAAAAGTATTTATAGAAGTTAATAATTAGTATCATAAAAATCTTCCATTTATAATTATATTAATCTAATTTAGTTTTTATAAAAAGTGAATAGAAGGTGGTTGATCAGAACAATATATTTTCTTCTTTTTATTTGTCTTAATGTTTTGTTACTTTATTATCTCAGTTCTATTTTGTCGTTAAGTTCTGGTCTGCTTTTTCTATTTTGATTATTCTTTAGATGAAAATATCAGGTTCTTCTAATTGTTCTGATTCCTGATTAGTTTTGATATTTGAATCTGTTCTCCTTAAATTTCGTTTCAAAGTAGTCTGTCCACGCTTCTAATACTATTTCTTCTTATGTAATTATTTTTATCTTCTATGTGTTCTCTTTGATTGCATTTTAAGTTCCCTACTGTTTTAGATTTTTTTATTTTATATTTTGCTTTTTTTTGAACTTTTTGCTTGTTTTTTTACAATTATTTTTGTTGTGATATTCATAATGTCTTGGTTTTTATTCTTATGGGTTGTTTTTTTTTCCTCGTAGTGTTTTATTTATCTTATCAGCTTGTTTTCCATTTCTACCTGTCGTTTCTTTTGCTCTTCTCGTGTTATTTTCATTTCTACCGTGATTAGTTTTTGCAATTATTATTATTTTCTTTTTTGTAAGGTGGGATAATTATATTTGCTCCTCAGTCGTTTTTTACCATATTTTTTCCTTTCTTATCTAAGTATCTATTTTTTTCTCTTTATTTGTCTTGATGTTTCTCAATTTTACCATCTCTAACCTCTATTGTTTTATTTTGATTCTTATGGGTTCTGTTTCTCTTGATTTCTGGCAATTTTTGTCAGTTGCTTCTGTTCTTTCATAAATTTTGTTTTAAAATGGTATCTCTATAAATTTAATATTATTTGTTCTTAGGTTATTGTTTTTGTTTTTTATGTTCTCTATATGTTTGCTTTCATTGCTTTTTAAGTTCCATACTCTTTCTCTAATCAGGTTGTTTATTTTTATTATCTGTCTACTGCTGTTCCGAATTCTTCCTAGCTTTTTTCTTTGCATATTTTGCATGTTTTCTTTTAATCCTTTTTTTGTGTGTATGTCACTTATGTTTCCATTTTTTGCATATGTTTTTTCATCTTTCTTATATACCCTTTATTTCTTATTCCACCATTTACTATTATTTCTGTATTTATTTACCATTTTGCTACATATCTCTATTGTTGTGTTTAGTGTTCTGTTTTTAAAATTTTCTAGGTTTATTCTAAGTCACTCCCCTTTATTTCTTCTTGTTTTCAGATTCCATATGAACAAAGAGTGAAATAAAACAATTAAAAAAAAAGGGCTGAAGATGATTTTATTATTATCGACATATAAAAAATGGATGTAATTATCTCCAAAAATCAAAATTACAAAAATCAATTGCAGGAAACAAGAGAAAAATAGCAGGAAACTGGTGTGAAATATAAAAAACAATTAAACTGACTTTGCTCGTTTATTATAACTCTGGCATTTTATAAAGAGTGCAATCTCTAAAATTGTACATAGACGTATTTCAATAAAATATAAAAACGAAACGTATCATTTATTTTTGAAGCGAACATTTTGATCGTATGATTGACAGTCCGTCAAAATTTCTTCTTTCGAAAACGTGCGGTTCATGCATTAAGATCACCGAAATGCAAAAATTAAAACGCCTATTGCTCGGTTAAAGGCTTAAAACACGATCTCAAATGATCTTGGCCTCAAATCCGACGTAAATAATTTGCTTTCTGAAAACAATTGAGGTGCGTCGCAAAAAAATGCTTAAATTGCGCTTATAATTATGTTTGAAAGAAAGTATTTCAAACGTCACGTGCATCTCGTGACTCATTTGGTCAAAGGCCTTTTTTGAACTCGATTTAAGGCCGTTTTTTTACTGTATTTTAAACTGTAAAAAGCAGGGATTCGCTAGGTCCAATTTCGTTTAAATTTTAGTGTAAAATAAATTTTGAGCTTAAAGTGCAATGCTTAAAAAATGAAATCACCTACTTTTTATTTCTCCTGATATTTAACTCGAATTGAAAAAATAAGAAAAAGTGATTTTTTGAAACCGAAGATAAAATGTACATATTCTATTTAGTTTTATAACAAGTAAACTTTGATGGAAGGTAATTTAGTTTTTGTTTGAATCCTCTAATTAATGGATGTGTCTTTAATTCATTATTAAATGGGTTTTCTTTTCATGAAAACTAGATACCCACTTTGGAATTTACTGGTATTATAAAGTGTAAAATAAATATTGACTTTAAAGTGCAATACACCTATTTTTTATTTCTCCTGCTATTTAACTGGAACTGGAAAAAATAAGAAAAAGTGACTTTCAAAATCAAAGATAAAAATATCTACATACTTTTCTAAATATGCTTCTAAAATGATTTAAAATTGTATGGACTATTTTTTTTAATCTATAATAAGATAAACGACTATTTAGGAAATTTATTCGTCATAATGATGATTTTTGTTAAATTCCTCTAATTTTTGCGTTCATGTATTATCGAATATGAGATAGTAGTTTTCATTTACTGCCTTATCAAAGTTTGTAAGTTGTCGATGTTTGAAAAAATGGAGAAAATTGATATTCGAACCGTGATAAAATATTTTTATATTAAAAGATTAACACCTACAGAGGTTAAAAATGAAATAGATTCTGCGTTAGGTGAATCTTCTCCATCGTTCAACATGGTTAAAAATGAGATGGTGGAGTTTAAACGTTGACGTACGAGCATTAAAGATGCACCACGTCCTGGAAAACTGAAAACCGTGACTCCTGCTGAAATGGTCGAGAAAGTCCATAGAACAGTGCTGCAAGATAGTAGATTAAAGTTGGATGAGATAGCAGAGATTGTGGAGATTTCAAAAGAGCGGGTACATGATATATTTCATGAAGTTGTGGACATGAGAAAATTATAGGCTAGTTGGGTGCCGCGACTCCCTACCCCTGACCAAAAGCTCAACCGAAAAATAACATCTGAGCTATGTTTGAAGCTGTTTCAGCGCAATCCAACAGATTTTGTGCGCCGATTCATAACAGCCGATGAAACTTGGACACACCATCATACACCAAAGACCAAACAGTAACCCAAACAATGGACAGCAAATGTTGAACCGGGTCCTAAAAGTGGAAAACAGTTCTTTCAGCCGGAAAAGTGATGGCGACGGTTTTCTGGGACGCAAAAGGAATTCTTTTGGTTGTCTACCTTGAAAAAGGAAAAACAATAAACAGCGAATACTACGCTAATTTACTAGAACAGCTCCACCAAAAAATCAAGAAAAAAGACCCGGGTTGGCCAAAAAGAAAATTTTCTATTAACAAGACAATGCACCATGTCATAAGTCGATTATCGCGATGACTAAAATGAATGTGCTGGGCTTTGAACTGATACCTCACGCCCCCTACTCTCCTGATTTGGCCCCGTCGGACTTCAGCCTATTCCCCAACTTGAAGAAATTTCAGGCGGGAAAGAAATATGCTTCAAACTTGGAAGTGTTTGAAACAGTTATTTTGAAGAGTTGCCAGAATCTACCTGCAGGGATGGGATAAAGAGTTTGAAACATCGATGGACCAAGTACATTCAACTAGAAGGAGATTATGTTGAAAAATAAAAACAAATGTATGCTTCTAAATTATTGTTTTCTTTGTTAGGCCGCGAATTAATCAACCCATCCTCGTATGTTGAAAAATAATAAAAAATATTGAATCTAAACAGAATAGTCTCTTATTATTTTTTTCTTATCACATAAGGGGTATTTACTTAATAGTAATATACAAGTTCAGCTTATATATGACACAATTGATCATACCAGAAATTTGTTCTGTCCAACACTCCTTTTATTTTATAAAGTGCTTAATAACTAACTACTTTGCTAAAAAATGTTTTGAACAGTCGCTAGGTTTATCGAAAAATTGTTACTTTGAATTTAAAGATTTAAATATTTTATTTGAGATAGCCAGTGAATCAATTTTACTTTGAACAATTCAAACTAGAGTTTATTTTTAAATGTAAAAACTCTTGAGTACAATTGGTTAATTAACGCTTGTGAATGTTTCTTTAAAAAAAATTGGAGAAATATACATAGGGTTTACATTTTATTAGACATATCTAAAAATTGCTACATTTGTCAACAACCAAATTTAGTTACAATTAAAATGGCGGCCTCAATGACTTAAGAATATTCCCCTTTCAAGTATCGCCATTTAAAATCCATAAAGAAAAATATATTTTAGTAAAGCAACTATTCTCAGTATAATTGAAAAAAAAAAAATCCTTGCGATTAGTTTCAGTATAAATTTGGTTAGATTTAAAAAAAACGTATTCTGAGTTAAGAAGTCAACACGGGTGTATCACAAGGAACTACTCTAGACCCGATAACTCCAATAACTGCATTACATGATTGATTAAATGAAAAATGAAATAAAAATTAAAAGACCGAAAGTCAAGGGGTTATGGTCGTTCTAAAGTGTACATTTGCCACCTTGAAAAATACAGGTTGATCAATTTATACCATGAAGTTCGATATCCTTGTAATATTTTCTTGAAAAATATACCAGATGTTCCATTGTATTTCCAAATAATAGTTTACAATTTCTAAAAAGTTAAGTTTTTCAATTAAATGTTTTATTTGAACTTGAGTTTTATATCAAAATAATATATCATTTATAAAGAGTTATTATTTCCTCTTTTTGAAAAAAAATAAAAAAAAAATAGAGCAGCACTATGTGTGTATTTACAACAGCTAAAAGAAATTCTTTCACTTTTCAAATATATTTATAAACCCAATCCAGATTATCTTTACTAAAAAACTTTCTAAAAATCTACACAGGGTGATAAGTGTAATCCTATGACTATAGCCATAAAGTGCCATGGGTAAAATATTAAAAATGTTAAAAATAAAGTAATAAAATAAAGTGCCTAGCGTTTTAGATAAAATAGGTATTCATCTTTTACGTAAGTTAGAATTTGTACAATTATTAAGAAATCACCGTATCAAGTCTTGGTTTGCTTTTGTATTTCACTTTGTATAATAAAAATAAGGAGAACAAAAAGAATGGAAACTCGTGTAACAGATAAAATCTTCTCCGTTTAACTAAAAATTACACAAGACTTCCTAGAAGGTAAAAATTTTCGCATATAATTGATTTCCTGTGAAAAATGTACATAGATGCATTATTCATTTTGTTGCTTAATTTATGCATTGTATTATATAATCAGAAATTTTTATATTATCATATTTCATGTTACTATTATTGTTGTTGTGTCAGATTCAATTAAATTATTTCATTCTGTCGATAAACAGGTTTGGCATCTTAAAAAATTAAGTATTACACTGTTTTAATACAAAAATATCGTCTATTTTCATTCCTGCAAAATTTGATTTATTTTCATTTTTGCAAAACTTAATTCATTTTCAATTCCACAAAACTTGATACAATTTCTTCCCTGTAAAATTTAATTGATTTTTATTTTTGCAAAATTTTATACAATTTCGTCCTAAAAAATTTAATTAATTTTCATTCCTGCAGACGAATTACAAGAATATTTCGGAAAATTTAATTAAGAAATAAAAACCAAGTGTTCAATTTAATTAAATAATAATTAATTTGGTAAAATACTAAGTGTATTCCCCTAATTAAGTTCGTGTAGAAAATTTAGTTAGACATGTTATATTTAGCAAATTCTAAAATAATTTGTATGTGCTGGAACCGGCCCTGTTAATAATGAAATATGGATGCTTAAGAAATGACATTTTAAAACTGCAAGTTATCTTGAAATAGGAGTGGAAAATAACGAATCGTGGTTTAATAGAGAATTTATAGTTTAAAAAAGGACAATCTGTTCTAAATATCAAGATTTTTCTTTATTGTTTATGATGTCAGTTGTATACAAGGTGATTCGCCAATATAGTTCAGGAAATATGATTAATATTATTATTAAAAAATAGAATAAACACAAACCATAAATATTATCTTGTTACAAAATATTTGAATAAAAAACATATGATGAAATTGGATATTCTTCATATTTTATAAAATATTTCAAAATTTTGATTAATTTATAAAAAACAGATGAAAATGAAGCTGTTAATTTTTTTAAATGAGAAAGTACACTAAATAACTTCAGTTTTTATTTTTATTTAAAAAAATTGAAGATACGATGCTGTATTGATTTTAAAAATTGGAAATGAAAAAAACCAATTAATTTATAATTGAATTTGAATACCTATAAAACATGAATAATCCCAAATAATGCAATTTTCCGATAATAAAAAAATAACTTAAAAACAAAGTGTATTTTTTTTCAAAAAAATTTGCACTTAATTTACTATAAATTCAACTAGTTATAATTTTTTTTAAATTTATCATTTGATTTTTGCTAAAGAACACAATTAATATACTCAATTATAATTGAAAAAAAAACGGCGTTTTAAAGAATCAGAATTTAATTCAGTTAAAAATTGAACGTTTTTTGGTATAAAAACAAAATAAAAAAAAATAAAAAACTTAGGAGTTTAATCAGGAATAATTTTGTGAAAATCTTTGAATTTGATTTTCACGAAAGAGATCCAAATTATAATTTAAAAAATGCGGCATTTTAAAGAATTAAAAATTGAATTCCTTTTGGTAAAAGTAAAAACAATCAATTAATTTTTAATTAATTTTCTTTACATCTAAAATTAAGCAATTTTTGGATAATAAAAAAAACATAACTGAGAATCAAAGTGAAATGAATTTTAATATTATTGTCAATTTTATTTAAAAATATTTTTTTCCGTTTTAAAGAAATAGAATTTAATTAAATAAAAAATTGCACAAAAAAGAATTTTTTTATAATAAAAAAAAAAACTTTTTTTATAAAAAATATTTGCACTAATATTCTAAAAATATATTTTTTGTAAATTTTTGTATTTGATTTTCACCAAGTGACCTGAACTTTAATATTATTCTCAATTTTATTTAAAAATGTTATTTTTCACTATTTTAAAGAATTAGGTACAAATTAATCAAATTAAATGAAATTAATATGCAAAATAAAATATCAATATTTTTCAATAGATATAATTACCTGAATAGAATATGAAACCTTTTATTATTAATTTTAATAGATAATTACTTTCCTTAATTCGCATTTATTTTCATTCATTAAACTTTTACAATCACAGACCCACAATGGGTAATAAAAATCAAATTTTAAACATTAAAATCCCTTTATTAACACTAAATAAAAAAAAATTATTGAAACATTTTTGTATTAAAAAAATTATAACAAGCCACTATAAAACCCAAACTAAATAATTTCTTTATATTGAAAAAAAAATTATAATTAATGCAATTAAAATTATACGCAATATACAGAGTGATTCATTAATATTGCATAAAAATATAAAGTGAGATTTCTTGGATAAAAATTGAAAAAAATTCTGAGGTACAGAGCGTTCTGTAATTATAAACCGAATTAAATATACTTAAAAAGAATTATTTGAATTTTTATTTTTTATTTCATATTCAATTTCAATTTGTGTGATACAACGTTTATTAGAAATATACCGAGGATTTTAGATATTTTTACTATTTTAATTGCTATGAATTCATAACCCTGTAAGCTTTAAAATATGATCATTTTTTTTCTTAAATCAAAGTCAATTATGTTTTAAAATTATTGCGCTTTTTATACAAGGTGAACTAAAGTTTTTTCACTAATCTTGAATACAAAATAGGATTGTTATGCTCTATGGGAAACAATTTAATAACTGTTTTATTTATATTAACGATTTTCTATACCAAATTTCCACGGATTCTGAGATATTTGCAGTTCTATAAAGAAAATCCAATTTTCGATTTTATCAAGTTTTAGACTGGTCGATATTATTATTATTATTAATAACTCCTTATTTTTGACTACTTTTTGGGAAAATTATTTTACGTAAAACCGTGAGAACCTAAATATTTTCATTAAACAATAAAGTGAAATAAAAAATAGATCATTCCATTTAAAAAAATTTGATTCGAGTTAAATAGCACCCTGTAGATTTAAACTAAATTCACAAACCACCATTTGTCGTTTTCTATTATTTTTTGTTTTTTTTTTTTAATATATTCGGGCGCTAATACAATATTTTTAAACATATTGAACACCCAAATACAAATATTCATATTTATTTATTTATGCTAATAAAACTTTCACTTGCAACGATCACCACAGCAACGCGTTAATATTTTCTTCTATTAGAAAAGTGAAATTATTCATATTAAATTTTAATTGGACGATTACTTACTCTTTTTTTTTTCTTTCTGTCGCAGATTACTCTCAGTTAGTAGGTCACTGAAATGTTATTATTCGATTAGAAGCAAAATGTTGTTATTGACATTGACTATTAGAGAGCACCGGAGTGAATGAAGAAAAAGCCGGCTGGCAAAATGTTATATTCAATTCACAAATAACGCACAATCACCTTAACGTACAGACTCGGTAAATTGTTCATTACAATATGCGAACTTTGATGCACTTGGAGGAACCACCAAAAATTGGGTGAGGTCTGAGCAACGAAAAAAGGGGGAGAGGGAGTATTGGACATTATTGAAGGTTTGTTGGACTTGTTTTTGGTGAAGATGAAACTGTAGCGAGGATGTAATTTATTGGGAATACTATCGAATTTCATTTGCATAATGCTATAAATTTAAAGAAAATATTTTGTAGTTTTAATGATTCACATTAATGATCTGAAGATAAAAACAAAATATTCAAAAGATAGAATAAATGAAAATGTTATAGACAGTACAGGCCTTCTAAGCCCTTGGCTCCTAATAATTTTTAAACTTGCTGAGTATCTTTCTCCACTCTTCTCTGTTCTCTGCTTTGATCTTCCATTTTCCTTAAATCTGCTCTAACAGCTTCTAACCATTTTTTTCCTGTGTCGCACTTTATTTTTCTTTCCTCCATTCTCCTCTAGCAATTATTTTTGCAATCTATTTGGTTTCATACGAAATGTCCCAACCAATTGGCTCTTTTTTTCTGATTTTCTTGGTAATTGCTAGTTTTCCATAAATATATTTCAGTTTGTTATTTCTTCGTCTTCTCCATTTTTGTGGTTTTTGTTCTATGTTAATTTATATTGGATCTAATCGTTTGGTTGTTGTTATTTTACTGTATCCAATTGATTTCTTTTGATCATAATTTCTTTATTTTCTTGAAAACTGGATCATCATCGTGAAGATTGAACCATTATCGATTAGTAGTAGAATAGAGCCGAGTTTTTACTACTCTTCTTCTAAAAACGACCAAAAAGCTTTTAGTGGAATAAGAATTATTTTTACTGTGCGATTATTTGGCCAGGAATTTTTACAAAAACAGTATGAACTAAATTGTAACGCCATTACTTTAAAGTAAGAATTTTTTAAGCGATATCGTCGAAGGAAATGAAATTGTCATTAAATAATACTGCACATGTTTTTTGGAAAAATTTACCTGGACTAAAAGTAAAGTGAACACAAATGGTGGATTTCCAGATGTGTTTATTGGGTTTAACTTCTTCATATCATGTATCGTCATTAATTTTAGAAATTTAGGAACAAAAAATAAATTCCAATCCTCAAAGTTGATCTACTTTATAATTAGGATACTGAAAATTTCCAAATAGTTACAATTTCACTAGTGATTCCAATTACAGTTTTTATTGTTACACCAAGTGGTAAAAATGGTGTTTGTTAATATATTTTACTCTCTTTTTATTTTAATACAATTATAACTGGTAGTTTAAAATTGTTGTTTCAATAATTTGTTGGTTACTTGAAGATTTTATGTCAACAATCGACTCTTGATACAGATTTTGTAGGAAAAAAATAAAAATCAATCATTAAAATAGTTAATGACATTTATTTGTTTCCTTAAATATCAGCTCGTATATTGTACAGAAATATTCCAAGAAAAAATTCCGATCATCCGAAAAAACTAAAAAAAAAAATAAATTCAAAGAAAGTTGAAAAACTCTGATAATAAAATCTGCTTCTATTGAAATTTTGTCAGTTATTTATGGAAGAGGAAAACGGCCTCCGAAAATTAACAGGGGGTATCAAAAATTTTTTATAATAAATAGAAAACCACAGAATAGAAAGAGATGAGAAAAATAAAAAAATATATTGCTTGTTTTTGGCAGAAATTTGATCTAAAAGTGTTGAAAATATTTTTTGTGTTGAACTATTTTATAAGTAACTTTGGGCAATATTTTTCCATGTTTAAATTAGATCTTAAATATATGATTTTTGTGCAAATAAACATTATAATGCTCATTTTACGTTTTTAACTATATTTTGGTTTATTTAAAAAATAATTTATCCGTTATAATAAAAAATTACAAGTAATAATGTTGACTAAATATACCCTTTTGCATACAGTATTGTTTTCTTTTTGGTGTAAGGAGCTTCTAATTATGATTTTCAAAAATATCCAATAGTTGAATGTAATTCTTCCATGTTCTATATTTTTCTTGACATCGGTTTTATTAATGAAAATATTAATTTCTAATTATTATACCAGTAAATTCCAAAGTGGGTATCTAGTTTTCATTTCAGTTTCAAAACCCATTTAAGAATTAAAGACACATCCATTAATTAGAGGATTCAAACAAAAACTAAATTACAATCCATCAAACTTTACTTGTTATAAAACTAAATAGAATATGTACATTTTATCTTCGGTTTCAAAAAATCACTTTTTCTTATTTTTTCAATTCTAGTTAAATATCAGGAGAAATAAAAAGTAGATGATTTCATTTTTTAAGCATTACACTTTAAGCTCAAAATTTATTTTTCATTAAAATTTAAATGTAATTGGAACAGTAAAAAAACGGCCTTAAATCGAGTTCAAAAAAAGGCCTTTGACCAAATGAGTCACGAGATGCACGTGACTTTTGAAATACTTTCTTTCAAACATAATTATCAGCGCAATTTAAGCATTTTTTTGCGACGCACCTCAATTGTTTTCAGAAAGCAAATTATTTACGTCGGATTTGAGGCCAAGATCATTTGAGATCGTGTTTTAAGCCTTTAACCGAGCAATAGGCGTTTTAATTTTTGCATTTCGGTGATCTTAATGCATGAACCGCACGTTTTCGAAAGAAGAAATTTTGACGGACTGTCAATCATACGATCAAAATGTTCGCTTCAAAAATAAATGATACGTTTCGTTTTTATATTTTATTGAAATACGTCTATGTACAATTTTAGAGATTGCACTCTATAAAATGCCAGAGTTATAATAAACGAGCAAAGTCAGTTTAATTGTTTTTTATATTTCACACCAGTTTCCTGCTATTTTTCTCTTGTTTCCTGCAATTGATTTTTGTAATTTTGATTTTTGGAGATAATTACATCCATTTTTTATATGTCGATAATAATAAAATCATCTTCAGCCCTTTTTTTTAATTGTTTTATTTCACTCTTTGTTCATATGGAATCTGAAAACAAGAAGAAATAAAGGGGAGTGACTTAGAATAAACCTAGAAAATTTTAAAAACAGAACACTAAACACAACAATAGAGATATGTAGCAAAATGGTAAATAAATACAGAAATAATAGTAAATGGTGGATTAAGAAAATAAAGGGGTATCTGAGAAAGAGCAAAAAACATATGCAAAAAATGGAAACATGAAGTGACATACATACAAAAAAAGGACTAAAAGAAAATATGCAAAGAAAAAAGCTAGGAAGAATTCGGAACAGCAGTAGACAGATAATAAAAATAAACAACCTGATTAGAGAAAGAGTATGGAACTTAAAAAGCAATGAAAGCAAACATATAGAGAAATAAAAAACAAAAACAATAACCTAAGAACAAATAATATTAAAAGTATTGAGATACCATTTGAAAACAAAATTTAAGAAAGAACAGAAGCAACTGACAAAAATTGCCAGAAATCAAAAGAAACAGAACTTCAAATCACAAATAAAAAGTTCAGAACCCATAAGAAGAATCAAAATAAGACAAGCAGAGGTTAGAGACAAAATGAGACCAGAGATGGTAAAATTGAGAAACATCAAGACAAATAAAGAGAAAAAAATAGATACTTAGACAAGAAAGGAAAAAATATGGTAAAAAACGACTGAGGAGCAAACATAATTATCCCACCTTACAAAAAAGAAAATAATAATAATTGCAAAAACAACAAAGACGGTAGAAATGAAAATAACAAGAGAAGAGCAAAAGAAACTAGAAGAAAAAGAAACGGCAGTTAGATTAATATAATTATAAATGGAAGATTTTTATGATACTAATTATTGACTTCTAT
Organism: Hermaeophaga mercurialis; assembly: GCA_951812935.1. Lineage (NCBI taxonomy): Eukaryota > Metazoa > Arthropoda > Insecta > Coleoptera > Chrysomelidae > Hermaeophaga > Hermaeophaga mercurialis. The sequence goes on from OX638360.1 coordinate 47,641,886, forward strand.
AAATCTTTTTTTATTATTTTTTTAAAATTTGACTTCTCTTTAATGTTTTAATAAGAAGAATCAAAATAAGACAAGCAGAGGTTATCTTTGATTGAAATACGTCCATATACAATTTTACAAATTACACTCTTTATAAAATGCTAGAGTTATAATAAACGAGCAAAGTCAGTTTAATAGTTTTTTATATTTCACACCAGTTTCCTGCTATTTTTCCCTTGTTTCCTGCAATTGGTTTTGTTATTTTGATTTTGATAGTCGCATAATTCTATCCATTTTTAAAATGTCCGAAACAACAAAAATAAAAGTGTTTGATACATTACTATTTTCGCCATCAGGAGAGAGTTCCCATTTATATTACCTATTTAAAAATAGAATATAAAAAAACATTTTTCATAAGATAACAATAATTAGTTTTTAATCAGGACAAAACAAAACGAAAATATATACTTAGAAAGGAAAGGAAAAAACAACTAAGAGACATATATAATTATTCCAACATACAAGAAAGGAAATACAAAGAAATACGAAAACTATTAACAATAGAAATAAAACGAAAACGAGAAGAAAAGAAAATGGAAGAAGAACAAACCTCAGTTAGAAAAGGAAGACAAACCCATGGGATAAATAAAACCCTATTAGAATAAAAAATCAATATAAATGAGCTTATTTTATGCACCAATTATTAAAGGGAGTTCAAGTATCATTTAATTTATATTGTATTTTTTGTGAAATACGTATCGAAAAATCAATTATATACTTTAATTTAATTTAATAGTAATAATTTGTTGTATCTGAAAATTACATCTTTCCAATAACCTATTCTTATAAATCAAATAATGTCCGTCCGTACACGTCGTAAATATAAAAAACCATATAAAGTTTTTTATAAAATTGACATTGATTGCAAAATTATCGAACAGCGTACATCTTAATCACGATTATAATAAGTTACCTATGCGGTTAATAACGTTAACCGTTTGTATTGATTTTTTTCTCGATGCACAACAGTTTGCAAATGGGTACTCGTTTTAAAAGTGGGTACATTCCCACAGCATCGCAGTACACACCTCTTAATGGGTACCTACAGAAAAACGAGATGTTTATTTTTGTAGATATCAGGATTCAGTTGGAGATCTACAGAGCGAAGCTGTAAAAACGGTATTTTGAGTGACTGGCACGCTTAGAATTTTTGTAAAATTTATGGAAAACTTTCAAAATATTTTTATCTCATTTCGATTATTTTATTTAGTATTTTTATAATGTTTTAAAATATATTTTTACGGCTTATGCATTATTTTTTGAGTTTTCTTTCTGATTCTACTTTTCAATTCTTGTAGAGATTGTTGCACGTCCTTAAGATTTAGATTTAAAATGACTCCAAAAAAAATTTCAGTGCGGATTATCTCACTATTAAGTGAAGCCTCTAATTGGGTGAAGCTGAAGCATCTAGCAGAAAATTGCATGACAATCTTTACGATTAAATAAAACGTCGTGTAAGCTTTATATCACGTTTTTATTTATATTCGAAATATTTATATATACGTCAAATATTAATAAGAAAAAATCAATAATTATGATTAGTGAGGCACCTCGATTCTTGAATATGGCGCTATTGCGAGAATGTTATTTGGCTCTAATTGGACTTGTAGCTCTGCCAGTGTCATCGAAACGGATCTTTAGCAGGATATTTTTACCCACCACCGGCACCAAGCCTCGTTCCTGCGGCGATCCTGCTTTCGACGACGGTTGTAGGAGCAGCAGCTCTAATTGCCGGCCTTAGACGATTATTAAGAGCGAGGAGGACCCTCGGCTTAAATAATACAACAAATACTGCAACTGCTGAGAAGGTGACTTCATATTGGAAACCGAGGAGACATCGGACCCTCTAAGCGAACCGGTTCGATCAAATAGAAATAGAGCTGCTCACGCCAGAAGAGAGCCAACGCTTTCCATAAATTAATCTTCAAGTAATTGTGATGGTGACGTAGATTTTACTTCATTTTTAACTTCTTCGTAGATCAAGGGAAACTAGAAGCGGTGATTCAACTGTAGAGCACTCTTCTTCAATATTAAAACAACAAGAATTTAAAAAATACACAAAAACGTAACACAAAATTACACGACAGTCTTTTCGACTTATTAAAACGTCATGTAAACAAATCGTAGTTATATATATATATTTTTTTACATAGCAACGGTTTAATTTTTAAACAACTGCATATTCTCATCAGGTTGCTTATTTTTTTTTATTGACTACTTTTAAATTTACAATCTACTTCTTAGTAAATGTGTTGATTTGGTAGGCTTGGAAGAACTTTTTTTATTAACAAAAACCAATAGGATATTAACAAATTTTATAGAAAAAGTAAAAAATCGAAAATCACTTGAAACTTTCGAAAAAATTACCATGAAATAAAAAAAATTAAATAATTTATTCTGATTATTACATTTTAAATGTTATATATTGTAACATTTTTCAAATAAAAATTTTAATTTTATTAAATAAGTAAATATTTAATTTTATTACAAAGAAAACATATTACTATAGAGAGAAAGATTGAGGCACGCCTTAAAAATTACCCCAATGAAAATTTCATTGGGGATTTTGTCACCAATGAGGTGGGGCCTTAGTATGAAGCACAAAATTGTATGACAGTCTTTATGATTTATTAAAATGTCATGTCAGCTTCATAGTTGTCAGATTTTTAGTTATATTCAAAATATATTTATACAATAAATAAAATAATAATTAGACATTGGGTATGGCGCTCTTAAGAAAATGTTAAGTGGACATCTAGATCCTCCGGCCAATGTTATCCCAACTGCTCTTATGGTTTCCTCTTCATTAATTGGGACCGCAGCTATCTTTACTTTTATTCGTACTCATTTAAAAATATATTTTAGAGCAAGAAGGACTCTTAATCCTAACTCCTGGCAATGGACGTTGTTCCTAATGGTGATATGGTGTCACAGGATCTTATCATCATGGAGACTTCGGGTGCATCGAAGCCCTTAGGAAGTGCAACAAGTCCCTCCACTAGAACTACAACCCCCTGCAGAAGTGAACCAACTCTCTTCATGGAGTTGATCTTTAAGTACTTCAGTTGAATGCAGTTAAACTACATCGTAGACTGACGAAAAAGAGAAGCGCTGATCCAACCATGGAACAACCCTCGACATCAAATCATCAGAAATAATGAAAATACCAGAAACGAGGATATTCATAGAGAAAACATAAACGTTCTTATTTTATATTTTTATACTGTTTTAAAATATATTTTTGTTCATGCATTATTTTTTTCGATTCTATTTTTCATTTCTTGTGGATTGAGGTAAGTCCGTAAGATTTAGATTTAAAATGACCCTAAAAAAATTTTTTATGTGGCGATTTTCTCACTAATAAAGTGGGGTCTTTAACATGGTGGAGTTTAAGCATATAGTTGAAAATTACATGACAATCTTTATGATTAAATAAAACATCGTGTAAACCATTTTTATTTATATTCGAAATTTATATATATATGTAAAACATTAATAAAAAAATAATGAATTATTATGATTAGTGAGGCATCTTGGGTGTTGAGAATGGCGCTGTTCCGTGACTGTTATTTGACCATAATTGGACTTGTAGCTCCTTCGACGCCACCAAGTGCCATCCCGGCGGCGCAATTCTGCTTTCAACGTCAGTAGCGGGATCGGAAATTGTTGGTCATTCAGTTAGAAGATGGTTGAGAGCGAGGAGAACGACTAACACCAATAATTTACCATCAAACAACATTCCTGATGGTGATATGGGATCAGAGGATGACTCCATGATGGAGACTGCGGCTGCATCGGACTCCTTGAGCGTTTTAGGTCCATCCAGCAGAATTCCAGCAGCAGCTCCCACCAGAAATGATCCATCATCCTTAATGAACTCATCTTCGAGTAGTCCAGATGAAGACATGGATTTGTCTCCTGTTCAACGAAGGACCGCTTCAACCATCGATAAACCCTCTACATCAAAACACCGAGAATTTAAAAAATAAACACAAACGTAGCACGAAATTACATGACTGACTTTCGAATTATTAAAACGTCATGTGAACTTATAGTTGTTTATTATTTATATATATATTCACATAGCAACGGTCTAAATTTTATCAGATTGCTTATATGTATATAAAAAAGTTTTTAATTAATGTAAAAGGATGTTTCGTTTATATTTTCTTGTCGTTATTACAAAACTTATGTTACACCTCATTTTTGAAGCTTTCCAATTAATTAGAGGAATATTTATAATATTTGTGCAAACAAACGCTGTTAGAAAAAAATATTATTAGAATATTTTATTGCAAGTGACAATACATACCATTTAAAAATACGTATTATTTTCGCGGAGATCTTGTAAAATTTAAAATTTCTCTTAGATACAGGCTCAACAAAATTATATTTTAACATTTATAAATTTTGTCTGTCAGGTTACAATTAATCGTTAATATAGTTTAAAAAGTAAGTACAACATTTCATTCTATATTAAAAAACTGTCATATTGCTAAATTTACCAAACACCCGTTTTCAAAGATTACAAATTCATTAATTTTTTTATACATTCGAATTGAAGTCAATTATAAAAAATACATCAAATACTTCCGGTAGATACAAAACATATTTTAACAAATTCGATACTATAATTTATAATAAATTGCATAAATCGCGGTCAGGATATCGGAAATAAAAAGAATAGATGATATCAGTACCCCAAATTCAAGGAGTTTCTCAGTATTCATTATTCGTGGTCCGTCATTGTCCTTAGTTGTCTAAAATCCTTGTCCTTAGGCGTTCACATTCTTCCAAAAAAACATCATAATTTGATGGCATTGTTTGCAATTATTTAGCAATATTTTAAATAAGGCATCGATCTTTTTTACAAAGACATATTAATAGATTCATTGACAGCTGATTAATAAGATATTGAATAAATAATAGTATAATATACAGAGTGGAAGAAACAAATTTTAACTTATCCACAGTTTCTGGTGTGGAAAATATATTTCCTTATTTCATAATTTTAAATGAAAATTATATTTCGTAAAATTAGATATATGCAAAATGAGGGTGTTTTTTCTTGTATTCTTATTTACAGTTCTAAATCAACCTTTTGTTGTTCAAATAATTTTCTAGAAATTCGAAAGAATTTATTAGTTTTTTTTTTTCAAAAAAACTCCAAGTTTGCAAAATTTAATAAAGTTTTTTCCCAAATTTTAATCAACTGCCTATTTACCAGGTTTTAAGTTATAGTCATTTTATTTTTTCTGTGATTTCCTTTTTAATTTGATAATTTCAATTTCAGTTGTTTAGCTTCATTCAAAGAACCCCTTTTGCAATGATTCAGGAAATTTAAGAAAAATCATTTTCCCCAACTTTTTGCAGCAAAATTTGTGAAAATTGCATTTTCATAAAAACTATTTTCGTTTATATTTCATTTTTAACTCAATGGTAGACATTATTTTTGATTAGAAATGAGCGGGGATCGTTATACAAGTAAAAAAAGATGTACAATTTCTGGGGATGAAAATAAGTTGTTTCAAGCTAATTTGATTATTTACTTTCAGAGCGAGTTTTTACAACGTATTTATATAGAATCTAATAAAAAGATGGACGGTTTCTTGGGATGAAAGTCAATAAAAAAATTTTAATTCGTAATTAATTAAAAATTAAATTTCCTAAAAGTTTGTTTTTGAAGTTATTTTTTCAAGAAAAATTGCTTTTTCAATTAAATTTTTTTATTGATTCTAAATACTCCTATTTTGCAAAATTTCAGCAAATTTAAAAAAGTATTTTTCCTAAACACGAATTTTAATCAACTGCCCATTTACCAGTTTTTAAGTTGTGATAATTTTATTTTTTTCTGTTATTTCCCTTTTAATTCAATAGATCGATTTTCAGAAATTTTGTTCTCAATAATATAGTATAACTTTTTAATTGATTTTCAAAATTCAAAAAATTTCCGAAAATTTGGATTCTTTGAATTGAGAAAATGCCATTTTTTCCTTTGTCTTTAATAAATTTAATTTTCACTCATTTTCCAAGTAGAATCTAAAAATTTTAAGATGCTCTCTTTAAAAAAAAAGGAAATACTACAAAAGATACGAATTAAAAATATCCACTAAACTCTAGAGGAATAATTATTTCAATTATAATAAATACAACACTGAATCCAGTACCAATTTGCAAAATTTAAATAGTGCCAAAATTTATGAAAAAAAATTCATGATCATTTAAAAAAATCATTAGAATCGAACAACTCAAACCGAAATCATTAAACCATCTTCAAATCAAAAAAAATTTTCCTTTAAAAACGTGAAAAATTGACTCAATAAGACAAAAAGACAATTTAAATAGATGACAGTTTTCAGTGGCATTTCGTTTTTAAGTGTTGACCTTTTTTCAAAAACAAGAGAAATCCAACATTTTTTCTGCGTGTGGCATTAACCGCTAAGACAATTTTTAATGCCACTTCCAATTTATTGGCGAATATATTGTAACGGTTTAGTTGAACAGGCCAAGGCCACCTCCCGTGAAAACTTTGGCTACATGAACGTAAAGGACAAGATCTAGAAACGTAACATAACCTAACCTAACCTAACCTAACCTAAACTAACCTAATTTAACCTAACCTAACCTAATTTAACCTAACCTAACCTAACCTAATTTAACATAACATAACATAACTTAACCTATTCTAACCTAAAATAACCTCTTACAAATATGAGTTTCCAGAACAAAAAAACGTCAAGAATATTCCGGTAAACGTCTAAAATTTTCCTGGACTTTAGAAAAAGCAAGGAAAGGATATCCATTGGGAAAACCCAACAGTAGAAGGAGTAGTGAAGTGTCAAACTACGACGTAAGTGAATTAGTGTCAGTATTAATTTGTATTTTTAGACAGTTTTCTCTAAATAAAGTTATTAAACTAATACAAGTACTACAATATGATCAAATCTGTAGCCATATACATTTTCATAAAAGTGAGCAAAACATTATTTCCAAAATACCTATTTTTACACCCTGTATTTTTTTGCTATTACTTTTTGTATATTTATAAGCAAGTTAACTTAAATCGACTTATTTTCGCAACTAGTGACTGCGGTTGAATGTTCCGTACCCATTAAACTTGGATCTAGAACAGATCTAGTGTAGGCCAAACTAACGATCCTGGAACGTTGGCAGGACTGAAATGATCAAGCAGGAATGAAATGAAAAATGAATCGCTGTGTTTATTCCAAAAAATCGTTGAAAATAATTTTAAATTTATTGGATAACCGAATTTAATGTTAAAAATGTGTTCCTGAATTAATAAGAAGAAGAATATCCAATAATTAATTGTAATTGGTAGTTTGCGCTTCATCTATAACAATATTTTTCATTAATTAATGAATTAGTAAATTTATTTATAGTAAATATAAAAAAATACTTTTCTACGTACGTGCGAAGAATGCTACTTTTCCTTGTAACACAAATATAAAAACTTTTTAGGAAAATAACTACTCCTGCTACAAAGTGAATTTTCAACGATTATTTTTTGCTATATTACATTGAACTTCAAGTACATCCCAAGAGTAGGTATATGTGCAAAACTTTCCGTTGACAAATACTCTTGTATCTGATATTATTCATAAATCGTTGTATTTTTTGCATAAATAAATATTTGTATCAATCTCATTTGATACGTCATTAATTAATAATCTTATCGCATATTCCAAATTAAAGAAACAAAGAATTTTCAAGGCCTGTTCGCACGTTTATCATTTTGAAATATCTTGATTTGACGCAAAGTCGTCCGGCAATAATTCATTTCGAAGAAGCAATCATTTTTGACAGATGTGACGAAAAGATAGAAGAAATGCGCTTCAACTAAACCGCAAAAATAAATCAGGACGTCTTTATTTCTTTTTATTTTTAAAAAAGGGGGTCACGTAGGTGTGGCGGTTTATTATATTATAAAAAAGATGAGTAAGCCATCAAGTTGAATGAAATAAAAACCTTCAAATGTCAGCTAATTTCTAATTAAATTAGTTTTTAGTTACGTGCTTTTAAAAATTTGTAAAAATAATTGCGTAAGGTTTGAAATAATGCAACCATCTGAACTAAGTTTTTTATAATTGTATGATAATTTCATTCAAAAATAATATTTTAGGGCAACTATTTTTTTGTGTTTTATTTCGATGTGAATTTTGGTCGAAGTTTCATCTAAATTAGTCAAAGTTTTCTTCAAATTCCAACTTACAATTTCGCAGTCGATCGCCATAAACTCAACAGTTAAGATATACATTCTCCACTCTTAAACAAAATTTTTGCATGTTTCGTAAGAAGAACTTTTAGTTATTTTTGAAGTAAAAATATAAAAATTTTAAACATCATCAGGAAAAAATTTTGGTTAAGAAGACATGAACTTGCTCGTATGCTTGAAATTGAAATAAAGATAAGAAATATTATTTAATATTCATTTTAAAATAGTAAAAATGTAACATATTATATTTTGGTATTAATTAAATATAAATTATTTTGTACAATCAAAATATATTTATTTAATTCAATTAAACATTTATTTCAACGAATTAATCATTTTTATTTATTTTTATCATTGTTCTTAAAATAGTGAAACTAATAAGGTTATTAAAAATATATTTCTGCTACTACTTTTGTATAAATTCAATCAAACTTCAACACTTGATTACATTTTGAATTTTACAAAAAATAAAAATTCGTATATAATAATAATAATAATAATAAAACATTTACTTAAAATAATAATTTTTATACAACCTTTTACTTTAGAGAATTAGAATACAAACCGTTCAAAATCCTAACCTAAATACCGTCATATAATTTCAATAAAATGGAAACGAAGCATTTTTTGCAAACATATCAAAGAAAAACTTACCCATTCCATTATGAACTTCTGGAGTTTCTATAACCTAAACTGGAAAATAACACGAGTCAATAAATATACAGTATTTTAGAGTGTAAAATATAATTTTACAACTAAGTTTTTTAGACTGTCATTTGGTTTTGTTTACGTCCCTTTTATCGATTGACTCTGGATTGCTTTTATCAGCTGACCACAATGGCGGAAGTTTTTATCATTTTTTTGTTATTACATTTATCATAATAATGATAAAAATAGTTATTGAGAGTACGTTTACATCTAGAAAGATAAATAGAACTTGATGTAAATCTGGAAATGACCATTTTCCACACGGATTTGACTGAAGTTAAACTACATAGTAGATTGACGAAAAAGAAAAGCTCTGACCCAACCATGAAACAACCCTTAACAACATCTAAACAGCAGAAACTTAAAAATAATAAAAATAGTATAAATGAGAAGGATACTCGAAGACCCAAACATAAACGTTCTAGACATTCCGATTATTTTATTTAGTATTTTTATAATGTTTTAAAATATATTTTTACTGCTTATGGTTTATTTTTTGAGATTTATATCTGATTCTACTTTTCAATTCTTGTAGAGATTGTTGCACGTCCTTATGATTCAGTTTTAAAATGACTCCAAAAAAAAATTTCAGTGCGGATTATCTCACTAATAAATGCTTCACTAATTGGGTGAAGCTCAAGCATATTGCAGAAAATTGCATGACAAACTTTACGATTAAATAAAACATTGTGTAAGCTTTATATCACGTTTTTATTTATATTCGAAATTTATATATATACGTCAAATATTAATAAGAAAAAAATCAATAATTATGATTAGTGAGGCACCTTGATTGTGGAATATGGCGCTATAGCGAGAATGTTGTTTGGCTCTATTTGGACTTGTAGCTCCTCTGACCTCTGCCAGTGTCATCGAAACTGATCTTTAGCAGGATATTTTTATCCACCACCGGCACCAAGCCTCGTTCCTGCGGCGATCCTGCTTTCGACGACGGTTGTAGGAGCAGCAGCTCTAATTGCCGGCCTTAGACGATTATTAAGAGCGAGGAGGACCCTCGGCTTAAATAATACAACAAATACTGCAACTGCTGAGAAGGTGACTTCATATTGGAAACCGAGGAGACATCGGACCCTCTAAGCGAACCGGTTCGATCAAATAGAAATAGAGCTGCTCACGCCAGAAGAGAGCCAACGCTTTCCATAAATTAATCTTCAAGTAATTCTGATGGTGACGTAGATTTTACTTCATTTTTAACTTCTTCGTAGATCAAGGGAAACTAGAAGCGGTGATTCAACTGTAGAGCACTATTCTTCAATATTAAAACAACAAGAATTTAAAAAATACACAAAAACGTAACACAAAATTACACGACAGTCTTTTCGACTTATTAAAACGTCATGTAAACAAATCGTAGTTATATATATATATATATATATATATATATTTTTACATAGCAACGGTTTAATTTTTAAACAACTGCATATTCTCATCAGGTTGCTTATTTTTTTTTATTGACTACTTTTAAATTTACAATCTACTTCTTAGTAAATGTGTTGATTTGGTAGGCTTGGCAGAAGTTTTTTTATTAACATTAAAATAGGATATTAACAAATTTTATAGAAAAAGTAAAAAAATCGAAAACCACTTGAAACTTTCGAAAAAAGTACCATGAAATAAAAAAAATTAAATAATTTATTCTGATTATTACATTTTAAATGTTATATATTGTAACATTTTTCAAATATAAATTTTAATTTTATAGGATAAGTAAATATTTAATTTTATTACAAAGAAAATATAGAAAGATTGAGGCACGCCTTAAAAATTACCCCAAAGAAAATTTCATTGGGGATTTGGTCACTAATGAGGTGGGGCCTTAGTATGAAGCACAAAATTGTATGACAGTCTTTATGATTTATTAAAATGTCATGTCAGCTTCATAGTTGTCAGATTTTTAGTTATATTCAAAATATATTTATACAATAAATAAAATAATAATTAGACATTGGGTATGGCGCTCTTAAGAAAATGTTAAGTGGACATCTAGATCCTCCGGCCAATGTTATCCCAACTGCTCTTATGGTTTCCTCTTCATTAATTGGGACCGCAGCTATCTTTACTTTTATTCGTACTCATTTAAAAATATATTTTAGAGCAAGAAGGACTCTTAATCCTAACTCCTGGCAATGGACGTTGTTCCTAATGGTGATATGGTGTCACAGGATCTTATCATCATGGAGACTTCGGGTGCATCGAAGCCCTTAGGAAGTGCAACAAGTCCCTCCACTAGAACTACAACCCCCTGCAGAAGTGAACCAACTCTCTTCATGGAGTTGATCTTTAAGTACTTCAGTTGAATGCAGTTAAACTACATCGTAGACTGACGAAAAAGAGAAGCGCTGATCCAACCATGGAACAACCCTCGACATCAAATCATCAGAAATAATGAAAATACCAGAAACGAGGATATTCATAGAGAAAACATAAACGTTCTTATTTTATATTTTTATACTGTTTTAAAATATATTTTTATTGCTCATGGCATTATTTTTTTTTCGGTTCTATTTTTCAATTCTTGTAGATTGATCCATAAGATTTACAGATTTAAAATGACTAAAAAAATTTTTCAGTGGCAATTTTCTCATTATTAAAGTGGAGTCTCTAACGTGGAGGAGTTAAAGGATATAGTTGAAAATTACATGACAATCTTTATGATTAAATAAAACATCGTGTAAACCATTTTTATTTATATTCGAATTTTATATAATGTAAAATATTAATAAAAAAATAATGAATTATTATGATTAGTGAGGCATTTTGGGTGTTGAGAATGGCGCTGTTCCGTGACTGTTATTTGACCATAATTGGACTTGTAGCTCCTTCGACGCCACCAAGTGCCATCCCGGCGGCGCAATTCTGCTTTCAACGTCAGTAGCGGGATCGGAAATTGTTGGTCATTCAGTTAGAAGATGGTTGAGAGCGAGGAGAACGACTAACACCAATAATTTACCATCAAACAACATTCCTGATGGTGATATGGGATCAGAGGATGACTCCATGATGGAGACTGCGGCTGCATCGGACTCCTTGAGCGTTTTAGGTCCATCCAGCAGAATTCCAGCAGCAGCTCCCACCAGAAATGATCCATCATCCTTAATGAACTCATCTTCGAGTAGTCCAGATGAAGACATGGATTTGTCTCCTGTTCAACTACGTTGCAAAATAGGAAAAAACGAAGGACCGCTTTAACCATCGATAAACCTTTTACATTAAAACACCGAGAATTTAAAAAATAAACACAAACGTAGCACGAAATTACATGACAATCTTTCGAATTATTAAAACGTCATGTAAACAAATCGTAGTTATGTATATATATATTTTTTTACATAGCAACGATCCAAATTTTAAACAACTGCATATTGTCATCAGGTTGCTTATATATAAAAAAAGTTTTTATTTGATATTAAAGGATGTGTCGTTTATATTTTCTTATGGTTTTTATAAAACTTATATTACAACTCACTTGCAAGGAAGTTTTTCAATTTTTAAAGTAATATTTATAAAAATGTCATATTTTTAGCCTTGATAAAGAAAATACATTTTTCTGAAAGCTCGCTAAAGCATAAGATAGTTTTCTTTTTTCGCCTAAATTAATTGACGTCAACTATAAAAATTTTAACCTAAAAATACCAATAGAGATATAAACTTGCTTGTGGTACTCGATGTTTATTCTTTTTCATCACAGTAGGATTCTTCTGGCTTGATCAGAATGTATCTGTTTCAAATATATGATCCAATAATATTAAAGACTGTCTGGGAAAAAAGAGGTTTATCTTGTAATTTAAACCTTCGTTCCAGATCTTATGAAAGGCTTGACAGGACTCCTGTTACTATTCGAAGTTTATTCTTACCGAGACTTAAGCTGGCCTTCGATCTTTTTTGGTTGTAATTACCAAAAATTATCTTAGATTATCTAAGCCCTTGAAGGTTGTTCCAGCTATTTAATGGTTCTATGCCTCTTCCTTCATTATTTCTACCAATATTTTGTTGGTAGTGAAGGGTTCTGGACCTATGAAGGGCGTTCGAGCCCCTGTTGTTGCCAGTTTATTTATTCTCTCGTTACTTTCTTTTCAATAGAGGGTGACTTACTTGATGAATAGTTGAAAGATTATTTCTTAATGAAATCTGATTAACTTCCTCTCATCTATTAATGATGGGATCGGTCTGTATGAAGAAACTTCACTAAATGGTTTACTAAACTTCGTAATCATTATATCATTATATTATATATGACTTCTACAACTTTCCAGGGTCTGAAGACATATTTTAATTTGAATGATATTTTTATTATGTTCGTTAATTTATCCAGAGTTTTCTTAGTTGGTTACTTCAAAAATTTCTGCAGTAATTAGTTGAAATCCTGGAACATTTTCAAATGTATTCTGATTGCCATTAAAAATCAAGTGTTATTACGAGGATTTAAGACTGGGTGTGTGAATAATTGTTAAGAAAATATACAATAATATCAATTTACTACGTAATTAAATAGCGATTTATTAGATTACCCGTAATTATAACTTTTATTGCTTCAAACTTGTTGCTTCGATAAATACTTTTACACGATTTTCCTAAATATAAAAATAACGTCGATTATAACTCTTATAATTACATAATTAACTAAACAATGATTCTCATGTTTTTAATATTCCTACAATTTCTTTTAATATATTCTCATCTCTGTACACAATAATTCCGTTCGAATTACAACTACTTTCCTTCGTAAAATAACTAATATTCTTGGTTTCCGAGACCTCGATGATTTCTGTGTAGTTTATAATGTCCCCGCCTATGGATTTTAGAATGGCGTGCGGTGCACATGTGTCCCATTTATATGTGGTGCTTTTAGTCAAAATATAAGCGTCAGCTAAATCTAAAAATTAAAATAATTCATTAAATTCAGGAGAAAAAAATTTTGAGAAAAGAATTCCCACAGAAAAAAATAGAGGAAAAGATAGTAAAAATAAGAATCTTGGTAAAAAATTGCACGAATGATACCATAATAGTTAGATATACAGGGTGATTTAAAATTAAAAATGACTGGAGAATTGTAATCAAAATATATTTTACAATTAGTTACAAACGTACAGGATTTTTTATAACGTGAATTATAGATATATTTTTTAAATACAATATTTTAAACTTTAATTTTGGTTTCTGTATTCATTTCAACAATAGCAAAGTTATCTTTGGTTTAAAAGAGTATTTTAAAAGATGGTTCCAGTTCAGATAAAAAACCGAATTATTTCAACGCCCGATATTATTGAAATCGATTAATAAAAAAATATTTTTCACTTTTTGATTATGGACAAAAATGGAGAAAGAATCATCGAATTAAGCATAGAAAATAAGTTAGTGATAGGAAACTCGAAATTTAGACTCAGATTTACTCGAGAAAAACCGAGCAAAGGAGGGCAATTCAAAATAAACTATTTTCTAATCAACAGAAAAAATTAAAATAAATAAAAGATATAAAGGTATCAAAAAAACCTGAAATAGGAAGGGAGCAAAAATGACTATAGATGGAAATGAAACAAATATCAATTGAGAGAACAAACTTTAGAAAAAGAATAGTGAAATAAAAAACCATAGATAAATAGAATTGGAAATCCGGATAAAATAATGGAAAATAAAACATACGAAAATAGAGCAACTTTAAAAATATTATTTTAAAAACGGCAAAAAAAAGCTGCGGCGTAACAAAAATCCAAAACCAAAAAATAAAGAAAACTTTAGTGCGGGCCAAAGAAATTAGAGAACGAATCGTGATATGGAAAGAAGACAATGACATTTCTGCAGTCGGGATCCATAAGAATTTTACTTAGTTCAATTTTAAACAATTAAATTCAATAATTTACTTTCGTTTTCAACATAAAATCAGTGTTGTTTAATTTTGAAAAGAAAATGGATATGACACTAAAAAGAAATTATGTCAAATTTTATATATATATTGTTATAACCAACATTATTTGGGAACCCATCCATGAGACAGTAGACGATTTCAAAAATTACTGAATATACAGAGTGATGTATTTAAAAAACCAAAGTGACTAATAATATCAGAGAAACGGCAAAACCAGCAACATTGCGAATGTCAAATCAGGAATCTCCGTATCCCAAATTTTGTAGAATTCGGACTAGCAATTTACGAGATAATTGGCCGTTTCCAGATTTTTGGTTCACTCTGTAGATATCGAAGGACAGAGAGAGAGAGAGAGAGAGAGAGAGAGAGAGAGAGAGAGCGAGAGAGATTGAGGCAGGTCGTTAAAAACTACAGATTGAAAATTACTCCAACGAAAATTTCAGCTGAGCTTGTTTCAATATTGAGGTGGAACTTTAGTATGTAATATAAAATTACATGACAGTCTTTATGATTTATTAAAACGTTCTGTCAGCTTCATGGTTGTCACATTTTTAGTTATATTCAAAATTTATAAATACCAATAATGGGTATTGGATATTGCGCTCTTACAAAAATATTATTTGGCCTTAAGTGAAGATTTAGCTACTCGGGCCTCTGTCACAGCAATTTGTATTCGAAGACCTAAACATAAACGTTCTAGACATTCCGATTATTTTATTTAGTATTTTTATGTTTTAAAATATATTTTTACTGCTTATGCATTATTTTTTGAGTTTTCTTTCTGATTCTACTTTTTAATTCTTGTAGAGATTGTTGCACGTCCTTAAGATTTAGATTTAAAATGAATCCAAAAAAATTTCAGTGCGATTATCTCACTATTAGGCGGAGCCTCTAATTGGGTGAAGCTCAAGCATCTAGCAGAAAATTGCATGACAATCTTTACGATTAAATAAAACGTCATGTAAGCTTTATATCACGTTTTTATGTATATTCGAAATTTATATATATACGTCAAATATTAATAAGAAAAAAATCAATAATTATGATTAGTGAGGCACCTTGATTCTTGAATATGGCGCTATTGCGAGAATGTTA
Organism: Hermaeophaga mercurialis; assembly: GCA_951812935.1. Classification (NCBI taxonomy): domain Eukaryota; kingdom Metazoa; phylum Arthropoda; class Insecta; order Coleoptera; family Chrysomelidae; genus Hermaeophaga; species Hermaeophaga mercurialis. The sequence goes on from OX638360.1 coordinate 47,657,845, forward strand.
TTTGGCTCTAATTGGGCTTGTAGCTCCTCTGACCTCTGCCAGTGTCATCGAAACTGATCTTTAGCAGGATATTTTTACCCACCACCGGCACCAAGCCTCGTTCCTGCGGCGATCCTGCTTTCGACGACGGTTGTAGGAGCAGCAGCTCTAATTGCCGGCCTTAGACGATTATTAAGAGCGAGGAGGACCCTCGGCTTAAATAATACAACAAATACTGCAACTGCTGAGAAGGTGACTTCATATTGGAAACCGAGGAGACATCGGACCCTCTAAGCGAACCGGTTCGATCAAATAGAAATAGAGCTGCTCACGCCAGAAGAGAGCCAACGCTTTCCATAAATTAATCTTCAAGTAATTCTGATGGTGACGTAGATTTTACTTCATTTTTAACTTCTTCGTAGATCAAGGGAAACTAGAAGCGGTGATTCAACTGTAGAGCACTCTTCTTCAATATTAAAACAACAAGAATTTAAAAAATACACAAAAACGTAACACAAAATTACATGACAGTCTTTTCGACTTATTAAAACGTCATGTAAACAAATCGTAGTTATATATATATATATATTTACATAGCAACGGTCTAATTTTTAAACAACTGCATATTCTCATCAGGTTGCTTATATGTAAAAAAAGTTTTAATTTGATATAAAAGGATGTGCCGCTTATTTTTTCTTATGGTTGTTACAAAACTTATATTGTAAGTTACTTGAATGTAAGTTTTTCTGTATATTAGAACAAGATTTGTCAATATTTTTAGCCGTGATAAAGAAAATTAATTTTTCCCAAAGTTCGGCGTTTACTTTTCAGTGTAGAAGTTTAAATTTAATTAATTTAGGTATTAATAAATTGTATTTGCCTCTTTTTGTCGCCAGTTATTTTTCTTGCGTTTACAACAGTTTCACCTCTTTTTTTATTGTTTTTGCTATTTGGCTATCGCGTTATCGCATCTTTCCTTTTCACCGGTTTTTCTATTTTCAATCTTTGTACATGACCTCACTCATTCAACTTCCATTTTTCTCAAAATTATACGCATGTCTTTTCCTTTGATTGTTTTATCATATCTTTTACTTTAATTCGTTGTTCTTTTTAAGTATTGTATTTGGTTTGTGATCAAGTTTGATTTTTATTTTTCTTTGATCTACTGATTCTACGAAACCGTCAATTTCTTTTTATTTGTTCCATTTATTTCTCCACATATCATCTTAATTATTTCTAATATTGCTCATTTTAGTATGTGCCAGTACTTTTACATCCTTTTGTATGTTTTCTAATTTTTCTTATACTATGTGTGTATTTTTAAGAAAAACAACCAATAGAAAAGATACCTAAACAATAAAAGAACAGAAAAAATTCTGAGAAAAAGAAATGAATTAAAAAACCACATTAAAAGAGCTAAAGCAAAATCATGGGCAGAATTTGGGAAAAAAAGACAAAGAACTATAGAAAAAATCAGATATTATTCTTCGGAGCATTAAAATAATTAAGCAAAAAAAAAGAACATAACATGAAGAACATTAGGGATAAAAATTTAAATTCAAATAGAAGATATTCCAATAACATTTTTATGCAACACGACATATTAAAGCCCCGTGTATGTTTGTAACTAATTTTAAAACGTGAAGAAATGTTATGTTTTAAAGCATATGAAAGATATCGTACTTTATCACATTGTATAAGGGATGTCTCAAAAATAAGTGCCGTAGTTTTAGATCTAGAAATTATATCTAACAAATAATATCATTTAACCATTTTATTCCCATGCAATCCTCAAGTTAGGCAGCCCAGTATACTCAATCTTACTACTTTCTTTTTTTTCTCGATTAATGAGATATTTCTTAAATTCAATAACTTACCTAAAATTACAGTTAAAATTTTATATCCAGCTCCAGAGGCCTCGATGAGATTAAAATTGTGATTTTTTAATGTTTCTTTAATATCTTCATTTTCACTAGAACTAATACTAATAACATTGTTTTTGGAAGATTTGTTCAGTCTACTGTGGTGCCTAAATTCTGGTAAACACACACCCCAAATGCATTGCTGAGAAAATCTAAAAAAATAAAATAAATGTTTCTATTACTGATCAAGCTTCGGACCATTATAAAAAAAAATACTAACTCTGTACATACTCGTATCTAATATTATTTTTAGAAACTTTTAGCAAGTTTTGTATATTTTTACAATAATAATTAATTACAGTTTAAAACTACTGTTAGATACTATCAACAACATTTAAATAATTTTACATTGCAAACAACTGCTTATTGATTCGAAATTTTTATTTGTGTCACAAATTCATGAATTATTTTAAGCGACCCATTTTCCTGTCTTAGTGAAGTTGGATCAACCACTCGAAATATGAAGTTTTAAAAAAATGATGCTTAAGATGGTTGAATCCTCTCATGCTGACAAAAAGTCAAACAGTATCTTCAAGAAAAAATACATAAGTCAGAGAACGAAGTAGAAACAGATGAACAAAGTGAAGCAAGCAAAGAAAAGGTTACTGCTTCATAGAAAGAAGAAGAAATCTAAGTATGTAGACGGAAACATTCCTGATAAAACTAGAACTGGCAGCCAATACATCCTTGTTATAAGAAATAAGCAACCATACAAGGAACAGGAAGCCACGTCAATACTAGAGAAAATTAACGATAGAGCAAAGAGGCTATTAGAAGAATTAAGGAATCATACCAAATCAAGGAAACAATTTGGAAAAGACATAAACTAGAATCGAGAACCGGGCATGGATTGGGTATGGATCAGTAAGGAACCAGTTTAAAATAAGTGATTTTTAAACGTGTACAAGGAACTAGAAGTCACGTCAATACTAGAGATAATTAACGACAGAGCGAGGAAGCTATTAGAAGAATTAAGGAATCATACCAGATCAAAAAAACAATTGGGGAAAGGCGTAGACTAGAATCTAGAACAGGGTATGGATTAGTAAGAAAAAGAAGAACCAGCAAATGAGGAACACACACAAAAAGGAGAGACAAGATAATAACTTGAAAAATATAAAGCAGAAAAGAAGATCAAAGTAAGATTAGCACCGACCGAAAAATTAGGTAAACGACAAATAAGTCGCTGTTACTACCTGCCGACTAGGAAAACCCATAGTAAGGGATGACGTTTTAAGAACGGGTGGAGAGGGTACCAAATATTGTGGATGAATCTCCTAGCTTTGACTTCTGATCAAAACCTTGTGACATATTTTAAAAAAGAAGCCAACAGAAATATTTCCTGAGTTAAGTGCTCATTATTAAGAAATTTGACACAATTTTGCTTCATAAGAACACCAGACTGTAACGTATATTCAAATCTTTTTACTTACTGAAAGTCTTCTTCATCAAGGAATGGTCGATTAATAACCCCCATAATGGGTACACCAGTAAACTTGTTAAATACTCCTATTAAAATTGTAACGCACTTTAATCCGCTTGTGTGAATATTATGGTTACTTTTACCTGGTGATCCAAGTACGTATTCGGCAGTGGAATCTTAAAAAAAATACCACGATTAATAAAATTGTATCTTGTCAAAAATAAGTTAATATGAAGACGAAATTAAACTAGCATTTTTACATAAAAAATATTTTCGCAATGAAATAAAATACTATAAAAGTACCTCTCAGTAATTAGTTAGTAATGTTAATTTAACTAGAACGTAATAGTGCGTTAATGAAATTAAAATACATATAAGATTGTTTGGGCAAATTAAAAAAAAAATTTGACTTTTTCGGTTCAAATTTACAGATTTGCCGTTTTTTTTTATTTAAGTTTCGACTTTTAAGTTCTAATTTTATAGAAATTTCGCCTTTTTTAATACAAATTTAAAGAAATTGTAATTTGTTTGATTTTATTTGAATTTTAGGAATTTTTTAAAGAAATTCCACTTTATTAAGTCAAAATTTTCCTATTTTTGTTTTAATCTAAATTTTCACTTTTAAGTTTAACATTTAAAGAAATTGCGACTTTTTTGGTCCACACTTAAAGACATTGTTAGTTTTTTTAAGGAAATTCCGCTTTGCCAGTTCCAAATTTATCGATTTTCTATTGAAATTTAAATTCAAACTTTTGTTCCAATTTTGACGAAATTTTCTACTCTTTTAGTCCAAATTTAAAGAAATTGGGATTTGTTTGATTTAATTCAAAGAAACTTTAATATTTTTGGTCTAAATTTAAAGAATTTTTTAAAGAAATTCCACTTTGTTGTGTCAAAATTTTCCGATTTTTGTTTTTATTTAAATTTTCACTTTTAAGTTCAAAATTTAAAGAAATCGCGACTTTTTTGGTCCAAACTTAAAAAAATTGTTAGGTTTTTTAAGGAAATTCCGCTTTGCCAAATCCAAATTTATCGATTTTCTGTTAAAATTTAAATTCAAACTTTTGTTCCAATTTTGACGAAATTTTCCACTCTTTTAGTAGATTGTAATTTGTTTGATTTAATCCAAAGAAACTTTCATATTTTTGGTCCAAATTTAAAGAAATTCTAGAATGAATCCGATCCAATAAACTTAGATTTCGCTTCTTTTCCCTTGACATTTTCAGCTTTTTCTTTACTCTTCACTCCCCTTATACCCAAAACCCAGAGTAAGATTAATCTGTTACTGATAAAAATACAATCAAAGATTCAGCGCAGTTCCACATCAGCTTCGAATCCAGCCAGTTGTAACTCAGTACTTTTACAGCTTCCAAACTGTCTGACAATATTTGCTTTAACAAAAAATTAGTTGAGTCAAATACCAACCCAGTAAATTTTCATACCTATAGGATCTATCCATATCCCCAATTCTTCAATATCGATACTGAACTCTTTTTGTGGCACATCGGTTTTCACATCTTCAATTTGAAGAGTCCTGTGGACTTCTGCAGCTAAAATAGACGAAGCTACTTGGTCTCCCTTTAACACTATCTCCAGTAAATCCGAAGTTTCAGCTTCTGAAGCTTTCACTTCCACGCAAATTTTTTCTCCTAATTTGTTTTTAAATGTGTTATTTTCTTCGCCGTGGATATTGGATGAAAGCGCTTCAAACTGAAAAATAAAAATATGAGGTTTCTGTGATTATTTTTTTATTGTTTCAATTAATTTTTTTTTATTTATTATTAAAATTTTCAAATAGATTTATTAGAACATATTAAATATACAGGGTTAATAATTTTTGGGTTGTTTAATCAATTACATTAACCACAATTTTTCGTTTAATGCAAATAAATTGTTTATTTAGATTTTCAAATAAATTCATTGTAATAAATTATTATTTATTGATAATTTTTTAATACTTTTATGTGATTTTTCTAATTATTTCAACCCGTTTAATTGATTAAAATGAATTGATTGATTCAAATTAACTGTTTTATTAATATTTTCGAAAAAATACAAAACAATTTAAATGTGGTGGGTTTTATTCATTATTTTGTAGTTGTGTTAATCAAATTCAATAAACGAATTTTGTTTGATGCAAATAAATTACTTATATAAATTTTCAAATAAATTCATTTGAGTAAATAAAAAATATAGTAATTAATTCAAGTTAATTGTTCTTTTGTTTTTAATTTCCAAAAATATATATAAATTAATTATTTTTTTTTTCAAATTTGATTAAACAAAATGTATTTTTTACCGCAAATAAACTCTTTACTTAAATTTTTAAATTAACTTATTTGAATAAATAAAGAAACAGAGTGCTTCTTATGATAATTTTTTTACTATTTCAATAAATTTAATTGAACAAAACAATTTCATTAAAAAAAATTTAAACTTTGATACAAAAAAAATTTTTTTAATTTTGCAAATAAAATGCTTATTTGAAAAATCAATCATATTAGATGTTAGGCAGTGATTTTTTATTGTTTCAATCAATTTAATTGAAAAAATGTATTAATTGGTACAAATCAACTGTTTACTAAAATTATGAAAAAATAAATATTTGAATAAAATAACCATACTAATTTACTGGGTTTTATTGATTATTGTTTAGTTGTTTCAATCAGTTTTATTCAACAAAATTTATTGTTTGATGAAAATAAACTGCTTATTTAAATTTTATATAAAATATTTATTTGAATAAATCAAACTGACCATTTTTTGATTATGTCAACCGATTTAATTAAACAAAAGTATTAATTGATACAAATCAATTGTTTATTATCATTTTTAAACACATTTATTCAGTAAATTAAATAATACTGAGATTTATTCATTATTTTTTGAGCCTCAGTTTTCAACGCATTTTCACTTGAAAAAAATTTACCTGCTTTCCAATATCATGTCTGACCATTTCTTGGATGAGAACATCTGCTAATGTTTTAAAATCTTCCACGAATCTGGGATTAGCTTCATCCGATTTCTTTTTTTGTACAAGAAGCTGGAACAAGTGCTCATCCTGTCTCATAATTCTTGCTATATTAGCAGCCTTTTCTGATACAACAATAAGCGCCCTCAGCAGATCCATCTGAATAAAAAACAAACAATTAAATCTAATTTTCTTAAAAAAATGTTAAAAAACATAGCTTTAATACCTTTTTTTTGTTGTAACTTAATTATTTTTAATGAATAAAAGTTGTCTAAACACAATTACAAAGGTAAAAGCATTAACAACAACATTCTTCTTTACAACGAAACATTATTAAATAACAATTAAACAATAATAATTAATAATTAGTTACATTAAAACCAGGTTAGCATTTCCAGTAAAAACAACTCAAAATCGACGTAAACATCCGCCTTTGGTCCCCTATCACTCTCTGTATTAAATTGTAAAACGATAAAACACCGAATCATTTATTTCACAGATGCATGACGTACTTCATGACATATAAAATGTAAACAAGATTACCGATAAATTAATTTCGTTTGGCAACACGACGTTTCGTAACTTATTGATTTTTTGTTGTCAGTCGCTCTTTCCATGGCCAAATAGGCTGGTTTCGAGTGAAATGGAAAGTAGCACGGTCAAAATGGATTATTATTATTATTGAATATACTTTCATAAGTAAACACTAATTATATGACCATTAAATATAAATTAAGATAATAATACAAGTAGAGTGAAAAGGGGTAAGTCAGAATGGAAAAATAGTACATAAATATGACTTTTAAACTCAGCTGCAGTTAAAGCGTGTGACCTATAAGAACTAATTTATTATAATCAAAAGATTTGTAAAGCTACTCATTTTTATTTTTTTTTAGGAATGTTTCAATAAATATAGTTATTTCCAAATTTATAAAGTCAATAGTTAAAAAACACGCCGGCCTGAATATTATAAATCCATTAAAGACAAGGGATTTTCAAGGGATTCTTTCGGGGAAAATCAGAATCAAACAACAGACGTTCAGTTTCATTTTTAAAGGCATAATACTAAAAATATAAGTTGACGCTGCAAATAACATCCACAGATGATTTTATGATTGTAATTTGAAATAATGATAAAAAAGTTGTATTTCAGAATTGTTACCCAATAAATTCTCCGAACTGAGGTACATGGTTAGTTTGTAAAAGCCAAATTTCTTAGACTTTTACTTCAATACTTACCTTTGGAAATAAATTGTTTTTAAGTATCATCAACATTATTTGCTATAACAATTAATGTACAATTTAAAATTAATAACCTCATATGGTTTTAGACATAATATTTAAATTCTAAAATTTAAGTAAGCACAAATTCTGAAATTAACTAGTATAGCAGAAGTTAACATGTTGTCTAAACTTAGGTACTAATAAGGAATTATATATTTTTAAAACTTTTTATATTTACACTTTTCTTTTGAAAACGATTCTAAATTTACTATAATATTCGTTATGTTATGTAAAACTGAATTGTAGGAATAATTTCTTTTTGAATATAATCTTCCAGTATAACTAATTCCAAAATTAATTGTAAGTTATTAATCACTAATGTAGAGAATTAAAATATGGCTGTCAATAGGTACTAATTATTGTTAGCAAAATCCAATTGTTTATATTTTAAACAAATCTAAAAAAATATAAGACTAAAAAATTAGTCACTGGGTGATCAATATTTACAGTATATCAAAAATGTTGGAAATTCTTCTGAAAGTCGTTCTACACTTGGAATTGCACTGCGCTTTATTGTAAAACTATTTACATCAAATTAAAATTATTATTATTAATTCATTTCTTTTTTACAGTAACTAAGCTAATAACCTAGCAAATTTTATACTGAGTGATTTTATTAGAGTATTATTAAAATGTGTTCTAAAAACTAATAAATTACGTTAATTAATATTTTATGAAAACATAAAATCAGTAAGTCAAACATTCAAACTAAAATATATCACAAAACATTCTGGAAATACTAAATCAGTGGTGTAGAAATGACATAGACAAAACACCTTGTCTTCCCCAAGCGCAAGCCTCTGATAATATGTAGAAATTGTCACAATGTAATGTATAAAAGTAATGAGCAAAACCTTTGTAACAAAACAAACTTCTAAAACTAATTATTCCTTACCATTCATAAATTTCTAGTATTATTCACACTTACATTTCGCATTCTAACATAATTTATTTTTAATACTAAATTTCTAATTTCGTGTCCATATCAAGGAGTAGACTTTTACGAACTGTTCTGAATCTTAATTCGAAAAGTCTTGATTGCTCCTACTACTAGTTTTATTTATAAATATTTACGTTTGTTTATGGTCGAATTACGTAAACGCTCTCACGCACGCGAACGTTTACCTAATTTATTTTACAGGGTCGCTCAAAATATGCATAAGTATATACGGGGTAACCCGAAAAAGTAATATTAATGATCATACAGTGAATTTTATGGTAATTTCAGTATATGGATTTACAAGTTTAATTCTAAAGTGATTTTAAAAAAGCTTTGGAAAACTGTGCGAAATTTTGGAAATTTAAGTACAATTTATGTTTTATATTTAGAATTACATCTGATACACTTATAATCGTTAATAAAAATATCTTTATCTAAACTATATTTAGTAGCTCCGGTTTCATTGAAACATAAAATAATAGTTTTAATTTTATATAGAAGGAGACAAACCTCTTCAAAAAATCATAATAAATTTTTGAAATATATTACTTTTAAAATTTTTGGTCTTGTTGTTTAACTTTTGTTGTCTGGAACAACTACCTCTCGTAAAAAAGAACATTGAAATTTAAGAATTCCCACATATTTAGACCAAATTTTAATTTGATATTCCATAAATAATGTTTTCATCTATATTTACGTCTTTGAAATTCCCATTTGTTTCTGTTTCAACTTAATTTTCTGGAAAATTTTATGTCACTGCATAAATTTTCAAAATTATATTTTTGTTCAATTGCTTGTTTAATTTGGTGAAAAAAAATCAGGTTCTATAAAAAATCACAATATTTTTATCAAAATACTACAAAAACCATTTTTATAAAATATCCATATTAAAATAATATTTTTTAGAATTTAGATTTTCAATTTAACATTTTGATTTGATTAAAAAAAAGGTTTTCATAAAATGGGTCTTTAAAAACCAAATTTTTGTCTCGACTTTGCGATTTTTTTTAATCGTCGACATTAAAATAAATTTTTTATAAAATCTCGTTTTAATAATGAGATTTCAAATAAAATGTCGGATGAGTGTTTTTTTTTCAGAAAATTCAATTTGATCCTAAAATTTCGATATCAAAACCAAGATTTTAAAAACGAAGGCAAAAAAACGAAACTTAATTTAAAAAACAAGATTTTTATAAAATACCAACTTTAAATATGAAATTTCGCAGTTTTTATTTATAAAATAGATTTTTATTAATTGTCGATAGTAAAAATAAAATTTATAAAATCTCAAATTTAGATACAAAATTTTTATAAAATTTTGATATCAAAAACAATATTTTGTAAAATTTTCAGTTAAAAAACAAGATCTTTATAATAGTTTAACATCAAATCTAAAGTTTTGACTTAAAACAGTATTAAAATATTAAATTTAAAAACAAAATTTTATAAAATACCGAGATTTTTTAAATTGCCGACATTATAAATAAAACTTCCATGGTCCTTTAACTTCTTTCTTCCTTATATATATATATTTTTTTTTTTTGAAAACTAATAATTTTATTCCCGTCGAATGTTATCTAATTTTTTACTAATTTATTCAAGGAATTGGAAAACAAATAAATTTTTCAAATTTATCTAGTAGCGTAGAAAGTTGAGGGAAAATTTTGGATTTACCCAACTAAGACGCCACTGATAAGAGATTCTTGAAAAAATCAAAATGAGTGCTAGTAATCCAGTAAGTTAGTTGCAATGTTTCGTTAAAAAATATTTATTTTTAATAAAGTTACGACAAAAAAATTATTTTTATTTATTAAATTTAGCATTGTGTATCTCAAAAACTAAAGATTTTTCAAATAAAAAAAAAACAAAATACATAATTTCTAAGTGATGTCTATTTTTTGCTCATCAGTGTAATTATTTTAATAATAAAAATAATTATTTGCAAAACGTAAATATTTATTTATAATACTCCACATGTGAAAATCTATTTTCATAAACTTTCAATTTCTCCAATTTTCTCTCAATCGCTTCCTGGTACTCAGACTCGTTGTCGATTTCATCGGTTTTTTCCACTAAATGATGAGTCTCCACTATATTTTTCGTAATGTCTTTTAACGCGTTTATGCAATCTTTTACATTTTCATCAGTAAAAATCTATAAATAAAAAAAAACAAATAAAACTACAAGGTGATTCAAAATAAAAACATTTTTTGTTAAATAAATAAATACTAGGATTACCGAACAGAGGGAGTAATAATATTATTTACAATAAAATCAACGTTCAATTTCATATGATCTAAAATTCTAAGTTTATTTAAACAGTAATTTCTGAATTTAGGCCATATGTCATTCACTAAATGTCATATGAGCTTATTATAAAAAAGGATCTACAAATAAACTGCTTTTAATTTAATATTTCTGGCCTAATGGACCTAAAGTACCTTCTGAGAACATTTGGATTTTTGAAAAAGATTCTAAATTTGTTATAATTTAAACAAAGCTCAATTGTATTGACATTTTTTTTATAATTTAGAATCAGTTTTATCATATTTGATATAATACTGGGAAATATTTACAGATTTTCTAAAATTTCAACAACAGATATAGTATAAATTTCGTTAGAAAGTAATATCAAATAATTATATTCCGGTTATTAATTTAGAAAAAATATTTATTGACATTGAAAATTTTTTAAATAAAAAAATATTGAATCTTACTGCTAAAATCTTTAGAGAGTTCATGTATCAAATCAAAATTAAAATTATTTATTTACGACTGCTTAAAACTATTTATAAAAGATTAATTTTAAAACCGTTATAATTAATTAATCTAATTAGGCATACATAGACATAATTAGATAAACAGCCACTACATTTTTTATTTAAAATTTTTCAAATTTAACAAAACTAATCAGGTATTTAGTATTTTGTTTTTTTTAATCCTCGTAAGTTACGCCACTGCCTAGTGGAAATGGAATTTACACGTTTCACGTGATCACTCCGTTTGTTTGGTAATCGTAGTATAGTAGAATTATAACGCTTACAATTGTTTGAAAAAGTCCTGGATTTTCGAAATGTAGTTCAAGCAGTTCTTTGCGAAGCGACATGCAAAAATTTAAAAATGGACCTAACTTATCGGTTTTTAAATTATCAAAACGCTCTGCCACTAAAAAATAAGTTTATAAGTTTAGCTAGTTCATTAATAGAACCTATACCATAGAACAACTGAAACTGTAAAATACGAAAACACTAAAATGTGCTTCCTTACCAAGATACTAGCAGAGATGTTACTATTCAAGAACACCAAAACAATTTAATATAAATACTAGACGATCCCTTTGTTAAGTACTTAATTTTCATATTTTATTGATTTCACTAAATTGGGACTTTACAGCTTATAAATTTGACATGCATCGATTCTTGAACTTGGTGCAACCACCAGCATATTCACCAGATTTAGCACCCGGTGAAAAGAAATTTGACTATTATAGACTTACATGTTGTATAAGCGGTGTTCACTTTTCCTTTTTCTTGCTCTTCTTGTTCGTTCAACTTGGTGGCGCTCAAAACGCTCAATAGAGGATTATCGAAAAATCGATTTTGCATGCTTCGCAAAATGTGAGTATTACTAACGCTTTTGATGTGGGCTCTGTTTGACAATTCGAAAAAACTCGCATCATACGAACTGTCGTCGCCCCCCGATGAACGTTTATAATTGAAGGAGACCCTCTTGCTGGAATTGGCCCGGTCTCTCTGAAAATTACTTTAGTATTGTTGTTCCAAATTAAATATAAAGAAACCAAAATTAGATAAGCAAGAGAATAAAAAAAAGAAAAATTTACCTGAACAATGATCCATCGAAATTAGATAGAGAAGGACAAAGGGAAATCGTGAAAGAAAATGGAAGAATTCAAGAGATAGAAAAAAGGTAAAAGTGGTGTATAGAAAAATGTGCAAAGACGAAGAGGAATTTGGTTAAAGGGCGAGCACGAAACTAATAAACAACAGAAAAACGAAAAATGATGACAAATTTGGCAACGGAAACAAATAATATATTTAAATGAGTAAAAGAACCAGAAGAAAATTAGAACCTAGAAGAACAATGAACAGCTTTAAAGAGAATATAAAGATATCTACGATAAAATTAAAAATTTATCAACAATTAAAACAGAAGAACAAGACGGTGGAAGGAAAATCTAAAGGCGGAGTTAAAGAAGAAGAAACAATCATGAAAAAATACATTCAAACGAAAACGAAAGAAGACAAATAATTGTATGAAAGTCAAAAAAGCTTTGCAAAGAACACAGCCAAAATAGTGAAAAGAGAAAGACAAGAGAAGACTTTGGAACTAAACTGCAGTGGAAATTGAAAATATGCATTAAACACGTTTCTGAAAAAATAGGAACTAACAAAAAAAAACGAAGCTAAGGATGTATAACACAATAGTTATACCTTCAATATTTATATACTAACTAGAATTGGACAATCGAAACAAATTAGCATGATAGACTCATAGAATATAGATGGGAAAACCAAACGGGACAGGGTTAGGAGCTAAACAATACGAGAAACAAATAAACAAATACCAATAATGAACAAAATAACAAAAAAAACAATTAAATTGGTACGAGCCTATCATGAGGATGGAACCAAATAAACTAAGAAGAAAAATGCATGGAAGAAGAAGTAATACAAAGAATAGGAAATATAGATCTCGGAAAAATCGATATAGCAAATAGTAGAGATTAAAATGATAAGAGAGAAAACATTGGAAAAGATGTAGATAATAACAAGGAATAGAGAAGCATGGAAAATATTGATAGAAGTAGAGAAAGTACTACATCAAGTCCCATACCCGGAAGAGGAGAAAGAAGGCAAGAAAAAATACAAATAGTACATCTAAAGTAAAGAATAACATTTAGAAAAAAACCAAACAAATATTAAATTTTCAGTAACGAACGTTAAACAAAAAAGTTTAATATGTTGTGGATCTAGAAAAGTACGCCAATTCCAATAAATCTATTTCCTTTATTCAACGTAATCATAGATCAACGAAACAATCATCACTTAAATTCTCCAGTTGTTCACTAATTAATTAAACGAATATTGGACTCAATACCAATAAAACAATTCATTACCAGAATGAATTTTGTCATTACATCTATAGAGAGAAATTTTGGAAGTTAATTGGGAGATACGGTACTTACACACTCTTCCTGGGTAAATTTTCTGACTGATCCTTCAGTAATTTGGACACTACAAGTTTCGGATTGGCTGTCGGATGGACCGGCGTTAGAGATACTTTCAACGGCAATATCTGGATCCATAGTTGACCAGCTCATACTGCGTCTTTTGCATTCGAGATGTGACATATCATCGATTTGAGAACCTGGAAAAGGAGTTTTTTATATATTTAAATAATGGAGTTTTTCATTAATAACGAACAACAGAATCCTTCACCTGTAATTTATAGTGAGTGTATTAATGCAGTAAGTAGATATTACATAGTTAAAATATAATATATTACAAATTAATAAAAAAAATTTGTGTGTGGCATCAACCTCTGGGAGGATATTAGCCTTCGTGTTCTGTGTAGGTTTGTTACTGTTACTGTTACACATTTTACGTTTAATAAAGTAATGCTAAATAAACAGTATCAAAAAAATTGATGAAAAGCATTTTGCAATAAAACAACATCAGTATCACAGTACAGAAATTAGTTCAAGGATTTCCGTATATTACATGTATTTTTATCAATTATTTGAATTATTTATTTATTAGTTATTAGTTATATAAAACATTATATTTTAATTTACTTAGTTCATGCTCTGGATCCTGTAGGTCTTTCTTCAATATCCCTTGGCACGTTAAATCTTCTTTTGAACATTTATTTTCTTCACTCGCCACTTTCGTAGCAGATTCCTTTTGATCCTCCTTTTTAAGTTTCCTCATTAAAACTGGATATTGCACTTTCTGCATCATTAGCTAGTTCTTGTGGTTCTTGTGACAGTTCTGGATGTTCGTCGACATCTTCGTAGTTGGTCCATTTCAGGATTTGTTTATGGGGTTCGGCTATGACCATCGAATAATTTTCAGAAACTGTAATCTCCATAGCTTGGGTTGCTGTTTTCGGTTTGCCTTGTTCAAAATAATTAGTTAGAAAAAACAAAATTTATAGAATTTTTACTACAAAAAACCGATGCACGAGGGTAAAATTTTTCTTCGCAAACAAGGCTAAAAACTTTTGTCTAAGAGACACAAAAGTAGAGAAAAATTGTGAGAATTATACAAAAAAATGTAAGTTTATGTTTCATTGTCATATTTTTAAATGTTTTGTAAATTAAAAAAGTATTGTTTCATTTTATTTTCGAATGCCTACATTTTTAAATAAAAGTTTATAAAAAAATATGTTTTAAGTCAGTATTACTGAAATAATTTATATATGTATAAAAAATAATTATAATTCAATCATCTTTTATTTTTCAGATCATACTTATTAAAAATTCCTTGATCACTTACCTGTTTCTTTTTTCGCAGCAGACAAACAAAGAAATGCTGAAATGGTAAAACAAAAATCTTTTGGCTAGATGATAAATATTTTTAAAAATATATTATGGACAATTACCCAGCACTAATCGAAATCTTTCTACCATCTTTTACGGAAACGATCTGATCGTGATTCGTTTAAATTGGAAACTCCGCTGAAAAGTTTTTTTCTTTTAAAAAAAAGAAAAAACTATTTATGAAACTTTAAGGGACACTTTACAATAGAAGAATCAACTTTTTCTCAGTTTCATCCTTACTTGAAATCAGCCACGGGACATGCTGCTGATATCTCCAATTTCGAAAGAGCGATCATCACCGTAATCAGAGAAAAAAACTGTCAGTATCCATATTATCCACTGAGTGTTTTTTATAGTAGTTGGAACTTGTTTTGATCATAATTTTCCGGGAGAGCCCTAGAAACAAACGCGCTTAAAAATATTTATGTTACAAAAAAAAATTACTTACGTTTGTGTCCATTTTCATCGAAAAAGTAAGTGGTCCTTTAATCCAGTTCTATGTGAACTTTTTTCATCACGAGGCATTGCGAGTACTAGTTTTCGGATTCAGTCCCAGCCATCTTCAGGATCAGAGCCGTTTTCAAGGTCGGAGAAAAAATACCAAAAATACAATTCACTGCTTTTTTCCAATTTCTTTTAAAGCTGAAGATACGTTAAGGCGTAAATTATTTTTCGAATGAATAGATTTTTTAAATTTACCTATGCCATACAAATGGCCATTAAATTTCGGTGACTGTAAGGAAACTCAGCTCTTCTTATCATTTGAACAAAAATTGTTGTAGCTTGTGAAAGATATATTCGTTGGAATCAACATCGCTTGTTCTTTTAGGACGAGTTGTATAGCTTCAAAACCCAATTTTTAAACTACGATTAACCTCTTTAGTTTTATTATGACATACTATACTGAAACTTACAATTCACTGTTGCTCAACGAATTTTTGTGCATATGTCCCTTTTTTCCTGGCAGCTGGGGGGACCGACGACCACCAAAAAGACAGGGCGCTGGTTTTCCCCGTAGCGACACACGTGGGCGGCCGATTTTTCGGTCTGTTGAGGTGTTTCCAGAAGAAGAAGCTGCATCCTGGTGATGTGAGCTGGAATTAATGGAGAAATAATCTTCTTTTGTGAGTACTTCAAACTCTAGCTTCAGCGGTTTATTGTTTCTCCGTTAAATTTCCCTGAGTTTCGGTTAAAATTCTCAGACACAGAGCCCTAAAGTGGTGCCTGCTTACAAAGTAGATTGTTTGCTAATATTTTAACCTAGAAAAAAATAATCGGTGTAATAAAACAATCCCAAACAATCATTGTTAAAAACATCAAAACCTTTTTAAGATTCAAACATATTTCTCAAATAATAAATTTTCTAATGAGTTGATAAGTTTCGTTATTACTGACGTTTAATGTCTTCTAGGCTTTCGTTGCCTTGAAGGAAATATAAACCTTGTTAATTTTGTTTGTAGGAAAAAATCAATAGTAGTGAGGTATAGTAAAAGTATTGAAACCATTGTCTTCAATTTCGTTTTCAAATAAAGATATTTTGATTGTGGCTTAGATTTAAACGTTTAGCAGTCGCAACTTGCTAAGATTTTTCCACCATCCTTATTTTTGTTGTATGACAGATTTTAAGTGCAATAAATACCTAAAATAAAGAAAAATAGATCCATACCGATTAACTCCCACAATTCACTGGTATCAACCATCATGTCATACAGCTAAAAAGGAAAAACAAAAATTGAAAACTTCTTACTTCAAAGAGTTTTACTCCTTTGATTTCTCTTATGCAATTGAAGGACATGTCTAAAGACGTAATGGACCCAATAGTCCTGCCATGTTGGGCATCCTCGTTATTTTTGTTATTAGAGTAGTTAAACTGTGGTTAAATATAGAGGTGCTTTAAAGTCAAAAGCGTTTCTCTATGTAGTTTGCCGGAAACATCCAAAATATTGTAGAAACGGCATCTCGCTTAGAGGCTGCCAATGAGGTAATTTTTATTGTGAGAAAGATCAAGGTACTGGATATAGTGATAAGTTTTGTAGAAACTGATATATCTTCTATAGCCTGAAAAAGATATTAATGGTCAGCTAATTAATGCAATTATTAATTATTTATTACTACCTTTTCGGCTAATTGACATTTGCACAAAAGCATACCTCAAAATCGTATGGAGACCTTTCCAAAATACGTTTAAACAACAAACCAATATCATTCTTTTGGTCAATTTTTTCCCAGCCTTTTTCTTTTTTCGTTGAGTTTTCAAATTCTCGAAATGTTTTTATTCTTCTGAAAGGTCTAACTTTCGTTTGACCAAGGATGATTTGTCCAAACCTGTGAAGATCCCAAGTTTCCTAAAAGGACATTTGACCAAACTAGTTATTTTAAAACGGTATAATATAGAAGAAAAGAAAACGAAAAAATTCTTCATTAAATCCAGGTGAAAAAAAATAGTTTGACTTGAAATCGTATGTAGATTTTTTTTCCTGAATTTTGCTCAATTTTCTGAAAGGTTTAACTTTCCTTGACAAAGGGTTTTATTTTAAATCTGTGAAGAGCCCTAGTAACCTAGAAGGCATTTGACCAAAACTAGTGAATATATTATTGAAAAAGATAGAAAAATTGAAGACAGTGAAAAAGGATTTTTTTTTTCTTAAAGAATATATGAAAAAAAAAAAAAAACTATAACTTGAATTGTGCATACATGTTTCCAAGTTTAAAAAACCAATCAAATATTATTTTGCTCAATTTTTGTTCAATTTCTGAAAGGTCTAACTTTCGCTAACCAAGGATTTTTTTTCAAAACTTGTGAAGATACGAAGCACCTGAAAAGATATTTTGACCAACTGGTGAAATCATTATTGAAAAATATACAAAAATTAGAGAAGATGACGAAACTGTTCTAAAGCTAAAAATAGAAGAAATCTTTAAAAAGTATATGAAAAAAAAAGCATCATTTGAAAACATGTGGAGACCTTTCCAAGTAAGGTAAATATGAAACCAACAGTCTTCAGCTCAAACTTTCCTCACATTTCTTTTAGTTGATCTTCAAGGTCTAAAAAATGTTTTCATCCTTCTGGAAAATATAACTTTTGTTGACTGAGGGTTTTTTCAAATTTGTGAAGATTCCGAGTCTCTGAAAGACCTCTTGATCAAAACTGGTGAAATAATTAAAAAAAAAAATTACAAAAATTAAAGAAAAAAGACAAAAGCGTTTCCATAGCACAAAAACAAAAGAAAACCGAAAAAAGGAGAATTGTTTCTTTAAAGAGTTATAAGTTAGTTTAAAAAATCAAACCAGACAGTCCTTTTGCTCGATTTCCCTCGTATTTTCTTTTTAGTTGATCTTCAAATTCTAGAAAATGTTTTATCCTTTTAAAAAAATTTTAAATTTCAAACCTGTGAAGGTTTTCTGCAAGATTTTTTTGACCAAAACTGGTTAAATCATTATCGAAGAAAGACAAAAATTAAAGAAGAAGGGATGGTATTCGATAGATCAAAAATGGAAGATATTAAAAAAAGGGGAGTTTCTACGTCAAGCAGTGGATGAAACAAAAAATGTTTTTATCTTTCTGAAAGGTCTATATACATGATAAGTGGAATTGGAATATCCTAAATCCCTGGAAAAACATTTGACTAAAACTGGGGAAAAACATCATTGAAAACCAAAACAAAAATTAAAGAACACATTTGGAGCAGATTTGAAAAAAAACAGAATTTCTTTATTAAAGACTAAATAAGGAAAAAGCTGTTAAAACAAAGTTTTTCATTAAAAAGATGAAAACAATTTTTTACCGCTAACTATTCTAGCATCGAAACATCCATTTTTGTGTCATGTTGATCCTCCGTTTTGATCGTGTCCTAAATTTTTATCTTCGAGGACTATTGATGGAAGGCTTATTGTCTTCTGTTGGTTTCAGAAGAATCATCGGTCCTTTGACTATCGAAAACTATCTCGGGATAAAATACATGTCCAAGTAATTTACCATTGATTCACATGGTTTAAAATGGAATACGGCCACATCATCTCGGCACTGCGCCTTTTTATATTTATTATATGAAAAATAATTATGGAATTAATAGAGCAGAAACTATTAAATTTTGACATTACGGTTTGGCATATTGTCAGTAAAATGGTGCTTAATAAGAAGTAGGAAATGTCAATGAATATTTTGATCCAGTATTGTGAATAAAAGAAAGAAGATTCATGTAGAATTATCAATACGTTTGAGTTTGATCATTTTGCCAAAAATGTGTATAATTTTTTTTGTCAAAATATTTTGTCAATACTCTTAAGAATATGTTTTTAGATTGACAGTTTCTGTCAATGTTTTTTTGTCAAAAAATAAGTCCAATATTGACGTTACTGTTTAATAATCTGACAGATTTTAAACGTTGTGTTTCAAAATCCTTGAAAATATTATTAAAATTTTTCGAGAAATATTTGTTCGGCATCTGACAATTTATTTTAAAAAACTTGTTTCTAAATATAAAATGACATTTTCTGTTTCAAAAATATGACATTTTCGCCAAATATATTTGTTTTTCTTAAATTTTATATATTTGCTTTAAAAAAAAGTGGTAAAAAATCTAAAAAATTTTTATCAACGATTTTATTAATCAGTATTAAAATATCTACCGATTTTGTAGATATTTGTGTTTTATTATAATATTCCTATCCAATAGCCTTGGTAGTTAAGGCCTTAAAAATCGAAGAAAACAAGAAAGAGAGGAAGAAGCATAAGAAGCACAAGAAGAATAAGAATTCTGTTAGTGGTTCTACTGTCAAAAATTATGTCAATATTTTGTTGTTGTTTTTTTTAAAAAAAATTTAATAATTTTTGGTGATTTAATTTAAAAATCTAACCATATATCAGCCAAAAAATATCTCAATATTTAATATTTCTTTTTAAAAATTTTATATTTTGGAATTTTTTTTTTAAAAAAACCTGCCAAATATCAAATATATTTTCCATCAATATTTCTCTAAAATCTAATTAAAAAAAAAAACTGGCGCTATATAATACTATTTGACATTTTTTGAAAAAAAAAATTTCCAAAAATATAAGGCCAAAAAAAACCTGTCCATAATTTTGTCATTTTCCGTAAAATAATCTATAAGATTTTTCATCTTTCCGCCAATATTTCAGTCGAACATTGAACATTTTGCACTAAAATTTTCCTAAAAAATATATTTTTTAACAAATTGTTTAAGAAAATGTCAAAATTTTGACAGATTTTTCAAGTTGTATTTAGATATTTCTTCTAAAAACTGTCCAAGTTTCTAACTAATTTTTTTATGAAAAACGTCAGTGTTTATAAAATGTATTTGCCGGAAGTGTGAAAATTTACCAAATTGTTTTACGGAAATGTTAAATTATGACAGGTTTTTTTGACATATATTTTTTTAATAATTTTTTGAAGCAAATACCACTATTCCCTGAAGGGGTGAAAAATTTCATGAATTATTTTACAAAAAATGTCAAATTCTTATAGGTTTTCACTTTTATTAATACGAGTATATATCTATCCAGAAAATATTAGATTTTGAGAAATGTTTTATGCAAATGAAAAATGAAAATTATATTGTGATATATCACGTTGAAAATTTTGACCCTAATCTACGATGATGGGTTGATTAATTCGCGGCCTAACAAAGAAAACAATTATTTAGAAGCATACATTTGTTTTTATTTTTCAACATAATCTCCTTCTAGTTGAATGCACTTGGTCCTTCGATGTTCCAAACTCTTTATCCCATCCCTGTAGGTAGATTCTGGCAACTCTTCAAAATAACTATTTCAATCACTTCCAAGTTTGAAGCATATTTCTTTCCCGCCTGAAATTTCTTCAAGTTGGGGAATAGGCTGAAGTCCGATGGGGCCAAATCAGGAGAGTAGGGGGCGTGAGGTATCAGTTCAAAGCCCAGCACATTAATTTTAGTCATCGCGATAATCGACTTGTGACATGGTGCATTGTCCTGTTGATAGAAAATTTTCTTTTTGGCCAACTCGGGTCTTTTTTCTTGATTTTTTGGTGGAGCTGTTCTAGTAAATTAGCCTAGTATTCGCTGTTTATTGTTTTTCCTTTTTCAAGGTAGACAACCAAAAGAATTCCTTTTGCGTCCCAGAAAACAGTCGCCATCACCTTTCCGGCTGAAAGAACTGTTTTGGCCTGTTTCGGAGCCGATTCACCCTTTGCTGTTCATTGTTTGGATTGCTGTTTGGTCTCTGGTGTATGATGGTGTGTCCAAGTTTCATCGGCTGTTATGAATCGGCGCACAAAATCTGTTGGATTGCGCTGAAACAGCTTCAAACATAGCTCAGATGTTATTTTTCGGTTGAGCTTTTGGTCAGGGGTAGGGGGTGTCGCGGCACCCATCTAGCCGATAATTTTCTCATGTCCACAACTTCATGAAAGACATCATGTACCAGCTCTTTTGAAATCCCCACAAACTCTGCTATCTCATCCAACTTTAATCTGCGATCTTGAAGTACTGTTCTGTGGACTTTCTCGACCATTTTAGCAGAAGTCGCGGTTTTCGGTTTTCCTGGACGTGGTGCATCTTTAATGCTTGTACGTCAACGTTTAAACTCCACCATCTCATTTTTAACCATGTTGAACGATGGAGAAGATTCACCTAACGCAGAATCTATTTCATTTTTAACCTCTGTAGGTGTTAATCTTTTAATATAAAAATATTTTATCACGGTTCGAATATCAGTTTTCTCCATTTTTTTCAAACATTGTCATCTTACAAACTTTGATAAGACACTAAATGAAAACTACTTGACAGACTTGGACAAAATTTTAATGTCAAACTGTGACAGGATGTTACTAGACACAAAAATAAAAATTAAAAGGATACACCTTTTAGCCTGCTATGGTAGGCCCCGAATTAATCAACCCATCCCCGTAGGACCTAGACTCTAGGAGCCCCCCACGTAGAGTTATGGCGCCCCCTGGGGGACGCGCCCCACAGATTGAGAAACGCTGCTTTAACTGCATCCAATTAGGATCCTCCCTTACACCTGCAGCCCCTCTTCGACGAAATTTCAAATGCGTGGGCCCCAACAGCTTCGTTAGGTAATTGCGCCTGCGAATCATGAAACACGAGGAGCATCAGCACATGGTGAAGCCCAAAACGGTATCACGTTGATAGCGCACGTGTCTTTCTAAAGACAACCAATTTCGTTTGTCAAACAACTCATGAGTAGCAATCTAAATGGACTCCTCTGTGTACATTATTTAATTTTTTTATACGTTTTTGTTTTTATCAAGATTTTTCGTTTAACAGTTTTGATATTCATTTTGGTGTTAGTTAGTGTTGATCGTAAAACTGTTCTATTTTTTTAAAATATAGTGTTTTTCGTGTGATGTGTTATTCGTTAGCTGCTAATTTAAAGTAAGTGTTGATATTGTATGTAATAAATAAATAACGCTTCCTCTTAGGTGTCGATTTAAACAGGAAAACGATTTAAAAGTGTTTACATAGGTCAGTCGGAACAAAAGAAAAAAACTGGGCTTATAGAACATATTAATCATACAAAGAACTACCGATATACAGGGTGTTAAAAAAAGATCGAATATTTGAACAGGGTGTAGTATGGATCAAGGTACGTCAAAAAAACTTGATAAACATGGGTCTGTAAACTGACGGTTTCGGAGATACAGAGAGTTATTTATTTTTGAAGGATTTAGGGTTTACACATTATTTTTATTGTGTACAAACAAACGATAGATACTTATAAACAAAATCGTTTTTACGTCGAGGGATAGGAAGGGGCGGGCCTGTTGCATGGCCTGCAAGATCACCTGATTTAAACCCCCTTGATTAGTTTTTTTACGCTATTCCTGTAAATAGCCACGAAGAACTGCAACAACGAATTAATTCCGGCAGATTGTTTTGAAATGGGAGGAGGGCATTTTGAATATTTTATCTAACTTTCCTGTTTTTGATTTTATAAGTTTCTATCGTTTGTTTGTAAATAATAAAAATGTGTAAACGCAAAGTGTTTCAAAAATAAATAACTCTCTGTATCTCCGAAACCGTCAATTTACGGACCCATGTTTGTTAAGACTTTTTGACTTATTTTGGTCCATAATATTTGATCTTTTTTTAACACCCTGTATGTGTATTAACCCTTTGTTCTCCTAATGATAATTACATTAAAAACTTGCTTTATTAATTAGTTAGTTATGTATCTATTAAAATTGTGATTATACTCATTTAATGATTTTAATTATTTTTATGTATTATCTATGAACCATGCAGTAATAGCAACAATTTTTTAATTTAAATATAAAAGATAAAATATACTTATCTTAAAATTCCACGATATTCCAAAACTTTTTAATATTCTTATGATCATTGTTTCTCTTTTTGGTATCGTCAGATAAGATTAAAAAAAAAGTGATATAATTTTAAAAATCTGTCAAAATTTGATATTTACGTGAATTTTTCACCCTTCCGGAAAATATATTTGTCGAATACTCACATTTTTATTAAAAATTACTCAAAATTTGACATTTTGTAAAGAAAAATCAAAATATAACGCCAAAAATCTATCAAAATTTGATATTTCTGTAAAGAATTTGTCAAATGTTCACATTATCATACATTTCTCAAAATCTGTCATTTTTGAAAAGATATATCAAAATATAACATCAAAAAACTGTAATAGTTTGACATTTCTCTAAACAATTCGCGAAATTTTCACCCTTCTAGAAAACATAATTATCAAATACTGACATTTGTATCAAAATACCTGAAAAAACATTCCAAAATATAACGTCAAAAACCTGTCACAATGTACATTTTCATAAAAAATTTGTAAAATTCGGCGAATAAGAGTTTTTGTTTCAAAAATTGCTCAAAATCTGACACTTTCGCAACCTATTTACCAAAATATAACATTTACGCCAAAAATCTGAAATTTCCATTAAATTTTGTATGTCAAATATTGTCATTGCTATCAAAATTACTCAAAATCTATAATTTCTGAAAATATAATCAAAAATTTATCACAATTTGACATTTTTGTGAAAAATTTGTCAAATCATCATATTTCCGGTAAACATCTATATTGAACACACTCATTTTCAATAAAAATGACTCAAAATTTAACAATTTGATAAAAAAAGATGAAAATATAAAGCTGAACATCTAGCAGAATTTGAAATTTCTGTAACAATTTGTCAAATTTTCACTTTTCCTGTTGGTCGTTTAAAAGTTTTGATATTCATTTTGATGTTTGTTAGTGTTGATCGTAAAACTGTGCTTTTTTTAACTTAAAAAAATCATGGTCGGGAGTTTTGGGTAAACAAGTAAAAAAATAGAAATAAAAAAAACTATAGCTAGATCAATCACAAAATGGTTTCAGAAAAGGTAAGAAGTATTCAAGACAACATATTCCTGATAAAACAACTTACAGAAAAAATTATAGAGACCAACAGGAAACTATATGTAGCCTTTATTGACATAGATCGAATACCCAGAAAATTGGTTGCAAAAAGTCTAGAAAAGAGATCCATCAGCAAAGGACTAAAAGATGCAATAATTAGTTTTTACAGAAAAAACAGATCTTATGTAAGAACCGATAATATGGAATCTCAAATATCCAGTGTCAGCGATGGCTTAAGACATGGAGGAGTATTAAGTCCACTGCTGTTCAATATTATTAAGAATGATGTGATTGTGGAAGCTACAAAAGACACAAATAAAGTTTTCGTGGAATATAGAAACCTAAAACCATTGTGGATCAGACAGTTTGCATTTGGGAACGATCTGGTGATATTTGCCAACACTGAAGATGAACTCCAGAGGAACCTTGAAATATGGCATAAAGCTTTACTTAAGATAAATATGAATATAAATGAGAATAAAGCCAAGTTATGGTTATCAGCAAAACAAACGTAAATGCTAATATAACTTTAAGAGGAAAATGAATAGAACAATAGTTCAAATCTCTTGGAGTACACATGAATAGCAAGGAAGACCAGGAAGTAGAAATAAATGCTAGAATTCAATTTTTCATACCATAAAAACCTCGTTTATTGGAAAGAAAAATCTAGAAAATTAAAATTAAATGTTTTCAACGTAGTAAATGCTCCAAGAGATTGAAAAGCAAAGTCCAAGCTATAGAAATTAAATACTTGAGAAGAATCATGGGAATAACGAAGATGATAGAGTGAAAAACACTACAGTAAGAGAAGAATTGGGAGTTGAGTCAATATTAACAAAAATATAACTAAGATGGTCAGAACACTTAGCTCGAATGAATAATGACAGATAACGAAGGAAATATGGGAGATAAAATCACTACAACGAAGAACAAGAGGAAGATCGACCATGACATGGAACCTATCCACGGAGAAATTGCTAAGAATCAGAAGGATCAACTTACAGACGACCAAGAGAATTGCGAAGGACAACTCAAAATGGAAAAAATCTCTGTATGGATAATGATTGAAATAGTTTATATGTATACCTTACACCTTTGAGTACTACAAGGTTTTTTGATTATATATATACATATACAATTTGTCCCTCTAAGTTGGAATCACATGGAAAACTTTTTTATTATTAATTTTAGGAAAAAAGTTATTCTTCATAAAAAGTTCTGCATTATCTAAAACCTAGAATACTGTCATCAAATATCAAATTTTTTCAGTGGTATACGAGGTTTGTCAAAAAATATGAGTTTTACTTAATAGTAAAGTACCTTTAAATTTGACAATATCGAAAAATGTTACTAAAAAAAGTTGATCAGAATTAAAAGTTACGTTTAAATATGCAAGTACGTCCATTTAAATTAAAACTTCAGATTATTTTATTTTTTACTAATATTTCTATTTTGAATGAACATTTATCTCTTGTGATTACGAAACACATGATAACCTTTTAGTTTTTCGATGTTTTCTAATAATTTTGCAATTAAAACGCGTAATAAGTGCACTACAGTTAAATTTGCATTATTGTAGACATACGTTTTAAAAATAATTTTATTAATGTAAATGGATGTATTTGCATATTTAAACGTAATTTTTAATTCTGATCAACTTTTTTTAGTAACATTTTTCGATATTGTCAAATTTAAAGGTGCTTTACTCTTGAGTAAAACTCATATTTTTTGACAAACCTCGTATACCACTGAAAAAATTTGATATTTGATGACTGCATTCTAGGTTTTAGATAATGCAGAACTTTTTATGAAGAATAACTTTTTTCCTAAAACTAATAATAAAAAAGTTTCCCATATGGTGCCGACTTAATTGGACACACTGTATATATATATATTTCCACCTGTATAACGTGCCCACTTCAAGATCTTAGAGGGGAAATTGTAATGATTTCTCGCTTCTTCGTAACACGTTCTCTTATGCTCGAATTCGTTTTTGGACTAAAATATTTCATCTAAAACTATATAGAATAAAATCGTTATACAAAAATATTATTTAATGTAAATTTAAATATATATCGAATAAATCATCCGAATTTAGTAGGTAAGCTTTGTTTTTCATTAAATTGTCCCAATCTGTATAATTTCTGAGCTCGTTTAAAATAGGCATAATATCCATCCATATTTCCAATACGCCCTTTAACACCATAAAAATTCCAGATTCTGGTTCGGTGCGTTGAAAAATGTCTTCTAAATTCGATTTAAAATTACTAAAAATTATATTCATTTCCTCTAGCAATTCTTTGATGATGATTATGTCGTATTTGTTCATATTTTTAATGGTTAAATATATCACGTCTTTTATAAAAATAAACAATAATTTTCGTTTTCTATAATAGGTGTGATACTTCCAATTATTTAAAAATTCAGCGTAGTATCTTGCGGAACGGAATTTCGGCCTGAAAATGAACTCGTTTCGATCAACCTTTCCTGCCTTGTCGCTGGTTTTAAGCAGATTTAAAATGTCCTTTTTGATCTGTTGTCTGTCTATAGTTCTTGCCGTCGCTGGAAATTGTGCGTCAAATGATTTCATTTCTTTCTTCTTCCTCGGTGTCGATTTAAAAATCCGTCTTACAATCGTTTTAATTATATTGGACTTAAAAAATTTAATCAAATACGGAATCATCAGGAATTAAATTACTGCGATATGACAATTTACATATTTGACATAATTTACATTGATTGTACGTCCAAACTTCAATTCAGTGCATTCAGATTGGTAGAACTGTTGGGTTTTTTATAAACTGCTCCTCGCAAATGCGCAAACAACAAAAATACGTGCACGGACTGTGTACTATTTGAGTTAACAACATCGCTATTTGAAATTAACGTTAAGATGTAGATATAGATATTCGGATATTTACCATCATTACTGGCATATGGAAGAAAATAGAGAAAGATGATAAAAAAACCAGTAAATTAATTATGCAACATATCAAGAAAATATGTTAGATTTATAAGTGGAAATTGCTGCGTAAATAACTGTTCTGACAGCTAAAAATAATATTTGTAAAACATAAGTACGCATTAAATAACCGTTAGTGGCAGATGTCTCTATTTATTGCGCAATTTGTTTTCGCTTACACTTTTTGTAATCTACATCTACAACATCCTGGACCTTAATTATTAGTTTTTTAAAATTGATGTTTTTTCATAACTGGAAACTATATTAAAAAGAACAAAAAGAAATACATGTTGTATCGACGAGTAGATTTTTTTATGATTGACAAATTTGGAAATTAGTTTGACTTGACAGATATTAAGCTTCAATTAATTAACTAATGATACTGAGCGTCAATTTTGTTAACTATCCAATAAACTCAAATTAAAAAGCGAAAATGAAGAACAATCTCAAATTATGCAGCATTTTAAGTGTGATTAAGAACTTTTATAAAATATAGGTACTGAAGTGGATCGAATTTTAATTTAAAATTGTCCTCTTTCAACACGAAAATATTGGTCCGTTTTTAGCCCCTCGGATTTATGACAATTTCCCAAAAAATATTAAAAATTAGAAAAGTGCTCATGTCTCTTTCAAAAGTGAATTTGATTCTCTTCTCAGCAGTATAAAGTTTTTTAAAGTTTATGTATTAATAACAGAGGGAAACAATTTAAATTAGTATAAGACACATTGTAGAATATTTTGGGAACAATTCAAAAATGCATATAAATACAGGGTGTTTCATTTAAAAAATAACTTTTATATACAATATGTCCCCCTAAGTTGGAATCATATGGAAAACTTTTTTATTATTAATTTTAGGAAAAAGAGTTATTTTTCATAAAAAGTTCTGCATTATCTAAAACCTAGAATACAGTCATCAAATATCAATTTTTTTCAATGGTATACGAGGTTTGTCAAAAAATATGAGTTTTACTCAAGAGTAAAGTACCTTTATTTTTGACAATATCGAAAAATGTTACTAAAAAAAGTTGATCAGAATTAAAAATTACGTTTAAATATGCAAGTACATCGATTTAAATATTTTTAAAAATTTTGAAAATCTACTACTGACTGATCTATTTAATCCTGTAAAAATATTTTGCAAAATTTTATCAACATATCAGTATATCAATATAATTATAAAGTTGAAATGGAACTGTCTTGTTTTTCTTTTGTGTCGAATGACATTTTATTAGATCTGTCTATCAATTTAAAAAATATCTGGCGCTTTCAGTTTTCCTTGAAACGCATTAAAATAAATAAAACGAATCATCTCGGCACGTTTCTCGCCGCGTGACTGATTCGATCGTCGTGGGTTGAATTTTATATTTTTTCTCTATAAAACTGTCAATAGCAGCAGCAAAACTGCATTTTTATAACAGAACAATAATATTAATCTATTATAATTGAAAACAAGCAATTTGTGGTTTAAATGATACAAATATTACCACAATCATTAAAAATAAATTAAGGAAGAGTTAAACTGATTGACGTCGTTTGTGCCAAAATTGTTGTATTTTAAAAGGTCTCTTAGATGTGTTGAATCCACGATTTTTTTACATATATTTCACCAAACTATTTTTTTTTAGCCCAAAAATAATATTTGTTTATAATTTGAGATGAGGCGAAATTTGAATGAATTGGCTCTGGTCGTGCCTGGTTCCAAATCACTTCGAAAAAATGTTTGAAGTAAACTTCATTCTTAAAGATTAAAGAAACTATTTTGAGCTACCAAAGAATAATTTTCATTGGTTCTGTAAAATTTATAATTGTAAATATAAAAAATAAATTGATAAATTGTTACAATAATACTCTTGTATGTTTCTCAAATGAGTAACTACTGTTATGATTTTCGTAAAATGGGTAATGATCTCATTATGATAAAAAAATATAAAAATACCATTGAAACCTGTAACAAAATAACAACGTTGAACACCAAATACAAGAAGTCCAAGGATTATTAAGAGAAATAAATGAAATGGTAGGTTTAGGAAAAATGATCAAAATTTTAAAATTAATTAAAGAATTAAAAATGACAGGAAGCTTTATGGAAAAAGTAAACGTCTTTTTAAAATGCGACGAAATTTTTAATGCTAATTAAGTAAGAAACTGAAATCAAAATTAATGCAAGTACTGACTAACGCCGAAAGAATAGCAGACAATTAAAATAAGATAAACAAACCGTAATTGAAAAATTAATGAATAGAAATAAGACATTTTGGTGATATTTCGGAACAAATAATAAGGAAAAATTGTAAATTAGAGAAATTAAGGTGTAAAAGGGCAAACCTTTATTATTATTATAAAATACAGTAAACCAGTTGGCTTAACATGGAAATCATTAAATATCTACTAAACAACCCTTTTGGAATAAATAAAAAATTACATCATTTTAAAACAAACTTTATACAATTCTTCTTAATTCATGTGGTTATTTAGCCTAAGGTTGTAAATCTTTCCCGTTGTTTTCATATAACTTTCTTATATGTTAATGTCTAACTGTAAATCTAGAAGAAATACACTTTTTACGTAGAATGTAAATTCCAAACAAAAGGGAAGGTGTTGGTGTGTTGCATTTATTCCGTTATACGGATTATGTATGCATAACGGTTTAACGGTAAATGCAAATTCGAAACGTAATCAATAAATATTAGTGTTGGCGGTTGAATGTGATCCAAAAATTTTAAATTAATCAAATGTTTACAATTAAGAGTCGACGATACCATAATAAATTTAGGAGACGGATCGAGATGATAAAAAGATTCAAAAATTGAGAGATGCAGATTTTTAGACCAAATAGGGGGACGTACCTTCTTCTTTAAAATGTATTCATCTACCGGAGAAAATGATAAAAAAAACTATAAAAACAAAAATAGAAATACGTCCTTTGGACAGATTTTTTAAATTTAAAGTTTTAATGAAACTTTTTTTATAATTTTAACCGCTTAGCAGCAAAATTACATTTCAAATACTGGTAAAAATTCTCAAATTTGTACATACATTTCTAAGAAAACAACTAAATAGTCACAATGTTAGCTTTGAACCAAAAACAAAACACAATTTATTTTTACCTCTTTTACTTATTTACATGTACAAATTATATCACACACGTTACTATTTACACGTAATTTTGTTTGTTTCCAATTCTATTGCAAAACAGAGATTCGTATCCATTCTTAATAAACAACGAGCCTTAAAAAATTGTTATCAACATCACATAAAAAATTTTTGAATAAGAAAGCCAGTATAAAATTGTGATATTGTGAAAAATTATATAAAATTTTATCAAAACGCGAGATAAATCAACTGTGAGGAGTAAATTAATTCTACGTTCCAATATTTTTAGGTTAAATAAAACACACAATTTAACACATACTTATAAAGAAACTAATATCTCAAATAGCCAAAAATCGCCAATATTAAAAAAATAAAGGATTGCAAGTACACAACTTCAAATGTCAAACATGAACAAATAAACTAACCTAATACAATATTCCTGTCCAATTATTTATCAGATAAGGTAAAAACATTGTAAACACTTGATACATATAATACATATAAAGAGAGTTGAAAGATAAAATTTACTTATATAAAAAATCCAAGATATTCTAAAATTTTTTAAATGTTCTTATTTATTTTGATCATAAATGTTATAGTCAATATTGTTATTCAGAGAATAAACGTAAAAGAGAAGAATTTCCCAGATTTATTTTTTCATTTAGTACTTTATACTGAAGATAATCCTAGACTCCTTATTTCAAGTTGTTTTAAAAAATCAAGATTTTCCTTCTTATCGCAGATATGAAAGACTTCCATTGTTGTTTCTATTAATTTCTTAAGCATAGATTAATGTTGAGGTTCAATAAAATCTTTTGCATAATGTGGTTTATCTGATTATTTTAATAAAAAAGATCATAAGTGTTCAATATATCTGAGGTTAAAAATTCTAAGAGTTTGGCCAATACAGCATTACAATCCGGAAAATTTTAACTATCTAATACTAACCAAACATAAATATTATTGGTTAGAACATCTGTTATCAAAATTAAGTCTGTATATTAAATTTTTGTCAACTTTTATAACTTTATCCGACCATGTCAAAGAAAATTGGTGAAATGATTGTAATAAGAATAGTTAAAAAAATTTTGTAATGTCCTGGAAGTTTAAGGTAAATATATTTCTTGTTTCACATTTATAAACTGTAAATTTATGGTAAATATAAATTTATTGGTATGTACCTCGTGCACTAGAAGGGAAAGTGAACTTGTCTTCTGCTGGGATCAAGGACGATGCTGGAATCCTTGGAGAGGCTGAAAATTGCAAAGTTAGTCGAGATCGAGGTTCAGAAAATACGTAACTAGTTCGTAAGAGTGTGAATTGAGAAAAAATATTAAATTATTGATTTCTGTTGTTTGGGTTTGTTACATAAAAAATTAAGGAAGGTAATTAAATTTCATATTTTTAATGATTGAAGTTGGTTTTTAGATGAAAAATTTTTTGATTCTTTTTTTAGGACATATAAATTAAATATTGGAAAATTATCTTGCCTACTGTAGTCCCGATTTAATATCTTCTAACTGAAAAAAGAATCAAAAATTTTTCATACAAAAAAAGTCCTGCATCATACAGGATTCAAAAGTAATATTCAAAATATTTGTCTGTAAAAGAAATATTATTCATTATTAATTTTTATTACTATAAAGGAGACTCTCAAAAAAAATGTTTTTTTCGAGAAATAAAATTGCAAAAACATCTTTTTTCTTTTCATGAATTAATTACACTTATTAGGAATTATTTTCATCGACCAATTTTTTTTTTCTAATCAAGACGTTCATTTTATAATGTCATTCTCTTAAAAAAATGTCATATTTTTGATCGTTTTAAAAATGTCCGGGATTTTATATTTATTTATTTTTTATTTTTCTCAAGAGAAAAAAACATTTTAAATTCATAAGTAAATCGAACCAAAAATTTTTCTAAACTAAAATGAACTATTTAAAACAAAAATTTTGCAATTTTCACTCCCACCAGGGAGGTTCTCAAAAAACATTTTTTTTCCTAAATTCAAAAACAAACTATTTTTTGAGTCAATTGCAGTTATTAAGAATAATTTTCATCGATATACTGTTTTTATTAATATTAATTTGATAATTTAGAAGAAAAAAAATTCGATTCCCTTAATGATTCCAAAACTTTTCATTGTGTCAAAAAAATATCATATTAAATCTAATTACATAGACAAATTATTTTCTTGAATCAATTACAATTAACAAGAATCGTTTTTATCAACCTAATTATTTTTTATTATTAAATTTTTAGTTTAGAAAAAAAAATTATTTTATCGATTCCAATACTTTTCATTGTGTTGAAAAAATTTCATATTAATTATCATAAATTTTACTTTTGTTTTTTTTAATGATTAATGATAATAAACTTTCCTCAACAAAACGAAAAACATTTAGAATCTATAGGAAAATAAAAAAAAATTAAATTATAAAATTGTTTACAACAAAAATTTTGAAAATATTTTAGGAGTTGCTAATTTTATTCCTTTGGAGAATATTCAGAGAGATGAAAAAAATGTTCATTTTCATTTTTTCCTTGATTTTTTTTATTCAGTAAATAATTTTGAAAACATATTTTGTACACACTATATAATATTTTGTTAAAATCCTTTATATTAATTATTTTATTTTATATTTCTGATATTATTAATATAATAATATTGCTTCTAATAAATTTGATAAATTTATTTCAAAATAATTATTTAGGTACTTTTGTATTTACGTAAATTCTAAATTCTACTTGCTTGCGTTTTATATTTTACATCTACAACAACAAAAATATCATCCGCATCATATCAATAAGCAAAACTGGCAACAAAATTTAATAAATCAATCATTAATAATAAAAATAAAAGAGCGTAAATATTTTTTTTAAATCTAAGGCACTCGTCTAATGACTCGCCTTACAAACTTTCCGCTCATACAAAATATTGGGAATAAAATTGTAATTATTATGAATTATAACACAGAAAGGGTAAACTTGGTGTTTTATCGGTATTGTTTAATTTTAAGAATTACGGGGGTTAAATATTCTATGAATGAGATATTCAGGGTGGCTCGGGTTTAATTTTAATAAATTATTCGTTTAGTTAATTTGAAGAATAGTCTTTTCTATTTTTCTTATGAATTAAATTTCTAATTTTTACTTTAAATAAATCTTTTAAACATTTTCAGTTGCTTTTTTCTTGCAAGTATTTTTTTAAGTTTATTTTCCAATATTTTTCTTTTTCGTTATGAATATTTATGTGACTTTGTTCTTTCTCGAGAAATAGTAGGGCTGTCAATAAAATTTTGTAAAATATTTTTTTATTCAGCTTAAACTGAACCTCGTATCATATTTATTTTTCTTATAAAAATGTTAATTTTCATTGTCAAAAAATGTTTAATTCGCTTAATTGAAATTTTTATTCGTGTTCTATATTAGAAATAAACAATGACCAAGATTATTGCACGGTTCATTAAATATTTAGAACACATAAATTATTATGGCTGCATTTGACCTAGTTTTTTAATTTAGTCCTGCATAATAATTATTATATTGTTATTAGAGTATTTTTAATCAATTAAATCACGAGAAAAGTATGTTCAGAAGGTTAAGAATTATATTTTAATTCTGCTACAAGCGCATATAGAGTGTGTCTCGAATATTGGCCGCAAAGTCGATTAAATCTGTGCAATAAAAAGTTTTGAAAACCCAGAATATGAGTGAAAAAAGAGGAGAAGGAGAGGATGCAGAAGAGGTGGAAAAAACATTTATAAGAGATGGAGAATTAATAAGAAAGAAAATGGAAGGTACGATAAGTAAAACTGACAAGAAGACAAGAAGAATCTAGAAAATAAAAAGTAGCAGGCAAAGAAGTGGTAAACAGAATGGAGGAATTGTTTAATATGCTGGTGAAAAAAATTTGAACCAAACTACAGAAGAAATGGATAGAAAATTTGATGAAAATAAAAAGGAAATGAATCAGATGTACAAAAAAATAGAGGAAGAATCAAGAAGAGTGAAAGTAGAAATGAATAGAAAAATTTAGGAAAAGTTAATAGAAGACGTTGATGGAAAATTAAGAGAATAATGAAAATTAAAGAAGATGGAATATAGAAAACAATAGAAACAGGCAAGGAAAAATAGGAAAAGGATATACAAAAATTAAAATCGATTATGGAAAATAATCTGACTAATATATAAATTAAATTAACAGAAACGAAAGAAGAACTGAATTTGATGGAAAAGGAGTTGTTTTTTTTTGCCAGACGTTATCCACTAGTTTTTTGATCTGCGTTATTAGCTTTTCTTCTCCGTACTTAATCATTTCTGCTGTTATTTGATCTCATCTCGTGCTTTTCTTGTTCTGTGGTTTAATTATTATTTCCTTGATGTCTTCTACGGAAGGAGGTTCTATTATCTTTCTATTTTGAGCTTCTTCTTTCTCTTCATTATCTTGTTTAAGTTCGCAGTCTGTCACAGAATAATTTAAAAGTATTTCTTTCCAGTTCTTTGTTATTCTTTCCTCCTATGTTATACTATTTTCGCGGACACCCTGTATTGGTATATTTTAGGTTAAAAATTTTATATTGGAGTTATGCTATACCGAGCTTTCAGAAAAATGTATTTTCTTTATCAAGGCTAAAAATATGAAATTTTTTATTAATATTACTTTAAAAATTGAAAAACTTGCGTGCAAGTCAGTTGTAATATAAGTTTCATAAAAACCATAAGAAAATATAAACGACACATCCTTTTATATCAAAATAAAAACTTTTTTTACATATAAGCAACTTGATGACAAAATGAAGTTGTTTAAAATTTGGATCGTTGCTATGTAAAAAAATATATATATACATAACTACGATCTGTTTACATGACGTTTTAATAATTCGAAAGATTGTCATGTAATTTCGTGCTACGTTTGTGTTTATTTTTTAAATTCTCGGTGTTTTAATGTAAAAGGTTTATCGATGGTTAAAGCGGTCCTTCGTTTTTTCCTATTTTGCAACGTAGTTGAACAGGAGACAAATCCATGTCTTCATCTGGACTACTCGAAGATGAGTTCATTAAGGATGATGGATCATTTCTGGTGGGAGCTGCTGCTGGAATTCTGCTGGATGGACCTAAAACGCTCAAGGAGTCCGATGCAGCCGCAGTCTCCATCATGGAGTCATCCTCTGATCCCATATCACCATCAGGAATGTTGTTTGATGGTAAATTATTGGTGTTAGTCGTTCTCCTCGCTCTCAACCATCTTCTAACTGAATGACCAACAATTTCCGATCCCGCTACTGACGTTGAAAGCAGAATTGCGCCGCCGGGATGGCACTTGGTGGCGTCGAAGGAGCTACAAGTCCAATTATGGTCAAATAACAGTCACGGAACAGCGCCATTCTCAACACCCAAAATGCCTCACTAATCATAATAATTCATTATTTTTTTATTAATATTTTACATTATATAAAATTCGAATATAAATAAAAATGGTTTACACGATGTTTTATTTAATCATAAAGATTGTCATGTAATTTTCCACTATATGCTTTAACTCCACCACGTTAGAGACTCCACTTTATTAGTGAGAAAATCGCCACTGATAATTTTTTTAGGGTCATTTTAAATCTGTAAATCTTATGGACGTACCTCAATCTCAACAAGAATTGAAAAATAGAATCGAAAAAAAATAATGCATGAGCAATAAAAATATATTTTAAAACAGTATTAAAATATAAAAAGAACGTTTATGTTTTCTCTATGAATATCCTCGTTTCTGGTATTTTCATTATTTCTGATGATTTGATGTCGAGGGTTGTTCCATGGTTGGATCAGCGCTTCTCTTTTTCGTCAGTCTACGATGTAGTTTAACTGCATTCAAATTCGTTTGGTCAACTGGAGTACTTAAAGATGAACTCATGAAAAGGGTTGGTTCACTTCTGCAGGGGGTTGTAGTTCTAGTGGAGGGACTTGTTGCACTTCCTAAGGGCTTCGATGCACCCGAAGTCTCAATGATGAGAACATCCTGTGACACCGTATCACCATAAGGAACAACGTCCATTGCCAGGAGTTAGGATTAAGAGTCCATCTTGCTCTAAAATATATTTTTAAATGAGTACGAATAAAAGTAAAGATAGCTGCGGTCCCAATTAATGAAGAAGAAACCATAAGAGCAGTTGGGATAACATTGGCCGGAGGACCTAGATGTCTAATTATTATTTTATTTATTGTATAAATATATTTTGAATATAACTAAAAATCTGACAACTATGAAGTTGACATGACATTTTAATAAATCATAAAGACTGTCATGCAATTTTGTGCTACATATTAAGGCCCCACCTCATTAGTGACAAAATCCCCAATGAAATTTTCATTGGGGTAATTTTTAAGGCGTGCCTCAATCTTTCTATATTTTCTTTGTAATAAAATTAAATATTTACTTATCCTATAAAATTAAAATTTTTATTTGAAAAATTTTACAATATATAACATTTAAAATGTAATAATCAGAATAAATTATTTAATTTTTTTTATTTCATGGTACTTTTTCCGAAAGTTTCAAGTGGTTTTCGATTTTTTACTTTTTCTATAAAATTTGTTAATATCCTATTAGTTTTTGTTAATGAAAAAACTTCTTCCAAGCCTACCCACTCAACACATTTACTTAATACTTTTTTAAGAAGTAGATTGTAAATTTAAAAGTAGTAAATAAAAAAAAATATAAGTAACCTGATGAGAATATGCAGTTGTTTAAAAATTAGACCGTTGCTATGCAAAAATATATATATAAAACTACGATTTGTTTACATGACGTTTTAATAAGTCGAAAAGACTGTCATGTAATTTTGTGTTACGTTTTTGTGTATTTTTTAAATTCTTGTTGTTTTAATATTGAAGAAGAGTGCTCTACAGTTGAATCACCGCTTCTAGTTTCCCTTGATTTACGAAGAAGTTAAAAATGAAGTAAAATCTACGTCACCATCAGAATTACTTGAAGATTAATTTATGGAAAGCGTTGGCTCTCTTCTGGCGTGAGCAGCTCTATTTCTATTTGATCGAACCGGTTCGCTTAGAGGGTCCGATGTCTCCTCGGTTTCCAATATGAAGTCACCTTCTCAGCAGTTGCAGTATTTGTTGTATTATTTAAGCCGAGGGTCCTCCTCGCTCTTAATAATCGTCTAAGGCCGGCAATTAGAGCTGCTGCTCCTACAACCGTCGTCGAAAGCAGGATCGCCGCAGGAACGAGGCTTGGTGCCGGTGGTGGGTAAAAATATCCTGCTAAAGGTCCGCTTCGATGACGCTGGCAGAGGTCGGAGGAGCTACAAGTCCAAATAGAGCCAAACAACATTCTCGCTATAGCGCCATATTCCACAATCAAGGTGCCTCACTAATCATAATTATTGATTTTTTTCTTATTAATATTTGACGTATATATATAAATTTCGAATATAAATAAAAACGTGATATAAAGCTTTCACGACGTTTTATTTTATCGTAAAGATTGTCATGCAATTTTCTGCTATATGCTTGAGCTTCACCCAATTAGAGGCTCCACTTAATAGTGAGATAATCCGCTCTAAAATTTTTAGTCAATTTAAATCTAAATCTTATGAACGGCTGCCGATCAGGCAATACGGCTCCACCAGAGGCATTCCTGTTTTTTGTGTTTAGGTTTTTCAGGGCTTAGAAGGTGAATATTTTCAGGGAACCATTAGCTAATTAAGGTCATGAACATATTATAATCTAGAGTGGATTACTGTTTTTTTTTCAACGTTTTTACTGTTCTTATAATTTTCTTTATCGATTAATTTGTTACAAATTTCCAATAAATATAAAAACACTATGAGATATCATTATAAGAGGAAAAAAATATTCTCGAAAAAAAAATATTAGTATTTTTTTTTGGTCTCATTAAAAATTTGTAATATATTCAAATATGCAATCATATCCATTCACGTTAAAAAACCAATTTATTTTTATTTTTTGAATCTTATCTCAGATAGTTATATTTTAGAACAAGCAAAACATGTTTTCTTAAAATTAATAATAAAAAATTTTACATATGATTCCAACTTAAGTAGACATCTAAAAATTCCGATAATCCACCATATTTCGAATTTTTTCATTGGCAAAACCCAATAAATATTAAAAAAAAAATTATAGAAAAAAATCAAAATCGAAAATCACTTGAACAAAACAATATTCATTAAAAGGGAGCACAGCTGCCATAATATTTCCTTTAAATAAAAGAAAATAATTGCGATGCGACAACGCCGCAATTTTATATCTTGTGACGTCACCGTCAATTTATCGTAAAAAAGCTATAAGGCCAGGTTATTTAAAAAAAATATTTTTTCCAGTGTCAATGAAAGAATATAAGTATAATCATTATGGCATGGGTAACTACAACAAATCCAATACACAATACTTTCTCATCGCTCTTTGTTCAAAATGGAGAGAGCCTTACCATCAACGAAGACTGTTTAGGTATATTAGAAGAAATTTTACGTAAACTAGTCGAAGAAGATTGCGCTTTGAGGACTTTTCGAAGAGCCATTGGGTTTGGTCAAAACATTAAAAAGAATCTAATCCCGTTGCTTATTCACGTTAAAGACGATCCCAGAATTAACGATGCAACAAAAATTATCGACACTATTGTTAAAATTTTGATTAATCTCACTATTCCAGTCGGTAAGATCCCCAATTAAACTAATACTTAACTAGTTACGCCAAAATCATCTTTTTCCAGAATATCTTCTATCTGTCGGAGCATTTTCACGCACCGAAGTCGAAAAACACACAATCTTCGAACTCAACAATCTCCTCTCTTCGAGCAAAGAAGTATTCACCGAAAGCAAAAGCACCAGAGCTTTGGTAGACCACATGAAATTCATCGTCGAATCGGATTCGCATCTTAACTTAGAACAATGTGAAAGTATCAATAATTGTTTATTGTTGCTGAGAAATATACTCCATGTGCCTGAGAACAAAGCACCGCCTTCGAACGGTTCCTCGGGTCACACCAGCCTCCAGAACCAGATCATGTGGAACCTCTTCACCCAGAGCATCGACAAAATTATTATTTATCTCATGTCCTGTCCCCAAAAGGTCAGTTTCAATTTATGTGGTTCAACATCTCTTCTGTTTTTCATTCCATCTTTTGCTCTTTAGGTGTATTGGGGTGTAACCTTGGTGCAGTTAATAGCTTTAATGTACAAGGACCAACACGTTGGAACTTTACAGAAGCTTCTTAACGTATGGTTGGAAGCATCTTACAGTGACAGTTCAGAAGATAATGAGAGTAATACGTCACCCCCAGAACAAGGTAGTGATGATTTTTCTCCTGTTATTACATCAGATCCCACTTCCGATTCTAGTGATAACGGAGGAAATTATAGGAATAATTGTAACAGTACTAATAATAACAACAGGGTAAGTAGAAATAATAATTTCGGAACAAGTAGGAAGTAGGTTTGCGGGTTTATATATTTTAGGTTATTACCGAACGAGAACCAATGAGAGTTGGACCAAATAGGAACCAAAGTTTAAATGCTATCAAGAGGAATAAGAGCACTGAAACAGAAATTAGTACAAGTAGTAGCGGTATTTCGTCTTTGGGACATAGCGTTGAGGTAAAACTAGAATTCTTAATAAAAAACCACATTCTAAGATCCCTTCTTTAACCCAATATAATGGTCTCGTATTTATATTAAATATTGTTTAGGTGTTCTTGAATAATAACCTCACCATCTCCCAAAAATGTAAAATAATATAAAATGTACGAAACGATTATTAATATATAAATATATCCATAAACTATTGAACGTGTTAACTTGGAAGTGCTTAAGTTATCTTCATGTTTTCCTTTTCGAAGATAGTTTCGGATTTCTTCATCTTTTTGTTTTCGGTTTTTAGGACAGCGACATTCCATGTCAAACCATTACGATAAACGTGGGCCCGAATTCGAATTCCAAACGAACGGGTTCGATCTGCCAATCGAACCAAAGCGAGATATCCGACTGTGGTTACGTAACCCAAGTCGAAAATCAAGAATCAATATCTACTTCAAGCAATGAAGACGATCAACCTCACCAGAAACCGGTCCATCAAAAACCACCGAATTTTCAGAAGACCCGGTACAACACCAATAAGAACCGAGCCACGACCGCTTTGGACAAGAAAGAGCTCAGAAGAAAGAAATTGGTCAAAAGAAGAAAAACGAATATGTATGTAAACGTGGTTTATCCAATAAATCGCCATAAAGATCATTCAATTTTATTCCAGAATAAATATGAAAGGATTGATCCACCATTTACCAACAGATGAAGATATCGCCAATATCCTCAAGGAATTTACTGTTGATTTTCTGCTTAAAGGTTACGGCATTTTGGTTAACGATCTTTATACAGAACTTCTCTCTTACGTTCATTTGCAAATAGACACTTCGCATTTTTTCTGGCTCGTCAGCTACTTCCTCAAGTTCGCAGTTCAATTGGAGCTAGATCCGGAGCATATCAGTCCCGTTTTGTCGCAAGATATTTTGAATTATTTGGTGTTTCAAGGCATTTGGATCTACGAAGAGCTGGAAATCAGTGGTATGATTCCAGGACTGGATCTAAAACCGTGTTTAAGAAGATTGCATTTGGTAAGAGATTGTTTTCTAAATTTTGGAATTATTGAAGAACCAACATGGAACGTTTTTGGTTTGTTTTTAGGTGGTGACAGCTATTAGAGAGTTTCTTCAAGCGGTTGAATCTTACCAAAAAATGATTCATCTCAGCGATAATGATAAAGATTATCTGGCCAAACTTCAAGGGCAAATAGCGAAGTTGAAGGATTTAAAAATGCTGTTTGTTCTGTTACTGAGGCAGTACAATCCGAATATTCAGTCCAGACAATATTTACAGGATTTGATTTTGACGAATCATTGCTTTTTCTTGTTCTTGGATAATTCTTGCAAGACTCAGGAGCAACATCTCAATATGATGAACCACCTAAAAAAGTAAGCATATAATAAATAATAAATTTTTGTTTTTTTTTTATTTTTTTTTAGTTTTGCTACAATAGAAATAATGCGCCAATATGGATTATTACTGGAGAATTTCAAAGAAAACGGTGAA
The DNA here is from genome assembly GCA_951812935.1 of Hermaeophaga mercurialis. Classification (NCBI taxonomy): domain Eukaryota; kingdom Metazoa; phylum Arthropoda; class Insecta; order Coleoptera; family Chrysomelidae; genus Hermaeophaga; species Hermaeophaga mercurialis. Next base: position 47,699,490 of record OX638360.1, read on the forward strand.
TTTGTAAACAATTGTATTTTTACAATGATGCACCATATTGGAGGTGATCTGGATAATGTCGAAACGTTATTTCAACCATCTATTGTGAAAACGTTCTCGCAAATTTGGGAAACCGACTACGAAATTTGTGATGTAAGTCAAACAAATTATTATTTGTTATAGTGCAATCGGTTTTCTATTACATCTAATGTTATGATTAAAAAAAGGATTCTCAGGCAAGGTCACTAACTTTAACAGCATTTTATTCTAGGTGTAGTTGGGATATTCAGTTAATTAACCACATATTTTATTAATTTTCTAATAAGTATCGAAGTAATTAACATTTCAACTAAATATATATATATATATATATATATATATACACTACACTCCAAAATTAACGAACCACCTAAAATATGCCTTAAATTTGAAGTTATTTTTTCTCTCTCCGTTGGTTGGATTGCAATGATTCTTTTTTCACATTATATGTTGGTTTCTAAGGAATAACTGCTCCAATAGTTACTGAGAAATAACAACATTATACCCATATACGGGGTGCAGAAAGAAAGTTGTTTGTTCTCCAATTTTTTCAACACTGTGTGGAAATTATTAGAAATAATTACTACACCCTTTCAAAAATAATATCGATATCTATGTTATCAAAAGAGATACACATGTTTAAAGATAACAAGTTGTTAATAACATTTAAACCAAGTGACCAGCAAAGAAAACGCGTTTAAAACAAGTAAATGATAAGAAAACACTACCTACGTAATAATCAAATCACTTCCTCATAGCGACTACGGGAAAATACTTGTTGATATTTCTCAGTGACTATTGGAACAATTATTCCTTAGAAACAAACCTATAATGTGAAAAAAGAATCATCGTAATCCAACCAATGGTACAGAAAAAAAATAGCTTCAATCTTGAGGTAAATTTTAGGTGGTGCGTTAATTTTGGATAGTAGTGTACACTAAAAAAATTTTTCAAGTTTTAAAATTAGTTACAAACATACACTGGATCAGAAGATCAAAGAAAAAAGAAAAATCAAACTAGATCAGAAACCAAATAAAATAGTTACAAAGAACAATTAATTAAAGTAAAAGATATGATAAAACAATCAAAGGAAAAGACATGGGTAAAATTTTGAGAAAAATGGAAGTTGAGTGAGTGAAGTCATGTACAAAGATTGAAAATAGAAAAACCGGTGAAAAGGAAAGATGCGATAACGCGATAGCGAAATACCAAAAGCAATAAAAAAAGAGGTGAAACTGTTGGAAACGAAAGAAGAATAACTGGCGACAAAAAAAGGCAAACACAATTTATTAATACCTAAATTAACGAAATTTAAACTTCTACACCGAAAAGTAAACGCCGAACTTTGGGACAAATTAATTTCCTTTATCGCGGCTAAAAATATTGACAAACCTTACTCTAATATACAAAAAAACTTACATGCAAGTGACTTACAATATAAGTTTTGTAACAACCATAAGAAAAAATAAACGGCACATCCTTTTATATCAAATTAAAACTTTTTTTGTATATAAGTAACCTGATGAGAATATGCAGTTGTTTAAAAATTAGACCGTTGCTATGTAAAAAAATATATATATATAACTACGATTTGTTTACATGACGTTTTAATAAGTCGAAAAGACTGTCGTGTAATTTTGTGTTACGTTTTTGTGTATTTTTTAAATTCTTGTTGTTTTAATATTGAAGAATAGTGCTCTACAGTTGAATCACCGCTTCTAGTTTCCCTTGATCTACGAAGAAGTTAAAAATGAAGTAAAATCTACGTCACCATCAGAATTACTTGAAGATTAATTTATGGAAAGCGTTGGCTCTCTTCTGGCGTGAGCAGCTCTATTTCTATTTGATCGAACCGGTTCGCTTAGAGGGTCCGATGTCTCCTCGGTTTCCAATATGAAGTCACCTTCTCAGCAGTTGCAGTATTTGTTGTATTATTTAAGCCGAGGGTCCTCCTCGCTCTTAATAATCGTCTAAGGCCGGCAATTAGAGCTGCTGCTCCTACAACCGTCGTCGAAAGCAGGATCGCCGCAGGAACGAGGCTTGGTGCCGGTGGTGGGTAAAAATATCCTGCTAAAGATCAGTTTCGATGACACTGGCAGAGGTCGGAGGAGCTACAAGTCCAAATAGAGCCAAACAACATTCTCGCAATAGCGCCATATTCAAGAATCGAGGTGCCTCACTAATCATAATTATTGATTTTTTTCTTATTAATATTTGACGTATATATAAATATTTCGAATTTAAATAAAAACGTGATATAAAGCTTACACGACGTTTTATTTAATCGTAAAGTTTGTCATGCAATTTTCTGCTATATGCTTGAGTTTCACCCAATTAGTGAAGCATTTATTAGTGAGATAATCCGCAGTGAAATTTTTTTCGGAGTCATTTTAAATCTGAATCATAAGGACGTGCAACAATCTCTACAAGAATTAAAAAGTAGAATCAGAAAGAAAACTCAAAAATAATGCATAAGCAATAAAAATATATTTTAAAACATAAAAATACTAAATAAAATAATCGGAATGTCTAGAACGTTTATGTTTAGGTCTTCGAATACAAATTGCTGTGACAGAGGCCCGAGTAGCTAAATCTTCACTTAAGGCCAA